>CAWUFW010000535.1:0-1374244 GCA_963921515.1 Calotriton arnoldi | reverse complement strand
CCTATGTTCTGTTCCTCCTCTTCATCCTCAGTGTTAACTTCTCAGCCCTAGCCTCTTTGCTTGTACTGTGTCCAGTGACGGCTTCTATTGGGCCATGGTGGTGGTGTGGGCAGTGAAGGCGGGGGCAGGCGGGGGGGTGTTTCAAAAATGAAAATTGCACTTACCTGGCCTCTGCCGCCTCTCCTCTATTCTTCTTACTTCGACGAGGCAGGAAAAGGAAGCACCCAGGTTCCCTAGCCAATCATGACGCTGCTGATAGCAGCGTCGTGGTTGGTCTGAGCGCCATGGCTCGGTGCTCAGAGAGGGAGTGGGAGCCTGGGCATGTTCTCCACCCAGGTTGTAATGCAGCCTGGGTGGAGAACACGCAATGCGTGCATGACGGTTTGACTGGCCCGAGATGGGCGTCCAAATTATCATGCGCACTTAAGTGCACATATCACTCCTCCCCCTGCTGGCTGACAGCCCCGCCCCTTAATGAAACTGTGCCAGTACAGTAAAAATAAAACGGTAATAACGTTAATATCATTTTATTTTTCATGTGGGGCGACGGTCTTCCGCCTTAGCGGAGAAGCCGCCACTGACTCTGTCACATACAACTGATTTTTCTCCTCTCTCCATCTGCTGGCAACTTTACTGCATGCTGCCTATCACAGAACAATAGAAGTGAATATCTGATTGCCCATTTTACACATTTCTTGTCACTCTTTGAAAGAGACTATTCAACAATCAAATAGGTGCAGGGGGTGTGGCTTAAGTATTGATCCAGCGCTATCAATAAAATGTCTTCTCCTATATGCCTTGGACGTCCAGGTACAAATATCCCTCTTTCCACAACTTATATCCATATGACGGTGGGGCCCATAACACCGCATAAACATTCACTCTCTCATATATTCCCTGGATTTCATCCGTTTTACTTAGGAGAAAACAGTAAATGATTTTGCTGGAAGGAGACGGGATACCTTTTAAAACGACATAATACTTCTCAAACCTTAAGGTATTCCGCTCATTGGTCGATGGACCAACTAGTAGGAATCAGTTGATGGTGATTAAGACCAGCTCAATCACTATAAAACCTTTAAACATTTATATTTATCATTGAGCTAAAGAACCACAGACTCATTGTTTTAAAGATAATAAAGTTTATCTAATTTTTAGAAGCATGAATAAGTTTCAAATTTATTATTCAGATTAATACATTTATCATCATTATAAGAATAAATTTAAGTTGCAATGCATACCTATTAGATGGAAAAACAAAGTTCGTCACAGCAAAGAATTCAGATCACAGCATAGAAACTCCCGAAAAACTGTCTATCTGTCCTGTAAAAACAGGCCTTCTCGACGGATCACCTATATGGTGTTTCCCGCCACAATCCAGTTCTTTTCCCCTTATAGTATTTAAGAATAAAAGGTCTAATAGTATTAAAATGGAAAAATCTATTAAAGCAAAAAGGTTTCTCCATCAGCAGCGTCCCGTGCTCAATAAAAATATAAAACAGCAGCTCCTGCAGCAACAACACCGGCAAAAAGCAGTAGCATCAGTAGGAGTCCCCCTCCCTCAGAGTAGGTCTTCTTATACCCTAAAACTAGCTTACTAAGTGAAAATGTTACATCTTTGGGGCGAGATTCTCTCTAATTGGTCCATTTGGGGTGAGTATACATCTCATTATGAATATCCTTGTTCCAACCAGTTCTTTGTGGAAAGTTCATACTTCTGTCGTTTCTCACGGGTTCATGACATTACCCATCCGCACATTGGTCTCTATCTGTATCCTTTTTCTGATACTTTAAATTGAACAGTTCATTGTTCATTCACGTATTCACTGCAACTTCTCACGCTTTTCGCAATGTCCTTCTTTGGCACACGTTTGTATAATAAGGTCATCGCAGCCTTGACCAAACTTCCATCCTAGGCTTTGGGATGGTCACATGATCCCTCTGTTCACAGCCTTTCTCATTCGCGGAAACCATTTGCGCCTGCGTACTCTAGCTGGCTTGCCTCAGCAGCCATTTTACATCGCGGCGCAACAGGCCTAAGCGAACTATTTATAAAGATAAACAGAACATAGTTAAGAATAAAGCATATAAGCCTTTTCGTTTCCCTCCCGTCATTCTACGTACCCCAATTAAGTGTTACCTAGCAAAAGCGACATGTAAAGCTATTTCTTACTTACCAACCGCTTTACTTTGCCACCACACAGTTTACTTTCGAGCATAAATCATGCAATTATTATTCTAATTAGTACGCAAATTATTAGTTTTATGTTATCCACGTTAACAAATGTAAGTAAATTAGTTTGCACAGATATGGCGTGTTACCCATAACCCTTATCATGACACATACATGGTTGGTTATTTACTAAGACGAACGTGTGTTAATTATTCAACGTAAATATTAGGAGGTTAAATTTTTTTCATCTACCCTGCTCCATCAGTATCCAAGATGGTTGATGCTATATGAAGGAGCTCTGCACAAAACCCCGTTATCTGCCTGCATCCTCCTGGCACTGGTCGCCATCAGCCCTTCTGGCTCCCAGGGAATGTCTACCTGGGCGGTGGCTACCTTGGGGTAATGATGTAGGTGACCCGGACTGCTGGGGCATGCCTCTTGGCCCAGGGCCTTAGCTACTGTGTGTCATGGTGCACTGGGGCCTAAAGCCAAGCCCGGTGGCCAGGATCATCTGCTGCCCAGCAGGCGGAGGAGGTGCTCCACGCACGCTGTGGCTGCAAAGCGAGAGCACCAGCGGTGCCCTTTAACAGGAGTGGTGGAAGTGAGGGACCGACTCATAGGCATTTTTCTCACCCCGAGATCCCTGGATGCCCCGAAGCCTGGGACGGCGGACCTCGTGCTAATGACTTTGTGAATCGGGGACGGGAGCGGGCAGGGGGGGGGGGCAATGGTGCTGGGCTCCCTGAGAACCCCCCCCCTCTACGAGGAGGCACCTTGCTGGGGCTCTGGACCTGAGGTTGTCTCCCGAGTGAGGATTGCCAGCCTGGGCCCTTACTTGCCCATCGGCGGCTGGTGAAGGTGGACCCGAGAGGGGATAGAGCCACATTGGAGCCGTGAGGTCCACTAACCAGAGGAGACATGGGCCCTAGCCTGAAAAGCTGAGGCTGCGAAGACGCCGGGTTTCGTGGCGTGGAGTCCTGTGCTGGCCAGCACATGAACTGAGTGCTGTTTGGGAATGCCCAGCAGAGAGGAACTGGGGGGAGCCTTTGACCAGGCCTGAACCGGACCTGGGTTCCAGCGGCTGGGACTAGTCCCGAGTGAATACCGATGGTGTGGGCAAAGAACATGGCACACTGGCCCTCCGGGAAACAGTGGAGGCTGCAGACCTGGCCAGAAGGGTATGAGGAGAGGTGCCACAAACTGAGCAGAGTGTGACCGAGAGCTTAAGCCTGCATGCTGCCACTGATGGTGATCTGCGTACCATCTCACATACTGGGCTGCTCGTGCTGCACAGTGCTGCCTTGGTTCAAGGTGCTTGCAAGCGGACCCATGACCACTAATGTGCCCTCTCTTCTCCTGAAGGACACCAAGACCCTGGTCGGCATATGGACACTACCTGACCCGCATCCTGTTCCTTGGAATCTACTGGCAGACCCACGAGCCTGTGATTGGGCATTTCAGTGGGTTGCAGATTGCTCCGCTTACTGGGCTGTGAGGTGCTGCGTCAATCCTCACCCACTGAGATGCACCTTCCTCCCTCCGACTGTGGTCAAGACCTCTGGTGGAGAAGGGGCATCTGCGTTCTGGGACTCACTCTGCACCCCTACACTCGTAGGCATTGCCCACATTGGTTTCACTAGAAGTTGACTTCCGGACTGCCCTGGAGTGCCCCCTCCATCGACGATAAATTGGACATTGTCCTGGCAGCTATAGAAAATTCCTGAGTCTCATTGGAGAATAAAATTGATGCAGTTTTGACAGACCTCACCCTGCTGCCCGATGACCACTGTAAACTTACTGACAGAGTCCACACTGTGGAGCGGTCATTGGCCGTTCTTCAGCCGCAAACTCAAGATACACAGACCCAGCTGAGCACGCTATGTGATCTTGTTCGCGTACTGGAAGAGAGAGCAGAGCATGCTGAAGGCCGCTCCTGCAGAATATTTTTTTACATTGTGGGCCTACCTGAGAACACGGAGGGTTAGGGTGCAGTAGCCTACCTAGCATCACGCTATCGCACTATTGTCTCCTCCATTGCCATTCTTTTCCATTGAACGGGCCCCCCTCCCCAGGCACTTGTGGTCCAACTTCTACACTACAAACATCGCAATTTCATCTTGAAAGAGACCCATAAACTTGACAATGTGGTGGTGGACAACGCGAAAATAATGATTTTTCTCACTTACAAGCTGACAGTGCAGCAGCAACGGAGCTCATTTCTCACCATCAAGCGCGGCTCCAGGTTCTGTTGGGGGGCATGACCCACTTCTTTACAGATCCTAAGGATGCCTGAGCAGATCGCTGTGGGATTGAGGGCTCTACTCCATTGTGCCAGCTGGTGGCAGACTCTGGGACCATGGACGGTGGCTGGCGTCATCGGTTGAGTCACCGGCCAGTGCAGGCCTCACAGATGCCACGTTTGCCCAACTTGGAGCAGGTTATTCGGGAAGGAAAGCTGGCTCTGCAGGCGGCTGCAGTGTTCCAAGGTCCAACTCAGCCTTCGGACTCGGATGGAGATGGCACTAAATCCACCAGTGATGATGGCTGCTCAACATTTCACCCTCTTTGGCTCGGTTCTGCCACGCCACCCAGTGTGACTTTTTAAACAGCAGACGATATCCTTTTTAGCCTCATTGGACATTGACATGCATCAATGGTAACCTTGCTATTAAACTATTATTGTAGCTAAGCATGATGTTTCACTTACAGAGGACTCAGTCCTGTCCCCTGGGACTTGTGTTGTTGCTGGCTCTTTTGGTTGTGTATAAAGACTGCAGCACCAGATGTGAGATCACTTTGAAGCAGCATTGATTCTAGGTGACAGACCCCTAATTGCTTAAATTGCCCACGGACGCTTCCCTGGCACGCATGGCCATTGGGAGGGATGTCCTCCCTCTAGGCCGCATGGTAGTGAATGTGTTTTTCTACCGGAGCGCAGCTGGTGCCTTGTGATCTGTTCACTGTGGGGCCGGCTGACTGGGGGCTAACCCCGGCTGTCACTTTCCCCCCCCCCCATGTCCACTTCCATGATACTGAGGCTCATCCCTGCTGGACGACCCTGTCCGTTGGATGACTCCTCCCCGGATGGGTTATGGTAATCACAAATTGCACATCTCCCCATAATGGCCTTAGAATGGCGATTATGTGCTGCTCTACCTGCGTGTCTGGGGGCCCACTGACCTAGGCTCCCACCATGCTGGGGACTGCCCTGGCAGTCACATCCTAGATTTGCCCTCCAGCCCTGGTGTTGGACCTGCATGAGGCTTCTTACCTGCAACCTAAATGATGCTTCTGTGCTCCAGTCTGGAAGGGGGTTTTCATTTTAATGCTAGTTGCCACACAATTACTTAACAGTGAGGGTTCAACGTGATTATACACGTCTGGCAAGACCCTGGTTCCGGACGGGCATCCACCTGAATTTTATAAAGCGTACACTCCCCTTCTCTTCCCACGCCTGAACACTATATGACGAGAACACGTCAGCCGCTGTCCTCCCCCCTTCGCTCTGCAAAGCACTACTTATACCACTACCAAAATCAACCACTGGTGCCCCTTAATACGGATTACAAAATACTTGCTAGGATACTGGTGGATCGCAAAGCCCCTTTGGTTCCAAGCTTGGTACACCAAGACCAAAACAGATTTGTGTCAGCCAGAAACACCTTCCTCAACCTGTGCAGACTTTTCAGTGTGATGGAGCATGCCCCTCCCATCTGGCAGCAGGCAGGTTGCTTGGTGCTAGGCTTAGAAAAAGCCTTTGATTTGTTGGCATGGGCTTATCTGTTTGAGGTGGTACCGCGGTATGGCCTGGGAGCTCATTTCATCCATCTGGTCAAGCTCATATATACCCATGCATTGGCCAGAGTAAAAACAGGCTACTATATATGTGACCTGATACCGATCCACAGAGGCATCTGTCAGGGATTCCCGCTATCACCTCTACTCTTTTTTTTTTTTAGCAATGGAGCCACTGGCACATGTTATTCAGGAGTGGGGTCAGATCAGGGGTATACAGTTGAGCGACGGTCTGCATTCAGTTTCCCTTTATATACAGACTGCACGCTTCTATACCTCAGGGACATTCATGACTTCCCGATGGAGATAACACTGACACTTTGCGGAGCTCTCTGGTCTGAGGGACCACTGGGCTAAATCCTGCCTCTTCCCACTCAACGCCTCAATGACTGACCCTTTACTTCAAATCAATGGCGCCCTATTGACATGGCAACCCATCGCATTTCGCTACCTGGGCATTCGAGCCTACCATAGATCTGCTGACCTCTTTGAGGGTAACCTGGCCCGAGGAGCGACCTCACTATTGTCACAGATGACATTCTGGAGATCCCTGCTGCTCTCAATGGTGGGCTACTTAGCGCTCACGGAAATGGTAATGCTGCCTCGCTGGCTACATTTCTTTACTAACCTCCCCCTTCATGTCACAAAGCCCGTCTTCCGCTCGCTGGAGCTGCTGACAGCTGATTAAATCTGGTATGGCGCACACCGCAGGGTTGCTAATAAAACATAGAATTGGTTGGTATTTGTAGGCTTTTATTCTCCGGTTCAACACCACCAACTACTTCACTCGCTAGCACTGCCAGGGTGCAATAACCATCTCCCAAGAACCATTACCATGGAGACAACCCTAACATTCCTGGCATGAGCTGATGGTATTAAAGGTGTAAGCAGATTATAACAGTTGCCTTTGCTAAGCTTTATTTACCGACTGATCAAAGAGGACTTGAGTGCCTAATTTTGACCACTATTATCTGACCTCTCAACTACACTGGGTGGCCTGGTGGTTGTTGGGCCATCAACTGGCTGACACTGTGACTGCTGCCCCCACAATGGGACACAACACGCATGCTACACCTCTTCCACCCTTTTTCTAGAGCATCATTGCTCCAATCCACTCTTCTGCGAGTAGCATACCGCTGCTACTGGCGATGCCTTTTCCTTACCTGGACTGTGACACCAGACACTCCACTACTTCCGCTGTTGGGTACATCAAGGGGAGAGGGGGAGTGCCTGGCAGTATGTGGCTCACCATACTCTGGGGAGCTATATCATGACGGTACTCTCCTCCCAATGGAGGAACTCATCACAGAAGCTGGGCTTCATCCGGGCCAATTTCTGCTAGACGCTTCGCTTACTCGTACTCTGGGAATACACTGGGTCGCAACTTATAGTACAAAAATTTGCATGTCATGGAAACTCATCGCCACTTCTCAGGGGTCTGCGTTGAAATCCCATCTCCGCCAGCTGGGACACTTTACTAGCTGAATTCTAGCCTGCCCCCCAGAATACTGATGCCCCCCTAAATGCACCTCCACCCACTGCCTAACTGTGACCCCTCTCTCCGCTCATCTAGTGCATTATCTGTTAGGTGCAGTTGCTTTACCCGCCTGTTAGAAATGGGGGTGTCTAGTTGGCAAGGTATTGCACCTTTGTCCAAGTAGGGACCCTTCCTTCTAGTCAGGATAAGGGAGTTACACTCCTAAAATAACCCCTGCTCACCCCCTTGGTAGCTTGGCACGAGCAGTCAGGCTTATCTTAGAAGCTTATCTTAGAAGCATTTGCACATAACCAACAGTAACACAGTGTAAGCTCTACAAAAGGACACCACACCAGTTTAGAAAAATATCCAATATTTTTATATACTTAAGACAAGACCAAAAGCGATAAAAATCAAAAGTACAGTACTTGGAAATCTTCAGTTATCAAAATAAACTTGAAATAAAGTTCCTTGAAGTTCTATAGCTCCGTCTGGGGCTATCACGGCGTTGTGAACAACAAATTCCAAACAGTTCTGGCTGACCGCGGCAGCGCGGGCCAACTACGGTGTCGGGAAGACCCGCAAAACAGTACCTTTAGAAATGCAGGGCGTCGGTGACCTCTCATTGAGCTCCGAAAGCATGGTGTCCGCAGGCGTCGGTTCTGGAGGTCGGTGCAGGAGTCGTCGGGCCCTTGAAGTCACACGCGTTGCAGATCGAACTCCTCGCGGTTGGAATCAGGAGCGCTGGCGTCGACAGGCATCGGGTGCTGCGGTGCGAAGTGCAGCGGTGCTCGTCACAGTGCTGGCAGGTCACGGTGCAAGCAGCGGCGTAGTCGTTGCTGAAGCACTGTCGTCGGCTGACGAACTGGAGACGTTGGCGCCGGCGTCGGTAGGCAAAGGCTGTGGTGCGGGATGAGGACGGTGCGTCGTTTAACTTTACGAGCAGTGCCCTCAAACCACAGTGCGGGCAGCGGCATCGATGTCGGCGTGAAGCGGCATCGTCGGGGATACCAAGGCGACGATGTGAAGCGAGGCTGTGCGGAGTGAGGTGCCCAAAGGTCACGGTGCAAGCAGCGGCTCAGTGGTGGCATCAGCAGGCGTTGTTGGTGAGACCAGGGTTGCGGTGCGGCATTGCGGGGGTGCCCTCTGCGGTGCCTTCAGGACACGGAGTCTGCAGCGGCGTCGTAGACGGCGTCGGGTTTCTTTTTCTTCTGTTGCAGCACAAAACACACAGTCCCCAGTGCTGAGGGCAGAAGAATTTGAAGTCTTTGCTATTCCTGAGACTTCTTGAACAGGGGGCAAGCTCTACCTCAAGCGCTTGGAGAAACTCACAAAAAGAGATTGCAGAAAGTTCAAGTCCAGTCCTTTCACTGCCCAAGACAGAAGCAGCCACTGCAGGCCAACACAGCAAAGCACACAGCAAAGTGGTAGTTCCTCCTCACAGCTTCTCCAGCTCTTCTTCTTCTTAGCAGTCTTTTTGGTCCAAAAGAGTTCTAAAGTTCTGGGGTCTGGGCCCCAATATTTATACTCCAAATTTCTTTGTTCTCTCAGGCAGAGAGTGTCTGTGCTTAGTCCAAACCAGTTTGGTCCTCTCTGCCCCAGCTTCCCAGCAGGAGGCAGAGACAGCATTGTCCAAGGTAGACAGGGCCTATTCAGGTGCAAGGGAAATCTCCTCCCACCTCTCTAAATGCAGAACGGGCCTATTCAGCTGCTAGTGAAAACTCCTCCCACTACTCTGAATGCAGCCCAGGTCTATTCAGCCCAGCCCTGACTCATCCAGACTCTCTGTAGCCACTGCACATCCTCAGCCCCTGTCACTCCAAAGCCAGACAGTCAATACACATCCTAGCAGAGGCACACAGGATGGCTAAGCAAGAAAATACCTACTTTCTAAAAGAGGTATTTTCAAACACAGAATGTAAAAATCACCTTGAATGCAATTTACTCTGTAAATGGTCATTACTCAATATAAAAAATAATCAATAAAAAGGTTAAAAAAACAAAACAAATAAGTGCAGCATGTGCATATTGGATTTTGATATGTAGTGAATGTCTTATAATGGACCCTGCACCTTGACTCTGTGAAACACAGCCCAACACGGATCCTTATATTGGTTGCTATGATGAAATAGAACGCTTCTTGTATGAATGTTCTACAGATAGACCAAAACCACTGCCAATTAACAGCACATTTTTTATTGTGCTTTTAATATAGGATCTAAAATCACATAGCTGGACTATTGCAACTCCTTATATTTGGGGGCGCCAAAGACCACCACTAACAAGTTGCAAATAGTACAGAACTGCGCTGCTAGGCTCCTATACAATGTCCCTAGAAATCTGTCTGCCAAACCGGCGCTGATGGCGCTTCATTGGCTGCCTATCACGGAACGTATAAAATTCAAAGCGTTATGTATAGCACACAAATCACTGGGGGGAACCGGCCCCAAAATCCTCAAGAGCATGCTGTCGTTCTACCACCCGTCCCGGAATCTGAGATCAGCTGACCAACTGCAAGCCACAGTTCCAAGGATCAAGAGATCTAGAACGGGAGGCCGGATGTTCTCATTCAATGCTTCGGTCTTATGGAACTCGCTCCCCACCAAAATGAGGAAATTGACCCATCATCTCGAATTCAGGAAGGAACTGAAAACGTGGCTATTTCAGCACTTGTAGTAAGAGTGAATATCTACAGTGACGGCTTGAGCGCTGGGAGGCCTAAGGGTAGCCATGCGCTATATTAAGAAAGTATTAATAATAGCCAGTTTCTTAAATACTTTTCAAATTGTACCATGTATGTTGATTTCATAAATATGTAATACAAAAGAGGACAAAAGCAAAATACTTTTCCGATACTGTCACGTTTATTTTCTACTTTGCTTTAAACCATGTAATCTCTAAAAAAAATATTAACACTTTACCAGAGTTTGTGACTGTACATATGGTATTGTACTTCAGACATGTATTTAATCAAAACAGCCTATATATAATACAACACTCCTCATACACATGACTCCGAGCCTATGATCAGGTTTTTAATTAAAACACATACACAAGAGTCCAATAAAATGGCAGCCACTTAGACAGTTAAAAACATGGCACGTTCACCGTCTATGATATAACGAGTACAATGTAAAATACCCTGAGGTAAGTATGGCCCCCCAGGTGACTAACTTTCAAAAACAAAAGAAACAGGAACTGTTCATACCAGCTTGACATCTGATCATTTCTCAACACGGAGCACATTGTGAAACTACTGTAAGGGAACATTTTGCAAGGGCAACGTCAATACAGAGCAGACCCCATTTCCCACTCCCCGCGTAGGCCTTTCCACTGTAATTGTGGACTTTCTGACCTTATCCTACTGCCTTAGTGACATACTCCCCCAGATCGTATTGTCTTATTTTTCCTATTTCGATTAGACTGAATTTTACAACCCAGGTCCTTAAAGAACTTTATCAACAAGCGGGACCTTCTTCCCCCATTTTATACTAGTCATGCACCTGTTGTCTTATTTGTAATGATCCAAATATGACTAAAACTGACTGGCTCTCACACATTTCTCACATAATCAGTTCAAGAATACAGTGTGGATTGTCTTAAGTCAAGTTTGCAGTGCTCATTTTTGCACAAGGACTTGATGTAAGAAGGTTGTTTTATTATTTTTGTTATTCATTGTATTTCTAAATCTTGACAATTATTTCTATCAATCTTCCACAGGTTTGAGAAAACCTCAGGCAAAATTTGCCACCTGGGGTGAAACATGCTTAAGACCTGGCACAATCTAGTAACATTATTTTCTGCTCTCTGGTAGTTTTTAACAGTGATTAGTATGTAGCTCATATAGGCAAACTCCCATCACTTGAGAAAATTAAGCAGTACTTAAAGAATAATCTTGGGATTTGGCAAAAGATACTCCCCTCATAATTTTAAAATGTTTCATTTAATGGGCTATTGACAGTATTTTCCCTTGATCACAAAGTCTTGGGAACACACAATTACTGTATTCGAAGGAGCGTCTTGTTTATGCTTTAGGAAGGGGCCTAGGTGGGCTCTAGCACTCAGCAGCAATTTAGGATAACTGTTCTCATTATCAATCTGTAACACTGCTCTCATAAAGTTAGAAATTCACATAATCATTTGACACACTTTGCATGTCCTTTCTAGCTTCTCTGGGAGCCATACTATCTGATGATTTGATCTACAAGACTGATTTTCCATATCTTCAAATATATGCTCCATATTTTTCAATTGAAGGTTCTGTGGAGTTGTATCATCTTTTATTTTATTTTCTAGTTTTCCAAGTCAATACTCATTCCATGCTATTGTATCTCCAGTCATTCCAACCTTCTCATAACTCATCCACTTTCTCATTTACGCCAGTGAATAAAAAGCAGACAAATGAGAATGAAAGCCAACCAATGGTAAGCAATGTGAAGGCTGCAAGCCCCTCTGTGTTCTTGGTAAGCCCACAAGATGTCTTTAGCAAACAGACATCTGCACTGTCGACCTGGAAAAATAGTGGCTATCCAGAGCAATTTCTGAAACTGTCCATAAATGGCAAACTTCTCCAATGGTATACAACAGTTTGTGGACTTTTTTCACCTACTACGTTTACAATATTCCGTTGTATTCAGCAACTGTATCAGATTATCGGTCAATTTCTTCTACTTCGGCTTCTCAGGTAGTATCAGTCATCTGGGTCTCCCTCTGGACATTGAACATGACTTCATTAAAGACAGGTAAAACAATGTAAGCCTCTACACTTTTCTGAGCTTGTGGAAATATTGATGCTAGCCCATTGGAAGTAGTATAAAGTGGATAGCAGGGTAACAGGCTGAGTTGCAGGTCTTGGTGTTATGGCTTCCTTTATTGACCTCTATGATTCACAGATTGCTCTTCTGGCAGTGCATCATTGTCTAACAAACTGGATGCTTTGTCTTCAGATGTGTCAATATCCTGTTCTTTATCAAGAAAGACATACATGTTTGAAAGCATTTGCAGCACCAATTAAAACATGTTTTCTTGAACTCACCTTTCAGCATCTCCTGTGAGGTGTCAAAAACTGAGACCAAATACTCAATATGATGAGGACTCACTCTTCAATTGGAGTTAAATCAAAGTCACTTGGTGAATCAACCCTGCACATGTAATGCTCCTTTGCTTTAAAACATTGTTTGCTTCTCCTCAAATCAGTAACATAAATTATGGTCAATGGTAACTGACAATAACACATTGAATGAATGGGGGCATCTTTCGTTTTCATATTCCCTTCATGTGAATTTTCTCAAAACTCCAGAGTTAACAACCAAGGGGACTTCTTCCCATTTGCGAATGGATTACCACCAGCTTTGAGTTGGTGGCAAAGTACGAATGTCTTGTGACCGTATTTCGTTCACATAACATTATTACATACCACAATGTTTTGGTATTTAGAAGGGACATTATTAGGTCGCAAACCAAATTTCAATTCGGTAATGTGTTACCGATCGCAAGTTAGGCTTGATACATTAGAAAAGCCTGTTTGCGTTCGCAATCGGCATGATTTGTTGCGACTGCAAAAGGGCTTCTTACATCTAGCCCCGAGTTTCAAGTTCTTCTTTTTAAAATTGCGACTAGTGAGAAAGGATAATAGATGAAAATATATAAACTGCACAGAAATCAGTGCATCGTGTTCAAGGGACAATATTTGGTCCATCTTAAAGACCCCAAGTCTCTTGACTATGGATTTTATACTTTAGCATCTCTTAGTTCAATTTTGAAAGATTTCCAAATGTACAGATGGTAGGTGGCGGAGGATTCTACAAGCACTGTGTAATAAATGTACACTTGAATAATTGTTGGTTGAATATGTTTTAAGTAAATGTACTTCTGGCTGTTATTGTAAAGTGCACTACTGGGTTGAATGCTGAACTCAGTTTTATAAGTTTGAAGGTTGGCTGTGTTTTGGTTTGTTCTGCTCGTTGCTGCTCAGCATATTTGCGTGTTATATTCTGCCAAAAACTCCATTAGCTCAGGAAGCTCTAGCAACTGTCAGCCACGTAACTGGGGGGTCTACCCCCTTCATGAGATATTTTCTAATTAGTTTTCATCGAGTTATTAAACCGCAACATATTCTACCGCGACATCCACAAATATCTTTAGGGAAGATAACTTTGGGAAGCATTGGTGTTCAAAAGCCCGGGAACAATGGAGAGTAATTGGTAGACTTGTGGCATTAAAAAGTAACAAGAAAAGACTTGAGCATCATTTTATTAACTATGAATCCTTCAGCTATTCATAAACAGCTCTGGCGTTCGCCTCCCATGAAGCAAAGCACACTCCTTGAACGTGTTCCATGCAGTACAGATGAATTCAATTACATTTGGAATAGAGTGAAGTATTTACATCCTTTCAAAAAAATCTGTAGCTCTGAGGAAGAAAATGTTAAAACCCCAGGCTCCGGAAGTCTGGCAACGTACTGTAACAACGGAGCTGGCTTTGCTGAAATCCTCCTCATTGGTGTGAATACACATTCTCCTTTTAGACATAGAAATCCTCTGGGCGCCTTTTAAGCAAGCCTCAGCCCCCAGAAGCTTTTCTGTATGCCCTACTCTGTCACGAAAAAAATATAGATTGGAACGCTGGCGCTGTGAGGCTCGTCAAACCCCTGACTATGCCTTCCTATTCTACCACTTTGTTTTGTTCACCTTTGTGTCTCCGAAACAGAAAACTGATATGAAGGAATTTCTTCATTTTTTCAGTCCATGTGAATCCGTGAGCACCAAATGCAATAGTTGACCGAAGCCTGTCCGCCATTTTGAGACAGATGCAATATTGCCTCTGCATGGAACATGAATTGATACTTTTGAAGCCTTGGGAAGGAATTAATTTAATTAAAAAATTACTCTACGTCATTAGGGCCATAATTTTTCAGGTTTCTTATATAATTGACCCAATGCCTTCAGAAGACTTGTAGGAAAATGATGCAACACTCAATTGCAGCTGTGGTTCCTCCATGGGAGCGGAGGAGCGTCCCTCCCCCCACCCCCCCCCCCACACTCTGCTGTGCAGAAAGCGTGAAAAATAAAATGGTAATAAAATTATTTTATTACCATTGTATTTTGTTATTCTCTGCCAGCAAACAGAGTACGAGGACAGGGCCAGTGCGTTACTGCTGCCATTGATTGGCAGCAGTGAGGAGTGGCCACTTAAGTTTGAAGTGTGCATGTTGGTTTGCTATGGGCCAAACCAACACGCGCCATTCCAACCTCTCCAACCCGGCTGTCTTGAGCAACTGGGTTGGAGAGCAGGTACAGGCCTACAGTGCCTTTTGGAGTTTAGAGCCAGCCTGCTCCATCCTATCAAGATGCTTCACTCATGCTCCTTAACAACATGAGAACAGCTTCCTGATTAGATGGGAGAGCTAGCTGTGTTTCTTGCTCGGAGGATGTGCTGCAGAACCAGGACGTGCTAGAGAACCTCAAGTGGCAGTTTAAGGTAAGTGATTTTTTTGTAAAAATGTTATTTTTGCACCCTATCGATGTGATTTGCCACCAACCGCCACTGCTCAGTTGTTTGGATGTCACACAATGCTGATGAAGGAATTCCCTATTATGATGCAGTATTGGAGGATTTCAGCCAATACATTTTGTTTACGGAAAGGCTGAAAGGCCTCTGTTCTAATCGTAAATTGTGCAGAAGGTACTCAAAGATTCATAATTGCTCCATTTTTGGTATCCACACAATACATTTAGGAGGGTGATTAACACTTATTTTGATGCATCATAAAAGAGTTATTTCCTGCAGTCCTAAGTACCTTCAAAACATAAACTCCTTTATATTTATCAATGTATGCAAGACCTTTTAAAAAAACTACATTCCCAGGAGAGCCTTCAACACTTGCCCCCTCGTTTATATATATTTAATAACCCTGGGCGGACACCTCCGCTCCGCCCGCGGAGTGTGCGGAGATTTGCCTCCTCCGCGTTCCGCGGAGAACGTGGATAAGGCAAATCTCCGCACACTCCCAGCGGAGCGGAGTTGGCCAGCCCCCGCCTCCACCCCCCTATATTAAAAATTACTTCTACATGACTTAAAATTAAATTAAAAACACTTACCTGGCATGCGGCGTCCCCGGGCTGCCCTCCTCCTCTTCCTCGCCGTCTGGGTAATTCTTTGAGAAAACTGCGCATGCGCATTTCTTGCGAGAAATGTGCATGCGCAGTTTTCTCAAAGAATTACCCAGACGGCGAGGAAAGGGAGGAGGGCAGCCTGGGGACGCCACATGCCAGGTAAGTGGTTTTAATTTAATTTTAAGTCATGTAGAAGTAATTTTTAATATAGGGAGGGTGGAGGCGGGTGGTGTAGCGGATGTCCACGGAGTTTGTTCGCAACTCCGTGGACCTCCGCGTAGCCCCGCTACGCCCACTATGCCCGGGGTTAATATTTAATAAGGAGACAGTACTGGACACAGATCTTTGTTTCTTCGGTGTCCTCAGTCAAACTTCTAAACCCTTCCTCCTCTAACCACCGCACCCCACCCCACAGCATACGGCCCATGTACTGTGTCAGTGAAACTGAAAAGGCGCCTTGTGCTAATTAATGATGCATGGAGATGCATTTCTCGTATGAAGCAAAGTGATTTCCCTAATTAATGTGCGCGCTCCATCTACTTTGGAGAGGGGTCGGATTATTTTGTAGGAGTGATATCTCAATCCCATTTGACTGAACAATTTACTCGAGCCAGGATTTTAGCCTATGAAATCTAAATTCTGTAGTACTGCTTTCCAGCTAATGGGGATTTATTGCCCAGTTGCCACTTACTTTAACAGTCAGTGGTTTAATCCAGCTGTATCAGTCAAGTAAATGCCTGCACATTATCACTCGGCAGCAGGCTGCCAACAGAGAGAGGCTTCTGCTAGTCATTAACACGCACAATATATGCAGAACACCAGAGGGGAATTAAAACCACAAAAAATACCTCAGGGTGGTATTTTTAATATGAGAATTTAATTTGTAATTTCACAGATTAAGAATTTTGGCTGCATTAATCCTTTTATCAGCTCACAGCAGGTTATTTGCAGAAGCATAACCATAAGGCGATATTCATTGGCAGAAACACGTCTTTGCATAACGTTAAACATCAGGAGCAGTGAAACCTTTTGAAGGGAGGGAGAATAAAGATGAGAAATCATTATATTTTAAATGAAGGGTCTGGAAATGCCTACAGTGAAATTCTGCTACAGCAGTACGGTCTCTGCGCTTGATAGATAATCATTAAACAGTATAACTACAGTATGTTACTAAATGTGTGTGTGTATGTGTATATTTATATATATATATACATACATACACACACACAATACATGAATTCCTGTGTACATATTTATAATCCATGCAAATGTGTGCTTGTGTTTGTGTGTGCAGCAAAAAATCTACTAAAACATGAACTTAAAAGAAAAAATAGTTTGTTATGGTGGATTTTGCTGGAGGGAAGCAGCGGCCGGTACTTGCTAAAGGCCATTCGCAGATACCGCTTAGTTTTTTGTGCCTGTTACAGAAATTGCGCACTAGTCAGGAGAGAGAAGGGGTGCTTTTGCACCATGCATAGTGACACCCTTAGAGTGTGTTTGTTTCAGTCCCCCACCTTCCTAGTGCCTTCACTCCCTTCATTAGTCTGTTGGGAGGGCGAGAGACTCTTTAAGGGGAGGGCTATCTCTCAGATCGTCCTGCAAAGACTAGGTTCTAACATATACTCTGGTTGCTCAGCCTGAGCTCCAATGTCCTCCTTGGGGCCAGGTATACCATAGTCTCCTCCACTTTAGCAGCTACAGCAGGTGTAGAGTTCTTGATGGGCCTCTTCTGTCTTGGCACACAAAGGTGAATGAGTGAAAGGGTGGATGGAAGGATGGATGAAAATAGATGGATGAGTTAAAGGGATGGTGGATGGATGAAAGTAAAGATGATGTATGAGTGAAATAATGGATGGGTGAGTGAAAGGGAGGGTGGATGGATGGATGAGTGGAAAGGGTGGATGGATGATGAGAGGATGAATGAGTGAGTGAAAGGATGGATGGCTAAGTGAAAGAGAGGGTTGATGATGAGAGGATGGATGAATGAGTGAATGAACAGATGGATGGCTGATTAAAGGGAGGATGGATGGGATGAGTGAAAGGGTAGATCGACGGAGTGAAAGAGTAAATGGATGGATGAGCGAAAGGATGGATACGTGAAAGGTAGGGTGGATGGATAGATGGATGAAAGGGTGTATAGATGAATGAGTGAAAGAATGGATGAGGAGTGAAAGGGTGAGTGGATGGATAAAAGGGTGGATGGATGGATGGATGGCTGAAAGAATGGATGGATGAGTAAAATGGAGGGAAAATGGATGGACGGATGAGTGAAATGGATTGATGGATGAGTGAAGGGTAAATGGATAGATGGATGAGTGGATGGGTGGAAGATGGAAGGATGAGTGAAAGGGTGGATAGCTGGATGGAGTGAAAGGGTGGATGGGTAGATGGATGGAGTCAAAGGGTGGATGGATGAATGACTGAAAAGATGTATGGATGAGTGAAAGAGTGGATGGAGAGATGGATGAGTGAAAAAGTGGATTGATGGATGAATAGATTTGGAGATGGATGGGTAGGTTTAGATATGGATGGGCCAATAGACAGAATGGTGAAAGACTGAATGATAGATGGAAGAATGAATAGATGACAGAATGTAAAGGTAAAATTGTGGATATTAGCAGGTGGACGAAAGGATGCCTGGCTTGCTTCATTTGCTTGGTGCCATTAGAGCTTAGTTCAAAGTGGAGGGTATTTTAATTTTCTGGCTACTCCCTTGGTCTCCTCTGGCGTGGAGTTTGTGTACTCATCCTCGAGGGAATGTAGCTAGTGACTGCATCTCAGTGGGATATCTTGACCGCTAGCTAAATATTCACACGTTATAGACCAGCTGCCAGGGAGCAGGGTTCCATCGAGACAGTGTTCTGTAACGGAAGATTCATTGGGCCAACATGGTGTACCCTCATTTGAAAGCAGAACACATTTTGCATTTATATAATTCCTCTCCCTTCAGTGTATCAGGTGATTGTTTTGTAAGTCCAGTAGGAGAGAAGCAGAGTCAATCACATATTAGGTTGATTCCACCGAAAGGACAGAAGTATTGGGGTGAAGTCAGTGTTTATAAGGCTGAGATAGCCTGTGTTTGGAAATATATATAGATTACGAGTATGGACTGGGCACACTCAGCCAGATGTCATGAGAGGAAGTCATAGCTCAAACTGGTGCCTCTGGATGACCAGTATGGCATTGGCAAAACTTTTCATGCATGAGGATGAGACCTGGTGTACATGGAAATTCCTGCCAGTGTATGGGATAGAAAAGAGACTAGAAATATCAGTATGTGTTTAAGCTGAACTCTCACAACAGTATTCCAAGATAATTCCTACACAGGCTGTTTAAATGCCTCCCTAAAGAGTGTTGAGCATACTGAAGATTAGTCTGAGGGAGAAGAATGGAAATCCAGGCACCAGCTCTTGAAAAATAAATGCAGCTAATAAATAATGAATGTAAAATCTAAAGGTAAAAAAACAATGCTGAAGTAAATTAAAAACAATTACTATTTTCTGCTAAACTGTTGTTGAAAATAAAAGAAGTAAAGTGTGGGGAAAAATGTCTATCACAAATGTTAGTGTTGCCAACCACGATAATAGCCAGTGGGACCCAATAATCATTTTTAAGAAATGGTGAGAAGCTAGAACAACAGCTGTGTGTATGCTAATGGTTTTATCAGCAGGCTAGGATTAAAGGGCATTACGGGATATGAGAGGACTAGAATGCCCTAGATTTGTGTCTAGTGCCTGGTGGAATAATATTGGTTTTCAGGCATACATGTTTTCTGAGAGGATTAGGGCCAGCGGGAGTCCTGTTTTCTTTTTCACTTTGTACATTTTGCATACATATATTTTAGTTGTCTAGTACATAGAGTATATCTAGATGGAGTTCAACTTACTCAGTCGAGAGTTGCCACGTATCAGCTTTCTAACTGAATTCAGTTGTGAAGGTTTCTTCTATTCTATAAGCACTTATATAGTGCATAGCTACCCGGAGGCATCCCAGCGCTACTTGTGCGAAGCGAATGTATCAGTGCATCAGAGGGGGTTGTTCTGAAACAAGCTTAATCCGGTTTTCACTTTTTTCCTCATGGAGGTCGTGCTTAAGAAACATTCTTTTACAACTAGGAAAGAGTACTGCCTCAAAGAAATGGTATTCTGGCACTCTGAGGGATCTATGCTAGGCACTTAGACAGCGAGAGCTCAAATGGAGTTACTCTTATCTGGAAAATCATTATACATACAAATATCAGCTATGTATCTACACTTGATTTTGTTTGCAATCAGATTCTTTATTCCAACAATCCAACCTAGTGCTATTCAGATCTCTGAATTCCTTCTGTAAGCCCCTCTGCACTAGCCCCACTTTTTTGCAACCTTTTGTGATGAGCTTGCCCAAATTGTTTACGTCAAAGATGCAAGTCACTGTGGGGGTGCTAGAGAACCTGACTCCAAGATGGCGGCTCTGTAGTGAGGCTCTGACGGCGGGACGAATGATCCGGCATTAATCCGCTTCTCCAGTCGCCACTGACGTATTAAATCAGCGCGGATCTAATCAGAAGGCCTGCAGCATCAAGCGAAGCAAGTTTCGCTGACAGCAGCCCGAAAGCAGCAAGTTAACGGCGGATCGCTGAGCTGCGGAGCCCCGAACTGGCCTGGAGGCGGGTCACGGTGACGCTGCTGGAGGAGCCTGCGGCGCGATGCAAGGCTGCTGCCCGAAGCCCACCCGGGCAGCGTTAGAACAACAGTGAGTAGAGACTGGTCCCCGTGCCTGGGACGGCGGCGGCAGGGATGCAGCGGCAGCCCCCGGCGCCCAGGCTGCTTAGAGGGGCAGTCTGCCCGGAAGGCCTTGCATCGGCCGCGGTGCAGGCGCAACAGCGAAACCACAGGCCTAGTTGATGCCTGGCAGCACGCATTGAGACGATACCTGTGTCACCCCTCCTGGGGCCTAGTCTACAGCAGACACACCTGAGGAGAAGACCTCCAGCCACGTTCGAGCCCGGGGGCAGGAGAGGCGACTCGAGTGTGCGCGCTGTGGGCGGCACAGCAGGGGGACCTTCGAGGGTGCGGCGGCAGGCGACCCCCACCGCAACCATCAGGAATATCAGGTGGGGGAGCCTGAGTCTGGCCCCCGGCTGCAACGAGATCTCACAACCAGGGCACCTAGGGCCCTCACCAGGAGGGCGGCTGCCCTCCCGTAAGAGCACCCTTGCTACAGCACATAGAATACAGCCCCCAGTAAACTCAGGAAGGGCTGCACCGATTCTGAGCAGAAGTCCCAAGCCCATGGACTCTCAGACTATACCTTAGCACTACCCTAGCTGACTGACACAGTGCACCCAGCATGCTGCACCTCTGCGCTCGAACACTGAGCCAGTCCTGGCTCACACAAACCGCCATCAACACAACTTTTGGATGAAATACTGTCCTAAGACGCAGGACAGCTGAGAGCTACATACCTGTGGTGCCTTGAGGAGGATGCTGCTCGGCGGCATGTTGTCCTGGAGTTGGGAATGCCTTTCGAGCATCTACAACAGATGCACTTCAACCACTAGACAGGTGATTGGACGCACCAAGGAAACCAAGCGCAGAAAGTGACACCATATACGCAGTCCGGAGTCCATACCTGTGGGGTGCCGCCGTCGCTGCGTCACGCACAGAATCCCGTGGCAACACACAACACAGCGGAAAAATGGGGAAAACGGACGCCAAGCAACAAAAGCTGGTCTTCGAGCAGCAGAGACCCACTCGTGGGCCCCAGGCCACGGAGGACACCCAACAGGAGGCAGAATTAACTGGCGCGACCCCTCCTGAAGCAGACATACTCGAAATGTTCAGAGACTTGAAACAATCACTTACCACCATAGATAACAAAATTGACTCTATCAGACAGGTTGAACCGCCATAAGGAAAAGGTGACGAAACATGGTGAGCGCCTTGAACAGGTGGAACAGCGCACTTCCGCGCTAGAAGATGAAGGCGTGGACACCCGTGAAAAGCGCCTCAGAATGGAGAAGGTCCTCGAAGTGATCAGGAACAAAAACGAAGATTTGGAAGCCAGGTTGTGCCGAAACAATCTACGCATAGTAGGGGTGCCGGAATCCACTGCCATGACACGAGTGGAGGATTACATTGAGGAAATGCTGCGGGCCCTTTTTGGAGAGTCGTTGCATTGTGAAGTGCGCCTACCGCTCCCTAGGCCCTTGCCCTCCCCCGGGCGCACCAACAAGGCCCATAATTGTGCGCCTCTTTAATTATCGGGATAGAGACACTGTGCTACGCCTTGCCAGAGACATGCAAAATGTGGTGCATCAAGGGAACTCGATATCCTTCTACCCAGACTTCACCCTGGAAGTACAAGCAGCCCGCAGAGATTTTTTACCAATCAAACGCAACTTGCAGCAGCTGGAAGTTAAATATTCTCTATTATACCCGGCAAAACTTCGAGTATTCCATGCTGGAAAGACCATTTACTTCACGGACCCTAAGAATGCGGCACGCTTCGTTAAAAACTTGCGTCTTGCCAAGAAGACTGACCGTCCCAGGAAAGCCACTGAAGAAGGAAATCGCACCAGCGACAATGACTAGACACGCGCTGCAGTGCTGAACCAGTAAGAGTCTACCGGTAACGACCTGGTGGAACTAGACAGTCCAGTTCCAAGAGACTGCGTCTTTCCGAACATGTATCCTTTACCTCTATTAAGCAAATTTAGCTGGTGATGTTTTACTTTACCTGTTATTCAACAAGACTGGCCACTTACCCTCATTACTGTGTCCCGCCGCCCGGCCACTGCAGGCGGACACGTTGGGCTCCTGGACCTTCCCCCCGGGGATGTTTCCCTTGCAGTGCATAAAGTTACACTCATGCAGTGCTTAATTTGAGCAGGTGCTTTCCGGTGCTCAGCCCCGGCACCTAATCCCCGGCACCGGAGCTTATAGCACCAGTTAAGGACACACTTATTTAGAAGGCACATGATTTTCCCCAGAATCACAGGATGTTGAGCGACGCCGAGACTCGAACCCGGTTCCCCAGCTCCGAAATCAGCAGCTCAAGCCACTAGGCCAAGTCTTCTCAAGAATAATAAGTGCTGGGGCTCTAGTCAGGAAGCAGTTTGCACCAACATATTTCTATTGTTAGCTGCCTCCTGAGGAGAGCCCTGGCACTTTTTATATTACAAATTAACCACTGCACTCATGTTGGGGATGGGGGTCAACTGGGGTACATGCTCAGCCTGAGTGGGGGGCTGGAGTAGGTGGGGGTGGGGTCTTTTGGGGATGTTTATAGATAGCAACTGTTTGCAATGCCATTCCTTCCCTTTTCTTACCTCGTCTTTCCCTAGACCGATTTATCCATCGTATCATGCAACAATGCGTGCATGTGGGTGAACAGGCAAGTAGGGCAACATGACCAGGGATAAATGTGTTACTTGGAATGTACGTGGTCTAAATGACGCACGCAAGACTAGAATAGTAGCCGCACAACTGGACCATCACAAAGCAGACATTTGCCTCCTACAGGAACTCCACCTTACCGAGAACACACGGGGCGGCTGCATGCGGGGTGGATGGGGGAAAAACACACTGCATGCTACTCAAATTATGCTTGCGGCGTGGCCATCCTCATCAGAAAAGGGCTGCACTGGCGCACGCGCACAACAATCAGTGATAAGATGGGCAGATATATCATGATAGCGGGTTCGCTGGGGGGACACCCAATTAGACTCATCTCAATATATGGCCCCAACACTAATGACCCTAGTTTCTTTATAGAGGTCTGGAGGGTGGCAAACTCACTTGGCCCCGGTGCTATAATCTGGGGGGGAGACTACAATGTATTACTCGATGACTCAAAAGACAGGTCGGGTGAATCCCGTCAACCCCATCCCCGAGCGGCAACTCAGCTGCAAGCCATAATCTCAGAGGGCGACTTGATAGATAAATGGCGTTATAAGCACCCGGAAGAGATGCACGGCACGTGTATGACGACCGCCGGGCCTTCCTGGTCGCGGATAGACTACTGGTTAGTCTGACGAGACACAGCGACATGGGTCGCGGAGGTGCAGCATCTGCCCCGGACCCTTTCTGACCACTCCCCAGTGATGCTGTCACTGGACATCAAGGACTACTCTACCAGGGCTTTTGCCTGGAGACTCCCGACGGGAGCACTACAAGACAAGGCATTTCGTGAAACCATCAGAAAGGCTATATCCAAATATTTTTGTCTCAACGAAGGCACAGTTGACTCCCCATCTACCCTTTGGGAAGCCTTCTAAACCGTTATACGGGGAAAATACATCGCTAAGCAGGCAGGAGTCCTTCAGTCACTCCGGGGAGACCTAAACAGATTAGAAGGGGAAATACAGGCCTTAGAGCAGGAGTTCTTTATAAGCAAAAATATCAACATGCTACGCACAATCTGTGCTAAACTAGATGAATTTCAAGAAGCGGCCATTAGCGAAACACATTTCCTTAGTAAGGAAACTAGAGCCTGGCGATACGTAGAGGGAGAGCACGCTGGGAAGATGCTGGCGGGGTTACTTAGAAAGCCCTGGGCCAGCGACTATATTCCTGAGTTATGCACCACGGACGATGAGCTGGTGGCAGGCCAAAAAGCCTTTCAGGCTGAAATGATCTCCTCCTATACATCCCTCTACCGTGCCCAATTGGACACAACGCCGCCTGAATTGGAGGAATGTTTCGACACCCTGCAGCTGCTGTGGCTGGAGGCAGGCCATAGGGCTTACCTCGATGAACCCTTTACAGAGGAGGAAGTTATCAGAATTATTCGGGCTCTCCCTGGCGGGAAAACCCCAGGCCTAGACGATTTATCTGCTGCCTTCTATAAAGAATATGCTAGCCTACTAGCCCCGCATTTGATAAACATGTACCAAGACTCTGTAGAACAGGGAGTGCTTCCTCCATCGCTCCCGGAAGCCCTAATCATCACAATTATAAAACCCGACAAGGACCCACTAAAATGCGACTCATACCGGCCACTCTCCATAATTAATGTGGACAATAAGATCCTCGCCAAATTAATTGCGGCGCGTCTCCTACCACTGTTGCCTATGGTGCTACGTCCGGAACAATGTTGCTTTGTCCCTGGCAGGTCCACGGCTCATAACCTCCGAACGCTTTTCGCCACGATGCAAGAGGTGGACCCACAGCTGCAGGCTGCTGCAATTTTCCTTGACGCCACTAAGGCATTTGATTCACTCGAATGGCCATACTTATTTGCCCTACTCAGATGCATAGGTCTCAGCCCCAAGTTCATTGGATTAATAATGCTTCTGTACTCACTCCCCACTGTGCGCATAAGTGACAACAGCGTGATAACTCCCCCGTTCCCGGTCTCCTGCTGCATCTGTCAGGGGTGCCCCCTGTTGCCCTTGCTATTCGCCATGGCAATGGAGCCATTGGCGGCCCGGCTGTGACAGCATCATGCCCACAGAGGACTGGCGTTTACCCCACGGGTAATATTGGTCTCGCTGTATGCGGACGATGTCATGCTTTACGTCAAACACCCTGCTACCAATCTTGACCCCCTGATCAGAGTTCACCCGATTTGGTGGACTCTCAGGGATAGTAATCAACTGGGCTAAATCAACGATCTTCCTGCTGATGGAGGTCACTACGCAGGTCCAATTGGAGTTCCCCCTGCAGTGGGCACGTGACCCTGTGAAATATCTGGGCATATGGATAAGCCGCGACCCAGAGGAACTGTTGCGCTCCAA
Organism: Calotriton arnoldi; assembly: GCA_963921515.1. NCBI lineage: Eukaryota > Metazoa > Chordata > Amphibia > Caudata > Salamandridae > Calotriton > Calotriton arnoldi. The sequence continues at coordinate 1,348,964 of CAWUFW010000535.1, read as the reverse complement.
CTACGGCAGGCTAATTGACTGGTTAGAACAGAGCATAAAGAGCTGGATCACATTGTCTTTGTCCCTGACCGGATGGTTAGCCATCACCAAGATGGTTGTTTTGCCCAAGCTCCTCTACCTCCTTACAAACATTCCACTCCCTCTCACTCATAGTTTTAGGAATCGGTTACGCTCTAACATGATCACTCTTGCATGGGCGGGCAAACAGCCCAGAATAACGTGGGAGATCCTCACTCTTCCATTTGAGCAGGGAGGACTAGGTGCACCAGACTTTGATCTGTATTACTGGTGTGCCCAAGCACATTTAGCACATCACTGGATATACCCCACACAATTCATGGCGCATGCTGCCCTCGAACATGATCAGGTGGCCCCACTACCTCTTTCAGTGGCTCTATACTAGACACGACCCTGACCTCGGACTGAGATAGACACAGTGGGATGCGCGGTGAGGGCCTGGAAAGGCATGCGCAAGAGGGCGCGTCAAGAAGCAATGTACGCTTCCACTGGTTCCCCTGATAAAGCACCGGGCGTTCCCATTTTTGGCGGAGGCCGGTCCCTGTGCTAGACTGCGATCCATGAAGCTCACGAAAATGGGAGATGTGTTCCCGGATGCCACCTTCATTGCTCCGCATCAGATCAGGGAGGGAGAGGGGCTAACCACGCTAGAACAGATGACATACTACCAGCTGCGCTACGCACTATGTGCCTGCCTCCCCTCCTTCCCAGCAGCGCCCCCTACATTCCAAACCCTGGAGCGATTCCTTAAAAATCCATCCCCGCGTAAGCTAATTACGTGCCTATACACAGATATGCAACACACAGCACCGGTGCGAACACCGCAAGCCCAGCAGGAGTGGGAGGCAGTGCTGGGCATTTCAATCATGCAAGAGCAATGGATATTTTGCTGCAGACAGGCGTGCGCGCTCTCTCCGTGAACTACAGACTACGCCTAATACATTTCAAATTCCTCCACAGCCTTTACAGGACGCCTGTCTGGCTCCAAAAAATAGGCCTAATCTCTAAAGCGCCCTGCCAGAGATGTAGATCGCCAGATGCGACTTTCCTACACCTTGCATGGGGATGCCCCCCTGGTTCACCACTACTGGGCGACTGTCTTTGACGCTATAGAAGAAATGACGGGCGTACCCATAGACAGGTCTCCACTGACGGCGCTGCTTGGCTATGTGAAGGACCTCCCAAAAGATAGCAGAAGGCTTACTGCGTTGCTCCTACTACTTGCTAAACAACGCATTACAATGACATGGGGTGGGACACGGGCACCACAAAAAGAGACATGGCTTAGAGACGCAGCGTTTTGCCAGGAACAGCTGTCCGCATACTGGGACCTAATGCCTACTCAATCCCGACCTAAAGATGTATGGGGCCCGCTGCAACTCTACATGAGAACGCACGCAGGAGATGAGGTGACCTCCCACCCCAGACCTCAGACGAATAGGAACAACACCAGACTCACCAGCTGTGAGCGCCAACAAGACCAACACCAGTCCACCTGGCCTGACAGACCCGAATGGTCACCTTCCCCACTTTTCTTCCCCTCTGACATTCCTACCCCCCTCCCGGTTGGCTAGAATGGCAAGTTGCCTTTTTGTTTTTCTGTTATCATTTGGGGATTACAAAAGATACCCTGCGATCAATTATGACTCCCTGCTGAAAAACCTCTGCATTACAACATCAGAGGCGATTATAAAATGACACATATGGGATGAACAAATATAAGTTTGTATACAAGAGTACTGAGAAAAGATGGCCTGTGGCCTTTGTAAACGTCATCCAATGCAGCACTTTGTATGACTTGAAATCTTGAATAAAGAGAATTTAAAAAAAAAAAAGATGCAAATCACTTTGACTAACATCAAGAACTCTCATACTGTGTCTCACTGTACTCAAGTTTCATCTTCAGCTACAAGGCCACTCCCCACTTAGGACACTTTTGTTCCCTCTAATTTACAGGAGATTATTGCTTTACTTAACACCAATAAGTCAAGTTTTCTTTATAATATTTGTCCCAGTTCTTTTCTTCAATCATTCAGACTAATGGCCTATTGATCTACCTTTTGTCAATCTCTGAATTTCCTTAGGCATAGTCCCACCCAAATGGAAATCTGTTTTTCCCATGCCCCTTCTAAAACAGACAATCTTGATAGAACTGTTCCAGAGAGTTATAAATCAATTACCTTGCTGGCTTGTTTGGGTACGCTTATATAACATATTGTAGCCAAACACCTCTAGATTTCTGAAAGACAATAATATACTTGACCATTGGCACCTTGGCTTTCGGCCTGCACATGGGACGGAAACTGTATTAGCAAGTGCTTTGGATGAAGTGAGGGTTATTTGTGATCAAGGTGATTCTGAGGCTCTAATTTCTTTGGATGTCTCCCCAGGTGGCCTTAGCCTGTATCTTGATGAGGTTGGACTGTAGCAACATCCCATATTTAGGCTTGGCAGAGTCATTAATCTTCAGACTTTACAGTATTTTTAGTTTTTAAATACCATAAGTTTGATCATGTATGTCAGTCGCTGGTTTCCAGTAAAACAACAAGGGTTTTTCAAAAATCTTTGTCTAAGGCGTAGAATTTTCTGCCAGACCCAGAAATCCCCTTTGTCTTCATGCTTCAAATGCTACTGTTCGGCTAAACCTTTCTGTTCCAGCTCTAAACTTCTCTTTTCTCTTTGTTGAGGGAAGGGTGACCATTCCTTGCGTTTTCTCATCAACTATGGTACAACTCGCCTTCCTAATTAAAATGTATTAATATATATAAAATATGCATGTGTGGATAAATAAAAAAAAATATATATATATATATATATATATATATATATATATATATATATATATATATATATATATATATATATATATATATATATATATATATATATATATATATAGATATAGATATAATCCACCAAAGCCATTTAAACTGCCGAAGACTTCAGTGACGGTAGCCTCCTTTGTGCAAGTGGCTTGCACGTATTCATGTTTCCAATATAGGAACCAGACGGAGCACTCTGCGGGTTTAGATCCAAATGTATTTGCTTCAACCAAGCATGACGCATTTCGGCTTCCGTGCCTTTTTCCCATGCTGGCCGCAAGAAAGACATTCACGTGTAGGTGTTAAAATAGCTTTCCCCTCATTCTCTCTACAGGGTGATGATTAGAAAGAAAGGACTTAAATTTCTCTCTGCATAGCAAATCTTAGAGCGCCACCATCATAACTTTTGTTATCAGTTAGTCCCAAACAATGTCTCTTGAGTCTGAGTAAGTATTCCTCTCAAAATAAATTAATACTTTACAAATTGCAGCACTTTGTTCTCTGTCACTGTGCGCTATACGCAACGTTTTGGCAAATGTCACTCTGTTGCAATTCAGTTTTTAAACACTTTCGTCAGCCGCACGTTACCCACGAGATATATATATAAAACGTGGTGCTACCCAGATAACATTGTGCCACCTAGATGAACCTGCACCAAATTTGGATGCCACTTGCTTAGCATATGCAAATAAAGTCCTACATGCCCATTTTCAAACACTTCCTTGCAGGGGAAAAAAGTTAAAGATCGGGGTCAAAAAGATGTATTTTACCATATTAGTTCCTATAGGAGATTTTGCTTGCAGCTAAACCACTGAACAGATTTATGCCAAATTTCTCTTAAAAGTAGAATTTGACCCGGAAAGCATGCTTTTTATGGTTTGGTAGGAATTCATTCTGTAGTTTTTGAGATGTTAGTGTTTGAAAAAGATGGTGGGTATGCCAGAAAGGGTTGACACTTTACTATATCTTGGCCATTTAAAATCGTGATTTCCAAAATCGGAATTTCAATCATTCATATTTTAATGTTTTTGATCAATCTGATTGTTTGAAGTAGAGAATGATTTTTTTCTGTTTTCTTAAAAATATTGATTTGTACAAAATTGTGATTTTTGTGGTGTGAGAAAAAGTTGTGCAGCAAAGAAGGGCACTGTGAGAGGTGCCTGACGCTAAGGAAGTGCTGGGGCACTCAAGGGTGGGGAAAATAAGGCCAAAAATTAGTTTGCTATGGTTAAATCGTGATTTTCATGATTACACAGCCTTTATTTTGTGTCTCAAAAAAAGCTATTTTGTAAAAAAAAAAATCACGATTTTTATTAAGCGCTGATATGTACAAAAACCGACTATGGTCAAGAGAAAAATCTGGTAGGAGGCATAGGCAGGTGATGCACGTCTGGCCAAATGTCTGGCCCTGTGATAAACCCCTGCTCTGCTGTCCACAGCCAAAGACGTTGTGCAGTGGGGGCTGGCCCTACACATTGGATTGGGCCTCTAAAAATGGCTGAAGTCCATGCGTCGCTTCAAATACGCACATGGCTGGTGAATGAAGTTCCTCCCAAAAAGCCACAAGAAACACAGTTAAAGATTAGTTATGAGTCAGGTATTTCAACCCAGGAAAACCCCTGAAATTCATTGGTTATGCTATGCAATGCAGACCATAGGTCGCTCCTCCCACTATGCTCAGTCCACAGTTGCTAATGGCACAGGAAAAAAGCTGCCTACTAAGAGCAAAACAGTGGATGGTATGACCTGTGGCATTACATACCATAACTGGCGAATTTCAGGGTTTTTCCAAGTTTGCATTCGCTGATGCATAACTAAAGTTGTAACTGTAATTTTTCAGAGAATACATACTTATGCTATGAAAAAACTGTGGCACAACATAGAACAGCACAATTAACGTAAGAAAGTATTGCTTATTGCATCACATATTTCATATTACTGTCAAGATACCGAGGAAAACAGCTTGGTCCAAGCACTTAAAGCCAATTTGATATGATTTTATATCACTGCACAGATTTAATCCCACGTGCTTATGTTCTGGTTAAATGTCTTTGCTTTTAACTGCTATACGTGAAAAAACATTATTGCATGAGTCATATATGCACTTCAGTTTAGAGCAGTAGTATATTACTTATTGTCAGATTGTTGAAGGTGAGAAGGGCCAACAGGTCCCACTCGAGAGTTGTCCTCTTGTGAGTCATCTCCCCCCCCACAGTCAAAAACACTAATAAATAGTATAATTCTGTTTACTTCAGGATATCAATTGATCTTTATTTCATTATTCACAATTAGTCATCAATGTAGAACTTTAAAAATGACATTAATTACAAGTTAAAAATATCATAAAACCACAAATGTATCTATTCTGACTTAAAAAGACAGATTTACAGTAGCCCACTACAGACTTTTCAAAACGGCCTAAGGAGTTACTTACTATACATTTGTTCAGCATCAATAAGATCTAAAGAACATGTTTGCATTTACAAGATCCATACATTTCAAGAATAAAAACTACAATATAAAATATTTATGAGATTTTCTTAAAAATACAAACTTGCATCACTGTCTGTGTTGAGGATTCATCCCAAGGGTCAAAAGAATAGTAGCAAGCTCAAATACGTTTTTAGATCCAATTTAATTTAAAAACCAAAGATTTATGGTAACACACTGCAGACTTTAGGAAACAACCTAAGGAGTTAAAAAAAAAAGTAGGATTACTCAACCTCTATAAGAAATAAAGTGCAGGTTTACATATATAAATTCCATAAATTTTAATAACAGGAATTGACAAATGCTGTGTAAAAGGGTATAAAATTTGCTGAAAAATACAAAGTCCATCAGTGTCAGTGTAGAGTATTGATCACATGGGCAGATAGGTTTGGAGATAGACTCAAACTTATCCACGGGAAAACTGATAATACCCAGACAAAATTTGGTTAACAATAATCTCTCACTAACAATTATTAACCAGATATAGATACTGAGGTTTTAAGAATGGTTGAATCCCGTAGGGTCATTCTGTTTCAGTTTCTCCAATTCATGGGTAGAGGTGATGTGAGCTCTATATTTCAGGTCTACAAAGGGTGTTAGTGATCTGTTAAATAAGCTGATGCCACAGGATCTTATATCCCAAATCACAAGTTATACAGTATGCGATGATGAGTATGTTTAAAGAGGTGTGGGTATTGCACCAATGTCAGCACATAATATACACATGTATGGATGTAAAATTATAACATTGCATATCTGAACTCAAATTACTTATAAACACAATGGTGGAATAAATTGATGATTTATTTTGCAAATTTAATATTTCTTATTGAAAGGCATTATTGATCTATATTGCATGAGGGACATATTTGACCTTTCTGACAATGTGTTATAAATAAGTGTACATGATTCAAATTCTGTCCAGCTGTCTTGGATTTGACATACCAAATACAGATTGAATCAGTATTAAGAAAACATTTTCATTTTTCTTAGTGTCATCAATTTTTACTGTACCAAATGTGAAATTACAACCAGAGGCTGGTGACAGCATGAGGGTTTTTGGGAGAAACAATAGTCATGGCAAACTCCTATCAAGCATGAAGCACTGATGAATACACAATGGAGAAAGCAGGTAAGGGTGATTTTCAAAAGAGTACATGAAATTTGGAAGATGATAGAAGAGTAAGAGCAGCCAAAACTGTTGATCGCTGCTGTGGGTTCCCTAGCTCCAAGCAATTTTTGTCCTCAAATAGTATGTGTGCATGCTGACTTTTTTTTGTCATGTGTCCCTTTACGTTTTTTGACATGGTTATAATAATTACCTTGTTTACCCTTGCCTGCCGTTAACATAGAGATAACTTATCGTAATAATCTGTTGTCCTCTGGCTATGAAAAGGTGAAATGCACAAGTGATGTCAGCAATGAGAGCCAGTGCCTCTAACTCACCCAGTCACTAAAATAACTCTCTGAAAATGTACTTCCCTAAATTTCCAGTGTATATTCTGTGTGAATTAGGGTGACCAACCATCCGTAAAATTCACGGACCGTCCGTTATTTTAGTATGATGTCTGTAAGGCGTCCGTAATTTGGGGTCCCCAAATTACGGACACCTTACAGACATCATACTAAAATCAAATTGGGGAATTTGAGGAAGGTATGCTGTTCCCCTGCGAGAGGCCCCATGAGTTTAAAAGTTTCCACTCGGGGCCTCTTGCACTTATCTTTTAATCTGTAGACTGAGGCTGCCTGCAGCAGCCCCTCCCCGAACTCGCAAAGACTGTGGACTGTCCCATTGTCATTCTGAGACTGCAGACGATTATCACAGATAGAATGACAATGGGCCCTATTATAGTGACAGAATGTGGTGTGCCTTCTCCTGCACAAATCTTGATTGCAGAAAGGGCCTGATGTCACTTTGCAAAGCTGCGCGCATACTGAAAAACTGTGAAGTGCACGATTGTCTCAACCTTATATAAACTTATTTTCACTAGTACTTATTTTGGATGTCTATTTACTTATATACTATTGTACGACCTCCTCTGATATGTCTGTAAAACGTATGTTTTGTCCCAAATTTTTGTCCTGAATTTTGACCCTTTGTCCTGAATTTTTACACTGACCATCCTGAATTTGCACCCATGCCAGTTGGTCACCCTCGTGTGAAAGCTGTTGCCTGCCTCATTACTGGCAAAAGGAATGTCGACAACATAATCTCAAAACTGAAACAATTCCTTTGGCTACCATATATGTATCATTTCAATTTCATGTTGTGTGTTGACAGAAATCCACATTTCTTCAGGCACTAACCAACCTACAACTCTTCTCTTATGCAAAAATAAATAAACATCCAAACAGCTCTTTAGTGCTAGCATCCCGCACTCCCAAAGGAGCTATATTTAAAGTAATCGGTTATCCATATTCCTGCGCTCCACGAGCTAATACCCCCATTCTGTCACTTTTAAGTAACGTACAATGCACTACACATTATCACCCCAAAATATCTATAATTAATACATTTCTAGGGTCTCTTCCTCGGTTAGAACCAAAGTTAATTATTTCCTAAAGATCCCTTACTTAAAGAAAAGTTCTTCCGCTTTTCAGCCCTTCTCAGACCATGCTCCTCAGTTATGGAACAATTTACCTGTTTCCATGAGACTGGTTAACTGTTTCTCCTTCATCAATCTTACTTAAGGAATACTGATACATTTTCAGTGAGGTAATACAAGGATTACTCCTACCAAAAGACTATTGGGCCATGTTGAAGACACTCTCGTGACAGTTTCCTGTGTTTCTTTTGGCTGATTTCTGCGCAATCTGTGCTAATGTCTTTACATTTTGCAGCTTGTGGGGTCGGCACAAAAGCTGTACTACCTTGCTGGAAGAGGTACTTGGGTGCTTTACCATTTGAATTGTTTTGCAACATTCAGTGTCTGCATAACCTAATGACTAACCTCTACTAAAGAGCATTTGTAAAAGTAAAACACCATAATGTAAGGAGAGTATGTTAATGAAAATGGAACTGTACTATTTAAGCAAAGGAGATACCCACATTGAAAATGGATCATACATTTACTGCTTTAATGAAAAAGAGATGAAGAACTTACAATGCTGGTGGCCTTACTGAAGGCAAGTATAGGTTATAATTTTCTTTGAAACACACCATAGCAATGGCAATGAGAAACACAAATTTAGTGGGAGAAGCAGAAATGGGATCATAGCCTGTAAATAACACGTGATAAAAAACATTTTGATGACTGCATCATCTGTGAGGTGAAGAAAAGTTTAGTACCAAGCAATACACCTAATTTGCATATTTTTAGGACTGGAGTAGGGGTGAACCTATGGATTTAGGACTGGTGAATAGGATGGAGGATTCCAAGGGGACCATGGCTAGGTTCCCCATGTTATGTCTATTCAAGTAGATGCAGTGATGAACTTGCTTTATGCAGTTGTCGACTTGATGACATTCTGGAGATCTCTCTTCCTAACTGAAATAGATGGGTGTCATCCAATGGATGAGGTGTGGTTAGAGCATTTGGTCAAAGCTCTCTGGTAGACATTGAATCAAGTGATTGAGGATCTGATTCTTATGGAATTCTGCAAGTAATAGCAGTGGAAGGGATTTCAGTTTGACTTATTGAGTGTGGTTTCTTGGGAAGACATAAGCCAATTTACACAATACCTTCTGTTGCTACAAGCGTTTACAGAAGGTTTAACAGGTTGTTATGGTTGATAGTGTCAAATATGCTGAGAGGTCTAGTATGATCACAGCTCACTCATATTATTAATCAAGGACAGCAAGTTGCTCTTGCTTATTTTTTATAAACATGGATTGAGGGCCATCGCTCCGAAGTTCCGCTGACTGTTAGCTACTCAATAGGTCCTTTGCCTCAAGATTGAAGGAAATGTGTATGATCACTACTGCTTTAGTAAGATTGGGAGGGTATAATTCAGCAATTCAACAGACTTTCAGAAGAAGCTGTGATGATGGTATGCCTATATTCTTGGAAGACTTTGTTTGATGATGCGGTAGGTGATGAAAATGCATATTGCTGGAAGGATAAGATTAATGATGTTTGTGCTTCAGATTTTATACATTGGATTCATAACTATCTCTTCTCTTTGACTTAGCCTCTTAATTAAATTATATAAATATAAAATAAGCAGATGAGACCTATGTTTCAACCTGGCACTGACTGGTATGTGAATCGATGTTACTGTAAGAAAGGTATTATTGAAATGCTATTATTTATTCAAAATGTTTACTTACCACTCAGGGCCGGCTTTAGTACTGGTGGTGCCCCCCCCCTCCCAATGACCACCTCGCCACAGATTCCCTCATTACCACCATTTACAATGCCCCCCCAAGTCTCCATAACCACTGTCACTTAAATTAATTTAGTTTTATAGCGCCACTTATACCAGTTTAAGGTGTCAGAACACTTCACATCACACATACGTTGCACGGAGACAATCATATGTGTGTAAATCAGTGTATAGGAAATGTTACATAAGACAGAGGCCTACAAGGTGTAGGAGTCACATGTCATCCATACTGGTAGGCAGTATAGTTTGAGTCCTTGGTCTGGAAAAGCACAAATGCAGAATTTCAAATGTAACACCATTGTTAGTGGTTTTCTTTAATAATAAGAATTGATTTCTACCCAAATGAACCCTTTTTGCAATATTAGGATAAGGAAAGACTGGGCAAAAAAACATGTAGCTGTAATATATTCCTTGCAGTTTGCATGCAGCTCTTTGACGACAGTTAATAGCTCACTACTCTATATTAAGATTTTAACTTCTGAACTGCAAGTAACATAAGGATCTCTCTGACAAAAGCGATAACCCATTGACCTATTTATAGTATATGCACCTTGTGATCTGAATGGGACACATTCTTTGCAGCAGGCATGTTAACCTTTTGAGCTATGATGAGTCAAAACTTCCTCTACCAGACAAAGCTCCGGTCTGTCTCCAGGAAGAACATTAATCACCGGAGTAATTGTGACATTTTTATTGATGCTTGAAAATTGATGGGACAAGAAACGTGACATCTAGTGTTTTTAAAACAATAAACATGGCGCCCCCACCCCAAGTCAGCGCCCGGTGCGGTGGCACTGATCGCACCGCCCTAGAGCCGGCCCTGTAAACACGCACTCACACATATATATATATACATATATGTACATATATGTATATGTATATATACACACACACACACACACATATACACGTGTTTCTATTAACGTGTTTCTATTAATATAATGTGATTTATTAATAAAGTGAGAGAACAAATCATGGCTCTATTAAGGTAACACAATTTTTGCAGCCATGCCAAGGGATTATTAGATTGCTCTTGTGCCATACCATCAACGTTTCGCACTAAGCTGACCCATAATTTTTCAGGTTTAGTGGTGACAACAGCATTTTGCAGCCACCTGCTATGTTGTTGTCACTGGCATAATAAGAAAGCTTAGTACATTAGAATCTCATTTTTAAGAATTGTACACAATGTAGATCACATTTCAAATTCTTGCAGAACTTGGTATAAAAACAGATTATTTCAAGTTACAAAACTTGGCAAACCTGTGATAGAACTTGTATATATAAATGATAATAGTAAGTCACATAAATATTATTGATAAATACTGTACATAATCAGTCCGCTATAATTGCTTACATTTGTATCTGTAATCATTTGTATCTGTAATATTTGGGTGAGGGTTCCTTACATGGCAATGGCTACTCAAATCATTGTGAAAAAGAGAAAATACAGTGGGTGGCAAAATGGTTCATAGCAAAGGTATAAACCGAGCAAAGAGAAAGCTTGTATTAAAAGAAAAGTCTTACATGTCTTTCACTGCAAATATTTGCTGCACACTATCAGGATACATTGAAGATTATAGTCATGACTTCAAAAGCAGGATAATATCCCCTATTCTTACATGTTTCCTTATATTTGAGAGACCCAGTACTGTTCCAGGAAAACCGATTATGGTTTCATCAGGGCCCCTTACTCAGATTGAACCGACTGTCACCAAGTGATTGGTCCTTGAGATATTGCTACTTTTTCATTTCAAGGGACGTTTTTGATGTTGTAATTTTCGTGGAGGTATTCTTGTGTCTTTTTCTTACATAGCTGATTTCTCAACCATACTATACTATTAAGTTCCTCAATTGCCACCCTTTGCCTCTGCTTTTATTTAGCATTGTTCTCGTGTTGGGGTCTCCACTCACTGCTAAGTCTGTGTGCATGTGCTAGGCAATGACAACGATTTGACATAAAACTCGATATGTGTTTTGCAATGCCACCTGACACAAATTGAACGAGGAAAGACTAAAACGGACTCAAAAGCTAATGTTAAGTTCTCCATTTACTCTTTTGACAGCTTTAAAGTGATATTAAACATTGCTTTAGTTAATTAGCATTTCTTTAAAGCACCGTCTGTCACTAGTATGGCACCACAGGGCTGTTCATTAGTGTGGGTTATGACTTTCCAAATGTTTCAGTCGCAGACGCGAATTTGATTTAGTTTTGTGGAGGTGAGAATGTCACTTTTAATAAGTGGTGTGTTTTTAGGGGAGATACCATAGGGCAGTATCAAATAGCGTAAATCTTTCCTTGGTTGGCATAACACTGATGGTAGTGCTGCTGGGCGCATATTTAGACTGTGATGGGTGTATGTTTCTATTCTATTTTAATTACGTTTTTGGGAAGGTGATTTGTAGTAGCCCTTCTGCAAGAGCTATTGGCTTTTCCAGTGTGTTTTAACCATGTTGTATACCAGCGTGGGTGCTGATCATCATGGCTAAAAGTTAGCAGTGTAGAGGAGAGTGTCGTAGAGTGGAGTGGCGAAAAATGCAGTAGAGTGGAGTGTCAAGGACAGGAATGCTGTGGAGTGTCTAGGAGTGGAGTAGAGTGGAGGGGCACAGAGTGGAGGGGCGTAAAGTGGATTAAACTGTTGTAGATTGTAGTGTCTAAGAGTAGAGTGTTGTAGAGTGGCATAGAGTAGAGTTTCGTGGAGTGGCGTAGAGTGTAGTAGAGTTGTGGAGTGGAGAGAGTTACGTTGAGTGGAGTAGAGTGGCCTAAAGTGAAGTGGCATGTAGTGGCATAGAGTTGAGTAGAGTGGCGAAGAGTAGAGTGGATTATCGTGAAGTGTCATGGGCTGAAGTGTCAAGGAGTGAAGAGACATAGAGTGGAGGGGCTAAGAGTGGAGTGTCATAAAGTGGCGTAGAGTAGAGTCCATGGAGTGGCATAGAATGTAGTAGAGTCATAGAGTGGAGTGGAGTGGCCTAAAGTGATGTAGCATAGAGGGGAGTGGCATTGAGTGTAGTGCAGTAGAGTAGCATAGGGTGGAGTGGCGTAGAGTGGAGTAAAGTGTCATAGAGTAGAGGGGCATAGAGTTGAGGGGTGTAGAGTAAAGTGTCATAGAGTGGCATGGAGTGCAGTAGAGTGGAATGGCGTTGAGTGCAGTAAAGTGTCATGGAGAGGAGTGGCATAGTATGGAGTGCCGTAGAGTGGAGTGTCAGGCAGTGAAGTGTCATAAAGTGGCCTAGAGTGAAGTTGCTTAGAGTGGTGTGGAGTGGGGTGTCGTATCGTAGAGTGGACTAGAGTAGAGTAGAGTGGCATAGAGTGGAGTATGCATAGTGTGGTAGGGCACTGCTATTATGGACAACACGTTTTCAATTGAAATGACCTTTACATTTGCACATTCAGTTTTACTGATAAAACTATACAACGCACAAACCATAATGTGTAGAAATGGCCAACACACCTAGTGTACTGATTTGTTTTGATCATATTAAAATATTTGTTTCCACCACACTTCTGAATTACAAAAAGAATTGCTTTTTTGTGCTTTCCTAGTTCTGATATATTCTGAAATATTTGTCCACTTCATTTATGGACATTTAAATTTTGTTGTGTGCAAGAAAAAATCCTTTTCTTTCCCAGTACCGGCAAGATTGTCACATAAATCCTCTCACTTTGAAGTCAGAGAAGGAAAAGTAAACACCAAGCTCCCTCGGAAGACAGAGCCTTACATTTGACCTCTGCCTTTGAACGCACAGCAAATGTGACAAGATAAGAACAAAATATAAAGGTCTATTTACAGAAAGTGAGAACTTGTGGAAGAATACAAGGAGCAATGGTGAACAAGCTTTGCTCCTCGGTAGGGATAGCGACATGCTGGACAGCCTAAAACAAATAAAGCCAGCAAATAGAAAGCCAGAAAATGTGAGTTACAAACCACAAAGCCAATGGTACGCAATGGGCGAAATGCATTCACAGGGAAGCTTTCAGAATGCACAAGAAGTCTTTTTGCAATGAGACAGCTGCGCTTTCTGGTAGGCTTCAACCCAAAAATGGCCAAAGGTCTTAATTTCACCTTCAGGCTCAATGCCAGTGATTGGAAGCATTAGTCCTGCGAAGTCACAAACCAGGACCACAAATCCCACTTTCCCAGTACCCCCAGTTAAATCTAGTGGCTCAGGTGACACATAGATATTTCCTGCACACTGCAGGCTTATCTGTAAATTGCTAAAGTTCTGTCTTTGGACACAGACAAGTTCTTCCTTCTGTGTCATGCTGCGTGTGGGTGAATCAGGGGAAATTGGATGATCGCTAGACCGCTATCCACTGCATTAGGTAGATTGGGTCTTTTGATTGGGTACCAAGATGTTACATCTGCTGTGGTGCTCACTCAATGTTAATACATCTCTTTGGCATTGGACACTATGATGACACCATGTCACTGATTAAGGACTACAGAGCAAACTCAGCCATATTTGCAAAACATTTTCAATACTCTGCAAACATATAGGATAAATTATTAATCTGCAGTGAAACAAGACGCAACCTATCAATGTGCCATGTTCTTCTGCTAACTATGGGTTATTTTGATGCAAACAGTTTGGATGAAGAAGAATATTGCATATTTGTTGGGCATTTGTGGGAAGTTTGAACAAATGTGTGTTTTCAAGAAAACCACCCAACCGAATAGAAACATTTGTATATACAGTTGGAGGGAGATTACAATGTAAATGTGAATGCAGCCCCAAATAACGGGGAAGTATGCTTCACTTGGGATGACCATCATGCTTGTTCCTTATGTCTTCCTTGAAATTGCTAACAATCGAGGCTTCTGCTGTCCTCCTTAAGATGGCTGACATTCAAGCTTGTTCTTTGCCTTTCTTAAGATGGGTAACAATCGAGGCTTCTGCTGTCCTCCGTAAGATGGCTGACATTCGAGCTTGTTCTTTGCCTATCTTAAGATGGGTAACAATCAGGCTTGTGCTGTCCTCCTTAAGATGGCTGACATTCGAGCTGGTTCTTTGTCTTTCTTAAAATGGCTGACATTCATGATTGTTTTACTACGAACTATGTGCAACACAAATACAATAGAGCACAATAAATGTGTGTAGATGGATAAAGTACGCCCGATGCTATCATATCACTGCAATGTCAGAATGTGCTTGGGATTTGCAATTGTGAACATTGTTTTAGCATTATCTGGCTTGGTATGTTAATTATTCTGCAGGTGGCTCGAAAATCAACCAGGGAACGAGCTGCTGACATTTTAGCTGAAACACCAGGCCCCTTTAACATTTGTAGTTTTAACTAGCTTTCCAAATTCAGAAGGAGACTGTCTCTGAGCAAACTGTTTATATCTTCATTGACAGACTAATCCCATCTTTTTCACTGAGCTGGGCCCCTGCAGACATCTCTTCAACCCAGCCCTGTCCAATCATGGCGTGTCAATAATCTGCAGCAACTTTAGCATGCACCCATCTGTGCCAAAGTCCTTTCAGATTACAGTTTATATACAGAATGTCATTTCCATTTCCTCAAAACAAACGTGATCCCACTGTTGTGAAGCAATTCATGTGGAAGTTCTTTGGATGTGTAAAATAGCGAAGGCCGAGTTCTCTGAAAAGTGTTGGCTGATTTAACATTTAATAATATTTCTACAATCTGCCTCGAGTTGATTTCGCATTGGATGGCGTGTTATATACTTGTCATTCTTTCCATCAGACTCATTCTGGATTTATATGTCTGCTGTTAAAACTAATAACCACTGGGTCCCTGTTTCTCATCACAATCGTTATTGGGAGACATGACCCTGTTGATATTTGTAATTTAAAAACAAGCTTTTTTTCTGCAGAAAGAAATGGGCAAAGGCAATGCCCTTTGAATTGTATGGGTAGGGATTTTAGTACATAGCGAGGTCAAAGGCCAAGCTCAGCACTCAGGGACAGCTGGGACTGCCAAAATGAGCTGTGGGTTCAACAACCTTTAACACTGGTCTCATGGCCTGAATGAAGCCAGTCTCTGCTGCTTGAACTTAATGGTCTGCCCAAAGGGTCAGCTTCATGGATTCTGGAGTGTTAGAGCATTGAGCACCATTGATAATATCATTGGTTATGTCAAATGTGATTCTGATAGGTCATGTCATGGATGATGTCATCTGAGATATTATTTTTGAGGTCATGAGGGATTCTTTGGGTGGAGTTATGTTTGTGTTGTTTTCCATAAGTGATGGATTGCAGTGATTTGCATACTTTGGGGCCGATTCCGATCTCGGCCGGTAGGGCTCCGAATCGGATTCGGCTTAACCGGATCCGATTCGGAGCCCTATTTCCCGACCGATTCGTACGCGCGTCCGGGCGAGCGAGTACGATGCGAAATCGCCGACCGACTCGTCCGGGCGTCCGACCGCTCCGACCGACTCGTTCCCGGGTCTAACCGCACCGACTGACTCGCTCGGACTCGACTCGCACCGCGCAATGGAGACGTTCCCCGGCCGGGTGAGTACAATGCGCGCCGCAAGCAGTCCGACCGAGCCGCGCAGTCCGGTTCCAAAGAGCAGTCGGAGCCGTACTTTGGGGGTCCGTGTCGGACCCCCCTGTACACGTAGCCGCGCGAGTCGCACACAGGGGGGACCCATGGGTCCCCCCTACCTGTGCGTGTACGGCGCGAGTCGCTTCGCCGCGTACACGCTGTAGGGGGCGCCCTTGTCCGCCTCGCACCCATTGAGTCAATGGGAGCCCGCGTACGCGTTGTACGACAGGCTCCCATTGACTTCAATGGGATTCCGACCGAATCGAGTCCGATGGCATACGTGCGCATCGTACTCGTTCGGTGGGGCTGCACGGGTCCGATTCGGTCGGAAATCTCTCCGGGTCCGGCTCGGTCGGAGAGATTTCCGGCCCAAATCGGAATCGGCCCCATAGTATAAGGACAGTAATATACCTTCAAATTAAGTTTATATGGAGTTTGTTTAGGGGATTTTTGTAACAAATTATTTTTCTTTTGAGTAAAGAACAACAATTTTCCTTTAGCAAAGAATTACAGTTTGTATATGTAATTTAAAATCAGACTAATAATGTGGGCATATGTTTCTATATTTTGTGGTCATACCAAGATTTTGTGATTGTGCAAGAATGCCTACAGAAAATGATTTTAAACTGTACGTATTGAGCACTCCTGTGAAGGCTTTGTATCCATTAAGCTATTTCTTACTATAGTTCCACATCTCAACCCTCTTGTCATTTGACCCAGTAAAGACATTAAACATGTTAATTTAATCAGTGTTATAACTGAGATGTGAGTACAGTGAAAATGTAACCGTAGCTACCTTGATCGTTTAATAAAAAAGATTTTGTAATTATAGCTTTGTATATTTAAAAAGACTTTGAACATTTGCATTGATCATTTACTTCTCACATTGACAAAATGTCTCGAGTTGCACGAGGGATCCATACCAGATTCCTTTGGAGCCTGATAAACTCCTTTGGTATAACAAGTTGCGTGTGCATTTCTTAATAATTACGGCTGTTTAGCTATTTCCATGTACGACAACAATATATTTATTTCACAAACGTGGGCACTGTTTTCCTCTCCTGACTGGATCTCACACCATTTTCTTCTACTCTTCTAAAATGTCTTTGCCTCAATCCTTCTTTCTTTTCCCACTTTTTATCCTTTTTTCATTAGGACTTGTTGTTCCAATTCACGTTTTGCCCTTTGCCTTTCACTTTCAAAGTAGCCATTTACTCTCACCATACACAAGTACCACATCCTCTCCCCGGTACCATACACAAGTACCGGGGAGAAGATGTGGTCTGAAGGCTAGATTGCCGACTTTGGAGCTGGGAAACCAAGGTTCGAGCCTCGGGGTCGCGTCCACATCCTGTGATTCTGGGCAAATCACTTAATCTCCCCGTGCCTACCAAAAAAAAATAAAAAAAAATGAATGTGTCCTTGTGTAACGTAACCGGCGCTCATGTAAAGCGCTCCAATACCTTTGGGTGGAGTTCGCGCTATATAAATCTGCAAAAAAAAAAGTATCACCCGATCAAAATACTATTGCCTTCTCCATTACACCACACCTCCCAAGTATAACTCACAGAGTTCACGCTCTCCTTTTCTCTTATTACTGCAAATTTCTGTAGAACGAAAGGGTAAATGTTATTACTATGAACTGGACAGTCACAGAACGCCATAGCCCCTGACCTGTGACTTTCTAAATGTTTCCTCCTTTGTCTAGATTTGTTTGTGGGTCTACCTTCTTGTAACGAACACGTCTATAATTGGCCATCTGTCTCTTCTCGAAAGACAATATATTGTATATAGAGGCTGGATGTATCCTGTGAATATCTGTAGGTTACTCGTACTCATTCCTAAGATGATTCTTTAGCTCATTTACAATGGTTCTTTGTATACATTTCATACAGTGGGCTGGTTCCCTTTCATTCATTGGGGGACCCTATAGAGCATTTATGATGCTGTCTGTAGCCAGTGCATGTCGTGGGCTGGTCCTATGTCTCTCCTAGAACACCTTATAGGGCATTTATGTGGGCTACTTGTACCCAGTGCAAACTGTCGGCTACTGCCTGTCACTCCTGAATGTACCTATCCTCTCTCCTTTCTTTCCATCTAACCTTTAATTTTCTTCACCACCTTAGATTTCCTCCTCTTCTTCTGGGAGTGCCTAAAATCTGATGTTTGGCATATACATAATCTATGTGTATGGACACTCCCTTGACATCAGTTTGCTCTTATTTTTTGTAATGATGCTGTATGCTTCCTTTCAGTATTACACTGGGGGATACCTTATAAACTGATGGTTGAACACATATCCTACATTTCTGAGATTATTACACTATGTACTTTGTTTGCTCCCAATCTTTGTAATGATGCCACACATGCCCAGCCAGTCTCCTTTCACTTATGCTCTCATATGCCACCTTGCTCCCTCTCTAATTCTTTTCACAGCCATACGCTCCTTCAAATCTGCTCCTCCTCCACACTTTTATGTTTCTTTCTTCTCTATCTACTTGTTCCAATGTTGATAACATTAATATTATATCAATTCTAAGATAGTTAAATATTGTTATCGGAATGTTCTTATTTATTCAAATGATACCATGCATTTTTGTTGTTGAAATCTACAGTGCAGTGATACCTTGCCATTGAGCATGCTTTCTAAAATGCAAAAATAAATAACTGAGCCATTTATCCTGGCTGTTTGTATCCAGTGCATCCCACTTGGCTGAGTGGACTTCACAAATCTTTTACTCTTGGTGTATCTGTAACCAAAACACACCTGTGGGTCATTACTTTGTCGCTTCAGGGTAGCCCCTAAAGAGCATTGAATATGGCTGCATTTCCCCTGTGCTTTCCTGTGGGCTACTCCGCATCACTCTTAGGACACTCAAGATCATTCACCATGGTTGGCTGTTTGCAGTGCATGCCAGTGGGCCACTCACCCATCTCTCCGGGGATTATATAGAGCACCTTACATGACTACTTCTATTCACTGCATGACATGGACTGCTCCTCTGTCACTCCTTTGTGGATTCCGCAGAGATCAGCCCAATCATTTGCTACAATCAGTTAATGTATAGCGCATTTGCTCTATCTCTAATGCCTCCTCTCACAATAAATACCTAAATGAAGCAACTTAAAGCAGAATACAAGTACCACTATCACTCACCCACTGCACCATAACACTTTCAGTATAAGCCACACTGCAGTTCAACATTCTTCTAGCTCAACACTCCATCATGATGTAGCTTACTACCAATCTACTGATGTGCTTCAGCGGGGTATAAACGCTATATTAAGGTAACTACAATTCAATAAACCTCTACTCTCCTTTACTTACTCTAACTTGCCTTATCCCTTTAAACTGTTTAACTTCTTTCTCCTTTCTGTATTCACTCCTTTCTTCTTCTTTACTTCACTCCTCGATTTCCCCCTTTTCTCTATCATGGTTCAGTCCTTTCTCCTCTCAATCATATAGTTTGGAGATCATATGTCCTCCACCGCAGCGTTAGAACCTTATCTTCCCTTGATGTAGTTTCCACTAATCAACCTACTTATCGCCCTCTTCAGCCACTGAGCCTTTTTCCGCTGGGCAACACAAAGATGGATCAGAAAAGAAACATATAGCTGTTATCTTGTAATCAGCCTTCACCAGGACACATTGAGTATTATAAATCTTTGGTAAAGTACTTGTTTAAAACATGTCATGGTTTGTAAGCACCTGACTTCCACTGCTGAACTTAAGATCTCCAATTTTAGATTTTTACTGTGCATCTTTATTAGATAATTAATGACAACTGAATCAAATATATCAGCAACCCATTTATAACCATTTATCAATCTTCAGATAGAAGTGTTAAGGTAATGAGTCTGATGGGTGTGATGCAAAGTCTAGCAGTTTCAATAGTCTTGAATACTTAAAGGATCTGACCGACATATCTGTGAGTACTCTCCTAGGGGTAAGAGGAGCAAAAGTCTCAGAGAACAGACTTGATTTTCCTCACATTCTTCTATTCTCTCCATGGATATTTCTCTGCACACTTAGTGATAATTCTTTCTGAAAGTGATTTAGATAACTGTCTCCTGGATCTGTTTTCGTCTAAAAGGACCAATTTTAAATGCCATGCACACTGGTTTAAAGGTCTTCAAGCAGTGGTTCTGATGTTGATTCTCAATCATCACTAACTTCCAATTAACTTCCTGGATAAAACACAGGATTCTTTGAATTCAAAAGAGTTCACTTTTCTTATATGTAAAAGTTTAAAGACCTGCTGCAAATTTACTTCCAGACTTCATAAATGACATGGCCTTTGTAGATGAAGTATAGAAATTTAATAGGGTATCACAAATCAAAGCATACTGTATACAATTCCAATGCAGAACTTGTTGGAGAGCAAATTAGTATTTGTTATGGCTGCATTTTTCATACATTTTACACATATGTCTCTTTTGAGCCCCCTGCATTGTGCACTTATTTACGGATTTGTGTCTCAGACCAGTTTAGTCATTTGCAGGCAAACATTGACTAACACATGTATTTATTTAATTTAATGTACTGTATGCTACATTTATAGATACTGAGACTATGCTTCTAGTTCATAAAGTCACATGTTTTAATGTTTGATATTTAGAGAGTGGCATAGTAGCTTTAACATGAATATATAACTGAATTGTCATGCTTTGCTTCCCACTTGACAGCAAGAAACAGTGGGTAGGTTTTTCCCAAAATTAAATTGTATGATTTGATCATTCACAGCCCTCTCAGGGAGAGTGATAATTTTGAAGCCAGGATAAAGAGCGTCGGACCCCTAACCTGTAGATCCAAATGTTACTGCAAGAGTGATGTGGAGAGCACCAGTCTCTTTCTACGTTTATAGTGCCTAACGTCTAAGACTGTGTGCGATACTGACGCCGAGGGGTTGAAAAGGATTAGGGTGTGAGAGAAGGCACACAGCTCATCTTGTCAGATGGAGGCTCCCTCAGGTGTTCATCAGTCTTTCATGAGTGACGACTGTTTTCTACTAAACAGAATGCGACTATCGTTAGCCTCAGCTCTTATATTGATTGAAATTGCATTCAGTTTGTTTTCTTTTACATGTATTTCACATGAATGGTAACATTCTACAGAAACTGGATCAATACGCAAGAAACACGATAGCAACAAGTGCATTACAGTAAACACTCAGCATATTAATAGCACAGTCCGTTTATCTGGCTTGAGTCAAGAGAATTGTTGTGTGACTAGTCCTGTTCTTCTATGTCCTAAACAGTTGTGAAAGCGCCACAACTTATAACCTAAGGGACAGCTGTAACAGCCCAATTTACTAGGCAAGCTAGAGTTCCACTATATAGGTGCAAGGGACAGTTCAAGAATCCAATGTTAGTCTGACAATTCAAACAAATAAATGTAACTTTACAAAGCTAATCCCTAACCTGAGGCCTCTGAAAAAAGTGCTGGAAGAGGAGGAAGAGTTTCAAGAATGCAATCATATAATTTGAAATGTTCCAAGAATGTGAGGAAATTATTTGAAGTGATCCGGAAATAGAAATTACTAAGAAGCCCCACAAGCAGAAAACGTTTGTGAGATGAACTTAACATCCGGCTTGAAGATTGCCTCAGCTGGAGAGCCAGAAACTCAAGTGAAGAACAGAACCCTGATCCAGCGGAAGCGGTGTAAAATTGTGAACATTTACAATTTATCCACAATACCACAAAACATATATCTGAAAACAATTTACTATAATCTAGAGTTTGGGCCCATAGAAACTCTATAACCACTTACAAAACAGGAGGTCCTCCGATAGATCTTTGTAAGAGCTAATAGGGACTCAGATAATTAGAGACGAAAGCCGTTCCTTCGTGAGGACCTGTAATGAAGAAATGCCTGTCTAACAACAATAATCAATAACCATACAGTGTCAATAATTTTGTCACTAAGAAAGGACAAGAACTCGGAATAGTTATCAAGGTACCTTTATCTAAACTTCAAGATGAATGGTTAATGCACAAAAATACATTAGAATTATCAACACTTTGGTTAATCAAATGAATACAGGTAAAATCGCAATAGAATCACCGTTCAAAGCAAAATACACCATAAATCAATAACTGGCATGAGGGGAGAGAGAAAGAGAAAGAAAGAAATACATATTGCAGTTTCAGTATGCAATTCAATATTCATACAAACCTAAGGTTAATGAGCTAAAGCACAGCGTGTAATAGTCTGAATAACCAACCCTTCAGCCGAAAGGTATAGCCTGTGCAACTTCGCCAGCCGATAAAGTGCAGAGGAAAATCAGGAGAGTTCGGTTCAGGGAAAGTCAGAGTTTGGACTGACAGCATGTCACGCCCAAGATTTGCAAGGCAAATAGCCGCACACGTCCTTTTTCCACGGGGTAATTATACCTTCCCACATTATCAGTTCCTTCTCACAAAATAACTTTTTCGCAGTTTGCATGAATTCCAGTGGTCAAAATCTGTGGTGCCACCGTGGTGTGATCATTTTCCAACCCAAGTCATCCGGAACCCATACGTAATACCTTTGTTCAGTGTATCTCATGTTCTCTAAGACTGTTCAATATCACTTCCTTTTGGAAATAGGAAAATACATTTGCAACCTAGCATGTTGCTTCGCACGTTTCCCTCTAAGCTTGCAACAAGGTTGTCACAATTTTCTAGTCATAGAGAAAATGTCCATTATTCAAACTGTAGGAAAGAAACTTCAACAATAATATTTCATAACTACAATGCAATCAGGTCAGCATTTTAGAAATAATGAAAGACAAAATAAATTTTCTGAGGCCTACAATAGAAATACATTAACAAGCTTTTGAGGCATACATGAAAAACCACAAAATCAGCATTTTCTAAGGAAAAAACGTGCTAATGTTAAACATAAATGCATATAGGAATAATATAATCTCACTATTTCATAAGCACAATCTAATATTTTCATTAATAAACAAGCAATTTCTTTGCAGCTTCAAATTCACGTGTTAAGAAAAACTTAGCAAGCAACATTTTCATTAAAGCAATCTTTTCAAATCATATTTTGCTAAAAAACCACAGACTGCATTATTACTCTTCACATTATTATCATAATACATTAGTAATTTCTCTCTCTCTATCGTATATGTCTCTGTTTCACCAGTTTGCAACCCTTCTGCATGCTTTTACGATGCAGTTTTAACCTCTCATGTTTTTCACAAGACACAATATTAGTCATGGTTCTTAAGTACGTATTAGTATTTTTCACTCCATGAGCAGGATTTGACTGAGCAAAATCATTCTTAAATAATCATGCTCCATCAACCCAGGCTGAGGAATACAAATAACGAGCAGAATCCCTGTAGATGCTTCTTGTCATCAAGAGGCACGCTACAAAGCACAAGGCCACACCCTGGTATTGTTTTTATAGACTGCTAAATCCTTTAATCCTGCAACAGAGTTTCAAAACTGGGACCCTTGAATCCTCTGGTATATCCTTGAATCATTTGGTGGATCCTCAAATCCCACAGTATCCTGTTACTCAGATGGAATATACTGTCACAGCTTTTGGGGTGCCCGCATGGGGGTGGGATTGGCTGTACTGGTGAAGGGAAGATAAGCTGAGCAGCACACAAGTGGCAGCCGCAATCTTCGGGGGCATGACTACTGTCACACCAGCATGAACGACATCCTGGTTGACAATGGTCTGAAGGGGTGGTCAATAAACCCCAGGACCAGAGATGGAGGTAAGTAGGGCAAGCCCCTATGTCAAGCGATGAATGAGCGCACAGGAAATTTTCTTGGAACTGCACCAAGCCTATTGTCTCATAAAAAACTTGGTGGCAGAGACCCAATTCATCCTGATCTCAGAGACAGGCTGCAGACTGGAAAAGAAAGTAAGTTCATGTAGATGTGTGTGATAACAACATCTAAATATTGAACCTTCACAGAATGGCAGAGCTTTATTGCTAAAATTAGACATGTAGGGATCCTCAAAATGCTCTATGTACTATTTAGTGCATTTTCATAATTTCCACTTTTTGTGTATTGATGTTCATTTCAGCAGTTTGATATCTGTGATAATACTATTGCATTTAATCTGCACCACAAAATGGCTTTAAAATCAATCCTTAACAATCACAATCTGAATTTCTTGTGTGCACACCCCAGTGAAAGATAGAATGTAACATCCAACAATAAATCAAAATGCCTAACAGTCTTTGGCAGGGTTTCTTATGTGCTTAGCATGCATCAGAAAAAAAACGGATCACTCTTCAAAAAAGTAGATTGAAGTCTTAAAGTTCAATTGTATTAGAAAATCTTCCACTCCAAATTCACTCCAACAAAGTAGATGATGGTTGAGTGCTTTCTTTTGCATGACCTCTTTTATTTGTTGTACGAGCAGGGATTTAGAGTGTAACCTGCAAACATATTTATTATCACCAACACATCCTTAAATGCATGAAAATTCCTTTTATTTGACTATTTTGCCCTGAAGAAGTTCCAAAGGAATGAAACCTGCTGGTGACAATGAAGTAAGTGAGGACCATGGCAACTGCAAGACATTGCAAAAAGTGAAATCATCAGTTATATAGATTTTAAAAAACAGATGCACCAGATTATTATAATATAAATCTTTATCACCACCACATTATAATAATTTATTTTATTGTACAGTAGTGCTAATGTGACATGTATTTTACTAATATGAGTGCTATATAAATTGTTGATTAATACTGTCTTGGAATATATTTTAGGTTCTATTGTGGAAATAATGTATCCATAGTTTACAGTTAAAATGTCATTGTTATGTTTATGTAGCTACAATTTCTCTCTCATTAATGGAGATCCTACCCTTTGTTCAATATTATTTTATCTTACTTTGTGTTATTTGTTTTTGTCATTGCTGGCTTTACGACTGTGCGACCAGTGCCACTGCACTGGGCACTGAGCCTGAAGGGCTCTTTATATTGAAATATCTTATGGAGTTAAAAGTTGCTTGTGTCCGCTGTAATTGTCAGACTGTACGAAAAATGTCAAGATAACCCTGGTGATTAATGTGCATGTTGGGGAGAGCTGATAGAACCATTTATTTCCCCCCTGCCTTCATTATCCTGCGGTTGCTAAAAAGGGTTTGTTTGGGTATAAATAAGCTCTTATTAGAACATTGAAATGTTGAACACTCAACTGAAAACAATTGAGTGCTCCGGGCTTCTACTGGCTGGTAGAAGCCCAGAGCAACATTCCAATGTTTTTTTCCTTTCACAGTTGTTGCTGTGAACAAAGGCCTCTCGAGGCCCGAGGGGATTTAAACCCCTCGTGCTCTGAGAGGCCTTTGTTTTTAATAATAAGAACATTCTGCCCTCTAGGGGCGGAATGTTTTAATAGCCTTAGAGCCCTCTGTAGCGGGCTCTACCAGCCATTAAAGGCCCCCTCCCTTGTTAAAGGCCCTCGCCTTCGACTCTGGCCTTTAACACTGGAGCGGGCCTTTAATGGCCTATAGAACCCACTACATCGGGCTCTAAGGCTATATTAGAACATTAGAATGTAGGAAGCTCCATTGAAAACAATGGAGTGCCCAGGGCTTCTATTGGCCGGTAGAAGCCCGGAGCTCCAACATTCCAATGTTGTCCTTCACAGCTGTTGCTGTGAACACAGGCCTTATGGAGCCCGAGGGGATTTCAATCCTCTCGGGCTCTGTGAGGCCTTTGTTTTATTTGTTAGAACATTCTGCCACTGGAGGGAAGAATGTTCTAATAGCCTTATAGCCCTCCGTAGCTGGGTTATACCAGCATTAAAGTCCCGCTACCTTGTTAAAGTTAAAAGCACTCGCGCTGGAGAGGGCCTTAAATGGCAGGAATAGCCCGTTATGGCAGGCTATATTAGTAAAGCCAACCCCCAACCACTGTGTTACATAATAAATCCTAAGGGCCTTGTTTACTATATTTTGATGCACAGCAGCACATCAAGCCTTCCTGCTTCGCCGCTGTGCATCAAAATAAAAGGGCAGGAATGCACCATATCTACTAGATACATCGCATTCCTGTCCTCCCATGCGCCGGCACACAAACAGAAGCTGTGCGCCAATGCAGACACCCTTGCGCCATGGTGCCTGCATTGCAGGGATGATTATTGTTGTGCAGGAAGCAACACCTTCCTGCACAAAAAACAAGCATTAATCGCGTTTTGCTCCTTCTATGTGTGCTGCAGAAGGCAGCATACATAGAAAGAGCAGAAAACAAGGAGAAATAAAAGTATTTCTCCACGTTGGCTACTCCTATGCCTCCCTGAGAAAGCGTGGGATTCTGATGCGTTCCCAGCGTACAACACTTTGTAAATCTGGGAATGTCAGGTTCCATGGATGTTGCGTGGAAACACCCACAGCAACACCCATGGAACACCCCTTTCACACAGAGAATTGCGTGAAAGGGCCCATATTTACAAGGCCATGAAAAGTCATTGAGGGTGACTTTACATGGCCTTGTAAATATGGGCAGGCACACTGCGCCGCCGGTGTGTCGAAAAAAAATGATGCACCGGTGGCGCAATGGGCTTGTAAATGAGGCAGGCCCTAAGTTTGGGCTACTCCAGACTAAGCACCCTTAAAATATAATACCTACCAATATGGATGACATATCACTCCTACACTCTGTAGTTCTCATTCTCTTTTATAACATTTCCTATACATTGATTATATACACATGCATTATTCATTGTCTATATATATAATGTGCTCTGACACCTACATTTGTATTAGCAGCACTATAAAAGAAACTAAATATATGTGAGAGAGGTGCTACAGAAAGATGAGGGGCGCTGTTGGAGGGTGGTAGTGAGTTAAGGCATCTGTGAAGAAGGTCGTCATTGGGAGGTGCAAACAAAGATTGTGACACTGGGCACCACTGGCACTAAAGCCGGTCCTGGCCAGCATCAATATTTGCTGAGCAAAAGCTGGTAGAACAAGCCGCCAATGCTTGCATTTGGAAACAGGCTTCTCAAGCACCCCTGGTGTCTACCCGTTAGTTTTCCTTTAAGATTCGGTTTTCACCAAAGTGACCTTGATTTGGATCTTCGTATACTCTTTGTATACTCTTTCTTGTAATTTTTCTTAAGTCTTAAAACATCAACAATTGTTTTCACTGAACTTGCATTTCAACGGAAAGCTAAAAAAGCCTAACAAAATGTGAGATAGGAACAGAAAAAAGCTGGATGTCAAGGATATTTTGCAAATCAATTCTTTATGAAAATACAATGAATGCAAATCCTCATCCTAAAGTGGAATTTATCAAAAGCTTAACCGATGAGATTTTTTTTTTAATTAAGTGAACAATTCTACCCATTTTTCTTAAACAGGTTAATGAAATATTTGTTATTATTTATAAACAGTAATAAAACACTCATAACAACCTGTGAAATCCTATTTAGTTTAGGTGGGACAGGACGTTGGTATGAAAATATACAGTTTTTGGGATGAATACAACGTTTTCCAGCCGTGCAGGAAACATGATCTATTTAAAATTTCTTGAAGCATTTTTTTGTTCACCATTCAACATATTTTTATTTTTTCTTGGGGAACATTCAGAGGAAAAGTTTTGAAAAGCCTTTGTAATGAGACCAGCTGACCAGGTTTAGAACTTCAGCAAATTAATTCAGTTAAATTGATTTCCATGTTGTATTTCTTGATTGTTCATTTTTATGGAGCTTTTATTCACACTGCTATTTTACATACCTCATGTAAAAGTGATTTTTAACTGACTAATGTCTCGTGTCTTGACTATATTTTTTGACATTGCATACTTGGAAGTCTTGTCTTAATCGGTATAGACTGGATAGAGACAAGAACTGATTTATGGCTGGTGTCTCTAACCCTGCCGAGCTTGAGCACAGAATAAAGGCCTCCCGAATTTATTTATTTTAAAAACAAGCAAAAAGTAATGAAAATAAGTTGAGAACTTAGAAAGGGAAGAGGAGTTTATTTTTAATCACGCATAATGAGATCAATATATTTGATCACCTGTAAGTAAGATTTTTAGGTATTACCTGTGTGTACGTTTTACCTATTTAGAAAAGTAAACATAAAAACACGGGTGAGGATTTTCACAACCTTGAGTGATGTAAAGGTAGGATCACTTCCTTTTAGCAATATAAATCACATCATTTAGATGGAATGCTGTAAGAAAATATCCTTTCAGTTATCAATTCAGTTCTGCCCAGTCTATATTTTAGTTACTTGTATTGCAAAACTGAGACACAGGAGAAATATTCAGCAGTGCCCTAAGTGCATGCTGTTGTATTATTAATATCAGGACAGCGGTCTATTCCCACCAGACAGTCTTTGTTCTTTGCTGATGCTCTCAGAAGTGTCTGGGCATAAAAGGCTGTTTGAGTTGGAGTGGGCTGATGGTCTGGGATGACATCTGAATGCACCGAGGACAATGTCAAATTGACAATGACGGCAAAAGAGGAGAAAAAGCTCTTAGGTCTTTCCCTTCAGACATAGTTGCTGTTCTTCGCGAGCTGCAATGTGCCTTTGGGGTGGACAAAATCGAGCCACTCAAGGAAAGACAGTATGGTTTGCAGACAAAGCAGAGTTTTTTGTCCTAACAGTTAGGACATAACCAAAGCAGTTCTGCAGTGGGGTGACGCCTCAGAGACATTTTATTCTCCAAATAAAAGCAAAGACTTTCTTTGAGTAAATTAAATGTACACTAGAGACAGGGCCATCAGGACTATTAGCAGTGCAGATCGCCTCTGTGGAGGCCTTGCGTGTGGCGACTATATGCCACTGAAGTTGAAGCCGCGTGCAGATGTAGTCCCCAGTTCGATTTTTTCATATTTACAATGTTGTGGTCTTTTGAGTGGTTTTTATTTTTAATTGCACTAAAGGACAATCAGGGCGATGCTAAATGTTATGGTCCTCATTTGGCTAAGGACTGGGACGGGGGCAAAGCTGAAAATTCATAGTCATGGTGGTCTGGCATCCTGGTAAGATCAGAGTTCTAACTACTGATGCCTCCTTTGCAATAGCAAGACAAGCAAAACAAGCACTGGCAAAGCCAGCAGATCCAAGCTATTGGCTTTGGCAGTGTTTTTTTCCAACCTCATGCTTACCTGTGTGTCAAGAGACAAGAAACATGGGCATGCATCGCTTGCAATGTTGGAATTAACTTTCTATTAAAGAAAGCTGATTCCAAATGGCTGCTAATGTGCACGTGTGCGGTGAACCATGTTTGCATGCATCATGACGCAGGTAATCATTTTTATTCATTTAACAATCTAACATGGCAGCAAATTAAGATTTAAAAAGGTAAAAACAAATTGTGCGACAAAAATGAGAAATTGGCCTGGCAGCACTTTATAGCTCCTGGGCTGTTGTAAAAAAAAAAAAGGAAAAGAAATGTATATAGAAAAGGTTCAGAGTGGCCAGCATTTGAGATGGGAGTGAGCAGCCTGGCCGCACCTTGCAGCGTCCAGGCATGCATAAATAAAAACATTTATAAAATAAAATGGGAGGTGGGAAGAGGAAGTGGGATGGGCAGCATCAAGAAGCAGGGGTTAAAAAGAGTGAGCACAGGGTGTTGGCGTAGAGAGAGATACGAAACATATGCACTCAAATGGAGTGTTAAACCTTAATATAAGAGTCTCTCAGGTATGTCGTGAAAGGATACAACTCAGCCAGTCAGAACTCTGTGAGACCAAAATACTCCTGGGAGCGTCAAACATAAGAATAGGTAGTAAATTTAACCTTTGAATCGGGAGCAGGCAACTCAGATTGACAGCAAAACCCTCCAGGAATGAGCAATTGGCTAACCTAAGCCCACACTAACAATGTTATATATTGGAAAGAATAGGTCTGAGAACAATTGCTAACCAAAGCCCACACTAGCAATGTTATATATTGGAAACAATAGGTCTGAGAACATAATGCTAAAACTTCTGTGGCCGAGGTCTAATAAGGTATTCACAACATTTGTGACTGGGCATTTTTGTGTTAATTGCCTGACCGTCAATGACTTACATGAAAGGACTCCAATAACTACCATTCCAGAGCACTGCTAACTCCTCAGTAAGTGGTCTTGATATGCAAAAGGTACTTGTCAAGTTACTTTTTTCTATGACGGTTATGCACAGCAAATTTGTCAATCAGGCCAGCGCCAATGCCAATAGCTGGTATACCAGCTTTAGTCTTGTGGTTGGCATGGGTGAGCATTTGCCCTGGCATTCCTTTACTCTCAGAGGGGTACGAGCTGCATATCAACTACCTCGATTGGCTAGTGTTGCCTCCTCAGACTCTGCAGGAAAGAACTCTCAAATCCAAAGCTCAAAGTATCTAACATCTGAATATTTGGAATTAGCTTATTCTATGCAAGGAGGGCCTGGGGCAGATCTGTGTAGTACCGACTCAGGAGCGACCTAAGTATTGTTTGACTAGCCCCTCGCTCATATGATAGTTGAGGATAAGCACCTCTCCAAACGTGTTTGGACTAACATTGGGGAGAGGAGGTGAGACAAATACATTTCAAATTTAGTCAGATCACCCCCATTCAAAATTAAAGACTTTTCATTGGCAACACAACAATCTCTTTATGAACAAGAAGAGGAACTAGGAGCTTTTAAGACTAGGTCCTACACAATGCTCCCAATGGTAACTTAAGTCAAAAAGATGTGTAGTTCCTATGGGGGAGTAGACAGGTCTCTTATATGTTGCCCTCACACACCCCGAAGGATGTCATGCTTCATCATTTGGGCTGTGCTCCTCGTCGGGCCGGCGCTGCAATGCCCGACGGCTCCCGCGAAGGGGCTCTTTTTCGGAGATCTTTTAAGAGACAGCCGTTTGGTGCGTGAGGGTAAGTGGTGAGGGTAGTGACTTGAGTGTGAATTGTGATTAAAATAGGTAAAGTACTGCCCTAGCGGAACTATTTTATTCGTGGGGTGTACTGACCTAGCTAAAAACGTGATGCGCCCTATCTAGATATAATGCTCTTGTAGGGTCTAGTATGTTCTTACGGTCAACATGTTTCTTGCCTGCAGCCCCTAACGGGTCAAACGGCAATTCGTCAGGACAAATGTGAGAGTATGTTCTACTAACTCTACACTACCATTGGGCAGGTGAATAGATAGTATAAGTCACCTGCGTGGTGTACCAACTTCCAGGATGGGTGTCCTGTATAGTGAAGAGACCTAAAAAAAGAAACGTCATGACGCTTCGTATCTCGTAAGAGAACTATGCTATCCAGACCGTGTCTGGTTTTAATCACTTGTTTCTTTTTTTAGGTCTCTTCACTATACAGGACACCCATCCTGGAAGTTGGTACACTACGCAGGTGACTTATACTATCTGTTCACCTGCCCAATGGTAGTGTAGAGTTAGTAGAACATACTCTCACATTGGTCCTGACGAATTGCCGTTTGACCCGTTAGGGGCTGCAGGCAAGAAACATGTTGACCGTAAGAACATACTAGACCCTACAAGAACACAACAATCTCTTCATGCCTTAATGGATGGTGTGATTTTAGCCGAGTGGACATATTATTCCATCCTGCCAAAAAAGTTAAGCTAAACCATAAATTATAAGCCCTTTGCATCACAGAATTATGAATATGGTTATGGGAAACCAGCCTCTCTGTATTTTAAAGAGCTGCAACAAAGGGCTTGTGGCCTACAGGCAGTAATAATGAAATACATGATGTGGAACTGTATGGTGTTAGACCCTATGAAGGCCAAACCCTGAGATAGTTCACAAGTGACACAGATACACTGCAAAGGATGAAGCCGCTTACATTTAACATAATACTTTCACACTGAAGACGTGTCACAAAAACAAGGTGTTGCACTTGTTAGACCTAATTGGCTTTAAGTATAGGATTTCAGAATCCAATAAAACACATCAAGCATATGGCATAGAAATGAACAAGCCCAACATCATGTCAGATTATTTCTGGGAGAGCCTAACTCATCATAGAGACGTGTGATAGACACCTGTATATTCTTATATTTTCTGACGGGTGTGCAATATGCAGTGTCACTTTAGAACTAAGGAAATGTAACCAGGTGCCCCACCTCAGATTTGGTGGTTTTGACTGGACACATTCACCACCAAAAGATGAAGCTGAAGGCCTTGTCATGTTGGGCTGACTTTTTTGTCTTAAAAACTCTGACTCCTCCTCATACCTGCCAGCACATTACAGTGGGTGGAGGGCCCCCCATTTCTCCACAATTTAGGAGACAATGACAGATCACTGGGCCATCCAACCCTGGCCTTTTTGTGATTTTCTCTGGATTGTCCTCTTTCCACCAGTTTGCTTTCTCTGGCACATGCTTTGATTTTGGAGGCAGAAGTTCTTGACCTGTTGAACAAACGGGCCATACAGATGGCACAGATGGAGGAAAGTCTCAGGTGGCTTTATTCTCTTAACTTCTTCTTACAGCCCAAAAAGGACAGAGGTCGTGGACCCATTCCAGAACCATCATCTCTTGAGCCACTTTATTTGCCAGGACAAGTTCAAGATGCTGTCTTGAGCCATGTTCTGCTGGTCTTCAACATGTGCGAGTAGCTGTTGTCCCTGGTCTTCCAGGAAAACTTGATTTAATCTGCCTGTCCTACCAGCTCAAAGACGCTACATTAAGTTTACCCTGGAGGTTCAGCACTGCCAGTTCACAGGTCTGCGATTTGGGTTGATGACTGCTTGCATAGATTTTCACCAGGGAACTGGCCATTAGAGTGGCTACAGGTGGCCAGGAGTCCTTGTATTCCCTACTTGCTAATGAAGCCTTGGTGCCCCCTGTTAGTCATGGAATATCTTCAGCACATCAAGGATCTACTTCATGACCTGGTCTTCATGATCAACACCTAGGAGTCCCATCTGCCTTCTACACAGAGGCTGATGTTTATAAGAGAGGTACAATGTACATTCCTTGTGAGGGCCTTTGCGTTCCTCAGAGGATTGCAGATATTTGGGGGATGATTTGGATGTATCTAGCTCAGACACCATTCCTGGTCCTGCAAATCATTTGCCTGTTAGGACCGAGGGCCTTGTGTGTCCTATGGTCCTGCATGCAAAATAGTGAATGAGATCCCTGCACTGGTACTTAAGGAGGCAATAACTCGGGTATCAAATCTGTCCTCCAAGATGTGCACTGGTGGATGTGTCCCCCCAGTCTGCTGGTGGATTGTCCATTTAGTATTCCAGAGTTGCAAGTTCCCGTAGTTACGGATGCCTCCTCATTGGGCTAGGGTACTTATCTTAGTGGCATCACTCTGCGGACTCTTTGGTCACATCGGAGCAGTGCCCACACATCTGTTTTTGCAATGTAGGCTTTCCTTCCTTCCATCTCATAGACTGCCTTCCATGTTTTTTCAGACACCACTGATGGAGCAAGGATTCAAGAAAATGAAACTTGCTCGGAGAAATCCTCCATTAACTTTCACTAATCGTTAAAACTGTAGATGAGATGAAAATAATATACACCAGACACCAACACATGGGGAGAAAAGCTTACGCATGCTTAAATTAATGTGGAATAAAATGCAACGCGACTAAAACCCGCTTTAATTTACGAAAATGCTTTGCGCATGTGCAAACCTGAATTACGTAGAGATAACATGACTAACTCGCTTTGAGAGGGAAAACCTCACGCATGCGGAAGAAAGACTAACATGTGGTCTTGAGGTACCGCGTGCCCGGCATCTGCTTGCTTGAATTTAAAAGAAAGCTGCTGTTGTTAATGCTTTTGCCCAGAAAAATAATAATAACATGGGCTAGAGTAGAAGTGGGTGGTGAACAGTGAGAATTATATGTTTAAGAAAATAACATCTGTTTGATTCCTTTATTAATAGTGTGCATTTTGGCCTGCTAAAGCATGACGGAAAAAGAAAATGGCGATGGCTAACCAAAAGTTGTGCATGCTCAGTGAATTCATGATGTGACCCGGTGACTGAAAGAGCTGAATGACTGCCAAATATCAAGGACAGAAGACATGAGAAAAAGAAGACATGTGTCACTCGTCTATGTAGCCTGTATTGAATGAATTATTTACAATGGTAGCAATATGTGCATGGGAAGAGGACAACATGAATGAGCCAAAGGGGAAGGGCTAGTAAACAATAAGTACCTTAATAAAAATGAATATATCAGCATGTTGTGATGAAAACTCCCCTAGCCCCGTCCAATCATATTCCGTATTTTAGTAAAATTTGCAACTCTTGAGGGTGGGACATGTAGAAATAAAGACTATAACTAGAGTGACTTAAGTTAAGTGCTCATCGACGCTGAGAGAGATGAGTATGCTGCAACGAGAGAGAGCATCAAGATCACGCTGAGAGAGAGAGAGAGAGAGAAAGGGGAGAGAGCAGACTGGGAAGATTCAGATCCGAAACGACAGCCTGATTAGATTCAAAGATTGCGGAAGAATATCGAGGAGGGAGAGAGGGAATCGCCCTGGTGCGTCGGGTTTGTGGAGAAGTCTAGTAAGTATCAGCCCTGTCCTGATCCTGTCCTATAGTCTTTGTCTCCTGATTCTAAGTCAGGGGACCCCCACCATTCCTATGGCCAGAGGGGTGGTTTTCGGTCATCTCTATTAGGTAAATGTTATTCTGTCTCAAAATGTGCATATTTCTTTGCAAATGAATGTTATCATGTGTCTTTTGTCTCTACATCTATCCACTCTTATGCATTGATTTTGTTGAATGAGGTTGTGTAATTGAATGTATTTGCTAAATTAATTTTCTCTCTCCTGTTGAAGAATGATGGAGTTTGCACTGTTAAATCTGTATTGATGAGCGTTCAATCTTATGACTGAAATTTTAGATAAAAGCTTATGAATTTTAATGAGAGTCTGTGGTTATTTCGTTAAGAATTGTGAATTAGTTAAAAAATTGTTAATATCACCATCAACTTACTCAACTAATGGTCCATCGACCAGAGGAAGAGTGTTGATTCGTGAAGATTAGTTAGGCATTGAGATGGTATTTTAACCCGATTTGTGGTTACAGGGAAATAACTAATCAGAACTTGAGTAAATTATAAAACTCGACCCCCAGCAGATCGACCAGGGAGTGTGGATGAGCATTTTGGAATAAATGTAATTGGGCCCAGTGAAATATTCATTTTTTTGTGAAATATTCAACCCTGGCCTTTCGCTGGATCACCACCACCACTGTCCATTACGTCAGCAGACCAGGTGATTTAGGGTTGTGAACCCTGAATTGAGAGTCAGTTTGACTGTGATAGTGGGCCCACCCATCAATAGGGCATTTTCTTGGCAGCGTCATATCTTGCAGGCACCTTCAACATGAAAGGGGTTGCCCACAGTTGCTTCTTCTTGGAAGACCATGAGTGGTAATATCATTCCGAAGTGATGGGAATTATCTTTCCCAGATTGTCCATGGATGGATCTCTTTACCACAGCATAGTGCCGGGTGTGTTCTCGGTCTTCTGTCATACACTTTTTTGGAAATGTTCCATCCAAGATGCTTTCACGTATGACTGGTCTCTGAGCCCACTGTATGCATTTCTGTCAATCCAGCTTCTGTTAAGATTCCTGCATAAGGTATGGAAAGATAAAGCACAGTTGATTCTGATCACTCCTGACTGGGCAAGGAGGATTTGGCACACTGTGCTGTTAGTACTCAGCTCTCACAACAGGGTGGCCAGGTCATTATTCCATTCCCAGTCACCAAACACTGCAGTTGCGCGACTAGAGTTTGATGGGTTTCAAATAGAATCCTTCTGCTTGGTGGCTGAGTTTGCAGGTGTGATGTTTACTGTCAGGAAACCCAACACAAAAAATTCATTTATGTAGATTGCTGGACCAGGTTTGTTCAGTGGTGTGGGTCAGAACTCCTAAACCCATTTCTGTATTGACTTTCTGATGTTCTGCAGGTCACACACAGCCTCTTGCTCAGCAGTGTTCACCAGTAGCTACTGTAAATAGTTATTTGCCTGCCCTATTCACCTTCTTGTTTTTGCCTGATCTGCCTTCTCTGTATCCGAGAGCGGTGCATTTTCTGAAACGTTTGATTTTCTTCTTTTCTCTCACTTTGTTTATTATTCCTCAGTAGGATTTGAATCTTGTACTAAAGTAAGTTACGGCAGCTCCATTTAGAGCCGATGCACAGTTGCTTAGTTTGACTACTAAATTTGAAAACTGTCTCCTTAGTGGCATTGACTTTAGCAATCATAGGGTTAGTGAACTCCAGGCTCTCTCGGTCCGACCACCATTCACAATATTGTAGCAGAATAAATTGGACATTCACACCTTCATATTCTACCTCTGAAAGGGTATCTGCCTTTCACATGGGCCAGTCCAACTCTTTCATCCTTTTCACCTCCTCTCCATCCCACCAAGAGAAGTGACTGCTTAGATTGGACACCAGATGTGCATGGTATACTATATTGACTGTTCATGTCAGGACGTACTGGACAATCAGTTGTATGTGGACTTTGCTCAAGTCGAAGAGGGCAAATTAGTGACCAAGCACGCAGTTTCATGTTTGGTTTCTTTGTATTAAAACCTGTGATTCCTCCGGGTGGACATTAGTCAGTCGCCCACTTTCGTTAAACATTATTTCCTCATCTAGACAGTGTTCGGTTCCTTTCTGGCAAACAGACACACAGTCATGTTCACTGTTTGTTGTTTTTTGAAGTTATGTGGAAACATTGAATGATAGTCCTTTTGTCATTTGCTTGAGTTTTCTATCACATTTGACGTGCGCAGGGTAATCAGGATAATGAAATGCATATGGATTCTTGCAAGCTTCGTCATTTTGAATGTCTACAGTTGGTAGGTTGCTCTCAGATCCAAAATACTGCAGACTTTTTTCATGGAAGCTCTTCCCATAATAAAAATCCCTGGTGACTAACGTGTCTATTTCTGTTGTGCCCCATCAAAAACTCACACATCTGTTACCTCCACAATCAAAATGCCCAGGCAAATACAGATGTGGGTCAGGCTGTGGCAGGTATATCTTCCTGAATGAGGAAGACATAAGGGAACTACCAGGTTCTGAGGAGAATATTGTTGAAAATCTGATAAATGTCATATTCAGGGAATTCTCCTTGCTAGCCAATCAGAGTGAGGAAGGTCTCGCATCTGGCGATGGGCACCTTTGGATGTGTAGATGTTGAAAATGTATGGTTGTGATAGGTTTCCTTACAGCTCAAGAGTGATACCTGCAATCAAAAGATTTGTACCCTAAGCAAGCATTTTGCTTTTATTTGCTTTAGACATTTCCTGATTGCACAGCACCCACTATATCATTTGTGGCCACCCTAAAGATCGAGAACACCCATTCAGGTGTAGTGCCCCTATGCTCAGGAGATCCAGGGGTACACAGTAGTTGGTCACATACTCCAGACATTCAGGGAAAAATGTAATTAAAGTTCTCGTATTTACATTTGTCAATTTGAAAACTGCAGTAAAATATTGAGGAAATTTGCTATGAAACTGAAAGCATCTCCACATTGTCATCAGATCTTAAGGCTGAAATAAAGTCTTGGGTTTGGGTTTCCAACAGTGCAGAGCCCTGAATGTGCCTAAAAACCATATAGCTTGAATGGGTGCAGAAAGAGACCCAAAAGGTACATGTCAATGAACAGCCTATTATTAACTTTCTTAAAAAAATGTTTTGGTACAGAGATGTGCAAACACTGGAAGAGAACAGGTTAGGTGTTTAATGCTGATTGCATACGTTTGAGAAAAAAAATTAACAAAATTGAAGGCCTGCTAAAGCCATACATATTTGGCTATGACAATGCTGGTATAATTCTAGATTACCTCTTACACGTGGGATGTGTTTATTCAACCTGAGATGAGGGCAGCTAGTACAAGCTGTTGAATCCTTGGTCCACATTCCAAGAGGGCCTTGACCAGACATCCTTGAAGACCATAAGCAGAGTGGAACAGGTGGGCTTTCGGTATTCATTTGAACTTTGTGAACTGACACCAGTACAAGGTGACGGCAGAATAAAAGATCTTTGGTGTGCATGGATCTTCCAACACATTGCGTTTATCTCATTTCATGGAGGGGCATTAGACATTGGGTCAGCTGTCTGGAAATGCATTCTTTCATTAGATAGTCCGGTGTTGACATTACAAGTTTTGTGGTTCAGACAGAGCACTTGTTCTTTGATTGGCAGTTAGTGCAGGGATCTTCGCTCACTGCTAATGTAGTTGGAGCTCTAAAACTCCTGGTTAGTTGTATGGCAAAATTGAGGGCGAAGTTTAGTTTTGCTAGAGATTTTTTAATGAGTCTCCATGTTCATGCTCTTGCAGTAACAGAAAGCATTGCATTATTAATGAGTGGACAAAAGCAACGTTTGATGTGAAAGGAATAGTGGAATAAAAATGCACATGATCCAGCAGTAGTAAGGGGCACACTTCACAACAGCATTGATTTATGAGTCTGTCAGTTTGTTGAAAGGCATGTCCAAGGTTGTGGAAATACTGCATCCAAGGGGAGGGAGTGCCCAACGAATGTGGGCAGCTGAGTAGGGATGGAGCGATTAATCCACAGGATGTAGGTGTAAAGCATCTCCTTTGTAGGAGCTGAAATCCAGTCATTTTTTTTTCACCAATGTTCGGATTTCCAAAAGCAGTCTCTGAGTTGATTGCGATCACAGTCCTCTTCCTTTAATCAGATGTGAGTTATTCATCCATATACATTTAGTAGCAATGCTGGCATTCTGCCCAGCAGGAGCACAAGGGCTGCTGCTCCATACGTATGCAAATTCGAAGACT
Organism: Calotriton arnoldi; assembly: GCA_963921515.1. NCBI lineage: Eukaryota > Metazoa > Chordata > Amphibia > Caudata > Salamandridae > Calotriton > Calotriton arnoldi. The sequence goes on along the minus strand of CAWUFW010000535.1, from coordinate 1,310,076 downwards.
TGTGGCACCCTGGATGGGGGATGGAAGGACTAATCTTTAAAGCTGAACCATGATAATTCCACCCCTGCGAAGCCCATTGATAGTGTCAAACCACAAAGGTAGTTCACAAAGTCTAATTGTTTATCAATCTGAAAATTGCATGTTGGTTGAACCTATTATTAATGTGGCTACAATTTGGACTGTGCATGAATTTGTAATCTTCCAGAATGTTTCCTGGGTTCAGCCCTGTTTCGGTTTCCAGAGATTTCCATTATGCCCATGTTGGCTTGCAACTTGGTGTACGTTTTATTCCTATATGGTAGGGGTGTCGCATGCCAACACCACTCCTGGTTCATTCTCTTCTATAATATTGACTGTATAGCAGTTAGAAGGCAGGTAATTGATAGAGAAGCACATTGACTAAGGCATTGTATTGGTCATATTTAAGGTCAAACACAATTGAAATCACCAAGAGTTTATTGAGCCTCAGTATTGAGGATTGCATGAATGTGGTGGTGGTGAGAAGGTGATGATGTAATATTCAGTGTTCTGCTCATTTGGGATACGTTATGCCCTGCGCATTTCACCTACCCAGTTTCACCCACAGATTGGGTCTGATAATTACCCTTGCTTTGCAGTGCCACACTGGCACGGAATGGTATGGCCTAAACTGTCGGTGCCTCTGGTGGGAGGACTCGCTGCCCCATGTAGCAAGTAAACCACTGTTGAAGAGAATATGGTCCAGTTTGTGCACTCCTCATGTCATTACTGAGCTTTGGCTGTCAATGTGGAACCCCATCGATGAAGCCACTCAGCAAAATTAGGTGCAGAACGTGTACGTCTTGAGTATATTCCAAATCGAGTTTGCCAGGCACACCTGTACAATGCCGCACAGGGTATAACTCTGTGCTGCCTTTGGTCTCAGCTATCAGGATGAAACTTGTTTTTTAGTAGCGATTGATTTGACATATCAAAACAATCATTACAGCTAGAACTCTGACTGCAAGAAAGCAGTAGAAAGAAGCAAATATTGGCGTCATGTGAGCCACAGAACCTGTCACATCTAGACCTCCTTGCTCCGCTACTGTTCTTCCCAATTGTATTCCTCCTACTCTCATACCTCTTACAAACGTAGTCTCCTACTCTCATACCTCTTACAAACGTAGTCTCCTACTCTCATACCTCTTACAAACGTAGTCTCCTACTCTCATACCTCTTACAAACGTAGTCTCCTACTCTCATACCTCTTACAAACGTAGTCCCCTACTCTCATACCTCTTACAAACGTAGTCTCCTACTCTCATACCTCTTACAAACGTAGTCTCCTACTCTCATACCTCTTACAAACGTAGTCTCCTACTCTCATACCTCTTACAAACGTAGTCTCCTACTCTCATACCTCTTACAAACGTAGTCTCCTACTCTCATACCTCTTACAAACGTAGTTGTTTTTATTCCATCCAATGCCATAAGCTATTCACCTGGAGTAAGGATCGTGTATGGGATGAAGGAACACGCAGTGTTTTTGTATTGCTTTAATAATGTGAGCTCCATACATTGGCAAATGACAACAAAAGTCAAAAGGCTTTCGGTAAATTTTAGTCTTTCCTCGTAGGAGAAGGTATAGACCTTGAGGGACACGCAGACGTTGTTGTAAAACGTCCCCGTTAGAGTGGAGACGGGCGAGAACTCACAATAAGCATCCTTGACCTCATGATGGCTTTTGCCCCTGGTCCATTGCGCCTCTTCTCTCCATCCTCAAGGTGGAATCACAGGCCAAGACATCCACAGGCACTCCAGCAGACATCATGCTTCCCCACTCTTGCCCCACAGGCTGCTCTCAGAGTTGTCCAGTTGCCTACAGAGCCTGCAAGGCTTTTGTGACCTCTGCATAGCCTCCGCGCGTTGTGTTGCACGAGGCAATGATTTCCTCAGCATGCATGGTTGTGGTGACAGGATGCGCCAAGGAGCCGTGGCCTTCCAGCTGACATGGCATCGGCCCTTAGCCTTCCATTCAGGACCTCTTTGGCAGAGGTGAGGAGAAGCGTTTGATTAAGATATCTGCCCCTGCCATCTAGGGGAACCCGTTGCCACAAAACGGCATTGAAACAACAAACAATGTTTTAAATTGCTGCGAGCATCGTTTGAAATCAACGGCTGGTGCAAACGGGCAGTTAGCCAGCCATAACGTGGCATCCAACTATGCCTAGTTAGCCTGCATTCATTGCTGATGTACACACATGCAAATTACCATGAGTGTGCAAATTAACATCCTCATTATCCCTGGCTGCAAACATTCGTAAACAAGAACGCACTTGTAATTGTTTCTTTGGGGAACGCCATTTGGCAGCGAAGAAACAATACGGGACGTCACAGATTGCGGCAAATCGAATAAATACACTCAGCCTCTCTATGGTAAATTGCATTTGTTTTGTTTTTTAGAAAATCGAGCATCAAGGGAGGTGCCGCTCACAAAATTATTCCCAGCTGGAAAGAGATCGGTAATTACGGAGCAAGGCATTCAGCGGTGTCCTAATTTTCCCAGCAGTTTTTCAGTGTTTCAGCTGCCTCCGAGACCTAAAGCATTCTCATTAGGTAGCGGCGGAGGCAGCCCACTTGCCTACCCCCCGATTCTCTCGCCTGCTCTGCCTTTCTTTTCTGCCTTGGGAGTGACTGTGAAGATCATTTGCGGCGGTGATTGGCAGGTTAGAGGATTCGATAAGATGAGTTGCTCTTAGTGCGGGTCAAAAAGGCTAGATAGCAGGAGCTGTCGAAAAAATGCCAGCAGCATTCGGAATGGGAAATGTCATGACTTCGAGGCAGGGGGTGCCACCTGCAACAGAGAGCCCCCAGCTCATTAGCTGGTTCCAGGATGCGAGCTTAACTGGAGGGAGCAGTGGAGGGGAGAGAATGCCCAATGGGGAAAATTATGGCGAAGGAGAACTGATTTCAGTATAATTTGTTTATCACTGGAGGGGACATGTGCGCAGGGGCCTGGCCCATGAATGAAGTGGTTTAGCATAATCTCCAGGCTGGGCTCGGGGTTTACAGAATGCACAAATCTCTTTCCTAAACTAGAGATGATGGGGTCATGTTGTATTAATTAGAGTTGACAAGCTCGCAAATGGTGGATGGCGAGCGGTTGTGGCAATTCAGCAAGAGATGATGGCGGTGGAATAAGGCAGCCTGAAAAATGGAGGAGGCGAGTGTGGTTACTGTCTGTAAAAACATAACCGCAGCAGTCATATTCAGTTATATTTACTAAAATGCTATTGACCTAGTCTATAGGTCGGAGTAGTCACTGCAAGGAAGCTGCACACAGTATTTCCACAGTTGTACCTATGCATTTCAATAGAAAAATGATCCTTTACATATTCATGTTGCATTCTGCTTATGGAACCTTTTCAAAATACCTTTTAATGTATTAAAAATTGAGTTCATATTGCAAGGTTGTACGCAAGGTCAACTTACTGTCGTAATATGTGTACTGGGAATGGAGAGTCGCAGCTACTATCAGGAAATGGTCTGGGTTTCCTTATGTTCCCATCCACAGGGGACCTGGCCTGGAAGTTCAGGTTCGCCTATTCATACCGAAGCAGAACATGGCTGAATTGCAATGGCAGGTCTCTGTATGGGGGGGGCACGGTAGGTGTAAACGATGGACTGCAATATGGCCCAAGTGATTGCCTGTGGTTCAGACTTTTGCAAGCGTTCTAGCCATCATCTTTCCCTTGTCTGCTGTCCTAACATGCTGGGTGTCTTCTGAATGCCACAGCCTAGTTCTTTGCAGCAGACATCTTCCAGTCATCACATCCTGTGTTAGGTTTATCTGTTTATCTTGAACATTGATGTCTCATTTGAACTTATTTAGTGCATCATAGTGGGCTTTTAGTAACTAGCAATGGGTTCAATTCATAAAAGGTGTGTATGTATATATATATATATATTTATTTATATATATATATATATATATATATATAATAATAATATTATTAAAATCTTATATAGCGCGTAGCTACCCAAAAGGGTTTCCCAGCACTTTAGCAACACGAACAGCTTAAAATAACCAAGTTTTCAGGTACTTACGAAACGTGGTTAGGGAAGTACGGCTACTCATGGAGATTAATCCATAGCTTGGGGCACAGGATAGAGAAGGAATGGCCACCCATCCAGGTCAGTTTGATTCTGGGGACTGTATATAGAGATTGATTGCTCCTGAACAATGCGTGGGAGGGGTGGAAAGGAACCACAAGTTTTTTCAGATACTATTGTCCAAAATGAGAGTTAATTTTATGCATAAAGCAAAGTGCCTTAAACTGGATTCGCTTGTCCACTATGAGCCAGTTAGGGTTACGAAGGAGGCCAGACACGGAGGCGTATTTTGGGAGGCAAAACAGAAGCTTAGCAGCAGAATTCTGGACCACTTGAATGCGTTTTATCACAGCCTTGTCTGACCCTAGATACAGGAAGTTGCCATAATCTAGCCGTGATAAGATCATAGCAAAGAGGAAGAGGTGTGGCGCCGCGGCTAGGGCGACTGACGCTGGACGCTGGGGATCACGGTTCGATCCCTGGCTCAGGCGGCAGGGGTCTGCCCAGCACCATGCGACTCTGGGCAATAGCTCGCTTAATCTTCCCAACGGCCCCCAGCGCCGAGATACCCCTTCGGGGGTGATTCGTGCACTATACAAATACTGGACTTACTTTTACTTATAGCATGGTTGACTGTCCTTTGGACTGAAAAAAGATGCATCCACAAAATCATTTTTTAGCCATTTCATAATGGCAAAGCATGCAGCAGCTGCTTTGGCCACCTGTGGTTTCATGGACAAGGTAGAGTCCAGCCAGAAGCCTAGGTTCTTCACCTTGTAGGTTGGTTCTGGCAGAGCACCTAAAGTAGAAGGCCAGTGTTGGGGTCCCAAGAGCTGGGATTTCTTGCCCAATACCATTACCTCGATCTGATCACTGCTTAGTTTTTGAGAGTTGGTTTTCATCCAGGTGGAGATAAGACGGAGGCAATGTTAGAAATAGGGGTCTCTAATTGACAGAGGTAGGTACCTTTGTCCAAGTATGGACCCTTGCTTCTAATCAGGGTAAGGGGATACACACTTTAGATAACCCTTGCTCACCCCTTGGTAGCATGGCACGAGCAGACAGGCATATCCCAAAGGCAATGTGTAAAGTATCTGTACTCAAAACACACAGTAACACAGTGAAAACACCACAAATGGACACCACACCAGTTTAGAAAAATAAAGTATCTTTATCTAAACCAAACAAGACCAAAACAACAAAAATCCAACATACATGTATCAAAATATCACTTTAAAACAGTTACTGGCAGAAATAGCACTTGTAGAAACAAATAGCTCCACCTGGGGCTATTACGACGTCGTGAGAGGGCATAAATACAAAGTACGGCGCTGACTGCGAGGTGTGCAGCATCGGGCACGGAGTCACACGGACCCCTACACAACAGTACCTTGGAAAAAGAAGTCTATGGATGATGCACAGCATCGTGGAGGTGAGACATTAGTGCCGAGACTGAGGCCGGTTCCCTGGTTGCCACGGGGGAGGCGAGGCATCATGTCCGCGAGGAGGCAACATGTCGAGTCCAGGACAGGGGAAGATGTCAGCGTCGGCAGTGAGGCATTCGTTCTGGTGAGGCGATGCGAAGTCGAAGAGGTGACGGCGTCGGTGCGAGCACTGGTATCTGGAAGGCCGATAACTGCAGGTGTCAAAGGGCATCGGAGTTGTGGTGCAGCCAGGGCAGTGTGTCGTGCACTTCACGAGCAGTGCCCCTGGACTCGGTGCAGGTCGCAACGTCACTGGCGGCATCGCTGAGAGCGTCAGAGTTGTTTTTCTTGCTTTTTTAAAGTTTCTGCCAGCTCCCAACAGCAGGAACAACCTCCAGAGGCCCAAAACTGAAATAGGCACCTCCGAGCAGGTCAGAACTTCCAGCAGTGGAGTTTAGGGGAGCTGGTGGTGGAGTCTTTGTGTCCCTGAGACTTCAGAGCATGAGGCCAGCACACAGAAGCCCTTGGAGATTGTTCTTCAAGCAGGTTCACAGCAAAGTTCGTCTGTGTCCTCTTCCTTGGCAGAAGCAGCAACTGCAGGCCAACCCAGCAAAGCACACAGCAAAGGGGCAGTACTCCTCCTTACAGCTCTCCAGCTCTTCTTCTTGGCAAAAGGTTCCTCTTTAGTGCAGAAGTGATCTAATTCTCTGGGGTTTAAGGTCCAATACTTATACCCCATTTTGTCTTTGTTGTCTTTGTGGCAAGGGTCTCTGAGCCCAGTCCAAACCAGTTATGTCCTCTCTGGTGCAGCATCACTACAGGAGGTGAAGCCAGCATTGTGCAGAGGAGATACTGCCTATTGAGGTGCAAGTGATACTGCTCCCACCACTCTAGATGCAGACAAGGTCTATTCAGCCCAACTATGAGTCACCCAGGAAAGGCAGGGCACACTTCACCCCCCCCCCACCCAGTGACTGTCTAGAGTGAATGCACATCCCCAGCTCCTGTCACTCCGAAACCAGACAGTCAATACACAAACCAGCAGAGGCACACAGAATGGTCAAATAAGAAAATGCCTACTTTCTAAAAGTTTTAATAACAAAAAGAATCCGGCCACCGTATTTGCTTGCTGCTGTTTAGTAAAGCAGACTTCAGACCAATGTGTACAATCAAAGGTCTTGGCTTTTTTTATTTTGCCTTTATTTAGACTTTCTTTTGAGTCATTTTTCTGTTTTAGCAAGCCTGAGCATCAAAAGATACACTCTTACAATTTAAACAAATATTAGACAAAGTACATTGTGAATAAACATTACATTAATGAAAACAAAGTGTTAATGAAACATCTTATAAAGTGCATAAATCACGAACCTAAATTGATAATTGTTACACCAGTTTGTGATTTGTCACACAGAATAAACAATAAGCACTCATCATCTAATTAGTTTTCGTCAAGAGAATTGCTACCCATGGGGATTGGGCTTAAAGTCCTTGGGGTAAATCAATGTTTAATTCCCCCTTTCCAAGACTTTGGGCTACATAATTTTTTTGTATTCCCTCATGTTATTAAAACTAACGCCACGTCCCATCTGGCCACCATTAAGGACGTAACCCCTATTCTTAATCTACTTTCTAAAAGTGGCATTTTCAAACAAACAATTTAAAACCCATCTCCCTAAAAAGATGTGTTATTAAATTCTGAGTTCAGAGAGCCTAAACTCCATTTCTCTATCTTGTCCCAATTGGACCAGTAGTACTCCCATGTTAGCCTATGGGGCAGATAGCCTTTCCATAGTGAAAACAAAATAGATGGTATTTCACTATCAGGACATGTCAGGCACACCAGTACATGGCCTACCTTTTACATACACTGCACCCTGCCCATATTGGTTCATTGGGCCTACCTGAGGGGTGTCTTACATGTAAGAAAAGGGAAGGTTAGGGGCCTGGCAAGTGGGTGCACTTGTCAGGTTGACATGGCAGTTTACAACTGCGCGCGCAGACACTACAGTGGCAGGTCTGAGATACATTTACCTGGGCTACTCACGTGGGTGGCACAATCAGTGCTGCAGGCCCACTAGTAGCATGTGAATTAGAGGCCCTGGGCACACTCAGTAAACTTAACTAGGGACTTTCCAGTAAATCAAATATGCCAATCATGGATAACCAATTATAATCATAATTTACACAGAGAGCAAATGCACTTTAGCACTGATTAGCAGTAGTTAAGTGCCCAGAGTCCTAAAGCCAACAAAGACAGGTCAGGAAAAAATAGGAGGAAAAAGCAAAAAGTTTGGCGATAACCCTGCAAAAAGGGCCATTTCCAACAATCCACCACATCTTTTTTTAGCCATTTCATAATGGCAAAGCATGTAGCAGCTGCTTTGGCCACCTGTGGTTTCATGGACAAGGTAGAGTCCAGCCAGAAGCCTAGGTTCTTCACCTTGTAGGTTGCTTCTGGCAGAGCCCTTAAAGTAGAAGGCCAGTGTTGGGGTCCCCAGAGCCGGGATTTCTTGCCCAATACCCTTACCTCGATCTTATCACCGCTTAGTTTTAGAGAGTTGGTTTTCATCCCGGTGAAGATACGACCGAGGCAGGAGTGTAAATCTCCAGAATTGTGTACCTACTCAGATGACAGGGAAAAGATGATTTGGGTGTTTTCTGCTTAGGAGAACAGAGTGAGGCCACAGCTTTCTGCCAGGTCCACTAAAGGGCGGACGTATATGTTAAATGAGCTAAACTCTGCAGGACTCTAGTGGTAAGGGCATGTGGGCTGGACACTGCATTAGTCAAGAAGATCTGGATGATACAATCTGCCAGGAAGGAGGTCAGCCATGCAAGAGCCATCCCTTGGAGACCTAGCTGAGTCAGTCTTTCCTACGAGGATGTCATGTGACACAGTGTCGAAAGCCTCACTGAGGTCTAATAGAATCAGCGCGGCAGTACCGCCCGAATCCAGGAGCCGTCTCAGATGTTCCGTGACTCTTAGAAAGGGCATATTCGGTACTGTGTCCTGCTGTAAAGCTTGTCTGTGAGGTGTAGAGCATCTTGGGCCTCCATAAAAGGGGTAAATTGAAAATTGACATTTATTTATTTATTTATATAGCGTCTGAATCGACCCCCCGAAGGGGTATCTCTGCGCTTCGGACGGGCAACAGGGACGTGGAGCTACTACAGCAGAATCAGAGACAGAAAAGAGTGGTCTTAAGCAGCTTTCTGAATTATAGGTGATCGGGGCATTGTCTCAAGTGCAGAGGGAGCTCATTCCAATAGCGGGGGCCGAGATGGAAAAGGGCCTTCCCCCCTAATCTAGCCTTCCTGACTCGGGGAACCACAAGAAGAGACTTAGATCCCGAGCGAAGAGACCTGGAAGGCAGGTAAGGTGTAAATTTCTCCGAAAGATAGGTGGGACCGAGATTGAATAACGCCTTATGGATGGTGCAGCAGACTTTGAACTTTACCCGTTCGCGTATTGGAAGCCAGTGAAGCTGACAAAGAAGAGGGCGGGAGGCAGTCCTGGAAGGGGCGTTGAGGACCAATCGCGCCGCCGTGCTCTGGACTACCTGCAGTCTGCTAAGCGAGGCCTCATTAGCGGAGACCAGCAGACCATTGCAGTAGTCCAGACGGCTTAATATGAGTGCCTGAGTCAGAGTCTTCCGAGTTGAGTCAGGGAGCAAGGGAAAGACTCGGATGAGTAAGCCCAGTGTATGGAAACAGGAGCCAGCTGTCTGAGCAGCATGCTCCTTCAGAGCAAAGGCTTGATCCAGACGAATGCCTAAGTTCTTAACAAGGGATTTAGGGGCAGGGGGAGCACCAAGATCGGCAGGCCACCATTCAGGAGTCCATAATAAGGGAGCATCTCCGAAGAGCAGAATCTCCGTCTTCCCAACATTACATTGGAGGAGATTGCTCTTCATCCAATGTGAAATAGCTCTCATGCCAGAGGAGAAGGCCGACTGTACCGATGGAGTAAATTTATCAAAAGGAAAAAGCAGCTGTGTATTGTCGGCATAGGAGATGGGGGTGAACCCATGCGTCCTCAGGAGATTGGCCAAGAGGGCAACATAGATATTAAACAATGTAGGGCTCAGGCATGAGCCCTGAGGCACTCCCTTGGACAATTCCATAGGCGCCGAACGATACGGGCCAAGATTGACGGTCTGAGAGTGAGCAGATAAAAAGCTCGTCATCCACTGGAAGGCAGAGTCTCTTAGTCCAATCTCCTTCAATCTCCTGAGCAATATCTGATGTGAAACCGTATCGAACACGGCAGATAGGTCCAACAGCACCAGAATCATAGAATGGCCCCTGTCTAGGGTCATCCTGATGTTATCTGTGACCACTAGCAGAGCTGATTCTGTGCTGTATTTGGGCCTAAAGCCTGACTGGGAGGAGTCTAAGCTACCAGTAAGTTCGACATGGTTGGAGAGATGTTTATTGATATGCTTCTCCAATAGTTTGCTCAGGAAGGGAAGAAGCGAGATGGGACGGAGATTGGAGAAATCCGTCAAAGGAGCCTTGGCGTTCTTACGGATAGGCATAACCTGTGCTGCTTTCCATTCTGACGGAACGTGACCCTCTCTCAGTGAGAGATTGAGGAGATATTCGATAGAAGGAGACAGTTGACAGGCCAGAGAGGTAACAACTTTGGCCGGGATGGTGTCGAGGGGGGAACCTGATTTTACCGTACGAAGCAGTGTTTCTACATCTGCCAAGGTCACCGGAGAGAAGCTCTCTAGCAACTGGGAGGTTGCCTGTTCTGGCTGATCAGATGTCATTGTAACCAAAGGCTGGCTTCCTGACGGGACAATTTTTTCGTAGATGAGCTCTATTTTCTGCGAAAAATATTGTGCGATATCGTTACAGAGCGTTTGTGTGGGAACCTCTAGATTCTCGCAGGCCTTGGCGTTGGTAAAAGACTGGAGGATACGATATAAAATTTTAGGACCATTAACAGCCTGGGCTAATTGAGATACAATATGGGCTTTACGCGCAGCCTTTATATTTTTATGGTAGCCAGACAGGGTGACCAAAAACCGATCTTTATCCCTCTCATCATGGGTATTGCGCCAGCGTCTTTCGTATTTTCTACAAAGTTGTTTCTGAGCTCGAAGCTGAGGAGAAAACCAGGCAGTCTGAGGGCGCTTAGAGTGGTTAGGGAGTGATTTCAGTGGCGCAAGTTGATCAATAGCCCTGGAAACAGCAGAATTGTATTTGGCCAGAGCTTCCTCTATGTTGTCCAGTGCAGTGTTCCGAGGCACTAAGAAAGAGGCTTGAAAGCACTCCGGGGTGACTTTCTGCCATTGTCTGCGGGTGTGGTAAGTGACAGGATTAGATCCCTTCAGCTCCCTTGGGCCCTGAATGGAAAATTCAATTGACGCATGATCAGACCATGTTAGTTGTTGAGGGGGCTCACACAGAACACTAAGAGAGTTGGAAAAGATAATGTCCAGTGTGTGGCCAGCTATATGAGTGGGGCCTTCATTGAGCTTAGATAGGCCCAAGAGGGCTAGGTCTGCCAGAAGTGTCTGTGAGTCAGCATTAAAGGTGCATTCGCTATGGATGTTAAAATCACCCAGTAATAAAAAATTGCTGCACAAAATCACGTGGGGGGCTATTAATTCGGTGAGTTGTAATGAGAATTCAGCTAAGGAGCCTGGGGGACGATAGACTAAGGCCCCCTTCCAACTACATTGGGAATTGTTTCTCTAATACCTTAGAGAGAATATGCAACATAGAGATTGGTCTGAAATCAGACCAGTTGGACTTGTTCAGGTGAGTTTTTTTTAATAAGTGTAGAATCCTAGTATGCTTCCATGCTTTGGGTAGGTGTCCCTCTTGTAGATAGTTCAAGAGTCCCACCAGAGGTTGTATAAGGTGTGGGCTCAAGGTACTCAACTTAGCCGGGGGAAAAGGGTCTTGTGGCAAGCCTAGCTTTATTGACTGCAGTAAGGTCAAAAGGAGAGGAGAGTCCAAGGGCAGCATTCTTATGGGAGAGTGGTCCGTATAAAAGGGGTTTCTTTTCATGGTTGAAGGTTGCATAGGGCTGGTGTTCAGGTTATTGATCTCCGGCTGGGTATTGCCAGTCCACACTGTAGTTAGGGCATGCTGGATGTCCGTCACCTTCTTAATGAAGAAACTAGCAGGCTCCTCACATTGAGATTGAGACAGCGAAGGTGGCACTCTATTACTAGGGTCTGAGAGTTCTTGGACCACTTTGAAAAGTGTTTTGGGGCAGTTTTGTGCTTTGGAAATTTTGTCTGAGAAAAAAGAGGCTCAATCATTTCTACAGTGCATATGATATGGATTCAGAACTACTTTGTATTTCAGTCTCCTACAGAGTTTCCTTTTTTCATGGAAGGCCTTGTTAAACCACGGGGCAGGTGGATGAAGCCTGGATGATGATTTAAGTTTGGCTGGTAGAATTGTATTCAGAGAGTCTCGGATCCAGTTTAAAACCAGGGGTTGGTCTAGATCTGTACGAGATGCGGTGATGTATTTAACAAGTGAATGTTTGAGAGAGGGGATGTCTAATTTAGACCAATTCCTGGACATAATTTAGGGGTGACTGCCCCTCAGGAGGGTGGGGCGTGATAGGGTCTATGGAAAGGCACTGCAAAGTAATTTGACCAAAGTAGTGACACGGGGTAGGGTCAGTGGTTAGATCTGTAACGTTGGAGAAAATGGGGTGTAGAAGTCTTATGGGTTGGGGCAGAGTTAGTTAGATTAAGATTCAGAGCGCCCAGGTCCTTTAAGAAGGCAGGGCTTAGCTTACAAGTGGAGCCCCCCAACGACTATTTAGGTCTCCAAGTAGAGTGCAGTTGGTGTTCATGAGTATATAGGGAGAGAACAAGTCAGGAATTGTAGAGCACCAATTCCTGGCATAGCCTGGATGGTGGTAGATTAGCACGTCAGAGAACGTGAAATTGGGCATAAGACAGAGAGAGAAAGTTAGGGCTGCGCATGCAGAGAAGGGGAGCTCCTCTATTTTGCACTGAAAGATGTCTTTAAAGATGATGGCTATTCCACCTCCTGTCTTGTCCCTGCAGTCCATTCTAACTATTCAGTAGTTTTTTGGCTATGCAGCGATAATATTACACCATCAATTTACATAGACGTATGCATTTCTGCATATTCACACAAGGACCCACAAGTGCAGAAGGAAATCTGCGGATGTCGTAATGATAATAAACGTTATTTCGGTCAGACTGACCATAAAAGTGCCAAGACATAGATAAATTATTACACATCTCATTGGTACATAAGCACAGTTTACATATGAAATAAAATAAATAAATAAAAACGATATACATTTAAAATCATTTGGTTAAAAAGATAAAAGAAAACAATGATTTCTTGAGCCTCAGGCCTTTTAACGGTATAAGTTAATACAATGTGTACTTGGAACAATCCAGACTACTGTTCATTAGCCAGGGTTGAAGAAAGACATAATAAAACAATTTATCAGGATAACTAATGACAGTCATAACTTCCTTCCCATCACTCATTGAAAGTGCCAATGTGCATAAACAAAGATTAATGCTAGTTGCATATAAGACAGTATATTGTTGTGCCCCAAGCCATCAACTTTTATCTGTTCATACCTTTAAAACAATAGAAATTACCAATCACTGACCAAAGTTAGGGAATCACATTGGGACAAGTTGTCAAGGTGGATGGTTTCAATTGTGCCTTCCTCCTGATTCCCCACATATGGCTTAAAAACTTGGAAGGTCGCACAGACAAACAAGGGTCTTGCATCAGTTTTCAGGATATCAATCAATCAATCAGGGAATTGTAAGCGCGCTGCTCACCCGTGAGGGTCTCAAGGCGCTGAGGGGGGTCCGCAGATCTGTTTAGCCAAAAAGCCAGGTCTTGAGGGTCTTCCTGAAGGTGTTCAGGGAGGGGCGCGTCTGATGTCTGCCGGTAGCTCGTTCCAGGTCTTGGCTGCAATGTGAGAGAAGGATCTTCGGCCTGCTCTGGCTCTGTGGATGCGCGGGGTTTCAGCCAGTGCGAGGTTGGAAGATCGGAGGTTTCTTTTGGGTACGTGGAAGTTGATTCTGTCATTGAGGTATTTGGATCCGTTGTTGTGTAGGCATTTGTAGGCGTGAGTGAGGATTTTGAAAGTGACTCTTTTCTCCACGGGGAGCCAGTGGAGACTTCGTAGGTGTTGGCTGAGGTGTTCGTGTCGGGGGATGCCGAGGACGAGTCTGGCGGCGGTGTTCTGTACTGTCTGGAGTTTGCGGAGTAGGGACTTGTTGATGCCGGCGTAGAGTGCGTTTCCATAGTCCAGTCTGCTGGTGATGAGTGCGTGGGTGACTGTCTTCCTTGACTCAGGGGGGATCCACTTGAAGGTCTTGCGGAGGATGCGGAGGGTGTTGAAGCAGCTGGAGGTGACGGCGTTGACCTGTCGGTTCATGGTGAGTGATGAGTCGAGTACGATGCCGAGGTTCTTGGCGTGGTCTGAGGGGGTAGGTGGGCTTCTGAGGGCGGTCGGCCACCAGGTCCTGTCCCATGCAGAAGGGGTGGTACCGAGGATGAGGACTTCTGTCTTCTCGGCGTTGAGCTTCAGGCAGCTGTTGGTCATCCAGACTGCAACGTCTTGCATTCCTTTCTGGAAGTTGAGTTTGGCAGTGGTGGGGTCTTTGGTGAGGGAGAGGATGAGCTGGGTGTCGTCGGCGTAGGATACGATGTTGAGGCCATGTTGTCAGACGATGGCTGCGAGGGGGGCCATGTAGATGTTGAAGAGGGTGGGGCTCAGTGATGAACCCTGTGGGACTCCGCAGGTGATTTTCGTGGGGTCAGAGAGGAAGGGTGGGAGTCTGATCCTTTGGCTTCTTCCGGTGAGAAATGATCGGATCCAGTCCAGGGCTTTTCCTTGTATGCCTGCGTCGTGTAGTCTGGCGACTAGTGTGCGGTGGGAGACGGTGTCGAAGGCCGATGATAGGTCGAGTAGGATGAGGGCTGCGGAGTGGCCTTGGTCCAGGAGGGTGCGGATGTCGTCTGTGGCGGCGAGTAGGGGCGGTCTCTGTGCTGTGGTTGCTTCGGAATCCGGATTGGGACGGGTCGAGGATGATGTTCTCTTCAATGAATCGTGTCAGTTTCCTGTTGACTGTTTTCTCTGCAACTTTGGCTGCCAAGGGGAGGAGCGAGATGGGCAGATAGTTCTTGAGGTCGGTGGGGTCAGCTGTGGGCTTCTTGAGCAGGGGTCTGACTTCTGTGCGCTTCCAGTCGTTTGGGAAGGGGCCTGTTTTGAAGGTGGGGTTGATGGTGCATTGTAGTTTGGGTGCGATGGCGGCTGCGGCTCTGTGGTAGATGTGAGGGGGGCAGGGGTCGGTGGGGGGCCCTGAGGGGATGCTTTTTCATTGTCGCAGCGGTGTCTTCGGCCGTGATCGGCGTCCAGTTGGAGATGGTGGGCTGGCTGGTGTTTCTGGGGGCGAGGGGCAGTCTGTGGCGCCTGGTGGATGGTCGATGAAGTTGTCGTAGAGGTCTTTGATCTTGAGGTGGAAATAGGTCCCAAGCTTGTCGCAGAGGTCTTGGGATGGGGTGATGTTTGTGTGTTCGCTGCGTGGGTTGGTGAATTCATGAATGACACAGAAAAGTTCCTTGGAGTTGGTGGAGTTGGCCAGGATTTTGTTGTGGATGAAGTTCCTCTTGGTGGCTCTGATCTGGTTGTGGTAGTCAGTCATGGCGTCCTTGTAGGTGGCGTGGTTTTTGGTTGTCTTGGTGTTTCTCCAGTTCTTCTCCAGGCATCTGCAGGTGCGTCTGGCTTCTTGGAGAGTGGTGGTGAACCAGGCGGCTTTCCTGGGGTGTTGTCTGTCGGGGTTGCGTAGCGTGCGAGCTCGTCTGCTCAGTTGGAGATCCAGGTGTGGAGTTCTCTGGCTGCGTCGTTTGCGTCCGGTGCCCAGGTGTGGTTGTCTCGGGTGAGGGTGGAGTTAAGTTGCTCGTCGGTAACCTTGCTCCAGTTCCTTCGAGGTGGGCGTGGGGCTGGTTTGGGTGCCTTGGGTTTGTTGATGGCGAAGTGTACGCAGTGGTGGTCAGTCCATGGGGCCTGCATTGTGTGGCTGAATTGGACGCTGTTTCCTGCCGCAAAGATGGGGTTGAGGGTGTGTCCTGCTCTGTGGGTCGGTGTGTTGACGAGTTGTTTAAGTCCGATGCTGGCGAGGTTGTCACGAAGGATAGTGGAGTTGGGGTCGCTGGGGTTGTCGAGGTGGAAGTTCAGGTCTCCAATGAGTATGTAGTTTGTTGAGGCGATTGCGTGGGGTGCGATGAAGTCGGTGATGGTGGTGGCGAAGGGTGTTCGGGGGCCAGGGGGTCTGTAGATGAGGGTTCCTCGGAGTGTGGATTTGGGGGTGGTCTGGATCTGGAAGTGCAGGTGTTCAGGGGAGGGGAAGGTTTCGCTGGAGGTGGTGAGTCGGAGGGTGCTCTTGTGGGCGATGGCGAGGCCCCCTCCTGGGTGGTTGGGGCGGTCTTTCCTCTGGATCTTGTATCCGTCTGGGATGGCGGTGCTGATGTCTGGGGCGGAGGATGCGTTGGTCCGGGTCTCTGTGAAGAAGGCGATGTCGGGCGAGAGAGAGTCGAGTAGGTTCCATATTTCCATGGCGTGTTTGTGTACGGAGCGTACGTTAAGGAGGATGCATTTTAGGGTGTCGCCGGTGCTGGCGTCGGCGGTGTTGGAGGCCGGGGTGGCAGTGAGGGTCTGGCGGCAGTGGAGGCAGAAGAACTGGCCATGTGTCGTGTTCGGCGAGGCCTGTTGGCATTCTCTAAGTCTTCCAGGGTTGAGTGCGAGGAGGGTGGTGGTGTCGTAGCGATGGGTAATGGGAGGTACAGGGTTCCTGGCGCTGGCCGCGGTCGGGTTGCGGACGGGCGCAGATGGGCTTGCCTTTGGCGCGTCTTCAGCGCGGAGGTGGGAGGGAGGAGAGGCTGGGAGGCGGGAGTGGGGGAATTCCGGGGGGGGGGGAATTCCAGGGGGGAGGGGCCGCAGGGGCATCAGCGGCGAAAGGCGAAAGGAACAGGCAGGCACGAGAAAATAAAAACAGTGGTGGAGTTAGAGCAAGACACAGATGGGCACAATAACAGTGGCACAACAGGGAAAAATTAAGAAAAAAAAACGGCTGAGAAAGGTTACGGTGGTTCCAGGCAGTCTGGTCCCAGTTGGAGCGGGCAGCAGGCGCAGGAGCGGGCAGCAGCCTCGAACCTCCCAAGGAGGAGGTCGGGGTCTGGAGGCAAGAGACGGCACATCGGAGCTGCGGGGAGAGAGTGGACCTACACCGAGGGTCGGAGGTCTTACTTCTATGGATATAAAGTGCCACACTATAGTCCCTAGTACCCAGTTGCTTGCATATGGGAACGAGCCTCCTGCTCCTAGGACTGTGTATGCTGGGCAACCAAACAAGGCATGACCTATAGTTTCTCTAGAGGCAGGGCAACATGGACAACTCCTACTGGCAGTGGCATTGCCTGACAAGAGCTTGTCAATGTATTCAGAGGAATTGTGCCATATCAAAATAGAATGTAGAGCTTTCTATAGGTAGTGTTTTAGAGATCTACACTCACTTGAGAACCAAGAAGTCGTCCGGGTTGAGTCACCAACGCTATGGTTGATATGTTTAGAGCTAACTGCAAAATGTGGAGTAAGCTGCTCGAAAACTGTTGCGAGCAGCCCACTAACATCTTCCACTTCCCCTGTGGCCACTACGAGGGATTTGATCTGCAACGACCAGGTCAATAGGTCCTGCTTGGCTTTACTGAGCTTAATTTCATCCCCAAAGATCAAGGGCCATTTGAGGTGGCGCTTCTCATTTGAGGCTAATACCTTTTTGTGGTCAAAAAGCTCCTAGAAACACTATCTTTCCCCTCCCA
Organism: Calotriton arnoldi; assembly: GCA_963921515.1. Taxonomy (NCBI): domain Eukaryota; kingdom Metazoa; phylum Chordata; class Amphibia; order Caudata; family Salamandridae; genus Calotriton; species Calotriton arnoldi. The sequence goes on along the minus strand of CAWUFW010000535.1, from coordinate 1,292,722 downwards.
AGGGGAGACTAGTTCGAGACTAAGTGGGTTGTGGTCACTATCGCTATTCTTGATTACTGACATATCAAGTAATATAGGCCACAGCTTTAGATCTACTAGAATATAGTCTATACGACTTGCACCTTTTGGACCAATGAAGGTCAATTCCCCATCTCTATCCGATGCAGTCCTGCCATTAGTGGCCCTTAGCCTATGTTCTATAGCCAATGTGTTTAACTGCAAAGCTGGTTGGGACCATTTCTTAATTAGGGGTAAACTTAGCCGAGGGACGTTCCAGAGTTTGTCCTCGTCGTTTACTTGGAGGATATCATCCTCGTCCACTGGCTCAAATGTTACATTGAAGTCCCCCCCAATAATCAAAGGGTAAGTGGACTGTCTATTGCCTAAGAGCTCATCTAAGGTCTGCAAAGTAACGTATTTACCTCCCCCTCTGGTGCTTCTGGCATACACATTATAGATATCTAAAATGTAGCCAGAATTGGCTTTTAACCTAACAGCTTGAATGCCAGGGGAATTCGTCGGTATCTCCTTAACGCTACAATTAAGTGCAATACTAATCCATATCAGCATTCCACCTGCTGGACGACCTTTATTGGATGCTAGTCCAGGCTGATGGACCGACACATAGCCTGGCAAAAATGTTGGGGATAAACTCCACAACTCCTGCAGGAATCACTGACGAAATATTGAAGGTCACAATATCGGCCTACAAAAATATTGCAGCAAAAATATCAAAGACAAGAATATCGACATCCTATCTACATTAAGGTAAGTACAAAAATATCGTTGTTAAAAATATCGTTTTTAATTTAAGTTAAAAAAATATTGTAAAATAAAGTAAATAATACATATAATTAAAAGAAACATAGTTAAAAATATTTTAAAATGCTTAAAAATTATAAGTAATATATATAATTTGAAAATACATTAAACATACATATAATATAATACATATATATATATACTTAGTATGTTTTAATATTTATTTTAATAACTTATAAATTGTTTAATTTATTTTTATAAATTATAAATACATCTATACACATAAAACAATAATATAAATAAAAATTAACTAAATATCTGTAACAAATTAAAAAAATTAAAATTATTTTAAATCTTTTTAAAAATAATTAAACAGTACATTAGCTAAAAAATACAAAATATTAGATAGCGGAGGAAATCTAATTACTATTCCCACTCCAGTGAGTGCAACAGTAGGGAAAGTGTTGGATAGCGTAGGGGTAAAAATTACTATTCCCACTCCAGTGAGTGCAGCAGTAGGGAAAGTGTTGGATAGCGTAGGGGTAAAAATTACTATTCCCACTCCAGTGAGTGCAACAGTAGGGAAAGTGTTGGATAGCGTAGGGGTAAAAATTACTATTCCCACTCCAGTGAGTGTAACAGTAGGGAAAGTGTTGGATAGCGTAGGGGTACAAATTACTATTCCCACTCCAGTGAGTGCAACAGTAGGGAAAGTGTTGGATAGCGTAGGGGTAAAAATTACTATTACCACTCCAGTGAGTGCAACAGTTGGGAAAGTGTTGGATAGCGGGGGGGGGGTAAAAATTACTATTCCCACTCCAGTGAGTGCAACAGTAGGGAAAGTGTTGGATAGTGGAGGGGTAAAAATTACTATTCCCAATCCAGTGAGTGCAACAGTAGGGAAAGTGTTGGATGGCGTAGGGGTAAAAATTACTATTCCCACTACAGTGAGTGCAACAGTAGGGAAAGTGTTGGATAGCGTAGGGGTAAAAATTACTATTCCCACTCCAGTGAGTACAACAGTAGGGAAAGTGTTGGATAGCGGGGGGGTAAAATTACTATTCCCACTCCAGTGAGTGCAACAGAAGGGAAAGTGTTGGATAGCGGGGGGGTAAAAATTACTATTCCCACTCCAGTGAGTGCAACAGTAGGGAAAGTGTTGGATAGCGTAGGGGTAAAAATTACTATTCCCACTCCAGTGAGTGCAACAGTAGGGAAAATGTAGGATTGCGTAGGGGTTAAATTAACATACTTATAAATTATTCTTTTTTAAATAAATAACATATTAATAATTATTTAACAAAATAATTATTAATAAATACCTATTAAATTAAATTAATATTTACTTAAATAACATTAAATTACTTCCCACCCTATTCCCCTATAAACACACAACACGCTACACATAAAGAAATAACACAATTAATTTAATTATCAATTAATAAAAATTAATTACCAATTAATAATTAATTAACAATAAATTAATAATCAACAATAAATATACACATATTAACTCATTAATTATATTTAAATTACTTCCCACCCTATTCCCCTATAAACCCACAACCCGCTACACATTAAAAATAACATAATTAATTTAATTACCAATTAATCAATGAATTAAAATTAATTACCAATTAATCATTAATTTACAATAAATTAATTAACAATAACAATAAATAAAAATTAATAATACATTAATTATAATTAATATACTTATAAATCAACCAATTAATATAAATTAATTACCAATTAATTAATTGCCAATAAATTAACAATGAATAACAATAAATAAAAACATATTAATTAAATAATTATAATTAAATTACTTCCCACCCTATTCCCTATAAACCCACAACCCGCTCTGATACTAAAACGCAAAATTTCCTTTAAAAAAATTACTATTTTCTACACATTTAATACATATATTTAAAAATAATGAAAAAACTTTAAAAAAAATGTTAAACATACATATAAAATACATAACACTAAAAAAAAACGATATTATTTACAACTATATTTTTGCTAACGATATTAATGACTTCGATATTGCTTACTTCGATATTAAAAAAATCAATATTACTTACCTTAAAGTCGATATTCTGGTCAACGATATTCTTGACTTCGATATTCTGTCCCTACGTTATTAAAAACTCGATATTAGTGTAGGTCGATATTTAAAATTCGATATTTTGACTGCCCACCCTCCTGCAGGATGCATATGTCGTGGGATTGTACTAACTGTACCCAATGAGGCAGAGTCAATTTACTTCGGATTCCAGCAACGTTCCATGAGATTAATTTAAACGAGTTAGAGTTTATGGGTGTCTCAAGAGAAGCGTGAGAAATAATCTCAAGACCGTTCTCTACGTTATTAGATGACATCCTAACATCAGATAAGGCAAAACCCTGGCTATATGATAGATTTTCCCTAACAGGTGGCACTACGGAATATGGGCCCTCCTTGCAGACTAGTAGTGATTCTAAGGGATCTGTATGCAAGGGGGTGCAAGAGACAATAGGTTCTATAAACGTGGGTATGGAGCTGTGCCTTAGTCAGTCAAAATCTGCTAAGGGGGATGAAGAAGTTGGCCTGTTGGTTTTCAAATTAGAGTTACAGAAAGGTGCAGAAATTACCAGCTGTCTCTTAAATTGGATGTTCTGCGGATGTCACTATCTTACCATTGTTCTCCTAAAAGAATACTGGAAATGTACATTTGACACTTTTTTCACCTTAGATATGGAAATATTTGTAAATTCGCTGAAATTCCCTTCCCGAAACTCCCCCATGGTACAGAGTTGCTTGGGGCCAACTCAACGCCACATTTTTTTACATGAAAATTAGGTGTTCAAATTGGGTATGAAAGCAACATGGAAATGGTTGTGAAAAACCACATCAGGACTTTGTGGAAGTTACCTAATTTCCAACAGCCACACCTCTTTCCCGCACTTGGAAACACCAACTTTCCCAACCAAATCCATTATGTTAGAAAAATGGTGAATTCACCATTTTCTCTTTTTTCTCGTTCTAATCATGGTTCAGGGCTACAAAACTTCATGCAAAATCATAAATCATATCCTGATGTTGTGAATTGGAATGTGGTAGTTCCAGCCCCAAAACCTTTGTAATTTTAAGTTGCACTTAAGACCATAGAAACTTTTGTAAATGGAATCTTGTTGGTTTATGCACACACAGTTTTGCCTTAGATATGCTGTATATAGTTATTTAGGGGCCCATTACGATACCCGGCGTAAAAAAATCCGCCAGGCATGGAAGCGGCAAAAATCCGCCCGCACACACCGTCTGAACACCGACCACGCCATTACGATTACACAAACCGAAAACCGCCATCGGCGGAAAATCACACAAGATACCGCCCGCCATCGTCCGAGTCGGAGTCAAACCGCCCGCCACGGACGGAAACACGCACGACAACACAAAACCGCCCGCCCTCACGGCCGACACACCGCACGTGAAATTACGATCGCACCGCCATGAGCGCGGGAAAACTACAAATATACCGCCCGCCAGCGCAAACAACGCCGATAAGAATCGACACGGCAGAAGCCATGGCGCCCACGTCCCTGCACAGAAACCATCCGCTCACAAAACCAATAGCACACAACATGGCCAACAAGTCCACACAGCAAGGCACGCACAAATACACAAGCACAGTACACATCCCGAAAACACCCCCCCGGACAAACAAAAACTACAAAGGCCAGAACCCCAGACACAACACACCTGAAAACAACAGACCATGAGGACACACCCACATAGGTAAGTACAAAAGCAGCACTCCCACAGACCACAACCCCTTGCAACATTGCAAACCAGAGAGGAGAGATACAGCCACATCAGCCGTCGTACATGGACACTCACCGTCAAGTGAAGTAGCGGGCGATGAGCTGCTGCCGCACATTACCAGCTTCCTCCTCTCCGCTGTCCTCCTCACTCGAGCTGTCCTGGTCTGCGGGCTGGGGCCCTGGTTGATCTCCGTCATCCACGATGAGGGGGATCTGCTTCCGAATGGCCAGATTGTGCAGCATGCAGCACGCCACCACTATCCGGCACACCTTCTGTGGGAGTACGCCAGCGCACCCCCGGTGCGGTCCAGGCACCTGAACCTGGACTTGAGGAGGCCAAAGGTACGCTCGACCACACGTCTGGTCCTCCCATGTGCCTCATTGTAGCGATCGTCTGCTGGGGTGCGAGGATTCCTCAATGGACTGAGCAGCCATGCCCCATTCGGGTACGCAGAGTCACCTGGGTGTGAGGGACACAGAGAACCGTTGCTATTCCAACTGGACAGGGGACAGCATCGCACAACCAGCACGCTACACCACTCCACATACTCACCGACAATACAGCCACGATCCTGTTGCATATTGGACATCAGTCGTGGCAAGATGCTGTTGCGCATTATGTGTGCGTCATGGGCCGAGCCTGGGAACTTTGCACACACGTGGGTGATCACCATGTCCGCAAGGCACACCACTTGCACATTCAGGGAGTGCGTGTGCTTCCTGTTGCGGTACAGGTGCTCAGTGGCCTGTGGTGGAACAAGGCCGACATGTGTGCAGTCAATGGCTCCAACGACGTGTGGGATTCTGCCAAGGGCATAGAATGCACCCTTCACTGCCGCCAATTCCACGAGCCCTGGGGAAGCGGATGTACCTGTTTCGGTACAGCATCATGGCTGCCAGTACATCCCTCAGCACCTTGCTGAACATGGGCTGGGACATCCCTCCTCCAATGCCCACTGTGTGCTGGAATGACCCAGTGGCGAAGAAATGCATGGCGGCCATCACCTTAGCCGTGGGGGTGACAGCAGTCGGATACACCCTGCGGGGACGGAGATGGGGTTCTAACATGGCACACAGTCGATGCAGGGTTGGCCTGTCCAGCCGAAACTTCCTAATAACCTCTGTATCGTCCATGTCCGCCAGCAATTGGTATGGGCGGTCAATGTTCGGTCTCCGCCTAGGGACAATGGCAGAGGACACATGTCAAAGCAACACAACACATAGCAATTTCGCATACACATCACTGACATGACTGAGCAAGCACATGAGCCACAGCCCAGCTGTCAAGCTGGGACAGCACGACCACAATACACTTACACAGGTCTCCCAACAATGGCAATGGCTAGTGATACAAACCACTGCCATGTGCATGCACATGGGGATCTAGGCCCCAATGACTTGCGGGGCGTGCTGATGGGGACTGACTGCATATCCGTCAAGCGGCAACGCCACGGCAACATGAATGTCTGCTGAGCATGGAACTGCTTCCGCGGCTGGATGAGTATGGCACACGACGACGACGATGTGGGCACAGGCTGAGCGGCCAAAACAAGTGGGACCTGTGGCACGAGGGGATATGAGACAGTAGTAGGTGTCAGCACTGCACCCTATGTACAGCACTGTACGGATCACACCTCCCGAAACATTGACAGGTGTCCACATTGACAGCCCCATGCCAAGACGGCTGTGTGCTTGCAGTCACACGTCACAGGTGAGAGGTTACATTGCACGTGCCAGGTGGCAGACGTACATAGTGGGAGCTGGCATGTGTGTGCATGTGTCTCCTGTTCAGGATCCACCAGATGGGCGCTGACTCTGTACTGACCATTGGACACAGCATGTTCCGTGGAAGGCTTGTGTGTGTGGGATGGTGGCACTGGATGTGCCTCCGTTGGGTGGGGGCCATGCACAGGGCGGGTACGTCGATGATTGCGCATTGTTGGTCACGGTGGGTGCACCAACTAAGATGTGTTGCCCTGTGTTCAATTCCTATGTCCGCATGATGATGGACTGTAGATGTGGGCAGACTACACATTGGTCGATGTGCTGTCTATATACATGTGCCTTCACACCAGGCACAGCTGCCCCTGCACATGTGACCCCTGCTGGACTCGCTGCTGGGTCTGTGGAGCTGATGCACCTTCTGCGCGTGGGGCGGACAGCTCTCCTCACTTCCCTCATTGCGCATGTCATGACTTTGCCGCAGGTGACATGGATCATGGAGGGCCCACATGTACGCGTGGGTAGGCTACACATGATTGTTCACTGGTCGCCACCCCCAGTCAGTGTTTCGAATGGGAAGGTTGTCGTGCTGGTGGTATGTTCGATGTGGCGGATGGGCGGGCCTAGGTGCGGGCTTACATTCCGGACATGGGGGGGTAGTTGGATTGGCGACTAGTTGCAGTACACACGGGACACGTCTCTTCCTTTCCACATCTGGGTCATCCCTTGTACTAACTGACAGTGATACAGTCATCTTCGCCCCAGCCCTCATGTCCTCCCCTCGCTCCCCCAATATGCATGCTCACCTGCGAGGCTAGCGCTTGCACAGGCAGCCCCAAGCTCGCACCAGAGAGGGCAAGGAGTGTATGTGTGGGTCCAGTTGCACGAGTGGGCTGTCTCAGGGTATGATGTGTGGCGGGACGCCGTCCACCTGCGTGGTGCCCCAAATGGAGACCCGGCCTGCATGGACTATGCATCACAGTCTTCGCCTTCCGGATCCGCCACCTGCGACACCCAGTGGCTGTGGCTGCCCTTGCGGCCAGGCCGCGTCCGTCTGTGGCTGATGGCCCACACATTCACTCTTTGGCCTCTCTGGGGAGGGCTCGGGGGTGGTGGCGCACGCGCTTGCACTTAGTCGCAATGGCATGTGGCGTGGTTGGTATGATGGGCAATGGATGGGATGGTGCGAGCCACCTCCCGTGACGTCAGTGCTGCTCGTGCTGTGGTGCGTCCCCCCTACACTTCCATTTGACTTGTGCCATGCTAGACGTTGAGGTTCTATTGCCTGCGTGATATGACCAGGAGGAGCGCGAGGAGACCTCTCACACACCATGCTCCACTGCCATCCCGTGCCCTGTATCGCCTGTGCGGATTGACTATGTTGGGGTTACACCTGGTCGACTGGGGCTGTGTGTGCCTTGTCAAGGGGCATGGCGGGCGCACAACAGGATCCAGCTTGTCCACAGAGGGTGGGCTGAGGTGCGCCTGGTACCGCTTTGTACGTGTGCCCGGCTGCTGTGCACACACGTGTTCACTCCCCCGACAGGTGTCCTCTCACAATGCCCAGGGAAGCGGTGGTGTACTGTTCATGACCCCTCCCAACATGGCGTGCTCCAACTTGGCATGTGCGCATCTACCCGTCACACCCACCCACCTGAGCACTGCGTCCATACGACTTCACCACGACACATGTGTGTCTTCCACAGTTGTGCTACTCATTTGCGTTGACATCCAATACCAGTGGACTACATGGTCATGTCACGACTGCCGTGTACTTCACATACTCTCATCCTCTCTCATTCGTACTTGTGAAATGAGTCAGTGGAGACAGTTTTGGTTTCAAACATTATATTGAGTCTTCTGTCCTCTGTGATGCAGTATAGTGGACACTACTGGCAGCGGAATACATGTTGAGGATATACTGAGCATGATTGCAAATGGGATAGGGTGTGGGGTTACATGTGATTGGCTGTTGCATGTGGGATGTGGGCTTCAGAGTGACATCTGCTTGGCCAAGGCTGTGCTAATGTACATTTACGTATAGCTGCGGAGCTGCGGACTTTGACACAGACGGTATACATGTAGCCTACCAGACCGCTTGGCATCATGGGCACAGTCCATCTCAGTTCCATGTGACAGGTTTGCTGCGGTTGTTCCTCATGCACGCGTGCATGTGAGATGACATCAGGGCATGTGCTTGCGTGCATGCAGCGGCGTGCCACTTGTTGTTGCACTGTGGTGGTTACTGGACATGTCACAGTCACTGGGGTCGTGTTGTTGTTGTATGCACTTGTCGTCCATGCAAAGGTCCTGGTATGGGATTCCCGGGGCGGGGGTGGGAGGGTGCAGCACCCACAGACTCCAGGCGACCTATTCATGTCCACTGAGCGGTGTGTGTGTCCATGTGCGCTGGATCCATGTCGTGTCCTGGTTGTTCGTGCAGTTCCGTCCATGTGGGTGCGATACACAGAGCCCATGCCACTGCCTCCCACGATGCATGCAGTGTTCCTGGATGTGATGGGGAACAGTGTGCATGTCCCGGTCATATCCGATGTCATGGCGATGTCGTTGATGGTGTGGTTACAGTTGTCGGTCGTTTGGTATGGCTGTTGTGGTGGTGACTGGCCAGTCCGTGCGGAAGCTAAGCATGGGTGCGGGGTTGGACATCATAGGTCAATCGGGGAACCTGCGTTGTGGTCCGACGAATTTACAGGTTGTCAGGTATGCGATGCCGTCCAGCAGGGCTTCCATGTCATTGGTGGTGTACATGTTTGCCAGCCAATGTAGCGGATGGTGGCTGTCAAGGTGTTGTTCGTAAGTTGTCCCTTGGAGGACCATGATGGGGCATGCTGGGTGACATTCGATGTAGCTGTTCTCGATGATCCGTCGTGTGGAGGCACAGTGGTCCCATTTCAGTGCGGGTGCGATGTTGGCCACATACGCCATGCCCCCATAGGCAGAGCAGGCCCTGTTGTGTGCGTCCAGAGGGAGGAGTAGTGGTAGCAGGTCCGCCTTCAGACATGCCGGGTTGGAGAGGCATATCTCCACGGGATGCTGGTAGGGACACCTCCGACAGTAGAAGACGGGCATGACGCAGCTGAACAATGTGATGCAGTAAGTCAGTCGGTAACTTACGTTCAGCAGGGACAGGAGATCGCATCCCAATATATGAAACAGGTTGGTTTTGTACAGCTTGAGCTGTTCGGCGTAGTTGGGTAGGTGTGTTGCGGTTGCCATTTCGCAGCGGTGCGTTGTGGTGGCGTGCTCCGGCTGTGTGTGCAGTCTGCAATGTGCACGCTCCGAGGTTGCTGTGAGCTCTGTGTAGTCGTAGGGAGACAGGACTTGTGTTCTGTTGGCTTGTTTGGAGGACACGGGCCCTCATCCCACATGCTTCTCAGACAGTTCAAGGTCAGTGATGTGTGACTCCTTCCAATTAACTTGCATGTGGCCGACATGGGGGAGTGTTTTCTTCTTTCTTCCCCGTCCGTTGTGTGCTTCTGTGATATGCGCTATCTGCCCTGTGGTCGGTCTCCTCGGCATGCCTGTGTTGGTCTATTCTTGGACAATGGCTGTATTCACCGGCTTCTGTCGTAGGGCTGTGGTTTCGGAGTTGGAATGGAAGGTCATTCAGTGCTGTCTGCTCTCCCTTCTGTGGGCGGCAGGCTGCCTTTCCGCTCTGCGTTGGGCCTTGTGTGTGAATGTTATTCTTGGGCCACCTGTTGTCGGTTCCCGGGCTCTTTGGTGTTCCGTTTTATATGTCTTGTTCATATGTGCAGGGTGGTATGGGTGTTTCAGTGTGGTACTGGCGTTCCTCTTCCCGAAGGGGCCCTGCTTCTCCTAGTTGGTGTTGCCGCCGCTGTGTGCTACGCCATGTTTGTTACACTGGGGTGTGTCCTGCTGTTGCGTAACTTCACTGACATGTGTGCGTCGGTTGTGTGGCGTTGGGTGTTGTCCGTGAATTGGGCGTTGGGGACATGTCTGTGGCAGGCCTGTCACGTGTCATGTGCGTTCGGGGTGGGGCTGATGTGTGTGCTGCTTGGTTGTGTCCCTGTGTCTGTGTGCGACGCATGCATGGCGCTGCGGTTGGCCTCTGCGTTGTGCGCATGTGTGGCGGCGTCATCGCCGCTTTGGGGCCATGACGGGGTTGTTGGTTCCTAGTCCCAGGTGGTGTGTACACATGTTACGCGATGTTACGATTTGGCCTGTGTGTCATATGTGGATGCAATGGTGGATGTGTAGTGTACACGCGCTGGTGGGGGTTGTCCGCTTTTTCCGCCCTTGCACTGTGTGCGCTGTTTGCGTGCACTTGTTGTGTGTGTGCCTACCTGCGTCTCCGCGGTACGTTGCGTCCTTGGTGGTGCATCAGCAGGAGCATGGGGAGGGCCTGCAGTGCTGGATTCATGCTCGGGGAGCCGCTTCTTCGTTGTCCGTGCTCGGCGTCCGTGTTACCGCTTCGGTTTGTCGTACGGTATCTCTTGGCCGTGGGAGCCGTTTGTTTGCGGCATCGTAATTTATACGCCTGGGCGGGACGTGTTTCGTCGGACGGTGTGTGTCAGTTGGGCTGCGCCGCTACGTGTACGGGCGCACTTTGATGGCGGACGGTGTTGCTGGCTTGCCGGCGGTGTTTGGCCTACTTTTCGCATCGTAATTGGGCGGGCGTGTGGACTGCTGCGTGCCGGCGGTAACTGGTGGTTTTTGCATCCGCCAGCACGGCGGTTGTGCTTCCGCCCGCCATCGTAATGAGCCCCTTAGTGTATGATTGCCTGGGAACTGCTCTTAGGTTGCAGTAAATAGGTCACTTAGGAGGACTGAATATAAATTCTGGTAACAGAACTCAACTGCAGATTTAAGGTTCATTTTGACTGGAGTTTAGAGGGCAAAATGAAGCCTAATGGCCTGTAATGGACTTACCAATCCCTTATCTGCGCATTTTCAGTGTCTTTATCAGAGTCAAAAGCCTAACTTGCATGAGGTAATGAGGTTTTAATGTATTGGCGTTGTGGTAAACCACGTCAAATACATATTCACAGCAAAATCCATGGAAAAGCTAAAATGATTGGCAATTACTCAATTTATTCATTTACATGTTCTAAATGATCTCCAAATTAATAATTTCTCTGGCCGTTGTTTTGGAGCACGTGCCCATTACTCAACATGAAAACCTCCTTTGTCTAAAAAAGTCATTTAATGAATGCATTCATGTTTTCCATTTATTTAAAACGCGGTTAAACTTTTTATTTGGAAAAATGTGTGCTTTGCATTTCGGTGTATCAGCATCACTGATGGGCAATTACTTTTTCCATACTGTTTTTATATATATCATATTGCAAACCACAAAAACCACGAATTAAATGTGCCTTGGGTATGGAACCGGATATGTGATTTCAAGAACTGCATGTTCAATCAGCATTGCTTGAATTCAGCAGTCTTTTTGTTTAATGAACTGGGGAAAGTTATACTGCAGATATGAGACAGACAAGGTTTCCTTAATCCACTAACGATCACTGTCTGCTGGATATTCCACTTGTCTTCTTGCAGAGCGAGGCATTGAGTGAGCCAGTCAGTTCAAATACTTGGTGAGGAGAAACTCAGAAAATTATGTGCGAAAATCCCAGCCTTCTCTGGGCCTGTAGTTGATTTCTAGATAGGTATTCTGTTTCCAGAGAGTGAGGTTTTAGATATTGAACCCATGGGTCGTATTAGGAAAAAACACTGCATAAAATCCTCTGGCTCACAAACAGAACACCTTTCTGAAGTCCGCGGGCATAGTTTGAGGACATGCACACGAATAACAAATGAATAGTGCAGTATGCTGTGCACACAGCCTATTAATATGCACAGTATTTATTCTATTGAGTGCAGGTGCCTCTCATTTTTCTTAGCAGGACACTGTTCATTTACCCCACTGACTTCATCCACTTTGACATGGACAATGACCGCACATGGAGTGCAGCAAGAAGAGGCGAGCTTGTGAGCCAGCCTCCCTTAAAGGGGGAGGTTCTCCCTGAGAACATGTTTTTAATAATTGAGTCAAACAGTGCATTTTATAGCCCAGTTTTGACTTAAATTTGCTAAGAAGCCATATGCCCTTTAAGAGCACTCTGAGAGGTCACACCTGAAATATTCCATTACTTATATGGTCTAGATTTGGGGAAGGAGAGGGCTGGAGTATTTAAGAGGTGCTTTAACCTTTTCTCAGTAATGCCCAAAAAATACTACGGTTACATGAATATTACATAGCAAAAACAAACCAATGCAGTGTGAAAACCTCACTACCTGCATAGAGGTGCACCTTCTGTGGGTGACACAGCTCTACTGAGGGCAACAGGTACTCTATCTGCAATGCAACAAAGGAAGTAAATTATGAGAACTAAATGTATTACTACTCTCTACAACCCTTCTGCACTTGTGGGCAGCTTTGTGCTTCTATTTTTCTAAAACAACACTCTGAAGAGAGCAGGTTTTCCAACTCGCTGTTCAAAGTGTGGGGAGCTAGTGCCAGCAAGAGGGTTGATGACTGGTCTTGTAAAAACCTCGGGGTAATCAGCTTGCTAAATCGACATCAGTTTAGTAATGTGGTATATTAACAGCCTGCGTACTGTGGCTAATAGTAAAATGGCAATTTAGAGGTGACATCCCTAGTTTAAAAAATAAGTTGGAGGAATGCTTCTTTTGGCTGCTTTTAACCAATATAGTAATAGTACAGATATTATGAGAGTGCTGTCCAACTTAGTACCAGGAGGGGTGAATCTAGGGCACATTTCTAGGATGTTCACATAAGGGATATTTAAATGATATATTTTAAATGCGACCCATTTACTTACTGAGCGATTCTCCTAAATATGCGGCATGTATCCATCATCCGATCATTCGAAGGAGTTCAGGCTTCAGATGTCTGCACAAGAATGCCGACCTGGTGAGTCTATCACAATATATTTGAGGTTACCAAGCAACAATTAAAAACACATACCAATTTTCTCACATACAGATGATTGAAGCTATATATATATATATACACATACATACATATATATATATATATATATATATACGTTGTGAAAATATGTAAATATGGTGCATTCTGGGGCGTGTAGTGGATACTATGTGCCATGTGACCACTGGGAGTATACTAAAGCCACTCACCTGTGAACAAGGCTGTGATAATGCTGAAACATGTAAGGAAGCGAAGAGTGGTTTAAATGCTGCAGCGCAGACAAATAAAGGTCGAGTTTGGATTTAAGTCGGAGTTGGGCTCTGAATTTCTTTCCTGGTGAAACCCATTACAAACAAGATTCTCCGTTCCTGTTTACAGAGCACGCCCTGCAGGGTCGGGGGCCTTTGGTAAAATGGAGGACGTTTAAAACATTGAATGGAAAAGGCATGACCCGCTTTACGACCACCCCAGCCAGAAGGATTTCCGTGGCTATTTGGTGAGTGGCGTCGAGAAGGGAGATGAGAGGCGATGCCCTCTCTCTGGTAACTCTGCAATCCATATCAATTTACAGCGCGCAGCATAAGGAGGCACTTTGCATCATGAATGAATTTTAACAGTGTGCACCTCAAGAAATGACATTACTTATCGTGACATTGCAGAAATACGCTATTAAGCAGAATGTCACGTTGTGAAAATATGTAAATATGGTGCATTCTGGGGCGTGTAGTGGATACTATGTGCCATGTGACCACTGGGAGAATACTAAAGCCACTCACCTGTGAACAAGGCTGTGATAATGCTGAAACATGTAAGGAAGCGAAGAGTGGTTTAAATGCTGCAGCGCAGACAAATAAAGGTCGAGTTTGGATTTAAGTCGGAGTTGGGCTCTGAATTTCTTTCCTGGTGAAACCCATTACAAACAGGATTCTCCGTTCCTGTTTACAGAGCACGCCCTGCAGGGTCGGGGGCCTTTGGTAAAATGGAGGACGTTTAAAACATATATATATATATATATATACATACATACATATAACTTTTGCCCCGTTTTACAAATCTCCACAAAACTTCCCAAAATGAAGTTCATCCACCTCAGCTCCTTCCCGAAAGATTTCGTGGTGATCCGTTAAGCGGGGGCTGAGAAAAAGGGGACTCCCGAAACACAAAATCCACATGCATTTCCCATAGACTTCTTTAGACTAGGCTACAGCAAAAACTGCTGAATGGAATACCACCAAATTCGGCAGGAAGATAGATCTTGGTCCATTGTCTGTTGCCGCACCACTATGTATTGCAATCTCACTTGTCAGTCAGTGTGTGATCAAGACAGCTTTTGCTGTCGAAACGCGTAACGACTGGTAATTAAATCTGCACTGAGCAGCATCTCCCGAGTGTGCGCTTTATTTGAATAATTTGTGTGGTAATACGACCGGTTTGTTCCGCCGGCTTTTCACAGCACCTGACTATGGGCCGTGGACCCCGGAAGGAACACTGTGTGGATATATTGCACAAAATAAAAGCACTTTAAAAAGAACTAAGGTGGTCCGTACCTGATGTTGCAGAGAACGTGAGCAATCCAGGAGTTTGGTGTGACATATATATATATATATATATATATATATATATATATATATATATATATATATATATATATATATATATATATATATATAGTTGGTTGAGCTGTGTAAGAAACTGGGCACAAGATCACATGTTGTAGCACCTGCGTATCATTTGCACAGATCCATCTCCCAGGTATGCAATTCCAGTGGCAAGATTTTTGAGGTGGATGTGGATTATACGTTCTAAACAAATCAACGAAGGATAAAGTGCAGGACGACATGTCACATTAGTGTGTAGGATTGAGCTCACGTGGCCCTGCGGGCTCTTCTACCCCTGCCGATGGGCTAATGATTGTTTATTGTGCCTTATTTTAAAAATGTGTTTTTTTAATCTTGTTTTTGTTATCTTATGTGTAATATAATGACAGTCCTGATTGCTTATTTGCACAATTGTTTAATTCAGATCTTACATTTTTGTAATCATTGTTCCATTTTTAATAATTGCAATGCTTTTGTGACTTGCATAGTCGAATAAAGCTTTCTTGACTTGACTATATTTATATATATATATATATCTATATATATATATATAGATGACGCTCTATGGGAGTGAACATTTTGCGATAAAAAGACCCCCCACACAGTCACCGTCTTTGAAGTGGAACAGGCATTGAAGAAGGTATTCACCGAAACGCATCTGCCGCAGTGTTTCACGAGTTGACAGACTATGCTGAACGAATATTTATGGCTAATTATACTCCCCTGGTGATCCACCCGAGACGTGTCAGCCTCATTCTTATCCTTGAATGGAGGTTTGGACTTTGTTTAGCCAGTTGAGCAGGCACTGGCATCAGACACGCCCTCTCGATCAGGTGCGACGCGTTTGCCGGCTGAGGTGGACTAAGTATTGGAAATACTACGCGTTGCCCCCCGGCTTGTACAAGCATTCACACGGATGTTCTGCAATTTTGGGGAGAGAGGAAGTGGTATTTAACCACAGGTAGGGGCCTTACCTGAAGAGTTGCCACAGAATTGAATTCTCTAGCACCAGCTGCCGAGACGAAGTTGCAGCCAACGGGCCAACATGGATTGGGACACCACTGGGTGTTCGAGCGGCGATTACTGAATCAGCGTTCGCAGCAGGGGCTGCATACCGATGTTCTGCGGCTGGGAGAACGGCGTATTCAGTCTCATTGGATGGGACATTACAACTTTAAGGGGTGGGGTCAAGATGACGCTCTATGGGAGTGAACATTTTGGGATAAAAAGACCCCCCACACAGTCACTGCCTTTGAAGTAGAACAGGCATTGAAGAAGGTATTCACCGAAACGCGTCTTCCGCAGTGTTTCACGAGTTGACATACTATGCCGAACGAATATTTATGGCTAATTAAGCTCCCTGGTGATCCACCCGAGACGTGTCAGCCTCATTCTTATCCTTGAATGGGGGTTTGGATGTTATATATATATATATATATATATATATATGTATATACATATATATATATATATATATATATCAAAACAAAACCCTTTCAGGCATAGAGTGACACATAAATTATGCAAAAAGAAGCAGAGAACTCTGGGTAGTTCTCAAGTTTAGGTGGAAAGCAGCTCCAGTTTAGAGCACTCTCAACACCAGCGACACTCTAAATTTGCTCACCTCAAATGTCTGCTTTTCTATCAAAGTCTTTAAGCATAAGATTAGCACAGTGCCATCCACGCCGAGATAGAAAGGGACAAAGTATTTTGCCATTTCTACAGCAAAGTCTTTAAGCATAGGATTAGCACAGTGCTATCCATGCCGAGCTGTAAAATGGCTAAAGCCTTTTACCACTCCAGGCACAGTATTACAGCTTTGGATTGGTAAAATACCATCCAAGCCAACCTGAAATGAATAAAAGCAACCCCTGACCCGTGTTTCGCTCTCATTAGAGCTCTTCAGAGAGGTATAGCTTTGTCCAGACACAAGGGAGCACCCAGTATCAGTCAAAACAAAACCCTTACAGGTATAGAGTGACGCATAAATTATGCAAAAGAAGAAGCAGAGAACTCTGGGTAGTTCTCAAGTTTAGGTGAAAAGCAGCTCCAGTATAGAGCACTCTCAACACCAGCGACACTCTAAATTTGCTCACCTCAAATGTCTGCTATATATATATATATATATATATATACATACATACATACATACATACATATATATATATGTAGGGCCATGAAAGAAAAGAAAATGGCAAAAAATTCCTCAATCCTGCAAGAGTCTAGCGGGATTGGGAAAATATTTTTTTTTATTATAAGTCCCAGGGAGCCTACCCCCAGGCTCTGTTTATAAGAGGGAGGGGGGCTGTGTGGCACCCTCCCGAGCCTCCAGAAGTCCAGGGGAGACCACCCCCACTGCCAAAAACAATTCTAATGGGGGGTATGTGTGGCACCCTCCCCGAGCCATTAGAGGCCCCGGGGAGCTCACCCCGATGATGATTTTATTATTTATGGGGAGGGGAGCCAAGCGGCCCCCCTCACCTTGCCTCTAAAGACCCAGGGAGCCTCACCCTAGAGCCAAACACCCACAAAATGGGGAAGGGCTACACAGCCCCCCTCCCTGAGCCATTAATGGCCCAGGGGACCACATTCTTCCTGAGGGTGGCTCACAGGCTATGCAGCGGTGTGGGCAGGGAAACATGTGTTTGTCCCCCACCCCCTTCAAAATTGCACTGGGGGATGGGGGACCCGGCCTAGGGAAGGGGCCGCCTGCCCCACCTGAAAATGGTGCCAAGGCCTGGTGGATGGGTCCCCTGAACGGAAATCGGCCCAGGGAGCAGGCTGCGTGCCCTCTCCCCCTCCAAATATCACCAAGCCAGGGGATGGGATCCCCGGGGATGAAATCGACCCAAGCAGAGGGGTCACGTGTCCCCCTTTCCATGAAAATTGCAGCTGGCCCCGGAGGATGGGGTCCCCGGGGCCATAATTGGTCTGGGAGGGGGGCTCCATGCTTCCCTCCCTCTTCAAACTTGCACCTGTCCCTGAAGGATGGGGACCCTGGAGCCACTATCGGCCCGGGAAGGTAGGCAGCATGCCAACTTCCCCATAAAAATTGCCCCGGGAGATGGGGTCCCCGGGGCTAAGATCAGTCCAGGGAAGGGGCCTGCGTGCCCCCTCCGCATAAAAGTGACAGCTGACTCCTGGGTATGAGGTCCCTGTGGCTGAAATCGGTCCAGTGAGGGTGGCCCTGTGCCCCCCCTCCCCAAACAAGCACACTGGACCCCGGGAATGGGGTCCTCAGAGCCATAATCAGCCTAGATAGGGGGGCCATGAGCCTTACTCCTCCGAACAAGCACGCCGGGACCCTGGGGATGGGGATCAAAGACTGGCCCTGAGGGATGGACTTGGGGAGGGAGGGCCACACTGCCCCCTCCCCTTTATTTAAATAAGTGGCCTTGGGAATGGAGTCTCCAGGGTCGATTTGGCTCAGGGATGGGGTCCCCAGGGCCAGGCCCTATGGTCAACTCCCCACTGCGTGGGCGTAGGCCGTGTGCAGCATGGGGTTGGGTTATGGGGTGGTGTTGGTTGCAGGGCCTGCCCGCAGGCCAGGTCCTGAAGCTAACCTCCTGCCACGCATGGCCAAAGCCAGTGTGTGGCAGGGATTGCATTTACATATGGTAATTAAGTATTACTTTACATTAAAAAACCCAAGAAATTCACTGAAAATAACAAAGGTTATAGCAATGTTATAGTTAGGTGTGATAAAAGGATCTTTTTTTTTTTAACCTTATATATTCACTGAAAAAGCCAAAGGTTAAAGTAACATTATACTTAGGTGAATTTGGCAGTGACAACATCAACGTTTTGAACTAAAAACAAAACACAGAAATTCACCAGTTATAGTTAGCAGCTAACTATAACATGTGCCCCCGCCATGCACTGCTTGTGACCTCACATATAACATCACTCATGACATGTTCTATGACATCACAGATGACATCATCCAAGCTTCGTTTTTCCGCATATTGCTGTATAAATTACTATGCTATTAGAGGTCTGGCAATAAGTACAAACTAACTCAGGTGAAGATCAGGGCTCATTTCTACTAACACAGAAACAACTCTCGTAGGTGTTGATAAAAAGTATTATGTGCAACATTGACTCTATAGCATACACTTTACACATAGGGAGGTTCACATTAACACTCAACCACAGTTGCGAAAGCCTCATTGAGTACAGTGTTAAATCTGTATACAACTGTTCAGAGAAAGCCAAAACAGTGAACACCAATTCCAAAACAAATGCCTTACTACAGACAGCTGTTATCTATATCAAAGCCCTGACACACTCACCGAACCTACATTAAGAAATGAAGTTGATATCAGTAGAAAACTGAGTACTGTAAACAGTGTTTACTCTATGGAGAGAGTTCATTCCATACCATACTGTTTGCAAATAGTGAAACTCTCATGAGAAATACACCACAGAGAATTAAAAAGAATCTACTAAGAACAGTGTACATTCGATGCAACAGTTGTCAAAAAAAACACTGCTGAAAAATAACCTAGATCATACTGCCTGCACCCTTCAAACTGTGGTGAAAACTTTACAGGTAGCCCATCTTGTGAAGCAACACAAGTATGTGTAAATAGGTTAGTACCTGGTTCCTGGTACACACACTCTTCTATGTTAAGTATAAATTATCATGCTGACACGATTCTCTTTAATATCTCAAGCCTGCTTTAAAATGTTAATATCTACTTGGTAGAATCTTTCTCCTGTAACTTTTTCTGCAGAACCAAAAAGTTGTGTGGGGCATAATGAATACAAATGCAAAAAGAACAATTGATGGACAGAATGCAGAACAATGTCATACATTCACTGCAGTACAGAGATCTGGGCCTAAATCCATCATTTTTTTGCCCCCCATGCCATTCCAGTTTGAACCCAGCCATTTGCAAATAAGTCGTGACCCTGCGCCCAGTGGGAACAGTCCAGCCCGAACTGCCAGGCCAGGTCCTCCTTGGACTGGAAACAAGCATCCTAGGACTGGTTTCGGGGTTTCACCTCTCATCAGCCAGAATAGCTTGACTTTAGTGGCATGGAGAGCACGGGACCCACGTCTGGGCATACCTGTCCCACTCGGGGTGACAAATACAAAAAGAAGAAATTGATGGACAGAATGCGCTGACTGGGGGTGAGTGTCTTAAAAGTTTCAGCGCTCCGTCCATCATCTCCTTGTGTTTGCATAATGAATACAAGACAAATGTCACTTGCACACAGAGTTACTCTTGAATGCAAACATTTATAACATGTTTATTACTTTTACACAGCTAAGGTACATTAGAAACACATGCATTTTAAAGACTTACACTACTCTTCTCTCTCCTATAGGGGGTGAGACAGACGTACTAGCCCCTTTGAACCCTTTTAATTTAAATGCTCCAGATGCTTTGACTGTTCCTGTTGTTATTGTTCCTGTTGTACCTCTTTATAAATCTGGGTCACAGGTAAATACTGCCCATACTTTGGCTATACCTGCTGGAGTAAAAACTGCATATGGTAATCCATTAGATTTGACAACAAGATCTTTGCTTCAGATGCCTATGGTTCCGACTCGAAGCACTACTGCAAGTTCTTAGAGTATAGGTTCCATTTTAAATCAGACACGTTTTGACCCTACAAGCAGAATGATTCAGAGGTCCCCACCTTTTTATGTTCCCAGAACAGGTAAGCCTAATGAAATAAGTTACAATGCTTCTGAAAAGGCTGCGCCCGTGGAAATTTCAGTTTCTGATACATCCGCATTAAATATGCTACCTGAAATAAGTAGAAATTTGACTAAAGGAGATTTGCATTCGAATACTCCAAGAGCACAATCAGGGTTTACTTCTCAAGAATTTGATGATTGATTCGAATGATTCAGTACCCCGATTAATAATACAATTCCTGAAATTGTTCCAGTCCCGGGATAGGGAAAGACATTAGACATGGCCTAGCTAAAGGTAGAGTTAGAAAAAATGATTTTGGGAACTCTCAGTCCACCTCAATTAGATACCTACCAGGAGGAGGAACTACTGTTTCTCTGCAAAGATATTACTCGGCGAGCTACAAAGACACATGAGAAGCTTATTGAATTGTCTCAGAAATATGAAATTGATGATCAAAGATTTTGCAAAGGACATACAGATTGGACTTTAGTGACAGAGATTATACTTACATGAGGCCAGCTGGAATGAAAGTACAGATTAAGGAAATAATGACACTGATTAATAAATGGAGCGAGAGAGCGAAATGGGAAAGTAGACGGTCAAAAAAGAAGGAAACAAAGAAAGTTAGAATGCAGACACCTCCAGTTGTAATCAACGGAGGAGAAGGAGAAATACAGATGCTTTCTATGATGGAAGAACCTGGTGGAGGGTATGTACCTGTGCCTTGGAATAGGTCTGATATTTTGTCATTTACAAATGAATTCCCGAAATTGAGAGAAAATCCAGTGGAATGGTAGACAGATAGAAAGGTTTGTGAAAATTTCGAACATTTTATGGATTGATTTGAATACCCTGTTTGACATTGTGGTTCCAGGTGACATATGGATAGAGTGTAAAATTTCTGTGGAGTGGCCTGGTGCAGAACCAGATAGGGATCCCAAAACAACAGGTCCACCATCTCCAGTGGTCATGATACATCTCCTTACTGTGTTTGTACCACATTTGGTTGAAGTACTGTTAACCCGTATTTGGACACAGTATCTCACCAACAGTAGACCTACAAAATACGAGCAGATGCTTTTGGGCGCAGAGAATGTAACCCTTAAAAGGTACACAGTTCTGAATCCATCCACTGTGTTACACTACATGGCAATGAAACTGTAACTGATGAAGTTGAACATGATTGCTTGGCTGTGACTGAGTCATGCACCAAGCCTAGACCCGATATTCAGATGAACCTTTGCCTGAATCTAATCATGTGTTGTTTGTTGATGGTTCCTATTTGTGAGACAACGAAGAAAATCTGAAAGCTGCTTATGCCATATGTACAGTTGCAGGTGTTGTTGAAGTGTCATGTTTGCAAGGAGTGTATTCAGCACAGGTTGCGGAGATGATTGCCTTGACACAGGCTTGCAGCATTTCAGAGCAACTAAGAGTGACAGTCTTCACGGATAGTCAGTATGGCTTTGGAGTAGTTCATGACTTTGGGCAATTGTGGTCACAGCAGGAGTTCATGACTTCCTCCGGATCGCCTATACAAAATGGAGAAAGTATGAGGAACCTGTTTGTAATCCCTATAATTGCCTGCCCAAATTTTAGTAGTTAAGTGTGTAGCTCAAAGGCAAGGCACTGACTACGTCACTATTGGCAATAGATACACCAATGAGATTGCCAAATATTGCGCATTAAATGGCCCATACCTGTAATGGATATTTGACCGACGAAACATCAGACGTCATGAATTGCAACCTGTTGTTAACTGCTATTGATACCTGGTATGGAGTTAAAAAACTGCAAGAGGAAGTGACAGAAGCTGAACAGCAAAGTTGGATGCAAGCTGGATGCACCAAGAGGGAAGATGAAGTTTGGGTTTATGCTGATGGCAGACCTGTATTACCTGACAGTTTATTACTACCTATGGATAGACTGTATCTTGGTCCTGCGCATGTAGGAAGAGATGCAATGATGCGCCTCTTTCGATAGACATGGTTTAATCCTAGATTCAGATTGATTGCTGAAAATCTTTGCCTTTGTTGTGTAGTATGTCAAGAACAAAATGCTGGAAGAAAAACACAAGTTACAATGAGTCATGTAGGGAGATCAGCAGGTCTTCATTGAGATGCCCCTTTGCAACGGTTTGATATATGTTTTGGTCATTGTTTGCATGTTTTCAAAATGGGTAGAAGCTTATCCGACATGAAGAAATGACAGCTTAACAGTAGCTAAATTGTTGTTGAGGGAGTTGATTCCAAGGTTTGGATTCCCGACTTCTCTTGAGTCAGATCGAGCAACTAATTTTAATAATGAGGTTGTGAAAATATTATGTGCAGCATTACAAGTTGAGCAGAAGCTCCATTGCAGTTATTGTCCAGAGGCTTCTGGACTAGTTGAGCAGATCAATGGCACATTGAAATCCAGGTTGGCAAAGGTGTGTGCTTCAACATTTTTTAAATGGCCGAATGCATTGCCTCTTGTGTTGATGAGTCGAAGAAGTACACCCGACAGGAGGACAGGATTGCCGCTCCATGAAGTCATCATGGGCAGAGTGATGAGACAGCCAGCTGTTCCTGCAAATGCTTTGGTGAACATTACAGATGACTTGATATTGGACTACTGCAAATGTTTGGCAGATGTGGTACTTACCAGGTCAATGGACTCAACAGGAGCAGTGCCATGACCTCCGTCCCGATGACTGGATAATGGTGAAAAAACATGTGCAGATGTCTTGCTTGGAACCCTGTTGGAGAGGGCCTTATCAGGTGATCCTGGTTACAACAACTGCTGTAATGTGCGGAGGTCTTCTGAATTGGGTACACGCCACCCATACTCGCAGAGTTCCATGTCTCCTTGATGATACAACAGCACCTGTTCCCGATGTGCTAGTGTTTACAGTAAGACTGTGGGTGCAGGTAAGTCAAGCTGTTGGGGACCAGTAAGGAGCTGGGACAGCACTCGATTGGCCTTAGGGGGATTTGGGAGAGTCAACTATTGTCTGTACCGAAGGGTCCCAGCCAGTAGAGTTGACTACAAGAGATACAGATCCTAAGGAAGAGCCTTATACAGCAAGAAAACGAGTTGTACCTGGAGACCGTTGGCCCAGAAGAGGTGAGATACTGAGAAACTGCCTGACTGAAGGACGAATACCACAAATCATTCCTGGAAGCACAGAGCACTCCGGTCAACGTGACAGTGATGATGTGCAAACAGCTGTAAGGAGATCAAAAAGAACAGAGAGCACCCAGCCAAAAGTACTCGACTCCTGAATGGACTTATCTGGTAGCAAATGAATGGGAATGAGAATTCTCTACCTTTTGCTTTAACAATATGAGTCCACCTGAACCTCCTTGAAACAAACTTTGTTGTGGATTTGAATTTCAATCTTGGTGTACCACTTGAAGGACTGACATAGTTTATCCTAAATATACTCATCAACGAAGCTGATCTGCGTATTTCTCCATACTGAACCGAACCATTGAACTGTGCTTTGGTATTTATGTGCCATACTTTGTTGAACTGCTCAAACCACTTGCTTCTGTTTTTAATTTTTTTAGTTATATGGTCTGATTTGAAAAAGCCATGAAGCCTTACACTGAAATCTCTCTTAGACGCAAATGAGTACATGCAGGATTATTTTGTATTATTGCTTTGATATTAGTTGCATTGCCGATTATTCTAAGCTTACAATTTCTTTCAAGACTGCCAAAACTAACAGCACTGATTCTGTTGCTTTGAATGATAACACTTTGCATCTTGATTTTCCAAAAATTGATTGTTCACTAAATGTTTACACTATTTTACTGAATAAGTACATTGACAAAATGGATGCCAGTGATTGCTACGTATGTGTGCAATCAGTTGCTGAAGGTTTTACCTAACATAGTTTACTGTTAACATATGGAATTTCTTGCACTGTATGAAATAACTTGTTTTATGGTACTGATCATTTGCAGTACTATTATTCAATGAAGATCTGATCTTTTCTGATCTTCCTGTACTAAAAAACTTAAATCCACATCCTGAAGCTTCACTAGCTGAGACAATGGGCTATCTATTTATACTAACCCAATCCTTGGACATGGCTTATGCACAAAGAAATAACCTAACGTAAACTAGGGATAGCTGAAAAGAAATTTATAAATTTAGTAGAAAGTAGATGAGGTAATGCAAGAGTTAAAAATACTGCACCTCCTAAACTAACTGAATCTAATTTATCAGAAGAAGTACATAAAATAGTTGAAGGAATGGCTATGTTAGCTTTAGAATGGCAACATAAAGGAAAGTTTTGTATATATAGAAAAAGGTCAAATATGAACACAAAATTAGTAGGTTTTAGTGAATGTTTTAGTGAACGTGAACATGCGTTTGATGTTGATGAAAACAGGGGAAGATATTTAGATGGAGTCAATCCTATCTTGCCAAAAAGATTAAAATACTTTTTGTTAAATCGTTAGGTGTTTAACCAAAAAATGTACAGGTCACAGTCTCAAATATCAGGTCCACTCCAAAGCCACTTCCTGCTTTTAACTAAAACCATATAACAAATGCCTAAAAAGTAATAGAAAGGTGAAAGCCAAAACAAGATAATACAAACATGTACAAAAATAGTTGCAGTAAGCTGGCGTCACATCTACTATCACAGGCAGGATGCTTAGCTACTGGGCAAAAGAAAGCAAGGAAACATGGATGGAAGAAGGAAAAGGCAGGAGAGGAAAGAGAGGAATTGCAGTGCTAGATGGGAAGGGCAAATTGGGAAAAAGAGGAGGATATGTAGAAGAAGGGTGTGGGAAATAGAAGGGTGAGGGTTAGTGAAAGGAGGGTATTAGGAACAGGGAGGAGGAACAATTAGAAGGGTTAGGGGTCAAAATTAAGAAAAAAAAACCTGTTGGAAATGCAAAAATAGAAAATTGAGATGAGAGAGAGCAGAAGTTAGGAAAGCGAGGTGAGGAAGGGTATAAAAAGGATCCTCTAGTTGGACAGAGGATAAAGGGGACGAGTGGAGCCTTTCCCATTCTAGCAATATGTGGAAAATAGAGATTGTTGTTGCTCTCATAAGACTAGAAAAAAGAAAGATGAAAAAGGATCTATAGCAAAAAATTGTTAATCCTTGCTCGAATTGAAGGACTTTCACCAGGTTGGATCTGACAATATGGTAAATGTCGTGCAGTTTGCAAGCATTTGTGAAGGTGTTTCCATCGAAACAAATTGCCAGATATTAATACAGAAAATGTAAATCTCCTGAAAATGTTATTCTACGACTACATTAGTTTAATGGTGTGACAGGTGTGCCATCAGTGCAGAGCTTACCATCGGTTTGGTGAAGGATGCGACCACTATGTTGCATTGTTGTAAGTATGTGAGGTATATTACTCACAATTTGTGATCTGGACTGTTCCATAATCATGGTTAATGTACAGTTTAGGGTGATATCAGTCGGTGAAGCTATGCACTGAAATGTGGCATTTGTTAATATACTGTCTTTGAGATATTGTGGCAATATACAATTAGTTAGGTGGGCATGGAATCATGTAAGTGGGCATCGAAATATATGTGCATTTTCTTCGAGTGTGCTACAAACTCTGGCAGTGATGATTAATAAAACTACACATGAAACTGAGGGAAAGTAGCTGGGTAACAAGGAAAGAGATGAGGAAGTGAAGAACGTGTTATGGGATTGAGCCTCCACAGAGGAAAAAAAGCAATCCCAGCTGTCCATGCCGCACCCAATAATCCAGGATTATGGTTTGGATATTATAGTTTATTTATTTTGATTGTCAATATAATTTTAGATTAAAACCTATGTGTTGGAGAACAGTAGAATAGGCTGTTAATGTATTTGATGCTCCTTCAGCTTCAATGTCTTGACGCTCCTTCAGCTTCAATGTCAGCTTCAATGTCTCTAAGCTTTGTAATTCCCTTCCCCTTGCTCTGCGTATTTCGGATAATGAACTTTCCTTCCAAAAATGACTCAAAACGTGGTTATTCGAGAGCTAACCCCGATGGGATAATCTCACAGTCAGTGTTGCTCAACTAGCACTGGGTTGCCTACGGGTCGCCATGCGCTCTGTAAATTCTACTGGTATAGTATTTATTGCAAATTGTCCACGTTCCACCCTGATTCGAAGGTCTGAAACATACTAATTGGCTGTGACAATATTGCCATTTCTGTCACTTGAGTTGCACATCCATGCAATGTTTCACCACTGTAGAGCCCAGTCATCGTGCTTTTGGGTCTACAGAACCTAGTACACTTTTTATCCTTTAAGAAGGAACACTCCAGACGGAGTATGTGCTGTTTTACCGTGGTGTACCAGGATTGGGATTGCACATGTGTAAATTGCCCGCCCCCCCAATGAGAGATTGAGGATTTTAATTGCAGGAAACCTTGCAGATGTATCTCTGATCTAGTGCCTACTGTAAAAGTGGAGTAGATTTGAATCTTTGGACGTGTCTCTAAGGGATTATCAGCAGGGACCAGACAGTTGATCTGGAAGAGTAAGAGCATTGCCAGGCCAGATACTTAAGGCCTGGAAGCATACGATCATGGATAGAGAAGGTCAATGTCAGAAGGATAAATGAGAATTCAAAGTTGGACATGAACACTATGGGGCCGATTCCGATCTCGGCCGGTAGTGCTCCGAATCGGATTCGGATTTACCGGATCCGATTCGGAGCCCTGTTTCCCGACCGAATCGTACGCGGGTCCGGCCGAGCGAGTACGATGCAGGCACCCACGAAATCTCCGACCGACTCGAACGCGGCTTCAACACGCTCCGACCGACTCGCATGGACACGACTCGCACCGCGCTATGGAGACGTATCCCGGCCGGGTAAGTACGAGGCGCGCCGCGAGCAGTCCGATTGACTCGCGCCTTCCGGCTCGAAAAAGCTGTCGGAGCCGGACTTTGGGGGTCCGCGTCGGACCCCCTGTACTGCGTAGGCGCGCGGAGTCGCACACAGGGGGGACCCATGGGTCCCCCTACCTGTGCATGTACGCCGCGATGCGCATCGACGCGTACCTGCTGTAGGGGGTGCCCTTGTCCGCCTCGCACCCATTGAGTCAATGGGAGCCCGCGTACGCGTTGTACGACCGGCTCCCATTGACTTCAATGGAGTCCGACCGACTCGAGTCCGATGGCATGCGTGCGCATCGTACTCGTTCGGTCGGACTGCCAGAAGTCCGATTCGGTCGGAAATCTCTCCGGGTCCGGCTCGGTCGGAGAGATTTCCGGCCCGAATCGGAATCGGCCCCATTATGTGAGGTTCCTGAAGGAGCCATTTTGTGGTGTTATTGGTGATCTTTTGGGGCTGAAGAAAATGTGGCGGAAATAATTCACTTTCTTGGGTGCTGCTGATACAAAACAGGACCATATTGAAGTATTGTACCATGTGGTACATGTAAATGTAAAGAATAAAAGGACCCTGTCACTGAATAAGTACCCAGTCTCACTGAGATTGGAAAAATGGAAACAGGGATCGTTCTTGCTTATGTCAGTGTTGGCCCTACTGTATCTTTCTTACCCCATCTAGGTAAGTGGTACTTATTTGAGTCTTCTTTTGTGTTGTATTTCATGGTTGTTAGTTTGTGTTTGATTGCTGTCCTAAATTAGATTTCATGAGGTGTTTTGGGGTTCAGGTCATCTTTTCTGTGGATCTCTGTGTGACGCTGAAATAATAATAATGAACAGGGAGGAATTTTCTGCCATGAACTGTGGGACGGTTTAAGATTGGTGTCGCATGCTTCACCAATGTGGGCAAATATGTCTGGGACCCTCTGATGCCATATTATGCCTGCGGAGCTACTCTAGCAAAGTGCTGACACTGTGGGGTGGTGCTAAGGCGACTAACCTGCGGGATGGAATATCAATAGCAAGGAAATCATGAGTCTCATTCTCATCATGTCCCGTTAAATCGGAGGCATAGATTCAAAAACTGCCTTCAGAAGATGATGTCCTTAGTTTTGTATAGAGATTTGTTGTGTATTGTTGTGTTTTTGTGTACTAGGTGGGGTTTGGGTACGCTAAGCTAGAGCATTATGAAGCATAGGTGCAATATTTCTGCTGGTTTGGGCCACCCCCAGTCCCACAGTGGACGCTATCACTGAATCAGAGTATAATGTGCTGAGGGAGATAAACTAACTCTTTGTTAGCACTGCTTTGAGGAACAATATAGAATGGTTTAACATGACCTTGGGGAGATAGAATCCAGACTTCCTTCTATGAAGGGTCACCAATGAATGGCATTTTTTCCCTGAAGCAGGGTCACATTAGAAGAAAACAAGGATTGCTTAAAAGCAGAGTCTTTTAAAAAGGGGATTACATTTCACTTTAGTCTGGTTTGGACATTATGTGGGATAGATGCAGACAAGGAAATTCGGAAAAAAAATATATGCATAGGTATTTATATTGCACAAACCTAGCTAGAGAGCAGTGGAGCATTGAACAAGGACACGAGTCAAGAGTATTGACACAGGATAGTTTACGAAGAGATACACTGAAGTCTCTAGAGAATTTAGAGGCGGCCTGTGCCCCCGCTCCATTGGTCCTGGTTCTCTCCTTCGACCCACCACTACAGCGGTTCAGTGCATCCCTGTGCCGAGTGGCAATGCAGAAAAATAAAGAGACACCACACCTTGCCTCATAATAATATTTGCAAGTACATTTCACTACAAAGCAAAGACTGTTTGAGGCAAAGCACAAGCCTACATGTTGGCTGAAAATGTTAAAATGTGGCGACCTATGATTATGTGCAAATAACTAACAAACACACTCCTGTATACACATACGCTCCACGCTACCTATTGCAGGTTTGCCCCAGGAGTTTTATATGGAGCCCCTTGTGTGCTCCCCTGAATGCTAAAAATGACTTCTAGTGACATCACTTATGAGAGAGAGTATGTGGGGTTATGATTCCTATTGCTCAGAGCACAACTTCCATATAAGACATGCATGCCTCATTATCACCAACAACTCTGGCACCTGTGTACCACAGTCCTGGTATTTATTGGACTACACACGGGCACCATATCAGAGGACAGTAGGATTAATGTGTGGTTATGTCTGCTCCCTAAACGAAGGTGAAATGAGATACATTGATTTATGTTTCTCTTTGGTGTTTTGGATTCCCCTCTACCACCATACCATCCTATTTACTTAACATTTTTAAATGCATTATTGTATGTATATATATATATATATATATATATGTATATATATATATATATATATATATAGTTAATTTGTACTATATTGTGTTTTATTATTTTCTATAAATGTTACTGTTTCACCGTTTTGTAAAGCGCCCCTTAATCCTTTGGTGCCATAATGTGCTAAAATGCATAAATATGGATTATACATTCATTCGTGCTTGCATTGCCCTTGGGGTTCATTTGAACCAAGCCATAAAGGCCTGGTTTTACTGACTACGACAAGTAAGCTGTGAAACTCTATTGAAGGCCTTAAGAGCAGAGCGAACCCTTCTCCTTCCAGTCTGGGTTTGGGTATGTGACAAAACGGTGCGCCCTCCGCGTTGCTCTCCTTAAAAGCGCCATCCAGTCAATCCCGCCGCTAATGAAGCGTCCTCGCGGGTCCCTCCAGATTCCGCAGGCCATCTGTCCGTCCTTTTCCCTCTCAATCACGCCTGCAGCGTTTGGTTCTGTGCACCCGCCAGCCGGATGTGCACGTCTCGTGATTACCGGGTGCATTCCTACCGTCGTTAGGTGATTTTAGCAAACTGGGGCTTTGCTCTGGCGATGTGCACTACAAAAAAGTGTCTGGAATTCTTTTTCACAATCTTGTTGAATATGCGGCTATGCAGCCGTGTTCCAGGAACACAGAAGACTACGAAAAACAACACCTGGTTGCTCTACTACTTTTTATTTGTTCCATTTTATAAATGTGTTAATAAAAATCTCATCTGGGCATACACTGCAAATCATTCCAAACAATATTGCCGTGCTAAATACTTACCCAACCTCTGCTAATAATTATTTTAACGTGTAAAGTACCATATGTTCATCTGTTTAGAAATAAGTCACTTCGGATACATTTAAAAAGTAATGCGTAAGTAATTTCTTGCTGCACAGAACAATACACGTAGAGCTTGTTTCCCCCGTTAGTAACTCAAATGAAATGGTCAGATTACTTCCCTGTAATCTTGGTATTTCTGAGTTGTACTCTTGCTTTTTACAGTCCTCAGCACTCGAGGGAAGCCCACCCCAGGAGAAAGGGGGTGTGCATCTTATCCTATTCCATGGATAGTCCCTACAAATAGCGCTTCTTTTCTTTTTTCTTGAAACTTTCCTTTGCCCCCTGTAGGAAGCAGGTACAAGGAGTGCTTTCCTTCGCCGAAACCTGTCTACATAGGACTTCTCACAATACAGAGAGGATAACAGGGAAGGATGGCTCTGAAATGGAAGAGTAGGGATCAGTGTAATGAAGACTACCTGTACATTATTCCAACATTATCATTTTGTTCCTCCTCCCTGTCCCAGCTCTTACCTCATGGGGATCCAACAGGCCAAAGGAGCTCTGGAACAAAACTTACATATACCGGAGTCCGGGCCACACACATGAGAGGTTTAATGAAGAAATTAATATCAAATAGAAATCAAAAATGGTAAGCCGCAAGGCAGACAACTCAAAATCAGAGGTCCAAGAAGAGCCGATAGCTGATAATAGAGCATACAGTAGCCCTAAAATGTCAGAAATGAACCTCCTTCAAGGAAACCCCTCAAGGTAACCCCTTGCGTTAGTTGGCCTCCCCTGAACAAATCCAGAAAAGGTAACCTTGCAAAGTTATGCCTCAGAGGTAGCCAGTCTCTCTCAATAACTCAAAGTGGGTATTGTCAGCTTCCTCAAAAGGGACGTTGGGCATACTAAATGAGGCTGTACAGGCAAAGTAGCCTTGACTGCCTGACCGACATCCAGCATACTAGGCTGGGCAAACCCAGCAGCCCCCAGAAACTCAAAGAGATAGAAAAAAACAAATCCTGAGACAGGTGAAACTTAGGATGTTGAAAAGGAGTGGCTCAAGGAACAGACCCTTTGGAGAAA
Source organism: Calotriton arnoldi (assembly GCA_963921515.1). Lineage (NCBI taxonomy): Eukaryota > Metazoa > Chordata > Amphibia > Caudata > Salamandridae > Calotriton > Calotriton arnoldi. The sequence continues at coordinate 1,261,197 of CAWUFW010000535.1, read as the reverse complement.
TCCTAAATAGGGCATCCTTTACTGAAAGTACATACGTTTTCCCAGGTGATGAAAAGAAGTTGTGACTACCTGGAATGGTAAGGATTTTCAAAGGAATCTCTTCCATGGGTTCGAAATGACAAAAAGAACTAGCAGTAAGAGTAAGACATAGAAGATCACATAGGCACTGTAGGCCTAGCAAATTAATGAGAAAGATCAATACTATTCAATGGGTGGGAATCCCAAGATTCCTCACTCCTAGTGCCTCCACCCCTCCCCACATGGCTCTCTGCAAAGCTCAATAACAGCAAACTGCCCCTTAAGGTCAGGAAGAGATAAAATAAGGAGGAAGCCATCGCTGACATGATCTAGGTTATTAAAAAGGTCACACACCAATCACAATCCTCCCCCACACAATCTACAGAATTAAGAAACGTGATGAGCATATGCCTTAAGTGCTTCCATCTTAAAGTGCAGATGCAGAGCAGGGGCTACCTATGTTGACAACCCCTCTTACTGGAAGCCAAGCTGGTCAGCCTGATTTTTCATGCGTATGCAGGCTATCTAGGAAATCACGGTAAATCAAAGAGAGAGATTTTGGGGCCATGGAACAAGCAGAGCACTTAGCACTGAGTTGTTTTATCCCTTTCCCCGCAGCAATAGAGTAGAGGAGATGATTCCCTTGGGAAGCAGACATGCAAACATTCCTAAAGCAGGCAGAAAAACACTTGTGCAAGGCAAATGTCTCAGGTCCCGAAAGGGAGTGTATACACTGTTCTGAGAGCCTGCCCTTGAGTTGCTCCCCTAAAGCCCAGGGGATGAACAGAGAATGCAGCAGGATTTCTCCCCGAATGGAATATAGACCAGGCAATTTTGACCAGGGCCTGGACTGGGTTGCTCACTCGCGGCTCCCATACATCACAGCTACCACAGTCTTTTTCTGTTTAAGACCTGCCCTCTGCACGTGAATGCACTTGATATTAATTTCTGAGAAATGAGCAACCTCCAGAGGTAGCAACAGATGCTATATTTCTGAGTCACTTGCCACTCGTTGATTTCCATCATGATGATCAGTGACTGCATCTGGGGGAGATTCACCCCCTTGTGAGACTGTCTAGCACCTAACAACCTTCATTAATGCTAGGGACTTGGTGATGAATTGATTGTAATTCTTAGACTCTAGACCAGTGTCAAAAGACATGACAAAGCAGGGGCTTCAATGCTTCCTTTCTCAAGGGCATCAAAGTCCCATGAGCCACCATACCCCCAGAGTCAATGGCCACTGAGCAGCAGGAATAGCCTTGTGCACCAGAAGAGAGAGAATCATGAGTCGTATGTCACTGCACTTGGAGCAGAAAGCACACCTCTACCTGAACAGTATGATAAAAATGCCCCAGTAAGTTCTTGTCTGCAGACAAATTCAGGAAGGATTTGAACACATTCAAATTCTGTCTGAATGCTTCGAGAATTTAACAAAATACCCCTCTATGTCTCTGGCTTTCTGCTACAACATAGTCCCATGGGCCTACTAATTAGCCCCATAAGGCTGTTCCCCTTAACATTGTAAATATCATTGGACACATACATGAGTCTCATAGGCAGGCCCTTATTTCGAATTGACATGCCGGATCAAAAGTGAAGAAATTGCGGGTATGCCCGTAGGATAGGTGCATGGAAGTATGCATCTTCCAAATCAAGAGAAAACATAAAATGCCCCAGAGAGGTCATGGCTGTAGTGTCCTCTCCAAACTGTGTACCCACCAATGATTATGCCACACATGGAGCTTAATATTACACGTCTTTATTCGTCTGCGTGTAACTGCGAACTCAACATTCAAAATCAAGCTTTCATTGCATTCCGCTCTAACACCTATGTCACAGCTTTATAGAATCAGCTAGGAGCCAAAAGGGTTCTGTCCTAAAACTGGCAAAACACTACAATGGGTATAGTATCTTGGAGACAAAATGTGAATGAGATTGTCCTGATACTCTTGTTCATCCTTTTCGGATTGATAACAAATCTGAAAGCCCGAAGGGCTTTGGCCAGGAATATAACCAGAGATGATTCCTGTTGCAAATTCCTGAACCAATGCTAGAACTACAACATGCTGCGATACGGGTGCCTCCACTCCCAACAAAACTGATCTTTTCTGGGCATGTTACTCGGCTACTGTGTTAAGAGAATTTTCGAGTCCTAAGTGGGCCAAGGAAGTTAAATTGGGTACTTGTGCAGATCACAGGAATGGAGTACAGTCCCCACCAAGAAAGGCAATCAGAACAGTAAAGAGCTGTTCTTCGACTGAGAGGGGTGGTGTACCCTTCTGGGAAAAATAAGACCCACGTACCTCTCCCCTAAGAAAGAACTAGAAGTGAGGGGAGGCAATCCACAGAGAAGAGTATTGTCAAAAATGCATCCTCCTAAAAGGCAGGAAAGACTTTGGCTGAAATGGCAGATGGAGTTTGGGATTAACAGATCCTCCTAAAAGCAACCAAACAACTATTCTCTCAGAAAAGGAAGTTTCAAGAGCAATCATGTATAGGCCTCCAATATTGCAGGAAATGTTGGGAGCCAACTGCAGCTCCTTCTTGCAATACTGCTGGCAGTAAGTAGAAAAATGTCTGTGAGAAGTGACTAAGCAGAACTGCAGGTGAAACCTTCTTTAGTGAAACCTCTAAGTTTTTTATCAAGCTAATACGCAGGTGACACATCCTCACAGGTAATAGAGGTAAATCCTTCCATACTGGAAATAAGCAAATTAACCTTCAAAGTCCCAAGACACCTTCCTCTAAACCAGGGTTCTCCAACGCCAGTCCTGGAGGGCAAGATCCATGCCAGATTTTCAAGATAACTACATTTATCTAACTGGGGTTATGCTAAAAATCTGGCATGGATCTGGCCCTCCTGGTCCGACTTTGGGGAGCCCTGTTCTGAACCTTGCAAAGGGTCAGCTTATTCTCTATGAATCATTCTGCAAATACTAGGCAGCACTGGTAATCCGGAGCTCAGGGTGAACTATGACTTTCTTAACACGTCCTCCTGCTCTAAGTAAGGACCACTATCTTACTCAATTAAGGGATAAGCCTCCAGAAACTCTTCCCATTGATATGTTTGCCAGAGGAATCCACCTTCTCAGCATTATCAGCATTCAGAGTGTCTTCCTCAGCAGACATCCTTGTTCTAGACAACTACGGGGCAGGCTCAGGCAGCAGCCTCCAGTCCATGACATAATTTGCCATAGCTTCAGTCAGTAGCTGAAGCTGTCCAAGAATCAATTATGAAAGTGTCAAATTCTTAGGAGGAAGAAATAGAAGATGAAGTGCCTGAAAAACCATGAATACCATTGTAACATTGGCAGGAGCAGAGGAGCGTTAAAAGCTATTCCCTTCTCCATGACAATGTCTTAACATTCAATTCTTTTTTAGGTGTTGTTGCCCTCTTGCAGGTTACACTCTAGGTAGCTGCCTAATATTGTCTTGGTGCAGCACCTGCCTCGGGATTTAACCAATCTTTCGAATCATTCAAATGCAGCACTCGTTCTTCGCTGCCCACTTTACCTGTTGTGGGTAAGAAAGCTATCTGTATCTAACGAAAACCTGTTTATGCCCTATTATGCCACTGGTGTTCAAATCACCTGCGAGTTTTTCTCCTTCCAATAACTTCTTTGGTGAACTTTTTTGGCTAGGTAGTGTTAGGTTTGGTATTTTTGAAGGACATGGTGGTTAATATGTTCCACGACCACAGACGGATACGTTTTTTAATGTATTTTCTTGGTATTGTCTGGGCCCACTTTATTTCAAAATAGCAGATGCATTTCCTGAACTCTCTGTTTTACAGAGTTCATAGTTAATATTGTAATTTCTGTGGGAATATTTGGAACAGAGGTCCAAAAACTGTTTATTTTCCAATGTAAAATGTTGTGTGTCAATCTATTTAACAGATAGAGTTGAAATCAACCTAGTTTATAGGGTGTTGCAATGCATTTTGTTTAACATACTTTTATTGTGAAAGTAATGTTGTGGTATTCTAAAGAGGACCCTTCATTTACTCCTCTTGAACAGTGGTGGACGACACAAACATAAAGTGGTGGGGCGGGTAGAGAGGGTGTGGGGGGGTTTAATAATTTAAAAAAAATAAGCCTTACCTGAAGCTGCCGGCCGCCTCGTACCTCGGTGTTCCACTGCTTCCTGGTTCCAGCAGACACTGGGACATCATCAGAAACTCCCTGTGCTATCCCTGCGCTGCGCTAATGCTATTACCCAGCATGAGAGCAGCGCGGGGATTGGCCTGAGCGGGCTGGTTTAATGCTCGCTCAGGCACAGGGAGTCAATGCTGTTTCCCCAACTCAGCTGTGCAATACAGCTGGGTTGTGGAAACCTAACTGCGCATGTCTGTTTGGCCGGCCTAAGACGGCTGGCCAAACAGACATGCGCACTTAGAAGAGCAGATACCTCTCCATTCCTCCTCCCTCCCATGGCACGGCCCTGCCCCTCCCCTACACAGGCTGGCTGAGCCAGCAGCTGAAAAAGAAAACTATGATAAACCATTTTTTAATTTTCAGCTGCTGGCTCTGAGCCAGTGGGGCGATGCTCCTCCGCCATTGCACACCGTATATTGGGTATGCTTTTATGATTCACACTGTGATATCGAATAAAGCTTATTTTGGACTCCGAGAATGGATTCACAGGGGAGTAAATGTGTTCCCTTTCAAATTCCAAGAGATACAAACATGCCAAGCTTGGCACAAATGTACTCCCAAGGGAGGTACCATGTGATTGGAGATACATCGCATTGTTGAACTGAAAGTAATTCCTAGTTATTGCCAGTTCTGCCAAACTTAGGGTAAAAAATCTAGGAGTTTGAAATTCCCAATCCTCATGGTACAAAATGTTTTCAACCACCCTCAGGGTCTCTCCTTGAGAATATTTGTAAATAGGGACTCACTATCTAGCCCTATCAAGAGTTCTGTGTGGGCATTGAATGTGATGGCCTTGATTCAATTCAGCACTTCCCTTGTGTCCTTGAGGTAAGATGGCATTTTCTCCTCTATGGGTCACAGAAAAAAGTCACACAATCGTGACAGAGGTTCCAAAGCTGACCCAGTATAAGAAACTATTGGTCTGCCTGGTGGGGGTCTCGTGGACTTATGTACTTGCGGAAATGTGTAAAAGTACGGGACCACTAGTTGGTCACTATACAAAAAAAGATGCCTCATTCTGAGAAATCCAGTCTTTGCTCAGCGCGGTCACTGTCCTTGTGGAATATTCTGCTATGCGTATTTTCTAACATCTTGGAACTTTTCTAAAGTAACCATGTATTGTGAAATATTCAACATAGAAAGTGCTGTTTATAGCTATTATGGCGAACAAAGCAAACACAAGGAGATGATGGACGGAGCGCTGAAACTTTTCAGACACTCACCCCCAGTCACAGATCTGGGTTGAATCCATCATCGTTCTTTAGCTCACTTCGCCACCCCAGTTCAGACACAGCTATATGCAAATCAGTCTTGACCCTGTGCCTCATGGGAACAGTCCAGCCCGAACTGCCAAGCCATGTCTTCCCTGGACTGGAAACAAGCATCCTGGGACCGGTTTCGGGCTAACAGCCCTCATCAGCCAGAATAGCTTGAATCCAGTGGCAAAGTGAGCAAGGGACCCACGTCTGGGTATACCCTGCCAACTTAGGGCGAACAAAGCTGGGTCCAAACTGGGGTGGTGTGGTGAGCAAAAGAATGATGGATTAAACCCAGATCCTTGTGACTGGGGGTGAATGTTTGCATTGTCCAGCATTCTGTCCATCAATTGTTTCTTTTGCATATGTAGCCCTAAGTGGGAAGGGTATGCCCAGACGTGGGTCCCGTGCTCACTACACCACTGGATTCAAGCTAGCCTGGCTGATGAAGGGTGATGCCTTGAAACCGGTCCCAGGATGCTTATTTCCGGTCCAAGGAGGACCTGGCTTGTCAGTTCGGACTGGACTGTTCCCATGAGGAACAGGGTCAAGACTGATTTGCAAATCACTGGGTCCAAACTGGGGTGGTGTGATGAGCAAAAGAATGATGGATTAAACCCAGATCCTTGTGACTGGGGGTGAATGTTTACATTGTCCAGCATTCCGTCCATCAATTGTTTCTTTTGCATATGTTGCCCTAAGTGGGAAGGGTATGTATGCCCCGACGTGGGTCCCGTGCTCACTACACCACTGGATTCAAGCTAGCCTGGCTGATGATGGGTGATGCCCTGAAACCGGTCCCAGGATGCTTATTTCCGGTCCAGGGAGGACCTGGCTTGGGAGTTCGGGCTGGGCTGTTCCCATGAGGAAAAGGGTCAAGACTGATTTGCATATGGTTGGGTCCAAATTGGGGTGGTGTGGTGAGCAAAAGAATGATGGATTAAACCCAGATCCTTGTGACTGGGGGTGAATGTTTGCATTGTCCAGCATTCTGTCCATGAATTGTTTCTTTTGCATATGTCGCCCTAAGTGGGAGGGGTATGCCCGGACGTGGGTCCCGTGCTCACTACACCACTGCATTCAAGCTAGCCTGGCTGATGAAGGGTGATGCCCTGAAACCGGTCCCAGGGTGCTTATTTCCGGTCCAGGGAGGACCTGGCTTGGCAGTTCGGGCTGGACTGTTCCCATGAGGAACAGGGTCAGACTGATTTCCATATGGCTGGGTCCAAACTGGGGTGGTGTGGTGAGCAAAAGAATGATGGATTAAACCCAGATCCTTGTGACTGGGGGTGAATGTTTGCATTGTCCAGCATTCCGTCCATCAATTGTTTCTTTTGCGTTTATAGCTATTATGTCATCTTTACATGGCCAATATGGCATCAATGTATGTACGACTAACAGAAAACATGTATTTCAGGCCCAAATAAGTCCTTTTTTCTTAGGTCGAGCCTCGAGTAGCGCGCAAGCGCTGCTCTGCGAGACTTTGTGAGGGGCTTTTGAAAGCTGACCAGACGCTCGTGCGTTATGGCCTTTTCCCTGCGGTTACCCACAAGCAAAAGGCCATGGTGCATGAGCGTGTGGTCACGCCTGCTGCTCGCAAGCGCGCGCACCACTCGCGCGCTTGTTTCTACACACAGCTGCTGTGACTCCGATCTCTGCACGGACAGCTGGTCTCTCTCTCTGCAGACAGCTGCCAGTCCCTCTCCGACCCCTGCACTGAATCCCCCTCCCTCTACTCAGTTAACAGACCTCTTTCCATCATCGCGAACTGTTCATAAACATGCGCTGGTAAGCCAACCTTAATGCACACATTTTCACATTTATCAATTTTGATAGTTGAAATTTATTACCATCTGTTCATTACCGTTTATTGCAATATCTGACTGTTTACATTCAGCTCAAACCTTCGCAACGCAGTCTTTTCCATTTCATTGAAACATAATTTTCCCTGGCTAATTAAGACCATTTACCGCCCTTCCCCTAGCACGCGGCCTGCACGCGCAGACAGCGGTGCGCTCTGTGAAGCCATTAGGTTTTTCTGAATTCCCGGACAGGTGATTTACATCCGGGCTTCAAGAGCGGCTCCTGCCTATTTACTTGCAGCCACTTCCTCCTCGTACCCGCGCTCCCTGGAGTATTAGCTGTTTGGTAATTGGGACTTTAGGAATGACAGCATTCTCTGAAAACGTTGCCGGGGCTCAGGCGAGATGCTTAGAAAACAGCTAAATTTAACTGGCACAGCTCTCGCTGTAATGTTCCCTCGCTCTCCTGGAGACGGGATAAGTGGACTCGGAAGCGGCGGCGTGTTCTATAAGAGGCCTCTGCAGAAGCGTAACCGAAGGTCCGCGTGCAGGCTTTTACGTCCCCGCCAGCCGAAGAGGGTGTGTGTGCTGCCTGCAGAGGGTCAGCCGCTGCTCCAGCCCTCTGTCGCCTGGTGCCAGGCACTGTGCCACATATCAAACATGTGTATTTGTAATGTGCACGTTCACTCAAGAGTATTTTGGCGTTGAATAACAGGTGTTTATTGTTACCCATCTTAATGGTACTCATTTTATCGAGTTCAGAAGGATGAAAGGCTGAGTGGACCCGTCAGGATTTTAACCTGTGACCCCGTGTTTGAAAATAGGGCCCTACAGTGGACACATCAGTCCACTAAGTCACCAGACACATGACCGGGCCAGTGAGCTTATATCATAGCCAGCAGAAGAGAGAGTTTAGAGAGAGGTCCAGCCCCTGCTGCAGCATGTCTGTTGCCTGGGAAAAGGCACATAGCCACACTACTGGGCCAGGCTTGCCCTGGTGAGCTTATATCTTAGCCAGTAGAAGAAATAGTTTATAGAGAGGCAGTAGCGGTCGGTGGTGGGAGTGCCGCCAGGCGCTAACGTGGGGGAGGGGCAGGGTGGGGGGTAGTAAACTACGGATTACGGCTGATTACAGGTAAGTACACATATGAATAAATAAAACGAATTTAGTTTCTCGCACTGCATCGCCAATTGCGATGCAGCGCGCGCAACGAAATTCGTTTTATTATTTATATGTGTACTTACCTGTAATCGGCCGTAATCCGTAGTTCTACGCCCACCCTGCCCTCCCCGCCCCACGTCAGCGCCCGGCGGCACTCCCACCACCGACCGTTACTGTAGAGAGGCCCACCCGCTACTACAGTCTGTCTGTCGCATGGGGCCCAGCACACAGCCACATGACTGGACCAAGCTAGCCCTAGTGAGCTTATATCATAGCCAGCAGAAGGGAAGGTTTATAGAGAGGTCCAGCAGCTACTACAGCTGGTCTGTTGCTTAGAGCCAGGTACACAGCCACATGACTAGGCCAATCCAGCCCTAGTGAGCTTGTATCAGAGCCAGCAGAAGAGAAGGTTTATAGAGAGGCCGACCAGCCGCTGCTACAGCCTGTTTGGCACTTGTGGTCAGGCACATAACCACAGTACTAAGCCAAGCTAGCCCTAGTGAGCTTATATTATTTATAGCCAGCGGAAGAGAAGGTTTATTGCGAGGCCCGCTGCTACTACAGCCTGTTTGTTACCTGGGGTCAGGCACACAGCCACATGACTTAGCCACGTTAGCCCTAGAAAGCTTATATTATTTATAGCCAGTGGAAGAGAAGGGTTATAGAGAGGCCCAGCTGCTGCTACAGTCTGTCACCTGGGGCCATGACTAGGTCAAGCTACCCCTAGTGATTTTATATCACAGCCAGCCAAAGAGAAGGCTTATGGACAGGCCCATCAGCTGCTACCTGGGGCCAGACACACAGCTAAGTGACTGGGCCAAGCTGGCCCTAGTGATTTTATATCACATCCAGCCCAAGAGAAGGTTCATGGAGAGGCCCAGATGTTTCTATAACCTGTTTGTCACCTGGGGCCATGACTAGGCCAAGCTAGCCCTAGTGAACATATATCATAGCCAGCCGAAGAGAAACTTTGTAGAGAGGCCCAGCCCCAGTGGTGGTGCGTCCATTGGGGGCGCTGCCCCACTAATGCCACGGCCCCAATCAAATTCTTCGTTCTACTTCTCCGACGCTAATTCCAATCAGGACTCCTGATTGGAATTAGCGTTGGAGAAGTAGAACGAGGGACGCTGAAGGGGGTGGGGGCGGGGCGGGGCTGCGGCAGCACTCAGGGAGTTGAGTGACAGCAGCGTACTATACAGTCACAGCAATAGTGCGCATGTTCGTTTTTGGGCTGGTCATTTTTACGTTCAGCCCGAACATGCGCACTAGCCTTCCTCTTAAGAGACCGAGGGTTGCTTCATGCCGCAGCCCCCGGTCTCGTAATGGGCAGGAATGGGCAGGGAGTATCCCTGCCCTCAAGCCAATCCTGGCGCTGCTGGAGCAGCGTCAGTAGTGACGTCGCGGCTGTTCCTGTTTGTTGAAGAGCACGGGACCCCGGCCCAGGAGCAGTCGAGCAGAGGCGGCACGGACCGGTAAGTTGTCTTTTATTATATTTGAACTCAGTAACTCTCGTATAAATGCACGCACAAAAATAGCGCCTTGTTGCATGTGGCTCTAAATCTCCTCAGTGTTCACTACATCAAATCTATGATCGTGACCATGACAAGTTATTTTCGGGTAAACAGGTGTAACCAGGTTCGAGTATCGGCATCAACGGCTCAAAAAACAACATCCCGTTATTGTGAGTCCTATGGGCAATGTAATAATCTCCCCGTGCCTTTTCTTTAAAAAACTCGTGCACCAGTTTTTTTTAAGTAAAGGCACGGGATGCCGGCTACTTCCAGAAATGTCCTGTCTGAAGCTGCTAGGCCCTGCTGGCACAAACGCATCTCCGAGAAGCATTGCAGCAGTGTGTAGGCTTCTCAGTGATGCGTGCCAGCAGGGCCTTGCTTCATAAACATTTCTATATACAAGAAATGTTATGTTTCTGAAGCTAGGCCCTGCTGGCACCTATCTCTGAGAATGTTGCAATGCTTCACGGAGGTGCGTGCCAGCAGGGCCTAGCTCGGAAACATAACATTTCTTGTAGATAGAAATGTTTATGAAGCAAGGCCCTGCTGGCTCCGTGGCACACACCTAGAAAGATAACAGCTGCGTGCCAATGCCCTTAGCCATGGCTTTAAGTGGGCCGGGTCCTAGTTATAACAAGCATTGGCATAGCCAATAGGTCTCGCTTTTGGGACCTTATAAGTATTTAGGTATGCAGCACAATATCCTTAGTGCAACAACACCAACTGTTGCATGGCTAAACACTTATAAGGTCCCAAAGGCGAGACCTATTGGCTATGCCAATGCTTGTTACTAAAGGTTGTGCAGTACTTCATATTGTTTAGTGTTTGCAATATTTCCACTTTAAACCTTTCAAAAGGTTTTGTTGTGCTGTATCTATACAAGAAGTGGAGTGCAGGTGGCATACCCTAGCTATGGAATAGAGACATTGAATATTTGTAAGGTGAGAAATTGACATGCTGGCGACCCTAGAAGTACTATTTCCCTTAACCCCATTCTGGAAGTGGGTTGAAGACGCTGCATTTCTCATGGCCAGGTTGCTTACTATCCACTAAATTGTATGTCATGTTTAATGGGACCAACCCGTCATTTACAAGTAAAACCAAATTTCTAATGTTTGCATTACTAAACTCACTTTCGCTTGATCATGAAAAGTCAAAGATTATCCTAGGTGACGCTTGCCACAGTATTGTCTCGTGAAAACGTGATCCATTTTCTAAGTGTTCGGCATCTCGCCATGTTCATTAAAGCCTATATTTCTGTCCATCATGTACTGGGCGCACGGACGAGCAGTAGAACATGGGTGTAGTGTGCGAATGTTGCAGCTTCATATGCGCAGCCATCCATGCAGGCCCCCGTTCCTGCCCTCACCGAGCAGCACAATGCTGCCCCATATCAAACAACAGCCTCTGCCTTTTGAACTCCCTGCCTCCCATTTGTTGGGCGACTGCGCCGCTTGCCTCATTGCATTCCCCCAAATGTTACCAGGGAGGAGAGCAGAAAGGACGAAACGCGGGGATGCTGGGGTAAGAAAAGTTGAAAAGAGAGCCGCAATGAATGGCTCACTTGTTGGCTTTTTAGCACAATTACCATACCTTGGGGAATACGCCGAGAATAGTTAATTATGACTAAACGGGCTCTCATTTTCGAGCCAGTGGCAGGCTCGAGTCCAGCACGTCAGTTCCGTGAAGGGTTCTAAAATGGAGGCTGAGCGCCCTGTCAGCCAGGGGGCGGGACCGCGTGAGTGAAGCAGACAGGGGGAAGATAGCCGGCCTAGAGGCGCTTTTGAAAGGGGGGTGGCGCGCGGGATATTTGCATACTCGCCTTACCATTGGGGTTTAATCTCGAGAAAGGAGGCGGCGGCAGCGCTATTGTCAGACAGGCTTTGTTCTGCAGGCTGAGAGTGGAAGGAAATCGGATGAAGGCGGATATCTGAAAGCTGCCGCCTTCGCCTTGACTTTGCACAGTTATTTAATGACCATAGTGAAGGATTCCTTTGTACGGTTTTATTCTGCACACAAAGTCAATGAACCGGTGACCTGATTTTTAAAAAAAGCAGTAAGGTCTAGAGTGACGCTTGACGCAATTTTATTCGTTCATTTACTTTTTCAGGTAGTCAAAAAATGCCTCTTTGCCTACAGTCAGCTACAGAAATGATAGATGTCCTTGCATATAACACAGGATAAGCTAACCCATTCTACCCTGTGGAGAATCCACGCTTTTTTCGTTAGGCTTAAGGTGCATGTGCCCTTCCATTATTTACAGTTTTCCTCGTAATGGGAAATACCTTTTCAAGCAGAGAACCCCCTTGACAAACAGTCCCAGAAAATATGTTTGGGGCACTATTAAACCTAGTTTACACACTGCATTATTCGCTCTTGTAAATTGGATTTCGGGTCTCAAAATCCTACAGACCCTGTTAATGGCAACTATAACTTGAGAATTATAAACCTAAACTCAACTTTTTTCGTGCCTCAGTGTAATTTACAACCGCAAACAAGCCTTGAGCTCATTCATATGCAGAGCTTTCAAAAATTACTTCTTGGAAAAATGCTATCCTTTCACAGCTACTAGTTTTTTAAATTCAAAATACAGTTGACCAAATCATTTCATCCTTTACAATATTCAGGAAGTCGACCGCAAACGCTTTGGGCATTTTTTGGAATAAAATAAAGGTATGATGTGTCCCCTTCCTGCAATAAAATATACTTGACCAGATGATCTAGATAAAAATAAAATCCTTTTTTTTTAAACATTGAGCAAGCACGAGCAGGCCCGTGAAAGCCCGTTTTGCTTCCCATGCGAAGTAGTTAATTTAAAATTTTCAGTAAAGGGGGAGCTAGTCAATTCAGCCTTACCGCAGCTCGACAAAGCCGAGGCCGAAGCCCTTCGTGATAAAATCTGACCTCGCGCCCAACATGAGCATTTTCCCAGCTCCAGCGGGCGAGTGATGTGTTTTCAAAGAGGAGCGTTCTCAGACATGTTGACAATGAGGCCTTCTTTGTAACATCCCCGGCTTCACCTCTACACTTGTTCCCTTCAATGGGGATGGCCGCCTGATGAGATTTATAGTGGGACTGAACAAGCCGCAACAGTGGGCCTGTTCAGGCCGTAAAACAGTACACGGTCCACACTTGTTCCTCGTGCATTCACAATCCCAAGCTCTTGAGGCTGAATGTGTGTCAAAAATATCACATTGTTTACAAAAATGTGCATGTGCTAGAACACATGCCTTTACAGCAAAACACTTGCTTTCAATCCATTCTCGTCTCTGGTTTTGAGGTGATGAAATACCAGAGGCTGGCAGAGTGAACTTTCTCAAAACATTTTCCATGCACGAAGTTTTGAGGATAGTTTACAGGATTGGTGTAGATTGACTGCCTGTTGCTATGACGCAAATGCAAAGTATGCTATCTTGAGGCAGTGAGACATTCCAGTATTCACAACAAAGTGCTAGAGATATATACTAGAAATAGGGATTGCCCCAGTGCTTTCAGATAGGTCAGTGCTCCAGCCTTAAAATGAATAAGACCTCTGATATGACAAAAAGATGTTCAGGCTATAATTCAAGCCATTGTAATTTCCAATCCCTACTATGGAAATGCCCTACTCATCAGAGCAATCTTAAACTCTTTCGAACCCATGAAAGTTCTGCTACATTCTGCGACCAGACTAGTCTCTGGCTCCAAAAAGTATGAGCACATAACTGCAATATTAGGCTGAAGTGTTATACCCAAAAGCACCAATTAGGTTCAAGCTTCTCTTTCCTCACTTTCAAATTCCTTAGACATCAATAACCAACAACATAGTTCGTCACTACCCTAGATTTATCCTTACTTACTAAAAACTATTTACTTAAAACGATAAAGGCAAAAATATTATCAGTCAGTGATCACATCAAAGTTAATTTTTGTTCCTATCCTCAACAACAAATAAAGCACACGTTTCTCTGTTTACTTCTGTCTACAATACCTTGCCGTCTTATTCCTCCCACCTGTCCTCACCTGCTCTCTTAACTATGCAGTATGTTTTTTAATTTCAATTCTCTCCTGTTGTTTTTCTATGTTTATTCTATTTTGGAGAACCTGGACTCTTATTTGTTATTAAATATAAAGCACACTGACTCCCTCTGAAGTAAGAGTGTTGATGAATGGGAATCTTACATGAATAATAAGTGTTTTTTGGATGGGGTACCCAGTACAAAAGTATTGCCCTAAGTAGCAGTGCTTCTCAGTTCCAGTTTTGCTAAAAGGAAAACAGTTTCATAGTTGTATTTTGTTATGTGATGGCTAAACAAGGAGAAAGCTATGTGCGCTGCTACAGCAATGTGATCTTTGGTTGTTTCATGCCAATAAGTTCTAATTTAAGAGTGCTTTTGTGGGGCATTTTGTTTTCCAACCTTTCACCAAAGAGATGGATTTAGATCCTTGCCCCGCGTGGTACTATTGTTTTGTTCTGCTTTGCGTTCCTAACTTATGGGCTTGATGTGCAGTGAATGTCAAATCAGGCAGAAACAATGTTTGTGCCCAATGACCCTGAAGTCCACACAGATTGTGCATGGATCTGGTGATTTCCCTGTGCAAATCCCTTCCACGATTTCCTGGAGAAATTGTGCTGGGAAAACTTGTATGAAAGGGAGATTGCAGATTGTTAAAATCACTTGTTAATCCCAAGCCTGACACGCATAACTATGAATTTCTTGGAAATTCCTTTCACGTATAATACCTCAATGTGCAGTAACAGCATTTCCCCAGGAAAGTTTTACTGCCTGTAATTCCTGCAGAACTCCATTCTTTGGAACACCCCTTATTATAGCTGTGAAAAACATTCTTGAGCAACGCTCAATATATCCAGATTGCTTTTAAAACCATTAGCACACAAAATGTCTTCATAGCTTCAATTCATCACAGCAGAAGCAGAACTACCATATGACAGTAGAAAATAAATTCTGGTCAACCTCCATGTAGAATTATTATGCATCAATACTGCCCAAGATGAAGAATTTAGAGTTTTAGCTCATTTAGGATTGAAGGCCACAACTGCCTGTTCTAAATGAATTTACTGTGTGGGAAAAAAAAATATTTTTTTATACACAAGAACACCTATTTCTGGCAGACCAGAAGGACCTTTATGGGTGCCATAATTGTCCCGTACATCGCTAATCTACAAATGGTTGTTTTAAAGAACAGGTAAATAGTCTAACTTAAACCTATTGAAATATAACATCTGTACCAGGTGTCAGCCTATATGTGACATCTTATTTATTTAGCAAGGCATGGAAGTTTTTCTGGCTCTCTTCGCCCATGACTCAACATGTGACCCTAAACTAATTTTCATATTACATCAGCTACACAGCTGCATGAATCCTTTAGAACTGATTGTAATTTACTAATGGTCTATCTTGTAACAGATACACAAATAAAATCCTGCATTCATCTACAGTAATCAGATGTGGTATCAAGGTTACCGAAGTACTGTACATATGCCATACTATTTGCTAATATAGATATAGCCACTAGATAAGCTAGCACTAAGACTCTAATGTTGGACGTAAAATATCAAATGACTTGTGGAGCATTTTGTTACATTCAATCATCCTTGCAGTGAGCTCAATTTATTTGCCAAAGATCAAAATAAACCATCTCCATTGGGCATAAAGAATGAGCCGTATTATTTAATCAATAACACTGGTTTTGCAACCTAAATAGGGTGGGAAGGTGTGAGGAAAAAAGAAATTGAGTTTTTACTTGGCTATTTTATCTACCCCTGCGT
Source organism: Calotriton arnoldi (assembly GCA_963921515.1). Classification (NCBI taxonomy): domain Eukaryota; kingdom Metazoa; phylum Chordata; class Amphibia; order Caudata; family Salamandridae; genus Calotriton; species Calotriton arnoldi. Next base: position 1,245,521 of record CAWUFW010000535.1, on the reverse strand, counting down.
GCCTACATAAATGGTTTGTATTAGTCACTTTAGATGACAGGGTAGCTGAATGAGACAGTTGATCATATTTGCTGATATATAACCTTTTCTGTATTTAATGATTCTCCTTCACTACACTGGGGTCTTGTTGAATAACTTAGGCCACTTCGCGCTTAAGCAGCCTTGGGCCAAATTTGGCTCCAAAACTTTGGTTCCAGTTATCATGGATCATAGTGCCACTTTCCTGGTAGATATGTGTAAGAAAGTGCCCTCTTTTTGCATGCTTGCTCGCAATTTTTGCCAGACTTCTGATGTACTTTGACTGAGTGTGCCCTGGGTTCCTGCCAAACAGGTACCCAGGGCGTATGTTGTTTCCCTAACACTGCATTAAGACAAAACCCAATTGGCACTCTTTGGCCACAGGTCAGTCCCTTGTAAATGGTACCATTGGTACCAAGGGAACTGTTACCAGGGAAGGCCTCTTAGGGCTGTAGCACCTATTGTGCCACCCTTAGAAGCCCTGTACCTTTACACACACACTCTGCCCTTGCAGGCTGCGTGTTTTGGTGCAGAACAAAGTGAAGAGTCGACATGGCACACATCCCTGTGTACCATGCCTACAACCCACTACCCTGGCATAGGTCAGCCACCCCTCTAGCTGGGTGCACTATACCAGTGGTGAGGGTACAGGTGCATGAGCCCTGTACCCCTACAGTGTCTAAGCCAATTCTTAGACATTGTAGGTGCAGTAATGCCATTAAGAGTATGTGGTACTGGGAGTTTGTCATTACGAACTCCACAGCACCATAATGGCTTTACTGAAAACTGGGAAGTTTGGTATCAAACTTCTCAGCACATTAAACCCACACTGATGCCAGTGTGGGATTTAATGAAAAATGCACTCAGAGGGCATCTTAGAGATGCCCCCTGAAAAACGGCCTAACTCTCGTGTCCTGGCTGAGTGGCTGCTCACCAGCTGCCACCACCAGAAATGTTTCTGGATCCCTTTGTCAAGAGCCTGCCGCTTTCGGGGGTCTGGAACAATGCACATCCTGAGACGAGATGCCAAGCCTCCTCCCCCAGGATGGGTAGGGTCCACAAAGGGGAAGCTTCAAAGGCTTGCTGCCTTTGTGAGCTACCCCAGCCATTTGCTGCTTCCAGCAACTGGCCCCCACCGGTTCTGACCCCCACTTTGGGCGGGAGAATCGGCAGGGAAAGCCAAGTGAGGAAGGGAAGTGTGCCCACCCTTGCCAACCCCACCCCTCAGGTGGGGGAGGCGAGGTGAAGCACAACTCTCAGTCCCCGCCATCTTGCAGATGGGGGGACCCAGCCAACCAGAGAGAGGCATATGCCCCCCTCCCACTGGAAGGTGGCATAATAGGGGGTGTACCCACCCCAAGGAAGGGACCCATTGGTCCATAGCTTTACTTATCTGTAACGCCCCTAAATCTAGTATTTAGGGTCAACCCCGAACCTTTCCTCCTCAGACAAGAACCAATCAAGAAGAAGGACCAAAGAAGCTGTGCTGAACTAAGAAGAGGAATACGCCCACTGACTTGGCCACAGCCCTACCGGCCTGTCCCCACCTCGAACCTGTTCCAGCAAAGTCCCGGTGCAGCCAGCAGCTCTCAAGAACCCGAAGGACCTGCCCTGTCTTCCAAAATCAAGACTTTGTCTCCCGTGAGCACCGAATTTGCTTAACAACAGACTCTGGCCAAATGCGCGAGTCTGCACCCGACACCCACTGCCCGAGTTCGAGTGGCCCAACACCGCAAGGAGGTCTCCCCGGCGATCCTGACCTGAGATCTGGTCATCTGTGACCTGCCTCGAATCTCCAATTGACGCCTGCAGCCCCTTTCTGGAGGATACCCGCGACCGGAGCTGGTAAGAAAACCTGACCCCTAAAGACACCCCTACACCCGACGTCCCACGGCCTTGGGTGGCCCAACCGACAGTGTCCCAGCATCCCCAGGTATCCCAATTTACCTCTCCAACCGGTGGTCACCTTCAGAAGATCTTCGTCCCCGAGCCTGCAGTGTTTGTAGCAACTGGAGAATCCCCATTGAAATCAACAGGGCACCTGACGCCAAAACATCACCCTGCACCCAGCCGCCGCTGCGGGTGTAGTTTGGGTGCTAACTCGGATCCCCCTTTGCCCTGAGCCTAACACCAGGAGCTTTGCTCCCACAACGCTGTGGCCTGCTCGTATGCAGCCACCAACCGGAGCCCCCCTATCCCCCATTGGATACCATTGTGCCGCAGCACTCTGTACCCAGCCGCCAGGGTGCCGCTGAGGGTGCTTTGAGAGTGCATCCTTGACCCTAGGGGAACCCTGGTTCTAACCCCAGAAAACCAACTCCCAAACCCAAGTACTTAACTTGAAACCGATAACTTCATTTCCTCCCATAGGACTGCATTGACTGCTTTCTTGTGAAAATTGTTTTAAGTGTGGAGTTTGTTTTGTATGAGAACTTGAAAAACTGCATGTATCTAAAAACTGATTTACTTACCTTTTCTCTAGGAAATGTCCCAGTGTGATATCTAGGCATATCACACTGAGCAGAAAAGTAATCCATAAAGTAATCTGAAAAGTAATCAAAAGTAATCTAACAGTAATTTCCCACTGTATTGAAAGTATTTACAAACCTGTAACTAAGAAAGGTTCATTCAGCTTGCTTGTATTGTTCAACCTGCCTTGAAAAGTACTATTTACACTTACCTGTGCCAGGCTTGCTTGGTTCTAGAAAATATAACTTAATAATATTTTTGTACAAATCAAATTGATATGAGTTCAGTCTTTGAGTGTGTGACATCATTTGCTGCCTGATTGTGTACAACAAATGCTTAACACTACCCTCTGATAAAGCCTTACTGCTCGCCCACACTACCACAAATAGAGAGCAAGGTGCTATCTACTTTTACCCCTGCCTACCTTTGGGGTTCCACTGGACTCTGTGCACACTATACCTCATTTTGGTATAGTATATACAGAGCCAGCTTCCTACAATATATGATTAAAATACCATTACTAAGATATTGTTTTTGTGCAATGTTCTCACTATAAAGCCATTGCTGGATTAGCAGTTTTAATAAACTGTAACATCAGCAACCGTATCTCAGTTATTTTAAGTACATACAAGGTTAGAGATGCACTGATTTTTGGCAGCTTTCATGTACCAACTATCTCCTCCTAAAACAAAAGCTAACACATTTAATTATTTGAAATTGTAGGTGGTAAATGTGATGAAATGTATATTTTCTTCATACAAGTAACTTGGTCTGAAGAGAGCACTGGTGCACCATGTATACTTAGTAGCAGTTTTGGTGCATGCAATATTCTAGTGCTTTTCTGTAAATGGCCATTTCTGACTGATAGAAACCAGGCCTTCATATTATGTATCTCTGTGCTCAACTGTACAACAGACAAACAGCCTTTCTTGATCTGAAAAGTGGCATCTTTTTGACTGAATGGAACCAGCAATTCCATCTTCTATTCCATCACAGTGCGACACATTTTCTTTTAACATGTTGTCCTCTTTTAACTAATTAGGTTTGGAAATGTCAGTTCTTTATATCTTAACTGTATTGTTGCTTGATTAGAAGAAGTGCACACACCCCTTTAAGTATCTCTCTGGAAAGTCTAGCTGTTTGACACCAGTTACCAAGGGTTTACCACAATATCCTGTATGGAAACCAGCATACCACAGGGGTTCAGATAGTTTAAGTTTATGGGAGGGCAGCCACAGCTCCTATCAATACTGCACTCTCTCTCTCCACCTAGTCTAGCATTTTAGTTCTCTACATTAGGTTAGTAACCAGACTGAAGTTCCACAGCTGAAAATGATATTTTAAAAACATTACAATCTATGGAAATCTTTCACTTCAAGACACCTACATTTGGATGTTGATTTGCTTTTCACAGTCTAAAAACACCCAAAAAGTCCTAAGTTCAATCATTATCTGTGAAGACAAAATGATAAATTGTCAAAAACAAGGCTGAAAAGTATAAACCGGGCGGCTTGTTCTGAAATAATAATTGTACATTTACATGTTTTAAGGCTTTATAATAGGCATATTTCAAATTTCTAAGAATAGATGATGAATGTTACTATTGATTGGTAATCTAGTGAGAGAGAGGTAACACGTTTCCTTTTGGGAATGTTTCACATTCAAATTTCTTGGAATTGGAGCTCATTTGTTCAGACATTGAAGCGTTTGAGAGTCAAGGGAGTGGCGAATCAGGAAGATGGCTGGTTGTTTAGGATCACATAATTTAGTAAGTTGCAGTCTCTCTTAACTTTCTGCAGCAAATTATGGAGACACAGCTCATCACATATTCACTTGACTGACTAAGTGAAAGCCCATACTCACCACCATTTTGTTTTAGGCAGATGTTTAGCTAACTTCCCTTGTGGCAGTTCTGAACTGGCACACACTCCCAATATTTGACCATTGGGTGAGAGGGGGTAATGAGTGACATAATGAAACTTGAGCCCCCCCCCCATAATTTGGATCCAGTCCAGAGCTCTCAGGCCAGGGGCCTGCAAGTGCCAAAGGGGGACCCAGAAAATCAGGGGTTGCCCCGCACCGCAGGGGCTTTTGTTACACCACTGGTGGTAACACCAACGTTTAGCACTTTACTAATGCCAGATATTTCTTGGCGACCAAGATGTGTCTTATAAACAAAGGTAACTGAGATTTAGGATTCTTAGACTAATTTAATACATTAGTCAGAACAGATGATTGAGAACTTGCACACTCCAAAATAAAATTATACCAATGATGCTTGTGGTGTTGTGCTTGTAACGGTGCACAGACAGAATATCGTGTTTAAAATGTTGACATACACAAATATCGAGTTTTAAATATCGTGATACAGAAATATCGACAGGAAGAATGTTGTGGTCAAGAATATCGACTTGTAGGTGAGAAATATCGTTTTTGGAAATATCGAAGTTGTTAATATCGTTTGCAAAAATATAGTTGTTTAAAATATCGATGTTTTAATTAGTGTTATGTATTTTAGTATGTATCTTTAAAGTATGTGATCTATTTTTTTGTATAAGATTTTGTTTTGTTCTTCAATATATGTGTTACATTTTTAGTAGTTATTAATTTTATCTTAAATTTTGAGTTTTTAGGTTCTGTAGCGGGTTGTGGGTTTATAGGGGAATAGGGTGGGAAGTAATTTAATTATAATAAATTAATCATTTTTTATGTATTAGTATTTATTTAATTTTATAGTGTTAATTGTGGGAATTAATTAATTAATTAATTGGCTGTTAATTATTATGAATTAATTGGCAATTATGTTGTCATTTTTTAGGAGCGGGTTGTGGGTTTATAGGGGAATAGGGTGTGAAGTAATTTAATTATAATAAATGTATTAATATTTTGTATTTATTAATATGTATTTAATTTATATTTTATAGTGTTAATTGTGGAAGTTATTTCATTATTATATATTTATTAATTGGTTGTTAATTATTAATTAATTAATTTGTAATTAATTATGTTAATTGTGTCATTTTTTAGGAGTGGGTGGTAGGGTTTATAGGAGAATAGGGTGGGAAGTAATTTATTTATAATGAATTAATAATTGTTAATTAATGCTAATTAATTAACTAAAATTAAAATATGGCAATTGTGTAATTAATTTTTGATGTAAGTTGTGGGGTTTATAGTGGTAAAGGGTGGGAAGTAAATTATTTTGAATTAATTAATAAGTTGTTAATTGATATTAATTTTTTAATGTAAAATTAGTTATGGAAATTGTGTAATCATTTTTAGGTGTGGGTTGTGGTGTTTATTGGGGTAGAGGGTGGAAAGTAATTTATGTTTATTTGATTAATAATTAGTTGATTATTAATATTAATTTATCAATTGATAAATATTTATGGTAAGTTTTTATTGTTATTTTGTGTGTGTTTTGGTTTTATAGGGGTAACGTTTGGGGAGTAAATTAGTCTTTATTTGTTTTAATTTTTTTAATTAATAATATTTGTTTAATTGATAATTAGTTATGTTAATTATGGAGGTACATTTAAAAAAATAAATAAATGTGGGTTGTGAATTGTGTGGTGTTATAGGGTAGGAAATAAAAAATATTACTTTTATGTAATAATTAATGTTTTTGTTTATAAAAACTTTCTATTAAAAATATTTTTTTGTTTTTAAATTATTTTAGATTTTTAAAAAATAATCTTTCTAGGTATTTGTTAGATCTTTTAAACATTCTAATCTGTTTCTATCTTTTGTAATATTTAAATCTTTTATATACGTTTTATTTTTTTGTTTTAAAAAAAAATTGTGGTGTTGTTAATTAGTTTGTTTTCAATTTTGAAACTGACTCCAGTGGAAATATACATTTTTACCTCTCCGCTATCCAACACTTTCCCTACTGTTGCACCCACTGGAGTGGGAATAGTAATTTTTACCCATCCTCCATCCAACACTTTCCCTACTTTTTGACCCACTGGAGTGGTAGTAGTAATTTTTACCTCTCCGCTATCCAACACTTTCCCTACTGTTGCACCCACTGGAGTGGGAATAGTAATTTTTACTCCTCCGCTATCCTACATTTTTCCTACTCTTGCACTCACTGGAGTGGGAATAGTAATTTTTACCCCTCCGCTATCCAACATATTCCCTACTGTTGCACTCACTGGAGTGGGAATATTAATTTTTACCCCTCCGCTATCCAACACTTTCCCTACTGTTGCACTCACTGTAGTGGGAATAGTAATTTTTACCCCTCCGCTATCCAACAGTTTCCCTACTGTTGCACTCAATGGTGTGCAAAATTTAATTTGAAAGACTATTAAACATTTTAGGGGCCCATTACGATGGCGGGCGGAAGCACCACCGCCGTGCTGGCGGATGCAAAAACCACCAGTTACCGCCGGCACGCAGCAGTCCACACGCCCGCCCAATTACGATGCGAAAAGTAGGCCAAACACCGCCGGCAAGCCAGCAACACCGTCCGCCATCAAAGTGCGCCCGTTCACGTAGCGGCGCAGCACAACTGACACACACCGTCCGACGAAACACGTCCCGCCCGGCGCATAAATTACGATGCCGCAAACAAACGGCTCCCACGGCCAAGAGATACCGTATGACAAACCGAAGCGGTAACACGGATGCCGAGCACGGACAACGAAGAAGCGGCTCCCCGAGCATGAATCCAGCACTGCAGGCCCTCCCCATGCTCCTGCTGATGCACCACCAAGGACGCAACGTACCGCGGAGACGCAGGTAGGCACACACACAACAAGTGCACGCAAACAGCGCACATAGTGCAAGGGCGGAAAAAGCGGACAACCCCCCACCAGCGCGTGTACACTACACATCCACCATTGCATCCACATATGACACACAGGCCAAATCGTAACATCGCGTAACACATGTGTACACACCACCTGGGACTAGGAACCAACCACCCCGTCACGGCCCCAAAGCGCCGATGACGCCGCCACACATGCGCACAACGCAGAGGCCAACCGCAGCGCCATGCATGCGTCGCACACAGACACAGGGACACAACCAAGCAGCACACACATCAGCCCCACCCCGAACGCACATGACACGTGACAGGCCTGCCACAGACATGTCCCCAACGCCCAATTCACGGACAACACCCAACGCCACACAACCGACGCACACATGTCAGTGAAGACACGCAACAGCAGGACACACCCCAGTGTAACAAACATGGCGTAGCACACAGCGGCGGCAACACCAACTAGGAGAAGCAGGGCCCCTTCGGGAAGAGGAACGCCAGTACCACACTGAAACACCCATACCACCCTGCACATATGAACAAGACATATAAAACGGAACACCAAAGGCCCGGGGACCGACAACAGGTGGCCCAAGAATAACATTCACACACAAGGCCCAACGCAGAGCGGAAAGGCAGCCTGCCGCCCACACAAGGGAGAGCAGACAGCACTGAATGACCTTCCATTCCAACTCCGAAACCACAGCCCTACGACAGAAGCCGGTGAATACAGCCATTGTCCAAGAATAGACCAACACAGGCATGCCGAGGAGACCGACCACAGGGCAGATAGCGCATATCACAGAAGCACACAACGGACGGGGAAGAAAGAAGAAAACACTCCCCCATGTCGGCCACATGCAAGTTAATTGGAAGGAGTCACACATCACTGACCTTGAACTGTCTGAGAAGCATGTGGGAAGAGGGCCTGTGTCCTCCAAACAAGCCAACAGAACACAAGTCCTGTCTCCCTACGACTACACAGAGCTCACAGCAACCTCGGAGCGTGCACATTGCAGACTGCACACACAGCCGGAGCACGCCACCACAACGCACCGCTGCGAAATGGCAACCGCAACACACCTACCCAACTACGCCGAACAGCTCAAGCTGTACAAAACCAACCTGTTCCATACATTGGGATGCGATCTCCTGTCCCTGCTGAACGTAAGTTACCGACTGACTTACCGCATCACATTGTTCAGCTGCGTCATGCCCGTCTTCTACTGTCGGAGGTGTCCCTACCAGCATCCCGTGGAGATATGCCTCTCCAACCCGGCATGTCTGAAGGCGGACCTGCTACCACTACTCCTCCCTCTGGACGCACACGACAGGGCCTGCTCTGCCTATGGGGGCATGGCGTATGTGGCCAACATCGCACCCGCACTGAAATGGGACCACTGTGCCTCCACACGACGGATCATCGAGAACAGCTACATCGAATGTCACCCAGCATGCCCCATCATGGTCCTCCAAGGGACAACTTACGAACAACACCTTGACAGCCACCATCCGCTACATTGGCTGGCAAACATGTACACCACCAATGACATGGAAGCCCTGCTGGACGGCATCGCATACCTGACAACCTGTAAATTCGTCGGACCACAACGCAGGTTCCCCGAGTGACCTATGATGTCCAACCCCGCACCCATGCTTAGCTTCCGCACGGACTGGCCAGTCACCACCACAACAGCCATACCAAACGACCGGCAACTGTAACCACACCATCAACGACATCGCCATGACATCGGATATGACCGGGACATGCACACTGTTCCCCATCACATCCAGGAACACCGCATGCATCGTGGGAGGCAGTGGCATGGGCTCTGTGTATCGCACCCACATGGACGGAACTGCACGAACAACCAGGACACGACATGGATCCAGCGCACATGGACACACACACCGCTCAGTGGACATGAATAGGTCGCCTGGAGTCTGTGGGTGCTGCACCCCTCCCACCCCCGCCCCGGGAATCCCATACCAGGACCTTTGCATGGACGACAAGTGCATACAACAACAACACGACCCCAGTGACTGTGACATGTCCAGTAACCACCACAGTGCAACAACAAGTGGCACGCCGCTGCATGCACGCAAGCACATGCCCTGATGTCATCTCACATGCACGCGTGCATGAGGAACAACCGCAGCAAACCTGTCACATGGAACTGAGATGGACTGTGCCCATGATGCCAAGCGGTCTGGTAGGCTACATGTATACCGTCTGTGTCAAAGTCCGCAGCTCCGCAGCAATACGTAAATGTACATTAGCACAGCCTTGGCCAAGCAGATGTCACTCTGAAGCCCACATCCCACATGCAACAGCCAATCACATGTAACCCCACACCCTATCCCATTTGCAATCATGCTCAGTATATCCTCAACATGTATTCCGCTGCCAGTAGTGTCCACTATACTGCATCACAGAGGACAGAAGACTCAATATAATGTTTGAAACCAAAACTGTCTCCGCTGACTCATTTCACAAGTACGAATGAGAGAGGATGAGAGTATGTGAAGTACACGGCAGTCGTGACATGACCATGTAGTCCACTGGTATTGGATGTCAACGCAAATGAGTAGCACTACTGTGGAAGACACACATGTGTCGTGTGAAGTCGTATGGACGCAGTGCTCAGGTGGGTGGGTGCGACGGGTAGATGCGCACATGCCAAGTTGGAGCACGCCGTGTTGGGAGGGGTCATGAACAGTACACCACCGCTTCCCTGGGCATTGTGAGAGGACACCTGTCGGGGGGAGTGAACACGTGTGTGCACAGCAGCCGGGCACACGTACAAAGCGGTACCAGGCGCACCTCAGCCCACCCTCTGTGGACAAGCTGGATCCTGTTGTGCGCCCGCCATGCCCCTTGACAAGGCACACACAGCCCCAGTCGACCAGGTGTAACCCCAACATAGTCAATCCGCACAGGCGATACAGGGCACGGGATGGCAGTGGAGCATGGTGTGTGAGAGGTCTCCTCGCGCTCCTCCTGGTCATATCACGCAGGCAATAGAACCTCAACGTCTAGCATGGCACAAGTCAAATGGAAGTGTAGGGGGACGCACCACAGCACGAGCAGCACTGACGTCACGGGAGGTGGCTCGCACCATCCCATCCATTGCCCATCATACCAACCACGCCACATGCCATTGCGACTAAGTGCAAGCGTGTGCGCCACCACCCCCGAGCCCTCCCCAGAGAGGCCAAAGAGTGAATGTGTGGGCCATCAGTCACAGACGGACGCGGCATGGCCGCAAGGGCAGCCACAGCCACTGGGTGTCGCAGGTGGCGGATCCGGAAGGCGAAGACTGTGATGCATAGTCCATGCAGGCCGGGTCTCCATTTGGGGCACCACGCAGGTGGACGGCGTCCCGCAACACATCATACCCTGAGACAGCCCACTCGTGCAACTGGACCCACACATACACTCCTTGCCCTCTCTGGTGCGAGCTTGGGGCTGCCTGTGCAAGCGCTAGCCTCGCAGGTGAGCATGCATATTGGGGGAGCGAGGGAGGACATGAGGGCTGGGGCGAAGATGACTGTATCACTGTCAGTTAGTACAAGGGATGACCCAGATGTGGAAAGGAAGAGACCTGTCCCGTGTGTACTGCAACTAGTCGCCAATCCAACTACCCCCCATGTCCGGAATGTAAGCCCGCACCTAGGCCCGCCCATCCGCCACATAGAACATACCACCAGCACGACAACCTTCCCATTCGAAACACTGACTGGGGGTGGCGACCAGTGTACAATCATGTGTAGCCTACCCACGCGTACATGTGGGCCCTCCATGATCCATGTCACCTGCGGCAAAGTCATGACATGCGCAATGAGGGAAGTGAGGAGAGCTGTCCGCCCCACGCGCAGAAGGTGCATCAGCTCCACAGACCCAGCAGCGAGTCCAGCAGGGGTCACATGTGCAGGGGCAGCTGTGCCTGGTGTGAAGGCACATGCATATAGACAGCACATCGACCAATGTGTAGTCTGCCCACATCTACAGTCCATCATCATGCGGACATAGGAATTGAACACAGGGCAACACATCTTAGTTGGTGCACCCACCGTGACCAACAATGCGCAATCATCGACGTACCCGCCCTGTGCATGGCCCCCCACCCAACGGAGGCACATCCAGTGCCACCATCCCACACACACAAGCCTTCCACGGAACATGCTGTGTCCAATGGTCAGTACAGAGTCAGCGCCCATCTGGTGGATCCTGAACAGGAGACACATGCACACACATGCCAGCTCCCACTATGTACGTCTGCCACCTGGCACGTGCAATGTAACCTCTCACCTGTGACGTGTGACTGCAAGCACACAGCCGTCTTGGCATGGGGCTGTCAATGTGGACACCTGTCAATGTTTCGGGAGGTGTGATCCGTACAGTGCTGTACATAGGGTGCAGTGCTGACACCTACTACTGTCTCATATCCCCTCGTGCCACAGGTCCCACTTGTTTTGGCCGCTCAGCCTGTGCCCACATCGTCGTCGTCGTGTGCCATACTCATCCAGCCGCGGAAGCAGTTCCATGCTCAGCAGACATTCATGTTGCCGTGGCGTTGCCGCTTGACGGATATGCAGTCAGTCCCCATCAGCACGCCCCGCAAGTCATTGGGGCCTAGATCCCCATGTGCATGCACATGGCAGTGGTTTGTATCACTAGGCATTGCCATTGTTGGGAGACCTGTGTAAGTGTATTGTGGCCGTGCCGTCCCAGCTTGACAGCTGGGCTGTGGCTCATGTGCTTGCTCAGTCATGTCAGTGATGTGTATGCAAAATTGCTATGTGTCGTGTTGCTTTGACATGTGTCCTCTGCCATTGTCCCTAGGCGGAGACCGAACATTGACCGCCCATACCAATTCCTGGCGGACATGGACGATACAGAGGTTATTAGGAAGTTTCGGCTGGACAGGCCAACCCTGCATCGACTGTGTGCCATGTTAGAACCCCATCTCCGTCCCCGCAGGGTGTATCCGACTGCTGTCACCCCCACGGCTAAGGTGATGGCCGCCATGCATTTCTTCGCCACTGGGTCATTCCAGCACACAGTGGGCATTGGAGGAGGGATGTCCCAGCCCATGTTCAGCAAGGTGCTGAGGGATGTACTGGCAGCCATGATGCTGTACCGAAACAGGTACATCCGCTTCCCCAGGGCTCGTGAATTGGCGGCAGTGAAGGGTGCATTCTATGCCCTTGGCAGAATCCCACACGTCGTTGGAGCCATTGACTGCACACATGTCGGCCTTGTTCCACCACAGGCCACTGAGCACCTGTACCGCAACAGGAAGCACACGCACTCCCTGAATGTGCAAGTGGTGTGCCTTGCGGACATGGTGATCACCCACGTGTGTGCAAAGTTCCCAGGCTCAGCCCATGACGCACACATAATGCGCAACAGCATCTTGCCACGACTGATGTCCAATATGCAACAGGATCGTGCCTGTATTGTCGGTGAGTATGTGGAGTGGTGTAGCGTGCTGGTTGTGCGATGCCGTCCCCTGTCCAGTTGGAATTGCAACGGTTCTCTGTGTCCCTCACACCCAGGTGACTCTGCGTACCCGAATGGGGCATGGCTGCTCAGTCCATTGAGGAATCCTCGCACCCCAGCAGACGATCGCTACAATGAGGCACATGGGAGGACCAGACGTGTGGTCGAGCGTACCTTTGGCCTCCTCAAGTCCAGGTTCAGGTGCCTGGACCGCACCGGGGTGCGCTGGCGTACTCCCCACAGAAGGTGTGCCGGATAGTGGTGGCGTGCTGCATGCTGCACAATCTGGCCATTCGGAAGCAGATCCCCCTCATCGTGGATGACGGAGATCAACCAGGGCCCCAGCCCGCAGACCAGGACAGCTCGAGTGAGGAGGACAGCGGAGAGGAGGAAGCTGGTAATGTGCGGCAGCAGCTCATCGCCCGCTACTTCACTTGACGGTGAGTGTCCATGTACGACGGCTGATGTGGCTGTATCTGTGCAGGTGTGTGTGTGCTGTGTCAGGGTGGCCGCTTGTTCACTGCGTGCTGTGTGTCAACGCTCCATGGCCAGGGTAGTATGCCACTGTTGGTGGCTGTGGCATTGTGCCCTATTGCTCTGTGCGATGTGTGTACATTGCTTGTAGTTGTTGACATGTACTGTGTGATGGGTGTGTGACACACTCATTGAATGTGCTCCTGTTCTGTCTCCCACCCCTAGGTCCCTACAGGCCCTCCGGATTCAATTGCCATGCCACGCATCAGGTGCCTTTCCGCCCAAGGTGGCCGTTGTATTCCGTACAAATAAAACACAGGGCACAAACAGCAGTTAGTGAAAAAGGTGCATTTATTACAAACTGTGACATGTGATTGTGTGTAAGGTGATGACAAAAGTGGTGCGTGCAGTGACAATGAGCTGTCGGTCAAGGCTGCGTGATGCTCAGGGTGTACCCACTGGTTCTATGTCCATAGTCCAACACACACATGCCATCCAGATGGCTGTGTGGAGTGGGATCGTAGTCCAAGTCAATGCAGTGGCTGGTCAAGGAAGGCTGGCGGAGGCTGGCTGGCTGCCTCACTTGCGTTTGGAGCGTGCGAAGTCCTCCCGGGAGATCTGTTTCCACTTCGGACGGCCCCTTCCACGCTTGCGAGGGGGTGCCTGCTTGCGACATGCTGGTGGTTGAGGTGTGCTCACTGGCTGTGGACGCAGGGGAACTGGACACTGCTGCTCCACCCTGCGCCCCGGCAGGTGGTGGCGGAGGGGGAGCTGCTGTCCCTGGCAGTGACCTCACCGCCACCACCAGCTGGCCCATGAGGTCCACGAGTTGGCCCATACGGGCGTCCATGGACCTCAGCACCCCCAGCACCTCACGCGTGTCTGAAGCAGACCGGACCCATTGTCCTTGGGCCTCTTCATAGGCCCCAAGGACTCTGGCCATTTGAGGCAGGGCATGGCTCCCAGGGGAGGCTGGCGTTTCCCTGACCCTGCTCCTCCTACCAGTCCTGCTGCCACCGGCCTGCCCACTAGCCACATTGCTCACCACGGTCCTCGCTGTGGCTCCCAGGGTGGATCCAGTCGGCCGGGCCACCACCTGCGCTGGGGCTGGTGCCAGCGAAGACGTGGTGGTGGTGGCGGCGGTGGTGGTCGGTGCGGCGATGGTTGCGGCAGTGGTAGTGGCCACAATGACCGTGGGTGTGGCCGCAACGACAGTGGCAGCAGGGGGCTGGGAATGTTCAGCAGCCCTGGATGATGGGTTGGTGGGTAGGAGGGGTCCTGGGGAGCGGCTGGGCCCTGCCACACCAGATGGGCCTGCTTGGTGGTCCGTGTCCGAAGAGGAGGACAGATCCTCCAGATCCGTGTGTCCTCGTTGGGGGCTTGTAGGCTGGCTGTGCCTACGGCCAGCAGTTCGTCACCTGTGGAGAGAATGAGATTTGTTATTGTGTTGCACCTGGCGAAGTATGTATTTGTCGTCTGACATTAACAGTTCGTGCAATCTCGTACATGGGTTTCCCGGAGGCGTGTGTGTGGCTGTAGCATTTGTAGTTGTGTGTGCTTGGCAATGGGACTGTGTGCTGTGCACATGTGGCATGGGACGGATTGGCCATGCCGATGGGTGTGTTGCTGTGCCCCTACTTATTGTGACTCTGGTGTATGCGGGCTCCTGGCCCATCCTGGGTCTGGTTTGTACTTTGCTTTTGGTGTTCAGATGGGACGCTTAGGAACGCATATGGCAACATGGGGGCCATGCCCCAGATTCGCATTTGGGAGGGGATATGCTTTTGGGGTTCAAATGGAACGCTTAGGAACGCATATGGCAACATGGGGGCCATGCCCCAGATTCGCATTTGGGAGGAAATATGCTTTTGGGGTTCAAATGAACGCTTAGGAACGCATATGGCAACATGGGGGCCATGCCCCAGATTCGCATTTGGGAGGGAATATGCTTTTGGGGTTCAAATGGAACGCTTAGGAACGCATATGGCAACATGGGGGCCATGCCCCAGATTCGCATTTGGGAGGGGATATGCTTTTGGGGTTCAAATGGAACGCTTAGGAACGCATATGGCAACATGGGGGCCATGCCCCAGATTCGCATTTGGGAGGGAATATGCTTTTGGGGTACATGCTGTGAGCCATGGGTGCCGAACGTGACATGTGTTGTGGCAGCATGACAGTGCATGGTTTGAGGTGTGTGCATGCTTGACATGGCCTGCATATTTGCTGTCTGTTGTGATTACTGGACATGGCATTGGACGCATCGTTATGAGTGAGTGATGGTTGTGTGCCAGCCAACGTATTGCAGTTGTCCCATCTCCTTGGTGTGCGTGCTGCCCTGTGCCATGTGCATCACTGCAGTGCTCGGGGGTGTGGCCCATGTTGTGTGTTGTTGCTCACAGTGTGTCGTGCGCTTCATTGACTTCTGGCACATGGTTGGTCATGGGCATGTATCTTAGCGTGACTGCTGTATGTGTGGCAGCTGTGCGGATGACATGCCTTTCATGAGACTGGGGCTGACGGATGGGATGGATGGTATGTTGTATGTGCATGGTGTGTCTGTGTGTTTGATGGGTTCAGTGGTGTTCGTGTGCATTTATGTTGTTCCGCTCTGTTGCGTCTAGTGTTGTTTGTCTTACATAGGCGTAGTTGTGGGGTGTGTGGTTGACAGGCAGTAGGGGCTACATGGACAGGACTTCAATGGTGTTTCGGTTGTGTGTGATGAGTTGCACAGTGGCTGCCGTGTGGTACTATATTCAGTGTGGCTTGTGCATGCAGACGTGGCTCCTTGGGTGTTGCTATGTATGTGATGGGTCATGTGGGGTGTGAGTCTGTTGTTCATGTCCGTGTGCACATTGTTCACTTGTTCGTGACGGTGGGCGGTGCTGCGTGTTCGTCTGCTACGTGACATGTCCCATGTGTTGGTCGTGTTATGGTCCTCATGCCTCCAGTAATCCAGCCCTGTCCAGTTTCCCACCTGCAAGTTGTTCGTGCGTGCACTGTACTGGATGCCACATGGCTCTAAGCGGGGGTGCTCCATGTTGCAGGTCTGTGGGGGTGGGGGGGTGTTGTGGGTTGTGGGGTGGCTGGACACCCACTGACACCGATTGCTGTGGACCGTGATGTCTGCCTTTCGGCTGTCGTTGTGCACTGCGGTGGCTGACACGTGGCTGTGGGGTGTGGGGGATGCTCCTCCTTGCTGTGCTGTGGGACTGGGGCCTGGTGTGTGTTGTACTTGGGCTGTCCACCTTCCCACCCACTGCACTTTGTGTTCCTGCCACTTACCTGTTACTTGTCGGTTAGTGCAGCTGTGGCGGACACATGGGTGTGGTGGGTGCTCGTTGTGGCGCTTCTGGCATATTTGGGGACCTGTTGGTGGTTACGTGGCTGGCTGAGTGTACACATGTCCCCACGTATGTTACAGTTGTTCGGTTTGGGCTGTGTGTGGTGGTGTCTGTTGCATGTGTGTGTGATGTGTTGTGTATTGTGTGCTGGACATGGGGGTGTTTGTCCCTGGGAGCTGTGGCATGGTGGTAGTGCATGTGAGTACATAGCGGTGTGCTGGTATACATTAGTTTGTACTTACCAGCCTCCACTCCTCCTGCTAATCCGGCGAGGATCTCCGGATGTATTATGACTCGCACCTTCTCCTCCCACGCTTTGAAGGTCTTAAAGAGCGCGGGATTCCCTCCGCCAGTGACGGCAGCCAGCTCTCTGTTTTTGCCCTCCTTCTTCTTGACCAGGCTCTTTACGTCATTCCAACGTTTGTTTATTTCACCTCTGTTCCTGGGCAGGGTCCCGACTGCATTGACCTGGTCTACGATCCGGTTCCACATTCTGTTTCTGGTGGCTAGTGGTGTGTGCTGGACCATGTTCCCATAGATTTGTGGGTACACCTTGATGATCTCGTCGACCATGACCGTCAGCTCAATGGGCGTGTACTTGGGCATTCTTTGTGGTGCCATGGTGTTTGTGGTGCTGGTGCGGTGTGTGTTGTGTAATGTGCAGGGGGTTTGTGGTGCCGGTGTTTGGTGGTGGTGGTGGTGGTGGTGGTTAGTGATGTGTGCGTTTCTGTGGTGTGCTGCTGTCCTTGCTGTGTCACTGTGTCCTCTCTCCTCTCTGGTTTGCAATGTAGCAAGGGGTTGTGGTCTGTGGGAGTGCTGCTTTTGTACTCACCTATGTGGGTGTGTCCTCATGGTCTGTTGTTTTCAGGTGTGTTGTGTCTGGGGTTCTGGCCTTTGTATTTTTTGTTTGTCCGGGGGGTGTTTTCGGGATGTGTACTGTGCTTGTGTATTTGTGCGTGCCTTGCTGTGTGGACTTGTTGGCCATGTTGTGTGCTATTGGTTTTGTGAGCGGATGGTTTCTGTGCAGGTACGTGGGCGCCATGGCTTCTGCCGTGTCGATTCTCATCGGCGTTCTTTGCGCTGGCGGGCGGTATATTTGTGGTTTTTCCGCGCTCATGGCGGTGCGATCGTAATTTCACGTGCGGTGTGTCGGCCGTGAGGGCGGGCGGTTTTGTGTTGTCGTGCGTGTTTCCGTCCGTGGCGGGCGGTTTGACTCCGACTCGGACGTTGGCGGGCGGTATTTTGTGTGTTTTTTCCGCCGATGGCGGTTTTCGGTTTGTGTAATCGTAATGGCGTGGTCGGTGTTCAGACGGTGTGTGCGGGCGGATTTTTGCCGCTTCCATGCCTGGCGGATTTTTTTACGCCGGGTATCGTAATGGGCCCCTTAATGTTTTAATGTATAGTATAATGTTTTTTATTAGATTTTATGTTATAAGTGTATGTAAATATATATATATATATATATATTTATTTGTAAAGTTTTATATATGTATAAAATTATAAAATAAATTAAAATTAATAGTTTATTAATTGTTTTAAAGTAAATAGATATATATTACATTTTATATATGTATGTTTAAATATTTTTTAAATTAAATTAATTTTATTATGTTTGTTAAAATGTGTATTAAATCTAAATATGTTTTTTTTTTTTTAACAACTAATTTTATTAGGTTATTTCGCAATAGGAGAGGCAGTAGCCCTACAAAGACCTGTAAGGGAGAGAGGATGTTATTAGCACCAATAACCACATTTCTGACATGTATCGACACCCGCCAAACACGCAGCTAAATATGTTTTTTAAGTTAATTTTATTATTTAATATATTTAACATTAATTTTTATTTAAATAAAAAAATCGATATTTGGTACATCTATATTTTTCACATCGATATTTTTGTTTCGATATTTTTGTACTTACAATTTTAAATATAGGATGTCGATATTTTTTACATCAATATTTTTGCATTGATATTTGTGCATGGGGATATTTTGGGCATCGATATTCTATCAGTGAACTGCTTGTAACCATGTATTGAACTAACGTGCACATTATCCAATGGCATAAGCAAGTACTACAAAAATCCCATAGATGTGAAATGTTTTTTTAACATGTGGTAAGTGTATTAATAAGGTGAAATACACAATGTGTCTGTGATTACATCAATTGAGGTGCATAATATTTGCATTGACAGTGAAGGAATTAAAAAATAAAAATGAGAACAGTCCTAATCAATACTGAGTTCTCTGCTGTATAACGAATGAGAAGAAAAGGGTCTCTTCCCAAGACCAGTGCACGTAGCAAAACCACAAGTGATGTCACGGACTTGAGAAAAGTAGAAATAGCAGGCTTGTCGAATGCAGGCGAGTGGCAAAGATGAACGTTTAGACTTCATTGTTTGTGTGAGGTGAAGCCGGCCACTACAACCGTCAAGACTGAAGAGTAAATGAGAAATACAAACAGAATACAATAAAAATGCATACAATGCACGAAATGAGGCACGGATACTGGGGGTTTTATCTTCCAATAATTCATACTCGGTTCAATGTGCAGGTGTATTATCCTTCTTATTCCTCCAGTATTATTTTTCTATTTTGTTCGACTAATATGTTAACGCTTTTTTGATGTTTTCAGTGTATGTTGGTTCATAATGCAAATACTGGAAAATATGCATCAGTATTGTGAGAATTCATATTGACAGTGAAGCCCACCTCAGGCATAGGATGGCATCATCTTTTTTAAATGCCCATCTCAGGAATTCTAATCTGCTGTACCCCACACCCCTCGCTAAAAACTGCTGTGAATCTGTATTGGTGTCTGTTGTTCTGTTTGCAGTTTTGAGGAGTATATCATCTGATATGCATCATTGTCTGACAGATGCTTGTCTTCAATAGCTGTGCTTAGTTTAAGCCAGCTCAAACTGGCCTACAGGGCAATCTGGCAGTGCCCGAATGACTGATTTGGCAGATCAGTGTATGGGCAGTTTTTGTGGCTGTTTGTGGGCCTGTTTTATGGTCTAGCAGGCCGGTTTTTACTGTTAGTTTCTCTGATATTATCACAAAACATTGCCTGCAGTGAGCACAAATACATGCAGTGTCCCATACCTTGCAAAACACCCATACAGCTGGTCTTTACAGGTTTAAAACTGCCCTGATTTGCTAATGGGGGCCACTTTTTATTTGGTTCCCGGGCCTATTTTCTGTCACAATCTGGCCCTACTTTAAGCAATGGGTTTTGTGGATGTCAAGGAAACTTTGAAAGCGATATTGATCCTGCTGGCACAATACAAGGTTCTCCTCGCTACCTTGGGCAGAGAATGCTTAACTTGTTCTCCTGGTCCCGTTCTTCTGTTTTTCAGAGTAATTATCATTGGCGGCTCCTCCGCTATGGCGGAAGAGCGTTGCCCCACTGCTTTTAAGCAGTGCAAAGTGCGAAACATAACATGATAATAACTTTGAGTTATTATCATTTTCTACTTCGTGCTGCTTTGCGGGCGGGCGTGTGGGTGGGGCTGCTCTGCTCTCAGGGGAGGAGTGGTTTGCCCACTTCTTAGTGCGCAGTGACTGTTTGGTCGGCCCTCTCGGGCCGCCCAAACCAGTCATGCGCACTTTCCCTGCCCTCCATGCAGGCTGCATTGCAGCCTGCATGGAGAACATGCCCGCCCCTCCAGCCCCTGAGCGCCGTGTCACGGTGCCTAGACCAACCACAAAGCTGCATTGCAGCGTTGTGATTGGTCAGGTGAGCCTGGCTGTGACAGAGTCCGAGACAGAGGATAGCAGGAGCTGAGACGCGGGACCTGGCGGCAAGGTAAGTTTAATTCTCTTCCTACTGC
Organism: Calotriton arnoldi; assembly: GCA_963921515.1. Classification (NCBI taxonomy): domain Eukaryota; kingdom Metazoa; phylum Chordata; class Amphibia; order Caudata; family Salamandridae; genus Calotriton; species Calotriton arnoldi. Next base: position 1,225,107 of record CAWUFW010000535.1, on the reverse strand, counting down.
GCACACAAACCCCCTGCATACTCCCCCCCCCCCCGCCTCGCCACCTGCGAGCCATGCCGGCCGCCACTGGTAATTACCCTGAATTGCTTAAGCAGTTGTTATCCCAAGCTTCTTTAAGTACTGCTCTTAGATTTCATATAATCTATTCTTCTTCCAGCTTGATGAAAACATCAATATAAACTAATAGCTTGCATGTTTCATTAAAGAAACCACTGAGAGTTTGTGATGGTTATTAACGATGGCCAGTGTTAATTGGTTGTTTTTGTTACAGGTAGGCTGCTGATATATAGTTCTTTGCCTGATAAAATCTTAGGCACCCCTTAGCATTCTGTGTTTCATAATGTGGTTCTGGAGATACTAGATGATTGGATACAAGCAACGCATGATTCAGCTTACTTGAACCGATTTCTACAGGATTGCCATAATGACACAAATTGACTGGTAAATACAAAAATAGTTGCATTGATATATCTTGGGATTTTGATTTTGCCTTTTTCTCCTTATGATGTGCTGTGCCTGTGCAGCAGTCTTCTTTGACTCCATTTTGAGTAAAATAATGAAACAACATTTTTTAATGTTGGGGCCACTGCCTACAGCTCAGTGCTCACAGATTGCACCCTTGATAAAGCCAATATGTTTAACAGCAATCTAATCACACAGCAGCTGTTTTCCAGCTTACAGGTGGAACACATTGTGTCGAGAATGGCTACTATAGGAAACCAGCAGCATGAATTAGGGAAGTTATTATTTATGGTTTCCTGTTTTCACCTCACATCAGTAAAATCAAAACTTGTGTTTTGCTGCTGTGAAGGTAATTCTAAGATGCAGCACTCTCAATATCTTTCTCTGCATTGATCAGGCCCCTAGGAACCCGAAAAATGCTGCAGAAGGGTAGTTGCTGATCACCCCATCTGGGTCTCCAGAGACCTGAAGGAGGTGGCTGAATAACAGGATGTGGTCTGCCCTGGCTTTTGTTAGGCCTACAGAGCTTGGATGGAATGATGAGGTAGGGAATTGATGAATACCACTGTGGCTCAATCCTTCTACATCTCCCCTGCCACCCTCCAGTCTGTTGAGACTTGTGAAAGAGTGTGGATCTCTCCCTTACTTGGCTCTATTTCTCCATCACTGAACCATTGCTAAGCGTGGTGACTCCAATGTTCCTGTTCTCTGAGCAGTGCACTGAAGAAGGGAAGCAGGGGTGATGCACAGAGGGATGTAAGGGATGCCCATATACATTAAAAATGAAAGTCGAAGGGCTGCTAAGGGAGGTGGGCGAGGAAGGCAGCACACAAGGTATTTTACACTTTGTGTGGCGGTTGGGGTAGGAGGCAGAACAGAATATTCTGTATCGACCTCCATGACTTAATTTCCTGCCAGAGCTGATCCATGGGATCAACTGTAGTGGAGGGTACACCTAAGGCAAATCCATAAACAATGTAAACTTATATTGAGATAGTTAAAATAAAGATGTTCCTTACCTTTCTAAACTGATTGACATTTCATGATTAGCTTCAATTGTCCATGTCACTCAGAACTCCTTGGGGAAAAGCTTCCCTGTTGTTCGTAACAATGTATCTATGGTTTTGCATCTGTGGGGACTCTGCTTCTGACTGAGATGACAATGTGGAATTAAGCCCTGGAACTATCCAATGCTGCAATGTGTGAATTATTCTGCTCATGACAAGAAACAAATGACAGCAAATCAGAAATGGCAATACAAGGTACATGTATGCCTACACTAACCTAACCTCACACTTTGTGACTCACGAAGCTTGCAATGTCCCCCAAGGGCATCCTATTTGATACATATGACCAAACCTGGCTTCCCAGTTAGGATCCCTTGTGGTGCTTCCACTGGCAGAATCGTTGACTTGGGAAAGAACCACCACTGAGGAAGGTACATGTCACATGTGGTACAGCCAACCTTAATGATAAGTGTCTTTCTATGTAATTACAACCGTGAAAAGACTTCAAGCAATAAGCAGGAGCTCCATGAGATAGAGGGCTGCGAGTGCTACTCTGTTGACTATGTGATGTGATCTATTAGTTCCTGGAAGGGCAACTCAATTTCTTGACCACTCCCAGAGGTCATTTAAATGTACCAATTGCCTTTAAATGGGTTAGCAATGCCCCTCCTCCGTCCCCTAATATTATTTATTTTTCTCCAGAGTACTCATAGCAGCTCTGTTTATCATCATCCTTTCTGGAGGAACCCTTTAAAGGGACACTAGCCTCCCTGTTCATTCTTGGCATACACCCATAACACTCTGTATTTGTAATGCTCCTGCATGTTCCACCTTCCACTTATTAACTCACCAACCTCCTTACTTGACTGGGCAATCCTTCCTGGCTCATCACTCTTTGCATCTTGTTTAGGATTTCTGAGGTGGATCAAAGGATCTGAAAAAGTGCCTGGCCGAGTATGCATCTCCCACTCATGTCTTATGTCTTTTAACCTGTTCTCTACCTGTCTCTTTTCCTGTTTCTTCTCATGAAGACCATAGGGGAATTGGAAAAAAAACACATGTCCACCTGATTTTGTCTACTGGTTTGCTCATTTGTCCAATATTTATTTAGTCTTAAGCCATATTCCTGTATATCCCACTACATTAGTAGCCCAAATCCCACAACAAAATGAATGTGAAACATGTTGATACTGACCCTAAATCCCACTGAGGGGCTTTTGGTATTTTTTCTAATGTATCTTTCTTCTCTTTCACTTAAACCACCACTTTCTGCCTTCAAAACATAATCTTGGACAATCCAGACATAAGCGATACTATAAGTATGGAAGAGTGTTTGCAACACCCCCTTTATTAAGACACCAAAAGAGATGGAACATCTTTTTCCATGTGAAGTTAAATTGAAAAAAATCTGAATGTGAAATTTCACATTTTTCTTAACCCTATGCATGTTGTTTTTCTGAATGTGGAGCACCCACATCTGTAAGATCAGGATATACATACACAATTTTTGTCTGAATCAGATGTTTATAATGCAGGTGAAAGCAGTAAACTTCCATTACATGTAGGCATATGTTAACGAAGAGGTCAACATTTAGTAACTATTTGCTAGTTTTCTGTGACTTTAGTCTTATGAATTAAAATAGAACTGAAAGAAGATGAAAAAGAAACAGTCAATTTAGGGTGTAATCAATTTTTAGGAAAGGGATTATGAGAAGGGGAGTGCAACTCTGCATTTATACCTTAAGAATGGGTTGCTATACATTCCATCTCCCTGCCCCAAACATATTTGTCTTAGCTACCATAAAAAAAAAAAAAATGACTGGGAAATTCTTACAACAAGACAAGGAATTCTGTTTTCTGTGCTAGACCTTCTTACATACTCTGGCCAAGGCTCTCTCCCCCCTGTTTATTTATTCTCTGCCCTCTGTTATGGGGAAAGAGACAGTTGGGGTGCTCACAGGTCTCTCTTTCAATAATAATATCCTTTTTTAGGCCAGCCTTGGCATGGCAGCTGGTTGTTTACCGATTGTTACCAATACTTTAAAATGTACATAAAAGGGGCATTGGCTCCGCCCAGAGCAGCATTACCTTCTACCCATGCTTTGGACTCTTTATGTATCCTTCCGCTTCCAATGGCATGCTTGGATTGTACTGCAGGACGGACTATTTTACATCTCAAATGCACACTGAATCATCACACATTACATTCTATATCTCGTAAGTAAATTTTATGCATAGTCATATTTTTTGCTTTCTTTTCTCACTGCAGTCGGGAACTGCAATACAATCCGGAGCTGTTATTTTTGCCAGGGTTTGTTGCAGGTTAAATCTTGAATGGAATGTAGTCCACATTCATTAGTGAATGAGCAGAGCTATAGACAGTGAAACACAGAGTGAAGCCAGCCTCTTTTCCCAAGGGCCTCCACTGACTAAAAACAATATGCTTTTTTTGCCGATGGGTCCAGAGCTGAATTTACTATGCTGTGCAACAAGTCGTTCACTTTTTTATTTCTGCTCAGTTTTGCTGTGAGAAGCGTGTCAGAATTTGGGAGAAGTGAATATGGCCCTTTGTCCGTGTACTTGTCAAGCAAAGCGCCGTGCTCTCCGTCCCACCAGGAGGGTCAGGCTGCCGGGCGTCTATTCGCAGAAACAACCCCCCTCCCCCCCCCCACCCCTCCCGTGTCAGTCCAGGCAGTCAGACACTTTGAAACAACCGTTGCCTGTGAAAGGGCGCTTTCAGCGCTGTCAAAGCGCCATTTTTCGTGACAGCAGTAAAACCGAGTGCGACAATAAACACAATACTACTAGTAACAATCACGCAGGGCGCTCATTGCTTTCCAGATAACCACGAAACTCACTTTAGAATATTTGTTCAGCCATTTGTGTGGTTACATTTGGAACTGCCGTCTTCATTCACAGTTACTAATACATGTTATGAAAATAATATTATGCATGCGCACGCGGCTGGTTGCTCAAACCTAACTATATTCTAGCAGGGGAAAAAACATAATAAACTTTTAATTATTTTCAAAATAGCAATTTCAAGTGTGCATGTGTTTTTCACCCATATTTCAGGCTAATATATTTTGATTAGAGGTGTACGGGGTGCCAGCAGAAATAACAGCTTCTCGGAGCGCGGATCTCCCCAGACAATTAAACTAATTAAATCTTTACCAACATTAACACAGCTCCGGCATTCCACGGACAGTGGTTAATTATTGCGCGCGCACAGAAAACCTCCGCTAAGCAGATGAAAACAGAGACCATTCGAAGGGCCATGGAGTTTGTTCTTTCTTCATCTTTTGATAAGGTTTAATTAAAACCGCCTCGCCATTGTGGCGAGAATGAATGTGCTTGTTTTGTTAGAAAAAGCCAAATTATTCACTTCAGCTCCGGTTCAGTAATCAAAGCATTCGCAGAGTTTTAGGTCTTGCTGGAGCTGTTGAGATATAATTACTGAAATTCTCCAGCAAGGCTTTATCGTAATGTAATTTCAGTGTTCTCTCAAAACCATTGAAGAGGCGGCCTTATTCTGAGGAAACCAAGGAAAACTTATTAAAATTGCATGCGGCTATCACTTTTGAGCAAAACAAAAAAACAGTGACTAAGAAATGAAAAAAAGACTATAATTGCATGGTTTTTTGTATGTGTATATATATATATATATATATATATATATATATATTTCTTTTTTTCTCACAACACTTACCTTTGCATTACAGCCAGACAGAAAGTGCTGATGAGGTATGAAAGAGATGGATTACCACAGCCCATTCTATGTTTGTGTATTTTGTGTAAATAGAAGATATCTCACCTCGAATTTTGATCCAAATATTTTCTGTAGTTGTGGAAAAAAATATTTTTCATTTTAATGTTTTTTTAAAATTTGTGGTATCTATCTAGGTCGTACTTTAACAAGCAACACACGCTACTTTTTCCTCTTTATCACAGTTTTAGTATTATTTCCTTTAAATATAAACATTCAGAAGATAGAGTTATGACCTCAAGCTTAGACTCTCAAGAGAGTGCCCGCTGAGCAATCTGTTTTGAGGTGTCATAAGGAGGTTACCCAGTTCCTTGAGAACCTTACAGATGAGTAGTCGCGCATTACAAGCCACTTGATTAATTGACTTCAGTACTATGTACAACATCACTACATTGGCCCTGGATTTTGTCTGGATGGTTGCAACGATTCTAAAGCTTCAAAACTGATAAGAAGCTAGTTGAGGTGTTAACGTTTGTAATCCTGGCAGTAGGGTGAGCCTAAGCCATGGAAATGAGGCACAAGAGGTAAGAATTGCTGGCTGGATACTGTGCACTGGACATAGATGGACACAAGGAACTGATGTTTTTGCTGAGCACTGCAGACCTTTATCATGGAATGGTGGCTTCTCTGGAGCTATGCTTCTTTCTGGCATTGGATCTGGGGATCATTACTAAACTTGTGAAGGATTCAGCAGGAAGCCTCTTTGTGGCACCCACTCGATGTGGAGGTTTCTAACGGGCACTGCTTTGAGATTAACGTCCCGGGTAGTCTAAAATGACTTCTTGCAACCTGTTAAATGTAATGCATAATTATCAGGTGTTTGTAACTATAAAGCGCTTCCCTTCCTGATTCAATGTAAGTTGAGTTCAATAGCTTTAAGTCCATACACCAGTGAGCAAAAGCACTTGGATCAATGTGTGGTCATGTCTTTGGAAAGCCTTTTGGTAGAACTCGCATTGCTTCAGTGCAGTGCCACAGTAAGTTGATATGAAGGAAAGTTGTGCACAAGAAGGAAAGAACCTGGATGCACATTTTTAATAAAAACAACACTTTCTTATAGTTGCATATGTTGGTTAAACCGAACTCTCGTATGCTCTTTTCCATTTCAAAATTCAGAACACTGAAACTGATTGTCATTTCTACATAATCCAACTTTGCTACTCATAATGTGACCATTTATTGAAATGCTGATATTGTTGCTTCCTTGACTATCAAAAAATGAATATGATATGTTTTAGATAACAACCTTAGAACCATTCACCTTGCAGTACTGAAGCTGGACAGATAGGGTGTGAACGTTCACATTTTTAGGTGAAAATCCACGTGCAAAGAACTTGGATAGTTAATGGCAATTCTCGTGGCTATCATCTTCCACAAGAATTATGTGAAGATTGTGAGGGAAAATCTTCACACATTCCTATATGAAATCTTAGATTATACTACTCAAGTGCCCCTTATAACACAGCAAGAATTTACTTCCTACTGAATAGCACCAGAGTGCTGCGGTTCAACATGCGTGCTGAAACTAACAATAACCCAAACTGTGCCGCAAATTAACACAGGGGAGAGATTTGTTTTCAATAACTCTGTTATACTGCCAACCTCTGACATTATATCTTTTAGTAAATATATTTGCCACACATACTTTTACCAATATAAATATTATTGAAGCAAAAAAAGGGTTCTTGTGATTTAAAATTAATGTGTAATGTATAAAACTTCACTAGAATATTAAGTATGTTTTAAACATTTGCTCAGAGAAGGCATCAGGACATGGAGTGTATGTCTAATTTGCCTTTCCGCCACACCATCAACACTAACATGAAAGTATGTGATACAGAGAGATGCATGAGATAAAATGAAATCATAAAAAAAACTATAGATTTCCGAAGGAGAAAACATTAGGAGAGAAAAAATACAAACCTCGTGTATTAACCAGGGCTGGACAGGGCTTTTATTCCACTGAGTATTTCCCCTGCGGGCTGGAGCTCATGGAGGCCAGTTTTGAAAGCCCAAGACCACTGATGGTGACTCTTCCTTTTTCCCCATCTCCCCAAGGTTAATTGGAGCAGGCACAAGGAGGCTTCAAGAGAGACAGAGGGAGAGGGAGGGTAGGGGAGATAAATTGAAAGCGATCAGATAGGGAGGAGAGGAGGAGAAGACAGGCTGGATAGATGGGAAGAGCACGGTAGTGCAAGAAGACGAAGGGAGCGGGCCGGTTTGAACGTTTTTAGCCAGGGCTGCTATTGTTTCCCGGTCTGGCCCTGGTATTAACAGCAAAAACATAAGTTTGAAGACAATAGGACACTGGTATAGTTGGGATCAATGATTCTAATAAGTTTCATTTTTGTAAAACTCTCAAGGATTGTTGGGATTTGTAGTTTTTTGTCTTTTTTAGTACCATAAGGTAAAAGAATCAGGTGGTATGTGCTATGAAGTTTAGAGTCATACGCTACTTAACTAAAGCTATGAAGCACCTTATAAACAAGTATTTGAAGGTACAGAACATCGAAAACCTAAACGGGCACCAACAACACCCTGGGTAATATAAGGTGAAATACTCAGGAGAAGTTGAAAAGGAAGTCCGAGTGCATTAGAAATGGGGTTTGAGCTTTTGCCTTAAGGGAAGATGAGAGTTCACTGGGAAGTTTATTCCATGTTTAAGCTTCAGGGACTGAGAAATGGAGTTCCCTTATAAAGCCCAATCATTACAAGGATCACAAAAAACGGTTTCACACAGAAACCCTGAGAGTTTGATGTGATGAATTGAATATAATAGAATGGAAGATCCTAAATGTTTGTTAGTGATTTGAGCACAAAACAACACTCTCTGACCATTAACCAATGGAGTGCGTTCCTGTTTTCAGAGAAAAGATCACTTATTCCCAAACCAAAGTAATGGTTACTAAAATATTCTGGACTGGTCATACCCTGTTTCTAGGTTGTCAGGCAGCACTGGTTTTAAAGTGCTTCAGACGTCCATCATGGTATTCATGGTAGCAGTAACTATCAGTTTACTGTGTTATAAAACTAAAGTTGTGTACTTCTAAACTATTATTTAGTGCTCTAAAATGTGATGGGCCATCATAGAAGTTGGAGTTCTCCATCCTGTCATCTCTTGTATTTTACTATAATTATAAAGGAATAATTAGGAAGGGTGAGACATTGAGCCCACTCAGGAATAAGCAGACCTTTCAGCATGGGACAGCAGAAGGAGGAAGGCTCTCCAATCCCATATCTTTTGGAAAAAAAAGTTTTATGAATGCCTGGCAGCTGCAACTTTCTAAAAACATGCTTTTGCGCACCTTTATGTATTTTTTTTAAAAATTATCACTCCAAGGGTGTCCGCTATGCACACATAAGTGGAAACTCATGAATGTGTATAATTCATCAAGGTGGGGCCATAGTACTGTCACGATGCATATGTGTGCAAGTGTGATGACACATGTTCATTTATACATCATTGCACCATTTTATTTTGCTTCTTGCCCATACTGAACAGCTTGGTCTTCACTTGCAAGACAAAGAGGTGCGACCTATTATTTTTGGCAGTTGTTTTAACTTGTTTCATAATGTAGGAAGCTGGCTGTTTATATGGTATGCCAAAAAGAGATATACTGTGCAAAGAGTCCAGGTATTCCCTTACTAGTGGACAGGGGCTTGCTCTAGCAATCCCAAGGTGCTCTTCTAGGGGGTAGTGTGGTCGGGCCACCTTGGGCTTATCAGAGTGGAGTGTTAGACGTCTGCACATAAACAAAATAGTCTTACTTAAGGTTCCTTTAGGGACCCAGTTTGAGCTCCTGGGAAGCCCTGCCTCAGACATGGTATTAAAGTAGCTGGGACCTGTTTAGAAAACTACAACAAATTCTAAGTACTTTCTCAAGGCCTAACTAACTTAATTACTTTTTAAATTCTAAACAGTTTCACTGTGGGACTTAACACAAGGCCCTAGCAGCTAGGTTTTAAACAGTTTAGAAAAAATCGGAATCAGAAAAAATGTTTTCGATTAAAGACAATTTTGGATTCCTTAGTGGAATCGCCCATTAACCATGTGGTGCAGCAGATGTCAAGTCTTGCATCCCACCGCTGCACCACCAATGTACGGAGCTGGCTCTTTATATGATGTGCCAAAAAGAGGTATACAGTTCAAAGAATCCAGGTATTCCCTTACTAGTGGACAGGGGCCTGCTCTAACAATTCCAAGGTGCTATTCTAGGAGGTGTTGTGGTCGAGCTGCCTTAGGCTTATCATAGAGGAGTGTGAGATGTCTGCACATACACACAATAGTCAATAAACGATGCATATGACTCAATAAGGAAATCCACACCAATTTATAAAAATAACACGTATTTTTATATAACTTTAGGTTCCAAGATCATCAAAATCAGGTAAGTAATTTTTAAAATAGCAGGTTTGAAGTAAACAGGTTTTTGATACATTAAATCGTAATCGAAGCACTTCACGGCAATGTTAACTTTGGAAGAAAACATACGCTGCATATGGTCACTTAACAATGACTTACAGGACTGTTCTCCGATTCATAAGGTGAGTATGGGGCATAGTCCAAGGCAACACCAACAGGTCACTTTGGGAGGCACTGAGGTGTCCGGGTGCAGGGGTGGGTTTTTCAGCGTCAGGTGATTTTGATTCTTTAAATCGGAATTGAAGCACTTTGTGGTTAACCTCTGGAGGAAAAACATGTATTGCACTCAGCACTGACATACAGGACCAATCTTCTGGATTTAAGGTGAGTATGGGGCAGGATCCAAAGCAGCACCAACAGTTCACTTCGGGCAGCACTGAGGCAGCTGGGTGTAGAGGTGATTTACAGCGTGGGTGCCACATTCAAGTCTATGGAGATCAGAATAGAGACTGCAGGCTCGGACTGGGGGAGCAGTCGGGCTAAACCAACGGGGGGCTCAACTCTTGCAATGCTCAGGGACATGAGGACACCTATGGTCCTCTTCTCCAGGGGCGACAGATGCAGAGGTGTGTTTAGGCATCGGATTTTCATCACCGGGAACACTCATGGTAGAGGGGGCCTGCAAACAGAGGCTGTAGGCTGCGTCAGAAAGTCCACAAGGGGCAAGTCCAAGGTGGGCTTTGTCCCTGGAGGGCCAGGGGACCGCACTGGTGCCATTGTCCCATTTCAGCTCGGGCTCAGAAGCACGGGTGCTGTAGTGTTTTGAGGTGTCGGGTTTTTTACACTCAGTCTTCTTTGCGGTGCCTGCAGGATGCAGGAAAGCAGCTCCGCTGTTCGACAGGAGTTCTTGAGTCTTTATTGAAGGCAGGCCATCCTCCCAGGGTTCAGAGTTCAGAGGCACAGTAGGACGAGACGTCTTTGGCGCAGTTTCGATGGGGAACAGCAGACAAGCCGGCAGGGCTGGTGCCAAGTCAGATGCCCTTCATCTGTCTTCTGCTTTCACTGCTCTTCAGTGTCCTTCTTCTTCTTAGGTCGTCAGGATTTTGGGAACACGTTGGCACCATTGGCCCACTTCAGCTCAGGGGTGGTGCTCACCTGATGGTGGACACGCCGGTCTTGCCTAGCTAATTTTCCCACCTGTCCAGGTGCCAAAGGGCTCTGGACAAAGGGGTTCAGTAGCCTCTCCTGTAAGAGAAGCCAGTTTTGCATACTGAAGGCAGTGGGTCTCTTTGAAGCTCCCTGGCCCTGGAATCCTACTCTGCAGGTCATCCTGTGGGCGGGGGTGCAAAGCACCCCCTGCTTGAGCAGGCTTGGTATATGGCCCTCGGAGAGCTAAGGTCCTCACCATTTGGGGTCAGAAACCCATCTCTGGTGGCAGGCTGACGAATACCTGTCAGTCAGAACACCAGTACCTGGTAGGTTTTCAGGGGGAACCTCTAAGGTGTCCTCTGGGTGCATGTAGTGCTAAATCTGACACTGGCAATAGTGCGGGTTTTTTAATACGAGATGTTTGATACCAAGCATCCCTATTTTTAGTGAAGCCATCATGTAACAGGGGAACTCATTTCCACCAGTGTCCAGCACATGCTTTTAAAATGGCTCCCCTGATCACTCGTACTGGCAGTAATTGAACTGACCGGTACGGGGACATATCTGCTCAGGCAGTTAGGCCCTCACATGTAGGCACCCTGCCTTAGGGCTGTAAGGCCTGCTGTAGGGGTGACTTACTTATAGTGCATGCAGTATAGGCACGCATGGCACATAGTTGTGTTGCGTTTTCACATTTGTCCACACCAAGACACACAGCCTTCAGTGGCAGTTTGCATGAGCTCGGTGAGGGGTCCCTTAGTGTTGCACAATTCACGTTGCAACCCTTGGGGGAACCTTCTTTAATGCCTCAGGACCTAGGTACTAGGGGTTCCATTTACTAGGGACTTACAAAGGATACTAAAGGTATCGCCAATTGGGAGAAACAATCGCACAGTTTTGGGAAAGAGATCTGACACTGGGGACCTGTTTAGTAGGAACCCTGTGCACTTCCAGTCGAAATCACATCAAATACCAGGCAAAAAGTGGGGGTGACCAGGTCAAAAAGGGCACTTTCCTACAGTAGTGCTATTAAAACCAGAGGCGGTTGCCTTATGAGGGTAGGGGAGCATCACCACCCCGCCCGCCCGAGCCTCGCTAAGTGTTAAAAATAAAATGGCAATGAAATGTTTTCATTGCCATTTTATTTTTAACCAAGACGCTCCACAGCCTCCAGCCTGCCTCCGAGCCAAGAGGGCATGCCTTCTGCTGCCGATTGGCAGCAGGAGGACTGGAGAAGTCATGGCCACACACTTCAAAGTGCACATGTCACTTTGGCCAGCGGCCTTGTGCCGGCCAAAGTGACACATGCACTTTGAAGCTACTGGTGGAGACCAAGCTGAGGCCTCTAGGGCCTGAAGGAGCATTAGACCAACCTGCTCCATCCAATCCTGCTCTCATGCAGACGCGGAGCCCACGGGTAAGTAATATAAAATGTGTAATGCATGTACTTTAGTTTGTGTTTGTTTTATTTTGGAGGGAGGGGTTGTTTTTAATTGGGCTTTTGAGGGAGGTTTTTTTTTTTAGAATGGGCTTTTGTAGAGAGTGAAAATTTGTTTTTGTTTTTTTGGAGGTGGTGGGGCACTTTCCTCGCCTCACCACTTTGAAAGGTCACCAACTGCTCCTGATTAAAACCACTCTCACTAAAATCATCATACAATATAAGCAATGTTAATGTAATTCTTCAGAGGTCTTCACCTCTCTGAGTAATACCGTTTTAGGGTGAATAATTACTTCACAAGAAGAAAACAGATGTCTGGGATATAACAACCCTTTATATCCTAAACGAAATACCTGAAATGCTTAAATATAATGTACATAAAATATACAGACACTAAGCTAGTGTGACTCAATTTCTATGCCGCTTTAACTATTCCTAGCAGGGGAGGTGTCACTGCTTGTCAGATATTTAGTTCTGGTAAGTGCTTTACACTGGCTTACACAGTTAATGGAAATCAAGACATTAGGTCAGAGTGTGTCACTTAGTGCTCCAACACTAAAACAACCTTCCAATGATGTTCTGTCAGAACTCTGAGTCTGCTCTGACTTAAAGCTTTCAGTTATTTTTTCATTTTAATACTCAAAACCCAAATGCATCTTATTGAAAACATTTTGTGGCCTGTGCACTGAGTCACACTATAGGTAAAAAAACAATGAACCCTTTAAATGTGTACATTCAATGTACTTTGAGAATTTCTTATTTGATACTGTGGGAGAAAAATCATACCCCAAAATTTAGACACCCCAAAAATTTGAACACCACAAAAATGTACCTCTTCTGGTTCTCCCTTAGATTAAATGATGAATCAAGGCACCCCGAAAACATCAATTAGCAGAGTAAAACAGATCAATAAGTAATGTGGCCCACTCAATAATTGAGTTCTAGTTCAATAAAAGTTATTGGGTTTTATTACAAAATTCAAAAATAAGTGATACAAAATCGATGCCATGAAGGATCTCGAATGGAAAATTATAGAGTATGTAAAAATTTGAAAGTATTCTAAGTCCCAAATGAACAGCAAAATCAAAAGGAAGTTGATACCTAGTAGCATAGGAAAACCCTGTGGCTCACCCCAAAATTCAAGGGTTTTTTATACACATTTCTTTCATAACAAATTAGAAAAACTGTGAGATCATGTTAGCAAAAATATAGTTTATTTAGCAAATCAGAACACGGGAATAATTCACATCATTTACCTTAACACATGAGCACCACCCCATTTCTTAAAAACTTATTCAACACCCTCTATGCTCCTAACATACGTAGATATTCTTATTTGAAAAATTTAAACAATACAACTTTCAGTGAATGAATGAACTAGTGATCACAGTAGAAGGCAGAGGAAGAGACTTTAACAATGTTTCAAGTTATACAGAAAGGGGGAGAGTTCATCCAAATCAATGTAATCATAACAGTGAAAATAAACAACTTTCACGTCAGCTTGACTGTGCTCTGCAGAGCCCGTGGGGAGAAGATGTGCACGGGGAAGCAGAAGTGAGTGACAGTGATGGCATCCATTTTGTCTAGAATGGCGCTACAGGCACATTTGGCATAACTAAAACACATTAATAAACACACTTGTACACATCATATGAAATTTGTTTCAATTGCAATGATATAAATTCAGCCTCTATATCTATTCATGTACAAAAGAAAATACTAATCATTATTATTAGTACACAAAATAGACACCTCCAAAAAATAATCTAACAATACCCCATAGCACTTACATGCAGCCAGTAGTCTCCTTATCATATGTATGAATAAAAGATTCTGACTGACACACTATACAGCAAAATATTACTATTGGAACGCGCTGCCTACTGCCTCGGCAGGAAAGGAGCAAGCAACAGTAACACGCTGTTAGTGATATTGAGTAGTATGCAAACAGTGAATCTGGGGACCAGCAAGGCAAAAAACAAAACACCCCCCCCGCTTGAACCACAAAGGGAGTGAGGAAGCCTACGCGGTTCTCCGTCGAAGAATGTCTTTTAAAAATGGGGCCAAACAGTAAGCAATACACCTTTTAAAGAAATTGGCCAACAGGCTACACGTTTTCCAGATTTGTTAGATAAAATTAAGAATTGGTTTGGAAATAGAGGTTATTAATAATAATCAAATCATTGAAACGACTAAGGAGTTCGCTTGTGTCAATCACACAACCTGCTGGCAAAGGTCTTCAGAGAAATCTGACAAGGTGTGATGTGGTCATGGGCCCAGACAGGAATGGGAAAGCACTGGCAAGGATTCGGAACATCAGGCAGCGCATCGAGGCTGCTGAGTAGTCAAGTAAATGTTATGTTATCTAAAAGACTGAGGTGCATTGATGGAGCGGTGCTGGACCCGGGTTGTAATAAACAAGATTACATAAAATCAAGATTCAGGTGCACTGGAAAAGATGTAGGTATTTTAAAGCACTTCAGTGGTAGAGATGCCACAGCTCAGTATTGATGCACATTTATAGAGCTATTTGAGGTTTACTTGTGTAATAATACCAGGGGTTCTGCAGTTCAGGATTTAGATGTGTTAGTAGATTTATGTAGGATTAAGGGGTGAAATAGCAAGTACTCAAGCCACAGTCGAAATTATTTAGAAGGACCGTCCCTGCACCCCAGAAATGTAAAAGCAGGGGGTGCTGCATCTGAAGATGCTTTGAAATGGAACAGAGGTAGCACTTTTATGAGGATTTCTCAGCTTCACAGAGAGGAGTTCAGCCTGTGATGTTGGCTGCATGTGCAGCATCATAATGTCATGACAAGGAAGAGAGTTGTTCTCCCTGTTGGGTGAAGCGCTCTGAAGGTTTTTGTGACACCTCCAACTAGTTCTGGCTTTTTAGCCAACAGCATATTGCATTGGGGGGTTTATAGTTCCACTTTCAACACTCCACAAGAGCTCATAAAAATCAGTGGGAAAGTACTTTTGGCTGAAAAGTCAAAACTAGGTAAAAGTGTCATCATACATGGCAGGTACTGCTAAATGTGCTAAATTAATGCCAGCTTGCGATTGGAAAGGATATGGTGTAGGCTGCTGTATTTATTTTAACCGGGAAGTGCCTTTTTAGTGGCAGAACGCGTCAAGATGTGTAACCCATCAACATGTGTGTGTGTGTGTGTGATACATGTTGCAATGGGAACAAAGAAGCTTTTTGAGCAGAGCTGGGAGGCTATTGTTTGTGGCCTTTTTTTAGCAGCACATATCAACATGTGTGTGCTTGACATGATGCAATGGGGATACAGAAGCTGTAAGAGCAGAGGTGGCAGGCACTTGCTTGTGCTGTTGTTAGTCAACATGGAGGGCAGCGTAGGATCCAAAGATCTGATCTGGAAAGTCCAGAATCTGCAAATATAATTAGACCAGGACCATTGAATAAGGCCTCTTTCTTCTGTGTTCACCATGTGTTAAGAACTGGAAATGATACTTGATCCTTGGAGAGGGTCAATTCTACATCCGGTTCACCAGAAGGGAAATGTTGATGATACAAAACAATAACAGAAGCATTCCTCCTCTTCTGCATTGTGAGGTTAAACTATTGGCTAAACTACCTGCCAGAATTTTTCCAGATAAACTATAAGAATGGGGGTGTCAGGGGAATGTTTTACCAACTTTTATAACATGTTTTAGAAGACGAGCTCATGGATAAGATCATGACAATAAATATGTTGGTAGAGAATGTGGTTGAAGAGGGCCCCGGACTGTACGCTTGCTCTTTGGATTATAGCATGGCTGTAAAGGCCATTCAGCTCCTATATATCGAAACGTGTGAGGATCAAAGTGAGCAACAGAACAAGAGCTACCAAAGAAATTCTAACAAATAGAGGCCTCAAACAATTGTTTTCTAGCACCTCTCTTTTTTAATCTATACACATCAGATAAGAAGACAAGTATAAATACAGCAGAGATTTTCCCGCCTAAATTAGTTCACCTGCACATCCTTTTGCTACAATATGCTGATGACACAACCATATTGGACAGTACTCCAATTGGTCTCCAACCCACCTTTGAGGCCCTGCATGACAATAAAAAAACTTGGTGCTACATATTGCTTAAACTGAAATGCTGACATCTGGTAGAATCAACAGAAAGCACAACTGGAGTGTTGGAGAGAAAAAGAATTGAGCAAGCAACGACATAATATTTAGAAGGGTGGCAAGATGGCACAAATGTACATCATTTATCTCCGCAGTTAAACCATAAGTTATTTCTTACAATCTCTTAGGAGGCTGTTACTCGAGCTGCTCAGCCCAATGCCTAACTCAATCATTCATTTTTTTTCTGGCAAAATCCATTACAGCTTTTACACTTGGAAACAAACTAAGCAAAGATTTTGAAAAAGTCATCAGCTCAGCAATAAGATTTCTCTTTTGGGTTGCCATCTTTAATGGCAGTAAGCCAACTAAGATTAAAGTTTAGGCTAGTAAATAAGTCCTACGTACTCAATCAGCAATATAAAACTATTGCCACACATTCCGCCGCTCCGAAGAGGACTCTCTTAAATCAGTCATTTATAACTAAATGAAAACCCTAGAATCGCTAAAGGCTCCCTATGGATTAAAAACCTCAATAGGACTTTAAATAAATTGGAACTGACAGAAGATTGGGAGCACGCTATAGACAGCTCAAATTGTTGGCAAGAGAAAAATGTAAGTTATTGTCCCTTAGAGAACATATGCTTACATCAAAAAGGGGAAAAGCCCTGATTAAAATATATATACCTCTATATGCTCCCAGCCTTACCATAAAAACCTTCTCAAAACAAGTGCTATAGGCAAATTTATGGGATTTTGCTTCCACCTATTGCCAATGTCAGAAATAAGTTCAGACTGTACAAGAAACAATAATTTTTTTCAATGCATGTGCTGCAGACGGTGCTAATATAGAACAGAATCAATGCTGCATCTAATTTGCTCCTGTGCCAGATAGACTCAATAAATACAAATGTTACTACACCTCTATTGTAATCGCTTAGGCATGAGGACCATTAACCAATCCATGAAGTAATGCAAAGAGGGCAAGGGTATGCCCCGGTCAGCCGCCCTGTAAAGGTTTTAGATCTCACAGCGTACGTGCTATCACAGTGGACCTGCTAGAAAGCAAAGATTTCGACCCGCAATCTAAAGACTGTCATTCAAGGAACGTTTTCATTAAACTGCTAAATTATGGTAGAAGGAATTAATGTTTCTAATAGCACTCATTTTAAATGCTGCATGCTAAGAATATCTTTTATTTTGGTATTACATGAGTTGTAAGACTCTTGTGATGGTTTTTATTAACTTACAATAAAGAATAATGTACTTTGCTTCAAAACTCTTTTAGGAGACTCACTCTTGTGAGTATAGATATGTTTGTGGGGCAGAGCGGCAAGAACAGGGAGGGAGTGAAAATAGGTAGATTGGAAGGGGTTGCACAGAGGTCTCTTTTGCTCACTGATCATTGGGCTGGTTTGAGAAGTGCTGTGTTTTTACCCGCTGTTCCTTGGCAGGCCTTAGAGGGTACAGACTTTAACATATATGTTTGCACTCCAAGGCCACTGCATCATTACTTTGAAGGCAAGGAAGGGAATGAGATGGGTTTTTATGCTTCCTGCATGGTCGTCATTTAGGGGCGACAGGTTGCAGCTGAGACCCATGGCTTGCCCCTTGTGACCCCTCGCACTGCTTTTGCAACTCCTGGCTTCAGAGGTAGCAAGAACACAGAGGCATCTTGCCCTTCTAGACAGGCGTCTTGCTTCACCTTCATTTTCTGCCAATTTTTTTATTAAACTAATAGTGAATAATAGTATATTATTGACTATTGGTGTAAATAAAAATGGAGCACCAGAAGCTAGTAGGAGACCTTCAGTGGAAGATGTAACTAAACAAATGTCCTTAAATGTATGTAGTGTGTATGCGTGTGGGTGAAAATGTTTGTGTGCAAGAGAGAGTGTATTTGTGAGTGTCTGTATGTGTGAGTGAAAGTGGGTGAGTCAATGACATGCCATGTGTGAGAGACGGTGACAGGTAGTCACTGAGGATGAGTGAGATTGAGTGTCAATGAGTATAAGTGAGTCAGAATGAGCAGCAATGAAAATGAGTGCCCATGAGTGAGAAAGTATGAGTCTGAGTCAGTGAATGTGAGTGGGTGTGAATGAAGGAGAGAGTGTGTGTGTGTGTGTATGTGTGTGTGTGTGAATGACGGAGTTAGTGCAAGTGAGTATGAGTAAGTATTACTGAGTCAGAGTAAGAATGAATAAGTAATACTGAGTAAGAATGAGTGAAAGTGAGTTGGAGTGAGTGCAAGTGAGAATGAATGATGAAGATGAGAGAGAATGTGAGCGAGTGAATGTGAGTGTAAGAATGTGATGTTCTGTTTGCTAGTATGCCATTGCCTTGACATACCGAAGGTAATTCTTGGCTTAAAGAGGCACCCATGGAAAAATCTTGGAGCTGGCATACTGTAGGCAGTTGTTAGCGTGATAGGCACCTGTGGAAAAATATTGGTACTGGCACGTGCTGGGGGTAATTCTTTGCATAATGGGCACCCATGAAAAAATACTGGCACACCCAAGGAGATTCTTGGTATAGTGGCACCCCTGGCAAAATGCTGGTGCTAGCTCATTGGATAAACTTCTTAGCAAAAGGGATGAAAACCATGGCATATGGGAGGGGAGCAACTATGACAAAATCCTAGCTCTGATGTACTAGAAGTAATTTGACATAAGGGTAACCTAAAGCATATGATGGCAATAATTGCAAAATTCTGACACTGCGATATTGTAGGTAATTTTTGCCATTAGGGGTTACGTGTTGCATATTAGGGGCACGCCGGACAAAATGCTGGCGCTGGTGCAATGCAAGTGATTTTTGACATAAGGGGGCATCCATAGCACATTCTGAAACAATGGAGTGAAATCCTAGAGAACGTCAGGTTTCATTGTCTTGGCACACTTTGAAAAGACTTGAATATGAATAAGTGCCCTTTCAGACCTTTCGCTTTTTAGCAAATTATGTGAGAATTGTGCTTATCTGATAGAGACTTCTAGCCGCAGATTCCTTACTTTAGAAATTCACCAGGCATCGGACTGGATCAGGAAGATGTTTGGTGAGCAGTACCCCTGTGCGCTGGTAGGTGCCGTCGATTGGCTTCTTATCCATGCTGGAAGTGATGTTGCTGTACCTATATAGGCACCATCCAGGTGCGCTGATCTGGAGAAGAGCTAACCCTCTGTCACGTTTTTCGACGTTTGTCGACTTCTTTTTTGGTTTTCCTCCTGCTGTGTCGAGGATGTCCTCGTTCAAAGTCAGGTTTTAAGCTCTGCGGTGCCTGTCAATGGCCAATGTCGGCGACGGACCCGCACCTTGTTTGACCTAGGTGTTTGGAGTGCAACTGTAGCACCAAGGTGTGCTCCGATTGCCGGGCACTGGCTCCGAAAGCTTTGAGGGAGCGGTCCCTGAAGCTGTGAAAAAAGGGAGCCTCGGCGTACTAGTCCTCGTTCTCCTTAACCTGGGCTGACTCCATGCCTTTCCGAATTTCCAAAGGCCGGAGCAACCCCCACCCAGCTAAAAGAGCTCTATGAGGCCATGCACCTCATTTTTGAGCAGTCCAACCCCGATGATGCGCCTTTGGGCCCCATGGGGTTAGAGTGGGCCTTCTCTGGTTCTGCGCCGATGGTTCCGGTGGTGCCCCATGGATCCGTTCCTGGATTCGGACCGGTGCCGGTCGAGCTATCTCGACCTTCCCAGGCACCAATGTTGATGCTCCCAGCGCCGGTGGCGCCATTCCCATCTTCATTCCCAATTCCAACACAGAGCCGGAAGGGTGTTGCCCGATGCCGACTGTGACGCTGATGGGAGCCCTGCCTCCCAGATCAGAGCCTGAGCCTTATTTCCATCATCTAGGCCTCAGGGAAGACTGGAAGGGGTCGCTGGACCCTTTGGAATACCAGCTCTGTGATGAACAGATTGTGGACTGTTGGGAGGACCTAGGTGAGGCCAAGCGGCCTGGATACCTCTCCAGTTAGCTAAAGCCCGTCCTTGGAAACGTATACAACGAGATGAGCTCATCACAGCCCTGACAAACAAACCCCACACCATGGCAGACAGCAATGGTGGGGCCAATAACTTTGAGAAATGGATCAGCCAGGCAGTAAATGAGCTGGCCCCTGAAGAAATTAAGCAACCAAAGAGAAGACTAGCCACATCTCTTTGGTACTCAGCAGAGCTCAGGCTAATTAAAATCAAATGCCGACGCCAGGAGCGTGTCTGGAAATCGGACTACAGTACAGAGCATAGGAAGGAATATAACAGTACCCTGGAGGAATATAAAACCGCAATAAAACAGGCAAAGATGGCGTATTTTACAAATAAAATTCAAGAGTCCACTAATTCCTCCAAGGAACTCTTTAAAACTGTATCAATTTTAACCAAATGCCCGCGCGATACGACGTTCGCCCCGGATCAAAATTTTGTTGTCATCCTGGCTTTGTTTTTTCAGAAAAAGGTCCAAACAGTTTATAATGAACTCGAGAACATGCTAGTAAATACAGGAAAGGACAATAGAGAGCCAAGTGAGGCTCCTTTAATCCAAAATAGCTTGTCCCGGTTCTCATTGCTGAATGAAAAACAGGTTACTAACCTGCTAGTACAAACTAAGTCTGGCTCCCCCCTTGACCCATGTCCCCCTTACATATTACACCTGGTCCCAGAAGAGATAAGTGGCTTCCTGACCCATCTTTTCAACGAGACTATCAGATCCGGAGTTTTTCCACAGATATGGAAAAAGGCCTGTATAAGACCCATTCTGAAGAAAGACTCACTAGACCCCCAGGATACTAAGCACTATCGTCCCATATCCTGTCTCCCATTGCCCTCAAAAATATTAGAGAAAGCCATGAATCTGGAGCTGATGGAGTACTTGGATTCTAATAATATTCTGGACTCCACACAGCATGGTTTCAGATCACGACACTCTACAGAATCCACTCTGATAATGGCAACAGAGGAGATCCGTAAGGTTATGGATGAAGGAGGTAGAGCTGTTTTAATTCTACTTGATCTAACGCCCGCTTTTGACACCATGAATCACGTGGTCTTATTGCAGCGGCTAAAAGCTGTGGGTGTCAAGGACACAGCTTTAACTCTGTTCACGTCCTTCCTGGACTCCAGAGTGCAACAAATTTATTGGGACGGCATACAGTCAGGAGAATTTCATCTCCCATGTGGAGTCCCCCAAGGATCAGTTTATCCACCACGCTGTTCAATCTGTACGTGACACCACTAGCTAAATTGATAAAAGATCAAGGTTTAACGCTAGTGTCGTATGCAGATGACACCCAGTTAGTGGTGTCACTTACACAGAGTGTCGAAGTAACAGCAGAACGTTTCTGAAATTGCCTCACAAGTGTGATGGCTTGGATGAATACAAATTTCCTAAAGCTCAACACAGAAAAAACTGAGGTGGTAGAATTTGGCCAAAAACCCTCAATTTGGAATCATCTATGGTGGCCCCCAGAAGCTGGTACCTGTCCCACCCCTGTGCCTAAGGCAAAGAATCTAGGCTTTCTGATTGATAAGGATTTAACATATACCTTACAAATCAATCAAGTCACCTCGACCTGCTTTTTCACGATCAAGGTCCACGGAAAATATTACAGTTTATACCTTTTTCTTTAAGAAAAACGGTCGTAGGAGCCCTGGTTCTGTCCCGAATCGACTACTGCAATGTGCTGTATTTGGGAGCTGGGGCCAGACAGCTTTCCAAACTTCAGTCATTGCAGAA
The DNA here is from genome assembly GCA_963921515.1 of Calotriton arnoldi. Classification (NCBI taxonomy): domain Eukaryota; kingdom Metazoa; phylum Chordata; class Amphibia; order Caudata; family Salamandridae; genus Calotriton; species Calotriton arnoldi. Next base: position 1,203,109 of record CAWUFW010000535.1, on the reverse strand, counting down.
CGCTGCCGTAAGAATACTGCTGGACCTCCCTAAACATCACCCGACGTCGAGTGGCATAAGGCAGTTACATTGGCTCCCAGTCCGACGGCGGGTGGACTTTAAGGCCTTATGCCTAGTACATAAAGCTGTGTACGGAGGAGGTGCAGCGGATATTAAATCCCTCTTTCCACGGTATGTACCGACACGCGCACTAAGGTCTGGCAGTCTGGGGTTGGTATGCCTCCCTAAGACACGAAGAGTCCGATGGGGAGGAAAGAGTTTCTCATTCCAAGCGGCGAAGCTATGGAACTCCCTCCCCACAGAGCTGCGCTTACAGGCCAACAAAATTCTGTTTAGAAAGGCACTAAAAACCTGGCTTTTCATAAAATGATAGCTTCAGTAGTAGCCACTCTTTATCCTCGCTCAGCGCCAAGACGCCTCGGCAATAGTGCGCTTAACAAATAATTCAGTCAGTCAGATGCGGGTCTGCTTTCTCCCTCTACTGTGCCTACAGAGGAGGGAGCATCATACGGAATGGTGGTGCGTAGGGCGACTGAGGTCCTTGACCTTCAGTTGCCCACAGTGGCAGTCAAGACTAATCTCTTGATGGAGGTGCTGCAACAGGGAGTCTCCACATCAGAACCCTTGCTCCCATTCAATGACGACCTCACTGACATCCTTTTGGGTACCTGGTCCAAACCCAACACAGGGGCTCATGTGAATAGGACGATTGCCTGCCGCCATCGGCCAGCACCTGTGGACCCCATCTTCTTCACCCAACGAAATCAGGCTCACAGCTGACAGCAAGAAGCAGTGCGCCCTGGTCCTCCTAGACCTGTCGGCGGCGTTCGACACGGTCAACCATTGTCAACTCCTGGCAAGAATCTGGGACATTGGCATCTGTGGGACGATACATCACTGGATTACCTCCTTCCTGACAGATCGCACCCTAAAAATTCAGATGGGTGATTGTGTGTCCGACAGGGGGTTTTTAATCTGTGGAGTCCCGCAAGGGTCTGCTCTGTCCCCACTGCTGTTTAACATCTATCTCAGACCACTAGTAAGGGACTTAGCCTGGATGGACTGCCAGGTGTTCAACTACGCTGACGACACACAAATTATTCTACAAATTGACAACACCCCACAAGCACACGCACGGGTACAAGACATACTGAGATATGTGATAAATTGGATGACAGCCAATTCACTTAAGGTTAACCCAGACAAAACGGAGGTATTGGCCATTACTACTGATAGCAACCCATGGACCAACCAATTCTGGCCACAAGAACTGGGAGACACTCCATCTCCAGCACCGGTGGTAAAAAGCCTGGGTATCAAAATAGATGCCAAACTCTCACTGTCCAACCAAGTATCCACCGTGTTCGGGACCTGTGTGGGCCTGTTAAGGCAGTTGAGGAAACTATCACCCCTCCTCTCACTCTCCTCCATGCGGACTGTGGTGACAGCTTTGATCATGTCATGACTTCCGCATCCGGCAGTCACGTGATCGACGGACGTCGCTTCTACTCCTGCTCCAATGCGGTTCCCGGACGCACCCGCCTGCTACTCCTTCCTCCGCATTTCCCGACCAATTCTTTAGCGTGCCCTAACTGGGCCCTGCCCACCGCCACCACCCGGACCCGGATATCGTTCCTGGTTACCCACCACCGGGCAGGACTTCGAGACTCAACACCCTCCCATACTGGGACGCCCATCATTTCACCTTCACTTTCTTTGCTACTACCCGCTCGGCCCTGAAGAGTCATGGGACTACTTCCCACTGTGACGAAACACGTGTCGGCTGGTCGCTTTTCTTTGTTCATCATTAAAATTAATATTGACTCACAAAACCGATGTCGATCTTAAATTGGGCAACCTTCGAGACTTTTTTCTGATCTATTATCCCAACCATGTGTGCCCAGGATAGTGTCCGTATTACCAGTGTGGGTTGTCGACTCACACAAATCACGGGGGTTATTGGGTACTTCCCCCGACCTGGTAGCACCGTACACACACAATAGCCTTGATACATAGACGCGCACGAGTCTGAGCGCCTACTCCCTGATGTACAAAAAACCCTACACAGCTTAATTCACTTAAGGTTAACCCAGACAAAATGGAGGTATTGGCCATTACTACTGATAGCAACCCATGGACCAACCAATTCTGGCCACAAGAACTGGGAGACACTCCATCTCCAGCACCGGTGGTAAAAAGCCTGGGTATCAAAATAGATGCCAAACTCTCACTGTCCAACCAAGTATCCACCGTGTTCGGGACCTGTGTGGGCCTGTTAAGGCAGTTGAGGAAACTATCACCCCTCCTCTCACTCTCCTCCATGCGGACTGTGGTGACAGCTTTGATCATGTCATGACTAGACTATGGTAACTCGCTTTACATTGGCTTACCGGACAAATTGTTAGGCAAACTTCAGGTGGTGATGAATGACGCTGCCAGGTTGATCTTCAAGCTCCCCAGACGCACACGGGCTACTCCCCTACTGCAAAAACTACACTGGCTTCCCATCAAACAGAGGGCCAGATTCAAGGGCCTGTGTATCGCCCACAAGGCCCTGCATGGACAGGCCCCAAGATACATCAAAGAGCGTCTGGGGAAATACGTCCCCAGCCGCAACCTAAGATCATCCATGGGTGCCCAACTAACCTGCCCACGGTTTAACTACACGACTAAAGAAGGGCGAGCCTTCTCCGTCCTCATCCCACAACTGTGGAATAAGATGCCACACCACCTTCGGTCCGAAAAAGCCCTCCTTCCGTTCAGGAAGAAACTGAAGCCTCTCCTCTTCTCTGAAGCCTGGTCATAACACAGTCCAGTCAGGGGTCACATTCACTCGTGGGGAATGTAGCTACTCTTCTGCCACCGCTTAGAGACCTGCCAGTATTAAGCGCTCTACAAATCACAATTAACATAACATAACATAACATTACCCCTAAGAGCTTGGTGGTCCAAGTATCCACCTCTCAAGGCGGAATGGGCTTCCAGCTGTGCCAATTCCAGGCCAGCCACTGCATCGTGCAGGCTCCCCAGCCTCTGTGTGGCTGAGGGTGCGGTACCCACAGACCTCTTGGGTCAGGTGGCCAGCGGTCTGGTTAGTTCACCACCCCTCCTGCTGCAACAGCCTCCAAACCTGACTAGACTGCTCCTTAACCATCATGAGCACCCAGTTGGCCGCAGGATTCGCCACACATGAGGCCATAACATCAGGCAGGTGAGTTTTGCTTATTGTCCGTAGGGGCTACTCCCTCCCCTTCGAGACGACCCCCCTCTCCATGCCACCCTCTTATGATTGGCTGACTTACGATCATCTGTCTGTTCTCTCTGAGATGGTCATGGCTGTCTTGGCCAAGGGAGCCATAGAGAGGGTTCCGGTGCCAGAAGTAGGCTGTGGCTGTTTTCCCCACTACTTTCTGGTTCCTAAAAAGGACAGGGGCCTTCGCCCTATCCTCGGTCTCTGAACTCTCAACCTCTTCCTCAAAAAGGAGAAATTCACAATTCTCACGTTAGCTCACATCTTGTCTGCCCTGGACCCAGGAGACTGGATGGTAGTGTTGGATTTGCAAGACTCTTATTTTCATATTCCCGGCCTGCCTGCCCACCGGCACTATCTGTGGTTTACGGTAGGCCACAAGCAATTTCAACACCGCTTGGGTGCTCACCAAGGTGATGGCGGTGGTTGCAGCTCATCTGCGGAAGTCAGGGGTGCCAGTCTTCCCCTACCTTGACAACTGGCTGCTGAAGATGGGCTCACCCCAGGTTGTTGCCTCCCATCTCCAGACTACGGCAAACCTTCTTCACTTGCTGAGGTTCACTATCAATGTGCTGAAGTCACACCTGGCTCCCTCTCAGACGCTCCCTTTCATCTGAGCTGTTCTGGACACAGTGCAGTTTCGGGCTTATCCCAAGCGGCAAGTCCAGGATATTCAGGCTATGATACCGATATTTCAGTCTCTATCCTGGGTTTTGGTGTGATTGACTCTGAGGCTGCTGGGCCTCATGGCCTCCTGCCTCCTGCTACAGGCACATGCCAGATGGCATGTGCGGGCTTTGCAGTGGGACCTTAAGTTCCAGTGGACGCAGCATCAGGGGAATCTCTCCGACCTGGTCCAGATCTCAGAGGGAACTGTGAACGATCTGCAGTGGTGGCTCACAAACCGCGATTGGGTCAGAGGCAGACCCTCTCCCTTTCCCAACCAGATCTCACAGTAGTAACAGATGCATCACTCCTGGGATGGGTCAGTGATCTGGGAGAGGTGTAGATCAGAGGACTCTGGTCTCTGGCAGAATCCGGACTTCACATCAACATGCTGGAACCCCAGGGGATCCGACTGGCATAGAAAGCCTTTCTACCCTCCATCAAGGGAAGGCTGGTACAAGTATTCACGAACAACACCACCGCCATGTGGTACTGCAACAAACAGGGCGGAGTGGGGTCATGGACCCTTTTTCAAGAGGCCCTGCACCTCTTGATATGGCTGGAATGCCAAGGCTTTTCTCTTGTGGTTCAACATCTGGCAGGTTCTCTGAATGCCAGAGCAGATGAGCTCAGCCGAAGATGCCTAGCAGATCATGAATGGCATCTCCATCCCGAGTTGGCACAAGGTCTCTTTCAGCAGTGGGGAGAGCCTTGATTAGATCTGTTTGCCACCACAGAGAAATGACAATATCAGCAGTTTTGCGCGCAGGAGTTTCCAAGGCGGCACTCGCTTAGAGTTGCTTTTTGTCTCAAGTGGAGCTCAGGCCTCCTGTATGCCTTTCCGCCCCTACCATTCCTACCCAGAGGAGGTCTCAACAAGACCAAGAATGACCGGTCCCAAGTCATCCTTGTGGCTCAGGACTGAGCATTGGCTATCGATCCACTGATCAGGCTGCCTGGCCAGGAGGATCTTCTGTCACAGCAGCAGGGGAGGGTTCTCCATCCAATTCCAAACCTGTCCACTCTCCGCCTGTGTGCGTGGAGATTGAGTGGCGACAGTTGACAGCTTTAAACCTTCCTACCAAAGTCTGCAATGTCATCTTGACAGCCAGGCGTCCCTCCACCAAGACGGTGGAAAAAAATTGTGGCATGGTATGTGGACAAATCTGTTGATCCCCTTTCTGCCCCTCTTTCTGAGTTTCTGCTTTTTTATTCTTTCTCTTCCCCAATAGGACTCTGCTCTGGGCACTTTTAAAGGCTACCTCTCTGCCATTTCTTCTTTAATCCGGTTGCTTTATCAACCCTCTTTGTTTAAGTCCCCTATTGTACATTGGTTCCTCAAGGGTCTTACTCATCTCTTCCCTCCTTATCCATTCATTATGCCTCAGTGGGACCTTAACTTGGTTTTTGCCTTTTGATGTGTGCTCCTTTTGAGCCTTTGCCCAATTGTCTCCTCAGGCTTCTCACCACGAAAACAGCCTTCCTTGTGTCCAATACATTTGCCCGCAGAGTAAGTGAGCTGCAGGCCTTATCATCTAAGCTGCCTTATATCTCAGTCGATCCTGCCAATGTAGTGCTTCGCACAAGGGCCTCCTTTCTTCCAAAAGTGGTCACCCTATTCCATGTAGACAAATCTATCACCTTGCCTACCTTAAATGCTCCTCCACATACCTCTAAAGAAAAGGAGCGACTCCACCATCTGGCCCAAAAAGAGCATTTCCATTCTACCTTGACCGTGCACGAGAGTTGCAGGTGGACGAACAACTCTTCATGGGATATTTTGGTGCAAAGAAAGGTTGGGCGGTGTAGAAGCAGACCAACTCCAGATGGGTCATGCTCTGCATCAAAATCTGCTGCTCGCTGGCCAAGAAGCAACCTCCTGAAGGTTTGCAGGCTCATTCCACCAGAGCTAAAGCGGCAACCACTGCATTAGCACGTGGAGCTCCAGTCCTGGATATCTGACAGACAGCAAGGTGGTCTTCCCTGCACACGTTCCCCAAACATTGCTGCCTGGACAGTCCGGTCTGCAGGGAAGGGCACTTCCCTGTTTGGTCCTGCAGGACTTCCTCATTTGAAATTGATTTGCAGACCCTCCTCTGGAGATGGCTCTTGGATATCTATTCTAAGGTAAGGAACCTGCGGCTAGAAGTCTCTATCAGATGAAAAAGTTACTTACCTTTGGCAATGCCTTATCTGGTAGAGACTATATCTAGCTGCAAATTCCTTACCAACCCAGCCATCCTCCCCGCTCTGCGAAACGGATTTCTAGGGACAGAGATGACCTCTTTCAGGGCCCTAGTTTTGACACATCAGTTGTCAGTGTTCTTCATGGCTCCGCGCTTTTGGCATGGATGTCGTGAAAAGTAACTGATGTCAGCGCACCTGGGTGCACCTAGATAAGTACTGCAATGTCACTTTCGGTGCGGACGACTGACATCCAGCCGAACGACGCAACATATCCGCGCGCGGGGTACTGATCACAAAATACCTTCTGGATCCATTCTGACACCTGGGAAAATTCTAAGGTAAGGAATCTGCGGCTAGATATAGTCTCTACCAGACAATGCATTACCGAAGGTAAGTAATTTGTTCTTTATTATACTATTTGCGCCTATTTTTAAAAAAGAATTCTCGGTGGGAGAACCCCCTCAAGCCCACTGAGAAGCGGTTTGACTCACCACAATTCAAGGTAAGTAATACATCCCACCAATTTTAAAGATCATGTCACCACCCTAATATAGGCAGGGCCACTGGAATTACGCGGCAGGGTAAAACCAAATTACGTGGCAGCATTGAGAAATTATGTGGCGTAAAGCTGCACAATTTATGATAGTATTATTGCATTATTTTCTCATTTTTAAACTTGTTAACAATGTCTGGGCATAGGTTGCTCACGTCCTCGCCATGCACTGCTAATTACCCCACATATTACATCACTCATGGCAACTTCTATGACATCCTTTATAATATCACTGCAACATTTGCAGTGATATTATTGATGAGAAAACTTTACATGGAGGGGGCGCAAATTAGAGTTACCTTAGGGCATGAGTTATAGTTACTTGAGATAACTATAACTAAAACTGCAGAATTTCAATGTGTGTAAAATCTGAACCTAACTATAACTTCCCTGTTACCTTTGTTTCTTTTAGTGTGTGTGTGTGTGTATGTATGTATGTATCTATCTATCTATCTATATATATATATTTTTTTTTTTTATTGCAGAGTGACCACTCTGTAGTTATAGTTAGAGTTCCCAGGTATAGGAATTTCTCAGAGTTTTGTTCTCTAATTACTTTGCACCCATTTGACGAATCTCTAATAAACTTTCCAGACCTAAGGTTCGTGGTGATTGGTCAAGGGGGTGCAAAGATAAAAGGGGTCCCAAAACGTGATTTTACACCAGTGCATTTTGCATAGACTACAGTATCTCATGTAGCGTGAAAACGGCTGAGAGGATTTACATGAAATGTAGCAGGATTAGACATTATGGTACAGGGATGATCCTTTTGGGTACTACAGGTAGGTAGGGTGAGTGTTTTCGAAGTCATAACGCATGTAAACTTAGTGATATCTGTTGTTGCAGTATTTTTGGGAAATTTTGCGGTATTTCACGCAAGTATCATGGCACATAGCAAGGACAATCATTAGATGATTGGTTATAGACTGCCTTTACAAAAGTTAAAGGCAGCCATATTGTTTTTAGGTACACTTTGACTTTGTTCTGCCTTTTGCCCTTAGATACAGTTAAGTATTAGGTTTTGTATTTTTCCCCTACCTATTACCACTTTATTAAAATGGTAATAGGTAGGGATAACATTTATAAGTTTCTATATATTTTTTAAAAAAATGTATGGAGTACCACGGTACTCCCTCAGGAGTACCGTGGCACCAAAAATAAATATGTTAAAAAAATTTAAATACACTGTACTGCCCTATATTTCACAAATAGTGTAGTGCAGTGTACTTTCTATTTTTAGCATATTTAAATCTTCACAAAACAGTCTACGTGATACTGTGGTAATACCTACAATTACTGCGTTACTTATTATTATTTTTTTAAATGAGTAGTTGTCCCTTAACTGCTGTAAAAATATATAGAAAATTGTGAATAAAGTTTCCTACCTACGAACACTTCAATAAAGTGGTACTAGGTAGGGAACAACAATAAAACCTACTACATACCTATATCTAAGGCTGAGTGCTGGGATGCCTTCTGGTAGCCATGCGCTGTAGAAATTGAATAGAATAGAAAGGAGAGATGCAGAACTCAGCAAAATGTGCTGAAAACTACATAGTTGCATTTTACGTTTGGTAAGCACAGCCATTAGCCAATCATATACTGCCTTATCATATGCATTTACTGTGGTATACCACAAACTTACATATACCATGGCACAATATATAACTACGTTTTTTAAAACCTATACTGAAACACTAATAACTATTCACACATACTACTAAAAATTACCATTTACACCTAAAAATGTCTATTTCAATTTCCACACTCCACTCAACGCCACTCTACTCTACGCTTGTACACTCTATGCCACTCCATTTCTCCTCACTCAACTATACTCCACTACTGTAATCCAATCAATGCCACTCCACTCTACACCACTCCCATGTACGCCACTCCAATTTACCCTATTGCACTCTACACCACTCCACTCTATGCCACACCACTCTACACCACTCCACTCTATGCTATTTCACTGTACACCACTCCACTCTGTGCCCATTCAGTCAACCAATCAACAAGCGGGGGAATAAGGGGCTTATTTAGAGGTCCAACATAAATGCCCAGTCAGATACTGTAATCTAAAAGTATGTAGTTCCTCTTATAGTGGTGCCTAGGAGAATAAATGGACTTTGTGTAACCTATAGACGTGTGAAACAGCTATAACTTCACCCTGTTTCCCTTCTCCCTTTAGATCAATTGGATACACTACAGTATTTTGATGCGTAGTGTGAACTTGTGGTAGGTAGTTACTGACCCCATCACATTGTGTAGATAGATTCATTAAGTAGGTCCTGAAGAATTGCCACGGATCAACCTGACCATTAAGCAAGAAACATGTTGACCTGTAGAGTTGGACATAGCCTAAACTAAACCTTTGAGTTAGATAGGCTGCCACTCTCTTTATTTATTTTTAACGAAGTGGATAGCCAGCTAGAATAAAATTATTATTTGGACTGTCCTACTTCTTTTAATTACCCCTGCACGATATCTACACCCCTTGGCCCACACACTCACACTACATCACGCATACTCGCACTTCATCATACGGCAAGGAACAAAAGATCTCCGCGAAAGAGCCCCTTTTTAGGGTGCCCGTTGGGTATTGCAGCGCCGTCCCGACGAGGAGCAGGTCCATATGATGAAGCATGACATCTAGCTTGCTAGGTGTGTGAGGACCCTAGTTCCAAAATAAGGAATTTTCCCTATTCTCCTCCCCACACCTCACTCCACCGAGGTTGTAATTACAAACGACGGTGGTTTAACTCACACTTTTTCTCCTAGGCACCACTATAAGAGGAACTACATACTTTTAGATTACAGTATCTGACTGGGCATTTATGTTGGACCTCTAAATAAGCCCCTTATTCCCCCGCTTGTTGATTGATTATTTGCACGGGCGACCCCCGTGGGATACTAGGTTACCAGATAGTGTGAATTACACTACTGGCCCAATTTCCATACGTCATCTCCACTTTTTATCAGGTAGGAAAACTTTGTCACCTGCCTGAGATGGAGGACAACCAGGGCTTAAGCTTCAATGATGGAGCTATAGCCGATATTTTACAGAATACACCCTCCCTCCTAGGGACTGGAGGAGGTATGGCCTCAGGGTCACAATCAGAAGACTGGTCTTCATTGACTACACTCAAAAGGGAATGGCTCAAAATCATCCTACATGGAGCTATGATGACTGAGTACCTTAGGGCCAATATTGCCCCAAGTGGACTCATAGTGAATATCCTACCCAGAATATTCCTGGAAGACCCGGGATTTAAGAAAGATTGGTGTTCGGTCTCTTGGAAATGCACCAGAGATCTTCTGGTACTGATCATTAATACCGCCAAAAGATTGGCTGATGCCCTACTCGCTAGGATCCAGACAGTAGAGGCAGCGCTTAAATCAGCTTTACAATCGACTGTGTTTAAATCTGAATTGGCTAAGATCAATGGTGAAATAGCCGACAATAAGGAATATTTACTAAAACAAAAGATTGCCAAATTACAGAAGGATATCCACAAATTCAATAAGGAGACAGTCTATCCTTACTTAAAGGATGACTATATCTCTTCAAGGAATGGATATTCATCAGATGAGGGCACTGACAGTAGTAGGAGGGGATCCTCTAATAGCGATTCTAGTACTGAAAGTAGAGGGAGCTACAATCAAAGAAGGGGCAATTACCCTCCTTACTCCAACTACCACAACGCACCTGTGTACCATGGGCCCCCTCCACCACCACCACCCCCTTTTGGCAATTCCCGGGGTATCCTCAAGGTCAACCTCAATACTACAATATGGACAACCCCCTTTTTTAGGCAGAGGCTGGGGCAGAGGAAGAGGGCGAAAGAGAGGGATGCAAAGGGAGTGCAGTGGCAAGATCAAACGATGCACACAGTAGAGACCAGGAGCAGGACCAGGGGGAAAAAGAATTAGTGGTTAACCTGTCCCACAGGACCCTGACTGAAACTGAAAAGAGGGTACTTGAAAAGGGACTGGGATATGTACCAACACCTAAAGCAGACAGGTTTAGAGACACGTGTGAAATACACGAATTCTTTCGCAAGATCCGTCTGAAAGCCTTTTTCCTTGGTACACCCCAAGTTGATACAGAGGACTCAGGTCTACGAAATCCCTCCACTTTCACCCCTACCAATGGAATGGTGCCCCCTGAAATACCAACCTTTGAAAAGGCGGTACTGAAAGATTTGGCAGGTATTCCTTTGGTTAACCCTTTCCACAATTTATCTAATGCTGAACAGACAGCGGCACAGTCGTTGGCAGATGATGCTAACATAACAATAAAACAAGCAGACAAGGGAGGGGCAACGGTGATCCAATCCACTGCTGACTACGATCGCGAGTGTAGACGTCAACTGGGTAACACCAAGTACTACACCCCGATCCCAGAAGATCCTACCGCCAGACTGAAAACAGAAATCTGTAGTATGGTATATGAAGCAGAAACTAATGGTTGGATTTCGAAAAAGAAGCCGACTTCCTGGTAACAAAGGATCCTAGGGTACCCTACTTTTACACACTACCCAAAATACATAAGGGCACCACACCGGTACCAGGAAGGCCCATAGTGTCAGGTATAGGATCACTCCTGGAACCCCTGTCCAGATTTTGTGACCATTTCCTTCAGCCAATAGTGAAAAAAACTCCCTCATATGTACGAGATACTACTGACATCCTTCAAATCATTGAGGGTATACAGGACCCGGATGAAATCAACCTCTTGGTCACTCTCGATGTAGAGGCGTTATACACTAACATTCCCCAGCGTGCTACTCTGATGGCCATTGAGTCACTACTGATGAAAGAAAATTGGACCTCACCAACTCCTATTTCGTTCATCATGGGGTGTGCCACTTTGGCTTTAACTGAAAACTATTTTGAATATCAGAAGCAACTATTCCATCAATCACAAGGTACTTCCATGGGAAGTACCTTTGCTCCTAGTGTGGCCTGTCTATACATGGCCACCTTCGAAGAGAACTGTATCATGAACACGAACAACCCGTACATCAATAACCTTTCCCTTTGGAAAAGGTTTATTGATGACATTCTAATCCTCTGGAAAGGTGACAAGGCCACCTGTGAGGAGTTCTGCAATTGGATAAACACACAAAATGAATTCCTGAGATTTACACATACCATCTCTGAGACAAATATACCATTTCTAGACCTTAATCTGAAACTTGACCACACAGGGTTAAGCACCACCCTCTACAAGAAACCCACAGATAGGAATAGCCTTCTACTATACCAAAGTCACCACCCCAAGGCCTTGAAAGACAACCTCCCATTTGGTCAGTTCCTCCGTATCAGGAGAAACTGCAGTACCTTGAGAGATTACAAGACTGAGGCGAGGGGTCTGGCAAATAATCTTAAACAGAGAGGTTACCCTGAATGCTTGGTCAAGAACTCCCTCAAAAGAGCCCTCAACAATCCCAGGGAGGCGCTGTTACAAACGAAACCAAAAGAACTGACCAACACATTGACATGTGTTACCTCTTACACACCAGACTCCACACGCATCAAGGGCATCATTAAAAAGCATTGGGGAATACTTAACACAGGAGATATGGAGATCCCAACACCTAGGTTTGCCTTTAAAAGAACCAAAAATCTGAAAGATATCATTATACACACAAGACCTAAAACTGTGAACAACAGAACACAAAGAACACTTTGGGATCTCCCTCCGGTTACAGGGAATTACCCGTGTGGTACCTGCTCGGTCTGTGAACAAACGAAAGCTATCAAGACGATAACACTAACAGACACGTTCACATGGATTTTAAAAAACCATACGAACTGCAACACATCAAAATGCATATATCTGCTGATATGCCCATGTGATAAGAAATACGTAGGGATGACTATGAGAGCAATCAGAATACGCATAACAGAACACAAGAGTAATATAAGATGCCAGAAGGTCACGACCAAGATGTATACACACTATAGAGAGCAGAGACATAGTCCAGAATCGTTACAGTGGCTTGTTCTAGAAACCCACACTAACATTACTCCCCACGCACTATTTAGAATAGAGCAACGGTGGATACACCGTTTGTCCACAGTCCAACATGGACTGAATGATGATATTCCGTGGGCCTCTTTGAATAACAGACAGTATTGACCTGGTCAGGTTCTTCTTTGGCTAATTCCAGGGTCCTCTTACGTATGCTTGACACATTGGACTCACGTTTTGCGGTTACGCTATAGCCACCAATTCAATGTGTAACAAAACAACCAGACAGCATGATGGGTGGATACAATGGTGGACTATACTGAGATGTTTCAAGACCAATCACTGGTGCCTATACAGGCTAATCAAGACAACATTAGAGGACTGGGGATATACTATATAATATACTTTACGATCCCCACTCCAAGATGGCCGCCTCTGTCGGCGTGGTAACTCGATAGTGGGTAACTACCGGACACCACCCTTGAGTTCAAGGGCTCACTTATGAGTAATAACAACATACTACTGATTCTGGTCCTTTGGTGTAACTGGTGCCAATACTGACACGATGATGACATCCACAACACGAGGGTGATTAGCCACCATCCCCATTCCAATATGGCCGCTACTGCACTCATAGCGTCATATTGGACTAGCGCTGCACCTGCACACGTAATGACGTGTTCCGGGCCCCGCCCGTGTCGCGCCAAACCCGGAAGAGTATTTTAGCACCTATTATGGGGTTGAACCACACTTCTCCGGTACCGGCGATAGGGGGTAGGTGATTCGGCTCCTCCTGCACTACGGGAAGGTGAGTAATAAACGATTACTGGGTTGGATTTTGAAACATGACCATAACAGGTAGACTGGATGGATGCTGTAAGATTAGCGCTGATTGTGTACACCGCGCAACTGATCGGACTGACGGTGCGCCCTTAGGTGGTCCGCGAGGGTTTGGACCGAGATTATGGGACCGGATGATGTGTGGGCGCCCTAGAGAGAGTATGGGCGCCCCACGTTGTCTGGGAGATAACACCTTGGCCTGGCTCACTCGGGGTATCGCTGGGTCTCTCCCTCCTCTGGCTCATCCCCTTCGAGGGGGCACCGATTGACACCGTTGGATGCCGATGGATATAATTATGTGCTCCATGATAGACGCACTCCATTGTGAGTTACCTGCATGGGGTTTGTGGTTTCTGAATTTAAGCCCGTGTAACTCTTTGATTTCTCATCTATGCTTTATAGGACACCATGATACAGGTGTCCTCATACTCCGCCGGACACCGACTGGAGTGACTCCCTCATTGTAGAGAGGTGAGTTTTATTGACAGTGGACCCACATCTTAGTCCTATTATTGAGGTGGGATTCACGAGCACTTATGAAAATGAGTATAATAAGTGTATGAATGCCGTTCCTTTGACTGCTTTTAATTGGAGAGAACAGTCTTCTATGTTTTTAGACTTTTACTTCACAATATCGGGTGTCCAATAATAGGCTCCGTTTTTATCACTTGCCTAGGTTCTTACACTAACTAAGTATGCCGATTTCATTTTGAGGTGACCGGAGAGAGAATAAATGGACTTTGTGTAACCTATAGACGTGTGAAACAGCTATAACTTCACCCTGTTTCCCTTCTCCCTTTAGATCAATTGGATACACTACAGTATTTTGATGCGTAGTGTGAACTTGTGGTAGGTAGTTACTGACCCCATCACATTGTGTAGATAGATTCATTAAGTAGGTCCTGAAGAATTGCCACGGATCAACCTGACCATTAAGCAAGAAACATGTTGACCTGTAGAGTTGGACATAGCCTAAACTAAACCTTTGAGTTAGATAGGCTGCCACTCTCTTTATTTATTTTTAACGAAGTGGATAGCCAGCTAGAATAAAATTATTATTTGGACTGTCCTACTTCTTTTAATTACCCCTGCACGATATCTACACCCCTTGGCCCACACACTCACACTACATCACGCATACTCGCACTTCATCATACGGCAAGGAACAAAAGATCTCCGCGAAAGAGCCCCTTTTAGGGTGCCCGTTGGGTATTGCAGCGCCGTCCCGACGAGGAGCAGGTCCATATGATGAAGCATGACATCTAGCTTGCTAGGTGTGTGAGGACCCTAGTTCCAAAATAAGGAATTTTCCCTATTCTCCTCCCCACACCTCACTCCACCGAGGTTGTAATTACAAACGACGGTGGTTTAACTCACCCATTCAGTCAACGCCATTCCACTCTATGCCACTACACTCTAGGACACTGTACTCTACGCTATTCCACTGTACACTATTCAACTCTATCAATCAATCAAGCGATACTTATATAGCGCTGCTTATCACCTGAAAGGGTATCCAAGCACTGTGCTGCAGGTCTATGCCACTCCGCTGTACCCCACTCTACTATATGCTATCCCACTGTATGCATCTACTCTCTACGCCACTCAACTCTGTCACTCCACTCTACCACACTCCACTATGTGCCACTCCACTGTACATTATTCCACTGTACACTAATCAACTATAACGCACTCTATGCCACTCTACTCTATGCCATGTTACTGTACGTTATTCCAAATCTATGCCACTCCACTGTGCCCCACTCCACTCTACACAATTCCACTGAACGCTAGTTCAGTGTATGCTACTATATTGTACTCCACGCCCCTCTAACCTCTCCACTGTATGCTAGTCCACTCTACCCAACTCCACTCTGTCACTCCACTCTATGCCACTCTACACCACCACCCTGTACACCACTCCATTTATTGCTATTCCACTGTACTCAACTCCACTCTACCCCACTCCTCTCTACAGCACTACACTCTACAGCATTTCACTGTACACTATTCTAGAGTACGCCTCTCCACTCTATGCCACTGCAGTCAATGCCACATAACTCTGTCACCTGTGCTCTACTCTGTTCCACTGTACCCCACTCCACTATATGCCACTCCACTGTACGCTATTGAACTGCACGCCACTCTATGCCCCTCCACTGTACCCTACTCCATCCTACGCCAATCCACTCAACTCCATTCCATGCCACTGCACTATGCTCCACTAAATACTATTCTCCACTCAGCAACAGTCTACGCCTCTCCATTGTGCCACACTATACTCCACTGTATAGCACTACACTATACAACAATCTACTCCTATCAATGCCACTGTACGGCACTATACTTCAGTCTACAGCACTTTACAACACTCTGCTCCACTCTATGACACACTACACAACTCCCTCCGTGCCACTCCACCCCAGTTAATCTTTGTTCTATGAGACACAACTCCACTGTAGTCCACTACTGCACTTTGTGTTACTCTATACCTCTGAATTCTAAAACAGTCTACCCTACTCCACTCTATGCAGGTCCTCGTGCCAGCTCCCCTGCTGCTGTTCTCCTATCCAGCTTGCCCGCAGTCCACTACCCCCTGCTGCCTGTCTACCTGCTGCCCTCTGTGTGTGCCTCCTCTGCTCGTTTCTTGCTCTGTTTTGCTTTTTCTGCTTGTTTTTCTGCCCTCTGTTTTGCCTTTTTCTGCTTGTTTTTCTTCCCTCCGTTTTGCCTTTTCTGCCCTCTGTTTTGCCCTCTTCTGCTCTTTTTTGCCTTTTCTCCTTGTTTTTCCACCCTCTGGTTAGCCTATTCTGCTTGTTTTTCTGCCCTGTTTTGCCATCCCTGCTCATTTTTCTGCCCTCTGTTTTGCCTTCTCTGCTCATTTTTCTGCCCTTTGTTTTGCCTTTTTCTGCTTGTTTTTTCTCTCTTCCCGTCGTTTCCTCGAGACCTGGCTTTTTGATGGATACCTCGCACCCCAGATACCCCCAGGGGTGACAGTGCTGCGCTCTACAAATGCTGATTGAGTGATTGATACCATACAGTACCGCACTCTACTGTACTCCACGTCACTCCACTGTACAAAACTTGAATCCACTCTGTGAGATTCTACTCTATTGCACTCTACAACGCTTTCCGACACAACGCAGCATACTAGTTCACTCCACTGTACCACACACCACTCTACAACACTTTACTCCACTGTATGCTATGCCACTCCACTCTACTCAGGTTCACACCACTGTACGCTAGAACACGCTACTCCTTTCTATGCTACGCCACTCCATGGGACTCCACTACACTCTACTCCACTTCACAACACATCACTGGAGTCTATGGTACTGTACAACACTACACTCTGCACCGCCTTACTGAATGACATTCTAGTCCACTCTATGCAACTCTGCTCTACAAGACTGTACTAAGCTCTGTGACACTATAAAACACAAATTTAACTATAACTCTCCACTCTACCATGCTCTGCGTTCTCACAAAAGATTTGATTTACGATGTCATAAATGTTCTTCTAAATACTATTATTTTACATGATAGAAGTGAGATAATATAAAACGGTATGAGCTGTGCATGGAGAAAACACTAGTTATAGTTAATGGAATGTGGCTACCTGAGTTGAATATACTGTGTATGGATGTGCGTGAGTTATAATTTGAAGATGTTGCATAAATTATAAATGAAAGATATACGTATAAGTTTAGAAATTTACATTTTTGTGTAGTTTAAGTTTGGTTTGTAGATAAAGAATAAATAAAGTGATATTAATTTAAAGGTGCTGCATAAATTATAAATGTATATGTATAGTGTGCTGTTTATAGCAAAAGGACAAATACTCTGTACATTTCTCTATATGTTAAACATTACTTCCTAATTAAGTGTTGAATACTGCCGCTCACATTCAGCATTTGTTTTCATTTCTCCTGGACCTAACCCAGAGATCTATAATGAAAAAATGGCCGATTGACTCATGCAGTATGGCATATCGGTGTAGTGATTTCACGCTCGGTTGTTGGCTAACAAGGCCCTCTAGCTTTTATTTACTGAAGCCCGCCTGCAGAAGACGAAGAATTAATTGTGTGCGGCCTAGCTGCCAAGGTTACGGAGCAGGCAGATTAAAGGGATTCTGGCCTCCGAGCAGGAAAGGAATTGTCTCTGCTCAGCAGGTAAGAGATAGAACGAGACATAGGCCGCTGTACACAAGCTGCTGACTGGCTTAAGCAATTCATAAGCCCCCTCCAAAAATTACAACATTCCCCACTCATCAGGCAGTGGGGCCCACAACAAGTTACACATTTAACTCTTCTAGCGTCCAGTTTGCGTTTCTTTAGGGAAGTCTCCCTGGCTGAACCTCAGATTTAAAACATGCATTTTATAATCCATAAATTTAGTAATTTTAAAAAGGTCGGAATGGGAAAATTGAGCGCTAGCTTTTTAACAGTGGCCTGGTTTTAATTTGTAAAATGTAGCAGCATTACAGAAAGAAAATAATAAATTAACCAGTGAGGTGTCCGAGAAATATTTATTTCTTTAGCAGCAGTAACATTTGAGACAAGAATGTTGTACAAAATACATGTGAGTTTATGTATGTAGCCTAGTGAGCGGTGGGTAATGTGTGGATAGTTGTATGAACAAAGCCATGGTTGAAGTTTAACAAAGAACACAGTCAATTAAACATAACTAATATAAAAAGAGTCCAATGGCATACATATTTACAATACACAAAAGTCACGAGTTAAATACAAGAGGGTTGGAAACTGCAACATGTGGTAATACTCC
Organism: Calotriton arnoldi; assembly: GCA_963921515.1. Lineage (NCBI taxonomy): Eukaryota > Metazoa > Chordata > Amphibia > Caudata > Salamandridae > Calotriton > Calotriton arnoldi. The sequence continues at coordinate 1,184,845 of CAWUFW010000535.1, read as the reverse complement.
ACCAGTACCTTTCAATTACAAATTAAACATCATGGAATGGGGAGTAATTGTGCAGAACTGGATTTACTGGCTGAAATTCTGCATCCAACTCCCAGTTCAGTGGGGTTTGACACCCACATTCACCAACTTCTCTGAGCTGGTCGCCCTGTTTATCCAACTAATGCACCGGCGCTGTTTGCTATCACATCTCTCCATAGATTCAAGATAAATATCCCAATAGTGCGGAAAATGCACCCAGAACATTCCAATAGGTCTGGCTGTCTCCACTGACTTATGGGTTTGGTAATGCTTTCTTTTATTTTGTCATGATTTGGGTGCAGGACCACAGGTTGTTACTAGGTGTCCATCTGGAGTTCTAAAGGGACCTCTATTATGCATATAAGGTACTGCACCCTTTCCCTGCTTCATGGATTTTCTATTATTGCTTAGGCTACTGCTGGTTATATATATTTGCGATTGCCACACAGGTCTCCCAAAAATAAACTTTCACAAAAAATCATGACAAAACGGTAAGCATTTTACTTTTCCTGACACAATGCTCAACAAACAGTATCTGTATTTCGCTTTATTATGCGTGACTTTTTAATCATTGCTGTGCTTCCTATCAGATTCTTCAGTATTGCAGCATGCAGTATCACAGCTTGTTACTAGGTGTCTCTCTGGAGTTCTAAAGGGCCCTCCTTAGCCACATAAGGTAAGGCACCCTGAAGTCCTGAAGAATCCGATAAAAAAGCACAGTAAAATCACAAGTACAAGACAATTTCTCAGCAACTATGGACCAATAAATCACATGTCCATCATCAGATGGCACAGGTTACACCATTATTAGATACAGAGCCAATCAGAAGAAGCTAATAGTACGTGCCACGTGCATGATACAGTGTGGTGATACTCTTCACCCGCACGTATCCAGTTATTGGGGCAGTGGGGTTTTTCCAAGCTTAAACAATGCAGTAACCAGTCAGAGGTACATGCTTTGTCTCATCTATATATGGTATGCTAACGGTGCCTTGTTGCTGGGCTAGCATGCAAGACACGAGTGATGTCTTTGAGCAAGCCTTGCGTTGTGTTACAACATATTCACTTCAGCACAGTACATTAGTTCACCAAGGGTCGTGTATTTTGCTGTGCACTTTCTACAGGACTTGCCATCATTGAATATCATATAACAGTTGAGTGGCACACAAAAGGAAAAGCAAAGAAAATGGATTCCATAGTTTGTTCTTCATGGTGCTCCCCTGTCTTTTCACAGGAACACAGCATTCTTCAGACTGCAAACTTCTAAGACTGCAACTAAGTTGTATCATTTCTATCATTATGCCATTCTTGTCTACTTTCTCACGTGTGAAACTACATGTCTAACCTTCTAAATAATAAATCTAGTCATTTGCTAGCAATGGTCTATATAGAAGTCAAAACTTCTATGTAAGCAAAAGAAAACATTTTTTCACAACAACCATTCATTGTGGAAAAAACCAAGTATGTTAAAACATCCACGTTTAAATGCTAAATTTACAGTTTCCTAGCTCTTGTTAACTTTAAAATGGCAGTGTCTCAGTCTATAAGGGCTAGCACATTTAAGTATGATTGCCTAGTGCAGTTTTTGCATTACATTTGTGTTATAAATCTCATTAGCTTTGCACATTAACATTTTCTTAATAATTTTAAAATGCTTCTTCAGTGTGAAGCCCGAAATGGAAGGCTATCTGATTATATCATGCACATAATATGTCATAGAGGGGCAACCGGACCCTTAAGCTTCTCCACCAACTCATTCCCCCGGGCAACGCACACAAACACATAAGCATACACACACGTACGCACATACACATAGCATCAGGTATCACATGCATGACCAAGCTTATATCTACCACACAAGTAGGCATGCATAAACTCTCTCACAACTGCTGTGAGCAGGTGTGAGAGAGTTTATGCCTGCCTACTCACACTTGGACTCTCAGACTCTGACAACATTCCTCCTGTTGCATTTGCTCATCTCATACTCACAGTCCTGTAATTGACATTCACACTCCTCTTGTGCTCTTCCTTCTTTTGTGCTAATCCTCTTATCATGCTTACACTTACATTCTCACAGAAACACCATTTCACCAGCAATCACTCATCTTACACTCCCTCCTCTCAGTCCTATTTCGGACTGACTCTTAGACACTTATTACACTCATACTCCTATAACACTCATCCTCTCATTCACATTCCTGCCCAAGTAGTTAGCAGCCACTCCCTAGGAGCTTTAAGGCCCTTATCAGCCTGTGTTCCTCATTACTTACCCCAGGCTAAAGTTAGGCCCTGGTAAAAGTGTCTAAACAGACAATGCCAAACCTGGACCTAGTGCAACTTCCACAGTTGAGCCGTGAGTGCATGCAATAAATCGCATTACTCACTCCTGGTCCAAACTTACTCCCAGTGTTACACCATGACTGCATGTCTCTCTCTTTATGCTACCCACAGGCATCACAGGCACAATTGTGTAGAGTGGGATACATGCAAGGAAAATATCACTAGGGTAACTAGTAGGTAACTGTTTATAGTTTAATTCCCACAAGGAAGTGTGATAATCAGATACAGCCAGGTGATTGCTGACCGCACTAGATGAATTAGTCTGTAAGTTTTGGTTCTGATTAAGGGGCTGCAATAGAGCATCTAATCCTCCTAGCATTTATGATCACAACTTATAAAATGAGCTCAACTGGAGGCTTCAGCACATACTCTGCCACAATCTTGCCCAGCACTTCCTAAGATTGCACGCCCTACATACCTGGTGAACGCAGGCAACTGTCAAGAGACGGTATATACCTGAGTTCCCAGAGGCAGTGTGAAGACATGGGCTGGAGGGGTGTCATTGACCAGGAGACAAACAATTGCATGGTTCCTGCAGGAAAGGCTGGGTTATGGTTAATTTCCTCAATGTTCTACTAAAGTTAGACATTGGCTTGGCCATTATTAGGCCTCCTGGATATATGAGGCCAAAGCTATATGATAAAGTAATAGATATGCACACATAGATTTATGTCTAGGTCTGGATGCAGATTCACTACTTTTTGAGAGTAAGAAACATTTCTCCTGGAAAGCTGTGCCAAGCGTGCTTCTGGTAATGTCATATGAATATTCCCACGGCTCTTATTCCCTCTGGACAGAATTCACTGTAGAAGAGTAGTCTGGACAGGAGAAATGAAGCCCCTTTGCAAGCACATATTTTTTCCTTTTTTATGCTTAATTTGGAAATTATTTTCCCCTTGGAGCAAACCCTAACCCTACACCCCCACATATGTTGGTAGGGGGTTAGTTTCCCTTCCCAACCTGGAGGGAAATTACTCCAGCCGTTTGCTGGAGTAAATCTCTGAATATTTCCAGAGTGGAAAGGGGGATGGAGAGGAGTCAGGGAATGCCTACAAATATACATGTGTGTGAGTTGTCAGAAATTGCCAAAGTGAAGCATGCCTTGGAGTGCCCATTCCCCACCACTTAAACAGGATTTTCAAGCATGTATTTCACCACATATATGTATGCCAGTAATCCTTTTGTGGATTCATAGCAGGCATAGAGAACATACATTTGGTGATAACCTTAGTATTAACAACCAAATTACTTTAGCCAATTGGCTCATTGAAGTGGGGTTGACGGGGTAATGAATCCAGTGCCCTGGTCGATTAGGTGCTTAGAGGTGGGGATCTGGTGATGGGTAGTTTTATCAGAGCTGATGGGTGGAACACTTGCAAAAATCTCAGCCTTTGGCAATTCCTTGGTCTTCATTCCAGTCCATATTTTTTAGCTCAATATGCAACTTCAAACAGGGAACCATCTTCTGCAAATCAGACAAACACAGGCAGCCATAGGCTGGTATTGGCATACCTGGACCTTTTCAGTGAAGTGCAGTTTGAACCTGTGGCACACTGAGCATCGGTCTTACATCTGAGCCAACCTGTTAAACTAAGGGGTTGTACTGAGGAAAGTACAATGATGTGTTAAAATGCTTCCAAAATCTTTCAAAGATCATCACTTCGGGCTGTATCATTTGCCACTAGCTATGCCATTTTAGACCAAAACCGAGCATATGAAATCAACCTCGGTTGTGCTCCAACAAGAGTAATGGTTTTTGGATGTTCTGCTTTATCAGCAAATTTTAGCACGTCTTTAACTTTTCTATTGCAGATGTGTTATGGTTTCTCTTACATTTTTTTCTTTGGGTTATACTTTGCTATTCATATTTAGTTTTTATCAGCAGACGTATGTTGGACCTATGTTGATATTTTAAGTGTTGCTTAATAGCTGGAAGTATTGGTCTTTTCAATGTGTCATGTTCATCATCAAGGCTGCTTGTGTGTGTTGGGCAGACTTTTCCAACATGATCCACAGATATTCCATGACTTCTTTGTAACATTTAGATTTTAGTTGGGACCATAAAAACACTTTCAATGACAGCCACAAATGGAGAAATGAATGCACAGGCGGGGAGCCAGAGTTTGAGGGACAGGACGTGGGTGAGGTCTAAGTCATCAGCTTTGGCTTGTCGGACACATCTCCAGGTATTACAGCAGTTTTGAGTGTTGTGTTGTGCGTGCGTATCCGTCAGTAGAACATGTGCCCTTAGAGAGCTGTTGTTACTTATATCATTATTATTTCTGAAGATATTTGGCACATCACAAACCTAATTAGCTCCAAGGACCTAATCAGATAATGTTGTTACTGCAGGAGCTGCTCAAACATTCGTTACTGTACAATACACTACATACATACACGCACACACGCACCAAACATTAATTGAAAAGAAAAGCACACACTTACCTGCAGCCAGCTCTGCCTCGCAGGTTCCAGGAGGCTTGGGACTGCTGCCTTCCATCATTGGCTGATTTAAGGTCAGCCAATGAAGGAAGGCAGCAGTCCCAACGTCATCACAGAGTGGGATGGGGTCAGTGAGACTGCTGACCACACCCCACTCTGTGATGAAGTGTCACTGATTGACATTCGACCCTGGGCGCTTCAGGGCTTAAAACTTAAGCGCCCAGGTGCGAGGCAATCAGTGACGCTACCCCATCCCACTCTGTGATGACATTGGGACTGCTGCCTTCCTTCATTGGCTGCCAGTCTTGTTTTCAAAACACAAAACTTATCTAAAACATTGGCAAAATAAACAGCTTCAGCTAAACACTTACAAAGTCACAAAGGCGAGGCCTATTGGCTATGCCAATGCTTGTTTATGTTATTTTTACAGGAGGGAAAGCGGAGCGGGGATGGGGACTTTGGATCGCAGTGGGTGGTCGGCTATTAAGGGTAACTTTTCTGGCTCTGAGTCGGAAGCTGAGTTGTTAGACCCTCCCTCATCACACAATTTGCAAGGACCAGCTTCAGGAGTTGAGCCAACTAAGGATCACGCCCCTTCTTTTTACCCACATGACCACGCTTAGCTGTCATCCTACCCCAAGAGGTCAAGCACCGACAAAACAAGCAGGTAAGCACCTTCAAAGCAGCATAACACACTGGGTGCCCCCATCCAGGAGCTTAGCACTCACCTCTGTTGCCCTGAGACCCATTCCTGGCCCTGTGAAGCTGTAGTTTACCAAGGGCGGACTGCCCAAGCAATCGCTACAACATGCAACAAGAGTCAGCCACCCCGGGCATGGAAGGGTGAACAAAAAAGGTGAGGACATGAATGGGAAGCCAGAATAACCATACTGATGAGGTGGCCCCCAGAATAAATGCTGTTATGGTTGAACCACAGCTGGGAAGTAGCCACAGAGTTAATTTTGCTGAGGAAAATTATTGGTACCCAATAAGAAAAACTCTGTCGGGCCAGGGAAGCATTGCTTATTCGCATCTACTCCGTCGGCGCTCTACCATCCTAAAAAATGCCCATAGCAATTAGTGAAGATACTCCATCAGGCCCGGAGGCAATGGAAGCTCAAAATCAGGCGAAATTACTTTGTAAAGGCCCAGGCAGGAAGATGCGCACTGCATCGCTCCTCGAGTCCTCTGTTGGGAAATCGCACCATTCCTAGCTCTAAGTATCCACTCCCACCATTGCGGTGGCCACTGCTGAAAAAGAGGTGGCCAGTGTCAGCCCCACCTAAATAGGCCGTGGCCATAGTTGGGGTGGAAATGAAGCGCAAATCGCGAGAGTCACTTCCTGTTCCTGTCGCCGATTCTGCGACTCACGGGACAGACGACAGGAAGCCCCTAACACAAACCGGAAGTAATTCTGAACCCCTCTCCCCCCCTTGCCATAGAGTTGTGTGTGCAGGAAGGGCACGGTCCTTGGGGCATCCGGTCCTAATGCCACGCCCCACTGAGTTGTCGTACTCTGTTGAGATGTAACTGAATATGTAACATCAGTTGATAACCTGTCCAAAACCAAGTAACCCAATTGTTGCAAAAACGGTATTGCAGCTTTTCTAAGAAATGTTGGTCCTGTCCATAAAAAATATAACACCCCTGTTAAGCAGTGTTGTTCTTCTCACGTGAGATGGCAGACTTGTTGAGAAGCGCTGGTGCTCTCAAAGAAATGTATAGCAGGTGTGTCTATAAGTGCTTCCACCAGTTTGGTGGGGAAAATGAATTTATGAATTACATGTCTCTTGAGCAGCCTATCAGTCACCTGACAAGAACATGCTTCTGCCCCTACACTAGCAAATCTTGACACCTGCCCAATAATTGTGAGTCTTCCAAAGTAAAGCTGTTCACTTCCAGAACTTGTGGTAAACCCTGCTGCTTTCTAAAGTAATAGTGTGTACTCATTCAATTCATAGCTTTTTCAAGAGGCCTCAGCTGCTTTTTAGAGGACACCTCTGTGATGGGTGGGAGCCATGCACCAACCATGGATCCCAACACATTGGTATATCTTGTGTAGAGTAGTGGTGAGAATAATGTGGATTCTTGGCCATTCTTTTGCCATTTTAATGCCACTGTGCAGCACACGTAGTGAAATGGGAATCTCTGTGCAGAGAGTCTGACAAATAGAGTGGCTAATGAGTGGGACTGAAACCAGAGCCTAGGGGTCCAATGCTGTGAATTAAGAGAGGCATGCTACTTGGTTAGCACCAGTGACTGGAAATGGAGATGGGGTCACTGCTCCCAGGTATGGCCATAAATGTGTCTGGGTCTTGGGCGCACTTAAGTACAGACACCTATCATATCTGACTGCCCTGCTCCTAGGCACTAGGCCTACCATGCAGTAGCCAGGTGCAGTATATCTGGTGTGCTGACTGAGATTGAATGGGACATGCCTCTGTTTCCTCAAAACATCCTTGGTGGAAAATCATTAAAACTCCTAAAATCCTCACACAAAAATCTGTTCATTTTTGACCGATTGTCCTGGTCAAATAAATATGAATTCGTGCAAAGTGGACCTTGGGTAGTGAGCACTATAACTCTGAACCAATCCATTAATGTGTTTATTTTATGCTATTCATTTTTCCAAACAGGCTTAGGAGAATCCAAACCAAGCATCTAACATTTATTCAGTTTTCACAAATGTATGCATATGGTAGTTTCACAGAGGATACCTAGCCAAAAGGTCCTGGAGCTCTGTGCAATCTCACAGTCCTTAATGTTCTTTAAAATACACTATTTTTCAATCATTTTATCGAACATTCTTTTCTGGAAACGAACCACACTCCTGTATAGTTGTCTTTAAATCGAATCCAGAAAGTGCGGCAGTGGGCTTTAAAATATACAATTAACCCCATGTAAAATTATTCTCTTGTTTGTTTAGTTCTTCTAAGCCCATTGTACTTTAAAAATAAAATGCACAGCAATATTTATTATATTAAAACATAATATTATACAGAGTTCTTTCAGATCTCACTGAACTGTATTATCTTTTCAAAGTATTTGTGAGCGGGAGGATTACTTTGCCAACCCCCTGGCATCCCTTTATGTTTTTGTCGTTACTACTGCCATGCCCCAAAAACATGTATTCCTGGCTGTGGGCCTGCTGGTTAACCTGCTTGTATTAATGTGAAGCGCTCAAACGACCTAGGGCCATGATCTCAAATACGAATAATACAGAAAAAAGATGAAGGCCTATGGGCGTTAAAAGGTATGACGTCACAAGCATTCTTAATAGAAAAGGATATTCTAAAAAGAAAAGATAAACCTTTCACCCTATCATCTGTCCTGGGTGGTGTGCACCTGCAACGGTAAAAGACAGACCACCCCACAGTTCCCACTTACTTGCTTATCACGCCTTATCTTACCCCCAAAAGACCACTCCCTTCCTCTCTTCACCGTCCCTCTGAAATACAGATCTCCCGGCCACTTAGAGCCCCCAGCAGGACAGAGTTGGCACACTTCTAGCATAAGACCCGCAAATGTGACATCAACGGCCTCGCCGCATGGAGGAAGTTAACCAAAGCGCCCCTCTGAGGTATTTGATGGCATCGATGCAGCAATCAGCCCCCTGGGATCTGGCCCCTGGCATGTGTCTGAACTGAAAGGACTCAGGGGGAGAAGGAGGGAAGCGGAAAAAGTTACCGGGGAAAGTAGCAATATTCACGAGGATGGCTGATTACTGGCGTGCGCCAACAAAGATAGAACAGAATGTTTATTTAGGAGGCTGGAAAAACATCTTTAGATCTTTTTGGATATCACAGGGCATCTGAAATCTGTTTGGAGTGCGTTGACAAGCTGGAACTGTAAAATGTATCCTGCAAAAGACAAAAATACTTTAAGGTATCGCACACGCACATCGCTCTCGTGGATCCGATCCAGTGCGATGAAAGCGCTGCGGCGGGCGGGGAGGGAGCATCTCCATTTCCGGCGCACAGGGGCATAATGCAAATAATTAAAAAGTACGGAGCTGAGTGGCTGGCAGTGAAGCACCATAGCGTGTGCAGGAGTCAGTGCGCACTATGCAAAAAGTAAAGAAAGGCGCGTGGTTGCTTAAAGAAACAAGCGGCAACGCAGAACGAGGGAGAGAAGGGGGGGCCACGCCCCCAACCAGATGGCACACTGCACGCAATTAAGTGCGAGCGGAGCGAAACTGTGGTTAGGCGCCGCTGCCTCGGGACTACACGGAAGTTACCATAGGGCCAACAGCCTCAAGAAAACAACAGCAATGCCAGACTGAAACCAATCGCGAGGGGCAGGAGAAATTACACGGAGTTGAAGCCAACATACAGATTACTTTAAGTCTCGCTGAGACAGCGCATGCAGCGCATGCGCTGCCAAGGCGAGACTTAAAAAACGGCATGCAAATATAAGTAAAATCGAGATACAATTCAGGGAGGTTTGGAAACCTCTTCAGCAACAATATCAACTGGTTTACTATGATGACTTGAACTATCAAGAAACAATGATAAAGGTGACCTTATACCTTCTCTTTTAAAAGCTAGGGAAAATGGATGCAAATAGGCTCTATCCAATCTATGATTAAAACAGGCAGCATACCACCAAGCCTTATATGGAATATGTAAGCTACAGCTATTAAGGTATCTAATTTACGAGGTGGATGCATAAGGTGAGACCACATTGGGGAGAGGCTTCCTAAAAATATATTATGTACATTATATGGAGTGTTAACTTTAAAATCTTACTAATTTGATTCCAAACCTGCAACCAAAAAGCATAGATACGAGGACGTAGGAATAACATGTGGAACGAATCACAATGATGAGCATTGCAGGACCAGCAAGCGTCCTGTGTCTCAGCATTCACTTTCTATTATAACATAGGAATAATAAACAATCTCTTGTATATAAAAAACATTGTTTGGTAACATTTGCAGCTCAAGAAGCTGTATGTAATTTAGACCAGATCTTATCTCTGCATTGGGTAGACCATTCCACTTGCAAATCATTCTTCTACTGCAGTTCTAAATTAGACCTGGTTCTAACTGTGGAGAAAAAGACAACGTGTTTGTAAATAAAAGAGGGTTTAGAATTATGTTAAAAAGGTAAGTAAAATAGTTTCTTACTCAGATCTATTATCATTATGTGGTAGTGACATAGAATCTTGAATAAGCTGAGTTAATTGTGTGTATTTCTGAATAAAAGAGTGAAGGAGGTGGAAAATAATTTTGGCTGAAGGAAAAGGAAGAGTGGTGTCATGAAGAATAATTGGTTAATGAAGTTAATGCCTTTAGCCTTCCAAAGTTTCCAAAAGCAGGTTCTATTATTTATTTTAAGATATTTATTATGCCAAGGGGAAGAATTTAAGAAATTAGTGTAACATAGATGTTTTGGAAAGAGGAAGGATTTCAAGAGATTATATGAGTATGCAATAGAGGGATGGGAGAGAAAACTAGTGTTGGAAGAAAAAGATAAAACTTCATCAAATCAGAAGGGAGAAATAAAAGAGAATTCAAGAGAAAACCATAAAGGTTTAGGTAAGTCGCTATGATTTTGTGGTCAGTGCGACAATTGTTTAAGAAAAAACCATTATGAAGTTTGTAAAAATTGGGAAAGTTTACACCACCATGATGCTTGGCAAACTTCAAACGAGAAAGGGAAATGCGATCATGTTCATTATTCCATAAAAAATGTGAAAGAACTGAATCTACTTTTTAAAGGAATTGTAACGGAATATGAACAGGGATTATGGAGATGAGATATATCACATGAGGGAGGAGCATCATTTTAATAGAACTTAATCTACCCCACCAGGATAAAAATAGAGGGTTCCATTTAGAACAATAAGATTCTAACTTTTGTAATACCTCTTCAAAATTTAATTGAAGAGTTGTTTTGATGGAATTAGTAATCTACAAACCTAAGTATTAAATGTTTGTTTAGTTCCAGATAAATCCTAGGTCTTTAAAATCATCTTTGATACAATATTTATTAAAAGACATTCGAATGTATCTAGATTCAGTTTATAACCTGAGACAGTAGCAAACTGACCTCAGTTTGAAAGACCGGAATAGAATTAGTTGAGTTAGAGAGATAATGGAGAATATTATCAGCATATACCGATAATATTAAGTGAGAGTTGCTATATGGGAAACCAGAATTGTGGCTGTTTTGTTTGATTGTTAATAAAAATAATTCTAATGATAATATAAATAAAAAGAAAGGGGGCATCCTTGGCACACGCTTCTCTATAAAAGGGAAGATAATCAGAGGTCATATTATTAACAAAAATAGCTGCTTTATTAGAGGAATAGAGCAAAAAGAGGAGGTTAAAAATCTTTGGACCAAAAGTGAACCACTTCAGCGATGCAAAGAAAAATTGCCAACTAACTCAGTCAAAAGCTTTTTTGGCATCTATAGCAATGAAAGTTAATTTATGAGGGATGTTAGAGGCCTTACCGTGCACATTAAAAAGACATCTCGTATTATCTGATGAAGAACGGCCCTATTTTAATCCAACTGGACTAATTATATGGGGAAGTAGAGGATCCAATCGAAGAGCTAAAATGTTGACGAAACTATTATAATCAACGTTAAGTAGGGATCTGGAGCAATCATTTTTGCATAATTGTGAATCTCTATTTTCTTTAGGAATCAGACAAATAAGAGCCTCTTGAAAAGTGCTGGAAATGATTAGAGAGAGAGCAAAATAATGGTACAGTTTAAGGAGCCAAACAAAGAGAAGTGCTGTAAAGTGGGAATAAAATTCAGATGTGGATCCATCTCGTCCAGGAGATTATTGGGTGTCAATTCTTTCATGGCTACTGTAATATCTTGAAGGGTAATGTCCGATTCCAAGTGGGAAAAATCAACATCATTAAAGGCAGGTTTAGAAATTGAGTTGAAGTAAGTAGAAGTGTACATAAAAGAGGGGGTAGATTCTGGAGTATACCGAACAGGCTTTTTCAATCATTCTTAGACAAAATGGTAGATATTATGAGAGTCAGATTAAGACAGGCAAACTCTTAGCTAATATTTTAAAGCCCAAACAAGAACGTAAAAAGATAGATTCCATTAAGAACTCAAATAACCAATTACTTATTAAGGATGAAGGCATACTGACAGAATTTTCTACTTTCTATAAATCCTTACACACACAAATATGATGGCAGTGCGAACCATTTGCACGAGTGCTGAGGCTGCCATAACTGACTTTCTTTGCCCATATCGAGCTTGGCACCACAGGCCTTTTCAGAGGACTCAAAGAGGGGAATTGCCCTCCACACTTTCCCTTTACACACATACTTTTATTGGCATAGCTATGTTAAACAATCACTCATATTTTGTATACTACACTAAAAGTGTTCACTCTGTGCACAGGCATGCACTGCCTTGTCCTCTGACAAGCCACTAATAGGTATCTGACAGTTTGTGGCTATTTCCCACTGTGCTTTTTGACTCTAGTCTAGCGTTTCCCAAACTGTTGGTCGCGACCCACTAGTGGGGCATGAGTCCATTTTTGGTGGGCGGGAAAGTTCAAGCAATAAAGAAAAATGCCTTTAAATTATGCGTTTATCTTGTCACATTTGCAATGCTTCAGTGACCGAGGTCAAATATCAGGCTGTGTCTTCTGACAAGTTGCTGCTTATTTTTATTTAAAGTGGGGTTGGTCTTTACTTTTCTTCTCTGACTTTGATTACGCCAACCTTTACTCCTACTTTTCCCTACTAAATTTAATGCAGATGGTCTTTTATTTGCCTGCTAAAAGTGGTAGAAGGGAGGAAAACAATTCAAGATTATACTTTCGATTTAGTCATGCTGTAATAGACCACAGGCTCCGACTTTAAGTTTTGTGGATTTATTATAAGGCCAAAAATAATTGAATATAAACACACCTCAATATTAGAGTATAGAGGTACAGGAAAATCAATACAGAGACGATTTTACGAATATAAGTCATTCGGCACAGAAGGCATAATATGATGAACTCCAAAATCAAAATACAGCAAAGAATAGAAGCGGAGTCCAATTCTCTTTTCATTTAAGAAGGAGCAAAATCTTTCCCTACTCTACTCTCAATGAGGATCCTACCTATCTCCCTTGTATCATATCCCAAAGGTGTCAGCACGTGTTGACTTCCTAAGAAGTACTCACGTCAAATGGGTCTGATAGCTTAAAGCTATGGAGCTCGCTCTAAGATGCTCCTTCTCCTCCGAAAGCTGGTAGAAGTCTCTCGAATCTGTCTCTGCGCATCATACAAAAAGACAATGTTCAACCCACAATACGTCATGTGTTAAACTTTTCCACTTGCAACATTTTTCAGTAAGTTTCCACAGAAGCTTTAATTAGTTGACTCTTCTTCCAGTGGCCTTGGTACCCAGATAGGCTAAGCACGAAGGTGTCCTCCCTTCTCGCCTTTCAGTCTTCTTCAAAGACATTCCGGGTATCTCCTTAAATCTAAGAATAACGAGGTCGAATTCCTGCACCTGCAGTAGGATGAGAACACACTGTCTTCGAGCACACCAGAATTTATTTAATTAATTCTTGAGCAACCAAGGAGAAACGAAACTCAAAACAACCTACATTTTGGGCCTACAAATCGGGTAACTTAAACTCATCATGGTTACATTATACGAGTACAATGTCGTCCTGCACATTACACATACAGGAATTATGTTTTCTAATACACACAAAATCCTACTTAAATGTGCTCACTTCATTTTAATACTAATATGACGTGAATAAATGCATCTTAATAATCATAAAACACTGCACACGACAAAAATACATATGAGTGCGTTTGTATCAGGAGTATAGTGCACCCCTACAATTTAGAGTGCTGTAAGCGCTCTATCAGTTCCCCCCTCTTATGACTAGTGTCATAACACCAACCTTTTTACCTTCTTATAAGTTTCTCCTTGTAGAAGAGACCGACCTAAACAGAGGTTGTAGCTTGCCGTCCCTGTCTAAATCTTTCCAATCCTTTAAGGTGCAGATAATGACTGTCCTGCAGTCGTTCTAATTGCTGCTCTCGCTTTTTCGAAGAATTCTCAGCGTGTCGTGCCCTTTGCCATTTGTAAGCCTTAATGACTCCCAACAGTACAATCTTACAAATGACAGCTATTTTAATAGGTTTCAAGATGTATTCCATTATTCCTTGTCCCAAACTTCCAAACCAGCTTCCTATCTTGCCAAATCCCTTGCCAAGTTGTTCCGAGAGTCCATCAGCAGCTAGATCACGTAAATCTTGATGTATCTCTGAAATACTGCTAATGTACTTCCTTATATCCCGACTATCGTCAGGAATATAAGTACAGCACTGTTGAACTTTCAATAATTTGCAGACTCCTCCAGCTTTTGCTAATAATACATCTAAAGCAAGACGATTTTGAAGAACCATAGCCCTTATCGAAACCATCTCCCCATCAACTAGTAATAGGATTTGGGCCGTATTCACAGAGAGCTTATCTACTAGAGTTGCCAGCTTTCTAATCTTCACATCATTCAAAATCACACCTAAACTAGGTATCATAGCTCCAAATACATCCCCAATAACTTCTCTAGCACTTGCACCACGTTTTCCTCTATGAGATCTCTTCCCTTCCAAAGGCCATAAATCATCCACATGGAAGATCTTGGGGAATACCACAGCCAAATAACATGTCCCATACCAATATTTGGGCAATTTCACATAAGCATTTTTACCGCACACAAAGTACACATTTGGCACTATGGTCAATTTATCCAACAGAGCCTTTCTAATGGATTCTTCAATCATGAAAATGTGTTCACAATCACTCTCACCCACAAATATTTTGTCATAATATGTGGACGGGTGTCTAATGCACAGTCTTCCTTTCTGCTGGAAATCTAAAGCTATAGGACCAGAACTCCCCTTTGCCTTATGATCTAATTCTTCCTGTGTCCATGAGATTACCTTGTGCTTCGGATCTGGCCTAAATAAGGTCTGCCTATGTCGATCTTCTATCTGGTCCACAAACTTCTTTTCAATGTCAGTTAACATGCAGGTCAAATTGTGTCTATGGGCATAAGATGTATCTAAGGTAATAGTAGGCACAAAATATGCAGACATTCTCTCTACCTGCTTGTAGTAATCATATTTATTCATGTATTTAAGAACGGGGACCTCTGAGAGTACCACATCATAATTGGAGAAGTAGTACTCAAAATGTGCCTTGCTATAAAACATACTCAATAACACGCTGCATGTAATGCCATAGGTCAAAGGTAAGTGATGGTATTGAATGCCTTCTTCTACGGATGCTGGCAGTTGCATACACACATAGCAATCTTTCGCTTCCATTGTATCAACATACTCATACAACAAACGAGCATATGCATTCAGCGTGAAATCACCTTTTGACAAATCTACATGTAACATTCGACTAGTTTTCCTACTCAGCTCTCTATCTTTTGCGGATGCACCCTCTTCGAACTCTGAAGTAGGTGGGGTAAGTGTCATCTGTTCCCCATTCCTTTCGGCATCGTGTGACTCAACCAAAGAAGTAATAATCACCAAAGTTATGACAATAAGCACCACAACGATAAGGGTACCAATTATGCATTTCTGCTTGCGTCTTGGATTTCCAGATTCCATTTTGAACCACCATTGGTTTCGAGGCGCAAACAAATCAAAGTCTCTTTTCTTTTCTTCTTGCCTTATTTGGTATTTACAATGTCTTTTTATTTTCCTTTTCCCATTCGATTATTGCAATGTTTAGCCCAGTATCTATGGTCTATTGTAGAGATGTAGTCAGCCCTAGCCCTCAGTTCTTCTTCTATTGAAAATCCCTAGTTTAAATCTTCTTCCACTCGGGCCTAGGTTATCTTCTTTCTAAAGCCTAATGAGTTCTTCTTTCAAAAGTTCAAGCTTCATCATTAATGATATTAGATCCAAGTATGGTAAGAACAAGCTGCAGAATTTCTGCACGAATCTCTCCCAGTTCCTGTGCAGTGGGCTGTCGACCAAATGTGGGGAAAGCAACCTGGTTAAGAATCAAAAAACGCAAACCACTTAGCCTTGGTGGATCGGGGACTGTCAAAGTTAGGATTCCGAAGGCTTCAACTCCAGGGACCAACAGCTGAATATTAATCGATAGGGTGTCCCCTCCGTAACTCACTGTACCAGTCCCCAACCTTCCGGAATTCTTCGGTCTCTGCATTTGCAGCCAGGTACGTCCACTCAGGAGAGGCGTACTTTTGAGACGGTACCCTCTCTCTTCTAGATCGTCTTAGACCATCCGGTCTTTCCTCAGTTTCCCTTTGATCTGATTCAGACGTTTCAGGAATTGGAGCGAGATTTTTCTCAAATGCAAGCCTTATGTTCAGCCTTTCTTTTCTTGTTGGCCACTTTTCTGCTTCCGCACCTGTTCTCTCTTCCTCTCGATCTGATCCTTCTGCACCAGGCCTTTCACTTTGATCTGGTTCAAAGTTCACTTCTGCAATTTCGTCTATCTCCGGATCTGAACTCAACTCTGGAGCAGCTGAATCTCTTTCTTCTTGCTCAGTTGGTTGTTCAGCCCCGTCAAGAATTCTTACGACCTGACCTGTTTCTTCACTTTCTGTAGCATTTTCAGCAAGAGGAATCGTTGCCTCCTCAGGTTCTGGAACACGGCGACTATGTGAAGCGTGGATCCAGTTTGGCAATCCTCCGCACTTCACAGCTGTACTTGTAACGAAGATCACCTGGTATGGTCCTCGCCAGCGAGCGTCAAGGCAGCTCTTCCTCACGTGCTTTCGAACAAGCACCCAGTCACCAGGATTAAGATCATGCAGCAGGTCTCTTGAGGTGGATGCAGTCGCAGCCTCGACCTGGTGGGACACAGAATTAACCACATCAGCCAGTCCCCTACAATAATCCAAAACCAAATCATCTGTGATGTTTATCAGTGCTGTAGCTGGCAGCATAGGCAATCGCATAGCTCTTCCCATCAATATCTCATGAGGAGAGAGTCCTGTCCTCCTATCAGGAGTACTACGCAGACTCATCAATACCAATGGTAGCGCATCTGGCCACTTCAGTGAAATTGACGAACAAACCTTCGACACCCTCATCTTGATTGTGCCATTTATCTGCTCCACAAGGCCAGATGCCTCAGGCCTGTAACTACAGTGCAATCTCTGATCAATGTTTAGAGCTGTACATAACAATTTCATGATTTCACTATGGAAGGGTGTTCCTCTATCTGTCTCAACTGAGGTCGGAAATCCAAAGCGTGGTATCAGTTCCCTTAACAACAGTTTTGCCACTGTGAGACTGTCACATCGTCTAGTTGGATAGGCTTCAGCCCAACGTGAAAAGATACGCACTACCACCAAAACATACTTAGGCATCTCAATAAAGTCCAACTGTATCCTATTAAAAGGCCCTCCTGATCTTCCAACATGACTCATTGCAACCACAGTTCTCTTTCCAACATTCATTTGTTGACATATAACACACCTGTGACACACCGCTTCAGCATGCCCACGAAATCGTGGGTTGAACCAAGTTTGCCTGAACACTCGCACCATGGCATCTCTCCCAAGATGAACCGCTCCGTGAATCTGCCTTGCCATTGGTCTCAATAGACAGTTAGGTAATACTGTTCTCTCATCTGTTGACACCCAAATGCCATCTTCTCTCTTTTCGCAGCCTGCTCTGACCCATGATGCAACTTCTTCCTCCGAGGCTTCATCCTGCAGTCGCTTTACTTCATCCCAGGTATCGGCTATAGCTAACATCATGCTGAGCTCAGTCTCTTCTGTGCTCTCTCCTACATATGTTCCATTGAAAACACAAGCATGTATAGCACAAAAACGCGCTACTTCATCAGCATAGTTATTTCCTTTTGTAACAAAGTCCTCTCCCCTTCCATGGGCTGCACATTTTACTACAGCTATCTCTTTGGGTTTTTGCAAAGCTTCCAACAATTGGCGCACAAATTCTCCATTACGGATTGGGGATCCTGAAGATGTCAAAAATCCCCTCTGTGACCATAACTGGCCAAAGTCGTGAACCACTCCAAACCCGTATTGGCTGTCCGTATAGATAGTCACTCTGACTCCATTTGAAATGATACAGGCACGTGTCAAAGCAATAATTTCGGCTACCTGAGCAGAGTATACTCCTTTCAAACAGGCAGCTTCCACCACCCCCAAGATGGTGCACACAGCAAATGCTGCTCTCAAACACCCTTCATTGTCTCTTACGCATGAACCATCAACAAAAAGAATCAAATCAGTTTCAGGCAGAGGTTCATCAACAATGTCAGGTCTGGGTTTGGTAGATAGCTCAGGAACATCCAGGCAGTCATGCTCTTCACAATCTTCTTCCTCTTCTTGCGGAAGAGGTAACAATGTAGCAGGATTCAAGGTGGTACAACGTCTCAGAGTGACATTTTCAGAAGCCAATATAACCTGCTCATACTTTGTAAGTCTGTTATTCGTTAAATACTGTGTCGTAGTTCTTGTCATTAGCAACTCTACTGAATGAGGCACATAAACAATAAGCGGATGACCCATCACTATGCCTTCACATCTCTCAATGCTGACACCTGTTGCAGCAACGGATTTGAGACATCCGGGCAACGCAGAAGCTACTGGATCTAATGTAGCTGAAAAGTAAGCCACTGGTCTGCGAGCATCTCCATGTGTCTGTACAAGGACCGCTAACGCACATCCTTCCCTTTCACAGCAAAAGAGCGAAAACGCTTTATTATAATCCGGCATTCCCAGAGCTGGAGCGCGACATAGGCTCTCTTTCAGCTCGTGGAAGGCTCTCAGGCAGTCATCATCCCATGGTACCGGATCGCTAATGTCCTTTCGAGTCAATCTCAACAGTGGCTTTGCTTGCAAGGAAAAATTTAGGATCCACTGTCGACAATAGCCGATCATTCCCAAAAACATGCAGACTTCTTTTTGTGTTTTCGGAGTTCCCATTTGCAGAATCGTCTCTATGCGATCTGGTGACACCCTCCGTTTCCCCTTCTCAATCCGGTGACCTAAATACTGTACTTCATTCAGACAATACTGGAGTTTGTTCGGAGACACTTTGTGTCCATTGTCTGCCAAATGATTCAGCAAAGCCACAGTATCAATTCTGCAAGCATCCTCAGTCTCTGAAGCGACCAAAAGGTCGTCAATATACTGCACTAGGACTGAGTTCTGGGGCATCATCAGCCCTTCAAGATTCTTCTTCAGACTCTGACTAAAAATAGAGGGGCTTTCTGTATACCCTTGAGGGATTCTACACCATGTTAACACACGATCGTCCATCCTAAATGCAAATAAAAATTGGCTGTCTTCATGCAATGGTATGGAGAAAAATGCCTGACATAAATCTATGACTGTAAACCATTCTGCTTCACATGGTATTTGGAACAGAATAACAGCTGGATTAGGTACCACAGGACAACATGGAATCACGATTTCATTAACTCTGCGTAAATCCTGTACTATTCTGTACTTGCCGCTAGGCTTCTGCAGTCACATAATAGGTGAGTTGCAGGGACTTCCTCGTATGTCCTTGAGAATGCCTTGTGCAATCATAGACTCAATTACAGGTCTTATTCCAGCCACAGTTTCTGGAGTTAATTTATACTGAGGAGTTCGTGGAAATTCTGCATTTGGTTTGACCTGTATCTTAACAGGTTCAACCCCTCGAATCAATCCTATCTCCTCACCCGTGAAATCCCACACTTTTGGAGAAACCGAATCTCTCAAATCATGTGGCAACTCCTCTATCGTAAGAACCATGAACATTTCCGTACACAAGCTCATATTAGCCATTTTAAAATCAGCGTCAGGATTTGATTTGATTTGATTTGAATTGTTACTTGTTAAGCGCTTGAATGCCGTGGCGTCTTGGCGCTGACTGTGGTTCATGGACCTGAGAGCATCATGAATGAGACGTTAAATCGTGGAAAACAACCAAGTTTTCAGCTCCTTCCTAAACATCCGAAGGTTAGGTTGAAGTCGCAATGTGGACGGCATCTGATTCCAGAGTTTGGCCGCACAAAAAGACAGGGTACGACCCCCCCATCTTGCCTTACAGATTTTCGGGATACAGATGAGGCCCTTCATAGAGGATCTAAGTGTTCTGGCAGGAGAATACCTAGAGAACAGCTTCTGTATCTCCCCCGAAATTCCTCCGTAGAGGGCTTTGTGCACCAGACAGAGAGACTTAAAGTCGGCTCTTTGCTGGACAGGAAGCCAATGTAAAGCTCTAATGGCGTCCGAGGTGGGGCGACCCTTAGGGATGTTCATGAGCAGTCTGGCTGCAGCATTTTGCAGGGATTGCAGCTTCCTCCTCTGCGCCTTGTCAATTCCCACAAAGAGCGCGTTGCAGTAGTCTAGTTTAGAAAGAAAAAGTGCCACTACAACGGTCTTTTGGAGTTCATATACAATGAAAGGGAAAATTTTCTCAATGTTTTTAGAAGAAAAAAGCAAGAGGAGGTTAGCTGATTAACCTGGGCTGACAGGTTGAGTTGATCATCAAGGATCACACCCAGATTCCTAACCTTGGTAACAGGGCGAGGACAAACTCCCGCCTCCGTTGGCCACGAGCTGTTGTTCCGTAGAGAGGGTCCCTTCCCAAACTCCAGGACCTCGGTTTTGTCGGTGATTATTTTCAGAAACTTTTGGCTCATCCAAATCATGATGTCTTTCAGACATGCATGAAAACAGTTAGCCACTAGTTCTGGTTGTTTATATACCGATATCGTAAGCTGTGAATCGTCGGCATACATGATCAAGGAGAAACCGTGTTTCCTGACAAGATTGGCCAACGGGGACACATATATATTAAAAAGCGTTGGTGACAAGGCAGATTCCTGCGGGACACCACATGGGAGCTGAAAAGTCTCAGACTGTAAATTCTCCCAGTGAATGTTCTGTTCCCTGTTTTCTAGAAAGGAGGAGAGGAGGGTCAGAGCGGTATCCTCTATTCCCACATCCCTCAGCCGCTGTACCAGCACCGTGTGATTCACGGTATCGAATGCAGCCGAGAGATCTAAGAGGATGAGGACCGCTCTGCCCCCCTCCCCCCCCCCATCAACTATCTTCCGAATCCCCTCAGTGGCTAGTATTAGGGCTGTCTCCCTCGAATGACAAGGCCTAAAATCATGCTGTGTCGGGTCCAGTAAGGTATTCTCTTCCAGATATTCTATCCGCTCCTTGTTTATGGCTTTTTCCAGTACTTTTGCTGTCATTGGCAGCCTGGAAATAGGCCGGTAGTTTTTGGACTCTAGAGGATCAAGGGCAGGTTTTTTGAGAATTGGCCTAATGCAGGCCTTTTTCCAAGCATTGAGGTATTTACCAGTTTCTAAGACTTGGTTCAAAAGAGGGGTGAGATGTGTACTAATGGTCTTAGATGCTAGTTTAAATATGGCTGGAGGACAGGGATCATACGGGGAACCTGATTTTGTTGAAACCATGAGGTTATGGACCTCCTCCAGAGTGAGTACCCTGAAACGCGAGAGCCTACAGTGTGGTGCCCAGGCTTCTGTGGTTGAAGTGTTGCTACCCGACGTAACAGAGGCCAGGTTTAAAAGATCATTGTAGATCAGTTGCACTTTACTCTGAAAAAAGTTAGCCATTTCATTGCAGAAAGCTTGATCTGGTCTGAACTGAGCAGTATGCTGTGGTTTGGCTAATGTGGAGACCGTTTTAAAAAGTTCCTTGGAGGAATGTGCGGCATCCCCAATTTTAGCAACAAAATATGCCCGCTTAACTTCGATGATTGCTTGCTTATATTTTTCTAGGTTCGCATTATAGGCTGACTTGTGCTTGGAGCTGTAATCAGTCCTCCAAAGCCGTTCACTTCTTCTACAGTTCATTTTTATGACTTTTAGGTCAGGACTATACCGTCATCATCACAGGTTTGCAACTCCACACCCCTCTGAGTGCAAGATATGGTACAATTTAGTTTACACAAAAGGTCTCGTCCCAACAGACAGACTGGGCTTGAATTGCAAACTACAAATTGATGTTTGTCTCTGAACGGTCCTATCCTCACAGGTAACTCATTTGTCAATGGGTTAGTCATTTTCTGATTGGTAACTCCCACCACTTGTATCGTTTGTCCTGACAGGGACAAATTTGGAACCTCTTCAGTTCTTACTGTGGAGGGCGCAGCTCCAGTATCTAATAAGAAGGTAACAGAGTGTCCGTTCACCTCTGCATCTACAAACGGTCCATTCTGATCTACTTCCAAAATCGCATCCAAAGGGCATTCTTCCTGCACCCCCCTCTGACACTCATGAAGATCTTGTGGTTGGTCAGATCTGACTCGTATTTCAAAAAAGGGCATCTGATGATACACCTGATTATGAGTAGGTATTCTTGGAGGCTGAGGAATCTGCATTTGCGGCTCATATCCTGCCTCATACATGGTCCTAGGTCTAGTTACAGTATTCAAAGTCTCTGACATCTGTCCCTCTCCCTCATTCTGCAATTGATTGGCTGGATTCAATCGACACTCGTGCTTCCAATGCCCGATTTTGTGACAATAATGACAAGCAGTGACCTTCTTTTGGTTCGCCACCCAATCACCTCCTGTACCTACATGCAGTCCCCTGCCTCTTCCTTGTCCAGGTTGGGTTACCATCTGTTGACCCATTCCTCTACCACTTCCTCTTCCTCGACCCATCGCTCCTCCAACCCCTTGCATCTGATCAGGCCTTTCGGCATTCCTCAACTGCACCAACCTCAACTTGTCTTTCAATTTCTTTTGTGCCGATTCTACTTGATCACTAAAGTATTTTGCATAACGTAGGATTTCATCCACCGTCTTATTCTGCCAACATATCAAATGTGTTTGTATCATCAAGCTAATATCAGATCTTAGTCCTAGCACAAACTTTGAGACAAACTGTCCCATATCTTTCTGCTCAATTGTATCCAATCCACTATGTTGTTTAAAAGCCACTAAAAGTCTCACATAATAATCATGTACCGACTCCTTAGAATCTTGAGTAGTGCGATCGATTTTAAGCCAATCAACCGTTTGCGGAGCTACCTTGGATTGTAACCATGTAATCACTTGCTCATATTTCTTCATTACTTCGGGAGAAGGACCATGATTCTTCGGGTCCAATCAATGGCAACTTTACATGCCGTCCATAAATCTCCTGGGACCACTATATCAAACAAGGTATTCAAATCAATCCAAAGCACCTTCGAGATCTTGACAAACCGGTCTATTTGCTTATACCAATCAGCAGGTTTTTCCCTCAGCCGAGGAAAATCATTGGTGAATGCTGCCAAATCACCCCTGCTCCATGGCACATGAACGTACCCCCCATTTTGCACTTCTCTCAAAGGGTAATGTCCTGCTGGTCCCGTCCCTCCACCCGGAGGCGGAGTGTCTCCTTTTCCTTTCTTGGCACTTTTCTTTTTGGCCCACCTCTCTTCCCATTTGTCTAATGCTCTCCACGCTCGCATCCCTATCACCAATTCCCTAATTTGTGCCCTTAATCCTATCGTTCGCTTCTCTTCCAATTCCTTATCCGTATAATGCAATCTGCAAGTTCCCTGCATCATTTTAGTCTTTGTTAGATCTACCTCATACTTTCGCGCCAACTGGGACAATGCATCATGAGCTCACTTTGCCTTTCTGGTAACATCTTTAGCTACAAATAGCAATTCGCTGGAGTCATATGTGTCAATTCTCTCCCATGGCAGATTCCCTTCTATCACTTCATCTATTTCTGCTTTTAATCTTACCACATCTAACAATGGTGCCTTTATTGCAACCTGTAAAACCTTCTGACCTCTTTCACTTCTCAATTCCTCCCTGTCACAACTTTGTGTTCTCCTTGGATCCCCACTCTCCTTCATCCTCACAACTGGGCGACTTTCTCTTTCACAACTTCGACTTCTCCAATGGTTACCCTCACACACATACTGTGACCCGAAAGGTACCCTAGGTGCTTCTTGTTTCAGCCCCAATTCATCCTTCAATGTCTGTGACTCCCATCACCGGTGGAACCCACATTCTGATGGCTGACTCAGAATTTGCTAAATCAATCAATCAATCAATCACAGAATTTGTAGAGCGCACTACCTACCCGCGAGGGTCTCAAGGCGCTGGGGAGAGAAAGGAGGGGGGGGGTGCTGCTACTGGTCGAACAGCCAGGTCTTGAGTAGCCTCCTGAAGGTCAGCAGGTCTTGGGTCTGTCGTAGGCTTAGTGGAAGGGTGTTCCAGGTCTTGGCGGCGAGGTGTGAGAAGGATCTGCCGCCGGTGGTTGTTCTTCGAATGCGAGGGACGGTGGCGAGGGAGAGGTCGGCGGAGCGGAGCTGGCGGTTGGGGACGTAGAAGAAGAGTCGTCTGTTGAGGTAGGCTGGGCCAGTCTTGTGGAGTGCCTTGTGTGCATGGATGAGGAGTTTGAAGGAGATCCTCCTGTCGACGGGGAGCCAGTGCAGGTTCCTCAGGTGGGGGGTGATGTGGCTGTGGCGTGGTATGTCGAGGATCAGGCATGCGGAGGCGTTTTGTATGCGTTGCAGTCGCTTGATGAGCTTGGCCGGGGCTCCCGCGTAGAGGGCGTTCCCATAGTCAAGTCTGCTACTGACGAGGGCCTGGGTGACTGTCCTTCTTGTGTCTGTCGGGATCCACCTGTAGATCTTGCGAAGCATGCAGAGGGTGTTAAAGCAGGAGGAGGAGACTGCGTTGACTTGCTTGGCCATGGAGAGCGTTGAGTCGAGGATGACTCCCAGGTTGCGTGCGTGGTCGGTGGGTGTCGGGGCTGCTCCCAGCGTCGTTGGCCACCAGGAGTCGTCCCATGCTGAGGGGTTGGAGCCGAGGATGAGGACCTCTGTCTTGTCCGTGTTCAGCTTTAGTCGGCTGATCTTCATGCTCCTGTTCGTCTTCGTTCTGACCCACTGTCCATCCTTGAAGGATCAGCCATAGCTGGCAGTGGAGTACTGGCTTCCACTGGTACCTGAGCCATGCCCGTCTCACTCATGGTAAGACTCCCTTCAGATATACTCTCTTCACCTTGTTCTGTCTGTTGTTGACTTTCCCTTGTTCTCTCTCTTGGGTTATATATTGAAACCACCGGTCAAATAGTAACTGGTACCGAAAGAGCTTCTGGTAATCGCCTGTTACAGGCAGTCTCTCCTGACTCCGAAGTTGCGTACCCTATCCCTCCAGACCCTCCTGGAATTCTTCTCATTTCCACTGAAATCCTCCCCCTGACTCCTGTGGTCTGATCTTCTGAACCTGTTTGTCTCACCCGTAGAATTTCCTCCCATTGCTGTGTTCTCTCCGTCTCCAGTCTAGAGTCATCAGGTGGAGGACGTTCTGCTAGCAGTCTATCTAGAAAACTGTCATCTGTATCACTTTCCTCTTCTGTCTTACTTTGCCCTTTAGACGCTTCTTCTAACAACCGAAATGGATACAATCGTTCTCCCTCTATGGTGTCTACTCTCCATCTCTTCAGCTGTGCATCCCACCTGGCATCCTGATATGCCTTCATTGCCTTTTTCATTCTTCCCTGAGAAGCTTCCCTTCTCTTTGCCATTGCTGCTCTCATTCAAGCATCCAATGCCTCAAATTGAGTTGGTCTAGGCGGAGGTTTCAGAGCAGACATCACTCCTCTTAGCTGATACAGCACCTCCATACGAAATGACTCATAACGAGGAAAAGCCAATTCCCCTTCTTTTTCTGTAATTTTATGCCAATTTTGAAGCCAAACTATAGTATGGAGTCCTACATTTGTTGCCATATAATGCGCTGGTGTATCCTCAGGCGGAGCTTCTTCTCCTACCCGTGTCACCACTCCTGTATCACCTCTACACAAATCCCGCAGCACCCTAAAACATCTCATCCTGAAAATCGATTGTTCCGAATTCAATACTCAGCTTGGAACGAACTTCCACCAATCCCGGCGCGGCGTTACACCAACCGACCAATCCCAGCGCGGCGCACACTGACGTCACTCCTCGCTCTTTGCAGCGGCTCACTCTCCTTTACAATTTCATTCGCTCACACATTCACACTACAAGTAACTGTATATCCAAAAGCTATTAAACCAAGTAACTGCTCCTAACACAGTCACAATAACTTACAGTTACATAAACAAGTAATTGTCCGTCCTCTAAAAGATCGATAGAACACTCTTACAAGAACATTCATCCGCCTTGACCCCGACCTGCATCGGTCACTCAATCGCCATAGTCCACCCCCGGTACCTGAGGCTTTTTATCGCGACGTACTCCTTTCAAGTGGATCATCGATAGCGCTTCACGACACCCACAATTTTGATCAGACAATTACAAATACAAAACTATCCCGGGATCTTGGACTTCTCTTGAGTCCGCTAACCAAACTTCCTGATTTGCACGTGTCCGAACCAGTAAACCAATAAACTCACAATCACTCGACATGCATCTCAACTCCGCAAGACATCACACAAATATTTCATCACCGCAATCTAACACACCACAAATTTCATACTCACGCCACCACTGTTTCCGCCGCACCGTCAACGTCCGCCGACTTCCATCAATGTCCGCCGTCGTCTACTCTGTGTCCAGGGCCTTAATGTTCTTCCGACCCTACTCCTACTCTCTTTCTCCCCTCACTCTTAGAGGCAAACCATCCTCTGCTACCATTTGATTACGCCAACCTTTACTCCTACTTTTCCCTACTAGATTTAATGGAGATGGTCTTTTATTTGCCTGCTAAAAGTGGTAGAAGGGAGGAAAACAATTCAAGATTATACTTTCGATTTAGTCATGCTGTAATAGACCACAGGCTCCGACTTTAAGTTTTGTGGATTTATTATAAGGCCAAAAATAATTGAATATAAACACACCTCAATATTAGAGTATAGAGGTACAGGAAAATCAATACAGAGACGATTTTACGAATATAAGTCATTCGGCACAGAAGGCATAATATGATGAACTCCAAAATCAAAATACAGCAAAGAATAGAAGCGGAGTCCAATTCTCTTTTCATTTAAGAAGGAGCAAAATCTTTCCCTACTCTACTCTCAATGAGGATCCTACCTATCTCCCTTGTATCATATCCCAAAGGTGTCAGCACGTGTTGACTTCCTAAGAAGTACTCACGTCAAATGGGTCTGATAGCTTAAAGCTATGGAGCTCGCTCTAAGATGCTCCTTCTCCTCCGAAAGCTGGTAGAAGTCTCTCGAATCTGTTGCTGCGCATCATACAAAAAGACAATGTTCAACCCACAATACGTCTTGTGTTAAACTTTTCCACTTGCAACATTTTTCAGTAAGTTTCCACAGAAGCTTTAATTAGTTGACTCTTCTTCCAGTGGCCTTGGTTCCCAGATAGGCTAAGCACGAAGGTGTCCTCCCTTCTCGCCTTTCAGTCTTCTTCAAAGACATTCCGGGTATCTCCTTAAATCTAAGAATAACGAGGTCGAATTCCTACACCTGCAGTAGGATGAGAACACACTGTCTTCGAGCACACCAGAATTTATTTAATTAATTCTTGAGCAACCAAGGAGAAACGAAACTCAAAACAACCTACAATTTGGGCCTACAAATCGGGTAACTTAAACTCAACATGGTTACATTATACGAGTACAATGTTGTCCTGCACATTACACATACAGGAATTATGTTTTCTAATACACACAAAATCCTACTTAAATGTGCTCACTTCATTTTAATACTAATATGACGTAAATAAATGCATCTTAATAATCAGAAAACACTGCACACGACAAAAATATATATGAGTGCATTGGTATCAGGAGTATAGTGCACCCCTACAATTTAGAGTGCTGTAAGCGCTCTATCAGTTGCAAAGTGAGAGGAGTTTTTAAAGCGAATTATGTATTTTTTTGCAATTCACAACAAAATGTAGATATCTGAAAATAACTGTATGCATTCAGCATTTAGAAAAGCAAAAAATAAAGTAAACTTTTTTGTAATTCTGAAGTGTGCTGGAAACAGCAATTTGAATAGGCTCAAAACAAATAAAGCTACTTTAATTGGTGATGCACAAATGATAAATTTTCGCTGAAAAACCGCGATCCGTTCCCCAGCGCCGCAGGTCTCCCCAACACTGCCTTGCGCTGCTGCTGCCAGTAACCTGTCTGTGCCCGAGCTGCCCGCCTCCACCGCTGTCCATCACATAGACAGTATTGTGTGCCCTCCTGTCTAACGCTTCTTCCTTTGCTGTACGCACCGTTCACTTAGGACTGTTATAGTGAGTCAGACTGCCTGCATTGTTATTCAGTAAGTTTAGCCTGTTAGCCAGTTAACTCAGCCACCTTATTCACTGGTATTTGTATTTCTCTTGTTTTAACCATTTCTCCTCATCGTGCTGTTTTGTGGAGCCGGCTGGGCGCGCCAATCGCTCCTTTCCCACCCTTTCAGCTGCTCCCGCCTCCCAGCGCCCCGCCCCCATCCCAGGACCTAGCGCTGCAGGTCTCCCAGACACTTCCTTGCGCTGCTGCTGCAAGTAACCTGCCTGTGCCCGAACTGCCTGCCTGCACCATTGTGCATCAGATGGACAGCATTTCGGAGAAAATGCCTTATGATTTCATGTCCAAAGGCATGCTCGTTGCAGAATTCTTAACTTTTTGAAGTCAGGCTGTTTAACAAGGAAACTTTACTTTGTTTGCCTACTGTTGGTGGTCCATGTTAAATAAATGCATTGATATTGCAGTTCTGAAGGAAATGTGTGTCTAATATTGTTGTTAACAATTCTGGGAAATCTCAAGATCACTTTAATACACATAAAAACATTGCTGAATGATGGTCAACCTTTGCCACCAATTTACCAAGAATGCTTGCTGACTTAGTGGCTTTACATTATTTTGTCATTAAACAACTGGCCTTCAAAGGTACAGTTCGAAAGTTTCACGCAGGGCACTCTGTGTGATTTTTCTCTCTGACCTTTCTCTCCAACTGTGGTGTATGATCTTTTAGTCTTTGATGGCATGCCATAAGTTTACCACTCCTTCATGAATAATGTACATTTTCCTTGATGTTTACTGTGTTACTGTCTTACTTTTGGATTTGAAATTCGGATTTTAACTCCTAGAGGTCCAGATTTTCTGAGATCCCACTATCCGTCCATTGATATGTGTATAATTCTCCATTTAGATATGTACAACTTATTATTGAATGTATATAGGAAGACTAATTGATTATTAATATGACCAATATATTACTCTATGCAATTGATCTTATGTATGCACCTGTTTTTTTTTGCTAATTTTAAATCACACCATCTTAGAAACACTCTTTGCAAGGTACTTGAGGCAAATGCGTGAAACTGACGTGAAGGATTATAAATATTTCGATAGCAGTGCATTTTAGAGATTCGAAAAGAATATTTTATTATGCATTAAAAATATTTTCTTTGTAGTTCATTCAGCCAAAACTGGTTCTGTTAACTTTGCAAAGCCTTTAGCTCAGAGGTTATCTTTTTTCTTCCTTTCCTTACTAAACGTCCATGAAAATAGCACTGTTACATATATCACTCTAGACAGGAGATTTTATGAGGAAGACAAAGCTCTTATGATCATTGCTGGAATGGCCAAAAAATGTCCTCCGAGAACCCATAAATTAGGAATAAAGGTGTGTCGGGGAAGGGGGTGGAGTCACAAGGGGCAGAGTAATGCAAAACGGAGTCTGGTAGTGCACTCATACATTTTTGTTTTTAATCTACAGCAAAGAAATTGGCAACAAGGACAAATATGATAGTAAATCTGTTATAGCTTACTTAATTGGTCACAAATAGATGGCATTTAAAATATCTTACAGGGTTAGGGCACCTGCTGCGCAGTGCTTGAAATTAAAATATAGAAGTGAAGATACTTTTTGTCCCAGAGTACCTGTTTGCTGCTGAGGAGTGCTGATACTCTCCTATTGAAAGCATTGGAGCAGTGCTGAGAAGTGCTGGTACTATCACTTCTAAATTAAAGAAGTGCAGGTGCTTAGCAATTGATCCTGTCTGTCCATTTAAAAAATAGCTGCAGCAGAGATCTTTGTGTGCCCATCAATTTTCAGGTGAGTGTAGTAACAGTATGATAACTTTGGTGGTTAATGCAGGTTTAGGAGAGTTCTGTGTTATTTCCAGTCACATAAACACAATCCTCAGCACACGTCTTTTAAGTAATATGCAATTATCCAATTTGTTTTAATCAAGCATAAATGATACAGAGAAATTTTCGAGCTTGGTTTCTTTTCTTTATTCTCTTTGTTCTTGCATCAGCCAACACGTGTTTCGTCGCACAGAGGAATTTTGTCCCGCGACTTTCTCAAGGCTTACAAGAGTCCAAAATGTTCCTTTATCAGTGGTGATAATTCCATCCCACTGGAAAATTAAAATCTATGTTCCGATGTCCACGTCGCATTTAACCGTGGATCTTCGTCATGAGCCAAACCTAGAGCACGTAAGAAGGACGTGTAGGTCCCCACATCAGCGCCGTGTTCTCGAGCGCACTCGAGAACACGGCGCTGATGTGGGGACCTACACGTCCTTCTTACGTGCTCTAGGTCTGGCTCATGACGAAGATCCACGGTTAAATGCGGCGTGGACATCAGAACATAGATTTTAATTTTCCAGTGGGATGGAATTATCACCACTGATAAAGGAACATTTTGGACTCTTGTAAGCCTTGAGAAAGTCGCGGGACAAAATTCCTCTGTGCGACGAAACACGTGTTGGCTGATGCAAGAACAAGAGAATAAAGAAAGAAACCAAGCTCGAAAATTTCTCTGTATCATTTATGCTTGACTAAAACAAATTGGATAATTGCATATTACTAAAAGACGTGTGCTGAGGATTGTGTTTATGTTTATGTTGGTTTCGACCACGTGTTTGGGGAGACTGGTGGCTCTTCTCACCTTTCAGCACCGTCCATATAAATTTCTCAGAAATCTAAATAGAGTGTAAGTGCTACTCATTCTTGGAGCGCCATTTTACCTATAACCATACCACTGCACCGTCGTGAATTATTTCCAGTCACAGGTCTGACTCGTAAAGTAGCATGGGAAGTTAATGTGCCTGCTGCAAAGCATATTATGTAACATGCAGATCACAAATTTGTATTTTATGAAGATAGGTTAGTGGGTACTGCTTTTCACACCGAGATGTATTTGTTACCTCCAGTTCATAAGTTGCAATCCTAATATAGCACAGTGAGCTATGAACTGGCAGCAAAACTGCTAGTCAGGGGTTTAGAAACTTTTTTTCTCAATTTGTTGTTATTCTAAGTTTGCAAAGAAGGGTTTCTTTGGGTAGAAATTGTCTTTATGGCACAGACCAACCCAATCACTGTGTTACATTTTTAATCATGACTTAGGGGCCGATTCCGATCTCGGCCGGTAGGGCTCCGAATCGGATTCGGCTTTACCGGATCCGATTCGGAGCCCTGTTTCCCGACCGAACCGTACGCGGGTCCGGCCGAGCGAGTACGATGCGAAATCGCCGACCGACTCGTCCGGGCGTCCCGACCGCTCCGACCGACTCGCTCCCGGCTCGAACCGCTCCGACCGACTCGCTCGGACTCGACTCGCACCGCGCAATGGAGACGTTTCCCGGCCGGGTAAGTACGATGCGCGCCGCGAGCAGTCCGACCGAGCCGCGCACTCCGGCTCGTAAGAGCAGTCGAACAGTACTTCGGGGGTCCGTGTCGGACCCCCTGTGCGCGTAGCCGCGCGAGTCGCACACAGGGGGACCCATGGTCCCCCTACCTGTGCGTGTACGGCGCGAATCGCTTCGCCGCGTACCCGCGGTAGGGGCGCCCTTGTCCGACTCGCACCCATTGAGTCAATGGGAGCCCGCGTACGCGTTGTACGACCGGCTCCCATTGACATCAATGGGAGTCCGACCGACTCGAGTCCGATAACATACGGACGCATCGTACTCGTTCGGTCGGACTGCACGGGTCCGATTCGGTCGGAAATCTCTCCGGGTCCGGCTCGGTCGGAGAAATTTACGGCCCGAATCGGAATCGACCCCTTAGTGTTTCTCTCGACCATGCACCCTTAACATATAATGTCTACAAGTATGGATGATATGCGACTCCTGCATCTTATAACTTTCATTGTCTTTTGTAACATTTCTTGTATATTGATTATTTACATACTTGTATGACTTATTGTCTCTTTGTGTGTGATGTAAAGTGCTCTGACACCCTACACTGGGATGAGCAGCCCTGTAAAGAATTACATTTGAAATAAATGATTAAGTGCTGTTTAAATTGTTATTTGGCAAAAATGTGCACACAGCTATAATTGGCATTCTTTACAGTGCATGCACATCTCTTACATGAGGAGGGTTGAACAAAGTAAAAAACCTGCCTCTACCTCATAGTTTCTCTAATGAACTTGTGAAGTGACTTTGCTTCCTTCTATTACATTGGCGTCTAGGTGTTATGATCCTGATGGCTCTGTCAGGAAGATACTTGAACAACAAGCATTGGCATAGCCAATAGGTCTCGCCTTTGGGACCTTATAAGTGTTTAGCCTGAGATTTTTGTAATGTTTTTAAGGTATGTTATAGAGCAATGTAGCTGTTGTGTTTAATACTGTAAAGTTTGTGTTCAAGTTGTGCTTAGTGTAGTGACGTAAGGGTAGTGGCATGGTGTGGAATGTAGTGGTGAGTTGTGATATGATGTGTGTTGGTGGGATGTATGTGTGTAGTGTGTTTTGCTGGTGTGTATGTTGGTGGTATATGTAAGTTTACACCCCCAAAAAATCAATTGTAATGATATTAGTTATGTGCGTAGTGTGATGGTATTAGAGAGAAGAGGGAGCAAAAGACAGAGAAAAGGGACAAAATGTGGGTATGAGAGAGAGTAGCAGGGAAACAGAAAGGGCAAGAAACGGGAGGACTGAAAAGAGAGGAGAGAGGCAGAGGAACGAGAAGAAAGACCGCTCTAGGCGCTGTTCCTAGGCCTGGGGTGGGTACGTGATTTGCCCAGAATCACGGGCTGTTGAGTCGACGCAGAGACTGAAGCTTGGATCGCCAGCTCCAAAGTAGGCGTCTCTGGCCGTTACGCCACACCTTCGAATCTCAGCCCTTGCCCAATCCCGAGTTTTCAATCTGCTTTTCTGAGCACAATAGCCCGATAGATAGAAGCATTAACAGTTGTTTTGCGCGCGCATATATCTTAGATAAAATTGATCATTTGTCCTCTTCAGCCCAATCAACGAGGGGAAAGTGTGATGTTTAAATCTGAGCTAGGGACGGCAGGCCGGAAAGAGTTAATAAAGGCAGACATTCATATTTTGCATATGGCTTTTAATTAAAGCCCGGCCCGGATTGATGGTTCCTAAAGTGCATCGATACATGCAGAACCGGCCGGGATGATGGAGGAGGTGGGAATCGCATGTGGAAAGGCCGTCGGAGATTCCCCGCGCAGCCTTTCAGGGCCGAGCGCAATGTGTGATATTTATGGTGGCCGCCGGTCTGGGGGCGGCGTCGAAGGAAGCACTGACTGCCGGAAGCGGCCTCGTCCACTGCCCGCTTAACTGAACTGTAGGGGCGGAGCATGCGTGCTAACTAGAAGTCCAGTTGGATTAATATCTGACACATGGCAGCCATTGGCCTCAATAACCAGTATTATGTCATTGAATATATATGCTCTAAAACGCTAGACTCTGTCCCTTATGACTGCCTGACTGAATCTGTGTTACCTGGAAAGTAAAAAAAAAAACAGGGCATCATACATGCCCACGCACGGAACCAATTCCGCATACTAGAATGAACACAGCTGGTAGGTGATCGTGCATGCCGTTTTATCTGGCACAGTTCATACAAATGTAACCTCATGGTGTTTTCAGCCAGGCACCCGCCACAGGTTCTCTTACACTTGGCCGATGGAATGATATGGCAGGGTTGGCTAAATTATGCGAGAAGAAAAGGAAAAATATGCAGGAGATGATGGTTATGAGGCAAGTGTGGCAAATGTATAATTATGCGGGAAACGCCGCGTACACCATATGAAAGCAAGTTGGAAAATGTCCGGTATTGGGCGTGAGGGTTCGCTGTGCTGTTGCGTCGCCTGTCGGTGTGGTTATGAGTGCATGTGACTAGCTGGCGACATATCCTTGTACTGTTACTTGCCTTTGCACTTGTCATATGCTAGCTGTCTCTGCGCCTGTCAGATTCTAGCTGTCTCTGTGCCTGTCAGCTGTCTCTGCGCCTGTCAGATGCTAGCTGTCTCTGCACTTTGAGATGCTCTCTGCTTCTGCACTTGTGAAGGTTTGCTGGAAATTGTGAGATGTTGGCGGTGCCTACAGTTGTGAGATCCAGGCTTCGCGGCACTTGTGAGGTGCTTTCCAGCTCTGCACCTGCAAGATGCTGGTTGTCCTTGCACCCCTGAATCTCGGCTTTCAATCGACTTGTGAGAAGAGGGCTGTCTCTGCACCCGTGACATGCTGTCTCTGCACCCGTGACATGCTGACTCTGCACCCGTAACATGCTAGCTGTGCGTGTGACATGTTGACTGTCCCTGTGAGATGCTGGCGGCTGTGCTGTTGATATGCTGGTTTGCGTGTGACATGTTGACTGGTTGCCCTTGCACGGGTGATGTAGTGCTGATATTAAGAATACACCGGCAGTCCTGGCCTGGCTGAAGATTTCTGGGGTGCAGGACTGGAGTGCGCTGTACGTGAGAGGGTGTCTGACGTGTGCGGTGTGGCTGTGGTTAGGGTACCGGGGAGGGGTGTGCATGGACTGGTGTGGAATCACGCGTCACGTGACATATTTCATTTCCAGGGTGCGAAGCCGCAAAAGAGGGGGGTCCGAGCCGTGCTGGTGCCGGGGCAGGCCCTCGAGTTCCCACAGATCTGTCAAAGACATCATGGACTCTACATATATGTGCGGGAGCGCGGAAGAACGTAGCACAAAAGCATCTTCTAGGCACATCCTGTCCCTGCGTCGGTGTGCGCACTGACCTGCCAACATGCACAGACGTGCGCAAAAACAACGACGTGTAATGCTTTCAGGCTGTAAAGGGTTTCAAATGCATGTTTTTTTTTATTTAAAATATATCACAAACTGAGACTAAGTTACGGCCATGCAGCTTCAGTAAAAAATACTTTTATGTGTTAAGTTTGACAGAAAAAATACTTTTATGTGTTAAGTTTGACAGGCGAGCAATACGCACAGCCCCAAATTAAAACGTTAATTTTTTTACACACTCAGCGACCAAATATCACCAAAAAATGAAATGTGCGCTCTGTATTACCATAACTAAACACGTTAGGAACCTATTAAAAATAAGGGGCAATGACGACTACGTAGGAAATACCCAGTTTGAAACACATTATACTGCATTATATCAGGGTTCTGTTGATTCCAATTTGCCATCAGAGCCGTCCAAGCGACTTCATTCTGTCTGTATCTGAATTAAAACGCAAACAAACAATGTAAGCTCCGCTGATCTTTTCATCATTTCGGTTTAACAAGGTGTTGCTAAATATGATAGAGGGCAAACAGACGGACACTTCCGTGTTCATGCAACGAAAAAGAGTAAAACGTGCTAATTAATAGTTAACATAAAAACAACAAAATATGTATGATTATGAACAAACCGAGCATGCACCCGCCTTTGGCCAATTGCGGGCTTTCAATTTTTGAAAGCCACACGCAAAGGCCAATAGAATTTGACAAGCAGACGCACAAGCTTTCAGAAAGCTTTCTGAATGTCTGCAGTGATTACAAGAGGCCCTCCCCTAGAGCAGCGCATGCGCGCTGCACTAGGCGAGACCTAAAAAGGGCTGATGGTTTTTTAAATGAGGCTTTTGTTTTAGACCAGCAGGAAGTGAAAATAAGAAAGCTCCCCAGGCGTCAGCACGTTGCTGCTGTGAGCAGAAAGCAGACCGTATGCAGGCGCTGCTGAATTCTGTCAGAAAATTAAGCAGGGTAAATTCAGCATATTTCACCAGGTCAGCAAGATCAGGCTCAGAAATAGCTGCCAGAACCGGGATCCGGCTGGATCCTCCTCATTTCTTTCACTGCTTATGATGTGAAGCAAGTTTCTCATGAGCAGAAAGACCCATTATATTATGGTTAACTTGCATAAATATGATTTAACTTTTCAGTGTTAATTTCATTATTGAAAAATGCAACTGTTCCTTGTGTTTTTTCCATGTCAGAGCTTTGAAAAAGTAACCATAAATCAAATGTCATAGATGTTAAGGGAAAACGTCAGCGTCTGTGTCTCCTTTATCTAGACTTTTTCAAAACTGATCTCTCAGCCTCACAGTATTTTATACAGTTTTACTGTCTTCACAATTGCTATCACTTACCAAGTCCCTAGAAGCAGACACAGACTGTTAATGATTTGCAGACTAATGCACGTTGTGCAGTGTATTATACCAGACTTGGGATTGCTGATACGACCCTTATCCAGTTTAAACTTTATATTTGTTTGTGTCCTCTCATGAATTTTTTCAAAGCAGATTTCTGCCTGTTATGTTGAGCAGTTATTGTTCTTAACATGATATTTGTAACTATAATTTCATCATTATGGACTGGAGTTTTGTAATATCCCACGCTCACTGCAAGTGTGTGCATACCATTCAAATGTATTACAGATGGAGGGCACGGAGATCCCATTAGCAGCCATGGCACAACCTGGGGCACAGAGATGTTCGTGTGGGTCCCACAAGCTCTGACAGCACTTCAATCTCAATATATCATGTAGTGGGACTGTATAGAGCATACTTGCAACAATAGCCAGGCAATTTGATAGTTCACTTATTTTTCTTCACCTGTTACTCGGGTAATATTTCTGAAGTACCCATAATAAACATAAAACAACCTTCTGAAGCCGTCCAAACAATTGTATAAAAGTTTCACACTTTTTAATTGCTTTAAAAGCCACGATTTATAGTAACCAATATCAACTTGCGCGGCGGCTCCTCTGCTATGGCGGAGGAGCATCGCACCCCCTCCCACCAGCCTCAAAACTTAAAAAAAAAAATATATATATATAATAAAAGTGTTTATTATCGTTTTATTTTTCTTTCAATAGCCGAGTCTTGGGATGGGGCCTAATTAGGGGCCATCATAGAGGGGTAGTGGTGGGCAAGGCACTGTTATCAATGCGCATGTGGGTTTGGCCGGCCATCTCAGGATGCCCAAACCCACATGCGCCCTGAAGCTGTCTCCAACCTGAGCTTTGTTGCAGCGTTGGAGACAGCAAGCACAGGCTCCCAGTCTCACTGGGAGCTCATATCATCGGCGCTAAGGCCAATCCTGATGCTGCTTTCATGCTGCCAGCAGCATGAGAGCAGCGTCAGGATTGGCCGAAGGGGATTCTGGGAGCCCGTGCTGGGGAGGACGAAGCAGAAGAGCGGAGATGTGGCAGATAAGTTTTTTTTTGTTTGTTGTCCGTCGCCCCCGGCACTCTGCTGGGACATGAACTGCTACTGCTTGCAACTAATATCTTTACCTGTGATATGAAGGCTTTCACCTTTACATGATATATATCCTCCAAATAGTTTTAAATTCAGATGTAATGTCTTTGGAAACGTATCAAGTGTTCTTGTACATTGTACTTATGTTATTTGTCTCTGCTCGAATTGTCTCTCTTGTTGCTTCAATGTATTCATATGATTACTTAAGCAGTATTTTCTTCTGAACTTTGTGAAGCACATCTATGCTCTTCTAGGTTTTCTGACACTAGACCGTACTAATGAGCAACCCTGATCATGATTCCCAATATTAGCTTGGTGTATACTGAAATTATATGTAATTTCTTTTTTATTATTTAAGTGACTAAGTTCTTTCAGTTCTACTTACAGGTCAAAATGCCAACCAACAAGTGCCCGAAATAGTCCCATTAAAGCCCAGAAAGTAGTTAACATTAAACTTTTGAAATCAGATTTGTGTACATCCCCACAACCATCTGATAGATTTACTTAAAAGAAGTCATGAAAAATGCCCATGATGAAAATCCAAACCTCTTCTCACATTGCAGGTCAATAGTTGGTGATGTCAACCCTCACAGAGTATAAAGT
Organism: Calotriton arnoldi; assembly: GCA_963921515.1. Lineage (NCBI taxonomy): Eukaryota > Metazoa > Chordata > Amphibia > Caudata > Salamandridae > Calotriton > Calotriton arnoldi. The sequence continues at coordinate 1,147,071 of CAWUFW010000535.1, read as the reverse complement.
GACTGAGAAGGAAGGGTTGAATTTCTTCACTTCTTCTCTGGTAAATCTTTAAGCTTGCCCATTACAGCTCTGCTGCTGTTTGCTTGCTGTCCTTTTTTTTCTTTCTGGGCATGTTTTGTTTTATGTTGCCAGTAACGCCTAGGTTCGGCCAAACGTGAAACATTGGTTCAAATTCTAGTGATTTCAAGGTTCTGGTTCACATCAGTACTGTTGACATCCAGTCAAGTCTGTGTGTCTGATATGAATGACTTGGACTCAGCCCTATGGGGCGCCTTCATTAGGCTATCTTGTATTGTATTGTATTGTGATTTGTATGGCACTATTATATCCCTTATGATAATTCCTTACAGATAATTTGGTGGTTTCTTCTTTCTTGCACTGTGCGATAGGTATGTCTTGACTGATTGTCCTCCTTGCAGAGTTTTTGACCAATGCAAGTTTGATTGTTGATATCTTTGCCGATAATTTGATTGTTCCTAACTAAAATCTTGAGTGTTTATTCACTTGACTCCCCCTTAAATTCCTCTACAGCCATATTGGCTTTCTTCCCTTGATTTAAAATTGTTATTATCACTAGAAGAGTTAATTATTTTGTTTTCCAGGGCTGCTGTTTAATTTCTAGTTAGTCTTGGCACAAGATTAGCTCTTGTTATTGTTGTGTAGTATATTTTTTGCAACCTTTCTCAAATGTTACCTACCCACATTAATCAAATTACTAGCATAACATCAACATTTGACTGCTTTATAATCCAGGCTTATCCAGCACATGTTTAATTTCTTATTTCACATTAAACTATATATGCGAAAATAGGTTTAAAGCTTTTTGAAATGTTTGTGGCATTTCACTTTGTCAATCCATTTTTTCATCTTTTCTAATAAAAAGTACAAAGCCTAGATAACAGTTATACCTTCTCTGCAAAAGTCACATTTTCTTCTGGGTTTTGGAGTGTTCGCAAATAATGTTGGATGCATTTTTTGTTTGAAAAGGTATCTTCCCAATGTATTCATCACTCATTAGTTATATCTTATATTAATTTAATTCGATGACAATTTTGCTTGGGAATGTCAAAGTATTTTAATATCCATCCGATTCCTATGTGAAGGACTCTAGAGAAATGTGATTTGCTTTTTATTTTGTAGTGAAATATTTTAAATGAGTAGACTATCTGCTGATATCCACATGATGATATTTTTTAAGCATCTCATAGGTGATCTCCTGCAAGTGATGGACATAATAATGTTTGATTATCAAATCCCAGGACTTGGTAGAGTTGTCACATTTATTTCCCAGTGATATATATATATATATATATATGTGTGTGTGTGTGTGTATATATATATATATATATATATATATATATATATACACACACACACACATATATACATACACACACTTCCACGACGGGATGAATGCTGTCACCACCTGGATGAAGAACAGCTCAAGTCAGAGAAGACTGAAATCCTCATCATGGGCTCCACCCCCTCCGCCTGGTGGCCCGCAGCACTTGAAACCACAGACCACGCATAAAACCTCGGCATCATCCTGGACTCCTCGCTCACCCTGAGTCGCCAGATCAATGCGGTCTCATCATCCTGTTTCCACACGCTACGCCTGGTCCAAAAGATCTTCTTGTGGATCCCCACTGATTCAAGAAAGACAGTCACTCTATGCCGGCATCACCCAGAAACTCCTCAAGAACCTGCAAAACATTCAGAACACCTCCGCCAGACTTAGCCTCAACATCCCCCGCCGCAGCCACATCACCAGCCACCCGAGGGACCTCCACTGGCTCCCAGTCAACAGAAGAGTCACCTTCAAGCTCCTCACACACGACTACACACACCTGCAAAGCCCTACATGATGCGGGACCTCCATACCTTAACCACCGCCTCACATTCCATGCACCCACCAGAGACCTCCACTCCGCCCAAATGGCCCTGGCCACTGTCCCACGTATCCCTGTCCACCTCAGACAATCACCGTCATTGCCTCAATTCAGGAAGGACCTCAAGACCTGGCTCTTTGACTGAAGCACAGCGCTTTCAACGGACTAGCAGTCCCCCCCCTCCAGCGCCTTGAGACACTTATGGGTGAGTAGTCGGGCTTTACAAGTCACCTGATATATATATATATGCCCTATGTAGATAACACAAAGGGACCCCCTCTGAGGCCCCCCCAAAAAAATCAACAAAAATTGCTGCGATCGTGCAGAACTCCTGCGGGATAAAAAAAAATGGTGGCCAGGGCTGCATTGATTAATTATAGGCTTCAGGAAGCCCACCCCCTGGGGCCGTTTTCAATAAGGGGAGGGGGGCCACGCTGCCCCCTCTCCGGGCCATCAAAGGCCTGGGAGCCCTACCCTGGGGCCAAAATCATGAAAAAGGAGAGGGGGGGCACATCGCCTCCCTCCCAGAGCCATTAAAGGCCCTGGGGAGCACACCCCTGGGGCCAAAGTTTGCACAGAAGAGGAGGGGGCCGCACAAGCCTCTATCCACCTGGGCTGTTAAACTCTTTAAAAGGGAGGGGGGCCTTGCAGTCACCCCCAGAGCCTTCTATTCCCCGGGGAGCCCACCCCCGGGGCCAGATCACTTGCTATGTCCCGGGGAGCCCACCACCGGGACACAGCAGTCTTCCTGCCGGCATCGGCAGGGAAACCTGTGTTTGCTCCCTCTTGTCGTGAGCATTTTTTATTTCTCTCGCCACGCAGGAGTAAACACCTTAAAAAAGCTCCTGCCGGCTGGGAGCAGACTTTTCATCTGTGTCCCTGCCCGCACTGATCAAAATATTGCTCCCACCCAGAGGAAGCAGCATAAATAGCCCCAGTTTTCCTCCATTCAGCTGAGGATGGTCATATTCTAGGCATTGAAGTGGTGCACTAAACAAGCCAATGAAAGACTACTCCTTTGTGAAAAAGATACTCTCTAAAACAGAAAGGAAGACTATATTCAGGCTGGCAGCCCGTATCACTGTCTTGTCCCTGAACATACTGGGCTCATCATAGAACCTATGCTCCATTTCCAGGCTAAAATAGAACAGACATTTCTTAAATAACACCTTCACTCAATCAACCCTTTACTCTGATGTCCCACCTTTAAATACCCCTATGAACATTTGTGATGACCTCGGAATAACAGGAGTGCCCTCAACCATATAACATCCCATAAATCGTACAAATCCTAAAGCAGCAAAAAAAGGAGCATAACTGGTTATTTGACAAAGTGCTTTCAATAAAACACAGTTCAGGATCAGTTGAGGGATGATGACCTAAGTAGCAACTGCTGGCACTGATTACTAGATACACTCCTTGACATTTTGTTGCGCAAATAGAGATTTCAGTACAGAATTACTGGTACCACTCTTCCCGACCATATGCTGCAAGGCTGTATGGTCCCTAAGATTTTTCATTATTCCGTTCTTTGTGTGAGGGCTCACAAGGCTCTGCCCTACCCTCTCTCATGCTTCACTGATCCTTGTGGCTTCCGTCTCAGCTACTTCATCAGTACAATATTCAGTTCAGTTCAAAAACTTTATTCGGTATGTATAGAACAACCATAAAACTATACATACATTAAAAACTGATTGCATTACGCATAAAAAACAAGACAAATAGCATCCAGTGCGCAACACGGGCCAAAATTAATCACATCTAAAAACGTACATACGTTAAAACTAAATACATTACATATAAAAAGAATCGGGTATTAAAAAACGGAGCAGGTAACGCTTGTACTACCACATAGGGCCAAAGTTAATCACATTTAAAATTTAAAACACTTAAAATGTTATGTTTAAAAGACAGCACAAATTCTTATAAGACGTCGGGGGGTCGTTGCTATAACGATGCAACAATACTCTTGCGTGCATTAAAAGCACTTATAATAAAAAGTGCTACATTGAGGCAAACCCTGGCATTGTTAAGTTCGGGCAGGTATTTTATTGCAGCAAGATGTGAACCACTGCCATACGCAAGTAAAAGGAGTTTTAAGTAGTAATTTCTAAAACCTGTGTAAAAACCACAAAACAGCATAAAGTGCACAGTGCTCTGTTTGCTCTGTCCATCACATGGGCAAGGAATCGTAGCTGAAGGACAAATTTTCATATTAGGGAAAGCCACTAAATGGTGAGCGATTCCCAATCTAAATCTAACTAATACAAAACGGTGCATAAGTACAATATTCAGTTTCAGGTGCATGTTGATTACATGCAAATCTACGCCTACCTACAAAATAACTTTGAGGTACACAATAAGGTACACTTGCAGGACAATATGCCACAGTAGCTTTCTCTTGCTAAACATATTAAAAATGGAAATCCTTCTCTTAAGTGATCAAGATTCTGCATATCTGCCATTTCAATAGTCCTAAGGTCAACAAGCGAATTGTTACTCACAAGAGGATTGATTTTGCTCATTGCAATATACGACAAGGTTGTACAGCATGCAGATTTCCTGATTCACAAAGGGGGTCTGTGTTCTGTGAGTGGGCTGTCCATTGAATGCAAGTGCTATGTTGAGCTGGCCTGTATGAATATCCGAGAACGGGGTACTCGCATGAGATTTAGTTATTTGCTTCTACTAGGTGAAAGGACAGAGACCAGCTGATGTCTGCAGGTGCTTCATCCTCCACCAGCGGCGTCACTAGGGTTGGTGTCACCCAGTGCGGTAACTCATGGTGTCACCCCCTCACGACTTACCCCATGACACCATCACATGGGGTGACACCTTTCCCAAATGAGACTATTTAGTAAATAGTCTCATTTGGGAAAGGTGTCACCCCATGTGATGGTGTCACCCGGTGCGGTCCGCACCCCCCGCACCCTCCTAGTGACACCACTGTCCTCCACCCTTGAAGGGGATATTGGTGCATGTAAAGAAACAAGTCTGTTTCCTTTTCTATTCTTACTCGAAATATAGGAAAGAAAGAATGTGTGAGGCTCCACAAGCCGGTTATGGTCAGTTGTGACTCTTGTCTGCCTTGTGCATCCCTCTGTCTATGGCCTGAATTTGCTCACATGAAACATTGTAAAAGGAGGTGTCAAGGAGATCGCCTCTTTGAGCACATTCATCTGAAAGTTATGGATGCACTCACAAACGTGCTTACCAAACCCACTGACCAGTCCATTCGAGCAACAATATGAAAGCCTTTTGTATAAACACAAGTGCCCTATATAAGAAGGGCTTATACCACCATTTTTTACTTGTGCATATTGAAAGCAAATGTGAATTATCAGCAAAATGCAAAGTCTGTAAAAGAAGGACCTCTATTGCAAGTCACTAGATTCTCTTCTTCCTTCATTCTCATCTAAAACTCCAAGGAAAAGATGGTTGCATTTAGAGTTGGAAAGGAACGCCACACAGTACTATGTGTGATAAAAAAGCTTTTTTCCTGGACGCTACATAGCCATTACGTTCAAACATTAAATGTCACATTTATTTCTGCATAAAGATAAGTACATTTTGAGAGTGTTCATGAAGTAAGGCTGTGTGTCAATACTGAGTGCTCACATCTTTGTTCCAACGCTCCCAGTGAACTTGACCTAGTTTTGCAAAAGTACATCATTGTTATAAAATGTATTTACAAATAAACAAAATAGGCTAAAAAATGTTAAGTGCCTGAGTCACCTCCTAGTTGGTGACTGTATAAATAATCTGAGAAAAAAAGTAGCCAAGCGTGTCCCTTGACAATATATTGCAGCTTCAAATGTAACCAAGCGCTGTAAAGTTCAGTTGAGTAATGAAATGATAGAATGCCATGCCATTACTCCCTTTGTGAAAGGCATGCTCTTCCTTTTAACTAATACACTTTTACAGATACACTCTCTTAACTTAAACATTTTCACAGGCAAGAAAGGACCCAATAGTGACAGATCTCAATATTAAAGGGAAATAGCAAAGAAATGCATGCATGCTATATACCCAGCTGCTAGAATAAAGTACATCTGTGAATGATTTCTTCATGACCTACCATAATCCAAATGTACCTCTCTGATCTGAGAGAGAATGTGGTGCAATGGGCAGAGCTGCCGATTTTGGAACAGGGAGACCAGGTTTGAGTCTCAGCGCCTGCCCCATATCGTGTGATTCTGGGCAAATCACTTAATCTTCTGTGCATGAAAAAACAAAAAATGAATGTGCACACCTGCCAACCTCCAAATAAAACTCACTATGTGAGAGGAGGTAACTGAGAGAGGGCAGGGCCTGGGGAGGGGTTGGCCTATAACCCATTGCCTCCCTAGTCATGAAAGTGCTTCTTAAGAGGAGGGGCCATTTAAGTAGTGGGCAGGGCTTTGGCCAGGTCACTGCCCATGAGCCACTCTAACCCCACTTGAAAAAGAAACATCCTTCAAAGGGTGCCACTGATATCCTGAGGAGGTATTAAACCCTAGTGGACATCAGCTGAGCATAGCCTTACACATAATGTGAGTTGGAAACGCTCTCTACAGGGGCTCTCAACTCACATTGTCTGCCACTGTGTGATGTTGGTTCCTCACTGGGTGACCGTGTGAAAGGAGCCTATATCATGTGACACATGGTGGCGCCGTGTGAGTTGGCAGGTCTGAATGTGTCCTTGCATAGTGTAACTGGTACTCATGTAAAGTGGTCCAGAACCTTCGGGTCAAGTTTGCGCTATATAAAACTACTACTACAAAAAAGAATCTAAGGACCAAAATATGAAAACTCAAGATGGCTCTGCCCATACAGTCCCTAAGAATCCTACAGTAGCCTTCAACACTGTATCCCACCACACACTCATCAAGAGACTGCACCAGATCGGGATCAAGGGTGACACACTCAGATGTTTTGCATCATTCCTCATGGGTCATACGTGGAGAATACACCTACCTCCCTTCACCTTGGAACCCATAAGCACCATCTGCGGCGTCCCTCAAGGTTCATCCCTCAGCCCCATCCTCTTCAACACCTACATGAGGCCTCTAGCTGACATCGTCAGAACCCACGAAATCAACATCATATCCTACGCCGATGACACCCAGCTCATCCTCTCGCTCTCAGCAGACCCCACCACCACCAAGACCAACTTCCACAACTGCATGAAGAACGTCGCAGCTTGGATGAAGGACAACTGTCTGAAGCTCAACAGAGACAAGATCAAAGTGCTGATCTTTGGCAACCACTCCTCCCTCTGGAATGTCACCTGGTGGCCTGCCGAACTCTGACCGACCCCTACACCAAACGACCACGCCCGCATCCTCGGCGTCATCCTGGACAGCAAACTCACCATGAAACGACAGATCAACACCGTCTCTTCTGCCTGCGTCAACACTCTCCACATGTTCTGAAGAATCATCAAATGGCTCCCCATAAGCACGAGAAAAACAGTCACACAATCCCTAATCACCAGCTGTCTGGACTACGGCAACACACTGTACACAGGAAACACCACCAAACTCATGAGAAGGCTCCAGACGATACAGGCTGCTGTGGCCAGATTGATCCTTAACCTTCCCAAACTGACCCACCTCACCCTACATTTGAGGAATCTCAACTGGCTCCCCATCCAGAAAAGATGCCAATTCAAATTACTGACACACTCCTACAGATCCCTCCACGACCAAGGACCAGCATACATGAACCACCGCCTGAACTTCCACCAACCATCCAAAAACCTTCCCTCCACCTCCCTCGCACGGACACCGCTCATCCGCCATAGCCGCAGTGGGGGCTGCTCCTTCTCCCACCGTCGCCAAGTCTTGGAACGCCCTCCCTCTCCACCTCCGAACATCACCCTCACTGATGGACTTCAAGAAGGGACTCCAGACCTGGCTTTTCGACTAAGCCCAGCAACCCAGCACCTGGATACCTTCACGGGTGATAAGCTGTGCTCTACAAGTATTGATTGATTGAATGATTGACAGTAGCAGTAGTATCAGTATTTCAGATGTTTATTTTTATCACTATGGATGCAGATTGGTGGAATCTCTTCTTCATATTTCTCTAATTCCAGGATCAGATTTTCTCATACAACTTGTATGGGTGTATGGTCTAACCTGTGAGTTTTTTTCCTGCTCCTCCGCTTACAAAGCGAAAGGGCAAATATTTTTCCGAGATGAACGTGTTGTACATTCTGCACCCAGAACACTTTGATACAAAAATGCTTGCACTTTGCGAGAGCATAACGTTTCTTTCTTGTTTCAACTCTTTTAAAATCTAATAAAAGAAAACAAGACAGTCTCCCTTTAATACTGAGAAGATAATTTAAGGTGAAGAAATGGATTTGAACAAGAAAAGAAAACATATACAGGTTAAATGTATTAGAAATAAATGTACGAATCTACGCATATTGTAAACAGTCCTGAATTGTAACTCACATTTCCCACACTTGTTGGGCTCCTTTGCTTGCTTGCTACACTTCTATCTATCTATCTATCTATCTATCTATCTATCTATCTATCTATCTATCTATCTGAAAAATGTTCCAAGCAAGTGAAGATTATTAACAAGTGATGACAGTTTTCTGTAGCACAAGCAAGATCCTAAGATGTATCAGACCACTGTTCATAGAGAAATTCAAAAGTTAGAATGATCACAGTACCCTTAAGTAAGCCATTCCCAGTTATGAAAATTAAAGTGGGAGATGTTGATCAAGTTGTAGTTTTTCAGTTTACATTAAAATTGATTGTAGGTGCCTATTTTTCTGATCTCCAGTGGTATGGACTTCCAGATCCTGGGGCATTGCCCAAAAAGACTGTTTCAATGATCTGGATTGATTCAGTTTTGGAATTTCAAAGCATGACTCTGCTCTGTATAGTCGGCTTTGGACACCTTAGATGTTGAGCTTCTTTGCAGGATAATTAGAAGTGCTGCCATGGATTGCTCTGTGTTTGATGCAGGAAGTATGACGCTGCTTCTTTCCTCCATTGGGAGCCAGTTCAACAACCTCAAGATGGGAGAAATGTGGTTGGCTCTATTCACTCCAAAGACAAATCTCACTACTGCATGGAACAGTGCTTAGAGGGGCGCAAGATGTATTTTGGGTATTTTAGCAAGACTTGAGTTTCCATAGTCCAGTCTTGAAAGAACAAGAGCCTGGACTTCTCCTTTAAAGTCTTCTTCAGGTATGGTTTTTTTTAATTCCTTCCAGGTGTTTGAGTTGTAGTTTGCCATGTTGTTGAAATGGGTTTGTAGGTTGAGGTGTGTGTCTAGGAAAAAGGCCAGTGATTTCACAGGGTCATAGGGCCTGATTCACAAAGGTAAACCTAAACTTTTGGTGTATGTTTATGATTTTTTCTATTCACAAAGGTATCTTACAAGTAGTATCTTTACGACTGCGGAGTCTCCTATCTTTTTATATGTGGAGACTCCGCCATGAGTGCAGACACTCTGCAGTCGTAAAGATATTACTCGTAAGATACCATTGTGAATAGGAAAAAATCATAAACTTACACCAAAAGTGTAAGTTTACCTTTGTGAATCAAGCCCAGACATGGTTGGGGTTGTGTTTAGAATAGGTTTTGACTGAGAAATTCTATTTTTATTGGGTTGAGTATCAAGTGGTGAGCAGTGGTCTAAGAATGAAACTAGCTGAGTGTGTTAAAAAGATTTGCCATATCATTGGAAGAGGAAATGTTTGATTGTCATCGCTGTAGAGATGATATTTGTTGATCAAGGATATGAGCTAGGGGGTTCTGTGTCGATATTGAACAGGGTGAGAGACAACATTGATCACTGAGGGACTCCTTGAAGTAGGTCTGATGGGTGAAAGAGAAAGTTGTTCAGCTTAGTTACTTGGCTTTGGTTGTCCAGGAAAGATATGAACAAATTGAGTCCTCTGCCACTTATGCCCATCCTTCCTTCTAGAATGTTCACTAGGGAGTTGTGGTTCACTGTGTCAAAGGCCGCTAATAGATCTAGGAGGACGAGCCGACAGAATTCAATGTCTGTGATTTTGAGGGCATTTCTGTATGATGATTTGACCTTAATCAAGATTAAAGTTCATCAGATCGTTTTTTCAGTGTTGAGTTTGAACTGCAATTTGACACAACTTTCCAGGGCCTTTGTTCCAAAGGGAAGATTGGTTACAGGTAGGGTCTTTGTGGTCCCCTCCTTGCTTTTTTTCTTTTTTTTAAGTGGAGAGACTTGACCGGCTTTAAGTGGTTCATGGATGACTCTCTTTATCAGTGAAAAATGTATGATATTCAGCCAGATGGGAGCTATGCATATTGAAATTTCACTTAAATTAGTCGTGAATGGCCTCCCAATGGTAGGAAAAGAGACCCTTGTTTTAGATATTATGTCAATGTTGGTAAGTCAGTTTCTGAGAAGAAGTTCCAGTTGTTCGTGGATTTCATGGGAAGCTCGAATGGTTTAGGTTGCTCAGTGAAATATCCAAGAAATTTGAGAACTGTTTGCAATTGTTCATGGAGGCCATATGCACCATGGGAGAGGTCAGCCTTGAGGCATTATTTATGATGTCGAAAAGGTTTCTTTGGATGATTTGTCATGTGATCTGGGTCATTCTTAATAAACCAGGCTTCAGCATTAAAGATGTGTTGTTTATAGGTTCTCCTTACAATCTGAAGTGAGGACAGCTTTTGTGTTGACGGGATTTGCTGCCAGTTCGTTTCAGTGGTTCTGCGTTTACGGCCATGTGTGCGCTCACATTTTCCCATGGACACAGAATGAGTAAAACCCTTCGATACATCTGGCCCTTAGTTCCTTCCAAAACCAAGCTTCTGAGCTTTTTGCTCAGGGAGTCTACAATCTTTGTTGTCACTTCAGCATACTGACTGGTAAGGATGTTGATATCCATGGAGGTGGGAGAGAGAGTCCTAAATATATGAGGCAGTCACTGGCAAGTTTACTCACTTCTTATTGAGATTTATTTGGTCTTTTGAGTTAGCCGTTGAAAACTGTTTTGCTTGACTGAGAAGATGATTAGTGAGTGGTCACAGCAATCAATTGGGAGAATAGCATTTCCATATGTTTTTAGAGGTTTTAGAGTTTGCAGCAATAGATTTAATTATAAATAAGGGCTGATCTGCTTGACTTGACCCAATGAATATAACTAATATTCACAGAATAAAAGTGTCCAATCATTATCCCAGTCTCATGCCCCCTTGCGTATCTGCGTACTCTCAACTGCTCTCATTATGGCTTTGCTCACTTCCCCTTGTTGCTCCATGCTCCTCTGCTCATAGTTGTCTGCTGCCTGTGTTGCAACACACCGTGCTTTGCTGTGGAAAGCCTGGAGTAGAGCCTCCTGTGCTGTTGTGCCCCTCCCCTGGCTGTCTTCTGCTGTGACTGCCCTAAGGTAGCTTGCAGCCAATTAGAGACTTTCACCTGGGGTCCTTCTCTATTGCTGCTGGAACCAACTCCTTGCTCCTGCCCCTGCTCTCAGCTGCCCTACTTGTGGAGTAGCGGTTCAGTGCAGCCTTGAATAGCGTTGTGATTGAACTTGTGGTGGCTACCTGTGTTTAACCTTTTTAAATTACTCGAACAAGCTGGTTGATGAAGCATAGGAGCATTTGTATACCAGTGACCTGGCAATGGATAGTGTTGTATGTATTTGTTTCTCTGCTTCACCATGTGGTGAGTGCTGGAAGTCCGTCATCAGTACACTGCCTTGTGTATCTGGGTCCTGAGTTTTGGGCTCTTGGTGGGGGGGGGAGGTGATTGTGCTATATTGGCAGTACCTGTGGGTGTTTACTACCGGTAGTGCAGCAAGAGTGTCCCTGTTGGGAAGCTAAGGGGCACTGGGCACCTAGACACTCCCCCTCTTAAGTTAGGTTAGGCAAACCACCTCTTAAAATTTGACCCCACTACCACAGATTATGACGTCATCGCTCTATTGTGATACAGTTGGGCCTTTATAGTGTCTTCTGAAAGTATCTTAATTATCTTGAATACCGAACCTATCCTGACCTACGCAGGCATTGAGTGGTTCTAGAGGCAGTCCTAGAGGCCTTTAACTGACTTTCTTGACTCTAGTTATCACTGTTCAGTTCACTGGACTATTATGAGAGTGAGTGGACAAGCAAAATTGTGAACCGAGAATCGGGAAGCTTGAACTGTGCACTTTTGAAACTGTGGAAGCTATAGAAGCAGGGAAATAGTGAGAGAAAGCTAGTAGACGCCAAATCAAGGGGTGATGTTGCTTCACTTATATTATAATACTGCCCATCTAGTAGAAGTTTATAGATCACACCTTCACTGCGGCTTTATTTCTCCTTTAGGACAACTGATCCTTAGCAGGAAAATCAACGTAATTAAAGGATTAAGGCACTTGCCATGTTCAAGAACTACGAGAAACAACTGGAAATAGACTGATTAATTGACAAGCTAATTGAAGAGTCTCAGTCCTGATTGACTGACACCCGAGTACCCTGAGATCCAGCAATAGAAGTAAAGGTCGGGGAAAGATCCATTGGGTGGAAATCAATTGCTACCAATTGAGTAAAGGGCCTGGGACAGTGTTCCTATTGTCTTGAACCACTGTTGATTGTTAATTTGTGACAATGAGAGCATGCAAATCGCACAAACATTGTAACAAGTACTTAGGATCTAGATGATTAATAAGTATATATAATAGACTGATTGCTTCCCTATCTAAGGGTACACAGACTAACCTAAAAATAGCACAAGTGTCTTAACATCCTTGAACAATGTTACTCAGTGTACTAGTGTGCCAAGATCAAAAGTAAATTCAATAACTGATTTATTCCATAAACAACCATGTGAATTATCTCAGGTAACCCTTGAGGAAAGCCTATCATAGAAGCATTCAATGAGGTCAGCATTATCATCAATAGTCACCCTACTGTGTCCAGTATACTTTGTACTTGGGTGGAAATTACAGAGGCAGGGCCAGTATGCAAAGGGAATCCTTCTATCCTTACCAGAGATGTAATCAGTAATCAAGATGTTAAAAGGAAGTTGCCTAGCCATAATTTAGTACCCCAGATTTTTACTGTTGGCGAGCTCCTTATTTATCAGTGATTATAGCCTTTGTGGTATATCATCTGAGATTCTAAGTCACAGAATACCAAAGCTGTAGAAACTTTAGTCCATCCAGGCAGAGCCTTCCTTTAAAAGCCTATTGCTTATACCACATGCTTTTCACAATAAGGCAGGCCTACCAGATTTGTTGTCATTTTTCAAAATAAATAGATCAAACCTTATGGAATCGGGCATAACTTTTTTCCAATGAACCAATAAGGCCAACATCCTTTACCGTTAGCTTGAGACCATTACCAATACAATGCGCACAAGCTGACAGCCATCATACATACAATTACAGATATGTACAGTATTACAGTTGGCAAAATATACAACCTCTCTCAAAAGGGCCCAACAAGGATTAGAACAGTGAAAATCATCTGCCCTCTCCCCCGAGTTTGTCAAGTATGATATAAAACTGCAATTGAAGGATTATTGGCTTTAACAAATGCTTTTTGCAATGAATAAGCTGCAGCTACTCCCTTTGTTTTAACATTTCATAATAAATAGTCATCAAGACCTATGGCATTGGACATATCTTTTCCCAAGCTTGTGTTTTTGTCATTGGTTTGTCACCATATTATTGGCTAGTCACCATATCCAACTCAGGCCTATTGTATTGTTGTGTAAGCTTTCCCACAAAGCAAACCATCATGCACAACATTAAAAACTTACAAATGTATAGAGAGTTACAGTTGGCACAGCAAAATACTATCATTGGTAAGAGGGCCTAATGAGAATTATCACAGTAGAAATCTTCTTTCCCCACGGATTGCCAGAATGGAGAAGCAACCCCCAAACCCTTTGCCTACTACTGTAATCTGATATTCCATTGAAAAGGTACTTTTTGCAGGCTTAATATAGACGAATAACAATCCATCTTTAAGTGCATTTTGACTTTAACATATGTTTTGCACAAAACATTCTTCAGGCCTACTGCCTTTTCATAATTACCAGAACCGGCCAATAGCCTTGATCATTAGCTTACCACCATAACCAGCTCTGTCCCATTGTATTGAGCAGAAGCTTTCCAACGAGGCAAAAAGTGCAATAAAGGCACACGGCTTCTGCTTCGTCAAATACTATATATACTCAAGGGAACGAACATGAGGACGGAGCCTAAGCGCCGCTCTCATGGTTAGTTCCACAAGCTCGTATTCGGTTGGTTACATAAGGTCCGGCAACAGCTGCACTGTCAAGCCAGACCTACAAAGGATTACAATTGAAGTGTAGGATAACAAACTCTCTCACGTGCAGAGGGTGTCCAGGAAAATCCAATGTTGAGGTCAGCTAGACATTTTTATTCTGTCCCTGTTTGAAGATGGTAAGCTCTTTCGTGAAAGGTGGAGGCCTCAAATCCCTTTTCATGTTCTAACCATTCACCGTTTCATATTCCATATTTCATATTCCAACCTTATATAGTACACATTTTCTTTGATAGACTCATCACTAAGACATTGAGGCACGATAATCAGTTCACCAAAGTTCTTTGTCTTGTTGATGCTATCTCATCACAGGTCCTAGGGTTCAGAAGGATTGAGTTTGCCTGTACTATCTCAAAGAACTAGTGGGACCTTGCAGATACTGATGGTAAGATCCTCTGGTAGAAGCCTAAACAGAGAAATAACTGTACAGAGAAAACAGAAAGTGAAAATCTTTTTTGTAACTAAAAATAATTTGGTTTTATACAATGAAGAGAAGCCATTCCCATCAAGCCTCTATCTTAAGACATAATAAGACGTCAAAGAGTCAGGGTAACCTTTGGAAAGGGAGAGGGGTATTGTAAATGTTAGGTTTATGGTTGGGAAAAAGATAATGTTTCCCGCAGACGTTTACAGTTAAGAAAGGTGAGGAGAAGGTGTTCGAAAGACATTTTCTTTGTAAAGCAGTTTGTTGCAGCAGTTTCATTTCAGGAGTCCTCTGTAAATATTTTTCTCTATAAACATAGACTTAAGAATGTCACAGATGCCAGCTAAACCTTTGGATGACAAGAATTTGATTATGACTCACTAACTTTATTTGCATATTACACGTGAGACAACTATCGGCTCTGTTACCTAAATGTGCAAGCAAAGAGCAAGGCTTCTTTTGGAAGATGACAAGGAAGGCCATCACCCCTGCCTTTCAAAGGAACAGTGCAAAATAAGATATTGCTATTTCCTTAGCACTCTGCTGCGTTTTTTATTTCTGTATGATTTTAGTGATTGTGACTTCTGAACTAAGTACACAGACGGTTTATATTTGAAAGGACAGAGCTACCCATATCTTTCCACCTTCCGTTTTAATTTTAATTGTGGACTATGCTTTATTAAAAATCATCTCGTGCTGGAGTTTGATGAGCTCCCAATGCCCGAATTTAGCTCCAATTTCAAATTGGCATTTGACTGTATTTTGCTGTAACTTTAAAGTATTCCCATTGGTATTCTTCCGACGCTTTTTAGAGTTTATCCGGCCTATTGAGTTGTGCCCTTCAGTGCAACGGTCTTTGCAATATTATTGCCCGGAAGAGTGTAATTTGGTAGAAAAATACTGGTAGCAATTTATTTCGCTGCTGAACTACACTTCAAAGGTTGGCCTACTCATATAAGTGTAAAAAAAAGTTTGAAACAGAAAGGCAATAGTAGAAAGTAAAGACATGAACACTCTTATTTTCAAAACTACCAGATTTTGAAAAATGCTCAATAAAAAATAAAGTTCAACATTCTTTCCCGAAATGCTCTTTAAGCATATTAATGTCTGTATTCTCACTGCTCTCAAGCTGTAAATGCCCCCATATGATGGTCAACAGGGCGTGACTCACCAAAATGACAACACTTCCTAAAATAGCAAATGACACAATTTAACAAAAGGACTGAAAGCTTGAATTTCTGCACATCATTGAAGTTATTCCACTTGCCTGGCTCTCCCACTGCACTGTGCCGACCTCATACTGCCCCACCGAAGCAGCATGTGAACTGACTCATTCTCACTGTGGAGCTGCTATCCACTAACTATCAAACTCGAGGCCTCTGTATATGTACTAGGTCAGCAGTTATTAACCTGGGTCCGCGGTCCTCTGGATTACCGTGACACCTATTCAGGAGCAGCAGCGGCTCTTCCGCTAAGGCGGAGGAGCGTAGTGTCACTGCTCTCAGAGCCGAAAAATAAAAATAAAATTATAATAACACTGTTATTATCATTTTATTTTTTGTTCGCTATGGGTCTAGGTAAGGGCGGGGCTGGGGTCACAGGTGCAGGAGTGGTGGATACCCTCAAAGTGCGCATGATGTTTTGGCTGGCCATATTGAGCTGGCAAAACAGTCATGCACACTTTGCATGTTACCCACCAGGCTGTAATACACAGCCTGGTGGGGAACATGCACAGGCTCCCAGTACCCATCTGAGCGCCGAACACATGGCGCTCAGACCAATCACAACGCTGCATAGTAGCTCTGTGATTGGCTTAGGGTATCCTGTATGCTTCCGGCTTCTGGGACCGAAGCTGAGGAGAGAGGGCGGCCGTGAGAAGGTAAGTGTTTTATTTTTTTAATAATTTTTTGTCCCCCCCCCGTTTGCCCGCTCCGCCACCCCTGTTCCCTGCCAGCTGCCATTGCTCAGAAGGTTCAAAACTGTTTAGAAAATGAAATAATACAAGCAAAGTAATGACTTATGCATTCCCAAAAAAGCAAAATAGAAAATTTAAAAAAGGTGTGCAAATGAAATTGTAGGCTAAAAATTAAGCTGGTAACCTTAGCTTGATTCGTGGAAGCAGCACAAGTACAACAAATAGAATCTAGATTGGACATTCGGTAGACTCAATTGAAGCAATTGCAGCACTGGTATGCGCTGGCAAAACTAGAACTTACATTCGGAGCAAAAAAAGACAACAGTGATTTGCTACAGTCTTGCATATTGTTTTGTCTTTTAGAAATAAATCCAAAATTTGAAAAGCTGGAACCTGCCCATTAAAATAAAAATTTCGATATTAGTAAATTTTGTCTTCGCAAATTTAATAATATGTTTCATAATTTGTGTATTTGTTTGATCTACTTATTTAGGTATTTTAGGGGCCCATTACGATGGCGGGCGGAAGCACAACCGCCGTGCTGGCGGATGCAAAAACCACCAGTTACCGCCGGCACGCAGCAGTCCACACGCCCGCCCAATTACGATGCGAAAAGCAGGCCAAACACCGCCGGCAAGCCAGCAACACCGTCCGCCATCAAAGTGCGCCCGTACACGTAGCGGCGCAGCCCAACTGACACACACCGTCCGACGAAACACGTCCCGCCCGGCGTATAAATTACGATGCCGCAAACAAACGGCTCCCACGGCTAAGAGACACCGCACGTGAAAGAGAGGCGGTAACATGGACGCAGAGCACGGACAACGAAGAAGCGGCACCCCGGGCATGAATCCAGCACTGCAGGCCCTTCCCATGCTTCTGCTGATGCACCACCAAGGACGCAACGTACCGCGGAGACGCAGGTAGGCACACACACAACAAGTGCACGCAAACAGCGCACACAGTGCAAGGGCGGAAAAAGCGGACAACCCCCACCAGCGCGTGTACACTACACATCCACCATTGCATCCACATATGACACACAGGCCAAATCGTAACATCGCGGAACACATGTGTACACACCACCTGGGACTAGGAACCAACCACCCCGTCACGGCCCCAAAGCGCCGATGACGCCGCCACACATGCGCACAACGCAGAGGCCAACCGCAGCGCCATGCATGCGTCGCACACAGACACAGGGACACAACCAAGCAGCACACACATCAGCCCCACCCCGAACGCACATGACACGTGACAGGCCTGCCACAGACATGTCCCCAACGCCCAATTCACGGACAACACCCAACGCCACACAACCGACGCACACATGTCAGTGAAGACACGCAACAGCAGGACACACCCCAGTGTAACAAACATGGCGTAGCACACAGCGGCGGCAACACCAACTAGGAGAAGCAGGGCCCCTTCGGGAAGAGGAACGCCAGTACCACACTGAAAAACCCATACCACCCTGCACATATGAACAAGACATATAAAACGGAACACCAAAGAGCCCGGGGACCGACAACAGGTGGCCCAAGAATAACATCCACACACAAGGCCCAACGCAGAGCGGAAAGGCAGCCTGCCGCCCACACAAGGGAGAGCAGACAGCACTGAATGACCTTCCATTCCAACTCCGAAACCACAGCCCTACGACAGAAGCCGGTGAATACAGCCATTGTCCAAGAATAGACCAACACAGGCATGCCGAGGAGACCGACCACAGGGCAGATAGCGCATATCACAGAAGCACACAACGGACGGGGAAGAAAGAAGAAAACACTCCCCCATGTCGGCCACATGCAAGTTAATTGGAAGGAGTCACACAGCACTGACCTTGAACTGTCTGAGAAGCATGTGGGAAGAGGGCCCGTGTCCTCCAAACAAGCCAACAGAACACAAGTCCTGTCTCCCTACGACTACACAGAGCTCACAGCAACCCCGGAGCGTGCACATTGCAGACTGCACACACAGCCGGAGCACGCCATCTCAACGAACCGCTGCGAAATGGCAACCGCAACACACCTACCCAACTACGCCGAACAGCTCAAGCTGTACAAAACCAACACGATACATACATTGGGATGCGATCTCCTGTCCCTGCTGAACGTAAGTTACCGACTGACTTACCGCATCACATTGTTCAGCTGCGTCATGCCCGTCTTCTACTGTCGGAGGTGTCCCTACCAGCATCCCGTCGAGATATGCCTCTCCAACCCGGCATGTCTGAAGGCGGACCTGCTACCACTACTCCTCCCTCTGGACGCACACGACAGGGCCTGCTCTGCCTATGGGGGCATGGCGTATGTGGCCAACATCGCACCCGCACTGAAATGGGACCACTGTGCCTCCACACGACGGATCATCGAGAACAGCTACATCGAATGTCACCCAGCATGCCCCATCATGGTCCTCCAAGGGACAACTTACGAACAACACCTTGAGAGCCACCATCCGCTTCATTGGCTGGCAAACATGTACACCACCAATGACATGGAAGCCCTGCTGGACGGCATCGCATACCTGACAACCTGTAAATACGTCGGACCACAACGCAGGTTCCCCGAGTGACCTATGAAGTCCAACCCCGCACCCATGCTCAGCTTCCGCACGGACTGGCCAGTCACCACCACAACAGCCATACCAAACGACCGGCAACTGTAACCACACCATCAACGACATCGCCATGACATCGGATATGACCGGGACATGCACACTGTTCCCCATCACATCCAGGAACACCGCATGCATCGTGGGAGGCAGTGGCATGGGCTCTGTGTATCGCACCCACATGGACGGAACTGCACGAACAACCAGGACACGACATGGATCCAGCGCACATGGACACACACACTGCTCAGTGGACATGAATAGGTCGCCTGGAGTCTGTGGGTGCTGCACCCCTCCCACCCCCGTCCCGGGAATCCCATACCAGGACCTTTGCATGGACGACAAGTGCATACAACAACAACACGACCCCAGTGACTGTGACATGTCCAGTAACCACCACAGTGCAACAACAAGTGGCACGCCGCTGCATGCACGCAAGCACATGCCCTGATGTCATCTCACATGCACGCGTGCATGAGGAACAACCGCAGCAAACCTGTCACATGGAACTGAGATGGACTGTGCCCATGATGCCGAGCGGTCTGGTAGGCTACATGTATACCGTCTGTGTCAAAGTCCGCAGCTCCGCAGCTATACGTAAATGTACATTAGCACAGCCTTGGCCAAGCAGATGTAACTCTGAAGCCCACATCCCACATGCAACAGCCAATCACATGTAACCCCACACCCTATCCAATTTGTAATCATGCTCAGTATATCCTCAACATGTATTCCGCTGCCAGTAGTGTCCACTATACTGCATCACAGAGGACAGAAGACTCAATATAATGTTTGAAACCAAAACTGTCTCCGCTGACTCATTTCACAAGTACGAATGAGAGAGGATGAGAGTATGTGAAGTACACGGCAGTCGTGACATGACCATGTAGTCCACTGGTATTGGATGTCAACGCAAATGAGTAGCACTACTGTGGAAGACACACGTGTCGTGTGAAGTCGTATGGACGCAGTGCTCAGGTGGGTGGGTGCGACGGGTAGATGCGCACATGCCAAGTTGGAGCACGCCGTGTTGGGAGGGGTCATGAACAGTACACCACCGCTTCCCTGGGCATTGTGAGAGGACACCTGTCGGGGGGAGTGAACACGTGTGTGCACAGCAGCCGGGCACACGTACAAAGCGGTACCAGGCGCACCTCAGCCCACCCTCTGTGGACAAGCTGGATCCTGTTGTGCGCCCGCCATACCCCTTGACAAGGCACACACAGCCCCAGTCGACCAGGTGTAACCCCAACATAGTCAATCCGCACAGGCGATACAGGGCACGGGATGGCAGTGGAGCATGGTGTGTGAGAGGTCTCCTCGCGCTCCTCCTGGTCATATCACGCAGGCAATAGAACCTCAACGTCCAGCATGGCAAAAAGTCAAATGGAAGTGTAGGGGGGACGCACCACAGCACGAGCAGCACTGACGTCACGGGAGGTGGCTCGCACCATCCCATCCATTGCCCATCATACCAACCACGCCACATGCCATTGCGACTAAGTGCAAGCGCGTGCGCCACCAACCCTGAGCCCTCCCCAGAGAGGCCAAAGAGTGAATGTGTGGGCCATCAGCCACAGACGGACGCGGCCTGGCCGCAAGGGCAGCCACAGGCACTGGGTGTCGCAGGTGGCGGATCCGGAAGGCGAAGACTGTGATGCATAGTCCATGCAGGCCGGGTCTCCATTTGGGGCACCACGCAGGTGGACGGCGTCCCGCCACACATCATACCCTGAGACAGCCCACTCGTGCAACTGGACCCACACATACACTCCTTGCCCTCTCTGGTGCGAGCTTGGGGCTGCCTGTGCAAGCGCTAGCCTCGCAGGTGAGCATGCATATTGGGGGGCGAGGGGAGGACATGAGGGCTGGGGCGAAGATGACTGTATCACTGTCAGTTAGTACAAGGGATGACCCAGATGTGGAAAGGAAGAGACGTGTCCCGTGTGTACTGCAACTAGTCGCCAATCCAACTACCCCCCATGTCCGGAATGTAAGCCCGCACCTAGGCCCGCCCATCCGCCACATCGAACATACCACCAGCACGACAACCTTCCCATTCGAAACACTGACTGGGGGTGGCGACCAGTGAACAATCATGTGTAGCCTACCCACGCGTACATGTGGGCCCTCCATGATCCATGTCACCTGCGGCAAAGACATGACATGCGCAATGAGGGAAGTGAGGAGAGCTGTCCGCCCCACGCGCAGAAGGTGCATCAGCTCCACAGACCCAGCAGCGAGTCCAGCAGGGGTCACATGTGCAGGGGCAGCTGTGCCTGGTGTGAAGGCACATGCATATAGACAGCACATCGACCAATGTGTAGTCTGCCCACATCCACAGTCCATCATCATGCGGACATAGGAATTGAACACAGGGCAACACATCTTAGTTGGTGCACCCACCGTGACCAACAATGCGCAATCATCGACGTACCCGCCCTGTGCATGGCCCCCCACCCAACGGAGGCACATCCAGTGCCACCATCCCACACACACAAGCCTTCCACGGAACATGCTGTGTCCAATGGTCAGTACAGAGTCAGCGCCCATCTGGTGGATCCTGAACAGGAGACACATGCACACACATGCCAGCTCCCACTATGTACGTCTGCCACCTGGCACGTGCAATGTAACCTCTCACCTGTGACGTGTGACTGCAAGCACACAGCCGTCTTGGCATGGGGCTGTCAATGTGGACACCAGTCAATGTTTCGGGAGCTGTGATCCGTACAGTGCTGTACATAGGGTGCAGTGCTGACACCTACTACTGTCTCATATCCCCTCGTGCCACAGGTCCCACTTGTATTGGCCGCTCAGCCCGTGCCCACATCGTCGTCGTCGTGTGCCATACTCATCCAGCCTCGGAAGCAGTTCCATGCTCAGCAGACACTCATGTTGCCGTGGCGTTGCCGCTTGACGAATATGCAGTCAGTCCCCATCAGCACGCCCCGCAAGTCATTGGGGCCCAGATCCCCATGTGCATGCACATGGCATTGGTATGTCTCACTTGCCATTGCCATTGTTGGGAGACCTGTGTAAGTGTATTGTGGCCGTGCCGTCCCAGCTTGACAGCTGGGCTGTGGCTCATGTGCTTGCTCAGTCATGTCAGTGATGTCTATACGAAATTGCTATGTGCCGTGTTGCTTTGACATGTGTCCTCTGCCATTTACCCCAGGCGGAGACCGAACATTGACCGCCCATACCAATTGCTGGCGGACATGGACGATACAGAGGTGATCAGGAAGTTTCGGCTGGACAGGCCAACCCTGCATCGACTGTGTGCCATGTTAGAGCCCCATCTCCGTCCCCGCAGGGTGTATCCGACTGCTGACACCCCCACGGCTAAGGTGATGGCCGCCATGCATTTCTTCGCCACTGGGTCATTCCAGCACACAGTGGGCAGTGGAGGAGGGATGTCCCAGCCCATGTTCAGCAAGGTGCTGAGGGATGTACTGGCAGCCATGATGCTGTACCGAAACAGGTACATCAGATTCCCCAGGGCTCGTGAATTGGCGGCAGTGAAGGGTGCATTCTATGCCCTTGGCAGAATCCCACACGTCGTGGGAGCCATTGACTGCACACATGTTGGCCTTGTTCCACCACAGGCCACTGAGCACCTGTACCGCAACAGGAAGCACACGCACTCCCTGAATGTGCAAGTGGTGTGCCTTGCGGACATGGTGATCACCCACGTGTGTGCCAAGTTTCCAGGCTCGGCCCATGACGCACACATAATGCGCAACAGCATCTTGCCACGACTGATGTCCAATATGCAACAGGATCGTGCCTGTATTGTCGGTGAGTATGTGGAGTGGTGTAGCGTGCTGGCTGTGCGATGCTGTCCCCTGTCCAGTTGGATTAGCAACGGTTCTCTGTGTCCCTCACACCCAGGTGACTCTGCGTATCCGAATGGGGCATGGCTGCTCAGTCCATTGAGGAATCCTCGCACCCCAGCAGACGATCGATACAATGAGGCACATGGGAGGACCAGACGTGTGGTCGAGCGTACCTTTGGCCTCCTCAAGTCCAGGTTCAGGTGCCTGGACCGCACCGGGGGTGCACTGGCGTACTCCCCACAGAAGGTGTGCCAGATAGTGGTGGCGTGCTGCATGCTGCACAATCTGGCCATTCGTAAGCAGATCCCCCTCATTGTGGATGACGGAGATCAACCAGGGCCCCAGCCCGCAGACCAGGACAGCTCGAGTGAGGTGGACAGCGGAGAGGAGGAAGCTGGGAATGTGCGCCAGCAGCTCATCGCCCGCTACTTCACTTGACGGTGAGTGTCCATGTACGACGGATGATGTGTCTGTATCTGTGCAGGTGTGTGTGTGCTGTGTCAGGGTGGCCGTATGTTCACTGCGTGCAGTGTGTCAACGCTCCATGGCCAGGGTAGTATGCCACTGTTGGTGACTGTGGCATTGTGCCCTATTGCTCTGTGCGATGTGTGTACATTGCTTGTAGTTGTTGACATGTACTGTGTGATGGGTGTGTGACACACTCATTGAATGTGCTCCTGTTCTGTCTCCCACCCCTAGGTCCCTACAGGCCCTCCGGATTCCATTGCCATGCCACGCATCAGGTGCCTTTCCGCCCAAGGTGGCCGTTGTATTCCGTACAAATAAAACACAGGGCACAAACAGCAGTTAGTGAAAAAGGTGCATTTATTCCAAACTGTGACATGTGATTGTGTGTAAGGTGATGACAAAAGTGGTGCGTGCAGTGACAATGAGCTGTCGGTCATGGCTGCGTGAAGCTCAGGGTGTACCCACTGGTTCTATGTCCATAGTCCAACACACACATGCCATCCAGCTGGCTGTGTGGAGTGGGATCGTAGAGCAAGTCAATGCAGTGGCTGGTCAAGGAAGGCTGGCGGAAGGCTGGCTGGCTGCCTCACTTGCGACTGGAGCGTGCGAAGTCCTCCCGGGAGATCTGTTTCCTCTTCGGACGGCCCCCTTCCACGTTTGGGAGGGGGGTATGTGGTGGCGACCTGCTGGTGGTGGGTGAGGTGTGCTCACTGGCTGTGGACGCAGGGGAAGTGGACACTGCTGCCCGACCCTGCGCCCTAGCAGGTGGTGGCGGAGGTGGTGTTGCTGGCCTTGCCTGTGACCCCACCGCCACCACCAGCTGGCCCATGAGGTCCACGAGTTGGTCCATACGGGACACGAATTGGCCCATATGGGCGTCCATGGACCTCAGCACCCCCAGCACCTCCCGCGTGTCTGTAGCAGACCTGACCCATTGTTCTTGGGCCTCCTCATAGGCCCCAAGGACTCTGGCCATTTGAGGCAGGGCATGGCTCCCAGGGGAGGCTGGCGTTTCCCTGACCCTGCTCCTCCTACCAGTCCTGCTGCCACCGGCCTGCCCACTAGCCACATTGCACACCACGGTCCTCGCTGTGGCTCCCAGCGTGGATCCAGTCGGCCGGGCCACCACCTGCGCTGGGGCTGGTGCCAGCGAAGACGTGGTGGTGGTGGTGGCGGTGGTGGTCGGTGCGGCGATGGTTGCGGCAGTGGTAGTGGCCGCAATGACCGTGGGTGTGGCCGCAACGACAGTGGCAGCAGGGGGCTGGGACTGTTCAGCATCCCTGGATGATGGGTTGGTGGGTAGGAGGGGTCCTGGGGAGCGGCTGGGCCCTGCCACACCAGATGGGCCTGCTTGGTGGTCCGTGTCCGAAGAGGAGGACAGATCCTCCAGATCCGTGTGTCCTCGTTGGGGGCTTGTGGGCTGGCTGTGCTGGCTGCTGTCTCCATCCCCAGCATCCGGCAGTTCGTCACCTGTGGAGAGAATGAGATTTGTTATTGTGTTGCACCTGGCGAAGTATGTATTTGTCGTCTGACATTGGCAGTTCGTGCAATCTCGTACATGGGTTTCCCGGAGGCGAGTGTGTGGCTGTGGCATCTGTAGTTGTGTGTGCTTGGCAATGGGACTGTGTGCTGTGCACATGTGGCATGGGACGGATTGGCCATGCCGATGGGTGTGTTGCTGTGCCCCTACACATTGTGACTCTGGTGTATGCGGGCTCCTGGCCCATCCTGGGTCTGGTTTGTACTTTGCTTTTGGGGTTCATATGGAACGCTTAGGCACCCATATGGCAACATGGGGGCCATGCCCCAGATTCGCATTTGGGAGGGAATATGCTTTTGGGGTTCAAATGGGACGCTTAGGAACGCATATGGCAACATGGGGGCCATGCCCCAGATTCACATTTGGGAGGGAATATGCTTTTGGGGTTCAAATGGAACGCTTAGGAACGCATATGGCAACATGGGGGCCATGCCCCAGATTCGCATTTGGGAGGGGATATGCTTTTGGGGTTCAAATGGAACGCTTAGGAACGCATATGGCAACATGGGGGCCATGCCCCAGATTCGCATTTGGGAGGGGATATGCTTTTGGGGTACATGCTGTAAGCCATGGGTGCCGAACGTGACATGTGTTGTGGCAGCATGACAGTGCATGGTTTGAGGTGTATGCATGCTTGACATGGCCTGCATATTTGCTGTCTGTTGTGATTACTGGACATGGCATTGGACGCATCGTTATGAGTGAGTGATGGTTGTGTGCCAGCCAACGTATTGCAGTTGTCCCATCTCCTTGGTGTGCGTGCTGCCCTGTGCCATGTGCATCACTGCAGTGCTCGGGGGGGGCCCATGTTGTGTGTTGTTGCTCACAGTGTGTCGTGCGCTTCATTGACTTCTGGCACATGGTTGGTCATGGGCATGTATCTTAGCGTGACTGCTGTATGTGTGGCAGCTGTGCGGATGACATGCCTTTCATGAGACTGGGGCTGACGGATGGATGGTATGTTGTATGTGCATGGTGTGTCTGTGTGTTTGATGGGTTCAGTGGTGTTCGTGTGCATTTATGTTGTTCCGCTCTGTTGCATCTAGTGTTGTTTGTCTTACATAGGCGTAGTTGTGGGGTGTGTGGTTGACAGGCAGTAGGGGCTACATGGACAGGACTTCAATGGTGTTTCGGTTGTGTGTGATGAGTTGCACAGTGGCTGCCGTGTGGTACTATATTCAGTGTGGCTTGTGCATGCAGACGTGGCTCCTTGGGTGTTGCTATGTATGTGATGGGTCATGTGGGGTGTGAGTCTGTTGTTCATGTCCGTGTGCACATTGTTCACTTGTTCGTGACGGTGGGCGGTGCTGCGTGTTCGTCTGCTACGTGACATGTCCCATGTGTTGGTCGTGTTATGGTCCTCATGCCTCCAGTAATCCAGCCCTGTCCAGTTTCCCACCTGCAAGTTGTTCGTGCGTGCACTGTACTGGATGCCACATGGCTCTAAGCGGGGGGTGCTCCATGTTGCAGGTCTGTGGGGGTGGGGGGGTGTTGTGGGTCGTGGGGGTGGCTGTACACCCACTGACACCGATTGCTGTGGACCGTGATGTCTGCCTTTCGGCTGTCGTTGTGCACTGCGGTGGCTGACACGTGGCTGTGGGGTGTGGGGGATGCTCCTCCTTGCTGTGCTGTGGGACTGGGGCCTGGTGTGTGTTGTACTTGGGCTGTCCACCCTCCCACCCACTGCACTTTGTGTTCCTGCCACTTACCTGTTACTTGTCGGTTAGTGCAGCTGTGGCGGACACATGGGTGTGGTGGGTGCTCGTTGTGGCGCTTCTGGCATATTTGGGGACCTGTTGGTGGTTACGTGGCTGGCTGAGTGTACACATGTCCCCACGTATGTTACAGTTGTTCGGTTTGGGCTGTGTGTGGTGGTGTCTGTTGCATGTGTGTGTGATGTGTTGTGTATTGTGTGCTGGACATGGGGGTGTTTGTCCCTGGGAGCTGTGGCATGGTGGTAGTGCATGTGAGTACATAGCGGTGTGCTGGTATACATTAGTTTGTACTTACCAGCCTCCACTCCCCCTGCTAATCCGGCGAGGATCTCCGGATGTATTACGACTCGCACCTTCTCCTCCCACGCTTTGAAGGTCTTAAAGAGCGCGGGATTCCCTCCGCCAGTGACGGCAGCCAGCTCTCTGTTTTTGCCCTCCTTCTTCTTGACCAGGCTCTTTACGTCATTCCAACGTTTGTTGATCTCGACTCTGTTCCTGGGCAGGGTCCCGACTGCATTGACCTGGTCTACGATCCGGTTCCACATTCTGTTTCTGGTGGCTAGTGGTGTGTGCTGGACCATGTTCCCATAGATTTGTGGGTACACCTTGATGATCTCGTCGACCATGACCGTCAGCTCCATGGGCGTGAACTTGGGCATTCTTTGTGGTGCCATGATGTTTGTGGTGCTGGTGCGGTGTGTGTTGTGTAATGTGCAGGGGGTTTGTGGTGCCGGTGTTTGGTGGTGGTGGTGGTGGTGGTGGTGTTTGGTGGTGGTGGTGGTGGTGGTGGTAGTGATGTGTGCGTTTCTGTGGTGTGCTGCTGTCCTTGCTGTGTCACTGTGTCCTCTCCTCTCCTCTCTGGTTTGCAATGTAGCAAGGGGTTGTGGTCTGTGGGAGTGCTGCTTTTGTACTCACCTATGTGGGTGTGTCCTAATGGTCTGTTGTTTTCAGGTGTGTTGTGTCTGGGGTTCTGGCCTTTGTATTTTTTGTTTGTCCGGGGGGGGTTTTCGGGATGTGTACTGTGCTTGTGTATTTGTGCGTGCCTTGCTGTGTGGACTTGTTGGCCATGTTGTGTGCTATTGGTTTTGTGTGCGGATGGTTTCTGTGCAGGTACGTTGGCGCCATGGCTTCTGCCGTGTCGATTCTCATCGGCGTTGTTTGCGCTGGCGGGCGGTATATTTGTGGTTTTTCCGCGCTCATGTCGGTGCGATCGTAATTTCACGTGCGGTGTGTCGGCCGTGAGGGCGGGCGGTTTTGTGTTGTCGTGCGTGTTTCCGTCCGTGGCGGGCGGTTTGACTCCGACTCGGACGTTGGCGGGCGGTATTTTGTGTGCTTTTTCCGCCGATGGCGGTATTCGGTTTGTGTAATCGTAATGGCGTGGTCGGTGTTCAGGCGGTGTGTGCGGGCGGATTTTTGCCGCTTCCATGCCTGGCGGCTTTATTTACGCCGGGTATCGTAATGGGCCCCTTAGTGTATTGTTTTGAAGTTTTGAATTGCTTAGGCTGTTGTCCCTGACTTCCAGTAGTGATTCTGTGGGGTCCACAGAAGTCAAAAGGTAAAGTCCCACTGTTCTTGGTAGAAGGGCAAGTTAAAATATTTATTGTACTAATTTTAGGGACTCCTACGTCTCTGCCAAGTAGTAGTAGAAGAATAAAAGAGGATTAAATGGTCTTTAACGTCTCCAGTGTGACTTTTTGGCCTTACCTTGACTTTAGCCTGCACTTTAAAAAAAAATCTGTGTAACAACAATCTGAGCATTTTTAATCATAAATGCACAGCCTGAAGCTTTCTTCTGACTAAGCCCATTCACCTTCTCTAAGTCTACTTTCATTGATTGAACCAATGCTTCTGATACATTTGCATTCCGTTCAAAGTAATAGGCTGCTGCTGCAAGGGCTTTATTCCCTGTACAGTTTAAAGAACATTTATAAGTAAAGAATTTTCCAAAATACAAAAGGAATTCCATTACCACAAGGTTGCATTCATCTTCCTCAGGTAGTACTTACAGGGTGTAGATACCTATGTCATTTGAGCCAATGTTTAGTAGACTTCTTCCAATATTACTTTCAAAGGTTAAAGGTACTGAGTCATTCGTAATGGTGGTCACCAGAGTAAGCTCGGCATTTGGAGTACACAGTTCTGTGTATCAGATGAAAACATATAACCTTGGAAACAGTAGTCTTCTGACCAAGTCATAAGTGTGTACAAAAACAAAAAAATCTTTTTGTTGGATTCTTGAAATATGGAAGAACATGAATTTTAGAAACGGATCTGAAAAGAAGGTGAGCAGAGGAGATAGATTTTTTTATTAAAGCAGATATGGGTAAAAATGTGAAAGTCAAATGATTACAAATAAGTGGGAGAACACGCAAAACCTTTTGTCCGTGGTACTCAAAGTATTCAGTTTGTAGTGTGCTCATGGGGTATCACTCTCTGACCAAACAGTGTAATGACCAATGTAAAAGTAGCGTCCCTGATAGGGTCCGTACCCCTAGGCACTGCCAGGTCCCCAATTTCCGGGGTTGGTTATATTCCAATGTTGAATCATGAAAATAAAACACCAAAAGTTATTCAGTAAGTAGAAGTTTTAATCGATATTTGTTATAGATATTCACTTCAAATCATTGCTTCATTTCAGCAATGTTATGTAAATCCATTAGATTATCGGATACAATCCTCTGTCTTTTTCTCCATCCCAATGCATTTCGGGCATCACGCCCTTCGTCAGGGGATAGTTCTAAAGGGGTACAAGTAATCAAACAGGTGAACCAAACCGTCAAACAATCCGTAGTCATCCGGCACCCGCGAGTGAAGTGATTGGTAAACCTGGGCTAATGTGGTGATTTGGTTAAACATAAAGGCCTCATCCATGCGGTAAAAATACTGGTATGTCCATGTCGATGCAATAAATCGATATAAACAACAGTGGTGTGCCTAAATCATGCCAAAAACATGCAGTTAATTATGGGGAAACAGTGCCCACAGTCTAAATCATGCCAGTAACTTAAAGAGTACCTTCCAAATCTCAGACACCAATGGAAAATGTTAGCATAATGCGGGTGTCAGTGGTACGGTATAATAAGTGACGCAATGTATAAAAAAAGTGATGAAAATCAAGTCCACAATTATGGTGCAAGTTGCGGTGGCGTACCGCGGTAGGCTGAAACATGCAAGTGACTTAGTGGTGTATAATGGCAGTGTTCAGAAATAAAACGAAATAAAAACATGGTCTCCGTGGTAGAAAAAGTTCAAATAAGGCGCCGTAGATCCACCCAAATCTGAATTAATAAGACCCATGATATTTAGTGTGTCGCGTCTTTCACATGCGATATGGCGTGTATAAATAGAATACATTGTGTTTAATCCCGTAAATTACTGGATTAAACACCTAGACGCTTTAAAGCCCAACAGGCTTAATGATAGGATGGAATTTTTATGTTACCTTTAGCTTGACTTGCATGACCCGTTGATTGATATCTGTATTTTCATGTTTATGTTGTTTGTTTTTGTGGTTGTTTATTTTAGAATATTGTTGAATTATTATCCTCATGTCTATTGATTACATGCATTATTTACATATGGTTTCATTTCGTCACAGCCTACAGTTTCAGGATCTTCACACTTTGCTACCATTCTTCTTTCACTGGCAATTTGTTTAAATTCCCTGGTTACATACCGACTTTAGACTTGAACTCCACACATTTCATTTCTCTGTCCTGATTGCCTTTCTGCCTGTTTGGTTTACGTTTGGCACCGATCTTGAATATACATACATTTGTCGTGCATTGACTCAGTCTATTTACCACCTTTCAAGATGGCCCCCAAACTTTTTTCCTTCTGACTGTGCTTTGCACACAGTCCGTCTATACTGTTTATGGCATTAACGCTTGTTAAACATGGAGCTCTTCAAACTCTGCACCTCATATCTTCACGGAGAGCCGGTTGGTCTTCTACTCCTGTAAGTAACGCGCTACCCGATCATAGGGTTTTAAACTGTTCCGCCCGCATTGATTCATGGGCGCACAGCCTGTTTTTATGATTTCTTACGATGTATACGCTTGTAACCGTTATGCATGGATTTGAAACGTAAGCATCACCTCTTGTGTGACACAGACACTGTTTCGATTCTTGACACCAAATCCTGTGCACACGCTCATAAGTATTTACAAAGACAGGTAATTATTGTCAACAGGAAAACAATGAAGAGTAGTTCTTGTCCTTCAAGTGTTGATTTTAATGTCAGTTACTTCAGCGGCCAGCCAACACGTGTTTCGTCAGTGGGTGTAAAACCCAAGACTTCTTCAGGGCTGGAATTGAACAAAATTGGCTGGTGTCACCATACAAGGCGAAATTCTAATTAAGGTATTTACATGTAAAACGCATAAAATGAAAATGTGAGTCATTTCAGAGACATATTAGGATGGAGGGATTAGTGGGCATGAAGGATTTCTTCAAATATGTGGATGGTTGAAATTATCATAGTTGCAGGCATCTGTGTAAGGGACCATGCAAGGAATAAAAGTTCTCAACAGACACTCTATTGGATGCATGCCGATTTCATTGTGTTGTGTCTCAAGTGCCTATCAAGTTCAGACCATTTCGACAGGTCACAGCCAAGTGTTGGTGAGCCGTGTCCAGAATAACTGTATTTTAACATGCGTGACATTAACAAGATGCCAATAGTGTGTGTTCAGTGTTCGCATAGTCTAGCAGAGTTTTATAATCACCCGGCGCTCGTGCGTGACACGTGTGCAGAGATCTGAAACATCTCACTAGTTCGCATAGTATCGCGAACAGTGCCTACCTTACAAATAAAGTGGTCACACTTCAGACCTGTAACATATAAGCAGGAGTCTAAATCAAAATTGAATCCTGAATATGAGTCTTAATAGCATAGTGAGAAAACAATTATTATTGCGAGTAAAACTTGAAATTGTCGATTCTTGATGTTCATGTTCGTATACGTTTAGAATGTATTCTATTTATACACGCCATATCGCATGTGAAAGACGCGACACACTAAATATCATGGGTCTTATGAATTCAGATTTGGGTGAATCTACGGCGCCTTATTTGAACTTTTTTCTACCACGGAGACCATGTTTTAATTTCGTTCTATCTCTGATCACTGCCATTATACACCACTAAGTCACTTGCATGTTTCAGCCTACCGCGGTACGCCACCGCGACTTGCACCATAATTGTGGACTTGATTTTCATCACTTTTTATATACATCGCGTCACTTATTTTACCGTACCGCTGACACCCGCCTTATGCTAACATTTTCCATTGGCGTGTGAGATTTGGAAGGTACTCCTTAAGGTACTGGCATGATTTAGACTGTGGGCACTGTTTTCCCGTAATTAACTGCATGTTTTTGGCATGATTTAGGCACACCACCATTGTTTATATCGATTTATTGCATCGACATGGACATACCAGTATTTTTACCGCATAGATGAGGCCTTTATGTTTAATCAAATCACCACATTAACCTAGATTTACCAATCACTTCACTCGCGTGTGCCGGATGACTATAGATTGTATGAGGGTTTGGTTCACCTGTTTGATTACTTGTATCCCTTTAGAACTATCCCCTGACGAAGGGCGTGATGCCCGAAATGCATTGGGATGGAGAAAAAGACAGAGGATTGTATTCAATAATCTAATCAATTTACATAACATTGCTGAAACGAAGCAATGATTTGAAGTGAATATCTATAACAAATAACGATTAAAACTTCTACTTACTGAATAACTTTTGGTGTTTCATTTTCATGATTCAACATTGGAATATAACCAACCCCGGAAATTGGGGGCCTGGCAGTGCCTAGGGGGACGGACCCTATCAGAGAAAGTCAAATGATTGAAATAAATGTTATATTGTGACTGGTGTCATATTGTTGATCATGGTGCTTACTCTGAATCCTGAAAAGGGTTGTTATTTGAATAAGCCATTTGTATAAGACGCTGCCCTTTGTCATCTTAACTCACACTTCTTCTAAACTTTTGCAGGTACCTCTAATGCATTGTATTTTCCCAATACTGAATTTGATCACTTTAAAAGCCTTGATTTAAAACACTGCTTTTAACATTTACTGATATTGTCAGCAGAAAACACTATTGACAATTTTCTAACTGCCTGTGACTTGGAGACAGAATGCATTAAAGTGCCAGAATAATCAATGCTTTTGACTATGGCAGCAACTCTAATTTGAGAGCTATTAAGGATATGGATTGTTTAGCTTCGGGGTTTTCTAGACAAAATATATAAATAAAACTAACCCCTTTCTGCATTGAGGATAGAATTTTTTAATTTTAATTAATTTCCATTTTCTTAACTGTTTACAAAGCTATTGTGTAGAAATATGGATGTGTGCAAATAGAAGCATAGGAAAATATATTTACCATAGGAGTGAAGATCCTTCTGTTCTGACTTTCAAATGGTGGAGGGAAAGAGCAGAGCCTCCCTGGGCCTGCCAATACTATAAAGCACTTTTAGAAGATGAGATTACTACTCAAAACATTGCTTGTGAGAAATTATCAATGTTTACAGTGGAATGGCTTTTAGAAGAGGAATAGCAACACCATAACCTCTGTTTAGCATGGGCTCTGTATGTATTTCATAAGGCATATAAATATGTCATATGGCTATGTGATTGTGATTTAGTTTTTTTATGTATGGCAGAAGGTTGTATATTATATGTCCTCTTTGCTCAGTATACATGTTTTTTTTTTAATGTATGGACCTTTTGCATACTACTGGCATGCTGGTTTCTTGACACTTCAGGATTGTTCCTTACTGCAGCTTATTCTAAAGTTAATTATGCATGTAGTGTGTGTGATGTGGCATTAAATGGATTATGTGGCTATTTTTGTGAATCATCAGTTTCCATATTGCTCATGGCAAATTAATCCCAAAACATCTTTCTGTGTTTACTAATTCATTAAATACGGCCTATGAATTAAAGGTTATATTTTTTTCTTGTCGGGTTATGTTGTGTCTGCATCCTGAAAACGTTCCACATGCTCCGGCAACTCTGTCCCTATTTCAGTTCTTCATCAATATTCTCAGTAGCAATAAGAAGATTGTCACCATAGTGCATTTCTGATAAAGAAAAATTATGACCAGAGAGATAAACTTTCTGTTATTTGATGAGTTGTGCAGCAGTTGGTTCCGTGAACACAGTAAATGGATATGGTAAAGTCTTCTCTTGTTTTGTTATTGGTTTATATTGGTTGAGTTTGGATTTGGTTGGCACATAACCTTTCACTCACAGAAGCATAAAGTGTCAATGCTGTAATGAAACCACCACTGATTCTTACCTTCTTCATATTCCCTAGAAAAATCTAATCAATGCAATAGAAGGCTTTCTCTGCATACAGTGCAAGAAGATCCAGAGGTGGCTTGTTGCTTGTACATTATGTACTCCCTATGCTTGACCATTTACCTTTTAGAGATATATATATATTTTTCGTCTCAGTGCATATTGTTGTGTTACCCGAGTACGTTACCCCTGTGGGTTGGCAAATATTTTAAAATATATGTTGGAATTTGTGTGGTTATTCAGGATATATGTTCGTAAACTAAAATAACCTACTGGATGTTTTTTTTTATCATTAGTGAGTATGGAAGTTGTCATTGGGAAATGTATGTTTTCTGGGGGATAAAAATACTTGGGGGAACAAAGTTCTGAAGAATCTTTCTCCATGAGACTGTTAACCCGAATTTTTCAAAATAAATAGTGCTCCAAAGTTGAAAATTTCAACCTTTTGATTGTCTTTGATTTCGAAGAATATCACTGCAGTACTTTTTTTGTTTGCAAAATTGAATGAATCATTTATTTACCATTTAGAGGCAGAGACCCCAAAATGTGCCTCTTACGCCTTCCTGTTTATCTTCTGTTGATCATAGTTAGGGTTAATAGCATAATTTCCTTTATTTTATCCTCCTGCTGCTCACTTCAACTTTCTTACTGGTACCCCATTCAGTGCCTCTGCATACGTTCTTTTTAGGTCGAGCCTAGAGTATCGCGCAAGCGCTGCTTCTGGCGAAGACTTTATGTAAGGGGTTTGAAAAGCTGACCAGACGCTCGTGCGTCATGGCCTTTTTCGGGCGGTTACCCGCGCGGCCGACATCTGTTTCCCATTATCGTGCCCAGACGCGGGCGCGATAATGGGAAACACATGCCGGGAAAAGGCCATGACGCACGAGCGTCTGGTCAGCTGAGCAGGCTGCCGCGCTCGCCCCCGCTCCTCTCTCATTTTTCAAGAGTCACTGTGTCTCACGTGTGAAAAAGTGTACTTGCAGCTTTAGTGTCTTCGAGAATGTGTCCCGTTTTGTGATTTTTATAAAACGTGCGACATCAGGTGTCAGTAAACAGACCTGTCAGTCATCTCTGGCAGATGAGGAGGGCCTGTGACAACGTGATCCAACCGTTGCTAACTCGGACCACCCGGGGTTAGCCTTGCTCCTTCATTCAAGGAGCTACCTAGCCTCGCTTAACTTTCCTGGATACAGACATTGCCCATCTGGTGACTACTTCTACTCGAGGTAACCTCCAGACAAGCCCACAGCCCACTGCCCACTACTCACCAAAGTGGGCGGCACCGGCCGACTGTCTGCAGACAGCTAGGACAAAGACACACGGGGACTCTAAAGCCAATCAGCACTTCGGAATTCTGTGTTGTTCACTACGATTGGCTGGGATGTTATCGATGCTCCAATCCTGGGTCATATTACACATTACTGTCCCTGCCGTTCTCAGACATCTCTCAGAATATGTTCAGTCGCTGGCTCGGTTGTTATGCGACCCGGAAGAGCTGAAATTATGGGGCAATGACATACGTTAAAACATCAACAACGCATAACGAACATTAGGGTAAGTTCATGGACGATCTGTGTAAGCTGCGGACAGGTCACCTTCCTGTTGTCTGCCTTTCTTTCAACTGTCTGTGGTGTTTGCTTTCTTCCCAGTTGTCTGCGGTGTAATGTAATGTAAGTTGCATTTATATAGCGCAGCTGTCACCCAACGGGCATCCTGGCGCTGGGATTACCTAAGTCACTGTGCAGCTATAAAATTATGAATCACCACGAGCAGGTCTCTCCCCCAGCAAACTGTCTACGGTGTCTGCCGCTTAGCACTCCCAATAGTCTGCTGTCTGTCTTTCCCCAACCAGGTTAGTCTGCGGTGCCTGCATTTCCCCACCCTCAACTAACTGTGCTGTCTGCCTTCTACCCATTTCTGACTGTCTGGTGTCTCGCTTTTGCCTCTTGATAGTCTGCGGTGTCTGCTACTTCACCCTCCGCGACTGCCTGCTCAACTAGCCTTTCCACCCCTACAACTGTGTGTGGAGTCTTCCATCCTTCTTCTCCCCTGAATATCTATGCTGCCCTCCACTTGCCTCCAAACTGTTTGCAGTGTCTGCCTCTTCGTCACCCCTGATTGCCTCCCTCTGATGTCCCGACTGCCTGTGGTGTCTACCTCACCCCTGACTGTGATGTTTGCCTCTTGGCCCCTGTGTGCTGTGTCTACCTCATGACCGTCTGTGGTGTCCTCTTCTCCCCCCCCGGCTGACTTCAGTGGCTGCCTCTCCCCTGACTACAGTGTCTGCCATCCCTGCCTCTCTCTCCCTGACTTTAGTGTCTGCCTCTCTGACTTTAGTGTCTGCCTCTCTGACTTTAGTGTCTGCCTCTCTGACTTTAGTGTCTGCCTCTCTGACTTTAGTGTCTGCCTCTATGACTTTAGTGTCTGCCTCTCTGACTTTAGTGTCTGCCTCTGTCTCCCTGACTTTAGTGTCTGCCTCTGTCTCCCTGACTTTAGTGTCTGCCTCTGTCTCCCTGACTTTAGTGTTTGCCTCTGTCTCCCTGACTTTAGTGTCTGCCTCTGTCTCCCTGACTTTAGTGTCTGTCTCTGTCTCCCTGACTTTAGTGTCTGCCTCTCTCTTCCTGACTGCAGAGTTTGCCTCTCTCTTCCTGACTGCAGAGTCTGCCTCTCTCTTCCTGACTGCAGAGTCTGCCTGTCTCTTCCTGACTGCAGAGTCTGCCTCTCTCTTCCTGACTGCAGAGTCTGCCTGTCTCTTCCTGACTGCAGAGTCTGCCTGTCTCTTCCTGACTGCAGAGTCTGCCTGTCTCTTCCTGACTGCAGAGTCTGCCTCTCCCTCCCTGACTGCAGAGTCTGCCTCTCCCTCCCTGACCTTGACTGGTAGGTCGCTCCCCCACCACACAGCTCCGTCTGTGTGCCCTGCTGCTGCCCCTGATTGTGCTCGTTTTTCCTTTCTGTGCCCCCTTGCTGCCCCTGATTGTGCTCGTTTTTTTCCTTTCTGTGCCCCCCTTGCTGCCCCTGATTGTGCTCGTTTTTCCTTTCTGCGCCCCCTTGCTGCCCCTGATTGTGCTCGTTTTTCCTTTCTGTGCCCCCCTTGCTGCCCCTGATTGTGCTCGTTTTTCCTTTCTGTGCCCCCTTGCTGCCCCTCATTGTGCTAGTTTTTTCCTTTCTGTGCCCCCTTGCTGCCCCTGATTGTGCTCGTTTTTTTCCTTTCTGTGCCCCCTTGCTGCCCCTGATTGTGCTCGTTTTTTCCTTTCGGTGCCCCCCTTGCTGCCCCTGATTGTGCTCTGTTTTTCCTTTCTGTGCCCCCTTGCTGCCCCTGATTGTGCTCGTTTTTTCCTTTCTGTGCCCCCTTGCTGCCCCTGATTGTGCTCGTTTTTCCTTTCTGTGCCCCCTTGCTGCCCCTGATTGTGCTCGTTTTTCCTTTCTGTGCCCCCTTGCTGCCCCTGATTGTGCTCGTTTTTTCCTTTCTGTGCCCCCTTGCTGCCCCTGATTGTGCTCGTTTTTCCTTTCTGTTCCCCCTTGCTGCCCCTCATTGTGCTAGTTTTTTCCTTTCTGTGCCCCCTTGCTGCCCCTGATTGTGCTCGTTTTTTTCCTTTCTGTGCCCCCTTGATGCCCTGATTGTGCTCGTTTTCCCTTCTGTGCCTGTTTCCCGCCGCTGCGCCCTGCGGCCCCGCCCCCTCACTGCCCATTCGCTGCCCCATTCCCTGCTCCTCCCTCCCACCTCCCCATTTATGGCGGCCGCTGCGTGGTGAAGAGCGACCCCTGACCTTGACTGGTAGGTCGCTCCCCCACCACACAGCTCCGGCTGTGTGCCCTGCTGCTGCCCCTGATTGTGCTCGTTTTTCCTTTCTGTGCCCCCTTGCTGCCCCTGATTGTGCTAGTTTTTCCTTTCTGTGCCCCCCTTGCTGCCCCTGATTGTGCTAGTTTTTTCCTTTCTGTGCCCCCTTGCTGCCCCTGATTGTGCTCGTTTTTTCCTTTCTGTGCCCCCTTGCTGCCCCTGATTGTGCTCGTTTTTCCTTTCTGTGCCCCCTTGCTGCCCCTGATTGTGCTCGTTTTTTCCTTTCTGTGCCCCCCTTGCTGCCCCTGATTGTGCTCGTTTTTCCTTTCTGTGCCCCCTTGCTGCCCCTCATTGTGCTAGTTTTTTCCTTTCTGTGCCCCCTTGCTGCCCCTGATTGTGCTCGTTTTTTTTCCTTTCTGTGCCCCCTTGCTGCCCCTGATTGTGCTCGTTTTTTCCTTTCTGTGCCCCCTTGCTGCCCCTGATTGTGCTCGTTTTTCCTTTCTGTGCCCCCTTGCTGCCCCTGATTGTGCTCGTTTTTCCTTTCTGTGCCCCCTTGCTGCCCCTGATTGTGCTCGTTTTTCCTTTCTGTGCCCCCCTTGCTGCCCCTGATTGGCTCGTTTTTCCTTTCTGTGCCCCCTTGCTGCCCCTGATTGTGCTCGTTTTTCCTTTCTGTGCCCCCTTGCTGCCCCTGATTGTGCTCGTTTTTCCTTTCTGTGCCCCCTTGCTGCCCCTCATTGTGCTAGTTTTTTCCTTTCTGTGCCCCCTTGCTGCCCCTGATTGTGCTCGTTTTTTTCCTTTCTGTGCCCCCTTGATGCCCTGATTGTGCTCGTTTTCCCTTCTGTGCCTGTTTCCCGCCGCTGCGCCTGCGGCCCCGCCCCCTCACTGCCCATTCGCTGCCCCATTCCCTGCTCCTCCCTCCCACCTCCCCATTTATGGCGGGCGCTGTGCGGCCGCGCAGCGGACGTGCGCAGCGGGCGCGCCTAAGGCAAGCCCGTCTGCGCCCGTCCGCGGCGTGACCGCGCCCAGCGCCAGACCCCCTGGTCCGGGCATCCCCCGCGCCCGCCACATCAACAGACGCCGATACGACGCCAGCACCCTCCACGCACTCAACCCCGGAAAAGATCACGCCTGCTACCAGGCCACCCCGAGCGCACCCAGGGCCCTTCACCTGCCGGAACTGCAGCTTCGCCAGCACCCGCCCCGCCAAACCACCGCCCAGGAAAGAACCCAACTACCTCAGATGCATCCTCCTCAACACCCGCTCCGCCCGCAAACACGCCATCGAACTCTGGGACCTTCTCGACTCAACCTCCCCAGACGTCGCATTCCTGACGGAGACCTGGCTGAATCCCGCTTCAGCCCCCGACATCGCCATTGCCATCCCGGACGGATACAAGATCACCCGCAGGGACCGCACCAACGGAGTCGGAGGAGGCATCGCCATCGTCCACAGGAACACCCTCAGAGTCTCAACCAACACCGACGACACCCTCCGCACCGCCGAACACATGCACTTCCAGATCCACACCGATCCCAACACCACCCTAAGAGGAACCCTCATCTACAGACCCCCCGGACCCCGACCACAGTTCAGCGATTCCATCGCTGACTTCGTCAGCACACACGCCATCGCCTCCACGGACTACATCCTCCTCGGGGACCTGAACTTCCACCTCGAGAACAACAAGGACACCAACTCCACCACCCTGATCGACAACCTCGCCACCCTCGGACTCAGACAGCTCGTGACTACACCCACCTACGCCGCCGGCCACACGCTCGACTCCATCTTTTCCGCAAGCCCACACGTCTCCTTCAACCACACCTCCGAACCCCACTGGACTGACCACCACTGCATCCACTTCACCTACAGGAAGCCCACCACGCACCACCGCACCGAACAAATGCCTCGCCGCTGCTGGAGCAGAGTCACGGAAGACCAGCTAACCACAACCCTCGCCCTGAGCCCACCCGCCGAACCCTCCGACCCCGACACCGCCGCCCGCAACCTCAGACAGTGGATCGACGACTGCGCCAACACCCTCGCCCCGCTCAAGAATCCGCCCAACAGCCACACCAGCAAGAAAGCCACCTGGTTCACCGAAGACCTCCAGGCCTCCAAACGAACATGCCGAAAACTGGAGAAGATCTGGCTCCACGAACGGACAGCGGACAGCTACGCCGCCCACAAGAGCGCCACCCGCAGTCACCATCACCTCATCAGATCCGCCAAAAGGGCCTCACTCAAAGACCGCCTAGACAACAACGCACACAACAGCAAAGAGCTCTTCAACATCGTGAAGGAACTCTCCAACCCCAGCTCCAACACCAACGACATCCAGCCGTCGCGAGACCTGTGCGACTCACTGGCCAACTTCTTCCACCGCAAAATCGCCGACATCCACGACAGCTTCAACACCACGACCGCCCCGGCAACCACCGAGACCACTGCCCCCACAACCACCACAACCACCAACCGCCTGCTCTCCTGGACCAACATCAACGACGAGGACACCAGCGAGATCATGAACACCATCCACTCCGGTTCACCGCTAGACCCGTGCCCTCACCACATCTTCAACAAAGCCAGTACAGCCATCGCGCCCCATCTCCGGAAAATAATCAACATCTCCTTCGAGACAGCAACCTTCCCGGAAAGCTGGAAGCACGCCGAGATCACCGCCTTACTCAAGAAACCCAAGGCAGACCCCAAGGACCTCAAGAACTTCTGACCCATCTCTCTGCTCCCGTTCCCCGCGAAGGTCACCGAGAAAATCGTCAACAAACAACTGACCCGCTACCTCGAGGAGAACAACATCCTGGACCCTTCCCAGTCCGGCTTCCACAGCAACCACAGCACCGAAACCGCCCTCATCGCCGCCACCGATGACATCAGGACCCTGCTAGACAACGGAGAAACAGCAGCCCTCATCCTCCTGGACCTATCAGCCGCCTTCGACACGGTCTGCCACCACACACTACGAACACGCCTTCACGACGCCGGGATCCAAGAGAAGGCCCTGGACTGGACCACATCCTTCCTTTCCGGCAGAACACAAAGCGTCCGCCTCGCCCCTTCCGATCCAAGGCCACCAAGATCATCTGCGGCGTACCCCAAGGCTCCTCCCTCAGCCCAACGCTGTTCAACATCTACATGGCACCCCTCGCCCACGTCGCCCGACAGCACAACCTCAACATCATCTCCTACGCCGACGACACCCAGCTGATCCTCTCCCTCACCAAAGACCCTCACACTGCCAAAGCCCACCTCCACGAAGGAATGAAGGCCGTCGCCGAATGGATGAGGACCAGCCGCCTGAAGCTGAACTCGGACAAGACGGAGGTCCTCATCCTTGATTCCAACCCTTCAGCCTGGGACGACTCCTGGTGGCCAACATCACTGGGAACAGCCCCGCCACCCACCGACCACGTACGCAACCTAGGGGTCATCCTCGACCCCACCCTCTCCATGACTAAGCAGGTCAACGCCGTTTCCTCATCCTGCTTCAACATCCTCCGAATGCTCCACAGGATCTTCAAGTGGATCCCCACCGAAACAAGAAAAACAGTCACCCAGGCCCTCGTCACCAGCAGGCTGGACTACGGAAACGCCCTCTACGCAGGAACGACGGCTAAGCTCCTGAGACGGCTGCAACGCATCCAGAACGCCTCTGCACGTCTTATCCTCGACATCCCCCGACGCAGCCACATCACACCCCACCTGAGAGACCTGCACTGGCTCCCTGTCAACAAGAGGATAACCTTCAAGCTCCTCACCCACGCACACAAAGCACTCCACAACTCCGGACCAGCCTACCTCAACAGACGACTCAGCTTCTACACCCCCACCCGCCAGCTCCGCTCGACCAGCCTCGCCCTCGCCACAGTCCCCCCGCATCCGGAAAACGACCGCCGGCGGCAGATCCTTCTCCCACCTCGCCGCCAAGACCTGGAACACCCTCCCCACCAACCTCCGACAGACCCAAGACCTACTGGCCTTCAGAAGACTCCTCAAGACCTGGCTCTTCGATCAGTAGCAGCACAACCCCCCTCTTCCCCCAGCGCCTTGAGACCCTCACGGGTATGTAGTGCGCTTTATAAGTGACATGATTGATTGATTGATTGTCTCTTCCTGACTGCAGAGTCTGCCTGTCTCTTCCTGACTGCAGAGTCTGCCTCTCCCTCCCTGACTGCAGAGTCTGCCTCTCCCTCCCTGACTGCAGTGTCTGCCTCTCCCTCCCTGACTGCAGTGTCTGCCTCTCCCTCCCTGACTGCAGTGTCTGCCTCTCCCTCCCTGACTGCAGTGTCTGCCTCTCCCTCCCTGACAGCACTGTCTGCCTTCTGCCCATCCTGACTGTCTGGAGTGTTTGCCTTGCCCTGTCTGTGTTGTTTGCCTCCTGCTCCTGCCTGACTGTTTGTAATGTCTGCCTTTTGTTCCTTCCCCAGTTGTCTACATTATCCGCTTCTTTCCCCCTCAACTGTATATGGTGTCTTTCTCTTGCCCCACCCCAGCTGCCTCTTCCTCCACCCTCATTTGTCTGCATTATCTGCTTCTCACTCTTTGTCTGACTGACTGCAGTGTCTCTCAGCCTTCCTCTGACTGACTGCAGTGTCTCTCGCCCTTCCTCTGACTGACTGCGGTGTCTCTCGCCCTTCCTCTGACTGACTGCGGTGTCTCTCACCCTTCCTCTGTTTGACTGTGGTGTCTCTCACCCCTCCGACGAGTGCGGTCTCTCTCACCCCTCCGCCAACTGTCTGTGGTGTTTTTCTCTCACCGTTCCCCCATTTGCACTTTCTGTCTCTCCCCTGACTGTCTGCGGTATCTGCCGCTCTCCTTTCCCCGGACTGTCTGCGGTGTCTGCCTCTCGCCCCTCCCCGCAGTGTCTGCGGTGTCTGCCTCTCGCCCCTCCCCGCAGTGTCTGAGGTGTCTGCCTCTCGCCCCTCCCCTCATAGCCAATAGGTCTTGCCTTTGGGATCTTATAAGTATTTACTTATGCAGCACAATATTCTTGGTGCAACAACATCAACTGTTGCATGGCTAAACACTTATAAGATCCCAAAGGCGAGACCTTTTGGCTATGCCAATG
Source organism: Calotriton arnoldi (assembly GCA_963921515.1). NCBI lineage: Eukaryota > Metazoa > Chordata > Amphibia > Caudata > Salamandridae > Calotriton > Calotriton arnoldi. The sequence continues at coordinate 1,104,196 of CAWUFW010000535.1, read as the reverse complement.
CTTGTTTTACTTATCACCTACCTTAATACCTGTTCCAATTCCCTCTCACTATTACGTCTGGTCATATTTCTACTGATCTAACCATCCTGTGTCTTCCTGTATTTCTCATAATAGACATAGAAAATACAATACAACACGCGTTTTTCCTGAAGATTGCCCAAAACGCTATTTCCCGTATAATTATTTAAACTGCACACAGTTCCTAAATATTTAGGATATTTGGGGTTTGCTAGTGGTTTTCGTGATGTATATATTATACCAGACATAAGGTACAATGCCTGGACCATTGAGTTATTTTGGAGCAAAATGATCAGATCGTTTTTATAAATGCTATTTGCATTTTTGCAGATCACCAAGACCATGAGACTGGTGTTCTGTATTTTGATCTTTTAATTAAAGGCGGTAGAGACATTGTGCTCTAATGGAGGAAAGTGGTGTATTCTTAGTCACATCAGTGATGTTTGCTATAACATGTCCGTTATCCATTGCAAAATAGCTTGAAATATTCTAATTGCGTGCCATCAAGGCCCGTGCCTACATTCTTGAATTCTTCATTGCATCTTCCATTATTACTATACTGATAGGTAGTTGCTTATCATGTTTGACATCCTTCAATAAGCAAACTACAGAAGTGAACCTTTCTGAAATATTAACCTGCTCTGGCCACCAAAATATGTTTAGAAAACCTTTTGCATTTTCTCATTTAAAATCCACCCAGTTATGCTCAGGATATCGATCTTCATTGTGGTTATTATAAGATGCTTTTTCTTTCATATCCAAGGCCACTTCCTTATCAACTTTCTTACTCCTTATTTTTTTATATCAGCATCTCCATTTTTTTGGTACTAGCTTGTTAAGGATGTATTTGATCAACCCGCATTTCCAATTATTAGGTACATATTTATTTTTAATTTGTATACGTTTGTTGTGTGAATACTTTACTTCCACCTTGACCTCGATTTGCTGCTTATTTTTTTTTTATATTACACTCGCTAATCCTGCATGCTTTTAGAACATCCCAACAAAAAAGAAAAGGCTGATTTGACCTTAAAACTCGCTTTATTTTATATGCTTGTATTCACTAAAGGGAGCACCTGGCAATAATGATTTCTACGTCCTCCATCGTTGTTCCTGTTTTCTTCTCCTGTATTAGTCGTTCCACATTTCGGCTATATTGCAGGGCCTGATAAATCAAGGGCCTTACTACAGGTATTTTCACAGCCTCCTATTTGATGAGCATACTCATTCTTGAATAATTTTTCTTTTTTCTATTATAAAATGTGAAACCCAAGTCTGTTGACTGTCTTGTATGCCTTAGCTATATATTCTACATTTTTGTCTTTTGAATTTAATGTAGTGTGACTGTGTGTTTTAGGGCAGGAAAAACTGTACACCTAGCCAAATTCACTTCCACCATTTTTTGCTTATTTTTGGAATGCCCGTTTCTATTTTGAATAACTAATTTCTAAATGTAATTACGTGCATATATTCCATAGTGCATATAAAAAGCCAATATGTCCAGCTGTATTTACTCATTTCTTTATTTTTTCATTTCCTGCTTATCTAGTACCTCGTTTTCCTCTTTTCCCCATCCCTCCTTCCAAGTTTCTTTGATATAATCAGTAGCTTCATCCAGCCCTCATAGATTTTATAGCTTGATTTTATATATATTTCCCAAAATGTATGGGAACGTATTTTTCTACAAATGGAAGTTACTTTTTTGTTTCTTATTGAAGCCAAGTTGTGATGCCAAATCGGAATGAATGAAATTTCGCCATTGCTCTCTTTTAATAACTTATTAACAGCAAGTAGTGAGTTTACATGCCCACTTCCTTCCTGGAGGCACAGCCCACAGTCATTTTCCCTCAGAAATTAATAGAGACGATGGCAGATAGACTTCCAAACGTAGGCTCCCTGTGTACACGAAAACAGTAAGAAAAAGACAAAGTCTTACCCAGTACTTAGGGTTCTCAGTGCAGGGGTTTTTGCTGCCTACTGTGATATCCCAGTCTACAACTGTCTTCATTTACCAGGACGTGGGAGCACCAAAGTCGGTCCTACTTTTATTTCTACACAAGTGCTTAGAAATACACAAAGGACAGTCAACAGTGTGATGTTTCACCAAAAAGTGTACTGGCATCCCTGTTTCTATTTTCAAAAACTACAATGGAAATTAAAGAAAGACTATTTCTCTGCCTCCAGGGGGGGTGCATGCTTCTCTAGGCTTGCAGGCAGCTGTCAGAGAGGCGGGGGTTGGGGGTCTTTCGGGCTAGTAGTGATCCTGGAGCTGTTGTTGGGAACTGACCTGTTCAGGAAGATGCCTCCCTTGTTCACAGTACTCCGCGCTCAGCATTGGGTTGCTCTTCCTGGAGCTCTGAGCTCTGCAAGGATAACAAACCACAGGAGTAGCAGCATGTTGCTAAGCTGGGGGCCTTGGGCCATAGAGGGGGCTCCACAGACCACATACAAGAGTATAGTGTGAAAAGGCTGCTTTATTGAAGACAGGTGAACATAACATATATTATAAAAACCCTAGGCCTTCACCTCACAAAACAATACCTCACTATACAATAATTCACCTATTTCTCCCTACCCCCAACCCCTAAGTGCCCCCTCCCCATTAACATCTTTACCTTGCAACTGGAATCCTACCCTGGCATTGAACTGTTAACATTTACATCCATAACACTGAAACCTACATCCATTACCAGCTAACTAAGAATCCTACAGCTTAACTTCTTAATTTATTGCTTCCACCATGTTTAACTTTATTGGCCCCCCCCCATTGTCCTGATTCCACTATCTTCACAGCCCTCATCTTAATGTATAACCATGACAACTGAAACGTTCCACCGCCACTCAGAAAAGGCCTACCCCTCTCCCTCCTTTTCTGACTCCCCCTGCCCCCAGGAGCCTCTCCTACCTTCGCTTTGGTTCAACGTTTTCCCAAATACCTCCTTGATTTGCATCAAATATAGCTCTCTCCCATATTTGGATCAATGAACCCCATCACCTCTGAAACATTTCACTGCATTATACCGCAACTCCAGATGTTCCACCCGCCCAAACCTTTCATCTCTGTAGAAAGTTTACATATCTCTATTTATTTTGCACTTGGCTTTATCAATAGCTGTGGGCCTCTGTGCCCCTCTCCCTTGTTGCCTTAGGATGAATTCTGTCCATATGACGAAATTTCCTGACTGCTGTCTCCCGATAACTAAAATGTCCCTCGTCATCTTTTTTATCAATGCCAATCCCTTGCAGACTACCAAATCTTTCTCGCCCAAGTGCAAAATGAGAATATCCGGGCATATGTGTCTCCTTACCAACAAATTCAAACATCCCAATAACTCCCACCATTTCATACCACCTTTACCATGCCATTTTACTTTAAAGAGGCGTTCATCAAGCCCAAGGTTAGCACCTTTTCCCTTCTGGAGTTCATGCCTTTCTGCCCATTTTATACATTATTGTCCTATGATCCATTTAGATAATTCAGTCGCCTCCGGCCCAGCTACTGCACCTAAAAAGAACTGCCAATTGATGTGTTCCCTTCCCTATTTCTCCATACGCACATACTGCTTAAAACACTCAGATGACCATCTGCCCAGTTGCATAATCCTATCTCTCCCCCACCCCTGCCTCGCTGCTTCTGTGGCCACCCCGATCCTGGAAGAATGTGCCCCATTTTCCCCTGGCACTTCTCCCAGGACTGCCAATGCTCTCCGCAATACCCACAACAACGTGTGTGCCGTTATCCATACCCCTTCCATGTCGCAAAAGACTGCTTCTGCCTCCACTGCTCTCTGCTCGCCACTGAGTTCCCCACCAAACCGGGCATACCTCCTTGCTTGGGAACGCTTGTAAGGAAACCCTCTTTCCTTTAGTTTTCTGGTCTGAGTTCAAATGCTGAATGCACAATTCAATCTTGTCCGTCATCTACGTGACATCAGCCCACTGCATCCCTGTGTACCCTCTTTGCCCCAACAATTTAGAAACTCTAAAGGTCACGAAAAACATCCACGACATGACTGTTGAGAACAAAACCATCTCCCCTTCATTTTGGCATACTGATGGCAGGTCCCCTATGACCTCACTTAGCAATGGCCTAGATAAAGGCTTCCATGACCTTGGCCTGCAACACTTTTCTCATGCTCATTCCTCTAGCATCCTCCGTCCTAGTTTCCTGGCCGATGGCTTATAACCCCAGAATAGCTTGTCCATTAATGCAATACCAGCCAGTTTCCACTCTATTGTTACCTTTGACAAACCTTTTCCTACCAAATTTAAGATGTACTGCACTATGTCCCCCTCCCTGCTCCACAGCTCCACCCTCCATGCTGCCCCCCTGCTAAAAACTCCTGCCACGCCTGCCAATATGATTTCCTGGTGGATTCAGCTAACGACCCAACCACCAACTGAACCATCCTCTCTCTCCTATGTTCCACTTGTCTTCTGGCACAGGGGTCATGTCTTTGTCAGCCTCCGTGTCCAGCCTATGGAACCTCTCCCACTGTGAATGAGATAAAGCATCCACTGTCATTGTCCCCCCCTGGTACATGCCTCGCCTTGAAGGTTACATTGTTTCTCAAACAACACATCACAAAAACGCGAAACAACTTAAGCACTTGTTCATCCCATGCTGACTGCCTGTTTACTATGTGTACCACTGCCATATTGTTTACTTTGAACAACACTTGTTTGTTAGCCAATTCCTGTCCCCAAAGTGCAACTGCCACCACTAGTAGAAAAAACTCCAGGAAAGCAATGCTGCTGCCCCCGTGTTTCCATCCCGTGGGCCATTCCTCTGGGCACCACCTTCCCTGCCAATATAACCCGAACATGCCTCCACCCAAGCATCAGAATATATCTGCATGTCCCATTCACATTCCCGTTGCCTTACCATTGGAATGCCGTTGAACTCCTGTAAGAATTTGCGCCACATGCGCAGAGCCTCTCTAGTCTCCGCCGAGAACCTCATTTTGTGATGAGGAAGTGACAAACATGCCAAAAACATACCTAGTTGCCTACAAAACATCCTACCCATTCAGACTACCCTACCCACAAAGTTCAAATGGGCCAACAATACTTGCACCTCTTTGACAGTCACCTTTGGCTTTTCCAACATAGCATCTAGTAGCAACTGCATTGTATTCTTTTTTCCACCGGGAAGCGTGCTGCCATGGACACCGAGTCCAATTCAGTGCCCAAAAAAGAGATGACTGTTGTCAGCCCCATTGTTTTCTCGGAAGCCAACGGTACCCCGATGTCTGCCATGCTATTGGCTTTCCACAGAACCGGGTAGACCAGTGAAGTAGAAGTCATCAAGATAGTGCATCACTGTCGTCTTCCCCGTGTGCGATGCAAAAACCCACTGTAGGAAGGAACTGAACCATTCAAACAGCGCGCACGATTTCGCACAACTCATGGGTAACGCCTTGTTGAAGTACCATTGGCCTTCAAATTGTATGCCTAACAACTGAAAGTCGTTCGGGGGTACAGGCAGCAGCCGAAAAGTTGACTTAATGTCACATTTTGCTATGAGGGAACTCTTTCCGATCTGTTTCACCAAGGCCATTTCCACATCCACGGAGGAAGATGACACAGAAGTGATGTCCCCCGGAATTACATCCTTCACTGTACTGCTCTCTGGCCATGACAAGTGTTGTATAAGGTGAAACTGGCCTTTTTCCTTTTTTGGTGCCACCCCAATTGGGGATACGATCAAGTTGGGGAGAGGCCTTGTCTCAAATGGCCCTTCCATTCTACCCTCTTGTACCTCCTTCCCCAGTTCCTCCCTCACTACTTGTGTGTGTGACTGCGCCAATTTTAGATTCTCCGCCCATCTCGCTTTCCTTGGACTGTCGTACTCCAGCCTAAACCCCTCCTGAAAACCGTCTCGCAACAAGCGCACATCCCCTGTTTTGTGATGACAAGCCGGCCAAAAGTCCACCTTTAATTGGCGTATGAGCCCTTCCCCATATTGCCATGTGCCCCTGACCTCCCCTGTTGCCTGCCGCTTGGTGTCCTTGCTACCCCACATACTGCCCTTTGTGCTGGTTCCATTGCCACCCCTGTGTCCCTTGTCTACTATTCCCTGCTCCATAGCACTGCACAAGGGGATGCCTACCTGTGCACTGTGCAGTACTCTCTAGCACACAAACCTTTGTTGAAATCCCAATACGAGCAAATGGCTCCTCCTTGTGCCTTGGCTGCCACCTCCACCCCCGCTCGGGTGGGCCAGGGCTGAAAGGGGGGTCATTACACTAACAGTAAACCACTTGCCATGTATGTAGTCTTACCAAACTTCACAGAACCCATGGTCTGTTGGTATAAGTCGATGTCAATTTCCCCCATTATGCCTCCGGATCCCATGCCAGGTGTGCTCGAAACTCCTCGTTGTAATGTGCCAACGCTTACCCCATACGTGATGTGTGCTCTGCATATCACGTCCATATATTTGAATAGCAACATGCACCTTTCCCAATACTTTTTGCAGTATACGCTTGCGAAAATAAAAAATGCCGCCATTCAGTTTTCAATTGTCGTAGGCACCCTAGGCCATTTTGACAATTCAACTTCTTCCTCCGTCGACTCCTCTTTTGCCCTGTGGAGAAGCTTAAGCATTTCAACATACTCCCCTTTCCAGATTTTTTCCTGGGTTGCCAACATTAGATGGGCTCTCAGAGGCTTCGTCACCCCCATGGAGGGCAGTTTATTAATTTTGTATCTCCTGGCACTCCTTCACTCCTGCGTCCTTTGCCCCATCTTGTCCTTCCACTCCCCCCGCCCCCATTTTGACCCCCTTTTCTTAAGGCATGCTATGCCCAACTTCTGCCCCATCCTGCGGGGTCCCTGTCTGCTGTGCCTGTTCCCCTACCCCTGCCATCTGCACTTGCCCCACCCCAGCTTTCTTCTCCTCTGTTGGAGACTCTGTACTTACTCCGGCATCCTTTACGTACAAGCCTCTCCTTAATTGCATGTCTTCACTACCCCCTTCCCTCCTGTGCTGACCCCCATAGACACCTTGCCTGTGCATAGTGTTTCATCCAGTGCCTGCCCCACCCTTGCCTGGCATCAAGGTCAGTCTCCACTCTAAATCCAACCACCTTACCGGTTGTGAAGGTGTGCTGCCACCTGCTGCTGTCCGCTGACTGCCCCTGGTCCCATGGCACTCCTGTAATACAATAGCGACAACTAATTATCTGAGCCCCTACTGCAGCTTTGGTTAACCACTCGCACTCTTAATGCATCTCATCGTCCAACAGTTAACCTTCTTCCAAACTTCTATCATCGTAATCCAACTGTGCGGCTCCTCACTGACATCCAACAGCCCGGTGGGCTCCCCATCCAGTGCAACTGTACCTTTGTCATCCTTCCATGCAGAACCTATTGTGCTACTTGAGGGAGGCCAGGGTGCCGTATTATGCTCTCCTGTCCTTGCCTCCACCTGTTGATGCCATGTGTGGTCTTCAGCCGCCCCAGGGGCTGCAATGTGTCATTCTGGTTGATGCACTACCGAGGCCACCCCGGACCTTCGTGTGGCAGTGTTGTAGCCCCTCCCACTCCGACCTCTGACTGGCCACCCAAGACCCTGCCATCTCTTCCCCTCAGGTGTATGAGCCACATATGACTCAGTCCGCATGTACCCTGTGAGTCTGACCCTGAAAAGGAAAAGGTAGGTCTGGCGTGCTGTGGTTAGTTTCCCTATCTACCTGCCCTTCCTCCTGCTCTGGCACCCAACACCAACTCCCCTCTGTAACGCACCCTGTTCTCCACCTCCCCCGCCCATGTGCCTCTGCCGCGAATTGCACTGCCACCCCACCCGCTGAATGACTTCCTTGCCGGTGCCATTCCCTGCTCTTTCCCTTGTTGCAAGTACATCCTCGCAGGAGGCCTCATGCCACTAGTCATCTATTCCCACTCCACAAACCCCCCAACCCCCCCTTCACCTTCCCCTTCGCTCCACTCCAGTGCCGCTGCTATCAGCGCTGATGCTGGGCAACTCCATGTGTGCCCGCACGCCACCCTCATCTTCCCTTGGCCCCTCCCCCGCTGTACTTGGTGGCCTATGGGAGTGTGTGGGACCCACCCCCCTCTTCATTCTACCTGTCTCTCATTGCTCGTTGGGCCCTCTCCAACCAACCCCCTGCCGCATGCAACACGAGGGCCCACCGCACTGACCCTTTTTTCCATGCCTACTCCTCTCTCCTTGTCTTCCTCCAGCTTGCCTTTTTCTTGACCTTCCCTAATGTCCCCATAGTCTCCCCATTGAGCTTTTTGCCCTGCCTGCCAGGGCCAGAGCCCCTCCTCTCTCTCTTCTGCCCTGCGGCAGAGAGCTCATTGTGGCCCTTCTTTCCCTCATGTCCCTTTTCTCCCTCTCCTCTCCCCGCCCCCCCAACACCTGGGCATCTCTTCATGCCTGCTGCAAAAGCCTGAGCACTCTTTCCTGTGCTCATACTTGTGGCCCCCGCTGTAGCAGCTGGCCGCGCTGAAGACCCACCCTCTTTTCCTGCTATAAATTCCAGCGTGGGCCAGCATGCTAGGCCTTTTCCAGTGCGCAGGCTTCAAGCTCCCCTCGGGCCGCTCTCTTGGCTATCGAGTGGCCCCTGAACCTCACCTGGTGATTCTGGGGCATCCCATGACCCCAACGCGGAGGCGAGCAGGCGAGGATCGCTGCTGCTACTGTGCTCGCCACCCGCCTCACCGGACATGCCAACACGTGCGCTCCCGCTATCAGCAGGTCCATGCATCCTGCCTCAGATAGCAGGCACATGGCCTCCTCCACTCATTTGTCAATGCTCACCATATCTAGCTAATAAACCGCCTAACACCACAAAATCGCCAATAAAGCGTTTCAGCACCTCATCAGGGGTAGCAAGCGCTATATAAATGCAAAAATGCAAACCTTTTTCCCTCTTCTATCCCTCAGCTATCCTTCTCAATCCAGATAACCGACTAACATATCCACCACTCAAATTACTTTCATATTTCACTAAACAAATTCACCACTAATCCTTTACGGGTTCCGGAGTAGCGTGCTACTCGCCTGAAAACCACTTCAACACTCCATCAGGGGTAGCAAGCTCTGTATAAATGCACACCTTTTTCCCTCCACTATCCTTCTGAATCCAAATAACTGATTAACCTATCCACCACTCAAATTACTTTCATATTTCACTATACTAATTAACCACTAATTCTTTATGGGTTGCGGAGTAACGTGCTACTCGCCGAAAAAGCGCTTTGACGCCTCGTCAGAGGTAGTAAGCGCTATATAAATGCAATTACAATACAATACTGTCTGCCTTATCCTTGTGCTAAGATTATTACACAAGATGGCTCCGCAAATTAAGCGCTCGCTGCTATCTGTGATTTGCTAGTCATGAGTTCGTATTCCGCCAACGCCAATTTAGCCTTCCATCCTTCAGTTGCCGAAAAATCGAGCGTATTCGCTAATAGAAAGAAACTGTAGACACTGCAGTGTTGAGTGCTGATTAAAACACAAGTGATTCTTATTCTTTGGAAGAATTGTACGCCCCAATCCTCAAAATGTTTGCAAGAACTGGAAAAATAAATGTCGTAATGGAAAATTCTCTTGACACGCCACCGTTCTAGGCTAGAGCTTTCTTGGGATTTATTCGACCCTAGCTCGCACCCGCCACTTTCCCTTCCTGACAAGATGGTTGCACTGAGACATGCTTCCACAGAATAGCCGCGGCTGACAGGGGATTGAGAAACAATTTAACAACCAAATATGTGTCGCTCAGAATGGCGGGCTCGGCTTAACCTTTTCCTGAGAGGCGAAAGCTTCACCGACATTCACAAAATACGTAAAATGCAGGCGTAGCAGCAAGCGGAAAATGTGATGTCACAACATTACATTGATCGAAATATGATTTAGTACTTGTCATTTTTATGTGAAGCCGCTCTAGGGAAAAGAAAGGTGTTGGAGCGAGGGCACACTTAATACTTCGATAGCATTGCCTGTTTGCTGGACACAGCTCTGCGTGCACAACTTTTATATTGTGACCAAAGGGGTGACATATTCTTTTTGTGAACTACCACATAACTAAAGGCCTTTCACTGAGTAATCTGCGAGCAGGAGCCCCGTCAGATGCATGGTATCTCTTTGATAGACATCGAGTGGCTTTACACACGCACTGCGATGCGCTGTAATTTGTAGTCGCTCAGCTCTCGCTCTGCAGGAGCCCTGGGACGTTGATGGACCCCCATGATTTAGCAGCTCTAACCTTTCACCTTTCATACGGGTTCTGACAGCTGTCTGCCAAGTGGAGAGGAAGCCTGGCAGACTGAAAACTCGTGTCACGAAATGTACGGCCTTAAATAAACATGCCGGGCGTGCCTTGCTGCGCCTTCAAAAATAAATATATTTCAGGAGCAACCTTTTCTGCACTAAAATGGCATTTAGCCACACATGTAGGCTCTGTCAAGATAGGGGCTCTGCAAATATCGACTAGGGCTGTATCTATCCCAGTTTTATAAAAATATACAGGTAAAACACTGAAGTTTTCTATGAATTTGTGAGAGGTGTCTACTAATGGAATTTGAATTATTTTGTTTGCTTCCACAATCCTACAAACTTTGTGTTGAGCTGTTTCCCCACTATCAATCTGAGTCACGGGAGAGGTCTCAGCATTTCTTGGTTGAGCTCTCAGATCTGACTGGTACTCACGAGTGGCACCTTTTCGAGCAGGCTAGGAACTCTGGGCTACATTGCGTAACTTGCTAAATGTTAGGTGCACGAAAAATGTATTTTCTGATTCTGAATTCCACACCCTCCTGATGCACACAATCAGGATTTGTTGAATTCTGCCATTGTAAAGTAGACTCAGTATGGTGTAAAATTCACCAATGGAGCAGATTGTCGACCATGGTACATTTAGGATTTGGTGAAGGGCAGGGTATACTCCAGAGTGGGTAGTGAAAACTCACCAGTTTGAAGGTATTTATAACGTTGCAGGGAGACTATTACCATGGAAACCACACACAAGTACACTCTTGTCGAAGGCAGGAGGAAAGACCGCTCCATGGTGGAGAGGAGAACAGGAAGTCAATAGCCGATTTTTTTATGGGAAATGTACGAGAAGGCGTTTATCCGTATGAAAAATATATTAGCTGTGGAGAAAAGCAAAAGGGAAGGTATTGCTGAAGTTATTTCTTTGGTACCCAATGGCTCTTGTTAATATGTCTGATGTTTAGTGACTCAATTAGAGACGTTTTCTATATTCTGTAACCTTTTGCCATTATTATCACTGCAGCTGTCTGAGACCATAGCTTTGTAGATTGGTGTCACCATATTGATGTGTTAACTGTATTTCATTGCCATTTTATGGAAATTGGACTGAAACGTGTATAGCACATCTTGAAAGTATTTGAATATTTCATGAGTGCCCTTTCTGAACTGCCTATAAAACCTATGTCGTTTTAACCATTTCATACAAAAATTGTGCTGTGAAATGCACAGTCTGCCCCATTCTCTTGCAATTTTCTCAGTGGAGAACCCTGCTACCCAGTCACCATGCCCCTTGGTAGAAGCTGGGTCTGCTCTCTTTACTCACTTTCTCTGTGTAATTCAGCTCAAGTATCCCACCACTTGAGAAGTTCACCAGACAGTATCTCTAAGGAGGGTAGGATTAAGTGGTTTTTGAGGCAATGTCTCTGAAATCAATGGACCTTCAAAATGTTATTGATGGTAAGGTAGGTTTTCAGGCCCGTGATCCTAGATAAGAACAAGGGAAGTATTGTGCCTGTTTGTACGGTGACGTTCATTCCAAGGAGTGTGACACCCTCCAAATGAGGATGACACAAGGTATGGAATAAAGAATTAATAAATAGCTCCACTACGCCAGGAGAGTTCGGGGCTGATTCACAATAGTATTTATGAGTAGAGAAGTAAAGCTACAAGACTACTCTTTTACATACTCTCAAATGCCTTTGTGAATTTTCCTCGAAAACATCCAACTCCCTATTCGCAAAAGCACAAAGAAGGCACATTCCTTTCTATTTGTACTACATGTCCATGCATATAACATGGATATTTGAATTTTAGATGTGTTGTGGCTAATTCATTAATGTATGTAAGAGTACAAAAAAGACTACTACATGAGTACTAAAATAGGTACTCCACAGGCTCTCTGTGACTAGGCCCCTTAGTGTCTAAGGAGATGGAGTAAGGGTGCTTTTGCTTAAGTGACTAATCAGATATGTTCATTAATAAAGGATGTCTTTATATAACCTTCACAGGCATGTTGGACATGTGTCAAACTGTGCTGCCCAAAGTCACATATGACTATATATATTGTTCTTTATGCAGAATAGAGGATAAAAGGAAAAACACAACAATTGGGGAATCTGAGTTTCAACGTTAGGCCCTGTAAATAGCGCTATTAACTTAATGAGACCTAGGAATACATATTTATTTTATCCTCACTATCATATTTTCCATGTGCGTGTTTTTTATGAACGCGTGGTGTAATGGTGACTTGGAGACAATGCTTCTTTGTTAGGGCTGTAACTTTTTTTGTTCCATGCAGTACATTGCAATTCATTCTTATTAAACTGATCCAAATATGAAAGGAGGCTTTAAAATAGAGCTGCGGATTGGAATGCATATCTGCTCAAAGGAAGCTGACTGGAGAGCAGAATGGCAGGCGCCATTGTACTGCGCCCTTAATTCCATCTGTTCTCCTACAGTGGCCTGGGTTAGCATTGCTACTGTTTTCCTGCAGAGCTGCCATCACCCTTTGTCTAGCTGTCATAGTATTAACTTCTTCCTTTCCACAATGGGTCAGAGGTCACTGTCATGTCGGCTGGTCGCATCCCCACTGCTGTGCAGGTTAACTGCTCGAAGCTTTGACCTGGATCACTGTCACTGCCAGTTTTTTCCCCCAAGTAGATTCAACCAGTAACCAGGCTGCTCGGTTATAGGCGAAAAATGCAGGATTCATAATGGATGCTGCAGATTTCTAGGTCAAAAGGAAGACCAGGAAGACATTTGTCACACATTTAAGGCTACATAGAGTAAAATGTTTTTTAAAAAGTCGGTTTTACCAAAGGACTGTGCCTATTTATTTTAAGGCTTAATAATTTTGCAGTTTTCTCTCAAATGTGTGGTTTAGATTTGCTAATGCTTTGTGGGGGTGCAAAGCGATGTAAAGTGGCTCATTGTATTTACTATCCAGTGCAAAAAGTGTTTTGCGCTGCAGTGAGCCATTCTCTCAGTGCGAAAAATCACTTTGCCTTGCTTTGCATCAAGGGGCGTTACTGGGAAAGATCAGCCCAAAGATCCTTTGGTTTTGATGCAAAGCCTGACCTGCTAAGATAACCAGACCGTGCTTTGCATCAAAGACTTAGAAAAATGACTTTTTGGTTCAGCGCATAGTGCACACCCAATGCATGGGATCCCTCTGAGTTTGTCTAGGCATAGGAATTTGTATTGAAAAGGCACGCCTCCAGCACAAGTCCTATGCTCAACAGCCCACACTCGCTTCTGCAGTATGGTGCAAAGCTGTGCGCGAGTCATGCAGGGCCGCCTTGTTAGAGTACCAGCGCAGGGGGTGACAGCCGCAGCACGCCCATTTTACTTGGTATGGCTCTGTGCCGTGGTTATAAAATGTGTTGCTTAGTGACAACCCCACTGTTTTCTTTTTGGAATTTGGTTTGTTCACTCCTGAACTAACAGAATCAATAGAAAAGGCACATAACTCCTGATGCAATGGTATGTCCAAAGAACTAAGTTTTGCAGACAAATCAGCTGTAAGGCTCATGCTTGTGGTGTGCTGTATTTGCACTCATATTGATCATCAGGGGCTGTTTAACAATTAGGCCACACTGTCCCAGTTTGCTTCATGGCACACATTCAAATTGGGATAGTGCACCCTATTACCATCAATGTGCTGCTCCCAGGGTAGATGTGAACTCGCACTGCCCCCCCAGAGGAGAGTATTGGTGTAATATGCAGCAACTTCTTAAAATAACTGCTTTGTATTTCATTGTGCAGGCGGCACACCCATGCACTTTAAATAAAGGCCAGAGAACCCTCCGCAGGCGGGTGCAGCCAGTGGCTGCACCGGCCTGCATGGGGAATTCTGGAATGCCCGTGGAATTCCAGTTGCCACTGCAGTGGCTTGCCTCAAGGAGTACACTAATTGTGCGCCAGATCTTTTGGCGCATAATCAGTACACCTCCTGAAGGCCTCCTGTCCACTGCTCCTATGTCCATAATATGGCGCGGGCACAGAAGCAAACTGTTATACTCATTTGGATGGGGCCACGCTCCCATGCAAATGATGGGACGCCGTTTTAAGATGACAGTATCACTGTATGTGGGTCGACTCCATCTGTATTAGAGAAGCGGCCGCACAAGTGCCACAAGGGTGCAAAAAATTGATGCACACTCCCATTGTGGCACCAGGGCAATGTATGACTCCAGGCGGCAAATTAAGAAAAGTGTTGTCTTATGTTATTTTACATAATCAAAATTTGGGTGGCATCTTCTCCCATTACCATGGCAACATGGCACTTGATCTGGATGCCATGTCGTGCGACTTCGGGGCCCCCATAGCTCAGTTGTGCATGATCGTTAATTTCTGTGTGGGTTATTGTATATTTAAAGTCTAGTTTAGTAATGGTGTACAAGGGAGATAAGGTATGTTGTAACATATGCCCAGTGTGTACGGATTTGGATGGCTCTGCGGTGTATCTTGGATTTTGGTGATGTTTGGATCACAATCTATAGTCAACTACTCACCAAATCTGTGCCTTATTCCTTCCATGTAAGTTGTTTTCCAAGCAAGGCCTAGCAATCATTGGGTTGTGTTCGATCTGCCTGCCTTTGGGTGGTTTTCCCCTAAACTTTATGCCTTACTCCTCCTGTTTTTGTTGTATTCATTTTTGTTGTATTTAGGACTCTGCTTTCATTTCCCACTCATAACCAATGCTAAAGTACTTGTGCTTTCTCTTTTCAACATGGTGACATTAGCTTGCAACCAGTTGGCACATTTCATTTACTTGTAAGCCCCTAGTAAAGTGGTACTACGTGTACCTATGCCTGAAAATTAAAAGCTACTAGTGGGACTGCAGCACTCATTGTGCCACCCACTTAGGAAGCCATATAAAACATGTCTCCGACCTGTCATTGCTGCCTGTTTGGACTTTTTAAACTGCCATTTTGACCTGACAAAATAAACCTTTTGCCAGGCGTAAACCTTCCTTTTTTAATACAGATAAGTCACCTGTAGGGTAGGCCCTAAACAGCTCATAGTGCAGGGTGCAGTGTATTTAAAATGTTGGACATATATTTTGAGCTTTTACATGTCCTAGTAGTGAGAAACGTTTACATTTGTTTTTTACTACTGCAAGGCATGCCTCTCCCTTAGAATAAAACTGGGTTACCCTATTACATTTAATAAGTCATAACTTTCAATTGGGTATCAATGAATGAATGAGTGAGTGGATTTCTAAAGCGCTAAGCTACGGCAAGAGTGTCCCTGCGCTAGGGCAGATGGCCAGTGGAGGGTATCAATCACCCTACAGTATGAACAGATGTGTTTTCAGTGACTTGCAAAATAAGTTCCGCTCTGGAATAAGGAGGAGGGAGATCATTCCAGTACTTGGCTGCCAGAACCAAGCAGGCTGGGACACCTCATTTCATCCATTTAGTGTAGAGCATAGCTAGCAACTGGGCAGACTGTGAATGCAGAGTTCTTTTTGGACAGTATTCGAGAATCACAGGTATTCGGGCCCAGTTTTATAGAAAGTAGATTGTGCCACCATCAGCTCTTTAAACATAATCCTTTTTTCAACCGGTAGCCAGTGCAATTGGTTACGGTAGTGGGAGATGGAGGTGTGCTTGGGAAGTTTAAACAAAAGGCAAATTGACATGTTCTGTACCATTTGGCTTCATTGGATTAGGTAGTCTGGGGCCCCTAGGTACAGAATGTTCACATAGTCCAGTCTGGAGAGGATTAATCGCGGACTACTCTTTTCTGGGCTTCCCAGGGCAGGAGGTTAAGAAATTTTCTCAACATCCTCAGGATCCAACAGGAAATTTTAACCATGGCTGGATCTGCAATTTGAAGGCTGTGTGTCAACATGCACCCCTAAATTCTTGGCCATCTCTGGGGGGCAGGGAGGTAAGGTGCCACTAGTGGCCATGCCCCTGAGCAGCCGGGCAAGGGTTTGGCACCAAACAGCAGAACCTCAATTTTCTCTGGGTTGAATTGAAGCATGTTGGCCTTAAACTATACCACTACTGCTACTATGCAGGTTGCAAATTTTGATCTAGCTTCCAGTGCATTGTTGATGTAGGTCAGTAGAAGCTGGGTGTCCTCTGCATAGGAAACCACTTGGATACCGAATGATTGAATTAGGTATGCCAGTGGTGCCATGTTAATGTTAAAAAGAGTGGGGCTCAGGGTTGAGCCCTGAGGAACTGAACTCCACACTTGAGCATCTTCGTCTCAAAATAAAGTGGCTTCAGCCACACGGCCTGTTCTCTGTGCTCCAAAACGAAACCCAACGAGGCTAGAGCAGTCCCTCCCACGCCAACAGCAGTAAGGCGATGTAACAGGATCTCATGTGAGATCATGTCGAACACCGCAGAGAGGTCTAATAAAATTAGGGTGGCGTTTTGACTGGCATCCAGTGCAAATTTGATAGTGTCTGATATTTCCATAAACGCTGTCTCTATGCTGTGGAGAGCCCTGAAGCCAGATTGTGAGGGGTGGAGGAGACTGAAGGTGTTCAGGTATATTGATAGTTGGGTGCTTACAATCTTCTCAGTAATCTTGGTGACCCCTTGGAGCAAAGAGATGGGTTTGAAGTCAAAGAGGATTTCTGGGTCCACATTCATTTTTTTTGAGAAGAGGAATGACATTCGCCCTTTTCCAGGATGCGAGGACTACCCCAGAATGCAGTAAGGTAGCGAAGAGATCCTGGTAGGTTGGGCTTAGGCTATCACCTATTAGTCTCATAAGCTGAGGAGGAAAAGAATCCAGGGGCGAGCCTGATTTGTATGTCGAAAAATCATTTAAATTACTTTACAGTTGGAGGATTGAACTGCGACAATTTACCCTGAACCGGGGGCATTATTAGATTTCAAGTATCACCAGTGGGCTCATTATCCTTTATTTTTAAAAGATTGTCCTGGATGTTTAAATTTTATCTTAAAAAAATGTACTCAGCTTTGTACGTAGGGAGGTGTTTGTCTCAAGGGGTGTGCAGTGGCTTTTGGGTCCGTAAAATATGACACAAATAAAAAAATGTACTTTATTGTTGGCTTAAACAATTTTGTTAGAATAGAAAGTGCATCGTGCAAGCTTCAGATTGTTGTGGTAGTTGCTCAGGGCAGCTTTGTATAGGATTTTGTCTACTTCAGAGTAGTGTTTCCTCCATAGCTGTTCTAATTTCTCACAGTACTTCCTTTCTAGTTCGTTAGTAAACCAGCGGGCGAAGGGATGGTGTTTAGTTGTCCTTAAACTGGTTTCATGGGCAACTGTGTTAGTGGCCACTGATAGCCAGTTATTCACTATCACCTCATCTGTCAAAGCATCGCTTGTTAACGCAGGTTTGGTAGATGCTAGAATATCCTTAAGGGAGGATGTATCGACCTTGTTCCGAGCTCGGGAGAAGGGTAGTATAAAATGATCAGACCAAGTTAGCTCTCTAGGCTTTCAAGATTTATTAAGATAGTGGAGAATATTGCGTTGATTATGTGACCAGCTCTGTGTGTCGGTCCCATGGACTCATTGATAGATCAACGGCCGCAAGCATATCTGACAGCTTCAGTGCCAAGCTACCAGATGGGTTGTCCAGCTGAATGTTAAAATTGCCCAGGATTGTAAAATTTGCATAGTTAATGATTTTATGTGCAAGCACTTAGGTGATAGAGGTGGTAAAATCTCCTGCATACCCCAGGGGGCGGTACAATGCGACCCGCACAACTTTCAGTTGGGAGCAGTTGGGAATCTCGAGTTTGGTGTCTAAAGAATTTGTAATTTGAAACCCTTGTTAATGGAAAAGTCAGATTTCAAGTCACAGTTCTGAAAATGCCACTTTTAGAAAGTTGGCACTTTCTTGTCCCGACCAGTTGGTGCATGCAGCCTGTAGTCTCGATCACATGACTAGGTGTAGTTGACAGCTGGCCTTTGTGTATTGCTCCCGGAAGGTGAGACAAAGGGGGAATAGGTGTTAGCAGGATAGGCCATCTCTTACTTGATGGGGGGGGGGGGGCGGAGCTGTCACATACCACACTTGCACATCACAAAGCCTCTGCCTCAGAACACTCAGGGTTTACACAAATCTTTTGTGCTCCCAAAAAACTGGGGCCAGCGCAGAGAGGCAGGATTTTCCAAACACCTCTGGGGTGGAAACCTCTGAAAACTTCTTCTACTTCAAAGCTGGCACCAAGTATAAATATTGGACCCTCAGAATTAACTCTTCAGATCACTTCTAGACCTGTGGACTGTGCCAGGAAGATGGACCGCCCAGCTGTGAAGTATGCCCTACTGACCTCCTTGCTGACCAAGGACTGCTTTGCTGCCAAGGCCTGCTTTTGCTGCACCTGAATGCTTCTGCTGCTCTGGGCAGCCCAGTTGAATCCAGCCTGCCTGTGTGGACTGAGAACCCCATTAAATCTTCAAAGTTTAGTTTGGCGGACTCCCTGTTCCAAGACACAGGGACATAACAGGCTTCTTCGATGTTGATGCATCTCCACGCTGCTCAATGCAGCCCGCCATCGACTCCGGCCCAGTCCAGCGCAGCTCGTCCTTGAGGGTGACGCATCTCATCGCAAGTCATCACAGGCACCAGCGACTACTTTGATACTGACACAGCCCGACACCAGCCCGGCGTGACACATCTCATCCCCTGCACGGATGCATTGCAGCACAAGTGTCTGCAAGCCCCACCGGCTTCCTCGACAACAACGCAGGACCTCGCATTGCTGCTTATCATTAACAGCCATCGACTCTGCTTGACTTATCTCGACACTCAACCTCATTTTGCAGCTCCTTGTCGACGGCTCCTCGAGGCAACCCCACACATCTCAATGCATGGACTTTGCACATAGATGACCAGACCTACAAAGTACTTTCTCAGTGGACTGAACTCAGACCCCTATCTGGCCCCCACTCCATTGGAAGTGCTTGTGGTCGGCCTGAACTTGAGACTTGGACCAGGTCTACCACGACCAGATAACCGCGGTTGCCACTTTTTGCTGCAGCACCATTCTGTTTCCTATTGTATAGTAACAAAACTTATTGGATAGCCTTCATTCCGAGTACAGCTAACCAATGTATTGTTTAATAATGGTTTGTATTAGTTGGCAGCTAGTTCATGAGAAGGATCTAACAAGTACATTTCAGGTATGGATGTGTGTGTCAAGGGAATCTGCTATTTATATTCTGCTGAGGTGCACAATTGCCCATTGCTCAGCATAAGTTGGCTATTCAGTTTTAAGAAAGATAACATTGAATAAAGTTTGGATAAGTAATAGTTTATGTGACCCTCTCTTTCACAGGAGAAAAAGACAAATAATAAAGGCACTGAGTGTCCCATGACAGTTACATCCTTGACTGCACAGGGTCTGAGCAAAGCTCTCCTCTTAATGCAAATCTATGATGAAGTAAAAAAGATGATTGTTCCTGTTGTGTCTACCCCAGGGGAATCAATTGAAGGGCCTTCAAGTTGCTAGGTGGTGAGAGGGTTAAAGGGAGTTTTTCTCATCCATATCAGAGAGATGTGATAAACATGTGGGAGATTAGGAAGATTATCTGGGACATGGTGCTGTGAAAAGCATGACCACTTTTCTGTTAAATGTGCATTAACATATGGGAAAAGGTCATCACAAATGAGAAAAACCCTTTTGCTCATGCACCCTTTCCAATACGGAATCATGTACATTGGCAAAGGGAAGCCATGTAGAACCATTGAATGACTGCCAACTATTAGATGCATCACTGAACCAGAACCATGTACTTAGGGCCTTGATGGCAGTACTGGGCTCACATCACAAGGGTGATTGAGCCAATAGGCACACACCAGCATAGCAGCAAACACGTTCTGTAAATGTATGCCTTATGCTTTCACATGCATCCACACAGCCACTGTGAGCACCTGCATGTGAGCACAGGACAAATTGTTGCCTATGGGACACATTTCCCTGTGTGCAAAGAGCACTGTTACTAAGAGCGCATCCCTCTATATCAATTGTTTCAATATTATTTCAGCAAATATAACAAAATACTATGAAAAATTCATATGATAAATATAGAACTAAAATGGGGAATATTTGCTGAGAATGCATTCTAATCTATAGAGTTAAACGATCCTTGGAGTAACCAACGATATCTAATGACAACAAATAAACAATGTCCAATTCAACGTGTCTGAAATCAGATACATAATAATATAACAGGCCCCAACAATTGTCAACATGATGATAAAAATACCATCGCTTTCATCAGGCGACTTCCAGTTCCATAACATTGGTGACATCTCCTGTTATTCGTGAAAAAATGAAAGTTTAGTTTCACTTCCACTTTTCTATGATAAACCTTCTGCTTATGATTGTAACATATTATATAAAACTGTAAAATACTTTTCTGATGTTTGAATCCTCTGAAGAACTTGTAATGCTGTATCGCGATAATGTTTCTATTCTCTCACATATCTTACACCAGAGTTCAAAAATATGTTGACATAGAGCTTTGACATGTATTACGCTATCTATGCTTGTGCATCACAAAGATGACTGTGTATGAGCCTAGTGCTCTTGAAATCTATTCAGGAGAAAAGCAAGGAAAAAAGTTAACAGTCTTTGTTAACAACTTTTGTTAGATTGGCGGGCTCAACCACAGAATAAATAAGAAATAATTTGGGGTCCAGAACTCAATGATAAATGAAAATACCAGCTCACAGCTTCATAGGTTAGTCATTGCCTTCTCACTAATTTAATTTTCAGCATTAAACATGTTTTAGAAATGGTCATGTGTAACTTTTCATCATCTCTTTTTAAAGTTATATATGAGGTCATGGAAAACTATCTCCAAGTATTAACTTGTAGATTCAAGAATAATGGTATAAGAACATAATGCAAATCCTGGCTCTGACAATCACAAGAGATTCTCTTAGAGTGTCCAAAGAAATAATGATAACCTCATGAATAGATCACTCAAAATCTATCAATGGGTCCATTGGACATGGTTCCCTGCAAAGCAAGGGAAAGTTGAGATTGTGCCCTAATGTTCTAATTTGCAATAAGATGGCATCTAATGTAAAAGAATAGACCACCCTGAGAAATTTCAGATTCATGCATCTGAAAGTATTCAGTAAGATGCCCTTGTTCAGTATGTTATAAGAAAATCCACTCCTGTCCCCATTGAAATCCTCAAATAATTTAAATGTTCTGGGAATGGCTGCTATTTGTTCAATTTACAGAGCGAGGACTGGGATTTTTAAGAAAAAATGACAGAAGCATACTTTTTACTGGTTAGTATTACAAGTCTCCTCAGGCAGCAAAGTACTATTGGGGCCATTTCCAATACATTTTTGATCATCTGTAGTATTACTGGGGCACCTTCCAGTATTTCTGTTGCAGCTCCAGTTCATTATTGGTAATCATTACAAAGCAGTGGAGAGCAATTGTCTGGTATCCAGAACTTGGTCTTCCACTGAAGCATAACCTGGTGGTTTAAACTTATGCATGCATCTCTGCAGAAGACCTGCCGAACAAATGTAACCGAAAAGTAAGGAATGCCCACATTCTAGCTTTAGGTTTAAGTAGACACTACTACTACTTGATGCCTTGATACAGGATATGTTAAGTAGGTATTCTGAAATTGGCTTACATTTAAGCAATTTACAGCACAGGTCCAGTTTTTTTGAAGAAAAGATGACAGAAGCATAATTTCTGCTGGTCAGTATTGCACATCTCCTCAGGCAGCAAAGTACTGTCGGAGTCATCTCAAATAATTTCTCTAACATATGTAGTATTACTGGGGCAGTTTCCAATATTTCTTTTGCAGGCCCAGTTCATTTTCGGAAAATATTGCAAAGCCATGAAGAAGAGTTACCAGGTAGCTAGAATTTCTTTCAGTCTGAAGTGTAACCCTGTGTTT
This sequence comes from Calotriton arnoldi, assembly GCA_963921515.1. Lineage (NCBI taxonomy): Eukaryota > Metazoa > Chordata > Amphibia > Caudata > Salamandridae > Calotriton > Calotriton arnoldi. The sequence continues at coordinate 1,082,055 of CAWUFW010000535.1, read as the reverse complement.
TAATGTTACCCATGCATCTCATCAGAAGGCCAGTCAAACAATGTAAGCTGAAAATTGGCAATGTCTACCTTCCTGCTTTAGGTCTGGATAGCTAACATAGGGCCTGATTTAGATCTTGGCGGATGGGTTACTCTGTCACAACAGTGACGGATATCCCGTCCACGAAATATAAATCCAATAGGATATAATGGGATTTATATTTCGGCGGATGGGATATCCGTCACCGTTGTAACGGAGTGACTCGTCCGCAAAGATCTAAATCAGGCCCTTAATGTTAGGTAATCTGTGTTGCTATACCTTTTCAAATACACCCAGATACTGCTGACTAAAATCTAGATACAAAACACTGGATATAAAATAAAAATATTCTGAACCTGATAAAGCTATAAAAACAAAGAGAGAATAATCTTTTTTACTTGACTGAAATGTCCAACAAGGGAAAGGTCAATTTTGTCCCATCAGGTTACATCTTGCACCATCTTTGCAAATGCTTTTAATAAGTAATTTAACCCTCTTCTTTTGTTTTTCATTCACCTGAATCCCAAGATACTTTAAGTGTGGCATTGTGGGTGGGTTAGAGTTGAGTGTAAATTTTATGGTTCTCTGGATTCTGGAGGAATGAGATCCAGAAGAGAATACACTTTTGGGATTTCCTCCTCCATATTACAACTGTGGTGAAAACAATTCACCCAGTGAATTTGCATTCAGTTTTAGCATCTCCCTCAGAAATCTGAGGAGTTTACATTGTTGGCCAGTTCCAAAGAATTTGCATTACTACCCAGTTCTAAGTCAGCAAAGTAGTCTACAGTATTTCTGAATATTTCATTGCAATTCTTGTGCTTTTACCACAGATTGATGGATTTGCTAATACATAGCACAACTGGCTATATTTTATGCTCTTTAACAATCAGTATTTAGTGATTAGCATGCAAGCCAAAATTGATGGCAACTAGTTCATTTCAACTCTGAAAAATTTCGTAGACTATCTTAAAAGTTTTGACAAAGAACCCAACAAATATGACAAAAAGAAACATCCCCTGCCTCATGCCTTTTGAAATGGGAATTAACACTGAGAATTCGACTAGGCTTTCCTGTTTTCAGTTTCTATTTATTGTGAATTCCGGTAGTGTTTTGTCACTGTTTTCCAATGTTTTAAAAAAACTTGTAAAACTCAAGGGACACCTGTGTTTAATCCTTTTTTTTACTCTGTAAAAAATCATGGGATGGTGTTTTCCAGTGCTTAAGAATTTGGCTTTTATTTTCTTTCTTCCCTTGTTCATTTCTATTGTCCATTCTTCCTTCCTTCGTTCCTGCTCCTAATTCCCAGGATGCCTTGGGTCGTTTGTCTATGCAGCTCATTTCATGATTGAAGTTTATTTTACATTGTTGTTGGCGTTTATTTGAAAGCCATCATGAAGACCGCTAAGCATTGATATATTTATTCAACAAGCATGTGAGTCTTTATTTAAAAGCAGTTCGGGGACTGTGCTCCTGCCAGGAATGTGTGAGAGTTACACAAGGCACTTGACATGTGTGTTCTCTGGAGCATTCACTGTACTAGTGCACTTGGACGAATGAACAAGCACAGCTCAATATGTGTTCAATAAACACAGTCACTGTGGTTTGCACAGGTGATTTTGCCAAGAGTTGGCCTTGTTTTAACTTTACCATGTACACATTCTATTTTGGTGCGCAGCTTCAGAATGGGTCCATGCAACCGTTTTTGCTGCCTGCAGAACATACTAGAGAAAAGAGCAGCATTTGCTTCTTCACGTTTCTGCATTGTCTGCAGCTAGCACTAGCTTGTAGATTTTCTGAATTAATGTATGCGCTGCAGGAAGCACAGGTTCAGCAAAATGAGCACAAAGAGCTCTTCCGGGCTGTGCATGGGTGCTGAAGATGTTCATGACATTGTCCTTATCATTCTGTAAGATAAGAGTGAATTCTTAAAACAGGAGTGTTTGGTACAGTGCTGAATTGGAGGATATTGATTTTAGAAGTGTCTCTTGGTACAGTGATCTTTGTTAGCACAACCTGAGCTGACAGAAAGCAAAGCTTCCTCCCTCCCTCCCACTCATTATTATTATTATGGTGATTTGTGTAGCGCATTGCTACGAACAAGGTTTCCCAGCGCTAGCCTCCTCACCTGAACCAAGGATGAAAAGTGGTCACAATACCAGTTATAAACAAGGAAACAGCCGGGTTTTTAGTTGCTTCTGAAAAACTGTGAGCGATTTGCAGGCTCTCAGTGAATGTGACAGATCATTCCAAAGTTTAGGGCCAAGAAATGCAAATGCACAGCCACCCTGGCGAGACATCCTAATTGTAGCAACCATTGCCAGATCTTGATGGCTGGACTGGAGAGCGCGATTTGGAAGGTAACCAGATACCAAAGGTCTCAGATACAGGGGCCCTGTATTTGCAAGACACTTCTGCATGTAGCACAAGGTCTTAAAATGGACTCGTCGCTCAATAGGCAACCAGTGCAAAGTGTGAAGCAGACTGGCTGAAGAGGTGAACCAGGGTGGGTTAAGAAGTAAGTGAGCTGCTGCAATTTGGACAATTTGGAGCTGTCTTTGTAAGGATTTTGCAACACCCAGATACAGAACATTGCTGTAGTCCAGTCTGGAAATAACCAGTGCCTGGACTACTGTTTGTTGGACAGAGATCGGAAGGCATATGAAAATTTTCCTAGCCATTTAAAAATACCAAAGCCGGTGGCAGCGACTTTGTTTATCTGATGTTGCATAGTCAGATTGTCATCTATCCATACTCCCAGACTTTTACCCACCTGAGCTGGGGAAGGGGTCGTGCCAGGTTGGATGGCCAAAGATGAGTACCCCAAAGGTGGGGGTGGTTGCCCACTAGCAGAACCTCCGTCTTGTCCCCATTAAGTTTCAGCGAGTTGATATTCATCCATTTACATCCATGCTGCGACTTGGGCAAGACAGGTATGGAGGACTTCGGCATTGCGGTTATCCTTGGTGGATGAGGATACCACAATTTGGGTGTCATCGGCATATGAGAAAAGTTTAAGCCCATGAGATTTCACAATCTCTACAAGCGGCTTTACATATAGGATGAAGAGAAGTGAGCTAAGGGTTGAATCATGTGGCACCCCTGAGGTTAGGTGGTGAGCTTTAGACCTGTATTGATGTGAGTGCACCTAAAAGGTGGGATTACACAGGAAAGATCTTAATCACAACAATGCAGTGCCCTGTATTCTAATTCTTTCTAGTCTGCAAAGCAATGTGGAGTGATTCACAGTGCTGAATGTTGCACTGAGATCCAAAAGAATCAGTGCCGCTGAACTGCCCGAATCTACTTGGCATCAGAGATATTCCATGACGCCCAGGAGGGCAGATTCAGTGCTGTAGCCAGCCCTAAAGCTGGATTGTGAGGGGTGCAGGATCCCACTATCCTCAGTATAAGATGTAAGTTGCCGATTGACATGTTGTTCCAACACCTTGGCTAGGATAGGTAAAAGTGAAATGAGACTATAATTTGACCATGTGAGAGGGTCAACAATAGGTTTTTAAAGTTAACTAAGGCCTGTTTCCAAGCTAAGGGAACACTGCCTTCAGACAAAGAAACATTTTAAATCTGGGTGAGTTGTTCCATAATTGGGCTAGCCAGCTTACTTAATACAGAAGAGAGGCAAGGTTCCAAAGGAGAGCCTGACCTCGTGGCCGCAAGTAATGAAATAAATGAAGACACCTCTAAAGGGCTAAAAGTAATCAGGGTGCTAGACGACCAAGAAGGGGGTTCATTGAAGCAGACTCTGTATCCAAAAATGTAGTTTGAATGTCTTCTATTTTTTTTTTAAAAGAAGAAATCTACAATTTCATCACATTGAGCCTGTGAGAGTGAAGTGGAAGGGGTCATAAGTGCCTGATTAGAGAGATTCCTAACAACCCTGAAAAGGGTTTTAGGGCAGTTTTCTGCCACCACATTTGAGTAGAACCTGGCTCTCGCAGTGCAGCAATTTTTCTGATAGTCCTTCAAAGCCCTCCTATAACTTAGTTTATCCTCATTGTTATAGGTTTTTCGCTGCGTTCTTTCCAATCCTTTACACATTTGTTTCTGGAGGTACAGTGACTCATTGTACCATGGGGCAAGGGGAAGAGTTCTATGATGTTACCTCCGAGTAGTCGGAGCTAAAACACCCAAGGAAGATATGATCCACACATTTACGCTGCCAGAATCAACTTCCACCGAATGACTCAAAACAGGACAATTGGCCTCAAGTAATGAATTTAAAGCAGGAAGATCAAACTTCGCCCAGTTCCTGCCAGTGGAGCTCCTCTGACAGTCTTGAACACGTGCTCCCAAAGGAGCGGGGAGAGAAAATGGGACTGTAAAATGGTCCAACCAACGCAAGGGAAACAGCTGGTCACTTTGTAAAAATTGGATCCCGCAGATGGCCAGCGACATGAGTGGGATGCTTTGTAATAAGCTGCATGTCAAGCGCATCAAGTGGAAATTAAGATCGCCCAAGATAGTAAAATTAGAGTATTTAAGAATGCATGATGCAAGTGAAAGAAAATGACATCAAGGTGGTTCCTCTTGCCCTGGACTGAGACTCTGCTCATATTCCAGCTGCAAACCTGCTAGCCACTACACAGCAGTGAGCTGAAGTCACATGAAGCGAGCCATACTCCCATAATGGGATTGGAAGTGGGTCCAGGGAACCTAAGGGGTCAAGGGACATTGAGGATAACCAAAAGGGCATATTAAGTTGCTTACCATGGCCCAAGAGGTTCATAGCTGGATCACAGAAAAGTGCTTAGAAGTGATTTGAAACCAGGGGCAAAGTGCAGAATAATTTGGTGCTTTCTAGTTTACCCATTGATACAGAAATATTCCTGAAGCCTGGCTGCATCACAATCCCACAGAGGTAACCCCTTTAGACTTTGATGAATGCTTTTTCACACTCCAAGCTATCCAAGACTAATATGAATGTCTGATGGAAGATGGTGTTAAAAACAAAGCGAATGTGATGAATCTTGGTTGAACTTATAAAGTTGGACTCAAGCCCTGCACCTTTCCCCCCATAATTTAATCCACCTCCACTGTTAATATACTGGACAAATATTTAGACAACAATTTCATGTCAGGAGTAGATGAGGCTTAGTGGCTAGAGCTACCGATTTTGCAACCCCAGCATCAGCCATTCACTGAACTTTGTGTGATTATGGGCAAATCACTTAATCTCACTGTGCCTAATGTGTAAAATGTATTTGTGCAACCCCCTCTTGAAGTACACAATCTTGTAGATCTTCTCCCAATGCCCCCATATAATGTGCAGCACTCAGTTGCTGCCCAGCTAGGTTTGCGCTGTACAAATACCAATAAATACATAGATACATACATGTATATTAAAGAACTATGTTGATGTCTATTGAAGTGATTACTAGAATTAATAGGGCACCAGCTGAGGTAAAGTAGAATGGAAACACCCAAGAGATCTGGCAGCACCTGCAGACCAGATGGCCATCACTTCCCTCAAACAGCCATTCTTGTGTCTGAGGTACCACAGTCCCTGTTCTAGAGTGGCTAGTGTATTTATTTCCCAAACCGCAGAGCTCCAAAAAGGTGATTTCCAGCTGTAAACTGCTACACTGCCATACAGGCTTCAACATCAGGTAACCGGTCACTCAGCTGAAGCCGGTCTCCAGCAGGATGTTCCAAGTAAACCTACAAAACAAGTTCACCTGAGGGTTTGACTACATTATGGCAGGAGGAAACGGAGGCACCTGGCAAGTACAGCACTGGCACAGCAATGCACAGTTATCACCTAAAATGGGCATCCACAGTGTGGGATTTAACAGACAGTAACATAATTTCACATGCACCATTGCCCCGCCCACCCAAACTGCATGTATCTGATCTGAGGCTGTCCTATTCTGCCCCCTGTTGAACATATAGACCTCTGTGGTCGCTAAGGTTAACAGCAACCTTGTTCCATATAGTTGTCAAAATACTCTATACCACAAATTATTGGATAGCGTCTACATTTGGCACAATTGTTTACATATTAAAATAAAGTACTTCTATTAATTGTCATTAATGTCTCATCGTTTTATGACATGTTTGCTAGACGCCATGTAAAATATTTGGACATTAGAGCAAACATACCAAGAAGCACAAAGAGAGTAATATTGTATTCAATGCAATAAGCAGTAATGGAAGCCGGTCTGTGGCACTCACATGCTTAGTGAAGTATAGCAGCCACGTGACTGGCCAAGGCAATTAAAGGTTTTCAAGTGAACACGTATTAGGATATATACTACATGAAAATACGAATGCCTTGTAGCTAGATGTAGAGATGGTGCTCATTATTTGCATCTTAGACCATAACAGAGAGCACCATTGGAAAGAGGCCGACCGAGATCTGTCCATTGAATTGTTATATTCATCCGGAATATGTTACTGTGAGATATATCTTCTTCCGTTTTCACTTCATAAATCATCATATCCTAAATGAGAAACATCTGCGCCTTTTAGACACAGCAGCACACACACTCAATATAAGGCGTGGTTAAAATTACTCTTCTTGTGAGATCCCAGTCTGTTTGCCAACATTTTAGTGAGTTGTTGCAAACCAGAATGAACACGGAAAGTCAGAGGTAGGTTATTAGTGCCTTGCGATGAGGAGTGCTTGATCGCAGCTCAAAATAATAATTGGGTTTTTCTGACCCAGTAAGGAGACCGCATAGCCTCGACTGTGGTGATCAAGGGCTGAAACGCACATTCTCCAGTTAAATCCTAAAACCTCTAGTGAAATGTAGAATAATGATAGTAATACAAAAATTACCCCCCCCCCCCAGATTATTCCTTTAATAGTTTATACGACACAAAGTAAACATTGTACAAATCAGTGCAACATACTGAAAGACAATAAAAATTTAATTTATCTAGCAAAGTCAACTTTTAATCCATTATTAAGAGTGACCCAGTGACCTCATCTTGAGCAGTCAATTTTACAGACAGATCCAAAGCTGTCTTACTAGTTATTCATGTCACCTACATGTCATATAAAGTACAATTTCATAATAGTTGTAGTAGAGTAGTATAATTCTCAGTGAAGAAAAAGTTTACCCGCCACTATGAAGAATGGTCCAATTTTGTAGGTCTCACCTACAAACAGCTGTAGCTGTCTGTCAAGATCTATTGTCACCACTACACAAAGCACATAACAAACACATACACACCACACACAAAATACACATAACAGAAAGGGACTTTAGGTCAGCTCTCTTTTGAGCCATTGACTGGTTTGGGTGAGCCCGCTTCAAACATTGGCTGTCTAGGTTGTCCATCACAATTTGTATCAGCTCATGGCATGTCGTGGGTGTTCACATTCTTCTTTATACGGCTTTCCTTGGTGAAGAAGTTAGAAAAGTAGCTCCTCTCAGGCATGATATTGCCTGTATGCAGCGAAAGGTAGCTTTCCCCGCCCAGTCACCTGCTCCCATCAGCTTCCTTTCTGCATGATGTCACTGCTTTATTAGAACAAATAACTTTACAAAAAACTCATAGCTAGAGCCTTCATATGCTTTCACTGCAGATGCGACTTCATTGCTGGGGCTTCCTCCCTCTGACCTCCTTATCCCCTCAACATTAAGGTGCCCCCGATTTACTGACATCACCTACCTATCCCCGGCAGCCTCAAAGCTAGGCCAGTGCATACTGTGTCCCGCATCTCCTATCCAATCCTCTTCAATTGAAGCAGTTTTTAGGTCTCGCCTAGCGACGCAGCGCGAAGCGCTGTCGCTAGCGAGATCTATTGTTGTCGACTTGAGTTTGGAAGGGGGACAGGAGATGTGCACGCTCACGGCGTGTCTTCACTGGTGATCTGAGCTTGCGCCCGGACAGCCGATGTGCACGCTCACGGCTTGTTGTTACCGCCCTTGCACCTTTTTCGGCTGGCCCATCGGGACAAGCGCACGCCATCTTGGTTTCGTCACGTTTGGTGGGTGTGCTTGTATTGTGTTTACTGTCTCTTCATTCGGGTAGAGCCAGCTCCTTCCTTCACTTCCCCCCAGCCAAAAGCAAACTTCTCAGAGTAGCGCTCGCCATTCTGCCTCTCGTAGTGCCCAGACAAAGCGTTCTGCCGCGCACCCTCCTCTGGCTCTCTGCCCCTCCTCACTCTCCCGCTGCCCTCATTCGCTGACCTCATTCTGGCCTCCACGCCCGTACTGTTGAATGTTTAAATCCCAACGGGCGTATTGTTATAAACACCCACGAGCCACTCCGCGAACTGCTAATCAGCTCTGCGCGCAGTCTTGGTGCGCGACCGCTGATTAGCATGTTTGGGCAGCCGGCTCGCACCTCCCTAGATAATGCGGCTGTAAAGGCAACCAATGCAGCCACTTGGTCAACCTATGCGGCAGAGCGGGACCTCCGTAATGGTCTCCTCCCTGCTCGGCTTACTGACCTGGGAGTTGGGCAGGGCACACGTCAACCCAGTGAGGCAGCAGCAGGTCGCTCGCCTCACTCTTTCCCCTACGGTGCTGCCTGCAAGCCGACCACCCGCTGGCAACAGTGCCACTCGATCTCCTTGGGGGTGCAGGAGAACTGACTAGCCCCCACTGACTCCTTGACCTCGGAGGGTCCTCTCGGGCAACGGTGAACTACTTAGCTGCTGGAGGCAGAGCACTCTCCCTCTGGGTTTCCGTGGAGGCCAGGCCTTTGCAGGGCCCTGGTTGCTAAGGCAACCCTGCGGCCACGGTGAGGCTTCACCAAAGACGGGGCCCCACAACAGGGGCTTCAACAGTGCAGCCGGCATTTTCTCCTTCCGGACAGCGCTCCTTGCCAGCCTGGGGCCACTTAGGCAGAGCCCCGCTGGAAATCGCGGTGGAAAATGGTGCGTCCTTGGCAGCCTCCTGGGGCGTTCAGCCACGCTACCTTTCACCCACAGTGTGAAAAGCTTTATTTCTGCTGTGATGTCACCGACCTCACTCGACTTTGTGTGCATACTTAGCTAGCCTTGCTACTGCCTAACTGCTCCTTCGACCGAGCTTGTTTTAAATGGCTTTGCTCCCGACGTTGCTTCTGTCCTTTAACACAAATGCAGCGTTTCCTTTAAACAGAGGGTGCGCCCGTCGCTGCTTCTGCTATCCCCCCACACACAAATAACAGCGAGTGATAACACCAAGTGTCTCCATGTGTGTAGCCAGACATCTCCAAACAAAGCCTAAAAAATGGGCAAAAGGGAATGCTTGTGCCTGCTTTATAAGCCTGTTTATCGCGGTTTCCCTTCTTCTGCCTTTGGAAACCGGTAACGTTTCCGTAAAGTGTACAGGTTTCAAGTTTAGATCATATGCTGCCGTGTAAACAGACTCAGTGCATGAAACATCAGGCAACAGTAACAGGGTTGCAGCTCGTTTCCCTATGCCTCTGTCTGTTTTCTTCGTGTCAACAGTTGTCCAGAAGCGAGTTTTTGCTGTGCAACAGGCACTGTAAGTACGTTTCATTACAATCCGGTTCTTGTGTTTTAATGTTAAAAGGGTGGGGGTTAGTTTTGAGTGGGACCCTCGTGTTGCTGTTTTGATTGTGGCTCAAGGATACAAACATGGGTCTCACTGTTAACAAGAGCCCTCCTTTTTGCGTGATGTTGAATTGCCTGTGCCAGGAAATCTTGCCACTATCGTGACGAGCGCACGCACCGCTGCTGTCATCAGTAAGTGTGTATTAGTTGTGAGTCAGCACTCGAAAATCGCAAGTTGCCAGGCATCATTAGCACATGCAGTCGCTTTTATCTCTATTATAGTTGTTGCTGGAATGTTAACTATCTTTTTTTGACGGGAAAAGCCATAATATGTGGTTGTACACGTGCATTTCGCGATGGTAATAAATACACAACAACACGTTCCAGAATGCCCAGGGAAACAGTCCTGGTGAAACGCATCCACACCTGACCTGACCACTTGAGATCTGTGAGCAGGCATTGCCTGCATTTTTCACTGTTATTCAGGAAGTGCTCCACTTTGTCACCGTGTTTATTAATACATTAATCTGAACGTTGAAATGGGTAGAAGCACACTTTCAGTGTGCCCCCTCCCCACACACACACTCACTGAAAATGACTTCACTGAATGGGAGATTTTATTGTAAGCAGAATAGGGAATGTAGTCGCGCCAGAAATGCAGCTTTTTGGGCATGCACACAGATAAAAATAAACAAATCCGGCTCAAACTGTAATGTTGTTGGCAGCTTTTTAAAGTGTGTTTGCGTTTTGTGTCCTCGGCGAAGTGCTGATCTATCTCTGTTGGTGGTGTGGTATCTCCTGTTTACATCCTGGAGAACGCCCCAATCGGTGATAGTCTTCCCGTTGCGTGCTGTTAAGCACTATTTTCTTTAATGCCTTTCTCCTACTGCAGGCATGACATACTTTCCTGCAACTTTCAGCGCGGCAGGCGCTCTTTCACTTTCCAAGCAGCCCGGGACAATGGCGGCCGAGGTGTTGCATTAACAAGAGTTTGAGCTATTGGCATTGTAAATGACAATGCCTTTTATTTGTGTTAATTATCAAAAAAGATAAATAATAGGCATTGTCATTTACAATGCCAATAGCTTAAAGTCTCGCAAATGCGAGACCTATTGCATTGCAAATGCTTGTTGTTCTTGGCCTGAGCATGCATTCCATTGGGAGTTTGCAAAGGCCACCTGTCCGAGTGCCTGCAACATCTGTTTTCAACCAGTAAATGAACCATTTATATACTCTGTACGTTGTAGGGGGGGAACATACAAGTTCCAGCCTCACATACTTGCCCTATAAGAGGCTCTCCTTGGAGGGTGGCTCTTTATCCGGGCATGCCATAGACTCTGACAGTAGGGGTGCTGGCGGTGCTGCAGCACCCCCAGAAATGATCATGCTAGAGTTCAGAAGGTAAATGAGCAAGAAAGATGCCTGTACATTTTGTGTGTATCCTGTCACATTTACCGCGCGCTCAAGACAAAAGTCAAACATCGGGCTATATCTTCTGACAAATTACTGCTTATTCGTAAATGGAAGTGTACTTTTATGTCTAGGCGACAATCGTGCTGGGGTAAAGGAAAGGCAAGGCTGTCGGATGTCAGTTTTTTTCTAACACAGAACAATTAAATATCAGTAAATGAAATATACACATATTACAATTTTCCGCAAATTAAAAAGCACAAATGAAGCACTTTTTTGTAATGCTGAAGTGTGATGAAAACTAAGATTTTAATAGAATCAAAAGAAATCAAGACACTTTACTTGGTAATGCATAAGTGATGAATATTCCCAGAAACCCGATTTCCAGACATATTCGTTTTTGCGCTATATATTTTTAACAGTAAAAGTCCTTGCAAATTTAGTGACCATTTTAACAGAAAGTGTGCTGTCTGTAAATGACAGAGAGCTACCATACCAGTGCTCCAAAATGCACCACCAGCTACAAACCACACCCTTACCACTCTCCTGCTGAATAGACATGGCACATTTCCTACAATTGTGCTTTTTGTATGACGCTTGGATCTTTCACAATCCATATGACTTTAGAGATATAACATTAATGGCAGCACCCCACTCTGAAAATTGTTCCAGCACCACTGAGGCAAGCCCAAGGTGATGGTCTCTGGCGGGGCCTACAGATGGACTTATAAGCCCAAATGGCCTCAAGCCAGCACTTGCTGTCTCTGCTCTTTACCATGTGCCGGCCCAATTGGCAATTTGGGCAGGCACATAGGGTATACAAACATAGGGGAGATCATTCCAGTTAGAATCAATTGCCTTTTGTCTTCATGCCTGATGTTGTGGGATGGGGGAGAGGGGGGGTTAGGGGTATTTTGGAGCAGAGGCCAAGTAGTCTTAGCTATGTTGCTTTTCATCATCGTTGTGCAAGGTAGCATTTCGAGATGTTAGGTATTGTCTACCTCAGTAAGGACTTGTTTTTTTGGAGATCTGGTCAGATAGCTCAGGGGCTGGAGTCAACTTATTTTGTCATGGTCTCAATAGCTTAGGAGTTTGTATCCCACTGCAGCAACTTATTTCATGGAACGGTCGGTTATCTTTTCATTTACACGAAAAAGTGCAATAAAGTAGTGGCACCAGCTGCTTTGCAAATTATTTAGTGGGTCTGAAATTTGACGCTATTTTTATTGGCTCTGACGTAGCTCTCATGACAGTGTGGATGGATCGCCAATAGTTACACAATGCGACGGGCTACAAGAAGTGTGATCAGGACACTGAAAGAATAGCGTCAACAGCAATACTAGCTGTGAGGTCGACTCAAGCATGAGAAAGTCAACAGCCTGCAGCAAGATGAATCAGTGAGCTCACGCTGTTTCCACTGTTTGTGGTGCTTTGAAGGTCATGAGTTCACATCTTGACAAGACCTTGATTTCTAGCCCTTATAAAAGTTGGATCGCAGGGTTCACGGTTCGATCCCCGGCTCCGGCGGCAGCTCAGCTCAGCACCATGTGACTCTGGGCAATAGCTCACTTAATTTCCACTACGGCCCCCAGCGCCTTGAGACCCGTAAGGGTGAGTAGCTGCGCTATATAAAAACGGACTTACTTACTTAGTAATTATAATGTCTGCCTACTGCTGTCAAAGAGCTATCATTTTCTGCATTATTGATGCAACTACCCGTTTTTGCAGAGGCCTCCCCCGAAGGGGGCCTCGATGGCCGGCGCCATAACGGATGCCAGAGCCCTGCAAGGAACTGGTTTCCGTCGCCGGGAAGCGCCCCGAAGCAGAGGGGGCGTTTCCCGCACGGCTAACTGGCGCCAGAAGGGCGCCAGGTCACCTGGCCAAAAAGGGGGCCAGGTGACATTTTGATTCCCCCAATCAGTGAGCACCCCAAGATCGGCGGGAGTTGGGAAGGCGCTGCTCCCCACACTACGCTCATTACTGCATCGCGGAGCGAGGGAGCGGCGCCGGAGATTTCTCGAGAAGCAAGATCGTGGCCTTACCGGATTCATCTGCAGAGTCAAGACTACTCTCCTCAGGCTTCACGGGGATCAAGTCAGGAAGTGGTTCCCCAGGCCTGCAAAGCGGCGGCTCTCCTGGAATCTCGGGCAAGCAGGAAGTGGTCTCCAGGCCTGCGAAGCGGCGGCACAGCGGCGTTCCTGGAAGCTCGAGCGAGGAGTCTGGAGTTTGGGGCAGAGCTACCTTTCCGGTCGATGTACCTTGGGGAGCGATGAGCACGGGGTAAGAGGCAGGCAACGCAGCGGAGGGCCGGAGATAGCGGAGCAGGAATCCCCTCCTAAGAGGTACGACCGCACTGCCTTCCCAGTCGCTGTAGCTCGGTGAGCTGCAAGCACGTTCCCCTACCATGACGCGGGCAGAAGGAAGTTCCAGCCCTCCCCCAACGACGTGGTCGGGCCGGGCAGCTCCAGCCAGGACACCTGCGGAGGCAGGAGGCGTTTCCTCGGGATTGCGAGCAAGGAAGCAACTTCGCGGGCCTTTTGGGCATACGGGCTTGCACTTTGCCCCGAGCACCGCTTAGACAGCAACGTCTACACAGCGGCTCGCTTAGCATGATTGGCAGACACAGCGGGTTAATTTAACTGTGACACCGGATAACGTGGTGTAACGGCCAGAGTTCCACCGTAATAACTAGGAAACCCGGTTCAAGTCTCGCATCGGCTCAACACCTTGTGATTGTGCACAAATCTTTCTGGACCGGCTAGCACAAGGGCAAAACAAAAAAAAAAAAACAATTGGGTTGGCTGTGAGACTAGCTATATAAGTGGGCATCCCCAGCGGCCAGGCGGCAGCTGCAGCATCCACGACAAAGGTTCTTCTAGACAAAGGTTCTGCTAGAGCATACATGTGCACTGGTGGCAAGGGCAAGACTGGGAACAGTTCGTTTGGTTCATACAAACAAAAAACAAAAAAAAAAAAACAATTGGGTTGGCTGTGAGACTCGCTATATAAGTGGGCATCCCTGGTGGCCAGGAGGCAGCTGCAGCATCCACGACAAAGGTTCTTCTAGAGCATACACGTGCACTGGTGGCAAGGGCAAGACTGGGAACAGTTCGTTTGGTGCATACATAAGGCGGCAGCACCCCACCATGTTACAGGGGTTAACAGCGTCTTCAGCCAAAGAAAGCAGGCCGTGATGGTGAACTGCAATGGTAGGGACCAGCCAGCCGAGCTGGGGGAATTATTGCGGTAAATCAGGGCAGCATCCGAAGCGCACTGGATCAGCTGGCTACAGACGCACATGGAGGAGGAGGTGGAGAAGGGAGCCAGTCAACCATCGGAGTCCACGGGCCGTCCAGCACCCAGGAAGAGGCAAAGGGCCCCAGCGAAGGCGCCAAGGAAGCCTCCAGCCAAGAGGGGTTCCAAGGGAGACGACCGGCCACCTGTAGCCATCCCGGCGGCGGCAGGGCCGAGCGAAAATGACAACTCAACAAGTAGTGAGCATATTGGCACGTTAGTACAGGAATGCTTGAAGTCATTTGTTCCATTGTTGTTTAAGGGCCTGGGCACGCAGGGGCTGAGGGCTGCCGGCACTCCACAGCAAGGGAGGGTCTCTGGACTGCCATGGCATCTTATCGACCCAGGCAGAGCAAGACAGAAATGTCTACAGAACCAGCCGGCCAGGCCAAATAATCCCAGCGCACAGGCGCAGGAAACAGAAGGGGGGTTGGCATCCCCCATAGAGGCATGGGGTGCAGAGCGAGCACCCAAGATAGAGCAGGCCAAGCCCCTGAGACATACACTAGGCCATCACCAGGCCCCGCATCCTTGGTCACAAGGGCCACCGGGTTAGCGTGCCTCATTCCGCTAGCGGTGAAGGAGAGGATATGGAGAAAGGAGTTCATAGACATTTTCTCATTGTTAGAGAAACAACTGGAGGAGCTAGACTTAACGGTGTGCGATAAGAAGGATGAGGACAGGAGAGAGAGGAGAAAGGAGAGGAAGGAAAGGATCTTCGATAATTGGTTGGATGCTTTCAGAATTATGGCTTGCATTATTGTTGAGAAATTTCCACAAAAAGCAGCGGATCTTTGGCTGTATGAGGCCAATATCCACGGGGCACACAGGCAGTTCCCAGGGGATGCATGGTTAGAATACGATAAAGGTTTAGGTTAAAAATGCAGACCCACCCTGAGATGGATTGGAACGAGGAAGACGTGTCTGGTTTCATACATAAAATGATGGTGGTAAAAGAGGTCAAAACATGGGCGGGTAAGGGTGTGCAGCCCTTTCAGGATTCCTTTTACAAAGGCAAAGCTAGGCCATTTCACAGGCCCAAAACATATACTAATTGGAAACCCCCAACCACCAGCGGCCCGCCAGCCATTTGCTGGAAATGCGAGGCCAATGAGTGCACATGGGGGGCCTCTTGTAAGTTTCAACACATGTTCCAACTGCGGGGGGGGCACCCAGCAGCCAGTTGCAGACGCAAGAAGGAGCAGCGAGGGGACAAAAAGAAGAAGTAATAATACTGACACTGGGGCTGTAGGTGGACTGGAGGACCTGAGCAGGTATCAGCTAGCCGCATCCCCCATTAACACACATCAACTCACGAGGCTAGCTAACAAGTACCAGAACAAAAAGTGCGCAAAGATGTTAGTGAAAGGTTTTGAAGAAGGATTTGTCATACCAGGTGAAGGCCCCTTGCACACGGGCAGCACCAACAACCTGAAATCAGCACTGCAGCACCCAGAGATAGTGAGGCAGAAAATAGACAAAGAAATTGCCCTAGGGAGGGTCGAAGGCCACCTGCCCCCCCCCCCCACGGTATCAAAGGGCCTAGTAATATCTCCATTGGGGGTAGTTCCCAAGAAGGAAGCAGGTCTATTCAGACTCATCCATCACCTCTCCTTCCCAGAGGGGGAGTATATCAACGATGGCATTAGCTCAGAGGTATGCTCAGGGGGCTACGCAACGGTGGACAATGCCATTGACCTAGTAAGGGCAGCAGGCCATGGTGCCCGTATGGCCAAAGCCGGCATTGAGTCCGCGTTCCGCCTCCTCCCGGTTCACCCGGTAAGCTTTTACCTGCTGGGCTTCCAATGTGATGGGGCAACTTACTTTGATAAAGCCATGCCAATGGGATGTTCAGTGTCCTGCGCATATTTTGAACAATTTAGCACCTTTTTAGAATGGGCCTTACATAACAGGCACCCCGCAGGGGGCAAACTGCACTACCTCAAGTACTTCTTGTTCGTAGGCCCAGCAGGGTTGGCGGAATGTGGTGAGACCCTGGCAGCATTTCAAGAACTGGCAGGGGAGCTGGGAGTCCCTTTGGCAGCAGACAAAACAGTAGGTCCCTCCACTCGGCTCACATTTTTGGGGATTGAGCTTGACTCAGTTGCAGGGACGTCCAGACTCCCAGAGGCGAATGTAAGAGAATTCAGGGATGACATTAGAAATTTCCACGGTAGGGAGAAGGCAACCCTCCGCGAGTTAAAATAACTGATTGGAAAACTCAACTTTGCGGCCAGAATCTTCCCCGCCGGTCGGGTCTTTGCCAGACGCCTAACCCAGTTAACTGCCGGGCTCATCCACAAACACCACCATGTTAGGTTGGGGGCAGAGGTCAAGCACGACCTCATCATGTGGGACACATTTCTAGCGGATTTCAACGGCCGGTTAATTTAGAGAGAAGGTTGGTTAACAGCCAAACAGATCGCATTGTTCACAGATGCATCAGGCAGCACAGGTTTTGGGGCAATTCTAGGAGACAAGTGGTGCGCGGGGCAATGGCCGGACAGCTGGCATAAACAGGGCGTCACCAGCAACATCACATTCCTAGAACTGTTCTCCATTATAGTTGCCCTGGCACTCTGGAAGAAAAAATTGAGGGACATGAAACTGACACTCTGGTCCGATAACAAAGGAGTAGTGCAGGCAATCAACAGAGGGACAGCCAGGCGCCCTGACACATTAAGGCTAATGCATTGCTTGGTTTAATTACAGTTGAAAGGGAACATAGAGCTGAAAGCACGCCTTGTACCGGGGGGTGGAGAACAAAGTGGCGGATGCCCTCTCCCGCGCACAGATGAGCAGATTCAGGGTGCTGGAACCGCGGGCGGAGAGGGACATGACCCCCTTCCCAGAAGACTTATGGTCTCTGGCGAACCGGACTTGTCAATTCTAGTGGAACAAGCCCTTTCCCAAGAAGCGTCCAAGCGCTACACAGGAACAGTGATGCGCATAGGAAATATCCAGACACTAGGCGATGCAAGCAAAACAAGGAGGGCGATGGAGCGATTCATTCAATGGGCATTTATGAACAGAAAGACCAGATCCTGGGCCCAGGCACATCTATCAGCAGTAGCACACTTCTCCAAGCTACTCACGGGACAGGACCCCACCGCATCCTATTACATCAAAGCAGCGATGAAAGGTTGGAAGCGAGCGGTGGGGGTAAAAGCAGACAATCGTAGGCCCATAGACTTCAATAGATAGGTTTTGCTCATGGATCCACTAGGGGAAATAGCAAAAGAGACATATGAGCTGCACCTGTTCAAAGCTGCCTTTGTGACCGCATTCTTTGGGGCATTTAGGCTGAGCGAGCTGGTGGCCCCGGCTAGGACAGGCCCCGCAGAGCATTGCCTACAGGCGGCCGACGTCAGGCCCAATGTGGCAGAGGTGGAACTGCGGCTGAGAAGGTCAAAAACTGACTAGGCTGGTAAAGGTGCGGTAAAAAGGCTGGAGTGCATCAGGGATCCCAAATTCTGCACTGTATGCTGCCTACTAACCTACATGGCAGCGCGGCCGGAGGGGGAGGGCCCCCTGTTCAAGCATAGGGATGGTAACCTCTTAAGTAAATTCCAGTTCACAACAGTGATGCGCCAAGCCTTGAGCAGAGCGGGCCCCCCTCCAGTGACCTTTGGTTCACATTCATTTAGGATTGGGGCGGCGACCACAGCAGCCCAGCATGTGATGTCCGAGACGGGGATCAAGGCCATCAGCAGATGGCTTTCCAAGGCATACAGGACTTATGTGAGACCCCAGCTACTGTGAACAGACCCGGCAGCGCATATGAGTGCGCGGCTGCCTAATATTCTCCTGATATTGTGACTATTGCCTCAGCAGGACGCCCTCGGCTGGTATGGGTGGTGGGTAACTCCTTCGTTTCCCGGATGAATTTGTGGTGGCAGCAGGGGGCCCACAGGCAGAGCGGTGGGCCAGTCAACACATGCATCCGATGGTGGGTTCGCCCGGGGATGCGATGGGACCAACTAGCTGTTGTGAACAATAGAGGGTTATGGCCCTAATCAGCAAGGCTAGGCCAATCACTAAATACTATAACAACAACACAATTGCCAATACTGATAACCACTATATTAATTCTTTTTAGCAATCACACGTGCCACTCAAAGTGATTGAAAAAACAAATTTTTAATTTTTTGTTTTTTGAAAAATTCAATTTTATCAAAACTTAAGAATACTAATTTTTCTGTAATCCAATAACCAACAATAGAACAATATCACAAAAGACCACGTCACATAAAACATTTCTCATGACTCACATATATGATAATACAATAAACATCACATTACACAACAAACAACAATTGATTAATACAAGAACAAGCTCAGGTTTCCTATTTAGTGGAACACAACAGAAGGAGAATTTATAGAATTGAAAGAAGGAAAAGGAAAAAGAAACCCAGGAGAGGGGGTTGGAAAAATGTTTATAAGAACCATGAGTCTTGAGATTTCAAGAACGGCACAACCCCATGCCGTGTCCTAGCCAAACTGGAGTGACCAACAAGCAGCAGTGCTCAAGGACCTGCGGACGGGCACAGCCTTGCACCCGGACGTGTTGACAATTTACCTGGGCAGGAACGACTTAGCCCAGCTGGGAAGAAAAGAGCTACTCCTCGCCATCCAAGCGGACCTAACGGAGGCAGCACGGTGCTTCGGTAGCACCATCATCATTTGGTCTGAGCTGATTAGCAGACTGGCGTGGCGTGGGGCTGAGTTGCACAAGGCAGTCAAGAACTCTAAAAGGAAACTGAATATCGCTGTCAGCAAATTTTGCGGGATCAATGGCCTGGAAAGCGTTAGACACGGTCTCCACCCGGGTCACCCAGAGCTTTACGGAGGGGAAAGTACAAAATGTGCAGGTATGTAAAGGTAATAAAACTGCGGCCAACAACGACCACAAAACTACAAAATGCGCGTTGACTGTCTTTGGTAGTACATATATGTAAGATTTGCATGCCGTCCTGGAATGGGCACAGTGCGGCTGTTATCTCAGAGGCCGCCCCCGAAGGGGGCCTCGAGGGCCAGCGCCATAACGGATGCCAGAGCATTGACAAGATCTTGATTTTTAGCCCTTATAAAAGTTGGATTGCTGTATAAAAAGTTGAGTAATTATAATGTCTGCCTACTGCTGTCAAAGAGCTGTCATTTTCCTGATTGTCATTTTACTGATGCAACTGCCCGTTTTAGGAAATGAGTCGAGCCATCACAATCAGGTGTAACCAGGAGTTAGAGAAGCGTTTTTCTTTGCCAAGGACCCATAACACCTGGGTCCTCTGTGCAGAGAGCACGTTGAAATCAATTTATATTTTGCATCTGAGCATCAAAAGCACATTTATGCAGCTGCAAGAAAATACAGCTAAACCATTCAAGGTGACTTACTTAAATATAATACCTATGGTGTACAAGGTCAAAACTCACCAGTAGAAAGTTTAACATGCACACAGCTGAACCCAGGACCTTCCACTGTGACTGAAGTGTATCAGCCGAGTAGGATTCTTGGTCATGCATGTTTTATTTCCGTCTTTTATTAGGTAGCTCCCCTGTTTACTGTTGTACATCTAAGCATGTAACCGAGCAGCATTCCTCAGCTGTGTATGTTTCATGGCATACAATGTATAATGAGGTGGCTGCTCCCCGATGTTGGTTAGACACATACGTGCAAGAGTGCCTGGGGCAGCAGGCTACCTTAAGGGCATTACTTCCTGCAGTTAGACACATGCAGCCATGTCCTTATCTCTACAACTGTAGTATGTAAGAAGGCCATAGATCCCTTCTAAATTGGGCATTCTAAAGGAAGGGCACACATTGTATGTACCTCAATGGGTGGATGGCATGGGGCCTGTTTAAAGATCCACAGGTCATCACATTACCAATGCATGCACAAATGAAAATTAAAAAAGTGAGGGAAAAGGAGTGAATATTCTCTAAACTTAGAAATGCATTTGTGATCAAGGGAAGGAATGATTTATTAATCTCCACCGTTTGGGTGGAAAATAGTTGATGAATAAGACCAATGAGCTGCTGAGATAACCCATTGAGCTGAGCCTCTGCCACAGGTGATCTGTGATTGGCATTCAAGTGGCATGTTTGGATTCTTAATGGAATCATTCACATCTGTAAATGTAAAGTGGATGCTGTGAAGTTGGGTGAAAATACATGCAGTTCGGTGCCATGAAACTATTTTATTGTGCAGATCATTCAAATGGTAAATAAGGTAGGCTTCGTTAACAAATTTCTTTGGTCGAATGGGATGTATTATTATTATTTATTTTGTTTAAGAACCCTTTCTGGTACGGTAAATGGACAGCTGGGGATAGGGATTGGGTGTGAGGGGGCAGAAGTAAAAGTATACAAACATAGGGGAGATCATACCAGTTAGAATCTAACAATTTGTGGCCAGATTTGTCAATTTAGAAAGGTGGGCCTCGAGGGAAGAGTGAGTACTTCTATCTCAACATTCCTGATAATTAGAGAAGCAAACAGTAGATTGCTGGGTGCCCGTTATGTCCAGCTCACGGACACAGGCTAGTTGTATGTATATTTCCATGGAGGAATTAACAATGCCTCAAAGACGCAACTCGTGGCTATACTTTCAATGAAAAAAGTGAGACATCTATGTTCCTGAGTGAGCTTTCTGTTATTTTACAGACACACCCCACCCCCAAGTGACATACACCTAAACTAGCCAGGAATATTGACTTTGTAAATGGTTGTTTAAGGTAAATGAGTAATAACAATGATTTTGTTGTAAACAATTAGTATTGAAAATGTTTCAATTATGAAATTGTGAGACTGTGAATTAAGCATTACGGAGGACTGTGGAAGGGGTAGTGGTCTTTAGAGAGCCTCAGTCACTCATGTTATTTTCACTCTGTTAGACAAGTACACCTTTTTCTCTCCACATCTTGTCCAGCTACATCTCATCTGAATATGTACTGGTGCTTACTTTTTAGCATGAGTTTTCAATGACTTTGGTGGAAGTAGAGAAATTGGAATACGGAGATCCCCACACTCTTTATGAGTGCAGAACTGAGGGGGAAGCAAAGTCGTTAAAGGGTCAAAGTGAGCTATCAGTGGCAATATTTCTCACAAATGGCAGGATATGCTTGAGATACTTGCATAGTCCAATAACTGGGACCTTAATAGCATAGGACACATTTGTCCTTGCTTAAAGGTACTTGGCCAGTCCATCAAAAGTTTGGTGACGTTTTCAGCTGCTGCAAGGCCCTCATAGAATCTATCTTTATCCATAGAAAGAAGCACTTTGCTCCACTAGGAGTAAGATGTGCAGTATACATGAGAGTTGTTATCACTTGATTTTCTCACTCACGCTCACCAACTTTGCATTGGTGAGCCGCACGAGAGAAAAAACACTGCCACGTGATGGTTGGCAGAATTTTACCGAAACTCCACGCTCCAAGCGAAGCGGGAAAAACTCTGAGAACTCCGCCGAAGGATTGAAGTTTACAGCCCACCTCAAGTCTTTTGCCAATGAATTCAGCACCTTGTTATGGTATTGCCTTGACGCAGTGCATGTTGCAACTGGAAGAGCAGTTGTTTGGGTGCTCGTGTGAGGCAAGGATGGTTCACCCCTTGAAAAGCAACTGCACTTAGTGGGTGGGGCTGGATGTGCACTTGGCGTTATGAGGAAGAGAGGGGGGTGGGGTTAACAGATTGATACTACTGAGAGCACTTGCACACCCCTCACCGAGTAGTAGTTTCATACAACATGTAGTGCCCACACACCCCAGACAGAATAGCTGGCTCAGACAATTTACATCTCAGACAAGATACAGCACTTCAAGCTCTCACAGAGTAGCAGTGTCAACTGAAAGCATGCTCACACAATAGAAGTCACATATTACCACAAGAAATGCGTCTGTCTCAAGCACCTTTAGTAACAGCCTAACTAGAGCAAGCACTTGTACCTGACTCGAGAGCACTCCAGTTCTGCAGCCATTACTGAAACACTTGCACTGACATAGTGCTAATAGTTGCTTATATATATATTGGGGCCTTTCTTAACAGTGTGAGCCTTTTGGCTTTGCCGGTGCTTGTTCTTTTATTATTGTTTAAAGCATTAGCATCTGTAGTGTTGCTGATGCTATATGTAAATGTTAGCAGGAAAAATGTGGTCACTGAGTTTCGGTTTCAAGTCACTTTACTGTTTGGATTTCTTGACAATCACTACTCTCTTAAAGCACTGTCCACCAGAGGTGGTGATAAAACATTCAATACCATTAACTCAAAAATGTCGAGGAACCGAGGTCAGAGGTGAAGAATTCATTGTTTCAATCACAACTGCAGTTTCCATTAACATATTTTTATAATTTTAGGAATAGTATAGTTTTTTTCTCAAGGCCTTAGTTCGTTTAACCTATGTTGGTTTGCATGTGAAAGATGGAACATTTTTAGTTTGCATATTATGGGGGCATTTTTAGTTTGGGATTCATTCAGTCCGAGCAGAAATGTCTCTGAATTGTATTTTATTGTATAATTTATATTGCGCATCGTAACCCTGGCTAAGGCGTGAAGCTCCCCGAAACACATGGATTCCTGGAAGGCCATTTCGGAGTGCGTGGCTGAAAGGGTGTGGTGCTGTATTTTGGAAGGGAAGTGTTGGGTGTGATGAGTGATATCTAGAAACATGGTCTAATCACAATGCGGCAAATGTGCATCTCTGCACAAGTGATTGCTGAAAAGTGTCGGAATAGTCACTGCTACGAATGTGAATACCTACCATATTTTCCAGCAGTAGTCTACATCATACATGTATGTGGATGGGAGAGGATCTGGTGTTACTGCCAGAACTGCTGACCTTGGAACTGGAGAACCAGGTTCGAGTCTTGGCGTCGGCTAAACATGACAACATGAATGTGTGTGTCCTTGTATAAGGTAACTGGTGCTCATGTAAAGCGCTCCAATACCTCTTGGTCGAGTTTGCCCTATATAAAACCTGCAAAAAAATGTCAAATGTTTTTAAGGCTCCCTGAAATTGTAGGTTGTTCTCAGTCATTATTTTTTGCAAAATCGACTTCCAATCTAGGGCGTGCTGTCCATGCACTAGGAAAGATAGAACAGCTCCTCAGGATCTGGTGTTATTTCACATAGGTTGTTATCTGTATGGTGTTACATACATGTATGTCACTTAATTAAAAATATCCATGGATTCTATAACTTGACAGGGTGAAGGAATCTACCAGTCCACATCAAAGAGCAGACGTCTTTTTAAATTGGTCTCTCTTGGTAAGCTATCCTCGGCTATGCCGAACGCAGACACATACTCCAGTTGGCTATGTGAATTTGATTGTGTGCCTGAGTATTATTAATAATAAGTTACTTCAGTAATGACTGCAGAAGGAGGTGGTCGAAGACACAAGTATGCTAATGTCTTGCGCTCTGCAGCCTGTCATTTCCCTCCTAATGAGGAGACCTGTGCATCTCACTCAACGCACCCCCCATCTGTCACTTGTCAGCTCCTTCTCTGGTGCTGATGAAAGCGAGTCTCAGTGCCAGGGATGCTGGTGTGGGTGGCCAATAGCAGAAGCATCTATTTTTATATAAACTTATCAATCAACTCTGCATCCGGTGCTGCCTCTGCCGCACATTTAGTGTCAACTGGTGAAGACAGATCTCTATTTTCAGTGTGAATAGAGTTCGGGTTACTAGTTTGTCCAGAGTCGGAATATATTGAGGAAATATTTCCCAAGACACTGGCAAGGAAAGTCATGAAAATTCCTTCCATCAGTGTTATGGTCGATGACGCTGTAAACACGTATGGGCCTATGCACAAAGGCGTTTTGGAATACATAAAGTAGTACTCCTGTAGTAGTCTTTTATGTACTCTCACATGTCTTTATAAATTTGCCCCTAACATCTAAAATTGGATTATTCTGGGAACAGTCATATACAGTTAGTACAAATAGAAAGGGCTATGCCTTCTATGCTCTTTTATTAATATGGAGTTGGATGTTTCGAGGCCGATTTACAAAGGCATGTAAGAGTCTGAGTACTTGGACGCATAAATGCTTTTGTGAATCTCCCCTGTAAATTGCAACCTTCAGGGAACAGTGTCTGAAACTAGGTTTTGGGAAGTGAAGTTAAATTTGCTTTTAAAGTAGATGGCAAACGAAAATGGTGTAGTGTGTCAATATATGTGATCATCCCGCTCCTCACTCCTGGTAATGCACAGGTCATCAATTTGGTCTTTAGGAATGTAAATTCAGAAAGCCATTTTTGGTCATAAATGTACATTTACATCAGTAAAATGTGTGGATTTGCACCTGGTAGGTATTCACAAAAGGGTACCTAGCAGTTGTAAGTCCATTACACATGTGCAGTTATAACCCACAGAAGCATACAGTTATGTAGTAGTAACTCCCACACATGGGGTATGTAGTGAGCATTACATTAGCATTGTGAGTTTGTGAACGCCCCAAAGCACATTGGTTTCTGAGCATTATCAATTCTTCTCAACCCTCTACCACAATGGAAATGGTTAGCGATTTATCTCAGCCAAAGCCTAAAAATAAATCCTTTTCCACTTTGGGAAGGGGAACAGATCACCTACAAAGTTTGCATGGATGTAGCTAGCGTTAGGGATTTATTTCATGGGGGAAAATAAAACAAAAATAAAAAATGTGCAATTGCACTTAATGGCTGGCTTCCCCCACAGTGGAATTGTACTGTGTGTATAATTCATAATTTAATGAATACCAACGTGTAGAAAAGGTACAGGACTCTCAGCAATACTTTTGGAAAGTTGCTTCTGGCACAGCTATCCAGACTTGCTACTAGGAAGTTGTTTGAGTTCCTGATAATCCTAAATCTACACCCATGTTTCTAAACCCATGTTTGGGGTGATATGCAAGTGTAGATCTACAACATTTTGTGAATCAGGCCCCAAGTTCGCACACAGTACTGTGATGAGTCTCACATTTTAGTTCCTGGTGGAGTCTGTTGTCCTAGAATGAAAAATATCAGTGCAAGTTAATTCGCAAATTGTAAAACATATTCCTATTTTCCCATCATTACCAAGAAATCATTCATTGTAAAATACAGAAGCCAACACCCATCCTTTGATCTGGAACTGATGGTCATGCCCGTTAATTGAACAAAAGAGAAAGCAATAATTTATGATTGATTGAATTATTGATTCATAATTGATTCATTATGCTCTTGCTTTTTCAGACTTGGCTAATAAAAGGAGGACAATTTACAAGCTGGCAGAATCTGTGTGCCAAATGTAAATGGCATTGGTGGTTCTTCATAATGTGTTATTTACATCACGAGCCTGTAAAGGATATCATGTTACATAAAAAGGTAGAACAATTTAAACATTCAAAATAGATTTAATTTATCTATGTTTTAAATCATAGAATAGCTTAGTGCAAAATGGTAGTAGAGCTAATGGGCTCAGTTTTCAATCTATTGATGCATGTAACTTTGGCTTATACGTGCAAGTAGGACTTTTGTAGTATACAAAACCTCATTTGGCATTTAGAACTCTTTGTTTTTCTTTCCTAATAGTTTTATTCACAGAAAGGTTTTTTTGTCAATAAAGCTAATCCGAGTGGTCAGGGAGTGATCATTTCTGGACTTAAAGGTCATGTGGCTTAGCACACATACATTTATTGGTTTGTGAGCATTGGCAAATTCATGTCTGACCCATTTCCATTGTGGAAAAGATTAAATATTTACTCCTGGCTTCAGAAAGAGTGAATTCTTTTCCAGTGTGGAAAGAGAAATAACACCTTGTCCCTACTTGGATTTATGGGGGTGTAGATAAAATGTTTGTCTTGTGCATGCTCAAAGTGCTCAACATATTTATATTTTATCTATTTTGTATTTAAATCACTAGCTTGTGACATCACTTCTAAATACAGGTTTTTTGTAGTCTATTATCAGGTCTTCTTCCAGTGTATAAAAGTCATTGTCCATCCATGTGAAAAGGGTCCACAGTGTAACATCATTGCCAGTATTGATCTTTTGGTGGCCTGTTCATCTTGCATTGTCCTGGAAATGAGCAAAAAGGCTCTCAGAAGAGACTCAATTTCAGATTTATTTTGAATGATGATTGGTTTGGCTGGTTCCTCAAGCCCTTGGTTCATGAGTTCCAGGGTTCTACACTTTGAAATGTGCTTGTTATCCCTCTGAGTATGTTGTATGAAATCAGTATGAGGAAACAAACCTTGGTCTGAGATTGCAGCTGGGAACATGCTAATTTGGACCAGACTTGTGTTTTGAAGTTAATACAGAGAAGGCTGAACTCAACACTCTGGGACACTGGGATCCAGGGAAAGTTTTTGGGAGCTCAGTTGACGTGATCTGACTTTGCATCACTTGTTCCTCTGTTTTTTCAAATTGACGCATAGGCTGACCTCTTGATTTTGCATCTTCATAATCTTTCATAAATGTTCTTGCATAGATTGTTTTGCAAAACTTGAGCAGCAATAAAACTAGGGACCTGGAGAGTTCAGTCTGATGTCTTGGTTGGAGAAGCCGGAAGAGTCTTTTAAGATTGGTGGGTGACGTTATATCGACTGCAGAAGTAAGATATGCAAAAGACGTTCATTGTTAAACCATAGTCTAAGAATGTTTACTGTTCCCGATGGTGTGCTTCCTAACCTTATCAGCAGTTTGAAGGTAGACTATCGGTTATGGTATTGCCAGTTGTCATAATTTCAGCCTTTGCATTATTCACCTGTAGATGGGTGTCCTTCATCCAGTAAATAGGAGAGGTATATCACAAAACATGAAATATTTTTGTTCTGGTCTGGGAGACTAACCAAGCTGATGTTGTTTTCAATGTTATCTGCATACATTTTGAATTGCATTCAGTATTGAGAGATGACTAATGCAAGCGTTCTTCTATAAATGTTGAGGAATAGTGGAGATAATCATACTTTGAATTTGAGCTCTTTTAAATGTGGAGACCAGCAGGTAGCACTACTATTTATTATTTTCTGGAGCCCTGCATTGACGTTGTACATGACATGACACCATCTGTTTCTTAACTTTTCAGATGATTTCCAGATACTTTTAAAGATTGTACCTGCTATTGGCAAAAAGAGACCTAATCTTTGCAGTTATCTCTTGGACATAGATCACTGGATGTATACTGTGAGCACCAGGGGCTGCAAGGACATTACACCACTACGTGGGAGTGCCTGCACATTTGAATAGTGCTGGTATAGACTATTGCAGTCCTGTGGAAAAGTGCATATAATGTTGATGGTCACTTATCAGCCGAAAACATACACAATGGTTTATATCTTTGCAGGGTGATAATTAACTGCAGGCAGTCATGGAAATGTTAAAGCAGGTGCTGCTCATTTACATGCAGTCAGCGTTTGCCTTGTTTTGTACACTGTTGTCACTTAGTGTGTTGCTTTTAGATTGGATAATATTTACAGAACAGTTTGAGAGTCAAAATTGAACTGTTAATAGATCTCAATTTTTAAAATAAGTGCAATTACGAGTAATGAAACACTATGAAGTAGCTTCTTGAAAGCAAGAAAAAGTTGACAGGTGACACACTTTAGTTTGAAAAACTAGGAAGAAGACATTTTTATTGAAGTAGGTGGCGCATTTTCTGGATTACATCCTTACTCCAATTCTCTTGTTTGCATCTCTGTACATATGTCAGTGAGTAAGAGGCTGCACCTTTTTGGTTGGCATACTCTTTTCAAGCTCCTTTCTTCCTTTTTAGCCAACTTCTCTTATCCTTGCCCCACTGACAACAGGGATTGTAAAAGTCACCTGCACCCCTGCCAAGCCAAGCACCCAACATAATCATCGACAAAGGATCTTCTGCTAGGAAGGCAGGAACATAAATACTGGGATAAGAAAGGAAGACTCAGAGTAATGAACATTAAGTAATCTCGACATTACCCCCGTATACCCTTCATTTTTCCATACCTTACCTCAGTGAAGATGTACCAAAGTGGCATGCCTTTGTCACAATCCACTTGTTGCAATGAAGACACACCAGATACCAGGAGTAATGCAATACACACGTAATTTTTGAAAAATTACCTCTGAATGAAGTACACAAATTACAGTCTTCAATCTCTGGGGAAAACTACTGAAGAGGGATCCGTGCTGCTATCATTACTCCAATTGAAGGAATCCCTAACTTCTTGAAGCACCCACTAAGTGTGGGCTGAAGATGGCCCCGCTGTTGCCCCCCCACCCTTCTCCCCCTAACCCTCTGCTAGCATCAATGATAATGATCACTTTAGCAGGAGGGAAAAGGTAGATGCCTGGTGCAATGTTTGACAGGATCAACCTCTATTGCTTGTGACTGCAAATACACATTGTCACTGGGATGTATGCTTCAAAATATATTGACTGTTAAGCCCAGTATTACAAAATGTGAAGGCCCAAGAGTGAAAGCAAAGCCAGAGAACTACAAAGATATAGACGGTGTTGGACTTGGCCCTTTCTGAGGGGTCATTCCCAGACTTTTTTCCTTCACCCTCATGCTTTCTGAAACTTTTTGTGTTGGCTTTTAGGACTCTGCACACTTTACCAATGCTAGCTAGTGCTAAAGTGCTTGTGCTCTCTCCTTTACACGTGGTAGAATTGGCTTACACCCAATTGTCATATTTATTTTACTTGTAAGTCCCTAGTAAAATGGTACTACATGTGCTCAGGACCCGTGAATTAAATGCTACTAGTGGGCCTGCAGCACTAATTGTGTCACCCAATTAAGTAGCCCTTTAAACATGTCTCAGCCCTGCCGTCGCAGCCTGTGTGTGCAGTTTTTAGACTGCCATTTCAACCTGGCAAAATAAACCTTTTGCCTGGCCAAACGTCCTTTTTTAATACATAGGAGGTACCGCTAGGGTAGGATCTAAACAGCCCGTTGGGCAGGATGCAGTGTAGTTATAAAGTAGGACATGTACTTTTACGTTTTACATGTCCTGGTAGTGAAAAACTCTATTGCTGTGCTTGTTTTGGTGGTCTGCATTTTTCTGTACAATGCTCTTTTAGTTGTTTATTTATGACCGTTGTGGTTTTACCATGTTTATGTGGGGCATGTTAAAGTCCGTTTCGTATGATGGTTTCTGATGCCTAAGCATGGTCCCATGTGTTGGAACAGTTTGTTGACCTGGTGCATTCATTGGGCAGTGTAGTGGGTGAGTAATCCTTGCACAATCACTCCTTTTATGCTGTATAGTTGCATATTTTGTGATGCCTCCATGTGAAGATCGAGCCCGCCAATTGGGTTGATGGCACCAAATAATTTCCTATGTTTTGGTGATCGAGTAGGGTGGGCGGAACTCCGCGGAATCATGCAGACTTTTTGTGTAACTTCACGGTGTATCTCCTCACAAGAACATCGCTACGCACTTTGCAGCACCCCGGAACCACCGCTGTGCGATGCATCTCCTTGCCCAGACCTCACATTGCCTCTGCTGCACAATGCATCCTCTACCTGGGACTCCGCAGCTGTTCACAACCAGGAACTGTATTCAGGGGGCCTAAATGGGTCCCTGTAGCCAGCCCATGCACCATCATGGTTGGCCTGAACTTATGACTTTGTCCCGGTCCAGTACGACCAGATAACCACAGTTGACTTAGTGCTTTTGATGCTATATTAATTGAAATCTTTAAACTTGCATATCTCCGGTTCTACTGATTGGATATTTGTCATTTTGGTCTTGCTCTATTTATTAAAATGTACTCTGTTATCTAATCTGGTGTGGGAATCTTTCAGTGTGGTGTTTTCACGTTATTATTTGAAGTGTTGCACAAATACTTTACACATTGCCTCTAAGTTAAGCCTGACTGCTCTGTGCCAAGCTACCAAAGGGTTAAGCACAGATTATTTTTGGGTTTACTTGTGACTTCACCCTAACAAGGATTGTGGTTGCTGCTTGAGTGGGTTTCCCTCCCCTTAACCAGTAACCCAATTTATTACAGTAGGCCTACAAGAGAACACAGAAAAAAGAAGTGGTTGTTAACACCGCCTCCAACAGAGATCAACCCCACCCTCCATTTGTTTCATGGTTGAGATACATTCCTTCTGTAATAAGTGGGTTAGTCAGCAAAGTCGTTTTTCAGTTTGTGCAGGCAGAAAAACACTATCCACAGATAGTTCATGAACCTGGTACTAATATACTCCAGATTCTGTCATTCATGAAGATGGGACTTGGAGTAAATGCTCAGAAAGCTGTGAATGTGTAGAACCTGCATGGTCCGGTTTGAGTCATGGAGAGCCTATACTCTGGAAAAAATATGAACCAGTAGGTTGTACATATAAAGATAGACTAGAATGTCTTTCTTGTGAAAGACTGCCATTAGAGGACATAGGACCTTGGTGAAAACCCATGGGGAATCTTTGAAACCAAAATGAAGGACTTCAAACTGCCAGTGACGACTTCCCACACAAAACCTCTAGAACCTTTGGTGATATTCTCTGTTGAACATAAGCATCTTGTAAAAATAATAGATGGCACGAAATGTCCATAGTACACCAGACTAATGATAAAGTGTTCATTTTAGAATGGGTGGTTGCCACAAAGCAATTGAAGTTCTTCAGGCCTATTATCATTCTATACATCCCCTTTCCCCCGTCTTATTGACCACGAATGCCACTGAATGCTCCCTTGATCCTGTTCTAGGGCATGAACTAGAAAAAGGCCTCCATTTCAAACAGGAATTCTATATTGACTTCCAGGGATTCAGATTTAATGTGATCTTGAGGTAAAAGGGTCAGAATGCAGCCAGAATCTGAAGGAACTGAAAGAACTGAAGAACAGTCTATGGTATGTCTGAGGTGCACCAACATTGATTTATCTGATATTGATTCTCTCTCAGAAACAGGGCCAGACTAACCCCTACGAGGCTAGTTTCCCATAGAATCTTGGCATACTCAAGAATGCTGGTGTGGATTCCACTTCGACTCTTAGAAGGGAATGGGGGGCATGGAGCACCTCTCAGCAGAAAACAGGAGCAATTAGATGACAGCTCATAACACTTAAAGATCGCTCACAAAGCTTTATATTCTTGCCAGAGTAACAGGAACAAGGACAGAAAAAGACAGGACAAGTACATGCTACTGTTTAAAAAAAAAAAAAAAAAGAACTTTTTCAAATTCCTCCCCAAACAGTCCGCTACCGGAAAAAGACATTCTTAATAGACAAGTCTCTTGAGTTGCATCCAGCTTCTAGTCGCATAAATGCAAATGATGAAGAGCTGCGACAACCCTACTTGATGCCATTGCGAAATTATCAAATGTAACATTTGATAGCAGTTTTGCTTAGGTGTCATTTTTGGGCAATAACGGAGATCAAGTCTCCCCATCCGGCATGGCAGTGGCTAAAGACTGTAAATCCTTCACCAATGATCGGGAGGTGTACATAGCATATATTGTGGCTCTCATGGATAACCTCAGACCAGCACATATCTTCTTAAAGGGTGGGTTCCGCTTAGCTGTCCAATGTGCCTGACATAACCCTATTTTCAGTAAGAGCCACCATCTGATCAATAATATTTCCCAGCACTGGATCCAATAATATAGACTGCTTTCCAAGAGTATACCATTCGAAAACAAAATGCCAATCACCTGGGGGATTTCAATAACCCCTGAAAAGTCCCCCAAATTGGCACCTTATCAGCTGCCTGACAAAAAAACACAGTTCTTCCTTTCTATGCTGAAAAGGCCCTCATCCAGCACAGAGCAAAAGAATATTTTGTCGGATCTCCCATAAAAAAAGGCATGGTTGGCCCCCAGCACATTCGCTTTATACATGTAACAGAAATTCTTGCTGCTTACGAACCCCACAATGCATTACTGGCAGCGGGTCCTTCCACTTTTCCTCCATGACCAGAAACTGGAAGCCATTTGCACACATAACACAGCCCATTAAGCGAGCTTACAGGAACCAGGGACTGCTAACAGGGTACAGAATATTCAGCCTTTCTTGGCATGTGACAGAGCAGCTGAGGGACCACTGGAGGAACCAACCCCTGATCCAGGCTCATGGAATTGGGACAACACTCGGCTCTGCCACCTCTCTTTATTTTATAAATGCTGCTGGATCAAAGAGGGGGGGATCCTCTTGCTTATTGACGTGAGGAATGAGGTGAGGAGTTAATGACCTGGGGTGTTGGATTTGATTGTGAAATGTCTTTTGGGGGAAATTGTCTCACATGAGTCGTCGAAGTTGCAGGACTCCATGGTATTATTGCACCACGTTGATGAGTGCATTTTCTACAGTTACGAACTTCATTTTTTATTTAATCACAAAAATGGGGAACGTATTTGTTCTGAATTGAAACAAGGCAGCACAAACTAGTTTTTAAACTGTTTTCCACCAGTATTTTGCATCGCCATGTGTGCATCAAATAGCACAAACTAAAAATAAATTCTATCTTTGTTGAGATAGCAACACAGTTGGCACATAGGAAGGAACATTTGGCTAATTTGTATACCATAGCACATGCACATTTCTCAGGGGTCTCCAGACTACTTTGAGCATAAATGTCAATTACATTGAATAAATGGCAAATTCATAATTTACAAACATCATGCAATTTACAGACAGCTTCCTAATCAATAGATGAGGGGAGGAAGAAGTTTTACTCTTGAGTACATCTTGTTGTGAAAGAAAATTGCAGTTTTATGAAAGACATGCATTATGAAATTGTAGATTTAAAAAAAAAAAACTATCAATCTTCGGTTAGTCATAGTTAATTAAATAAGACAATAATTCAATCCACGCACTCTATAATCCGACTCAATCTACTGTTATTAGAGTTTTAAGTTGCCCATTAATGCATTTTTAATGTGTAATATTTCACCTCATCTGAATAAGCGTAATATTAGACTGTTACAGGCAAGCAGGAACAGGAACGTAGTGGCCAGTAGTGTAGTAAGGGCACTGGCCCTGGGAACGAGGGGTGTGATAGGCCTACTGCACGCAGTTCTGCCTGCCTTTTTACTGCCATTGCACTTGCTTGTTTGAGCTCCTACAGAGCACCCTTGTTACGATGCTGACCCGCTTCGCAAGGCATCAGGCCTATCAAGCAAGTGCATTCATTCCTATACATCACCATCCACCAGCTCTTTCAAATAGTGCGTTTACATCAGTGTTGCTGTTTTTTCAAGGTAAACCTCTTGATTTAATGTGTTCATGGAGGGAGGGTGGTGGGACGGGCTGCTAATGCACCAGAGGAAAGGGTGAGGAAGCACTCTGGAAGTCTGTGATATGGAATGGAAGGGCTGTCACTGTGGCAGGAAGGCGGGGACCAGGCAGGAAAGCTCCGCCCATCCTGCCCACGGATAGGTTAATGGGGAAGGGATGAGATGAATGACAGCTAAGAACAGGAGCAACAGGGCAAGCCAAACAGGCGGATGATGTGGGGTAGGCATTGCAGGAATGGTGTGCGCGAAAAGGAGAGTGTGGCAGGCAGCCTTGTCATTTCCCTTACCCATTGAAAGCCCTGCCCCCTCACCAGTTGGAGTGGGAGGATCAGGAATGAAAAACTTCAGGAAAAGTGACCTGGGAGAAGGGCCAGAAATAGGAGTCGGGTTAGGGTGGGAAACAGAGTGATCCTGGGTTATGTCCAGTTTGTTTCTGTCATCATGAGGAAAACACATAACCTGGGTGGAGGAAGGGAGCGATTTAAGTGCTGTTGATATCTCTGGAGCTGGGTGGGAGAGGAGGGGGGAGTCGGAACCCTTACAGACCCGATCCCTAAAAGTGTTATTCTGCACCCGGGGCTGACAATCTCCTAGTCATATATTTGGGGGTATGGTTTGGTGGAGTTCTGAGGCCAGCGAAGTTCGCTACACAACCCCGCATCCATAGGAGGATATTGGTTTTTGGAGTGTGCTCCAAGTTTGGATGGGATCTTGTTGGTTTGTACCTGTCCTGGGGAGGG
Organism: Calotriton arnoldi; assembly: GCA_963921515.1. Taxonomy (NCBI): domain Eukaryota; kingdom Metazoa; phylum Chordata; class Amphibia; order Caudata; family Salamandridae; genus Calotriton; species Calotriton arnoldi. Next base: position 1,047,950 of record CAWUFW010000535.1, on the reverse strand, counting down.
GGAGTTGTTTTTTTTTTTATTGTTGTATCTGGGGGATTGTTTCTAGGGGCCGGGCGTGTCACAGGTAAGGAGATAATTAGTGAGGTGCTGCAACCGTCCCAATGGTGCCACCCATAGATCTTAAATGTATCTCTTGGAATGTACGGGGGATGCATACACCATCGAGGCGGCATAAGATACATGCTTATTTAGTCAGACGAGGAATACAAATTGCTTTCCTTCAAGAAACACATGTTCTGGCAAAAGAGTGAACTGCACTTCAGCGTTGATGAAGAGGACAGGTGTTTTACACTAACTATTCGGCCTTTGCACGGGGGGGTCCTGATTTGGGTACGGGCAGGGGTGCCCTTCCAGTGTACCAACCAAATGATTGACCCAGAGGGACGTTATCTAATACTTTCAGGTAAACTGGATGGTAGAGATACTACCCTGGGTAGCTTTATGGGCCTAATACAGAGCAGGCTGCGTTTCTGGCCCAGCTCTCTAGAATATTGGCTCCTGTACTGACGGGCTCGATATTGTTGGGTGGGGACTTTAATTGTGTCACTGATGTTGGGTTGGACAGATCGCACCCCCCTCCTAGATGCTCCTACACATAAAATAGCGGAAGCCCGGCGAAACTGGCAACAGAGGTGGGGGCTAGTCGACTCCTGGAGGGCGCAACATCCTAGAGATAGGGACTATTCTTTCTTTTCCGCATTACACGAACTCCATATTAGGTTGGACTCTATATTATGCTCCCCAGACATTCATGAGAACGTACAAACTAGTGAATACCTTGCTAGAACAATTTCGGATCATAACCCGATATTATTGGGAATAATTTGGTCCCGCGAGAGGCCTAGGATTCCGACTTGGCGTCTGAAGCCAGAAGCTTTAGAGGACCAGATCTTCCGAACAACAGTGGGTACTGCAATTGAGCAATATTTTGAAGAGAATGCAAATACAGCGTCATCTAAATTAATAGAATGTGATGCATTCAAGTCGGTCATACGGGGTAGGTGTATCTCGGAATCAGTGGGGGTACGCAGAACGTTGCTGCTGGACACGAAAACAGCAGAGAAGACACCTGGAGAGGGAAAGACCAGGAAGGGCAGATAAGCAGGAGGAGCTACTAGCAGCTCAGGAAAAGGTGGCTGAACAAGTTGAAAGACTACGCTGCTTCGACTATAAAAACTATATCACCAGGGCCCACTCTGAAAGGGACAAATCTGGAGCTCAGTTGGCTTGGTTGGCTAATCCGGCTAGGAGGGGGTCGGTGATCCTGGAATTAAAAGGGCAAGGGGAGGAAACATTCTACCGCCAGCAGGATATTAATAATAGATTTCTTGAATTCTACACAGATCTTTATGAGAGCAAGCGGTCCCCAACGCCTGAGGACCTGGCTGCGTTTATGAATGATGTGGACCTCCCGGTAATGTCAGATGAAACAGCAGGGACATTAGGGGGAGATATAGCGGTGAACGAGGTGAGGGGGGCCATAAAGAATATGGCCAGAAATAAAATGCCGGGTTCGGATGGTCTCCCGGTAGAGTTCTACTCGACCTATGCTGATATACTAGCTCCTAAACTGGTAGAACTGTACAGTGAGGCGAAACAGGAGGGACATCTTCCCTGTATAACAAGAGAGGCGGTAATTATACCACTTTTGAAACCAGAGAAGCCAGCATGGGACACGGCGGCCTACCGGCCTTTGTCTATGCTTAATATAGACTATAAAATACTGAGTCGAATATTGGCAACTCGTCTTCTTCCACATATGTCAACATTAATACACAGTGACCCGGCGGGTTTCATTCCCACCAGAAATACCGTTTTAAATATCAGACGCCTTCTTCGGGTATTAGAGGCGAGATCCAACTGTGAAGAGGAAGAGACCATCTTCGCTGTAGATATTGAAAAGGCCTTTGATAGCCTTGAATGGACCTACCTATTTGAGGTCATGAAGAGGTTTGGCCTGGGAACTGAATTTATCAAATGGACGGCGCTGTTGTATGCAGACTCTACCGCCCGAATCAGGACAGGTAGGCTGATCTCGGACAGCTGTAGAATAGAACGAGGTACGCGACAGGGGTGCCCCTTGTCGCCTCTGTTGTTTGCCCTGGCCATGGAGCCGCTGGCAGCCAAAGCCCGTACGGGTAACTATTTCCGGGGTCTGGAGGAGGCCGGCCAGATTCACCAGATTGCATTGTATGCGGATGATCTGCTATTGCTCCTGGCAGATGGAGATAGTGCACTCAGAGGGGCAAAGGACCTTCTTAATGAACTGGGGCGAGTAGCGGGCCTACAAGTAAATTGGGCTAAATCATCTCTCTTTCCTGTCCGGGCGGGTAGAGCTGACCTGCGAGAAACGGAGGGAGTACGGTGGGAAGATCGCTGCTTGACGTACCTAGGCACCCAAATATATCATTCTCATGAGGATTTATTGGAAGGAAACATAGGGAGAGCCCTGAGAGGGGTAAAGAGTAGTTTCGATTTCTGGGGGACCCTGCCTCTATCAGTGGCGGGCAGAGTTGCCCTCCTGAAGATGGTGACGCTCCCAAGACTACTGTATTATTATGGAGTGCTGCCGGTTTGGATCCCACCGCGAATATTTAACCAACTCAAGTCGCTGGTGACAGCGTTCATCTGGGGGGCCGGTAGACGGAGGGTAGCACTTGCTACTCTCACGAGACCGAGGGCAGAGGGAGGGTTGGCAGCTCCAGATTTTGAGAACTACTATATAGCAGCGCAACTGCAGTGGCTCACAAAATGGGTGGCGGACAAACTTAGAGGGCCAGAAGAGTGAAGACACGAGACCCCAAACCTGAAGCTACTATCGAAAATACTACTGAGACTTCCCTGCCGGGACCGGGACATCTCTACGGAACTGCGGACAGCGCGCAAATGCTGGAACAGGAGTTTGAGACGCTCCAAGATCAGGTACCCCTACGCACCAGAAATACCGTTGATTGTATGCGAGGCACTCCCCCATGGAGGTAACTGGCGTAGATTAGAAACGTGGGGAGACCTAGGCCTGTCCACAATAGGAGACCTCTATGAAGAGGGTAATATCATTCGATTTAATGATCTTAGAGACCGGTACGACTTACCGGCTGGGGACTTTCTGCTGCACACTGCCCTTACAACAGCCATAAGGAAACACTGGAGGGAGGGATTCACAGAACCGGGAACATCGACCGGGTGCCAATATATGGTCACTGCGGCTGGTACCTTTAAAGCAGTCACATGTCTCTATCGGCGTCTTACCTACACAACACTCTCCCCTTTGACTAAGGTACATAGGGAGTGGGAGACAGACTTGGACAAACCTATAGCGGACAAGGACTGGGGGGTACTGATGGAAAGAGCATGGAAGAGTACCAGAAATGCGAGGTTTCAATTGGTAAACTTTTATGTTCTACATAGGGCCTACCTCACACCAGATAAGATTAATAAATACTTTAATATGCAAACAGCAGCATGTCCGTGCTGTCACAGAGAAGGAGCAGAGTTTTTACACATGTTTTGGAGATGTCCAGGGATAGGGACCTTCTGGGAGGAAGTAACTACGATTATGGCAGAAGTGATTGAAAAAGAGAGAGAAAATACTCCTGATTATTGCCTACTGCACTGGTTCCCCCACACTGCTAAGAATAAAATAACAAGTAAATTCCAAGATCTTGGGTTGGTCTTGGCCAAAAGGGATATCGCCAGCCACTGGAAGTCGAGGGATGGGCCTAGCACTACTAGGTGGAAAAAAGAGTTTATTAAATGGGCTGAGTGTGACGGAACTGTCCGAATGCAAATAGCTAGAAGAACAGGGAATGAGAAGACATTGGAGTCAGCTAGAGCATGGGCTGCACTGCTGGACTTGTTAAAGAACCCCGTCAATAGAGAAGAGGGGGACCAGGGGGGAGAGGTCCATGATCCAAATGGCTGATTATTATTTCCAGAATCTAACAAATGGCATGTCCATGATTGAGGCGCCCCCCTTTGATGGTACGGAAGCCGACTGAAATTATACTAGAGATCGTTGGCTGTTGAGCTGAAATCTCATTGGAATAGCTGTGTAGTGCAATGACTACTGTGACACGCCTGGGTGGGAGGGTTGGGTGGAGGGGACAGTTGGGGTTAGTTTACATAAATGCATAGGAATTGTGAAATTGCAATAAGCAAGTAAGTAACTGATATAGCACTGAGTAGAACATAGATCTCTTTGCAATCAATAACTAGACGCAGAATATTAGACAGTATTGATAACTGAGGTAGTATAGATGACCATGTATTAGTAACACCACAGAGAAGATCAGACAAGTACATTCCAAATTATGTTGAAAACTGTGTTACTGATTGTCAAGAATGCCTAATAAAATCTGTTTACAAAAAAAAAAATGAGGAAAACACATTAGGTATCTTTTGCTATATGGAGAAGAAAATATGGCCCTCATTGGTGGCTATAATGTCACGATATTTGGATCCTTAACAGTGCCTATGGAAATCGGATCCTATGTAACTGCGACCATATATGACCCCAGTGAGGTTTAACAACTGGTGCCAATAAGATGGAATGTGAACTGACAGGAGGAAAAGTCCATAACACTGCTCGAGACTGTAAGCAATTCATGTTCAACCCGTTTACCATTGTTTTTGATAAGCAAGTAATAACGTTCACTTTTCAGGATTGAGCACACTGGAGAGTGCGCCATTGTGAGAAAGTTTGTGAAATGTGGCGAAGGGACTGTTCATATTATCAAAAAGACAGATTGCTCCTGTTCATTTGATGGAGGCTTGGTTTTCTTGGCTGGTCTAGCAAAAGAGATGAGCCCTGAAAATGTATATTTGTGAGAATTCACATCTGCCTAGGGTGTTCCCTGGGCCTTTTGATTTCAGGTTGCTGGTTTCCTGACCCTTGCTGTGGACTGAGGCCTGTTCGGAGGCTGCATTGGCTTCATTAAAATGTGTTTTTGTTCTCCCACTGCAGCTCCTAACACTGTAGGTCTGGCCTCAGGCTGACCCAGAGGAATGCCAAAATATTAATAAGTAACCCATTGTAAGGCAACAAGAGAAGTGCAGGCCACCCGCCCTGCAGCATCTGGGACAGTTACAGGATTACAGGGCAGGATTTGTATCCCCATGCTGGGCATCTAAGGACTCTGCACTGACCACTGGCAGCTCTCATATGAACACATAAACTTAGCCTCTTGATTTGGCGCTAGGGAATGGTGGTGGTGATAACTTGGCTTCGAAATACTAAATCTGCAGTAACATTGTAACTACGTTTTTTATGTTTGTAGTCTCATTCATGTAGGATGATTTAGTATCATACTAACACATTGGTATGGAGAGCAGCACGACTTACAGTGGCTCTAAATGATAAGCTGCCATGCCACAGTAAAAGGGATAATATACAATCAGGGTCACTGGAATTATGCAGCAGGGGTGTGCCAAATCATGCTGCAGCATTGACTAAATTATGCAGCAAGAAAAGGCAAATTATGCGACATACTGCGGCACATTTTGTGAAAATATTACTTGGTTATTTTGTCATTTTTGCTCTTGTTAGCACTGTCTGGGCATAGTACCAGTTTAACACCCAAATGTAGCAATAAGCAACAGGAAGGGGACCAGGCAACCTTTGCAAGGGAAACACAAGGAGATGATGGACGGAGCGCTGAAACTTTTCAGTCACTCACCCCCAGTCACAGATCTGGGTTGAATCCATCAACATTCTTTAGCTCACTTCGCCACCCCAGTTCAGACCTAGCTATATGCAAACCAGTCGTGACCCTGTGCCTCATGGGAACAGTCCAGCCCGAACTGCCAAGCCAGGTCTTCCCTGGACCGGTTTCGGGGTAAAACCCCTCATCTGCCAGGCTAGCTTGAATCCAGTGGCAAAGTGAGCAAGGGACCCACGTCTGGGCATACCCTGCCAACTTAGGGCGAACAAAGCAAACACAAGGAGATGATGGATGGAGCACTGAAATTTTTTAGACACTCACACCCAGTCACAGATCTGGGTTGAATCCATCATCGTTCTTTAGCTCACTTCTCCACCTCAGTTCAGACCCAGCTATATGCAAATCAGTCTTGACCCTGTTCCTCATGGGAACAGTCCAGCCCGAACTGCCAAGCCAGGTCTTCCCTGGACCTTTGCAAAGGGCCTTCCGTTGCGCAGCAACACATACCTCTGTGTTTTTAGTAACTTTTGAACCGTTTGAGCTAGAAACATTTTTTAAATTAAAATCTGCAGATTATACAGCAGATGATGGACTATGTGGCAAATGCGGGAAATCCATAGTTATGCAAAAAAACGCTGCTGCTGCACAGTCGCTTTATTCCAGTGGCCCTGGGTATAATGCCAGGCAGTAAATGGAAGAAGTGCACATAAGACTCTCGGATATCTTGTGTGAGGTCTGCAAGAGGTTGGTCTCACTTGACTTTTTCTTGCTCCTCAATTTGTGAAAGGTTAAAAATCTGAACCAAAACAATCCTCTACTTTGACCCAAATGTAGGCACTTGCGAGCCACCAACTATTCCGCTGACTTTCAGTCCAGTAACTGTTTATTTCAATAGGACATGGTTTCTTTAATTATGTATTATTTTTGATTAACTTTGTCTCATTTTATGTAATTTTTGGCTGGGCCTTTACATTCATTGTTTCTTTAACTGTATAGTTACTTTGTGAGTTTGTTTCACACATGACTGCAGAGATTTTCTCTGAAGATTAACCTGCTACCCAACGCACACTCCCAAAGATGAGCCAAGGTAACACTTATTGAAACATCTCACATTCATTCCCTATCTCTTTCAGCCTCTCACTGCCCTCTTTCCTTCCTCTCCCTCCCCTTGCCGGTTGATTTACTAGAGTGTATGCCATTCTCAAACCCCTACGGGTTTATAATGCCATAAATAAATGCACTCTTGTAAATAGATAAGCTTTGGGATTGTTAAAACAATAAAGCGGTACAGATGTTTATCAGTGCAGTCGGTTTAGACGGGAAATGTTTTATGGCACACACTGAAGAACGATCCCCTACTTTTCATTAAATCCAGAAATTCTATTTCTGCTGATGACTCACCACAAGCGAAGCTCCAAAGTGCACAAAGGAAGTTTGAAAGGTTTATCCATCCTATGAAATTTCAGTAAGGACTTTGAAGCTCCTTCGCATAAGTATTGCCCAAAAATTAAAACTTGCTTAATTCATGTTTACCTACTTGTTGGATTTACTTAATACATTAGCACCGAATCTAAGCATGCATATTTTACATTTCGGGGAATTATGTCCAGTTTTTTTTTTATTATTCACAAGGATGGCTGCCGGAACCCTTTTTAGGTCGAGCCTCGAGTAGCGCGCAAGCGCTGCTAGGTGAAGACTTTATGTAGGGGGTTTCAAAAGCTGACCACACGCTCGTGCGTCGTGGCCTTTTACCTGCGGTTACGCGCGCCGCAGACATGTGTTTCCAATTATCGTGCCCAGACGCGGGCGCGATAATTGGAAACACATGCCGGGAAAAGGCCATGACGCACGAGCGTCTGGTCAGCTGAGCAGGCTGCCGCGCTCGCTCGCCCCCGCTCCTCCATTGTTGTCCTTGTTTTAATTATCTCGAGCCGTACCCGCAAGCACGAATGCTTACCCTCCCCCACCCTACCTCACCTCCCTCTCTCTCCTGCGCGCTCTGTTCGTGTTCTTCCTTTGAAGTCTTCGTTCCTCTCGGACTCCTCCTTTAAATTGACCCTCGATTCCATTCAAGCTGTTCTTCCCCCCCTCCCCTACATCGCTCCTCCCTCTCACTTGGGCTTTAGTTGAAGAAGCCGGAGTTGAAAAATAAAAATCCTGTTTCCATTCCCCACTGATGACGATTGCAGCGGAGCACGCATCGAGACCGGGCAGTTTTGTAGCCTATATCCCCCGGCCCGCTTTCCGTTGTTAGGTTGAGCATTTCTAGTGTTGCTTGCTTAAAAAGATTTCTTTGAATACATTAATGTGCAGCAGCACGTACGGCCACTCTAGCTGCGTGACAGCGGCAGACTTGAAGGCACCTCGTATTTCGCGTAGTCGCGCGCCAAAGATCTTTTCACCTTTGAAAAGCTAGGCATTGAAAGGTGCCGAGGTTCAGCTGATGCCAATTGCTTTCTCTGAGGGGTGACTGGCAACAAGCTGCCACTTTGATGCTAATTTTGGTGCCAGAATTGGTCAAGGAGTTGCGCTGTTGCTTCTGACTTCATATGATGTGCAGTTGCACGTCAGAATTCAGACAGGGTCCCGCTCACCCTTTCATCCTGCCGATGTCCCTATTAATGGCCGCTCCTGTTGTGTTGAAAGCTTGTAGACGGCAGCTGCCCCACTGAACACTGGGTAGATCCGTTGTCAGTGAACAGGAGTTGCTACTGAAGGGAATGTTTGTTGAGTTGGCATTGGTCTTTGAGGTTTTACTGATAATTTTTTTCTCACCCCTACTTTCAACATGGTGGTTTCTTTTTTCTCATGGCTTCAACTTGTTGCCATGTTCTTGGCATTTTTGGCCAACTAATGTCCCCTTGATATCGGCCTCTTCGTATTTTCAGTTCTGACGAGGTTGCAGGGCTTGGGCATGGCTGTTAACACGGCTTTAAATGGGAAGAAAAACTATGGGGACGGTGTAATTAAGGGCGTGGCTTAAAATCACGTAAGCTAAAAATCTGTGCTTAGCACAGTGTCCCGCCCCACTGGTATTTTGCTGCTTCTGCCATTGCATCCGGCTATATAACAAAACAAGTAACATTACGCCTACAACAAGCCAGTACTATTGGGTTTGCCAATGGTTGTTAGTTCCTTAAAATAAATAAGCAATACATATGGCTTCATTGTATAGAATATTGAAAACGCTTCTGTTCTGAAATGATGAGACTGTGAAAGAACTATATAACGAGTCTCTTGGAAGTTACTTCAAAGTCCGTGAAGGGTGGCCCTGCTGCAAAGTTAAGATTAATTTTTATCCTGATGTGGAGGGCAAAAATGGAGAGCCCGATAGGGACCCGTCTCAGCACCTACTTTTTAGAATTACTTTTCAGGCTCTTTTTTTCCCTGTAAATTTGTTTGCTTTCAGGCTGACTTTTCTGTCCCTTTTGTAAGTAATGTCTTCTTGGTTATATATAAGGTGACAAAAATGCTTAACACTTTTTTACTGTAACTTTCCAACATGCTGTACAGCAGCCACACTGCTCTACAACATAGCTTAAAGACATTGGCAAAGCCAATAGCTCTGGCTAAACACTTATAAGGTCCCAAAGGCGAGACCTATTGGCTATGCCAATGCTTGTTTAGGTTGAGCCTCGAGCAGCGCGCAAGCGCTGCTTCTGGCGAAGCATTATGTAGGGGGTTTTCAAAGCTGACCAGACGCTCGTGCGTCGTGGCCTTTTTCGGGCGGTTACCCGCGCGGCCGACATCTGTTTCCCATTATCGTGCCCAGACGCGGGCGCGATAATTGGAAACACATGCCGGGAAAAGGCCATGACGCACGAGCGTCTGGTCAGCTGAGCAGGCTGCCGCGCTCGCTCGCCCCCGCTCCTCCATTGTTGTCCTTGTTGTTCTTAGGGCAAGGGGAGATGAAGTGATTTGCCCAAAATTACAGGCTGTTTAGCCGACGCCGAAACTCGAACCTGGTTCGACAGTTCCAAAGTCGGCAGCTCTGGCCATAATGTCACATCCTCTCCCGATCGAGAAAAGAATGCATGGAGCAGCCTCAGCAATTAAAAAAAAAAAAGTCTGTCATCCAACCCAGAGGTCAGATTTGATTGTTCGCCGATAACAGAGCCCGCACAAACTTAAGATAATTAATTCCCACTCAAGTCTGCATATAGTTCAACCATTAGACCATGCATAGCTGTCTTCTGACAACAAAAGGGGCAGGTCTCCAAACAAAACGTAACAGAAGTAATTGTCCATTAAGCTCGAGGAGCTTGTGGCTGCTTTTCCAATGCAAATCGCACTCAGACTTTCCTCTAATTCCATTAGACACCTGGCACTCTCCCTCGATAAACAAAAGGTGTCCGACTTCCCGCACCTCAGCCTCTGCGCTTAAATCTTGAGCCGAAACAATATTATGAGAGCAGGGCAAAGGTTTGCAAAAATACGAAAAGTAGGTGCCAAATAAATGAGGTCTCACACGGGAAGGCTCGTGAGGCGTGCCATGAGTGTTTGGTGGCCGGTCTCGATCAGCGTTAGAGTCAAGTGTGACCAGAGCCATTGTATTCAGAAATGTAACACAGCATCTCGGTTAAGCTACGGCGCTCCTGCGCTCGCTACAAGTGTCAGTCAGCTGCTGCTGAGCCAAATAGGAGGAGCCCAGGATGCTGGTCTCTCCCAAGCAGCAACAGAAAAGGGCATTTTCTGGCATAGGGGTGGGTTTCATCAGTGACGAAAGGGAAGACCTACAAGAAGGAGTAGGCAAGAGACTGACACGACATAAAGGAAACAGACAAGCACACGAAGCGGCGACTATTAAAAACACATAAGAAATAATAAACATCTTTGTGCTACAGCAGGAAATGCTCCCCTCTCCCAAGCAAAAGTGGCTTCGGCTAAAAAGTTAGAACTGGCTGAAAGAGTTGCATGTGTGATGACGGGGCACTGTCAATTCTTTTCTTATACAGCTCTGTATTAGGTTCGTCTTTCACGCCCCTCGCATGCATCCAGTGACACTGCCCGTTTGTTGCCCATTGCTACTTTTGCGTTGTTGCCTGGGGTTATTTATTGATTTTAAAAGTTTTATATAGCGCGAACAAGACCCATGAGAAGATCTCTAGGCCGGCATAACAAGGCACAATCAAACAGTCTAAGCATGTACTAGGGGTGGGAGACACGAGTCAGAGCAGAGTTCCTGGGTTTTGTATTTTTTTAAGGGGATGGACAGTCCAGCGGCCGTTCTGCATGACTACCCCTCCCATGCTGCACTGCACACGTCTCAGCCCTACATGCTCTTTGTTGTCTTCTGAAGGTGGCGTAGCACAAACGGAATTGTGAGGCTAACAAATAAATAAACACAGACCTGGCTGAAAACGGAGGGAGGCTGATGTGAGACCTACTGAAGTGAAGACACGAGTGCACGGAACTGCGAGGCTGATGAAAAAATAAACACAGATCTGCATAGTTGCCAGGTTTTCAGATTACTTATGTGTGACATTTTCAGAATTTCAGTGTAATTATAGGTGACAATCAGTGACTATGAGTGTCAATTTCTCGTGAGCAAAATCAAGCAATGAAGACAAGGGAAATGTATAAATATCAGAAATTGCGCCCAATTGAGCAACGAGAAACTCTAAGATGATCTTAAAACTGCTGTAAAGCACCAGAAATGGAAGGGCACTGTCCTAGTAAAAAGAAGTAACTCTCAGCTATTCCTCATAAAATACAGTTTGGCAGATGTGTGTGGTTCATGTTCTGCATGAAACAAGTTAACTCCTGGTCTCAGTTTGTATATGTAAATTAAGAAAAGCATGCCTCATTAACTGTGGAAACTTACTGGAATCGCTGTCCTAGTGTGTTTAAGTACATGCTGCAGAGATCAGATGAACTTCAGAGTGCAGAGCCTGTAGACTGAGTGTGCGTGAATGAAGAGCGTTATTACAAGTGACACAGCTGTTCGTGAGGTCGAGCTGAGGAAGAACAAAACTGCTCTTCGTGAATTTGCCTCATACTCCGAGCTTCGCGAGCAATGGACAGCAAACATATTTGGCATTATGAAATAGACACTAGCACGCACCCCTGGGGCATTGAATTTGGGCAAGGCAGCTCAGGCTGAGGCACACAATTAAGGTCACAGCCCGCATCAGCCTCGAGCCAGAGCAGAATTCAGCTAGACAGTAACACTGACCCGGACCGGCAGGCAGCTGATCACGTGCTGCTGCTAAAAAGCAAATTTGTAGATTAACGCTAGGCTGGCACTTTCTCACAGTGACACTTACTTGCGAGGTTTAAGGGCTGGCTGCCTGCCTCCTCCTCCTCAAACTCCTGGCCGCTGCAACGACTCACTCCCTTTGCAAACGTGCATGGTGCGCCACACCCGGGCATCACTCTCACTAGGGCACAGCTGCTGCACAGTGGGCTCCAGCCTACCACAAACATAACTGTGTCTGGCAGCAGGACGTGACGTCCAGCGGCGCCTATGTCTGAATGTGTCACTCAACCTGAGGCGGCAGATGTCTGTCTCGGTAGTTGCCTCGACGTGGGTGCCGCGTCCCGGGTGGGAAATCTCATCCTTCTATAGATATATTGTAGCAGCCAGAGTTAGCAGCTACTAGCTCAGTCAGCCTCCAAGCCTGCCAGGAGCAGGACGCATGCCATGGCGCGCTGCCAGCCGCTCAAGCTTAGTTTAATCAGCATAGCAGTGCTAACTTCTTGACAGCCGAGGCGCTATGCCTATCCGCGTGACGATGCACTACAGTGTGTTGATGCAGACCGCCACACTAAAATACGTTAGTCTCACACCTGATGTGTGGTACTTGGCAGGACTGGACCTGGCTGGAAAGGGAGGGGCAAGCAGAGAGGGGGTGGGGCACAGAACAGGCACCCTCTGAGAACATGATTTACAGCCCTGTTTACAGAAACAGCGCTCAAAGCGATTTCTAACACAAACGCTCTTAAGGAAGGCTTTTTTTTTTTTTTTAAACTAGGAATCTTTTTATTGGCAGATTTTAAAAGCAACAGGACATGTAACATAGCCTTCAGTAGCATATAAGGGTATCCAGCATGGGCAGTCTGGGATATCCTCTAATGAGCTAAATCGACTGGAGACAAAGGAACAAGCTTAACTTAATCCAAACTGGGAGAGAAGTCCAACACTGAAGCCTCACAAATGCTGGATCCGCATAGCAGTGTACAGAGAACATAAACAAACAAGCATTGGCATAGCCAATAGGTCTCGCTTTGGGACCTTGTAAGTATTTAGTTATACAGCACAATATCCTTGGTGCAACAACATTAAGTGTTGCATGACTAAGCACTTATAAGGTTCCAAAGGCGAGACCTATTGGCTATGCCAATGCTTGTCTGTAACATTACTCACGCACAATTTATTCATTCATAATAATTTAACCCTGCAAAGCTTTACTAAATCAAAATATAATAACCTTTATTCGTCTTCGTCGTTCCAACATTCCCAAGTATCACCTCAGTCCTATGTGTGTCTTGTGCATTTTAAATTGGTTGTTGATCACCCTCCTCCCCCCGTTCATGCTGCTTATACCTGGCTAACTTGGGTACATACAAGGTGTCCCCATAAGTAGTGCACGTGCACTCCAGGACTAGTTTGTGAATCATTTAATATTTAATGTAATTATACTATTTTCATGTACATATCCTAGCATACTTGGGTTTTAATACAGATGTACTGAGCGGTGTAGGATAAACCAGGATTCAATCTACCAAATCACAAAAATTCCAAAGTACATACTGATGCAGACATATGCATAAACATGCACATTTGACTATATTTTTATGATGTATACTACCTGGTAGATATGCCCCAGAAGAAAAACAACCTCTCACCAAAGTGGAAAATTTGCAAGCACGGAATAAGGGCCAATGTGCAGTTGCACAGTTACTTTCTTCCCTTTATTTATTCTCACTGAAAGTCTTTTTTCTGTTGAAAGAAATCCCATCCTCAATACCAAATGAAAAATGATTTCCAGGTCCACTGTGAGAAACCAGAGTGTTAACTCAAGGTCCACTGTAGCCCTGAGAGGAGCTAGCATATTGCTTATGACCAGCTTCATGACTTCTTCAATTGAAGAGTTCAACATTGAACACTGAGATTGCCCAATGAAGCTATTCTCTTATCTCCCCTCTGGTTTAGGCAGGTCAGGAGGGCATAAACTAATACCCTCCATAAGGGTTGTAGGAACGTAGGTTTTGACTCCTGAGAATCCCTAGTTGTTTTGATTTTGGACCTTTGGATTTTAGACCTCTGCTGTGAGTGAGGATCCATAATGGAGCTCTACTCACTGTAACCACCAGTGGCCGTCTTTTAAAATAAGGTCACCTGCTGTGCAGTTGGGGTAAGACAGGCTACGTGTGAACATGTATACACATGTATGTACAGGTTGAGCAAGGAAGACGGTTGTCTTACACCTCCTGGTGTCCGTGCACAGGCAACACAGTAACTGCGGGTACCCAGAATAATGAATTTGTTATGACCTGCTAGAGCCTTTGTGTGCAACTTGGAATACAACATGAAATGCCTTCTTTCTTTTTGGCTTAAGTGTAAAATTTGTAATGTTTTAACAGTTTTTGCCTTCACATAAAGTATGCCTAATTCATAACTTTTGATTTGCATGAGCTAGGCAGGCAGTTGATGTGTCATTCCCTAAATATTTCTGGGTCAGAGTTAGTCAGTTCTACTGTGTATTCTGTGGGAATGTGTTCCTAAAATTTGTCAAATTTCCCTGATCCAGCCATCATAGAATTTATGCTGTCCAGAGGGTAGTAGAGGCATTTGTTTTTCTCTGTTTATCCTAGTTTTATGTCTTGTATGTTTCTCTTGTGTGTATTAAAGTACTTTTCATTTAAAAGCAAAGCACTGACTGGGCATTGATTTTGCCAGCTGATTGTACTGAGTGTACTGTATTCTGATTGTCTAAACCCACCTCACCTCCTTGAGTAAGCTTAGGACTGCTGTGTAATGCTACGCTGAGAAAGTCAAGTGCTGGAGAGGAGTATTTGGTTATCCAGTTTTTTGCCCACTAGTACTGAGGCCCAAGGACATCAGCTGGGAACACTGCAGTTGATGCGATTGGAGCATAGTAACCAGTGAGTGCTCTGGATCCTAGGAAATGGAGTCTAACATTGGACCCAATCCTGGAGAAGAAATGGAGACAGTCACTCTCTGTCAATAACCTTGCATACCTCCAATACGCAAGATTGGTGTTATCACAAACATCATTAGCGAAAACTCTAAACACTTTATAACCCTTATCGACTCTGACAAGAACAGACCAAAGAAACTCTTTGATCTAATCAAAACCACTAGCAACCCTACCTCATTTCCAACCATCAAATTTGATTGCCCATACAAGAAAGAAGACTTTGTACAGTTCTTCGATGCAAAAGTTAAATTGCTCCTTGATCATGATACACAGCCAACCCTACATGAGTTATGCAAATCAAAGGCTCCTGGCACATTTTTGATGTCATCACTGAGGATGCCCTGCTCAAAAACATCTTGAAAACCAAACCTTCAAACCACTCTCTAGACCCTATCCCAAGCAACATTGCAGTAGATGTCTACACCCACACCCTTCCTTACTGGACAAATCTGATTAACCTATTTCTCAGCCAAGGATCCTTTCCTGATGCCCTCAAAACTGGACAGGTGACACTACTATTAAAGAAACCCTATGCTGATATTAATGGCCTTACCAACTTCCACCCTATCGCCAACCTCCCTTTCCTCACCAAAATCACTGAAAGATGTGTAGCGGAACAACACACCCAACACATAAAGGGCAGCAATCTTCTAGATGAATTTCAATCCAGCTTCAGTCAAGGCTGCAGCACCAAAAGAGAACTGTTACAGGTTATCAACTATGCCTTTTGAGTCCTAGACTCGGATAGCTCCTGCCTCCAGATCCTTGACCTTTCTGCAGCTTTTGATACTGTAAACCATCACACACTTCTTAACACACTAAAACTAAAATTGGGAATCGAAGGTGTGGTACTTAAAAAGTTTCAATACTACCTCACGGGTAGATATCAGATGATTAAAATAGAAAATTGTTTCTTAACTCCAAAAGCTGGGGATCAAGGTGTCTCTGAAGGCTCTTTCCTTGCTCCGACCCTGTTTGATTTTTACATTGAACCACTAGGAGCCCTATTAAAAGAGGCTGGGATCCTTTATCACCTCGATGCTGACAACACCGAACTCTACCTCTTAAAGTGTCCTCCGCTCATAACATTTCACTTCTAGCCACCACCCTCAACTCCATCCAAGAATGGATGACGTCCAATCACCTAAAACTGAATCTCTCTAAAACTGATTTCCTTCTTATCTCTACCGCAAATGCTCCACCTCCTGTTCAATCATGGGTGGATAATCTAAACATTCTTAATAGTAAACCTACTATCATTGACAGTGCCAAATCCCTAGTGGTCATCCTGGACAAAAGACTTAACCTCCAATCCCAAATCATGGCCATGGCCTCAAATGGATGCTTCCAACTGTGCCATCTCTGGGAGATCCAATGTTACATTCCTGAGCAAGACCTGAAAACTCTTGTCTAATCTTTGTTACCCTCCAGATTATCAGATTTGGGTGCACTAAGGAGTAGCCAAGGTACCTGCTGCACAAACAGGCACACTACGAAGGGACTTGGGTTGTGCAGACACAGAGTGGCCTGCCTGGAGGAACATAGGGTGCTGCTGCAGGAAAACCCCAGGTTAGGGCACTAACACAGACTGGACAGGATCCAGGTCCAAAGCTTTTTGAGCGTCTGGTTGCTAGAATGAGAAAGCAGCAGTGCAAGGAAGCAGTAAAAAAGGAAAAGAAACCACTAAGAAAATAGCATCGCATTCTTAAAGGCTATCATTCTGCACAAAACACTTGTGGTGTCTGGAGTATACCACTAGGATCAACATTAAGCAAATTCCATTTAATTTAGCCCATCGGGTTGGAGAAGTTCCCGTTTAAAGTGGGTGTTTGCATACAGTGCTTTTAGTAACTGCAGGAATGCCCTGAGGATTGTAGGTACCACTGCATTGGTGTAGTTCCCAAGAAAAACCTTTGGTTCATCTCTGGGAGGCCCATGGCCAGGTGTACCCCCATTGGGGGATCAGCAATACCCAAATCGCTGGTGTAATTTTCATTTAAACAATTGCTGTAGCAATAGAGGTGGGGGGGCGCCAAATACTATAACTTACCTGAGGGTGGGTCCCCTGGTGTTGTGAGGAGAAGGGTCATCCAGAAACACAGCACACTATTACGTCATATCCCACCTAGCAACTTGCACCTGGTAACAGACAAACATGAGGAGCACAGGGGCAGCTGGGAGCATGAGGAGGAAGTTGGCACTGAATAGAAGTATGCTGGGTGGGCAAGGAACTATTTTGACCACCTGGGCTTCGGTACTCCGGTGCTGTCCCCAGTATTCAGTTCATGGGTGCGTAATAAGGGTGGGACACCTCTTTGTGGTCATAACACCGAAAGGTGTAACAAAAAGAAGGATCCAAGTTCAGTGGCCAGCCTCCATATCAAATGGTATTGCCAGAGGATTGCACCTAAAGCTCTTGAGTGGGACACTGGTTGTTGTAGTGTCTCAAAAGGGCAGCGGTGCCACCAGAAGTGTTTATTGCATCTTGGGTGGCTGTCAGAAGTGCTACAGCCCCCCAAAAGAGACCCGTCAAATTTCTGTCAAAACGTGGGCATACAATGCCAATAGTGATCTGTGGAGAGGTTTAACCTGAATTCAAGTATTTCTGAAGCTGACCGTGCAAGGTGCCCAATGACTGCATGGGCCAAATTAGTTTCTGGTTCCTCTGAGCTTGTTAAGTGATCTTGTTCAAGTGTAAAAATATGACTTTCATTAAAATCTTCTTAACATCAAACATACAAATATATGCTTAAATATAGAAATATCATGAAAGGTTTCATATTCCATGGTTGAATATATGGCAAACCCTATACTAAAGCCAGTATATCTGGATTTTTTAACAGTGCATCAGATGTTCTTTATAGGCATGTACAGGGCGATTGTGGTTTTAGGGATTTGGTCTGCTGGTGTACAGACCACTGAAATTGCCTGTGACCTCTGGGGTCTAGTTGACATTTAGAGGGTGATTTGACTACTGTAACCTTTCCTTAGTGCACACCACCTGTAGTTTGAGATGCCAATTAAAGGATGTTCCCATTGTTATTTCTACCTGTCATTTTGTATACATTTGTAATTTTGTGCATAGGTTTTAGTTTTGTGTGTATTAAAGAAGTTATCGTGTTTAAAGAAAAAACATTGATTGGACATTGTCTTTTTTGAGTGTTATTTGCTGAGTTCTGAATTTTTAGCCCACATCACCCCCTTAAGTAATCTTGAGACTGTTTTGCCAAGCTACCTCTGAAAGTCTAGTGTGAAAATGGGTACTTGATTACCAGTTTGGGGGTCTGCAGTTACTTTTGATTTTTCTAGGACCCTCCAACTCAGATTTCCCACAGGGCAATGTACAGAGAGAATATAAGAACGCCATTCAGAGGGACTATGACACATGGGGTTGCCAGCCCAACCAGGGAGATCTTCTTAAAGATTTTGGCCTCCAGAATCTCCCGGCACTTGCAGCACTACTTCAGACGGCAGTTTGTTCACATTTAGATATTTAAGGCTGGTGTGAAGCACATCCTTAAGAACACAGTGATACTGGCAAATGGCTTTAGTGGCAGAGAGCCTTCAACTTTTTGGGTACTTGCTAGTCTAAAGTCCACAGGCTGACTTAGCTCAGTTTCATTGGTAGGTGATGGGTAAGGGTTTGGGCTGCTTGCTATCCACCTTTGCAAATGGTGCACTTTATAATGTACATGCAGAAGGTCCACATATTTCATTTGTCCTTGATGCAGTTCCAACAAGGGTGGTTCATGGTGCCTGGGCCTCCTAGTAGGCCCCACTGCATCTTCCCATCCACAAGAAGCAAAAACATTTATCAGGTTAAATGTTGAATGCATTCTTGTCCCAATGCGCTAAAGCACCCCACGATT
This sequence comes from Calotriton arnoldi, assembly GCA_963921515.1. Taxonomy (NCBI): domain Eukaryota; kingdom Metazoa; phylum Chordata; class Amphibia; order Caudata; family Salamandridae; genus Calotriton; species Calotriton arnoldi. The sequence continues at coordinate 1,029,257 of CAWUFW010000535.1, read as the reverse complement.
CTGCTTACCAGTGGATGGATGTGTTTCACAAGGGAGATCCACCATCCCTTCCATCTCTTTTTTACCTTTCTCCTGTGTCTAGTCTGTCTTTCTTCTATTGCATCTTTCCTTTGTAGTCCCCTGCCTTCTTTGTTTCCGGTTTTAACCCCAAATACTCCACACTCTTGCCCATCCTACTAATTTTCTTTCAAACCTTTGTCGTTCTCTAATCACCTCTTTCCTTTGTTTAATATAATTCATCCAACACTGCACCATAATTTTATACATTCCAACTACATTTGCAACACCTTCATTTTCTGTTCTCTTCATTATTGGCTTTCGAGCTCTTATCATTTTTTGATTTGGTTTAATGGCATGTTAGTTGCACTCATGGTAAAAGTAGTGCATGTCCAACATAAAAGGAGTTTTGGCAGGTTTTTGAATTATAGGGTTTTTGATTGGGGTTAGTTAAGGTGGCAAGAAAGCGATGGAGTTTAGATGTTACCTCATTTTAGGTTATCTAAAAATTATTCTGGCTTTGTCAGTCATGAAGAAGTCGAGCATTTGTTGTAATTGTTTATGCACATTCCACACAAATAAATGTAGCATGCAATTTTCTGTTCCCAATGCCTATTTGTTTGACAATTAAGCCATTACTGATTTTAGATGGGCTTTTATTTCTCCTACCACATTATGGAGCTTTTCCCTTCTATAACCTCTCACAGTAGAATTTACGGTGTTGGTTTTCAGATGCACATTTTAAAATCTCTTATACAAAGCACTTATCCTATTCTTTGTAACTTCTGTTGCAACACAAACTATAGCAAAATGTAAATATAGAAGACACAGCAAAACAAGATCATCAAGTCAATTTGTCAACATCATGAACACCGTCTCTGTTTTTTGTCTGATTCATCAATCCATATGACCCATCTCAGTTATCCATGTTTGCATGCATGCCATCCATCCACCTAGTCATCCTTATGATCTATCGGCTCACACATGTAAGTACATATCCATCTGTGTGTTTTGCCCATTTGCAGGTTATCTAGGACTTTGTGTTGTTTGGGCTACTTGTTTACAAGTGTGTGTCTGTGGGTGCATGGATTACTGCAGGTCTTTAGTTCTTCATTGTTAGAAATGGGGGTCTCTAGTTGGCAGAGGTAGGTACCTTTGTCCAAATAGGGGCCCTTGCTTCTAGTCAGGGTAAGGGCGATACACTCCTAAAATAACCCCTGCTCACCCACTTGGTAGCTTGGCACGAGCAGACAGGCTTATCTCAGAGGCAGTGTGTAAAGCATTTGTGAACACATACAGTAACACAGTGAAAACACTACAAATGGACACCACACCAGTTTAGAAAAATAAGTAATCTTTATCTAAATAAGACCAAACGGCAAAAATCCATAATACAGTATAAAAAATAAGGTTCTCAAATGGTAGAAATAGCTCAGTTCAATGCAAGTTGTAAATGCGACACTTTTCCAACAAAGCACCTTAGATGCGTCACGCAAAACAAACAAAAGGGTCGCAGGGAAGGCGATGCGTCAGTTCCTTGCTTCGGCGGAGGCGAGGCACCTGTTCCTTACTGCAGCGCAGGGGAGGCGATGCGTCTGTTCCTTACCGGAGAGGAGGGGATGCGTCTGTTTCTTACTGCATTCCGGTTACGATGCGACAAGATGGCGCCTCGATGCGTGGCGACGATCTGGTGCAATGCGACAAAATGGCGGCTCGATGCGACGATCTGGACGATGCGTGAACGTTTGCAGCCGCACGGCAGGTGCTGCGATGATCTTCTCGGCGATGCGCCGGGACTCGGTGTGGATGCGGCGCGCTTGTTCTCCGTGGCTCGGCAATGCGTCGGGACCCGGTGCGGATGCGGCACACGTCTTCTCCGTGACTCTGCGATGCGTCGAGAATCGGTGCGGATGCAACACGCTTCTTCCTCGTTGAGTCGATCTTCCAGTTGCCAACAACAAACAGTCTCTAGAGGTCCTAAACAGCAGCAGGCACCTCTTTGCAGGTTTGAATTCCCAGCAAGGAAATTCAGGGGAACTGGTGGTGAAGTCTTTGTGTCCCTGAGACTTCAGACAGGAGGCAAGCTCAGTTTCAAGCCCTTGTAGATCTTCCTCAAGATGACAAAGCAAGCATCAAAGTCTTTTTTCTCCTTTACCTGTCAACAAGTAACCACTGCAGGCCAACCCCAAACAGCAAACAGCACAGGGGCAGTAATCTTCCTTCAGCTTCTCCGGTTCTTCTCCTTGGCAAAGGTTCCTCTTGAATTCCCAGAAGTGATCTAAAAGTCTGGGGTCTGGGCCCCTCTTTTTAACACACAAATTCTTTGTTCTCTGAAGGCAGAGAGTGTCTGTACCCAGCCAAAACCAGTTCTGTCCTCACTGGTGCAGCTTCCTGGCAGGAGGTGGAGACAGCATTGTTGAAAGCAGACCTGGCCCAGGAAGGTGAAAGGAAATCTCCTCCCCCTACTCTAAATTCAACCCAGGTCCCATTCAGCCCAGCCCTGACTCATCAGACTGCCGGAGCCACTGCCCTCTCCCAGCTCCTGTCACTCACAAGCCAGACATGCAATACACAAACCTAGCAGAGGCATACTGGATGGTTAGGCAAGAAAATACCCATTTTCTAAAAGTGGTATTTTCAAACACAGAATGTAAAAATCAACCACAGTAAAAGATGCACTTTAACATTCTGAGTTCAGGCATACTAAACTTTATTTTCCTATCTTGTTCTTAGGGCTAGTTATGTTTATAAGCTGTTATAAACTAACTGCCCATTCTGGCCTATGGGAACAGATAGCCTTGCAATAGTGAAAAACGAAATTGGCAGTATTTCACTATCAGGACATGCCACACACATCAGGGCATGTCCTACCTTTACATACAATGCACCCTGCCCACAGGGGTACCTTGGGCCTACCTCAGGGGTGACTAACATGTAGAAAAGGGAAGGTTTAGGGACTGGCAAGTGTGCACACTTGCCAAATCGACATGGCAGTCCCAGACTGCACACAGGCTCTGCAATGGCAGGCATGAGCCGCATTTTAAAAGCTGCTTCTGTAGGTGGCACAATTAGTGCTGCAAGCCCACATGCAGCATTTGATTTACAGGCCATGGGCACATATGGTGCACTGTACTAGGGTCTGACAAGTAAATCAAATCAGCCAATCATGGAATCACTAATCCATTACATCAATTTACAACAGGGAGCACTTGCACTTTGGCACTGAACAGCAGTGGCAAAGTGCCCAAAGCATCTAGACCAGCAAAAACAGATGAGGCAACAGCAAAAAAATGGAAGGGAGACCCACGCCAATGGTGCCAAGTCTAACACGTGTCCCCGCCAGCTGAAATGTGGGGAGAACTACCCACCCTCTTGGGAGTTCTCTGCACTAAGGCGGAAAAATCTGGACAGACCATCAGCATTGGCGTATTCTGTACCAGGGCGGTGTTCCAGCGTAAAGTCCATCCCCTGTAGGGAAATGGACCACCTCAACAGTTTTGGATTCTCACCCCTCATCTGCATCAACCATCTGAGGGGTCTGTGGTCTGTCTGAACCCGGAAGTGAGTCCTAAACAAGTATGGTCTCAACTTCTTCAGTGCCCAGACCACAGCAAATGCCTCACGCTCAATCACACTCCACCTCTGTTCCCGTGGAAGTAACCTCCTACTGATGAAGGCTACAGGTTGGTCTAGGCCCTCTTCATTCATCTGTGAAAGCACAGCCCCACACCATGCTCTGAAGCATCTGTCTGCACAATGAATTCCTTTGAGAAGTTGGGCGCCTGAAGCACGGGCGCCCTGCACATGGCAGATTTCAGGGCATCAAAAGCTTTCTGGCAGGCATCAGTCCAGTTCACTTTCTTGGGCTGCTTCCTGGAAGTCAGCTCTGTCAAGGGGGCAACAATGCTGCCATACCCCTTGACAAATCTCCTGTAATACCCTGTGAGTCCTAAAAAGGCTCTCACCTCTGTCTGGGTCTTGGGGGGTTCCCAAGCCAGAATGGTATCAATCTTGGGCTGTAGGGGCGCCACCTGGCCGCTCCCAACTTGGTGTCCCAAGTACACCACAGAACCCTGCCCGATCTGGCACATACTTGCCTTGATCATGAGGCCTGCCCTCCGCAGCGCCTTCAACACTTCCCAGAGGTGGTGCAGATGTTCCTCCCAAGTGGCACTGAACACTGCAATGTCATCCAGGTAGGCGGCACTGAAATCCTCCAGCCCAGCCAACACCTGGTTGACCAACCTCTGAAAGGTGGCAGGGGCATTCTTCATCCCAAAGGGCATCACCCGGAATTGGTAGTGCCCATCTGGTGTGGAGAATGCTGACCTCTCTCTTGCCCCATCAGTTAAGGCGATCTGCCAGTACCCAGACTTTAAGTCGAACGTACTGAGGTACCGGGCAGCCCCCAATGAGCTCATCAGCTCTGGGGATGGGGTGCGCGTCAGTCCTGGTGACTGAATTGAGCCCTTGGTAGTCCACACAGAACCGGAGTTCTGGGGTGGCACCGGGTGCGGTAGCCTTCAGGACCAAGACCACTGGACTGGCCCAAGGACTGTCTGAGGGCTCAATCACCCCTAGCGCTAACATCTTGGAGACCTCCTCCTTGATGCAACCTCTGACCCTGTCAGTCACTCTGTAAATCTTGTGTTTTACTGGAGGACTGTCCCCAGTGTCCACATCATGGACGCACCACTGAGTGACACCAGGGGTCAGGGAGAACAGGTCAGAAAACTGTCCCAACAGTTGGCGACAGTGATTCTGCTGCTCAGGGGTCAGGGCGGTAGAGAGGTTCACACCGTCCACTGACCCGTCTTGCTCTTTTGCAGACAGGAGGTCAGGAAGAGGCTCAGTCTCCTCTTCCATTCCAGCATCTGTTGCTAAGAGCATGCCCACTTTGGACCTCTCCAAGTGGGGCTTCAGGCGGTTCACAAGCAGGACCCGCAAAGGGTTCCTAGGAGACTGCAAGTCCACCAAGTAGGTGACATTGCTCTTGCGCTCCACTACCTCAAATGGGCCGGTCCACTTATCCTGGAGCTCACAAGGCTCCACTGGGGCCATGACCCAAACTTTTTGTCCAGGCTGAAACTCGATCAGAGTGGCATTGTGATCATACCACCGTTTCATCTCTTCCTGGCTGGTTTCCAGATTCGCCTGAGCGAGTTGTCTGAAACGCCTAGTCAGGTTTTTGAAGGCCAGCATGTAGCTATATACATCCTGGGGAGGTTTACTGGGAGCTTTCTCCCAGCCTTCTTTCACCAAACTCGGAGGTCCTCTCACAGGATTGCCGTACAGCAGTTCAAAGGGACTGAACCCTAAGGACTTCTATGGCACCTCTCTGTAAGCAAACAGAAGGCATGGCAAGAGGACGTCCCACTTACGCCTCATGGGTTCCTCAAGACCCATAATCATGCCCTTCAGGGTCCGGTTGAATCTCTCAACCAGCCCATTACCTTGGGGGTGGTAAGGAGTGGTGAACTTATAGGTTACACCACACTCCTGCCACAGGGACTTCATATACTTAGATATGAAGTTGGTACCACGGTCTGACACCACCTCTCTGGGGAACCCCACACGGGAGAAAATCCCCATCAACGCACGACCCACCACGGGCGCCGTCACAATCAGGAGAGGGATGGCTTCCGGGTACCGGGTGGCATGGTCCACCAAGACCAGGATGAACCTGTTGCCCATGGCTGTCTTGGGATCCAGAGGCCCCACAATGTCAATGCCCACCCTTTCAAAGGGGGTGCTGACCACAGGGAAAGGTTGGAGAGGAGTCTTGTGCTTCCTCCCGCTCTTACCACTTGCCTGGCAAGTCTGACAAGTCCTGCAATGAGTATCTGAACTCTTGCGCATTTGGGGCCAGTAAAAGTGGGTGACAAGCCTATCAAAGGTCTTGTCTTGCCCCAAATGTCCTGCTAAAGGCACATCATGAGCCAGACCCAGTAGGAAGGCTCTGAAGCGCTGGGGTACCACCAGCACACGGGCTGACCCAGGCTCAGCAACCTTAGGCTCACTATACAGGAGACCATTTTCCCAGTAAATCCAATGTGATCCAGACTGATCACCTGCTGCCTGGTTTGCAGCCTTTTGCCGCAATCCCACAAGAGAAAGGCACTTCTTCTGCTCCTCACAGAACTCTTCCCTGGAGGGGCCTCCTTCCTGCTGCCAATGGGTCAGCTCAGGCAGTCCCCCAGTTCAGCCACTTGTTCCCCTGTAGGTTCCAGGGCATCCCCCTCAAGGTCTGCCTCCTCCTGGACCGTGGGAACTTCGGGGGCCGGTTTCCCGCACCCCCTGCCTCTTCTCTTTAAGGCAGGCACCTGGGCCACTCTCTCAGGCTCCAGGTCCTCTTGAACACCCTTACCGGCTGCCATTGACCGAGTGTTCACACACGCCCACTCAGGCAGACCCAACATCTCCAACTGAGACCTTCTCTCCACCTTAGCCCAAGGGGAGCTCTCCAAATCATTGCCTAGCAGACTGTCAACAGGCATGGTGGCCTCACAGCTACTTGAAAAGTACCTGAGACCCCCCCCACTCAAAGGGAACCAGTGCCACCTTGCAGTGACACTCTGAATTGTCAGTGGCAACTACCGGGTAGACTGCGTTGGGGATCACCTGCTCTTCAGACATCAGCCGACAACTGACAGCTGTCACACTGGCTCCGGTGTCTCTCAGAGCCTCCACCCTGTGGCCATTGATGGTCACCCACTGCCTGTACTTCTTAGTGTTATCAGGCAGCTGAGTTCTAGGGACCATCTCACTGTCTCCTAAAGATACTAGGGACATCTCTGCGGGACCCCACCCGCCTTGGGCACCCGACTCCTCCCCCAGGGCTACACTAGCCATCTGCCGGGGCGGTGCACCAGTGGGTGCAGCGTTAACCTTTTTGGGACACTTAGGATCCCAAAAGAAGTGGCCCATCTGACCACAACCAAAACATGTCTTGAGACCCCTCTGAGCAGACTTATCTGTCTGGGTCCCGGGCTTCTTCTCAGTGGGAGGCTGGGAACCCTTACCTTGGTTCCCTTGGGGATTACTTTGGGGCCCTTTCTGGAACTCCTTCTGTTTACCCTTGCCCCCCCACTCTTCTGCTGGGGAGTCTCCCACAAGACCCTTGTGGACCCTGGTACTGACCCAGAGGTCCGCCTCCACAGCAAGCTTCCTGGGATCAGTCAGCTTACTATCAATCAGGTGCTGGCGTAGCTCTGGAAAACAACTACTGGACAAGTGCTCCCATGCAATCAAATCATAGAGCTCCTGAAAATCATTTACTTTGCTACCCTTCACCCAACCATCCAATCCTCTGCAAAAAAAAGACACATATTCCACCCAGGTGCTAGATTCCAGCTTCTTGCAGTTTCAAAATTTCTGCCTATAAAGCTCTGGGGTCAATCCATATCTGGCTATTAATGCTTCCTTCATTGGGGCATAGGACATCTGATCCTCTTTGGGCAATGCTAGTAAGGTATCCCTTCCTTCATCCATAAAGCGGTTCCACAACCCCGCTCCCCAATCTTTCTCAGGGACCCGGTGGGACATCATGGCTACCTCATAGGCCTTAAACCACTGCCCAATGTCCTCCCTCTTCATGACTTCCCTAATGACATCCTTGGGAATATATACTCTTCCTTCTACAGGCACTGAAGGTGTGCTGCCACCAGAGGGAGAAATCTGTAAGCTCTGTGCCTTCAGCTCCCTCACCACTGTCTCATGCTCTAAAAGCATCTTCTTCTCTTCCATGGCTAACCTCTTATTTTCTAACTCCAATTTCTTAATTTCTATGTCATTCGGACTCCCCACTATGAGCTTGGCTAGCTCCATCTCATGTGCTCTGCTTTTCTCCCTGTCCTCCAACTCCTCTGGGGACGGGCCCTTTGAAGAAACACTGCTGCCCACTCTAGAAGGCACTTTCCCCCCAGCTAGGCCCAATGGCCCCTCCAGCTGCCCATCTATATTCTCTGCCTCCTCCCTAGGCTCTTCAGGATGCTCACTGGCATTCCTAGATTCCAACCAGGCTCTCAGCGCCTATTGGTATTCTTCCTTCCTGGTGAGGCCTCTTATAGAGATTTTAAATTTCTTGTAAACAGCTTTGAGGTGTGGCACAGTGTAGGTATCAACCCTCTCTTCTTCAAATTCAGTATCCACAGATGCAATGGATGCTGCTTTCCTCATGGTGAAAACATTGGCAGTTCTCAACAAATAGAAGTTCCAAGGAAAAACTCTACCAAAATGTATGTGGTCGCGTCATGGTCTGCACTCACTAGGAGTGTACACCAATCACTGTATGTAAATCACAAATGCAAGTCCAAATCCTCACCGCTGACCACCAATGTTAGAAATGGGGGTCTCTAGTTGGCAGAGGTAGGTACCTTTGTCCAAATAGGGGCCCTTGCTTCTAGTCAGGGTAAGGGGTATACACTCTTAAAATAACCCCTGCTCACCACCTTGGTAGCTTGGCACGAGCAGACAGGCTTATCTCAGAGGCAGTGTGTAAAGCATTTGTGAAGACATACAGTAACACAGTGAAAACACTACAAATGGACACCACACCAGTTTAGAAAAATAAGTAATCTTTATCTAAACAAGACCAAACGGCAAAAATCCACAATACAGTATCAAAAATAAGGTTCTCAAATGGTAGAAATAGCTCAGTTCAATGCAAGTTGTAAATGCAACACTTTTCCAACAAAGTACCTTAGATGCGTCACGCAAAACAAACAAAAGGGTCGCATGGAAGGCGATGCGTCAGTTCCTTGCTTCGTGGGAGGCGAGGCACCTGTTCCTTACTGCAGCGCAGGGGAGGCGATGCGTCTGCTCCTTACCGGAGAGGAGGGGATACGTCTGTTTCTTACTGCGTTCCGGTTACGATGCGACAAGATGGCGCCTCGATGCGTGGCGACGATCCGGTGCGATGCGACAAAATGGCGGCTCGATGCGATGCGATGATCTGGACGATGCATGAACGTTTGCAGCCGCACGGCAGGTGCTGCGACGATCTTCTCGGCGATGCGTCGGGACTCGGTGTGGATGCGGTACGCTTCTTCTCTGTGGCTCGGCAATGCGTCGGGACCCGGAGCGAATGCGGCATGCGTCTTCTCCGTGACTCGCGATGCATCGGGAATCGGTGCAGATGCGACACGCTTCTTCCTCGTTGCGTCGATCTTCCAGCTCCCAACAACAAACAGTCTCTAGAGGTCCTAAACAGCAGCAGGCACGTCTTTGCAGGATGGAATTCCCAGCAGGGAAATTCAGGGGAGCTGGTGGTGAAGTCTTTGTGTCCCTGAGACTTCAGACAGGAGGCAAGCTCAGTCTCAAGCCCTTGGAGATCTTCCTCAAGATGACAAAGCAAACAGCAAAGTCCTTTTTCTCCTTTCCTTGGCAACAAGTAACCACTGCAGGCCAACCCCAAACAGCAAACAGCACAGGGGCAGTAATCTTCCTTCAGCTTCTCCGGTTCTTCTCCTTGGCAAAGGTTCCTCTTGATTTCCCAGAAATGATCTAAAAGTCTGGGGTCTGGGCCCCTCTTTTTATACACACAAATTCTTTGTTCTCTGAAGGCAGAGAGTGTCTGTACCCAGCCAAAACCAGTTCTGTCCTCACTGGTGCAGCTTCCTGGCAGGAGGTGGAGACAGCATTGTTGAAAGCAGACCTGGCCCTGGAAGGTGAAAGGAAATCTCCTCCCCCTACTCTAAATTCAACCCAGGTCCCATTCAGCCCAGCCCTGACTCATCAGACTGCCAGAGCCACTGCCCTCTCCCAGCACCTGTCACTCACAAGCCAGACATGCAATACACAAACCTAGCCGAGGCATACTGGATGGTTAGGCAAGAAAATACCCACTTTCTAAAAGTGGTATTTTCAAACACAGACTGTAAAAATCACCCACACTAAAAGATGCACTTTAACATTCTGAGTTCAGGCATACTAAACTTTATTTTCCTATCTTGTTCTTAGGGCTAGTTATGTTTATAAGATGTTATAAACTAACTGCCCATTCTGGCCTATGGGAACAGATAGCCTTGCAATAGTGAAAAACGAAATTGGCAATATTTCACTATCAGGACATGCCACACACATCAGGGCATGTCCTACCTTTTACATACAATGCACCCTGCCCACAGGGGTACCTTGGGCCTACCTTAGGGGTGACTAACATGTAGAAAAGGGAAGGTTTAGGGACTGGCAAGTGTGTGCACTTGCCAAATCGACATGGCAGTCCCAGACTGCACACAGGCTCTGCAATGGCAGGCCTGAGCCGCATTTTACAAGCTGCTTCTGTGGGTGGCACAATCAGTGCTGCAAGCCCACCAGCAGCATTTGATTTACAGGCCTTGGGCACACATGGTGCACTGTACTAGGGTCTGACAAGTAAATCAAATCAGCCAATCATGGAATCACTAATCCATTACATCAATTTACAACAGGGAGCACTTGCACTTTGGCACTGAACAGCAGTGGCAAAGTGCCCAAAGCATCTAGACCAGCAAAAACAGATGAGGCAACAGCAAAAAAATGGAAGGGAGACCCACGCCAATGGTGCCAAGTCTAACATTCATGTTATGCATGCATGTGTCCCTCTGTGGTATGTACCTACATGTGCTTACACATGTCAAAAGCCACCTTGTTAATGTTCCAAATCCTTCTTTAAATGAAGATCTCTCATAACTCTAAGTGTAGACATCATACATTTGTTGAAGTCATATTGTTAAATTAGTGGAAAATGTAGACCAGTTTGTCATCAGGGCCAAGAATGATCAAATGAAAAGCATGACAGTGTGGAAGGTACACGATAATCACAGGAACAGACTTCATTATAAACCCTCCCTCTATCATCGCATTAAGACTCTGCTTGCCTGCTCACGTTGTCTAACTAATATTTCAACAAAGATTAATTAAAATAATAAGGAACCGGTGGCATGAGACCACAGCTGGCATAGAATTGAAACGAGGGACAACAATATAATTAGGTTGGCTCAATGAGTTATTATAGCTGATAAATTAAAATGGCAGTGAAGATTATGATATGTTTGGTACCTGGTAGGCTTACTGCAAAGCAAATATATATCTTTTTTTACAGTGCATGCATTTTGCCATAGCGCTATTTCTAAATAACCTACCCATAGAGTTCAACAACTGAAGGGTCCTTTTCTTAACTTTATTCAAAGATTAGTCATGATCACCATACTAAACTATTGCCATGAGCACTACTGAACACTCACCGAGAAACATCTCAGAAGTGACAGTGATCGAGATTATGAGCAAAACTGCAAGACCATATTTAATATATAAAAAATAAGAACACATATAACCGCCTGGAGTGCCTCCCATTGTCTGCCACTTGAAAGCAGGATTGATTTTAAAGCTTTTTGCATTATCCACACATTATCCACATGGTACACTAGGTCCAGATCCTTACAGTAACTGGCAACACACTAAAACCCTTTCAGAAACTTGCATCAGCTTATTTGTTTTGAGCCATGCAAAGAGAATTTAGTAGATCCAGGAGCAGCCTTAACATTCCATTCTCTTCTTTGTTATAATTTCATAAGTGATATTTTCCTGTTGTATCACAAACAAGTGAGAGGCTCCCCACTTTTCCAGTTTCCTAATGCTAAGTCAGTCTGAGCGCTTTCAATCATGGGATGGGTGTGGGAAATGCTTATAAAGTATAAAACAGAAAACCCACAGTGAGTAGCAGGTAATATACTATTAAAAGCACTAGGCCCTTATTTAGCTTACTAGTGCAGTATATCCTATGGCACTGTAAGACAGAGCATGGGATATCTGACACATTTTGACAGAGTATCCTGTCCACCAAACTCAAAGTAAGGTCCTTAATCTTTAGTAACATCTGCATTAGACAACAGATGCCTCCACTCTGTTACTCTTCTTAGCACCTTGCTGGTCCAGCTGGAGCAGAGTTAACCCCTTAGTTCCTGTCAGCACTGTCCTTTACCTAGGGGTTTGTCTAAGACACTAGCAGTTTCTTATACATTTACAACAACATGGGTATACAAAATGTCGGAACATTTAGAACATGAATACTTTCCCCTTGGTTTTCAGTTTCATCTCGTTTAGTTTTTCCAATAGGGAGTCAGTCAATGCTGACTTGATTTCCTAGCATCTACATATCCTATTTTTCTAGGTATCACCCAAAATTCTGCTTTTCATTAAATAAATGGTACAATCACTGGGGGCAATCAAGTTTAATGTGCATTGTATCTCCTTCCCGAGCGGAGGCAGTGAGTGCAATAGATGTGTGCAGCCAATGATTACAGGACCGTAGCCTAGGAAGTGTGTTCCTGTTGCTTGTGGCATCCTTAACACATACATGAATGAAGATGCAGAGTGTACAAACCTACTGACTACACATTCTTAATAAGTGAGCTGTGACAGGCATGGTAACTTCTGGCATTGGCTTACACCGGAATGAGCTTTTAATAGCTATTTGCCACAGGCCTACAGTGCTAGTGTGGCATGTACTGTTGAATCAATATGAGTTGTTTCTTGTTTTGTTGGTTTTGCTACATGATAAAGTGTCATTATTAGCCTCTTTGTTGTCAGTGTATGCAATCAGCTTATTTATCACTTCTCTGTGGGAGCAAAATAGTACCCCAAAATGTGGACACCTCAAACTTTACCTCATTCGGTTCTCCCACTGTTTACTGGATCGGAGACAATATTAAATCTTAATTTCATTAATCAATTAAGGTACCTCCCCAAATGTTAATTAGCAGAGTAAAAACAGTTCACCAAATAGTGGGGACCACTCAATAACTAAGTTCTAGATCAATGAAAAGTTAAAGGGTTTATTACAAGATTCAAAATAAGCTGTACAGAGTCAACGCCATGAAGGCTCTCATGTGAAAAGTTAAACAGAGTATGTAAAAGTCTCAATTGGCAGCAAAATAATGAGAAAATTGGGCAGTGTCCCTAGCAGCATAGAAAAGCTCAGGAAAATCTCTGGCTCACCCCCAGAATCGAGGTGTTCTTTTACACAATTTGTGCGTAGTAAATTAGAAACCTACAGAATCATTGTAGAGTGAGCAAAAGTATCATTTCTCAGAACACAATAATACACATCATTACCTTAACACATGAGCTCCACCCCATTTCTAAAAATAAATTATTCAACACTCTCTAAGCTAATGCCATCCTGAGATATTCAAACAAAAATGAAACATTTAGATAATACGACTTTCTCCCAATTAATTGACTCAGTGAAGAAACCGATGAGATAGATACATGTTGCTATTTTACATCTGCACCATAGCAAGTTCAACACTAGCAAGGCAACTACTGCAGTGAAACCAAACCATTATGTCATCAGCTTATTGTGTTCTGCATAGCCTGTGAGGAGGGGATGCGTTCAGGGGAGAAGCAGGAGTGAATGACAGAAATGGCATCCATCTTGTTCAAAATGGAGATTTATACAGACATGTGGCCTAACTAAAACATATTAATAACATCACTTCTATGTATCATATGAAATGTGTTTCGACTGCAACTATTTAATCCAATCTATTTATGCAGGATCATGTCTAAAATAGCATATCACACGTTATTATTAGTGCACAAAATGATAAACTTAAAAACAATCCCACAGCACCTATTTTGTTGTGGTGCGCCATGACATGTCTCGCTTCTAAACTGCGGCATCTGTCTGGGAGCTGCTCGGTTACTAGACAACAAATAACACTCAACAGGCTACTATGCCAAACCATCCAGATGTTGCAATATGTGCAACACATTAAAGAAAGACAGTCGTGAGAAATGAGGCATCCAAAATAGAGCACAAAACAGAAGTGTTTGATTGAAAATGAGAGAAACAAGCCGCCTTTGTAATATTTGAACAGAACATTAATGTTGGCCTTTACAGAGCATGTCAAGGACTTGACTGGAGGTAAAAATGAGTTCACCTTTGTTGCCCTTGACATCTGGGGTAAAGAAACAGCTAAACCTTTAACTTCCGTTGAGAAACTGATTTGTAGTATTTTTTGAGTTCAAGTTTGGTCACTGCAAGATGTGTTACTGCTTTGCACATTAGGAGATTGGCCATTTAAGTTCTTGGAAAACTGCCAATCCAGCTCCCTGGGTCATCGTTTTCAAGTCCTTTTTCTCGGATGCGCTTTCTGTTCTTGAAATGTGCTCCCTTTATAAACCGAGGAATGGTCATCTGGGATGCTTTCTGCCAGGGACTTGATAAATACCTAGTAATGGGAATTTCCCAATAAAACGACACTGTGTTTATGTTGGAACACTGAGCTCATGCAGCTGTTCTTAAATGCATGTGTATATATTTCATGTGTAAAGCATGCAAAAGCATGGTTTTAAGCTTAGTTCGATGGCTTAATTTAATGCCTTTATTGGACTAGAACAAAAGAGCCACCCTGATAAAGGCTCTCCTGGTACTTTGGGACAACTAAACACAAACATCCAGCAGACTAACTGACTAATCAATCATGAGCACAGTTTAGTTGTAACCCAACAAAAGTAAATATGTACCTAGTTGTATTTAATTAATAGTATTTTCTAATTAACACACAAAGTACTTCAGAATATTTCACATGCTTATAACATCAGGCATGGTTATGAATCCATATTGTAAAGTTCAATACAAAACACGACCAACTTAGAAAAAAAAATAACTGTTAATATTGGGGAATCCAAGAAAGCAATCATTAATATGAAAACAGTTCTAACAAATGAGGAAATTAGATGGGAAATAAATACTTTGCTGGGGTAGGTCTCTAACTGAATGATGAGGTAAGTAGTTATTAATACCAATATTTTTTTTATAATTGAAGTTGCAGAAACATGAATAATCAATATTCTTACGCATGGAGTGCCATGTGGTTGCTTTCATTGATAAAGCTGAAGGTCCGTCTTGGTGAAGCTGGTTGCCAAAAATTACATTCACTTGGGAGGTACAAGATTGGAATTTGATGAAAAGTCTAGCTGTTTTAGGCACTTTGTCACATGTTCTGATATGTGTTTTTTAACTCCCAGTCAGTCCCCAACAGATTATTGTTCTGGACCTGGGCTGCGCTGTAATGGCATATATGCCTTTTTATTTCTGCACGAGATGGATTCATGGTCTTATTTTGAGTTGTTCTTTTGAAAATGTCACTATATCACTTTAAATGGTTAATGTTATCTTGAAATAATTATTCTATGAAATTTCAGTTGAGGACTTGCAGATTTGGCACCAAAATCTTGCAGACCACATTGCTATTATTTTAGTGGAAATCCACATCTTGCTTATTATGACATGTTGAAATATCAATTGTTCATTCAAAAGGGTCAGAGAATCAGATTCTTACTATGTGTTGTCTTTGCGGATCATGAGTGCTTGGATTAATATGGCTCCAACTGATAAATTGTGTTGCTTCTATGCAACTTTTACCAAGTCGCGGAAACATACTTTGCTCTCTGATACAGTTCTTCATCCAATCAGCACTGCACATGTAGATTGTTTTATCCCGAACCTATAAATTGTGGTTATGGAACTTGGCTGCATAGTTTAATGAATTCTAAAGGTAGATTGCCGATGCTCTCCCTGATTTCGTACTTTAATAGTTTTTATCATGTTAATGTTTTGAGGAGTAAATAATTATTGAAATATGCTTGGACGGTTGATCACAGCCTTTAGGAAAAAAAATATGTACATTCAAAAATGTAATCAACACACCACATATGTTTGCTTAGGGGTGCCCCGATTTCACAAACAATCTTGTGGTCTTATAATGAAGAAGAAACAAGACACACATGCACGTTTGCAGGACATTTGTTAAAAGATTTTGTTGACCCTCGGTACAGTAGTAACGTTTTGAAAGAGCCTGAAAGCATGAATGTAAGCTAAATTACTTTGAGTTATTTTCCTTTCCTTCGAGTTAATCCTTCCATGGAGTGTTATGTCTGGTTCTCTAATTTAATTCTCTGATGGATGGGACAGTCATATATGAGATAAAGTATCATCCTCTATACATTATAAAGATCTTGCAAGTCATTAAGGAGTTCCATGACCATATATAGAGGTAGGAGCTGAAGGTGAGTTCCTCTGTAAATTCATTGATTTCCAAAGTGACATACAATCAGGCAATGCCCCATAGGCTTCTCTGAAAGCTCGGTTTGTGGGCTTGTTTTTTGGTTGTTTATGTGCATGCCCGATTTATGTTCTGCTGAGCAGATTTTTGCTGTCAGTTAATGTGATATTGAAACAAACCTTGCCTACAGTACGCTCAAATCCATGCCGTCTTTCATACCTGGCAAAACACTTATACAGTGTGTTTTTACAACTTCAAAACTACCCAATTTTGCAAACATGGACCATTTTTTCAGCTACCTAATTCACTGATGATACCCACCTTTATTTTGGTGCCTGTGCCTATTTTTTGGCCCAGTGCGGCCCTGCTTGCAATATCCTTGTGATTTACAACAGAGTGCTTTATTCCTTATAATACATAACCATACATCACCCTTCCAAAAAACCACTTAAATCCTTACTGCCTTGCTCTTTCATGTCTTATAGAAAGGTTCTCTAGTTGGTAGAAGTATGACAGTCAGGGTAAGTCAGATACACACCCTAAATTACCCTGTGCTCACCCTCTGGTAGCTTGGCACAGAGCAGTCAGGCTTACTTTACGAGGCAATGTGTACAGTATTTGTGCAACACTTAAAATTACAGTAACACAGTGACAACATCACAAAATGACTTCCCACCAGTTTAGAACAATATGGAATACGTATCTGATGAAAACAAGACCAAAACAACAACAATACAATTAGTAGAACTGAAGATAAGAATTTATAAAGATTAAAAATGGAAACAGTGCTTAGAAGTCAATAGTGGTCAAAGGGTTACTTAAGGTCATGAGGGACCAGTGCAAATCCAAAGTTCAGCCCAACCACAGTGGAGGCCAGGCTGGCTACAGGACCCAGACAGGTCTTGCTAAAGAAATACCTTGGATGGAGCTTTTGTCGACGTAGAGAGCTGGCTGCGTCATCGTTGAGCTGCGCAGAGGGGGTCCCACATTGTCGTCAAACTCTGATAAACTGCAGGTGTTGCGTCGTCGTTGAGCGACTTTGGCAGTGGTATCACTGTCATTTTTGAGTCACACTGGCTGTGAAGCCACTGTCGTCGAGCAGCCGCTGCATCGACAACGAAGGGTGGTGCGTCAGCGCCGATTGGTGCAAAGTTGCTGCTGTGTCAATGTCAAGGGTTAAAACAGCTGCAAAACCCACTTCTTAGGCCCAGGACTGGAGGGGGCACCTCAGGCAAGGGTAGGACTCACAGATGGAGTCCAGCAGCATCAGGAGAGTTGCAAGAAGTCTTTTTTGGCTCTAAGACTTCAGAGAACAGTAGCAAGCCAACAAACCAGGGGTTCAAGGAGGTAGAGAGCAGGTCCAGTCCCTCCCACTCCCAGGCAAGAAGCAGCAAGCAGCAGGCCAACGCAACAGAGCAAGTTGTGAAGTGGCAGTCTCTCCTGCAGCACAGCAGCTCTTCTTCCAGGCAGAATGTCCTTGGGTCCAGCAAAGTTCTGATCTGGTGGTGTCAGGGGTCCAGTACTTGTACCCAAATGTGCCTTTGAAGATGGGAAGATATGTGCCTGTGGACGATCACAGGTTCCCTGCCTTTCCTACCCTGGCTCCAGACACACTACAGGGGGGTATGCAGGACATTGTGTGGGGACAGGCACAGCCCTGTTCAGGTGCAAGCGTCGGCTTTTCCTTCCGAATCTACCCAAGGAAGGCCCATCAGCCTGGTGATGGGTCATCAGAATGCAAATGTCACACCCCTTCTCCCTTTCAGTGACTGTTAGAAATAGGATTTCTGGTTGGCTAGGGCAAGCGCCTAAGCCAGGCAGAAACCACCACTCTAGTCAGGGCAAGGGAGTTAAACACTGAAGATAACCCCTGCTCTCACCCCCTTGGTAGCTTGGCACGAGCAGTCAGGGTTATCCCAGAGGCAATGTGTAAAGCGTTTGCACAACACACACACACAGCAGCGACACACTAGGCACACCACAAAAGAAACTCCACACAAGGTTATATAAAACAAATAGCCTTTGTATTATCCAGAACACATTAGAATCATAATCACACATATACACTGTGCCAACTGGCACTAGGCAATATTTACAGGGGATTATATACACAGGACAGGGCCAATCGGGCCACTGTCAGAACCTTTAGAAAGCACTAGTAGCACATATGAAACACAACCAGTGACTACTGGTAAAATACTTTACTTAGCATGAGCATGGGCGACATAAACGCATTATGTCTGCATCACCTTAGGCATAAAACATATTAGGAATAAACCACATTACGCAACCTCTGTAGGCATAAAACACATTATGCAATAGGCATCATAAGCATAAACATATTATGCATTAACTCACAATTAGGAGGGCACCTTAGTGACACTCCCCAGGTGCATGCATCACCTTTGGGCCTTGCGCCCTATCAACACCATAAAGCTGAACCTAGGCCAACTGGCCTTCTGTGGGGCTGAAATGCCCTTTGTCCAAAATGTCAGGCCTTGTACTCGGGCCTTCCACTGGCCCTTTTGCTGCCAAAGCAGCCAAACCACGGTGTGCATTGCCCTGGGGGCGTGGGGTGCAACTCACCCCTTCCTCATAGTGAAGCAACAAACAAAATGCCCCCGGGTTGCAGCTGCCCATAGTCAGGGCGGTGCAGCTGTAGAAATCGGAACCAACAGGCACTGGCACCACCGTGCCTTTCAGGTCCCACTCCGGGATCTATGGAGCCAGAACTGCCCAAAAAGAAATTGGCCCAGGCGCCCCGGTTCCTCCAGGAGCGCCGACACTGCTCGCTGTGAGCCCCACTCACTGGGACTCTTGTTTGACTCCTCCGCCTGGACACAGGACTCTGGCAGGGAGCCCGCGAGGCTCCGGTCCCGCTTCTCCTTTCCAGACTCCGTGGGGACTCTTTGCTTCCCCTAGGCATCTGGCAATGCACTCGGGCGGCTGGACTTCCCTCACTGGGTTGCACGGGCTTGCTTCTCCTCGGCTGTGCGAGGCTCCGGCTTTCCTTCCGGCTTCACTTCCTCACTGCCCTCGGCATCGTAGGCCCTGCCCCCAGTCAGGCAGCCGGCGCCTGGCTTCCGGGTCGCTGCAGCGGCTCTTCTCCCTCAGCGCCGAAGTGTGGGGTAGGCACCCGCCGTTACCGGAACACAAATGCGGGTTGGGCTCCTGCTCCTCAAAATTTGCAAATGCGGCAGAACCTCAGCAAATGCGGGGTGGGCTCCCGCCACTAGGAGCACCCAATTCTGGGTAGGCTCCCGCTACTACGAGCACACAAATGCGGGGTGGGCTCCCGCTGCTAGGAGCACACAATGTGGGGTAGGCTCCCGCCGGTCAGCTGCACAAACGCGGGGTGGGCTCCCGCTTCCCAGGCATCAATGAGGGGGAATCCCCACGTCGGGATTTCCTCCAAATAAGTTGCAGCTCAGCGCTGCAGAGCTCCAGCACTCTCCTGGAAAAGTAAATAGAGAGCGCCCATGAGGCGCTAAGGCCCCCACAGTTCCAGGGCAAAGGCTGGGCCCAGGCAGGCCAGCTCACAGGGCCCTCCAGCAGGGAGGCAGTCCCTCGTGGCAGTTCCTCCTGGGACCCAGCAGCAGCAAGTCACAAGGAAGCACAAAAAGCACCACCCTTTCATGGGGTCACAGCCCCAATATTTATACACCCTTTTCCTTTGTCTGCCCTTGGCACAGGGCTTGGGGGAACCAGCCTGAACTGGTTCTGTTTTTTTTTGGAGCACTCTGTTTACAGGGCGCCTCTTTCCCATTGTCAGGTGGGGGCTCGGTCATCAGACCACCACAGGGGGGCGGAGCCAGCATTCACCCAGGCAGGCACAGACCTATTCAGGGTCAGGGGACTACTCCTCCCACTACTCCAAATGCAGATCTCCCATTCAGCCTAGCACTGACTCACCCTGCCCTCCCACTCACCAGCCCCTGTCACTCCAAAGACAGACATGCAATCCTCATCAGGCAGGCAGACACATAGCACACAGAAATGCCAACTTCTAAAAGTGGCATTTCTAAAATAGTGATAATAAATCTGCGCACACCATTGCGCAGCATTTATTATTACTATTCCAAACATACCAAACTTGACCACGCTGCTCCTCTCATATCAGGAATTACCACTGAAACACTTATCAGGGAATCCCCAATGCATTCCTATGGGAGGGCAGCCTCACAGCAGTGAGAAACCAAAAGGGCTGTTTGTCACTACCAGGACATGTCACACACTTAAGGTACATGTCCTACCTTTTACCTACAATGCACCCTGCCCATAGGGCTAGCTAGGGCTTACCTTAGGGGTGACTGACATGCAGTAAAAGGGGGGTCACAGACATGGCACACACTTTAGGTGCCACGTCACAGCGGCAGTAACACTGCATGCACAGGCCCTGCAATGGCAGAGGCCTGAGACAGGTTTGAAAGGCTACTTCGGTGGGTGGCGCAAGCAGCGCTGCAAGCCCACCAGTAGCATTTAATTTACTGGCCCCGGGTATATGAGATACCACATTACTGGGGACTGACAGGTAAATTAAATATGCCAAACAGGTGTAGGCCAATCTTACCATGTTTACCACAGAGAGCACATGCACTTTACACTGGACAGCAGTGCTAAGGTGCCCAGAGTCCTAAAACCACCAACACCATGTCAGAACAAAGGCTAGGGGGAAGGCAAAAAGTTCAGGGATGACCCTGCAAAAAGGGCCAAGTCCAACAGTGACTGTCTAGAGGAAATGCACAAAGCCCAGCTGTCACTCAACCCAGATGTGTATTCAGAGGCAGGCAGAGGCACAGAATGGTTAAAGTAAGAAAATGCCAACTTTCTAAAAGTGGCATTCTCAGGCTTACCACTTAAAATGTGACTTCACCATAAATTGTGATTTTAAATTGGGAGTCCAGAGACACCAATTTCCAAATTTCTATCTGCTCCCAATTGGAAATTACACTTAAAAGATGATTAAGGCAATCCCAATGTTAACCTATAGGAGAGATAGGCCTTGCAGTAGTAAAAAACTAATTTAGCAGTTTTTCACTACCAGGACATTTAAAACTCAAAAGTACATGTCCCAATTTTTAAATACACTGCACCCTGCCCATGGGGCTGCCTAGAGCCTACTTTACGTGTGACTTATTTGTAATAAAAGGGAAAGTTTGGGCTTGGCACATAGTTTAACTTGCCAGGTTGAAATGGCATTTTAAAACTGCACACTCAGGCTCTGCAATGGCAGGCCTGAACCATGTTTAAAGGGTTACGGAGGGGGTGGCACAATCAGTGCTGCAGGCCCACTAGTAGCATTTAATTTACAGGCCCTGGACACATATAGTGCACTTTACTAGGGATTTATAGGTAAAATAAATATGCTAATTGTGGCTAAGCCAATGTTACCATGTTTAGTGTACAGAGTTTATGTACTTAAGCACTGGTTAGCAGTAGTAAAGTGCCCAGAATCATAAAGCCAGAAAATTAAAGCCAGCAAAACAGGAGGTTAGGAGGCACCAACGTCAGGGGAAACCATGCCAAGGATGCCAGGTCTAACAATGTCCATTGCAAATGAAAGGAGTGCATGCAGAATCTCTACTGTGAAATTAAATGCATCAAAATAGCAGTTAGTAATTTTTGGAAAAATTATATTTAAACAAATTTAATTTGTCAGGGTTAAAATACTGTGACTCAGATGTTGAAGAAACATGCAGAGATTCTATCTTTACTGTAATGAGCTATACCTATAAAACAAAATATTGCCATTGATATCTCCTTTCTGTTGATCCCTTTTTAGAGAAACATATCAGAAGAAGGAAACGCCAGTTATTGGTTTCCTTGTTTAAACTGCAGCTAATTATGATCTATGACTTGGTTGTCACCCTGGTTGGTGGGTCAGGCAGCAGGCATTATGATGTCAGAACTCAACTGTAGTAGCTTTTTACAATTGAAAATGTAAGTCATTTCTTTATTACAGGTAACTAGAGCTGTCACACGTCGGCTGTAAATTAGAAAATTAGAGATGTGCTTTCATATAGGCCTGGCTGGTTTC
Source organism: Calotriton arnoldi (assembly GCA_963921515.1). Lineage (NCBI taxonomy): Eukaryota > Metazoa > Chordata > Amphibia > Caudata > Salamandridae > Calotriton > Calotriton arnoldi. Next base: position 1,007,171 of record CAWUFW010000535.1, on the reverse strand, counting down.
CATATATTATAGCATTCTTCTTGCAGTGCAGCATCAAAAGTAATCAATATTATAGCATTCTTCTTGCAGTGCAGCATCAATAGTAATCATCATATGGTAGTCAATATATCAGTCAATCATTACGTATTTATAAAGCGCGGCTACTCACTTGCGAGGGTATCCAGGCACGGAGGTCTAGATCAGTCGAAGAGCCAGGTATTGAGTCCCTTTCTAAACGCCGTGAGAGATGGAGATGTTCGAAGGGGAAGGTCGCTCCAAGCTTTGGTGGTGAGGTAGGAGAATGAATGGCCTTCACTGTGGCTTCTGAAGATGCGGGTGTGTGTGCCAGGGTGTGGGAGGCAGAGCATAGGGGTCTTGAAGGACGTTGGAAGTTCAGGCGGTAGTTGATGTATGCCGGTCCTTGATTGTGTAGGGATTTGTAGGCATGTGTAAGTATCGTGAATTGTCACCTCTTCTGGGCGTGGAGCCATTGGAGGTTCCTGAAGTGGGTTCACTTGGGGATGTTGAGGATGAGTCTGGCCACTGAGTTCTGTATGGTCGAGAGTCTCTTCAGGAGTTGGGTGGTGATTCCAGCATAGAGGGCGTTTCCGTAGTACAGGCGGCTGGTGACAAGAGCTTGAGTGGTGCTGACGGGGATCCATCTAATGATATTTTGGAGCATGCGGAGGGTGTGGAAGCAGGTGGATGAGACAGCATTGATCTTGTGTTTAATGGTGAGTATGCTGTCCAGGATGCTCTGAAGTAGTGGGTGTGGTCTGTCGGGGAGGGTGTGGGCCCAAGTTCAGCAGGCTACCAGGTGTCGTCCTACAGGGAGGCGTTGTTCCCAAATATCAGCTGGATGGCTTGTTCCAGGTTGTTTGCGGTGACAGGCTGGGTGGTGTTTAGAACATCGGCCTATTGGGTTTCAATTACTTTGTTCCAGTTGTGGTGGGTGGATTGGGGGGCTTGGTGGAAGGGAATCCTTCGATGGTGAAGTGGATGATGTGCTGAAGATTGGATCCAGCATGTGCCCTGTGCAGTGTGTGGGATCGGAGACTAGCTGGGTAAGGCTGATTTTGCTCATGCTTTCCAGTAGTTTGGTGGAGCTGGCGTCCTTGGGGTCTTCGAGGTATTTCCGTAGTCCAGATGGCTGTGGCTGGTGACGAGAGCTTGAGTGACAGTTTTCCTTGTGCTGATGGGGATCCATCTGAAGATCCTTCGAAGCATGCGGAGGGTGTCGATGCAGGATGATGAGACAGCTCTGATCTGGCGTTTCATGGTGAGTTTGCTACCTGGGATATGAGCAGACCTTTGCACAGGTTTGTCAGATAAGGACAGAGTGCTTTTCAATCTGTGGCATCTGTAGCGAATGCCTGGTGTTGTAGCGAATACCTTGTGTTGGAGTCCTATTCATATTTTTTCCTAAACTGCAGGAAATAAATTAATTCTCGTGGAGAAAAGGTATTAAACAAACATAGTGAGAATAAAACTTCCTTACAATTTCTGATTCTTAATTTAGCTTTCGAGGTGAAAATTGCATAAGGCTTTATCATGGAATGGGTTATAAGAATGCATACAGAAATAATTTGTTATTTCTACTAGACGGTAAATAGCACTCTCTGGGGAAAATATCAGCAGGTGTTAAAATCCACTTTGCCTGAAAGTGAGAAATTATACATTGTTATTGTTCTTAGTAAAATCTGAAAAAAAAATAATATTGTTTGACAGAATTATGTTTTTAACTTTCCCGTAGACAGCCTAATTGTTACACTATTGTATCTACTTCTTAGCCTTTCTACTAAACTGACTGTGTCCTCTAAATGGCGATTCCAATGTGTTCACAAGATAAATGTATCCAAATGGGGAAGCGTGGTGTGAGGCTTTTGCAATCCATTGAGCTTGTGTTTGACAGTGTAAACAAATTACTTGAATAGGGGAGTAAAGAAGAGAATAACTAGTTTGAAGGTATCAAAACAACTCCTAGTCTTTTAGATTGAATTATTCCTTTATAGAAATCAAAAATTCTACCTTTCCCAAAGGTGTGGCAGGATCTAATAAAAATTAAATGTCAAATTGACCATTGGAGAGTGTTTTTTCTTCATAGTTTCTTTGAAATGCATCATCTTCTCCACACAATCATTGCTTCCTTGCAAGTTACAGGAGTGGGATACTAACACAGAGAGACAGTATGTGCCTTTTTTGCAACTTGTCTCTTGGTAAATGAATCCCAGTTGTTTAAAAAATAAAAAGCAGAGGGCTGTATCAAATATTGCCTTGACTCTTCCATTTGCAGACTATGTAGTATACGGAAGACTTGAATACATGCAGTGACCATGTCAACCTATAATTAAAATAACACTGTTGTGAGGAGTATTTGATTTTTAACAGCAACATTTACACAGCTGCTATATAGTTGCCACAATGTGCAGTCGAGGCTCTTTTTTGAATGGTCAACTTAGAGGTGGCAAGAGGAGGTGCTGGACATTTTTGTTTGCAACCTGCTAAGGTCTGTAATGAAAAACATGAACACGCTTTCTGCTCGTTTTCTGGGGTCCCCAGAAGAGCTACTTTTGCAAATATAGTCCTCTCGTTGAGGCAACTGAGTACTAGCTCAACATGACTTGACGGGGCTGTCAAATTCTGAAGCAAGGAGATTCACCAGATCCTGGTAGATTCCATAGCAGTTGTATAACGGTCATACAAAGAGTATAACACCTGTTGAAAACTTGTTGACTTCCGGGTTTGATCACTAAGACCCTCTTTATGTCTGGCTGTGCCTTAATCCAGAGGACAGGCTATCCTGGGTGCTTTCTAGCAGATGAAGAGAGCAGGAGCAAATCAGTTCGGAGAGCCTGATGAGCCAAGAGAGAAACAGGCCAAGAGCAGAGAGAACAGAATGTGAGCAGAATTAGGAAGAGCATATGCTAATAATTGATGTGAAAATGCATTTATATGGGACATTGGATCCCATGAATGGTTTTTAGGTCGAGCCTAGCACAGCGGGCATGCGCTGCTCTAGGAGATGACCTCTTGGAATCACTCAGGACTTTTCTGAAACTCGTGCATGTGCCTTTTTTTTTTGCATTAATTGTATTGGCCTTTGCGTGCTTTCCAAAAAGAAAGCACGCAATTGGCCAAAGGCGGGTACATGTCCCACCTTTTTAAGCAAGTGTTTCCTCCCACAGCATCCACCTTGCGGGAACTAGCAGCGGTGCGCAGGGCGCCATCTGTTTTTAATTAGCGCGGTGTCTTTCAGTTTTCTTTTTAAGCAAATGTCCTCCCACGGCATCCACCTTGCCACTTTGCGGGAGCGAGCAGCGGCACGCAGGGCGCCATCTGTTTTTAATTAGCGCAGTGTCTTTCAGTTTCGCTGCTGCGCGTTCACGTTTTTTTTTCTATTTCTTACCGCTAACAGAGCAGAGGCATACAGTATATGTAACAGAGCGGTAAAGTTATTTTTTGGGAACTTTGACGTACTCTGTTTCGAGTGACTTAACATTGTGTTGTTGTGAGCTTAAAAATCCTTGCATTAAAACATGTCGCACTGCATTGGCTGATAGTGAATTCTTTTGTATATATGTTTGAACGCGTTGTTATATATACTATTGAACCCTTGTGTATGGAACTGTTGTCTTGCGCAGCGGGTGCCCCCATGTGTCTTTTTGGCTACGTTATAAAGACAGTGGTAATCCCGTGACGATAATGCAAGGTGCCTCTGTTTCTTTGTTTCGGTGTATATGTCTGTGTTTTACTGTCTCTGTTCAGTTATTTGTATAGCCTTTCTCATTGTCCTTGTTTTGCTTTATCTCTGTCTATCTCTGTGTATGCTTGCGTATCTATCTATACCTGTCCCTCTCTCACTGTCCGTGTCTTGCTCTCTCTGTTTGTATACACAACTACTTATGTTGCTCATTTGTGTTTGCTTGTTCGTACGTTTTTCCCTTTCCATTTCTTTTTGTGTGCACTTTTCAGGGCATGCTAAATGTACAACGTTGAGAGCATAAACAACCCTCCGGATACGCATGAAAATCGCTCTTGTTTTTATATAGTTATTTTATTGCAATAGTTTGGAATGGAACCCTGTTTTCTGCAAGTGAGGTTTATTTATAGGTGCAAGATGAAATAAATGTTGCTAAGTGTTCTTGTGTACGCCTATGCTAAGGTAAAGTTAGCACCAAGCAGAGGCGTGGCCCGCAGCCTCTGTTTGGGAATTACTCTTAATAATAAAATGTTCTATTTACATACCACTTTTTACAAGCTGTTAGTTTTTTTGTACTATAACATTACGTGCTGTTATTATTACCTAACGTAATGGTAATGCGCTAATGCTTTTTGAACAGTGGGAAGGATGAAAGTCAGAGTCAGCCCTGCTTTTATTTGTACCTGTGGCTGCTGCGTGCACAGAGATTTCTTCAGTACACGTGTTTCCTGTTCGTGGACTTAAAAAAAGACCGACATTCTGACCTAGGCTTCCTTTAAAAAGTTGTTTGTGGTGGCAGAAACAGGCCAAAGGTTAGCTTTTCGCTCTGCAGCAAAGTGTGCAAAAAGGTAACAAAATGCGTTTTGAGACTTTTTGAATACACTCTACCGTATTTAATCCGTGGCAGGCCCCGCGACCCTTATATATATGCACACAAAACGCACACTGACTTCAGGGAACATAAATTGGGTTCGCGAAGAATCTAAGCCTGTGAGGTGGAACCAAAAATAACCCTGATGTGAGCGGGTTACCAAGATTTGAGTTTAGTTGTTGCTTAACGTGCATAAATTTGCTTTATTAGTGAAGAAATATGTTTTTAGTATGCAATTTAATTTGAAAAAACATACCGCTCATATACGAATGTATTCACATATTTCTAATATATGTATACAGAAGAACTTACTTCTTAACCATGTTATACCAGCTGCTGTTGCTATGTGTTTATACCATCCCAATCCTTCTGTTAAATTCTCTGCCAGTTTAATTTGGTAGCAAAACCAAAGGGGATGAAGGACGGAGTGTTGAACATTGCAAGCACTCACCCCCAGACGTGGGTCCCTTGCTCACTTTGCCACTGGATTCAAGATAGCCTGGCTAATGAGGGTTATGAACCCGAAACCGGTCCCAGGATGCTTGTTTCCGGTCCAGGGATGACATGGCTTGGCAGTTCGGGCTGGACTGTTCCCATGAGGCACAGGGTCAGACTGATTTGCATATGGCCATGTCTGAACTGGGGTGGTGGAGTGAGCTAAAGAATGATGATGGATTAAACCCAGATCAGTTGACTGGGGGTGAGTGTTTGATTTGCTCTAACGCTCCGTCCATCATCCCCTTTGGTATCGCTTTGTTCGCCCTAAGTTGGCAGGGTATGCCCAGACGTGGGTCCCTTGCTCACTTTGCCACTGGATTCAAGATAGCCTGGCTGATGAGGGTTATGAACCCGAAACCGGTCCCAGGATGCTTGTTTCCGGTCCAGGGATGACATGGCTTGGCAGTTCGGGCTGGACTGTTCCCATGAGGCACAGGGTCAGACTGATTTGCATATGGCCATGTCTGAACTGGGGTGGTGGAGTGAGCTAAAGAATGATGATGGATTAAACCCAGATCAGTTGACTGGGGGTGAGTGTTTGATTTGCTCTAACGCTCCGTCCATCATCCCCTTTGGTATCAGTTTAATTTGGTACCCTATTATTAGTATTGTTCATATGTACCCTGCAGTTTAGTTGTACAAAAAAACAATTTAAATAAGTACTTCTCAATGCAGTTCTATAATATGCCTAATACATATGTTAAAGCTTCCACCCACGATAATGTAAAGCATAACTAAAAACTTATAAGGTCCAAAGGCGAGACCTATTGGCTATGCCAATGCTTGTTGTACTTTTGATTCTGCAGTAGCTCTTTGCGAGGGGGAGGCACCAAGGTGGTCATCATCGTAACTAAACACTGTGGTTTATGAAACAATTAGGAATACTACAAGAACATTAAGAACACTATCAAATTGTTTTTTTTTTTTTAGATGAAGTATCGATAAACTGCCTTTTGGGGTTCGGGAATATATTATGGCAAACATATCGGTGGCAAAGAACATACTGAAAGAGCCTGAAAAATAATACAAAGTTAGTTGTAGATTTTTTAGATGAGGCGTATGACCTGGACTCAGATTTACATTTTTTTAAATAGATTACTCAGAAGCGGAGGTACAGTAATTAAGCTAAGAAAATATATGTGCAGGTTTATTTTTATGAGTGCCCTGTAAATGATGTCCTGATAGTTATAATTCTTTTATTCAGCTCACACTACCCCTTGATATGTAACAGTCGTGTATTTCTGTTCCTTTTTTGAACTCTACAATGTGTAGTGTATTAATTATATTTATCCAAAGAAAGTCAAATGTCTTTCTTGGGTTTAGTTTGATGAACATTCTGGTATAATTGAAAATGTTAGCAATAATATCAAATTACTTGTCCTATAGAAGTTGCACTTGGAGAAAATAAAGTTAAAAAATAATAAATACAAAGGATTTAAACAGAAGAAATGAAACTAGTATTTAAGAGCGTAGTAGTCATTTCATTACGGCCCGCCAAGGAACATAGGCAACGAACGCATTGTTTGCATCACTCCGCCGACTTCTACAGAAACAGTGAAGTACTTCTCTTTTTCACATTTATTTTTATTTTCAGCCGCCTTAGCTGCTGCCCTCTCTGGTTCAAGGGTTTAAGCAAAATCTTTAAAGTGGATCTGAACTGGTAACACCAGAGCAAGCTTCACAAAATCAGAGTTTACTTTGCTAAACATGTCTGCAGTGTGTATAATTAGTTTAATTAATGATTGCAACTTTTTTGTAGTTTCTGATGGCTAACCACTGAATGAAGATGTTAATCGAGTTGATAGAACATTAACTTTAGTGCACAAATAGGAAATCATTGCATGACTGTACACCACTCAGGGTCAAGAATATGAAAGAAAATGCAATCTGCAGAAATTCATCACAGACTAATTTGCATCCCAACTTCTCATTTTTAATTAAAATCAACTGTTAGTCATTTCTGCTGCTTAGAGTGCTAAGTACTTACAAATAATCTTAATGGACATGTTTGGTTTTTCACGGCTGTAAAAGTGCAAACTCTTCCATGTAATTGCTTTTTATTTAATTTATTTAAACAGAATTAAAGGAAAGACTTTATAAGGAAGGCTAAAGGTTCAAAATCATTTTAATTAGCATGTACCCGCTTGGGAAGCAGCCAAGGTGAAGGAATGTAAAACGATTAAACTTCAAATATGAAGTCTTTGAAAGAAACCATCCACCTTCAGTCATTTCAGCTTTTAAATCCTTACATTTTAGTTATTTGCCGGTACCAGAGGTGCAGTGAAATATATGTAATTGGTTTAAAGCAAAGAAACTTGCTTTTTTGCCAAAATTAATAGCCTACCTCTCCCCTCTTTCCCCAATCCCACCTACTGTATCTGACAACCTTTATTCATACCATTGGTGTAACAGAGCTACCGGCGGTAGAATCACATACTTGTTCCATGTCAGAAAGTGCTCTTCCTTGAATGCCTTTCGTAGGGACTTGTTGACATTGATGATGATTTAGTGCAATTGAACTAAACTAATAAATGCTAAATCAGTGCTTTCCTAGTCATACTGAACACCCACAACTACTGCCTATGTACATCAAGAAACATAAATGTATGTACTGTGTTCTTTTTCGTCAACAGTACCAATATTGAGTCTACCCAGCCAGTGCCCATACCACTAATAATAGTGGAGGGCAGTCACAGAAAAGTATTAGTCTTTTAAAGAATCTAAACAGCTACTGTTAGAAAGGTGAACATTTCTGCTGTTCCCTAAAGGCATTTTTGCTAACATTCACACATTATTATGTATTCTAGAATTTCACCCCTACTGCCACTCCTAGCAGCTGGGTGCTTCTGTGTGTTGCATATGCCAAGCATTAAGTATTAAGCTGTATGTTTTCTGGTGGCATTTAATAACACTGGAACCACATCTATGGTAAAGGGGAATTGTGCCAGCCAAAGTAACTTTAAACCAAACAAGAGTATTGAACTTGAAATCTTATTAAATCCTAAAATAGTCCTGTTCGCAAGTACATTGAGCTTGGTTTTTCATCTTCAAGCAACCATAAAACATTATTTAACTCTCTGCCTCCTATACAGGTGGAAGAGGGGCAAAAAGTAGAACACAACAGCTAGTATTGACCAGGAGAAAGGTCATCTCATAGATTTACCACATGTTAGCAAAATAGGATCCAAAACACCATTTGATTGCTGGAGCCAAAACCATCACATTGAATTGGTTAATAAATATATCTTTGGGAAAATATAATTGCTTTTAACTGAAAGTTCACAAGTACCAAAATGCTTTCCAAAGGATCAAAAGGAAGCTCACCCCTAGTGTATATGGAGCACCCGCTTTGGGAGATTATTATTTTAAATCCTCCTTTGGCAACATAGTTAGGTTCATCTTATGGAAATTGCTGATTGGCTCTTTATAGTGGTGGGAACATCTAAACATTCTGGAATCCACATTTGTTAGAATGTGCACTCACAAACTAAATCCTATTAGTGTCTTAAAGCTGTTTTGCTAGCAATGTCATGGCAAAAGCCATTTTAAGTGCAGGAAGATTTTCATACACCATTGAATGGTCTCCAGGGCAAGTTCCATGTGGTGTTTAACCTAAAGGCAGTGTTGTCAGAGTTCCATGTGCAGTTTGTCTGCATCTTAGCTAATGGTTATCTCTTGGAGATAAGTGGAAAAATCTAGCTTACAAGTCCTTCACTTTCAGAAGGTCCGTAAGACTGCCCTAGTCGGAGTCATTTCTGGTCAATGCCAGAAGGCCCTTGAAGCCCTGAAGTGTGCAACTTAAAGGTGTCAACAGCTTCTGCAGAGCTGCATAGCATGTTCCAGTTGTCATTTGCTAAGGTTGGCTATAGTTCAAGACATTCTCAATTAAGAAACAAAGTCTAACCTCTTGCAAGTAGTGTGTGCAGGCACAATTCCCCAGTATTGAGAGTCCAGAGGTAGTCCAAAGGTAGATAAATGCATTAATCCAGTCTTAGATGCTCCTTACAAGAGGCTTCTGAATTCCAACGAGGCCAGTAACAGCAGAAGGCTGAACGGAATTGACCCAAATTTGACAGAAAGTTAGATCACAATGCAATAAGCGTACTTTTTGTGATCTGATGTATGTTTTTGAGCAATTAGGATTCAAAATGTATGTATATTGCAAGCAGCAGAGGGTTCGTGGAGCCAACAGATCAAAAGATAAGATCTGATTGTCTGCCGCAACATCATCAACGATGTTGTGGCACCCATTTTAGGACTCGGGGACTGAGTTCTGTACAATGCGCCAGGGGGCACGTTTGCACAGTGGTGCAGGGAGGGGGTGGGGCCTGATATAACAAGTGTGCAAACGTGCCCCCTAGTGCGTTGTAAATTGGGGGATTAAGTCCCCTTTAATCCTGAGGGTCCCTGGGGGCCAACTAGCCCACCAGGTACCTCCAGTAAGTGCCACAGAGCTGCGTTGCAGAGAGGTGGTCCGAGGCCACGCACCTTTTTACACCACTCTGCAAACATGGCTTCTGGTACACTGGTGGTGGGGCGATGAGGTCCTCTTGTGTCCTGGACTTCATCCTCTGAGCAGCTGTGCACTAGAAACCGCGTTTGCAGGGTGGTGTAAAAAGGGGCGTGGCCTCAGAACACACCTCTGCAACGCAGCTCTGTGGCGCTTACTGGAGGTACCTGGTGGGCTAGTTGGCCCCCAGGGACCCTCAGGATTCAAGGGGACTTAATACCCCAACTTACAACACGCCAGGGGGCTCCTTTGCACAGTGGTGCAGGGAGGGGGCGGGGCCTAATATAACAAGTTAGCAATCCTGCTGTGTGTGACTTACTGGAGGTAATAAAAGGGGTAGTTGGCCCCCAAGGTTGACTTTGGGGGCTAACTACCCCTCCTGTTACCTCCAGTAAATCCCACACAGTGGGATTGCCAAAAGGTGTTTGGAGGCAACGCTCACCTCTCTCCACCACTCTGCAAACGCGACTGCTATGTTATAGTTAGAAATTAGCATTTAAAAAACCTTTGAAATTCACTGAAAAAAACCATAGGTTTCAGGGACGTTATAGTTAGAAATTAGCATTTGAAAAACCTTTGAAATTCACTGAAAAAACCATAGGTTTCAGGGATGTTATAGTTAGAAATTAGCATTTAAAAAACCATAGAAATTCACTGAAAAAACCATAGGTTTCAAGGACGTTATAGTTAGTTGGACATTTCACTCGTACAAAACCAGAGAAATTTGGCCATTATAGTTAGTTGAGCTAACTATATCTTGCACCCCCGCAATGCACTGCTGATGACGTCACATATTACATCATTCATGACATGACATGCTTGCTTTCGGTCACACGGCTCGTCTTATCACGGACACTGTATTCTTTGGGGACCTACCCTGACTGTGGGGTCCGGAAACTTGCCTCTAAAACTTTCAAGGATTATACTTCGGTCATTTCTTGAGAGACAGGTTTGCTATATGCCCTATTAGGCAGCTGATGTGAAATCCTGATGATGGTTTTACACATACAATAACAGCGACGCTTTTTTATTTAACGCCCTGATGAAGTTCCAACCTGGAACGAAATGCGTTGGCTGATTGCCCTTTTTAAAAATACTTTTGATATTCAATAAAGAAGATTATTTGGACTTATTTGGATTCCTGTGGACTTCCATTCTGGTGCACCTTCGTTTGTAAAAAAATATGACATGGTCAGTGACATCACTGATGACATCTCAAATGACATCACTGATGACATCATCCATGTGATAATCTGATGCACCTCCTCACACTCTAATATAACCTTTGATACACCTACTCTAAAATACAGACTTCCATTTTCGAAACCATAAACACACCAATACCAGTCACTGATTCTTTGGTCTACACACACGTCCACTCATTCACCCATACAGTCACTCACACATGCAGTCACTCATCAATACAGCACTATCATTTGCACTCATACACCTATACAGACACTCACACACCGCCACTCATCCATAGAATTACTCACTCACCTAGTCAGTCATGCAAAGAATCAATCACACTCCCATTTACTCACCTATACAGTTATACACACACCACCTCACTTATTCATACAGATAATAACACATACTTACTCTCTTATACAATCAATGATACAAGAACACACTCATCCATACAGCCACTCACAAAATCACACACTCTCATGTATAGTCATTTATATACTCCAACACTCACATATACTGCCTTTCACATATGCAGTTACTCACACATGTACCACTGGGACATCCATTCACTCACCAACACACCCATACACACACTCACCCACCCATACAGCTCTTCACAGATGCACTCTTGAACCCATACACCCAGTGAATCACCCACTCACACATCTATGCACAGAGTCACACACCCCCCACCCACCCAGACACTCAGGCACCCATACAGATACTCTGACAACCAATCAATAACCCATATAGACACTCATGTAGCTACTCAGCAATCCATGCAGCCGCTTACACACCAACTGACAGACTGATACAGACATTTACACAGTTTAGTCACTAACCCATGCATTCAGTCAGCCACGTTTAATCACTCACTTATACAGTCAGTCACGCACCTACTAAATCATCTATTCAGACACTCAAACACCCACTCATACTTCAATACACATTTGCATATATTTATAAAACATATTTAAACTTTACAGAAACACACAGTCACTGGATGATGTCATCAGTGATGTCATTTGAGATGTCATCAGTGATATCATCAGTGATGTCACTGACCATGTCATGAATGATGTAATATGTGACGTCATCAGCAGTGCATTGAGGGGGCGCGAGTTATAGTTAGCTCAACTAACTATAACGGCCAAATTTCTCTGGTTTTGTACAAGTGAAATGTCCAACTAACTATAACGTCCCTGAAACCTATGGTTTTTTCAGTGAATATATATATATATATATATACATATACATATATATATATATATATATGTATATACACTCTGCTTTGCAATGAAATGTAGATGGACAAATAAAAGTGAATGGCAAGGTGCGGTGTTGTTTTTTTCTGTGTTGCCCATTGGCACATTCTGTGGCTTTGATGGTTGGACACAATGGGGTGCAGGTGAGCTATGACAAACAGAGCTCCCCACCACTACCCAATCTCTAGTAATGCCTAGGGGTGGGCAGAATTAGCGCAGTTTCATTCCACGGAATTACGCGGAATAACATTCAAATTCTGCAAGATTCTGCAGAGTTCCACTGTGGGCGAAGTGGGCATTTGGTTTCTATTTTCATAGCACTAAATGCACCCTTGCGTCCAAAAATATATGCAAGGGTGCATTTTGCGCTATGAAAATAGTGTAGCCAAACATACCGAGTGGTATTCAGTGGCTTCTAAACTTTAACACTTTAGAACTGCATATCACTCGGCGCCCGCCCCTTACATACTCTGCAGTGTAAAACGTTCAATCACTGCAGTGTGCAGGGCGCCGGCGAGTGGGATATGCAGTGGTTTTTAAAGTTTAGTAACCACTGCATATATCACTTAGCGCCCTAAAAATACTCTGCAGTGATTAAAAGTTAATTACTGCTGAGTATTCCAGGGTGGCCGAGAAGTATGCAGTGGTTCCTAAAGTTTAGAAACTACTCCATATATCACTCGCCGCCCTTACAATACTCTGCAGTGATTAAAAGTTAATTACTGCAGAGTATTCAATGGCGCCAAAGAAGTTTGCATTAATTTCTAAACTTTAGAAACCACTGTTTACTTTAATTACAAGAGTAATGCAGACTTACTTAAATTCCACCGACTCTGCTGGAGGAATTAAACCCTCCGAGCGGGTCTAGTGTTTACATTGGAAGGTTCTATTTAGCTTGAAAGGAATGGATCAGAAAATTTAGCCATTCTAGTCTAGATTTAACTCACTTCATACACTCCAGTGGTACGTAGCACAGTGTGAAAAGTTCACAGTCTGGTCAGGAAGCTAATACTATTGTTGGAAAATGAGCAGCCTTATTTTACTTTAACAAATATTTGTTTGTTACAATAATATCCTTCCCAAAATGTAGAACAAAGCTTATCACACTCGTTAGAGTGAATATAGGGCATCATTTGCATTCAATAATATTGTAAGGCTTTCATCCAGAGTTCTAGATTAGCTGTACCCAGCCCATGTAGAAGATGATGTCAGAGTTTCGTCTTCTCTAATGATCATATGTTTTAGGCTTTCTTGGACAGTGGTGGATAGTGTCATAGTGTTTGCAGCTTCAAGAAAACTACAAATAATATGAATGAAAATACCCTTATTGGGGGCATGACTTGGAAGCAGGACAACATGGAGGCTCTGATCAGAACTCCAGTCCCTGTCTCTGTGTTATTCAACATTTCCTAAACCCATAGTGAAGGCAACCCTCTTTTTTTTTTGTTCTCATTATTCATCTCGCAAGGCCAAAAAGGCTCTAAGACTCTGTCAAAATGGCCTGTCCCCCCTCCAGGGGCTTCACCAGAATTAATTGCATATGATTGACTAAATACGGAGCCTGGACCTTAACCGCAAATAGGATCAAAGGTTGGGGAATTCTGATGGCAACTGAAATAGCTGATTCTCCTTTGACCAGCACTGCGAAGATGGTATAATCATAGGACATGTAACATTCATGAACTGGGTGATAGTAAATCTACGTGCCATAAGGGCCAGCTCTAAACCATTCTTCCCAGATATCCCAAAACTGTATTCTTCTAGAAGGGGGGCCACTTCGATCTAGCTTGCAGATTCTTTGCACAGTAGCCATCCATTCCCGAAAAGGGGTGGGGGGTGGGGAGAATCCACTTTAAACAGATCTCTCTTCGCACCAATAAAATCAGCACAAAGATAAGCAATTTTTGTGACTTTGCCAGATTCAGTGAATCTCCCCCCCCCCCCATTAACCACCCCAACAATATCAAAGACAGGCTTACCTTAATCTCTTGGGCCATTATTTCTGCAGGGACCTTGCCCACTTCTTCCCAAAAGGTCTTAATGTAGGGGCATCGGAAGAACATGTGGGTGTCGTCAGCTTTTACTTCGCCACATTTGGGACACTTCCTTGCCTCACGGGTACCCAGCTTTGACAATTTCCTTGGCGTCCAACAAGCCTTGTGAACTGTAAACAGATGGTTTTTCCTAAGCGGTGCAGATTTGATAGATAGCCACAAAAAAGACATAGATACTTGCTGATTGCAACCCTCTATTGAAGGCGGACTGTGCTCCGGACCCCATTTCTGCTGCAAATCAAATATGTCTTAATACACTGGAAATAGATTGAATCCATCATTCGAGTTCCTGCAGTGTTGCATTCAAGATGTTGAATGCAGCGGATTATTGTTAAGAACCACCCTGGTAACAGTGAGTACACAACGGCAGTGGCTGCATATTTTTGTTGGTCCGCTCGTCTGGATCCGGCCTCATCCTTCCCTTTTTAGAGTTTATATGAGTGACTTCCTGCAATGATACTGCCTCTTTCATACTGGGGCAACAGCTCTGTGGTGTGGTAATTGCCTGCCTACCTGTATAGGCCCCAGACCTCTGAAATTGTTTCTGCAGCTTGCTAATGGCTTTCCTCGCTGGCTTTTTTGCATTAAGCAGGTCGGTGACTGTTACATTTTACAATCAGAGTCCTGCAATTGCTATAATTGAGTGCACCAAGGTCATTTTCTCTGGCAATATTGTACTTCTCTGCCTTATCTGTTCCAATCATTTCTACCCTTTGAATTAGTGAATCCACACTTCTTTAGGCCCCTGCACAGCCTTTAATGTCTGACTTGGGGAATCCTACAAGATGATCAGATGGTAGTTGCTATTATGGCCTCTCCCCTCTATGCACACCATTTGCATGGAGCAACTCATTCTCTGATATGGGGTAACTTTGGTCCTTTGGATGGCTTACCTCTACTTACCTGCTCTTGTTATCAGTTTTTATAGGTCTTGCCACCATATACACCAATGTGCACTGGATTGTGTGATGGCAACTGCATACTTGTGTCTACAGCTGCCCACACTTCGTTCTGTTTTCTGCCATATTATTTTGAAGCCCAACTAAATTTATTGATAAATGCAGATACTTACTGTATAACAACATTGTCAGAACTTAAGCCTGTCAAAGAGAAAGAACAGAAAGGCACGCTTGAAAGGTCCAAACAAGATCCCTCAATCCCGGATTCGCCAGTGAAAGGAAAACTGGACGAGCCTTTAATATTAGAGACAATCCTGAAAAAGTTGATTCTGTTCACAACATCACACAAAGTACAAAAACAAACATTGGCCTACTGCAAGTATAAGTGGCTGCTATCTGGTAGGATCTTAAAAATTTGAACATCAGACTCACAAATGCGTAGGGTAGGATTAACATGGTGGAGGCTCACAATAATGTCCAGCTGTATTGAAAAGGGAAATCACTGACTTAGAAGACCAGAACAGACATAGCTATTTGCAAATATTTGGTCTTCCAGAAGGTGCGGAAGATGAGGCCCCCCCCCACAATTGCCTTTCTTGAATCATGGATACCAGTAACTCTCAACATTGCCTTTTCCAAGAATTTTGAGCGGGAACGTGCTCACAAGATTCCTACTTTTCAACCCAAAAATTCCTCCTTTCCAATACTTCTCATCTTCAAACCTTTGCAAGATCAACCACACTGAGTTAATTTTATCTTGCATGAAGACGATCAAATCTTTCACATGTCTAAGATGTCAATGTCCAAATATTGCACTAGAGACACAGTGCTCCGCAGAAAAGGTTTTTTGACACTTAGGAAGACTCTTGGAAACCATGATATTGCAGAAGTCTTAGTTCTTTTTGCATGTTCACGTTGACATCCATATCGCTATAATTGTTGGGTTAATGCTGGTTTTGCTTTGCATCTCCTGTTTTCCACCATTGAATTTTCATTATGTACTTACTGTTGGCTACTCATACAATTGGCACATACGTAGTATAGGGCACTCCATTTTATTAGTGTTATGTAATCTCTGTGGTTTAACCCACCCTTTTGATATTTCTGCATTGATATCCTGTCCACAAGTTTAATCTATTCTATCAGGATGTCTTGGTGACGTGGAGGACTTACTGACTCCCTTATCTCCTTTCTGCTTGGAGTTTAGTTTTCCCATTGCCCCGAGTTTACCTTCTCTCTCAGGGACTTTCCCGCTCTTATTTTTTTGGGTGGGTTTTGCGTTTTTGCCCTTCCTTTCCTTTTTGTGGTCGTAAACTCTTATGACAATATTGTTTTACCTTTCCTGATAATTCTTCTTAGCTATTGCGTATGTCATGGTTTCCTTTCCTGCAAATTCTTCTTAGCTATTGCCTATGCCGTGGTATCTCTCACTCAACCATGTGGATGTTTAACTGTACTGTCTGGTCTTCACCTCTCACATAATTTTACAGAATTGTCTATCTCATGCTCCATAGGTATCGAGTATTTTCCTATCCCAAATGTCATCAATGAAAATAATATCTCTTAATACCAAGGGGTTAAATCATCCAGTGAAACATAAGAAAATTCTCGATTACTGTTAATCTTTGGGGGGAGATCTGATTTTTCTACAGGACATCAAAATAGGATTTAAAGAAGCCCTCTCCATGAGACATGGATGGGCTTGTCACTTAACGAGCTCCGCTGTCTTTGCAAAAAAAAAATATATATATGGTGTACTGCCTTTAATTTCCTATTCCTCCGGTTTATCCATAATGTCTGCTGAAAATTATGAGGAGGAGAGATGGGTGGTCTCCTTACAATGTGGCTCTACAGAATTGTATGCCATAAATATATATGCTCCCAATACTGACATTCTTCAATTCTGGTCGAAACTCTCAGCCAAATCAGCTCTCCTTCCCACTGATTCCTGTTTAATTTTGGGTGGCAATTTTAACTTACCAATGGATTCTATTTTAGATAGACAATCCACATGTGTCTATTGACACCCTTGTGCTCATCAACATATGCGTAATCTATTTCGTCTCATGGCCTGTCAAATGTTTGGAGAATGCACAACCCAACTGCTAGTGATTGCACTTCCTTTCCCTCTCCACATAACACCTTTTCAAGGATTGAGTACCTCTCGGTCGATACATCCCTGCTTCAATCCTCTTTTGATACTACTATAGAATGGGTTGCCATTTCAGACCACGCTACTATCATGATTTCCTTACAGATTTCACCCACACCACCAAGCAATAAGTCTAGGCGGATGAACCCTTAAATATTGCAGCAGGTGGATGATGTTTAAGGTCTAGACAAAACCCTACATGAATGTATATTAACTTTTTTATATTCAGTCTCTTCACCTGTGTCTTTTTGGGATGCCATGAAATGTACAATCAAAGGTGAAATTATCAGTCATATGGCAAATAAAAGAAGGGTAATAAGGGACACCTTAGAATCCCAAACGAAAAACATGATAGATGAGGAACAATCATTTAGACAAACTAAAGACCCTCTATATTCTTTTCTCTCAGGAATCTTAAGTACAAATATAACACGATTGTCAGAAAATGCACCCATCTTTGGGTTCAGGCCCAGAAAGGTTAAAAGCTCTTCTATCTGAGCAAAGCGGGGATGTTTTAGCTGCCTATTTAAAAAAATTAAAAAAACGCCAACCTCATAACTTCTGTTAAAGATTTTTTGGGCTCCCTTAAAACTCAAACATCTGACATCTTAGAAATCCTTATGCTACTCTGTACACACCTTCACACCTCTCACGCAAAGACTCCTGTTTGGAATTTTTAAACTCACTCCCCCTCCATTCTCTTTTGGAATCTGATAAACTTAATCTAGAGAAACCAATCAGTAAAGATGAGATTTTAAAGGTGATTAAACTTATTCCAAAAGGTAAAGCCCCAGGACTTGATAGCCTCCCCATTGCCTTTTATAAGACCTTCACCCATATCCTGATTTCTCCATTACAGACAGTTCTTAATCACTTTGCTTCTTCCAGTAAGGTCTCGGGTACTGCTGCTGAAGCCACAATTGCGGTTCTCCTGAAAGATGGGAAAGAAGTTACGCCTCCTAATTATTTCAGACCGATCTCTCTAATTAACATGAAAGTGAAGAGATTCGCCAAAATTCTTAAATGTCTAAGCCTCTCGTTACTAAAATGATCCAACCGTCTCAATCTGGTTTCATTAAAGGCAGATTGGTGGCTAATAATGTGTGCAATTTTCGCCACGTTATTGAAAAGGCTTCACTTCCACAGTTACTGGCTTCCTCTACAATAGCATTCAATAAGGCCTCCTGGGCTTACCTGGAAGCAGTGCTGAATCGTCCTGTCCAGAGGTCTTGCTTTGCAAGTATGGTTATGGCTTTATATGCCTCTCCCAGAGCCAGATTAAAATAAATGGTTCCACATCTTCTCCCTAAAATCTACAATAAGGTACCAGGCAGGGTTGTCCCTTATCGCCTCTTCTCTTCCTATTTGCCATTGACCCTTTAATACATATGCTGAATGACTCGTCTGATAATTAAGGTTTCTGGTTCAATGATACTTGTTTTAAAACAGCAGTGTATGCGGATGACATTTCTAACTTCTCAGGGGATCCTGAATCGGCCATCCCTGCTATTTTAGATATTATCCCTGTTTTGGTTCTTCCTCAGGCTATTCCTTAAGTAGAGATAAGACTGAAGTGATCCCACTCAATGTCCATTGTCTCCCTTCCTGCGTGGAACAGTCATGTGGCAATCGAACTACCTAAAATAGTTGGCAGTATGATTCAATCGTGAGCTTGCAGATGCCGTAGCTTATAATGAACAAGAAAATGCTCCTTAAGATCAAAGATGTACTATCCGCTTGGTCATCAAAATATATTTCATGGTAGGGTAGACTGGAATCTCTAAAAATGATGATTACTTCACTGGTAAATTTCCTGTCTAGTATGTTTCCTTTAAGACTTTCATTCTTCTCCTCCCTTCATAAAATCATGTCCAAATTACTATTAAACAATCAAAAAAAACAAGAATTGCCCTTCAGATCTGTCTGTTTGTCTCCAATTAGGACACTTGGCCTCGAAGATATATAAACTGCTACGTATTTCTCTCAGTAATTCTCTCCTCCTGATCCAATCCAATTTGAACAACTATTTTCATAATTGTAATCCTGTTTCTCCAAGCCCTCACACATGGAATAAAATATGCTATTATCTTTTACGAAACAAATGAATCCCATTAATTCAAACAACATGTTTTGCTGCTCACCATCTTTACTGGACCCTGTTAAATTATTTAAATTACACTTATTGGGCTCAGATACTTGCTGGTCCTGTAAAAAACGGTGTGGTGATCTAGAGAATATGTTTTTCGATTGTGAATAGTTGTCCTTCTATTGAGATGATATCCGGACTCAACTGAGCAGAATATTTCATGTTAGCATTGTCCTGGATCCCGGCATGATACTCCTTGGTCCTTATGCCTCTGACACTACACCTTCAATATCAGTTTTGGATCTGGCCCTCCTGGACTTTTTACTGACCTTAGCCATGAAAGATAACGTCATTGATTGGAAAGCATTTAATCAGGTGTCTTACCATACCTGGTGGGCTTGGGTTGCTTATCTCAGGAGTATTCACTCTGTACAAATAATGGTGCTCGGTAATCACAGAGTCTTGTAGAAATTGTGGAGCTCACTCGACTCCTTCATTACCCACTGAATGTAGTCCTCATACAGTAAAACTTAACTAGCTTGGTTGAGTCACCTTTACTTTCATTTTTGGATCCACATGACCTCCTGTGTCCCCATTCTTTCCTCTTTTCTTTCAGTTTTTTCCCCTAAACTGTCCTAGTTCCCATTTATGTTTTCTTATTTACGGAGTAGTTATTATGGTGGTGCCTGTCATATGGTTAATACTACTGGACATCCTGCACACCGTAGATCCACATTTAGGCTCATTATGAATACATGCTCTGTTGTTCATTTCACTTTGAGACATTTATACCCCTGTTTGATGACATTTGTTATATTGATGATGAGGCGTTATTGTGACTGTTCAACATGCTTGTTTATGTATTATTCACACCTCTCTGGATTCTCGTTTACCACTCTGTAACCTAAGGAACATCTTTCAATAAAATGTTCTGAAAACAAAAGAAAATAACCTTATCAATTGAGTAAATCTGTATACTGGAATTAAATCAAGCCCTTTGCAATGTTACCAGTTGGTCATTAATTCTAGAGGGGTCCGAAGCTGCACATTTTTGTGACCTCTGCATAGGACTAAGACAAACTTGACAAATATGTGAAATTTGTAAATTTCTGCACTATTTATGTGAAAATTGTGACTTTTGTGATATTTCATGTTACTTACATCCCTGTAACATTATGGTTCTGCATACAATGTATACTTTCTGTAAGAACAAGAACAATCATTTGCAATGCAATAATTCTCGCATTACTTAAAGCTTGAGCTATTGGTGTTGCAAATAATAATGCAATGCCAAAAGCTCAAACTTTCAGCAATGCGAGAGCTATTGCATTGGAAATTTTTGTTTTAGGACTTGTGCCCCAATTGGATGGGACAGGAAAACTTGTCAGGGGAGGATTCTCCTGGCTACTAAGTTATAAGCAATTTCTGTGTTACAGGAGGGTTGACTTTGATTTCCAGGACAAGCAGGCCAGTTGGGAGGTGTTGTGGGCAGGGTGAGCTGGTTGTACTGAAGGACAGATGCTTAGGAATAGAACTTGGAATAGCCTGGAAAGAATGGACAGATAAAATGAGGCTTAAGGGCAGTTTCATGGACAGCATTCAGGTAGATGACAGACAGAAGGTGAAATGGTTTTGAGTCCGGGAGTCCCCGAGGAGTAGGGCAGTTTTGGCATAGTTTGATCTATGAATTGGTGAGGTGATTATAGGCTGTAAGGGGAGCAGTATTCGACAGTCTTCTGTTGTGATTGTGCTATTTTACCTAAATGACAAGCTCCTCACAACACGTTTCTGATTTAGGCTTCTTTAGCCACAACTAACATGAATATTCTTATTTGTGTTTGTATAGCCTCGCGACTTCTCATGCTATTTATTCCTGCTTAAAGCACTGGAAAAAATGTATTCTATGTCGCTCCTATCCGAAATGAATCACTTCAGTCATAACAGTTACAGAGTGCCTACGTCTCATGTAATGTGTGACACCTTCAGCCAGTACTGGCTTTTAATCCAAAACCACTACTTGTGCTGGGATTTCTTTTAACCTATACTTACAATGTTAAAAATAAAATTAAAGTCCCAAAAAGTAACGTGCAGTTGGTTGAAAAGTTAGCACTTAATGTTACAAAGAAATACTTGGCAGCTATGTTTATGGCACTACAAAGCAGCAAATTGGTGACTGGAACGCTGGCTACAACTTAAGCTATTTGTGTTTCTATGAATCTTGCGTCACCTCCAAAAACATACACTGTATGGTAACAGCATTTATATAGCGTTTTCTCCCCACCTAACTGTGTGTGGGTCTGAAACACCAAAATAAACTCTGGCGCTGCTCAGTGAAAGTTCCACCATATACCTTATTAAGCCGTTTCTTGGTCCATCCGTACCACAGGCAGGACTCCACGATTCCCCCGCCATTCCTGGGACAATCACCGCTTTGCTCGGGGCTCTTGGACCATTTTCTTTATGAGCCATATTACCTGCACAGAACACGCGTACCATTCACAAGGGCTGTTGCTGCTTAGAGAAGAAGACAGAAAGAGGCCGAGCCTACACAATGATAAGAAAGGGCTAACAAACCGAAGTTACAGAGTGCTCAACACCCTTGGCGTGCGTTACACTGCAACTGTGTAGCTAGTGTCATTTTGGACTGGAAATAAAAAGACTGGAAATAAAAATAAAAATATAAAACCCAGAAGAAGACGAGGACAAGATCCAGCAGAGAGTGAGAGGCACGACAAGCACTCATTGGCTGCACTCTCAGCTCAGCACTGCAGATAGGGACTGCTTGCGCGCCGCTGCTCGTACCCGCGGTAATACTTCTCAGCGAGAGGCACCACAAGCACTCATCAGCTGCACCGCAGGTAGGGACTGAGTGTGCGTCGCTACTCGTACCCAGGGCACTACACCATGTAAGTTTCTTGCAAGAAAAGGTTGGACATGCACCCACCATCAGCCATTTGCAGTCTACAATTTTTAAATGACACATGCAAAATCAATCCAAAACGTGGGAGGAGTCAGACCCCACAAAGTACAGACAACAGATAGCCTAAAAGCGCAAGCGCTGTCTAGGCTCGACCTAAAAAGGAGTGCTGTTTTCCTGTCAATTTCATTTTGCATTGAAAGGATCTGCAAAAGGTAAACAATCAAACAAAAAAATTATGTGAACAATTTCCAGGTTGGTTGGGTTCACTTATAGTGAAGCCTATGTCACTGTGCCAAATTATGTGATAATGTGCAGGAAAACTTTGCTTTGGGCAAAAGTTGGGAACTTCACATTAAAAAAATAACCTGCATAAAGAAAATATTTGCACTCCCCTAACTAATACATTATTGAGTAGCCTAAAAGTGTTTAGAGTGATTTAGTTTATGTTATGTTTATGGTATTGATTTTTCCGGGGTCCTTACTTCGAGTATGTGAAGACAGTTGTACGATAAATCGGTCAACATCCCCTGAAATTTCCATTGGCAATATTAAAATATTCTGCCATACAAACAAAAGTGATGAGAAAAATGGGGACATACTTTCTGGTCATTTATATCATTCCTGCGCTCCTGGACTATAATTTTGCCGTGAACATGGTGCAATTTCACAACATGGCATTATTTTTGGGAATTTCACATAATAAAAGTATCCTGAAATAGAGCTAATTACTCTAACAATTGAAATTTTGCAGGGGCATATTCAAAAGGTAAGGCGTATGGCAGTGAGTCAGTATCAAAGGAGCTGTTAGACTTGGCATCTTTGGCATGGTTTCCTCTGACTTTTTGCTTCTACCTCCTGTATTTTTGATGCTGTGCTGGATTTCATTTTTGCTGGCTTAGATGGTTTGGGCACTTTGCCACTGCTGATCAATGTCAAACTGCAAGTGCTCCCTGTGTAAATTGTTATTGCAAATGGTTCTCCCTAATTGGCATATTTGATTTACTGGTAAGTCCCTAGTAAAGTGCACTGAGCATGCCAGGCCCTGTAAATAAAATTCTATTAGTGGGCCTGCAGCACTGATTGTGCCACACACCTAAATAGCCCTGCAAATGTAACTCAGACCTGCCACTGCAGTGTCTGTGCACAGTTTTGAACTGCCAATTCGACCTACCAAGTGCACCCACTTGCCAGGCCCTACCCTTCCCTTACATGTAAGGCACCCTCCAGATAGGCCCAAGGTACCCCCATGGACAGGGTGCAATGTGTGTGAGAAAGGTAGGACATGTACTGGGGTGTGTGACATGTCCTGATAGTGAAATACTGCCAATTTTGTTTTTCACTATTGAAAGGCTATCTGTCCCATAGGATAGCATGGGAGATATGTTGTAACATCTTACAAGTATAACTTCTCATTGGGACAGGATGAACTCAGAATTTAATACCACATCTGTTAGTAAAGATGGGTTTTTCAAATTGTGTGTTTGAAAATGCCACTTTTAGAAAGAATTCTATAGAAAAAGCTGATCTGGCTACCACTTTTGAATAGCTGCTGTTTATTTAAGCAGACAGTGGACCAATGCACACAGTCTCCTAGGTCCCGGTATAATTATTTACCCATTTATTTCAATATTTTCTCATAACATTTAACACTTTTAAATGTCTGAAAACATAGCGACACACTGTTTAGTGCAAACAATTATAACACTCAAAGAATTGTGCTTCAACAAATTATACAATAAAATTATACAATAAAACATTGAGTTATCACAGTTGCAACTCACTGTAACCATTTAAACATTACACCAGTCTCAGGTTTACAGCATAATGTCTTAACACAGAGCACTCTCATTGTGCACTATTTAGTTTCATTTACGAGAGTTGCTCGCCTGGGGAAAAAAAGCCTAACGTCTGTCGGGATGACTCAAAGTTCGATGTCCCTCTACAGTGCCTACACTCAAATTGTAGATTAAACCCTCATGGTATAATGAAGAGGAAAGTGCCGACGCGTTTCAAATCCCTGTTTCATTCATGGGATTATCTTCAGGGCATTGACACGGTGTAATCTAAAAATATTAAAAAATAAAGCAAAAATGATAATCAGTATTTATCTCCCTTCTCTGTTATGTTAAGCTGTTTGGTATTAAAATAATAATACCTGGATTATAATGTGGTGCTTCACTGCCGGTATTGATTTCCTGTCGTCATAAATACTATTCTGAGTTTAAACTGTACCCATCTACGGTGACTAAGAAATAAGGTTTTACTCAAGTGCAATACGATTTCTAATATACGCTACTGTAGCGTGTTAAAGCCTTTCTGCTTACTTGGTTCTTTGTCCTTAATTCCACGGAGACGCAAAGAGCCCTTTGGTCGCGTTGGATTTAGTGGATCTGAGGGCGAGAGGCAAGGGGAAACCGTTTATGTGTTTTGTTCACCCGGGCAGTAGATATTTTGTTGCAATCAAAAGATGCATTTTCTTGACGCTTACTTGTTAGTTTCTACAGCGGTTTCACGATCTGGCAGACAGCCTTGCTGAGTTTCGTTAAGCGTGCGATTACTGCTTGTGTACTTCTTCGTATCTTCATTTCTGGTTGGAACGCATGTGCTTTCCATATTTCATCGTTTCGACCGGAAGATCCTGGTTTGTTGAATGCTAGGTAATGTAGTTTTGGCCCGTGTGTGAACAATGACTTTGCATTTCTTTGTGAACGAGTTGGTTAAACAAATCATGCTGATCTTATGATGCTCAAGTACTGGTCTTTGATAATTCTGACATTTCGTTTAACCCTTTCAGGGTGCTGTTAAATTTCAGAATAAGATATGCCTCTTTTTTTGGCCAAAGCTGTTTCAAGATCGCCACCCCTGGGCGGTTGTTTTAATGCTGATAGTACTGTCCAAACGAAATCCCTTTCCGAGTGTTTCTTTTCAACAAAGTGAGAGACGATTGGGGCTGTCATAACTTGCTTTTTAATGCGGGAGCGATGTTGGACAATTCTTTGGTTGACTTGTTGATTCGTTTTACCAATATATATCCTGGGACATGGGCACTTGATTACATAAATTATGTTTTTCGTTTTGCAATTTGAAAATTCTTTATGAGACCTTTTTACATGATCATGAATGAATTCTGTGCCTTCAATGGTATTCTCACAGGCTGAACAATTTCCGCATTTGTGGTGGCCCTCAATGGGTTTCATATTCCATTTTGATCATAGGTCCTTTTTCTGAGTACTGTGTATCAGTTCTGCTCTGATGATACTTTGGCCTATACTTTTGTTTTTCTTCATTGCAAACAAAGGTCTTTCAAGTGGGCATTCAAGTTGGCTCAGAAGATGCCAATTTTTCAAAATCATCTGGCGAAATTTGTTGGTATGAGGGGCCAAATGTGGAGACACAGACTAATTAGTCAATTGGTTTCTTTGATGTTTTTGTGGGCAAGTCTTCCCGGGGTGTATACCATGCCCTTTTGGTCGCATGTTTGAGAATTTTACGGGGGTAGCCTCTGTCCTTTAGTTGTTCACATAATACCGCTGCATGGATCATAAAATCTTCTTTTCTGGCACAGTTTCTTCTGATTCTCAATAACTGGCCATACGGGAGATTATCCCTTAGATTTCTTGGGTGGAAACTTCGGTAGTGTAGGATTATGTTCTTGTCTGTCGGTTTGCGATGCAGAGTGGTCGCCAATTTCTGTTCATATGGTATAACTTCTACATCCAGGAAAATCAGACACGATTTGCTTTTGGTAATGCTGAATTTTATGTCATGGTGTCTTGTATTTAACCATCCATAGAATTGTTGGAGATCGTCTTCTGTGCCGTTCCAAAGGCACCAGACATCGTCTATATACCGGTACCATTGCTGGATATGTTTATCAAATGGATTATCGTTGTTGATGAATTTGTCCTCAAAGCGGGCCATGAACAGCACGGCCATTTCTGGGGCGAAGGGACATCCCATCGCTGTCCCTTTTGTCTGCATGAAGAATGTATCGTTGAACCTGAAATAGTTTTTCTTCAGGGCTATTTCCGCCAGTTGTAAGATGAAATCAGTTGGCACTCGGTGGGGTCTTTGTCTGGTTTCCAAATAATACTCCTTTGATTGTAGAGCTTCGTCTTGGGGGATCTGTGTATACAATGAGATCACGTCCAGTGGTACCATCCAATGATGGTCGGGATCAAATGTTTGTCCTTCTATTTTGTTAATGAAATCTGTCGTGTCTCTTAGGTATGATGGCACCCCTTCGATGAATGGTTTTAAGAAGATGTCTACATACTTTGCTAAAGGTTCCAACGCTGAATCACATCCGGAGACGATTGGTCTTCCTGGTGGTTCGGTGGGACACTTGTGAATTTTCAGAAGAAAATAAATAACAGAAGACGATCTCCAACAATTCTATGGATGGTTAAATACAGGACACCATGACATAAAATTCAGCATTACCAAAAGCAAATCGTGTCTAAATTTTTCCTGGATGTAGAAGTTATACCATATGAACAGAAAGTGCCGACCACTCTGCATCGCAAACCGACAGACAAGAACACAATCCTACAATACCGAAGTTTCCACCCAAGAAATCTAAGGGATAATCTCCTGTATGGCCAGTTATTGAGAATCAGAAGAAACTGTGCCAGAAAAGAAGATTTTATGATCCATGCAGCGGTATTATGTGAACAACTAAAGGACAGAGGCTACCCCCGTAAAATGCTCAAACATGCGACCAAAAATGCATGGTATAAGCCCCGGGAAGACTTGCTCACAAAAACATCAAAGAAACCAATTGACAAATTAGTCTGTGTCTCCACATTTGGCACTCATACCAACAAATATCGCCAGATGATTTTGAAAAATTGGCATCTTCTGAGCCAACTTGAATGCCCACTTGACAGACCTTTGTTTGCAATGAAGAAAAACAAAAGTATAGCTCAAAGTATCATCAGAGCAGACCTGATAAACAGTACTCAGAAAAAAGACCTACGATCAAAATGGAATATGAAACCCATTGAGGACCACCACAAATGCGGAAATTGTTCAGCCTGTGAGAATACCATTGAAGGCACAGAATTCATTCATGACCTTGTAAAATGGTCTCATAAAGAATTTTCAAATTGCAAAACGAAAAACATAATTTATGTAATCAAGTGCCCATGTCCCAGGATATATATTGTAAAACGAATCAACAAGTCAACCAAAGAATTGTCCAACATCGCTCCCGCATTAAAAAGCAAGTTATGACAGCCCCAATGGTGTCTCACTTTGTTGAAAAGAAACACTCAGAAAGGGATTTCGTTTGGACAGTACTATCAGCATTAAAACAACCGCCCAGGGGTGGCGATCTTGAAACAGCTTTGGCCAAAAAAGATGCATATCTTATTCTGAAATTTAACAGCACCCTGAAAGGGTTAAACGAAATGTCAGAATTAACAAAGTCCAATACTTGAGCATCATAAGATCAGCATGATTTATTTAACCAACTCGTTCACAAAGAAATGCAAATGCAAAGTCATTGTTCACACACGGGCAAAAACTACATCACCCAGCATTCAACAAACCAGGATCTTCCGGCCGAAACGAAGAAATATGGAAAGCACATGCGTTCCAACCGGAAATGAAGATACGAAGAAGTTAACAAGCAGTAATCGCACGCTTAACGAAACTCAGCGAGGCTGTCTGCCGGATCGTGAAACCGCTGTAGAAACTAACAAGTAAGCGTCAAGAAAATGTATCTTTTGATTGCAACAAAATATCTACTGCCCGGCTGAACAAAACACATAAACGGTTTCCCCTTGCCTCTCGCCCTCAGATCCACTAAATCCAACGCGACCGAAGGGCTCTTCGCGTCTCCGTGGATATAAGGACAAAGAACCAATTAAGCAGAAAGGCTTTAACACGCTACAGTAGCGTATATTAGAAATCGTATTTTACTTGAGTAAAACCTTATTTCTTATTCACCGTAGATGGGTCCAGTTTAAACTCAGAATAGTATTTATGACGACAGGAAATCAATACCGGCAGTGAAGCAGCACCACATTATAATCCAGGTATTATTATTTTAATACCAAACAGCTGAACATAACAGAGAAGGGAGAAAAATACTGATTATCATTTTTGCTTTATTTTTTAATATTTTTAGAAGACACCGTGTCAATGCCCTGAAGATAATCCTATGAATGAAACAGGGATTTGAAACGCGTCAGCACTTTCCTCTTCATTATACCATGAGGGATTAATCTACAATTTGAGTGTAGGCACTGTAGAGGGACATTGAACTTTGATTCATCCCCACAGACGTTAGGCTTTTTTTCGCCATGGCGAGAAACTCTCGTAAATGAAACTAAATAGTGCACAATGAGTGTGCTCTGTGTTAAGACATTGTGCTGTAAACCTGAGACTGGTGTAATGTTTAAATGGTTACAGTGAGTTGCAACTGTGATAACTCAATGTTTTATTGTATAATTTGTTGACGCACAATTCTTTGAGTGTTATAATTGTTTGCACTAAACAGTGTGTCGCTATGTTTTCAGACATTTAAAAGTGTTAAATGTTATGAGAAAATATTGAAATAAATGGGTAAATAATTATACCGGGACCAAGGAGACTGTGTGCAGTGGTCCACTGTCTGCTTAAATAAACAGCAGCTATTCAAAAGTCGTAGCCAGATCTTCTTTTTCTATAGAATTTAATCTAAGCCCCATCTGGCTATCAGTACAGGGCTTAACCCCCTTTATTGTAATACTTTTAGAAAGAAGGCATTTTCTTGTTCCACCATTCTGTGTGCCTCTGCATGTTTGTCGATTGACTGTCTGGTTTTGGAGTGACAGGGGCTGGGGATGTGCATTCACTGTAGACAGCCACAGGGTGAGGGGTTGAGGTGTGCCTGTCCCTTCCTGGATGACTCAGAGCTGAGCTGAATAGACCTTGGCTGCATTTAGAGTAGTGAGTGGAGTTTCCCTTGCAGCTGAATAGGGCCTGTCTCCCTTGCACAAGGCTGTCTTCACCCCCTGTTGTCATACTGCAACAGTGAGGACAGAACTGGTTTGGACTGAGCTCAGAGACCCTGGCACAAAGAAGAACAAAGACAAAATAGGGTATTAGTAGTGGACCTTAAACCCCAGAACTTTAGATCACTTCTGGACTCAAGAGGAACATTTGCCAAGGAGAAGAGCTGAAGAGCTGTGAGGAGGAGTACTGCCCCTTTGGTGTGTGCTGTGTGGGGTTGGCCTGTAATTGCTGCTTCTGCCAAGGAAAGGACAAAGGCTGGAGCTTTGCTGGGAAACCTGCTTGAAGAGGAATCTCCAAGGGCTTGTTTGTGCTGGTCTTCTGTTCTGAAGTCTTCGGGACACAACGACTTCACCACCAGCTCCCCTGAACTCCATTGCTGGGAGTTCTGACCTGCCAGGAGGTGCCTGTTCCAGTTCTGGGCCTCTGGCGGTTGTTCCTACTGTTGGGAGCTGGAAGAAACCTAAAGGAAACAAGAAAACCAATTCTCCAACGCCGTCAGTGACGCCGTTGCGACCTTCACCGAGGCCAGGGGCACTGCTCGTGAAGTGCACGATGCACCACCTGGCCTGCACCGCAGCTCCACGCCCTTCGACGTCTGCAGTTATCGGCCTTCTTGACGCAAGTGCTCGCACCGACTCCATCACTGCCAGTGCCTACATCCAGTTATTGTGGCGGCGATAAACGCCGGAGGTGACTCTATGAACTAGCCGACTTCGCATCGCCTCCCCGGAACCGACTCCTCACCGCCGATGCAAACAACTTCCTCTGTCCTGGATTCAACATGTCGCCTCCTTGCAGACACGACGCCTCCCCTCCCCCGTGGCAGCCAGAGAGCCAGCCTTGGCCATGGCACTGACGCCTCACCTCCACGGTGCCATGCATCGTCATAGACTTCGTTTTCCAAGGTTCTGTTTGTTTGGGGGTCCGTGTGACTCCGTGCCCAATGCCGTGAACCTCGCGGTCTGCGCCGTACTTTTGATTTATTTCTGTCACAAAGCCGTAATAGTCCCAGGTGGAGCTATTTGTTTTCTATCAGCTTTATTTTGGCAATAACTGTTTTGAAGTGCTATTTTACTACATGTATGATGGATTTTACTCAACTGATTTGCACCTGTGAAAAAGGTGCCGACTTTGACGGTGACAATATCAGATCCTGTCTCACGAAGGTGTTATTTGGCTCAAAGTGAATCAGTTGAAATGCAATCCGGATAAATCCGAGATTGTTTTCTTTGGCCAGCCAGTAATGAGCAACTGGAGTTTATGGTGGCTGGAGGAGATATATCCCCCCTTTCAGCACAAACACTGGTCAAAAATCTGGGTATCTTCATCGATTGTTCCCTCTCCATGAGGTCCCAGGTGCAAGCTGTGGTAGGTTCCTGTTTCGGCATACTTCATATGCCAATAAAATTCCTTCCACTTCTATCATTAGATACTAGGAAGATTGTGGTCCAAGCCCTGGTGACGTCAAGACTGCACTACGCCAATGTCTTGTACTTGGGCCTACCTGGTCATCTCATTCAGCGACTGCAAGAGGTGCAAAATGCCGGGCCAGGGTGATTCTTAGACCCAAACCCAGGTCCCATATGACCCCCATCTTTAAAACCCTACACTGGTTGCGAATGAAGGAAAGGATCAAGTTCAAAGCTCTGTTGATATTCTTTAAAGCCCTTCATGGCTTAGGAGCCAGCTATCTCAACAAGCGCGTAAATCACTATATTCCAGCGTGGACTTTAAGATCCTCTTCCTCAGATCTTGTCCGCACCCCTAAAGTCCGCCTTGCCCGCATGGATGGCAGGTCTTTCGGGTTTTTGGGAGCACAAGTGTGGAGCAGATTACCAGCGTCACTGAGAGCCATAACTGACCTGGCAACTTTTAAAAAACATCTAAAAACTTGGCTTTTCAGGAATTAGTTGTGCCTCAGAACCTGCCTTGCTCCCACAGCGCCGGGACACTCTTGTTGAGTAGCTGAGCGTAACATTAAATACCTTTCAATCATTCATTCATTCATTCTTGTCATTTTGGTCTTGTTGAGTTTAGATAAAGATACTTTATTTTTCTAAACTGGTGTGGTATTCATTTGTGGTGTTATCACTGTGTTACTATGTGTTTGGAGTACAAAAGCTTTACACATTGCCTTTGGATTAAGCCTGTCTACTCCTGCTAAGCTACCAAGGGGGTTAGCAGGGGTCTAAAGTATGTATCCCCTGACTAGAAACAAGGGTCCCTACTTGGACAAAGGTACCTACCTCTGCCAACTAGAGACCCCCAGTTCTAACAGGAGCAATGAAAGAGGATTCAGACAGTAGTGGTCGGTGTGTCAATAGAGTGGCGGGAAGTGGGAGGAAGGACGGGCGGACGGATGATGAGACAAATTTAAAAAAAAACACTTACATGCCGCATCGCCACATCGTGCTCTCTCCACTGCAGGCACAGGCTCCCAGGGTACACAGTGGCCAATCCTGATGCTGCTTTCATGCTGTAGAAGCAGCATCAGGATTGGCCTGAGCACCGATGATTTGTGCTCCCAGTTAGACTGAGAGCCTGTGCCTGCTCTCTCCAACCCGGCAACGCAGCTTGGGTTGGAGAGAGCTTCAGTGCGCATGATGGTTGGGCCATCCTGAGATGGCCGGCCAGACTGTCATGCTCACTGAATAGCAGTCCAACCACTCCTTCACAAGCCTGTCATAGCCCTGGCCCCGCCCCCAAGCCTTGACTCAGAGAGCAAAAATAAAATGATAGTAAACAAGGGTTTATTATCGTTTTATTTTTAATTTTTGGGGCTGGTGGCAGGTGAGGTGATGCTTCTCCGCCATAGTGGAGGAGCCGCCACTGGATTCAGGTACAGAAAAGAGCTGGTAAAATGTCAGCTGCAAAGAGGAGCCAGAAAGTACATAATGCCACAAGAGCTTGGAAGGTTGTTCTAAATTAGCTAGGACAACGGATTCAATGCTCGGAGGCCAAGACAGGGGAATGTGGTCGAAAGGCACTCAGAACTGAGAGTCTGGAGCAATGAAAATCGAGATGCAAGAGCCAGGAGAGAGGATTCAAGGCAAAGAAGATGGGTACAAGAAGCCAGAATCCAGAAGAACTGGTGATGTAAGAGATGGCTTTTGGAGTCAGGGCACAGAAACTGGTAGAGGCATGATGAGAATGAAATCACTGGTGGAACAGGAAGAGAAGCATGGTGATAAATGCGTAGGTGGATCAGCTGACCTGGCAATGCCTGCTACTTTCTCCAAGTAGTGCTGTTAGGCTCTCAGCTGTTGGCCCATAAACAGGAACAGTCAGAGAGATTCGGAAAGCTTTTCTTAGGTATGTCAGATTCACGCATGCAACAATTTGTAATCTCTGAGTGAGTCACACAAGGCTAGGGCACGCATTGTGTGATGCTTACATATACCTAATGTTTTCACCACATGCATACATTACACACACATGTATTGAATAGATGAAAGAATTGAGTGCTCTTTGCACAGAGCCCAGGCAAATCCAAAACAAATTCGACTGTTTGGTTCAACGCAGATAGTTAGACCTATATCCCACATTTATCTGGGCTTATGTTTTACAACAGAATGGATAGAAAAGTACATTAAAAATAGTATCTGAAGTTCAGAATTCCCCTAACTGTGAGCATATGTAAGATGTTTGAAACCCCTACTTTCACGCATGTGCATTACAACATGCATGAAGTGCGCATGAACAGCAAGCAACTGCACGTGAATTGAGAACCAGTAGTGAACTGCGCATTCCATATATTACTCTTCTCTTCGTTACACGTCTACATCCTTAGCAGCCGGGGAATCAGACCCATCTCGATTACAGCAAAGAAGATTGCAGTGGCCACTCTGGCTTCTGATTTAATGAGTACCAAAATGAATGACACATGGCCAACGTGAACCCCTAAGGGGAACTTTTCTCCTTACTAGTCACTCCTACTGATTAATGCACTGTTGGGAACTCGTGGCAGGTGTACTATTCACTATGCCTTCAATGGTACAGTCTATTCAGGAAACCTTAATTCTAGGAGGCATATGACATGCAGCACCTACGCGCCCGACTGTTCACGCTGCAGCTCCCCTATTGAAGCGACCTTAATTCTAGGAGGCATATGACATGCAGCACCTACGCGCCCGACTGTTCACGCTGCAGCTCCCCTATTGAAGCGACCTTAATTCTAGGAGGCATATGACATGCAGCACCTACGCGCCCGACTGTTCACGCTGCAGCTCCCCTATTGAAGCGCACACTACTTTGCAAATGGGAGGGCAGAGGGGACAGTACTGTGGCCCATGTTTCCACACAGAATAGTATGGCTATTGGGCGCGGGATCCTGCCCCCCACCCCTTTGCAGAGCTAGCTGCCTCATTGTGAGACTATGAAATGGTATCAAAAACCGGCACTGAAAGCCACAGGGTGGATCCTTGTGTACATTTGCTCGGACTCCTCTGTGCCAGTGGATTTTATGAGTCATGAGGGTTAGATGGACTTTGTTGTGGGTCTCCAAACATAATATTGCCTGCACTTCACATGCATTCACTGATTCAAAGCCATACTCTGGGTCTCCTTGGACTCGGATACCGTATTCCTCTATCTCCTAATGACCGACACATACATAAAATTGTCATACTATGTTCTTTCCTGAAATGTAATTCTTCAGTATTAATATTGTACCAGGGTGGGCATTCAATCATATCCCCACCCCCCACCCTCTACAATCACGTCTGATTGGGACATTTTGTGTGTATTGCAGCCAGGCTGCATGGATCTCAGAAGCGCCGTCCATTACACAAATGGCACATCTTTATAGCTATGCGTTTACACTAATCGTGTTGTTTTGTGTACAAGGAACCATGGGTCACTGCACCTTAGCAGGGGAGGGGGGAGGATGAAAACCTCTTGGCAAATAAACTGTGGTTCAGCCCGCTTTGAAAGGTGGTGGGTGCCTTTGTCATGTGATGAATCTGTGAGGCATTCATAATGCTGGTTCAAAGGGCCGAAACCATTCAGAAGTAGAAAAGCAAAGTATATGTGTGTTTACAAGGTTTCCTCTTCAGATGGGCCACTGTTTGCAATGAATGCTAAATGCTGCACGACGTTCAAAGAAATGCAAAATACAAAACGCTGCCACTGATCATTTGATGAACCTAAGAAAGGATTCTTGTCATGTGAGGAGAGAAGGCGACTCGGTGCAAAGCTCTCCCCTTTCAGGGCTTTCATCTTAAGGGGGCGCAGTGCAGTTAATACAATCTACTTTCATGGAAGTCGACGCAGCAGTGAGGGTCCCAAGCAAGGGAGCGAGCAGCTTGTGAAAGCAGATGGGAGTTACCAAAAAGCTGCTTGCAGCTTGAATCGCTTTCTTTCCCCATTCCACTTTCTGTTGTAAAAGGACTCTGGCCTAAGCTGCACACAAAAGCCTCCTGTTTCAGCCGCTAAGATTCCCCCACTCCAAATGCTGGGCAGTGTACCTGCCCTGGAGCGTCCATTTCATATCAATCCGAGCACTGCTCTGAACACAAGATTACAATCCCCGTTATTTTCTTAGCAGGTTTTTAAACTTCGTGGGTGAAATGTACTTTGTGTGAACAAATTAAACTCGCTGCTTAAAAAGAAAAATCTTTGATTTTCCTGGTATCTAAAATACGCTGTTTATCCCTTTTGTCTCATTGGAGTGGATATTGTAGATTGCATCATTTATTTAAACACGACAGTAATTCATGAAAATGAGAAGTTGGTAATCTTTACACCGATTGTAAATTGCACCAGCTGCTAATCATAATCCAACGTCGATATACCACTTAATGCTGCAGTTTCCATTTCAAGTTGTAAATAAAAGGTATTACTATTACCAACTTGAGTGGTACTAAATTTACCAATCTTGGAGGAGGAACGGCTAATGTGGTCATTCTGGGATCCAAGTTTGTGACCTGCAGATCACTCCTCGTGTCTTCAGTAAGCACTTAACTCGCTGAGGCATCTAGCAAATATACAGTCCACTACACAAGGTACAATTATTGCCAGGACATGAAACCCACTTTCCCAGGTGCCTGCTAGTGGTAAAGTTATTGAAAAATAATTCCCCACTATTGTGTAATGAGTTATCAATCTTAGTAACTGCATTACCAGAAGAAATATCAGCTCGAAACTGGGTCTAAATAATGTAAACAACAGAAGCCACTATAGTTCCCCGAAGCACAGGTTAGATGTAGTCAGAGTGCACCCAGGGACTATCAAAAAGTGCATTTTGCCACTCAGGTCCTGACCCTGCTAGTGCACTTTACACTCTTTTTTTCTGCTTGAGCATTGAGCATATTTTTTCGTACTCACTGTAAAACATTGTTCCCTGTGGTGTTCATCCAGTGCTGATCAGCATGAAATGGTGTGTTCCTTAGGTTCCCATGGTAACAACCAGTGGTGGTACCATGGAATGGCAGGACTGCAGGGTTAGCACCCAGCAGCAACGCCATAGCTATCATTGGCGACCCTGCGCAGTGGGTGAGAGATGCCCCATTGCCCTGGACCTGGCATCCCGCCACAGACCATAGCTCCATACAATGCACATACCTATCTTCCTGTCACAACCAATCACTCAACTTGCACAGCAAGTGACCTGCAACTCTCTCAAGTTTGCTAGAGATTTGTGTGCATCCTGTAAAGTCTGTGTGTCCCACTTCCTGGATGAAAGCTGGCCCCAGAGGACACGTGCTTTACTGACGACAGAGCTCTGCCCAATCAGGGATGACAGGGGTGCACTGATTGACAAGGCCTCATGTTGCTGTTAAATTGCCATACTTGTTTTTGCACTGTGTTTTATTTGGTTTTAAATATAAAGTCAAAACATTATATCCAGACAGCTTGTGCAGTGGACTGTGCTTAGGTAAGCACGCTCTCACTAGCCAACAAAAAAAATCCACCATGGTGATGTGCCTTGTGCAGCATACCAGGAACTCCAATGGGCACTGCGTATGCTTTTTAAATAATTAGATTATACATTTCTCTGTTACTAAAAACATTTGAATATCTTTGCATTTTTTACGATTGACAAATTGTGATAAGCAGAGGCACATTTTATAGAGTTTCAAGTTTGAGGTAAGAGGAGGTAAAGTTTGAAAGGGTTGAGCATTATTGAGAGATTTTCTTCCTGATGGATGACAGGGAGACTGACCTGAGGCACCTTGCAGTGCAAAGATTTAGGATAAGAGCTTTGAAATAAGAATTTCTTGATGGGTGATGGAAATCAGGAGGGTTTATATGGTCAGAAGGCCGAAGATGAAAGATGCTGCAGGGGGCATAGTTCTGTCCCCTCTGGAGTTTCCCAGCTGTCTGAGTCAAGAGGCCAAAGGATGGAGTTGAAGCAAAGCAGACATAAAGTTACTGCAGTGATGAGCCATGGACCAGTTACTGAAGTACTTAGACTCACAGCTGATGGAAAACACTTTTGTGGCAGAGTTGGTTTAGTGGATGAAGCTCAAGTCTTGGTTTCATATTTCCCTGAGGTTTCGCACTTTCTCCCTAGGCTGCGGCAAAAGGGCCATGACCACGAATAGCTGAAAGAATGGTCAGCCTGCCTACTGAGTTAGTCTCTATACATTTATTACTGGATTTTTGACATATTCACTTTAGCACGAGGCATCTTAAGTTGCTCCCATGATGTCTCATCTGAAGTGGAAGGTCTCCCGTCCACCTGCCTAGTAGATTGTGGCCAGCTGCATGTGGCTTGTGATTTGTAGGTTTAGACCTGCTGATCCATCATTTTCAATGGCTTGTAGAATAACATTTTCATGGATGAAAACGTTCCTTTGCAATTTGTTCTTCAGTTAGAGAGACAGTAATACAGTGCCTCTTCCTTGCTTCCGGCACTGAATGAGTATAGTTACGGCACTATAGCACAACTGACAATCTAGGTCAGGTTAATTAGTAAAGTTGCTTTATGAGGGTGTTAGTTTACACTCTGGATTCGTGATCTCCCCAGACACTGACATGTAGATGGAAAAAATGTAAATAAAGCAACTACTTTTGATTTCCCTTTCATCAGAGACACTATGTGAAAAGCATGTTTTGATCATGGTCAGATACTTCATCTGTAATTCTTGCCTCCAACGGTCTAGTTTGCCATTGAACAGTCTGCTTTTTCGCTGAGAATTTTAAAGAATGTCTCTCAGTGTTGAATTCTGCCCCGTAATGGATTAAAAGTGGTCTTGGAGGATATTGTTAAAATATTGGAAGTTTTTTTTAAGGCTCGGAGTTGGAAATGCCTGTGACTGTTCTCTACAGTGCTATCTTAATGTTTAGCCGAAAAGGCTGCGAAGAAATTAAATCTATAATTATATACATTGTTTGGTGAGTAATTACTGTTTCGCTTTTAAGTTGTGCGCATTCTCCTGATGCTCACAACACGACACAATGGACTCTGCACACTCCAGGATAAGAAGCTTCCTCCTGAGCAGATGTATTAATGGCTTTCTAAGCCAGCTGGTGGCACTTCCACAGTTTGTGATCATTCGCTGCCCTGCGGGGCATTAAAGAATCTGCTGGGTCATGCACTCTGGGCCCGTCAGCGCCACCAAACCCCTGCTTACTCAACAGGTACTACACAGACACATCAAGCATTAAATAAGTGTTTTTTTGAGTAAAGCAAATATATGTAGGAACTTGAAGAACTACATGAGCATGCCACAGAATGTATTAACTTCAGTGTCCATATGACAGCGACATAGGTGATTTTTCAATCAATAACAAGAAGCTCAAGTTATTAATGAACGCTTTATCTCTAGGATAGATAACACATTCACAAGTCAAGCCACAGATGTTGGCTCTTCATCAGTTTGAACTCCACACAGGGGTTCACCTTAGCATGATCCTTTCAACTGCTGCCTTGCATCACCACGCTCCACAGCTGAACCTTTCACCTGCATCCACTGCCGATTCACCCTTACCCCAACACCGACCAACACCACATCAAAAAAGGCCACGCCAACTCCAATGCCGACACCCCACTGGATCAACTCAACTGCCTCCTGATCAATACCAGATCACTCTACAAACATGCCACTGAAATCTGCGACACCATCTCCACCATTGCCCCTGACGTGACGTTCATCATGGAGACTAGGCTCAATCCCACAGCGGCTCCAGACATCGCCACGGCAACTCCCAACAGCTACAAGATGAAACACCGTGACCGCACCAACAGACACGGAGGGGGCATCGCCATCGTTCACAAGGAATCAATCACCTGCACCATCACCAACAACGACACCACTCCGATCATGGAACACATGAATTTGTAGCTTCGCGCCAAGGCCAAAACCACAGTCTAAGGCACCCTCGCATACAGACCGCCAGGGCCACAAATCAGTCTTAGTGACGCCATCATCGAATTCATCACCCCGTTCGCTTTTGAATCCAAACTCTATATCTTCCTGAGAGACCTCAACTTCCACCTGGAAGACTCCACTGACACCAACTCTACCAACCTCCTGGAATGACTTGATAACATCTGCCTCAAGCAGGTAGTCACCAACCTCACACACAAAGCAGGACAAAGGCTAGACCCCATCTTCACATCCAGCCACCGAATCAGATAAAGCCACACCTCGGAACTCACAAGGACGGGCCACTTCAACGTTCACTTCACCCTCACCGGTCCTCCATGCACCGCCCCAACCCACACAGTGCTCCCTACCGCAGCTGGACCAAGGTAACTCAGCAGCAATGGACCGATGCCCTCCGCATCGGGCAGCCCAACATCACCACCAACCTGGACCAAATAGTAAAGAATTTCATTGCCTAGATGACCAGCACTTCCAACCAAGTCACCCCCACCACACAGGCTAAAACGCACAGGCTTACCAAACGAGCCAGCTGGTACACATCAGAACTCAGTGCATCAAAACACAGGAACCACACCGACCGAGCCGCCTACAAAGCAACAACTACCACCGCCAGCTCAAAGTCACAAAAAAGGAAGCCCTGACACACTGGATCTAGACCAGCACCAACCAAACCAAGGAACTCTTCACCATTGTTAGAGAGTTCACCTTCCCGTCAGCCACAGAAAACTCGATCCCTTCCTCACAGGAACTCTCAACGCCCTTGTTGACCACTTACACAACAAGATATCAACCATCAACAGAAACTTCGATCCCCAGCCCTCTGACCCCTTCTGCATCCCATCAACCACAACCACCAACCAACCACTCACCGCATGGGAACAACTTAGCACACCAACAACAACCACCCTCATGAACTTCATCCACTCAGGAGCACCACCAACGCTTGCCTACATCGACTCTTCAACCTCAGAAGCAACGAGATCAACCACCAGCTCACCAGCTCACCACCACCCTCAACTCCTCCATAACTACAGCCACCTTTCCCGCTGCATGGAAACACACGGAGGTTAGACCTCTCTTCAAGAAACCTTCGGCAGACCCCAGCGAACTCCAGAACTACTGTCCCATCTCCCTTCCCCCTTTCCCCGCCAAAGTCCTGGAGAAGGCCATCAATCTTCAACTCACTGATTATCTGTAAAGAAACAAACTACTGGACCCGCCCAAATCAGTTTTCAGAGCCAACCACAGCACGAGAGAGCCCCGATCGCCGCAACAGATTCATTCTGAGTCCTACTTGACAGAGGAGAACCAGCTACCCTTATCCTCCTGGACCTCTCGGCAGCTTTCGACACCATCTTCCACCTCACACTCCTGATCAACTATGCCAGATTGGAATCACAGACGATGCACCCAGATTGATGGCATCCTTCCTTACAGGACACACCCAAAAAATCCCTCCCTTCACCTTGTAATCCAAGCACACCATCAGCGGAGTAACCCAAATCTCATCCCTCAGCCCAACCCTCTTCAACAGCTACATGACACCACTCGCAGACATCGTCAGATCACACAACGTCAACATCATCTCCTACGTCGATGACACACAGCTCGTCCTCTCACTAAGCGGACTCCACCTCAATGAGGATCAGCTTCCACAACTGCATGAAGAGCGTTGCGACATGGATGAAAGACAACTGGCTGAAACTCAACATGGACAAAACGGAAGTTCTGATTTTTGGCAGACACCGCTCTTTGGAACAACTCCTGGTGGGCAGTGGAGCTCGGACCTACCCTCATGCCAAAAGACCACGCCTGCAACCTCGGCATCATCCTGGAAATTGAACTCTCCATGAAACATCAGGTCAACGCTGTCTCCTAAGCCTGCTTCCACACGATCCGCATGCTCCGCAAAATCTTTGGATGGATCCCCATCAGCACAAGTAAAGCTTGGACGCAGGCCCTCATCATCAGCTGGCTTGACTACGGCAACGCACTCTATGCTGGCACCACCACCGAACTCATGCAAAGACTCCAGACAATCCAGAACGCAGCAGTCAGACTGAACCTCAACCTGCCCAAGAGGACACACATCACACACATCACAGAGCACCTACAAGACCTCCACGGGCTCCCCATCCGGAAGAGATGCCATTTCAAGCTCCTGATCCACTCTTACAAAGCCCTCCACAACCAAGGACCAGCCTACATAAACCACCACCTGATCTTCCACCAGCCAACCAGAAACCTCTGCTCCACACACCTTGCCCTTGCTCACACACCACGTATCTGCCGCAGCTGCTCCAGTGGAGGCTCCTTCTCCCACCTCGCCGCTAGAGTCTGAAACATGCTATCTGACCAACTTCATGACAGGACTCAAGACCTGGCTCTTCGACTGAGACCTGCAGCATAGCACCTGGATACCCACCGTGGTGATTAGCCATGCTATACAAATACTACTTGACTTGATTGATGTGAAGTCATGCCGTAATAAAGGTTATTTTCGACTATAGCATTAGCTCTCTCTCTGCATATTGGTTTTAGCTGAGGACAACTCACTCTCACTTTGGACTACACTTTTATGATCATTTTAGATGGGGTTACCTACTGAAATTCAGTTTGTCAGGAAATAAAACTTCCCGAGTAGGTCCAAATTTGGGCTAAACGGAAATAAAACTAATATTTTGGATTTTACCATTGTAACTGGGGCTGTTGTTTACTAATAGTATCCATCAAACTGTGTTCTAAAAAATAGTAATATTTATTTATTTGGTTGCTTTGGGGTTTCCACTCATGCATAGAGTGCCTCCCCCACACAGCTGCAGGCTTTCTCTTTTCCTCCAGCATTGAACGTTAAGGAGGAGTAAGTGAACTTATTGGAGCCTCCGACCCAACTTGTCTCAGCTGTGAGGTGTGCTGCCCTCATGGGGGACGCTCAAGGATGATCACACAACTCAGTGCCAGGCTCCATAACAGGACAGCAGACACAGTCTGTCATCTCACTTGACTCTAATTCCACCAACTCCCTGCTTGTGCTAAAATCCTCTTAAAACTTAAGAGGAGGACAAGCAGAGCTGCCTGTCTGCCTAAGTTGCTGTCCTCCTTCCATTCTGTGCCTAGTCTTGTTTGATCCGCATGCCGGGTCTTCTGCGACTAACATTGCCTGCACACTACCCTGACTGGGAAGACTGGAGTGTTGAAAGGAGTTGAGAGACTGGTAAACTGCCCATGTGTAGATTGAGCCACCCTAGGAGGAATCACAATGTTAGAGAACTTGAGTCTGCATAGCTGCACAATACCCACTTCACTGTTCTTAAATGTCTTGAGGACACTATGAAGACAGGTACAAGCACTGTGCTGAACTATGAACTGGTGGACCACGAATACTCATTGCGCTGCCTGTTATCAGCACGCACCCCAGTTCCCATCTTGCTCCTAATCCCCTTCTTCTGCTCATGCCTGACTTCTTCTGGTGGAGTGTCCTTCCTATGCTCATGCACTTCATTCTAACTGAGAGGTTCGCATGCTAGTTACTGCCCTCGGGAGCCTTCACACATCAAGCATGAAGTACTGATAATGATGCTATCTTGATCCTAAAAGTCGACCGTCTTTCATGATAGAGTATGCAGGCTCTGAAGGTACTTCTAGTAGCTGCCTCTTCGATTTTCTATATCAACAATGCAATAACATTCTTACTGTGTACACGGCTGGAAAACTTTATATTGTGACCAGGAGATTCTGAAAGCCTAAATGCTGTTTACCTAATGTAGGTCTTATTGTTATTGAGGGAGCATGACTTATTGCAACAACAGAGAATTTGCTGCGAAGTTTGTGGCGAGTAGTGGCATCAGGCAGGCACTGCAGGCTATTTTAGCAGAATTGCTGAGCTGGCACTACGAGCATGTCTGCTCCGCATGAGCACCTCTATGGTATGCGGGACTTTTATGGAAAAGAGCAAAAACAATTAACCAGTTCCAGATTTCTTATTTCAATTGTGTCAGATATTACGTGACCTAGAACATTAGACTATGATACAATGTCACATAAATAATGAACGTCACATGTCCTACTAAGTAAACTTTGTGGTAATACCACTCAGTGTGTGTGAGTGAGAAGGATACAGAGTGATTGTGAAAGTGTGCGTTTGAGCTTGTGTTAGCGAGTCACCCTGCACATATGTGTGAAACTCAAAGTGAGGACGTATTTAGGAGTGTGTGTCCGAGTTTACATGTGTATGAAAGAAACGAAAGAGATATACAGAGAAAGAGAGACTGTGACTATGTTCATGTGAGAGTCTACGATTGGGTGTGTCTTGGTATGAGTGTGTGGCAAAGAATGGGTATGTGTGAGTGTGCATGAGAGTCTGTGTACAAAAGGTTGCATAAATGTGAAAGCAAGAGGGAAAATGTCCGACGGCTGCAAAAATTAATTCACTCTCATTTCAGTGCAGGGGGATATTTTCATATTCCTTATTTGCACATCCAGCCCTCTCCCCAACTCAGTGTTCTTTTATCCTGTGCTCTCCTGCCCTGTCCCATCTGGGCTTTCCACAATCCAGTCTACCATCCCGTGCCTCTGCCCTTTTTTTCTGCCCTACTTCCATTTTGCATCTAGTATAATGGGGTAACCCAGTGCCCCTCAGAACCTGGGTGTGAGAATGAGACAAAATGTCGGTTCTGTCGGGTATATAATTGCTTTGTCGTTGTTGAATAAGAAACAATGGTAAATAAACAATTGTGGGACAGCAATTAAAGCAAAAGAACTTTTTTAGGGGAGAAAAAACACAAAGACACACCAATCATGAATCAATCAAAAGGTTTTTTGTATTAAAGAGAAAGAATCACTTTTTATACTCTTTTAACATTGTGTACATGACACTAAGGGGCTGTCACAAATATACCAAAAGCGGCGCAAGTGTTGAAGTGACAAAGTGCAACAAAGTGCTGGTAGTGAACAAAATATATACAGTGCAGTATTGCTGGTTAAAAGGGTCAATCAAATGGCATTCATCCCTAGGTGAATCTCTGATCCGCTGGGAAGGTAAATCTCCTTTTTGACGTGGGGCA
This sequence comes from Calotriton arnoldi, assembly GCA_963921515.1. Taxonomy (NCBI): domain Eukaryota; kingdom Metazoa; phylum Chordata; class Amphibia; order Caudata; family Salamandridae; genus Calotriton; species Calotriton arnoldi. Next base: position 963,649 of record CAWUFW010000535.1, on the reverse strand, counting down.
GAGACAATAGGGTCAGGATTTGGACTAGCACGTCGACGTTTCGACCCCAAAGATGTGCAGATTGACCCTATTGTCTCTGCCCCACGTCAAAAAGGAGATTTAACTTCCCTGCGGATCAGAGATTCACCTAGGGATGGATGCCATTTGATTGACCCTTAAGCCAGCAATATTGCACTGTATATATTTTGTTCACTACCAGCACTTTGTTGCACTTTGTCACTTCAACACTTGCGCCGCTTTTGGTATATTTGTGACAGCCCCTTAGTGTCATGTACACAATGTTAAAAGAGTATAAAAAGTGATTCTTTCTCTTTAATACATAAAACCTTTTGATTGATTCATGATTGGTGTGTCTTTGTGTTTTTTCTCCCCTAAAAAAATTATTTTGCTTTAATTGCTGTCCCACAATTGTTTATTTACCATTGTTTCTTATTCAACAACGACAAAGCAATTATATACCCGACAGAACCTACTTCCATTTTGTTTTCCCCCTTCATCTGTTTTCCATTCTGTGCTCTTCCTTCTTTCCTAAACTAAGGGTGAGGGGAGTACCTGTGTGAGTGGTTTGCCTTTGTGAGTGCGCGGTGAGAGGTGTTCCGGTGTGAGTGCAGAGTGAAAGGAGTGTCTGTGCCAGTGCAGGAAGAGAGGTGTGCCTGTATGAGTGAAGGGAGGGTGTGACTTAGGAGCAAAGTGTTTGGGTTGAGTGCAGGGTGAAAGGTGTGCCTGTGTGAAAGGCTTGGAGTTTTGCCCTTGTGGGTGCAGAGTGAGAGGTGTGTTTCTCTGACTTCATGGTATGCTGTGTGCCCTTTTGAGTGTAGTGTGAGATGTATGCCGTTATGAGTGCACGGTGCAGCACATTAAAGCCAGACATATAAGCATCACCAGTGCTTGTTATGACTACTATTGATTTGCATTTGGCATGAGGGAGATCCGGTATCAGAGAGGATGAAGTAAGTGTTAAAAGGAATCCAGGTCCATTCTGCTCTAGGCACTGAGGGTCATGGCTGCTTTAAGTATGGTCTTTGGGTCTTGGAGAGTTGGCCAATGCTTTACAGGTAGTGGGTACAGACTGTCTCAGGGTGCGGCTGACATTTCATTTCAAGTTGAGAAAAAACAGTTCTGTTCTGGGGCCATTGAGTCTGGGGAGCTTTGTGATTAGCAAACCATTTATGGTTCCAATCAGGAAACACTGTTTTCTAGGGTTTATTATTGATCAGGAAATGTGGTGATTTGCCGGAAGCATTTTGTGTGCTAGAGTAGGCGTGTTATCTAAAGTCCCCATTGACCTTGACTGTGTGGAGTGGATGCAAGTTGAGACAGAAGGTCAAGGGAGTGTGGACATCTGGGGAATTTGCACCTAGTTTGGTGGCCGTCTAAAAGGGAGGGTTCCAATTTCAGACACTTTACACAATCATCCAAGTAACAGTATGAGCAGGGACTGAAGAAGCTGATACTCTGGCTAATTCAGAGAGGCTGCAGAGCCTGGTCTTATTAACTATAGCAGTAGATCCGCTCAGACAAAATGTGCGTCTGCTTTGTTTGGGGGAGTAAATGCAGATTTTCAAAAAGTGCGGTTTCAGTTCCTTATCTTCTGTGAAAGCAATATTATAGCGGTTGATAGGAATGTGGGTGCACGGGGACATGTTTCGTGAGGTTTCCTCTGAGACTACCAAGGAGTCTGTAGTTTTTTTAGGTCATAGATGATCCTTTTGAAAAGATATGAGACAATCATGCATTGAAACTGGCTGGACAGCACCCCCTTCGGATAACTGGTTTACAATGTGTTTAATTGGTAGAGCATATATTATTAAATGTGTTGCTTAGTTGTTTGCGAGCACCTGGGATTTGGGTAGGCAGGTCACATGCATAAACTATGAGTTTTGGAATAGTTTACAGGTATGATTTATTTTTATTAATCTGTTTCATTATATTTAAAAGTCATGAGGTGGGTTGTCCTTTCTTTCCTGCAATGGCTGTTTGTTAGCAGTCGGCAGTGTGAATTAAGGTGCCATAATTTTGTTTATAAATAAACGTTGTCCCATTGGAGTTATACAAGTATATTGTGTGGAATATGCTGGAGTTCTTTTCACAGGCGGATTCAGGCTCTTCTGTCCTTACCTTTAAGTATGTACCACTTGTGCAAGGTCACACACCCAGGATTAAACTGTGCTTGCAGAATGTTCCCTCTTGCAAGCGTCCTTCGTAATTTTAAAATTCTTCCATGCTTGAATGAATACGTGACCATTAACAACCGTCTCAAGTCACTTTTTTGGTATCTTAACCTAGTGCGGTGCTCTGCAATATACAAATCAAGAAGAGGTTTGAACCCAACAAAATCTTTTTCTCAACAGAAAATATAAGAAATAACATTTTTGTTTAGAAATGCAAGAGCATCATCCTGTACATAAATCCTCTAGAAAGAAACTCAGTATTCTGAGTTCATTATATGACCATGCCTTACAAAGTGTTTTAGAAATGATCGTTTCAAATGTATGTTTTTAGAGGTTTGATTTGCATGCAAGTATGAATTGCAATAGCATAATGGTGGGCACAGTTGATGTCCATACTTCTCCATTAATCCTTAGAAAAATACAAACTTGGCTTGCTCAAAATCGCCCAGCACAAGGGCTTCATTTAGTTCTGTAGGACCAGACATGGCGCAATAAACACCTGCGAATACACTTTTCATCTAAAAGATTATTCATAACTCATTTGGATTAAGCATTTGCAGACTATTGAAAATAAAAAAAGACAACAGATGTGGAGTCAAAAGATGATGTAGGGGCAAAATGTCAAACTACAGCAGATGTAGGGACATATATCGCAACAAGCCTTGAGGGATAATGCTACAGGTCAGTAAAACATTATTGCAGATCTTTTGAAGGTTTGCAACAAATAGTAGAGTTTGAGCCTAGTGTGCTCCCTAAAGGGAATCTGTAGATGGCTACTACGTTGTGTCCTCCACAGGATTGGCCAACCAAATCTTAAGGTCCGAGTCAAGATCTATGCATGAGTGTGGTGTGGAAAGGTTGAGTTCTTTCCCACACATTTGGTCCTCTCATAATGGGACATTGAGACTGGTGCGTAAAGCTGCCAGAGAGGTTTCTGGTATAGTCCTCCGTACAGCACAAACATCTTGTTAAACAAGCATTAGTAAAGCCAACAGGTTTGAAATTTGTGCGGCATGTCCATGCCATAAAAACATCCATACCAAAGCTATTGTACTGAACATGGAAAAAAAATCAATCTAAAAATGGATATCACAGGAAGAAAAAAAAAATCAGATGGTTATGTCAGCAGCCAGTTGCTGGCTGATTGCAGAATTAAAATATTCACTCATGCATTCCAACAGATATGGAAAGACACAACCAATCAGCCAACAGAAACATTATGAGACTAAAATACTCCTGTGGGCTGACTTACTATGTGACTGACAGTGTCTCAAGTCAGTGGCTAAAAGTTCTAGAATAAAGGAAGCCAGTGGCTGAAAGGGACTGACACAAAACCCCTCAAAGTAAGTACAGAATACAATATCTTCTCCATGTATGGTGCAAGCGTCCTACATGCCAGACCTAAAAAAAAAAGTCTTCTCGAGGCTGTGATGGAAAAAGATACAATGTCGGTTTAAGACTAAGCATGGCATTCTAAAAAAACACACAACCACCTCCTCCAAATATTTAATCGTTGGACAGACAGTTGAGTTAGGAGAAATATAAATGTATAACTTTAATTTATATCCAAGAAGCGCCATAAATAATTCACTCTCTACTAAGCCTCACAGCAGTTTAATAAAGCATTGGCCATTCAAACTGAAGCTGGCTTTGTAGTTTTCAATTAGATCCCGGGGACGATGTCCGTGAATGTTTTCACAGCGCAGCCTCTCGAAGTTAAGCTGCCGCGAAATTCTTTCTCACTCTCCCTCAAAGGTGCTGCAGAGTGTGTACAGGAACCCTACAACAAGCGCGTGAAGCATGCTCTTAAAGCTGGATACTGGAAAGATGTCAGCATAAGCACAACAGACACAAAATAAGGAACTCATGTCCAATGGTAATTGATGCATGTGCAAGCGAGAGGGAACAACAGGAGAAAGAACCAAACTAACCACCGATATTATGCTGCAATTGCTTTAACTACATTTGATGTGTGGTTTTGTGTTCCTATAGGATTGGTTTTCTGGTGCAACAAAAGGCCTCGGATCCGTGTGTCTAGTTTTTTAATTTGGTCGCTCGCCTGCATGCAGCACTTAAGGGCTTATAGATTCAGCGCTCTGAAAGGAGCGACCAAGAACCTCTTGCCTTTGCCTCAAATCAGAAATGCATGAAGTGCAGCTGTAGAGATAATGCATTCTCCCCAAAGGCTTTGGCTGAGCAAATGAGGTGGCAATGGGGTGCCTGCACAGGCAGCACTCGCTCTAATTAGTCTCTCGAGCCTGGTTGGTGGCAGGCTGAAGATGATCTAATCAATTGGTCCGCGTCTGATGGTACGCGCAGGCAATCCTGGCAGGCAGAGCTTTCTCCCACAGGTCACTCACCTGCTCAGCGGGAGCCCTCATTTTCATTTTTCATCTTCCATGCTCTGAGCTGACAGCTGCCTGGAAGAAAGCAGAATCACCCAGATATATATATATATCTATCTATATAAATATATATATATCTATATGTATATGTATATATGTGTGTATATATATATATATAAATATGTTTGTGTGTGTGTGTGTAGACAGATAAATAGATAGATAAATAGATAGACCGATTTCAAATGAATGTTGCATTATAGATTTTGGTGATTACCAAAAATAGGGTGTTGCCATGTCTGCAGGTTCTAAAGCCAAAAGCCCCTTCTGTAGCTTTATGCTTCGCAATGGACTAATTTTAACCCGACTGAACAGCTTTACTTACTAGCCAGGGCATGTAGCATTGCTGCTGGTATCTCATGGCAGCCCTTTTTACAGTTTGGCATCAGAGGAATCAGTAATCCTCAGCAGATGTGGATCATATAAATAAAACAAGACTGAGAGTTTCCTTGACATGCCATAAAAATATAATGGATGGTGACTCCTCCCTCTGTACCTCTTTGGAGCTGGCTGCTGTGTCTGCCCTGCAACAAGATACTTTTTTTTTGTTAAATATTTTTTATTTGAATATTCATAAATCAATAACAATGATACTTAGTAAGTATAAAACAATAGCAATAGAACTACTTAGTTTTATGATTACTAAGGACATTAAAACCAAGAACAAAAGCTTATAAGTATAACATAGTCATATAATTTTATATAAAAGAAATAAACAGGGGAAAGATAGAGGAAAGAAAGAAATGGGGAGAAACAGAAAGAGGAAAGGATAGAAAAAAACAAAACAGCCAGAGAAGTAGACATTTAAGAACTAAGATACAGGCGAATGAGAGGATAGATATGTAATGAAGGATAACAAATGTAGATTCGATTTATTCTTCGGGCGTACCTATAATGAAATAACGGCTATTCTATGTTCATCGCAAATAAAATTCCACCATGTTGATACACAAGATGCCTTCTAGTATAGAAAAATGTAGCTTCTTTTTCCAGAATCACACTTGGGTAAGACTTTCTCATTGATATTTACAAATAGGAAACCCTTACCTTTGACAAAATATCTGCTTCGATGCACTGCAGTAAGCAGTCCAATTAGCATCCTATATATCATCCTGCATATTTTGCAGCTCCTGTAATGCCAAGAAGTTGAGAACCTTGCATTTTTCAGCAGTGTATTTTTCTCAACTTTTAGCAACTGCTTTCTGCAACACTGTTGGCCTTAAAAGGTTAATATTGTCAAAATATATTAAGTTGCAAGTATATATTGTATCTTATCTCTCTGATCTCTGCTGTGTTGAGGTTTTGAGAGGGCCTTTACCTGAAAGCTCTAGCGGATCTCTTTGGGTTCGTGGGAGCTACAGCCTACTATCCATGACACACTGGGTAGCAGAGAGTGCGGCCCTGTGTTCTGATGTGGCATTAGCATCTTCACTGGCAAAGCCCGTTGATGGGCAGCAATGACAGGTCAATGGAAAATGAGATATTCCTGCTTTACAGTATTCAACTACAGAAGAGCATTGGATGCCGCTAGCTTGAAGTCATCATTTATGAAGGGTGCAGTTTGCATGTATGGATGCCCGGTGTATGTACACTGCACCACGTTTATTGGGATAGGATTGCTCCATAAAGATACATGCATGATGTCATTTTACATGAGATATTTCTTGATGTGGAAACATCACTTTACCAAGTATGATCTCAGCGTTTACATCTGCCTTTTAGACTGACATACTGATCTAGTCTGGCCAGCCTCATTTCATCATAATTTAATTCATATTTCATTCATTCATAATAGCTTTATTTCGATCAAAACAGATCATAAAAGCACAAATACAAATTTCCTTAAGAACAATTTACACGTTTTAATCCTATACATCTATACATATAACAATACCCGATCCAACTCCATTCCATACCTTTTTTGGGCAGGGGAAAAAGCAGCACATAATTCATGTAAAGTGTCATTGTACCTAAATTTGAGTCAGACAATACAAGTTTATAAAGGATTCGTAAAATTATCGACTCAAAACAATACATTTTTATTTATGTTTAAAAAGCTTTATTAAGTAATATCAGGAGATACAAAATACCAGCAAATACAAACCAAAGACATAATAAATGGAATACAGAGTATAATTAGCAATAAAAGCAAAAGAAAGCTATTTATATATTTTTTTTGAGGCAATAAAGGGAAGAAAGAAGGGGGAAGAGGGGAAAAGATAATACTCTTACAACTGAGAAATATGTATAATGTAGAACTTCAAATGAATGTGAAAAGTAATCTTATTTGAAACTAGAAAATACAATATGCCAATAAGTGATTAGAGAGATGAAAGAACAGAGAAAGAGGGCAATTACGGGGTTTAAAATTTTCAGAATGTAAACAAGATTTTTTTGCTAGTACATTTTTATCTAAATATGAAGACGGTGGCAACCAAAATAGATCTCTATTAATCATTGGTTTACAAGAGGAGGCAAAAGCAATATCTAGTCGATGAAAATGGCATAAATTATTCCACCAGTGCTGAACGGAAAGTTTTTTCAAATTTTTCTAATTAAGTGATATTTGTTGAAAAGCTAAAGCTAACATAAGGTCAAAAAGACCAAGTACATGAGTAGGTAACTTCAAAGAGTCTAGTAAACTCCCAAAGAAAAGGATGAGATTAGAAGAAGGAATGTGAATGTGAAAAATATAAGAGATATGGGACCAAATTTTCCTCCAAAAACAAATAACAGGAGGGCAAAGAAAAAGTAGGTGCATGAGGTCAGCTGTGGGGAACCACAAGTCCAACAATTCGTGTCTGTAGAGTGTGAGAAAGTAGCTATAGAAGTAGGGGTGAAATAAAGCCTATGACAGAGAAAGAACATAGATTGAGTGACAGAGGCAGATCTAGAAATTTTTAGAGAACGGGACCAGAATTTGTCCCAGAAATTGATGCTCCATTCACATCCCAGATCCAATTCCCAAGCAAGCTCTACTTTACTCTTAGGACGATCCGGATTAGGAGATAAGATGTGTTTATAAATTAAGGAGGCCTTAGGGAGAGAAATCAGAATCTTAAGAAGAGGGTTTTCTCCCAAGGAAGAGGAAGTTGAAGGAAGAGAATAGAAGGTGTCAAGAATTACTGCCATTAAAGTAGAACATTTCTGCAAGAAGGAGCGAGGACAGTCAAATTTGGACTGGAGATAAGGAAAAGAGCAGGGAGTCAAACCATCAAATAGGTCATTAACCCAAGTTATTCCCTTTCGTCTCCAGGAATTCCCAAAAATAGTTCTATTGTTAATAGTAATAAGGGAATTATGCCATAATGGTGAACATAAAAAAGATTCCTTGGAAACAATCTTTGGTTGAGTCAAAGGTTTCAATAAAGAACAAGTATGCCTAAACAAGGGGAAGGAGGAATGAGGAGATTTGGCTGAAAAGGCTAGGACTTCTTTCATAGAAAAAGGTAGAATCAAAGAACGTTCAATAGTGAACCATAAAGGTGTAAAAGGGAAGGGATCAGAAAGAAGCCACTTGGAGGCTTGATGGAGACAAAAGGCTTTGTGATAAGTACGAAAGTCAGGAAAATTAACACCCCCATTGGATTTTGTCTTACGAAGAAGAGATAAGGATATTCTAGCTTTTTTATTTTTCCAAAGAAATTTGGAAAGGCGAGAGTCAATCTTCTTAAAATAAGAAAATGGGATATGAATAGTAAGCATAGATAAAGTATAAAGTAAAATGGGAGTGATCATCATTTTGATTGAGTGTAATCGACCCCACCAAGAAAGAAAGAGGGGATTCCAAGATGAAAATAATTTATCAATACGAGATAAGGCCGCAACCATATTCAATTTAATCGAAGAAGAAATGGAGTTAGAAAACCATATTCCTAAGTTTTTAATTTTAGATCTGTTCCAAGAGAATCCAGTGGAAGAAAAGGAGTGTTGAGCGCATAGTTTCGTGAGAGGGAGAATTTCTGTTTTATCTGAATAAATCTTGTAACCAGAGACCAGGGAGAATGAAGAGAATTCATGCATCAAGGGAGGAATAGATACATCAGGGTTGGATATAAAAAGTAAAATGTCATCTGCATATGCAGTAACTTTTAAATGATGATCACCATAAGAAAAACCGGATATAGAATCGTTGTTACGGATTGATGATAAAAAGGGTTCAAGGGCTAGGATAAATAAAAGAGGGGAAAGAGGACAGCCTTGATGGACACCACGTTGTAAAGGAAAGTAGGAAGATATACAACCATTAACTAGCACTGAGGCTCTAGGGACAGAATATAATAAGGAAATAAGAGAAATTATCTTAGGCCCAAAGCCATGCCACTTCAGAGATTCAAATAAAAACGACCAATCTACCCTATCAAATGCTTTTTCAGCATCAACGGAAATTGCTGCTATGGAGGTGGATAGAGAAGGAATCTTATTTAAGACATTAAGAAAGAGATGAGAGTTATCCGAAGTTAATCTACCCTTGACAAATCCACACTGCTCCTTACCAACCAAATAAGGCATAAGAGGTTCTAAACGTAGAGCAAGTAATTTAGCAAATATTTTGTAATCTACATTAACCAAGGATATGGGACGATAAGTTTTACAAAACATGGGATCTTGGCCTTCTTTATGTATCAAACAAATCGTAGCTTCTTGGGTAGTACCGTAGGTCTGACCAGAAAGAAAAAATGAATGAAAATGATCTAAAAGTTTAGGGAACAATAAGTTAGAAAAATGTAAATACAATTTGACTGAAAAGCCATCTGGTCCGGGGGTTTTGCTTTTCTTTAGAACTGTTAGGGCATTGGCAATTTCTTTAAGGGATAGATCCTTTTTCAAGTGTAGAAAAATTAAGATGGCCAGTAGAGGGGGCAGGAATATTATTGAGATAAGAGTGAATAAGAGGATTAGAAGGAGGGGATTCTGGGGTGTACAATTCCTGATAAAATGACATAAATTCATTAAGAATGTCCTGATCTTTATGAACAAGATTCCCATCTGAGGAATAAATAGAGTCAATTAAAGTACGATCTTTCCGGGATTTAAAGAAATTAGCCAAAAGTTTCCCGGATTTATTACGTCTGCCGTAATATCTAGCAGTACTTCGGAGAAGTATGGATGAGGCATTATCCGTGGAAATTTTATTAAAATTCAGTTTGGCACGAATGAGATCTTGTATAATAGATTCTGATGAGGAGGTGTAAAATTTGTGTCCAAGGGCTTTAATATTTGCTAGTGCATCTTTGTGTTGCTGAAGAAAGCGTTTCTTTTTTTTTTAGACAAATTCTATAATAAAACCCCTAACAGTAGCTTTAAAAGAGTCCCATATTATATGGGGAGAAGTAGTATGGACACTGTTCAGTTAAAAAAATTCTTCAGCGAAGGAGGAAAAAGAAGATGAGAAAAAAGGATCTAGCAATAGGGAATTATTAAAACGCCAACTGGAGGACTTAGGATGAGGAGGGAGCAAATCAAAGTCAGTCACAATCGGAGCGTGATCAGAATTGACAATAGGTTCAATAGAAGAAGAGATAAGAGATTGAGATAAAGATTGAGAAAGAAAAATATAGTCTAGACGAGATAAAGAATTGTGAGGAGGAGAGAAAAATGAGAAGTCAATAGCATCAGGGTGAGAAAGTCTCCAAGCATCTACAAGATGTATTTGGGAAATAGAATCAAGAACTTGTTTATGAGATTTATGAGGAATGAAGCGAAACTGGGACTGGCGGTCAATGAAAGGATCGACAACTTGATTGCAATCACCTCCTAGAATGAAGAGATCATCTCTAAACTGAATACATTTTTGTGTAACCAGAGGCCAAAAAGAGAAATATGGTTGAGTAGGGCCATAAACATTAAATACAGTCAAAGAAATATTATTAATAAGCAATTTAGCTAACAACCATCTCCCCTCCGTATCTGTCTCCTGTGATACAACCTTACATTTCAATTTTTTGTGACATAAAATTATAACGCCATTTTTTTTAGATGAGGTGGGAGAAAATAAAACTGAACAAACCCAACCTTTTTAACGCCTCCGGTTCTGTAAGATGAGTTTCTTGTAAAAAAAAAAACAGATCAGGGTTATAGGAGGCAAGATGTGATAATATTCTCTTTCTTTTGATTGGATTAATAAAACATTTCACATTCCAAGAAATTACTCTGAATATAGAATGTTAACAATATATAAAGAACAATGAGTTCAACATTAAAAGATTTAAGTAAGAGAAACAAAAGGAGAAGGAGAGGAAGATGAAAGAACTGCAGTGGTGTTGAGGAGTAAGGAAGAACTACAGAGAAGAGAGATGACGAAAAATCCTTTGAAAGAAAAAGTATATAAGCGGAAAAGAGCAATAACACCAGGAGAAAGAGGAGGAAGAAGCGAATAAAGAGGAAAGAGGAAGCGGGAAAGAAGAATACGAATAAAAAGAGACAGTACATGTCAAAAATGACGACTGCGTTACATACCTTTACGGGGGAAGAAAAAGAAGGATGAGAGGCGGCAACGGACATACGAAAACAGCACACCCAACAGAGGGCAACGCACCACACCAGCACGTCATTGAGACATAGACAAAGGCGGAAACATGAAGTAGGAGCACAATGGGTTCCAAAAAGACCTGTAATAGGAAATAAAGAGTTATGTTAACAAGAAATGCATTGGAGCAAAATAACATATAACATTAAAAGCATTAACAACTGTATGAGCACAACAAAAGAGATATTAAATTCAAGTGTCAGGAGGAGGGCCAGCAATCTCCATCGAAGCAGTAGAATGCGACTGAATAAATTTTCTCAGATCCGTCGGCTCCTCAAAAGTAGAAGTTTTGTTTAAGAAGGTAACCTTAAACAGGCACGGATGGAATAATCCATACCACGCACCCAAGGAACGAAGAGCAGGACGAAGATCAAGGAATTCTTTTCGTCGCTTGGCAGTGGCCGTTGAAACATCCTGAGAGAAAAATACTTTTGTGCCATGCCAAGTCAGCTGTTTTTTGGACTTAGCTGCATTCAGCACTTGAAGGAGGTCCGTAAAATGTAGAAATATAAGAATTATTCCACGAGGTTTAGATGGAGCATCTGAGGAGGATAAACTTGGACTCAGTCTATGTGCTCGTTGACTATTTAGTTTGGTCGAAGTGGGGAGGCTCAAAAACTGTGGAAGAAAAGAAGTAAAGTACGCAACAGGGTCATCCCCTTCAAGGCCTTCAGGAAGCCCATAAATGCGTAAGTTATTGCGACGATTTCTATTTTCAAGGTCCTCGGTAGATCTTCTCAGTTGTAGAACCTCTTTCTCTAAAGAGGAAATTCTGGAAGTTGAATCTTGTACATCGTTAAGATGCTGTTCCACCAAAGTAAGGCAGGAATCCCTAGATGACCATTTATTATCCAAGGTCTGTAGACGAGAGTTAGTTTCTTCGATGAAAGGTCGAAGGGCACGGATCTCCTCCAAAACAATCTCCAAAGAAACCAGAGACACAGATTTAGGAGGGAGGGTCATGTTTAATTCTCTTAATGGTAGCTGAAGGGTGTGGTGCCTTAGATGCCATGGTCGATAGAGTAGTGTCACTAGAACAAGCCTTTTGCGCCAAAACCTCAGAGGGGTGTGAGGAATTATTTGGAGCTGTAGAATGGGTATAGCAAGCTGCTGGATCATTGGACTGCTGGAGTAAGTATTTGCTCCTACCCATGAGACGTTACATTCAAAAACCAGGTAAAGGCTTATCTAAAAAGGCATCAAAAAAGATAGAGGTAAAATTACCTCACAAAATTTCAGCAAATTCCGTTAAATAAATAGACCTCCCAATGTGAAAAGATATTTAATCAGTGAAAAGGCGAAGAAGGTGAAGAACACGTTGAAAATCAGCCTTCCAGCGCCCATATGAAGAAATTTGAGGAGAAGTAATGAAGAATAAAAAACAAAATGGTGGCCGCAAAGCAGCTAAGGAGTCACCTGCATATTTTTGTGAGAAGTCCCTGGAGAAGAAGGGCGAAAAAGATAACCTCCTGCAGAGCAGGGGTTCCGCTTCAAGGATATGCCCACATGATGTCAGGAGAGGGGCTGGAGCCCCCGAAAAGCAACCGCGCTGTCCGGAGCTGTGCGTAGCTCCGTAATTAGGCGGCCATCTTGGGTTGTGGTGCGTGCGCACCTCAAAACAATACATTAAAACGGTTAAAATCAAAGCTTAAAAATGATGTATAAATATAAAACCCAGGTAAGTAAGGTGAACTTCAAGTACAATTTTTTTGCATTGGTAGATAAGGCAAGTAACCTTGCCTCTACTTCATGCCCATCCTAGCAATCCATATCAACGGAAGCATGAATACACTAGGACCGCCAAAATCCATACTGCTTGGAGGTATCTCAAAACAGCGAAGACCACCAACCTCATAGAGTCAGTCTTTAGGATAATAAGGGCATCCAAGTGCAGCCTTGTACCCAGTTTCCTGCATAAAGGTAGTAGCCATTTCCTCCGCAGAGGGCCATATGCAGGACAAAAAAGAGCAAATGTTCTATAGTGTCAGACGAGCCCCTGCACAAGGGGCACTGCATGCTGTTACATTTTTCATTTTTCCATTTTGCACAGAATACCTTTGAAGGGAGAGTCTGATACCTAAATTGCAAAATAAGTTTTCTGGCCAAGGGCAGTGTAATCTCATCAATCGCTCCCTCATAATTGGAAAACATTTTAAAATTTAAAAAAATCAAGAGTTAAAGTACCTCTGCTATAGCACAGAGTGTCAACACATACTTTCTGCCAGTATGCTGCTTCAATAGCCATTTTAATAGTGGAGGTGATACCTTTCGGATAAGCCCAAAATTCTTCAATCCCCAGCTTACGGAGCATAATTCTTACATGCACAAACCACTGAACGTTTTGAGCAGTGGACAGAGCCAATAGATCTTTAAGGGGTTCTCTGTATGCTTCTAGGTCAGGGGATGACCATATACAAGGGCTTAAGTGCAACTTTCCAGGATATTTTCTTAAGTGCCAAATCAAGATGTAGTGGGGTCAGAGGAGTGCTTTTTAGGAGGGCCAACAGTAGCCTGATGAATATATTTTTCGTGGACGATAAAATATTGCAATTAACATGGCCCCACATCTCAGCCCCATACAAGGTAGCTCCCAGTGTCTTTAATTTGTAAATTTCTATCACTGGGGCGGCTTTCTTGGAGGCTGTTTAATTAAAGGTCATCAACATTATTGATGTATAATAAGTCAATTAACAATCTGATTTGTGAATCTGCATGGACCAGTCCACAGTAAGTGTTAATCTTATTCCTAAGTAGTTGAAATTAGGAACCAGCTCTTTTGGAACTGTATCAAAATACAGTTTACATCTATACATCTTGCTTGTTTCCAGGTGAAAAATCATAAATTTTGTTTTGAAACTATTCAGTTCTAGCCTCCGTTCACTACAAAAGGAATTGAAATCAACAAATAGCTGTTGAAGACCCTTCAGTGATTTGGAGATCAAAAAGCAGAGCAGGCACTCTCCTGACCCCATCCGGGGTGCATCACAGCCATCCCTATCCAGGTGTTTCACCACATCATTGATAAAAAATTAGAACAATGTGGGGGCCAGGACACAGCCCTGCCTGACCACCTGGTGAATGCTAATTGGGGGTGTGAGCTGCCCCTGTTCCCCCACCAAACCTTGTCTGATTACCTTCATGCAGACGTACTAAGATAGCCAATAGATTGGGGGGAATACCCATCGTGTCCAATGTTGGCCCTTCTTATAGATTGAGATGATTTCAGCTGAGCTCCAGGACATGGGGATCTGCATTCCCTTCAGAATAGCATTTGAGAGATGATTCATGTAAGGTCCCCAGACCTCTAGATTTGGTTTATATAGCGCATCTGGGATCTGGTCGGGGTCTGGCGCTTTCCCTAATAATGTGGAGTTAATAGCTTCCGCGATCTCCCTAAGGTCTCCAGGGTATTTGGGTCATTTAGTTTAGCAGCATACTGAGGGTCGATATCTACCCATGCATCAGAATCTTTGCAAGAGTACAGATTGATAAAATGAGATATCCAATCCTGCAGTTGGACGAAATACTCCACAGGCTTCTTACCCTCATTAATTTTCAATGCCAAAGTGGCCCAAAAACATTGTCCTTTAGCATCATAGCGTTAATCATCTCATCCCAGAGCGAGTCCTCCCATTCCCTCTTAGCAGACTCCAATTCTTTTATATATTTTGCTCTACATTTCACAAGCTGTGACCTATTCCTAGCCTTAGAAGCTAATAACAATTGGGTTTTGGCCAGCCTGAATACATTATTGTACCATGGGACTACCTTCTGACTCATGTAATTACGCTTAATATCTTGCGCCAGGGACACCCTTATACTGTTAAAAAGTTTCTCATGGGTCTTGACCAAGAGCAAGCCTCTATCTTCCACAACAAGGGTATCCAACATCACCACCTGTACCTTTGCCATAATATTGACTAGCTCCAGGGCATGTGGGTGCTTCTGTACCCAACCCCATTTAATAGCCTTCCCATTATTGGAGAGTTCAATACTCCAAACTTCCATACGGTCATGAGATGGTGTGATGTTAATAAAAAGCCCTGTCAGTGATAGACTAAGGGCATTGTTGTCAGTGTCTGACCTCTCTAGGGCCACCATATCCTGGACATACTTCCAGGACTTCAGACTCACCAGACAGTAGTCAGTGCGATTAGTGGTTCCTGGCATATTATAGGTATGTCTACCATCAACATTGGATATAGCCCAACTGTTAGCTGCTCTGTGGCTAAAGTTTAGTGTTAGAGCAAGTAACTGTGGAGCCCTCGGGGTCCATTTAACAGTAGGTAAATTTATAGAAGGGATTTTACATTTTGCATCCTGCTCTGCTGTTAGGTCCGGATCGCATGATATGAGTGGTTCAAAGGTGGAATTCAAATCACCTGCAACAATAAGCTCCCCTTTGCCCTTGTAATATGTTAAGAAGTCCTCTAGGGCACTTATTGTCTGAGTTCCCTCTCTTTTCCCATCAACTCTGTTGTACACATTTATGAATACCAAGGAGTTGCCAAAGCTGAAATACAACCTTACAGCCAACACATTCCGAGAGTTAACAGGTAAAAGCCTAAATGAGCATTGCATCTCTGTTAGAACCCATTTTTCCAAGCCCCCTGAAGGCCTGCCTCTAGATGGCTGAGCTGCATGAGCAAAAAATACTGCATGCCCATTCTTGATAATAGGGGAGGTGCTTCATGTCTCCTGGAACAAACATATATCATTATTATCTATGAACAGACCCCAATGTACATCTCCCTGCTTAGGGCCCATACCTGCCACATTCCATGACAGAATTTTTAACGGCCTATTTGCATGTTCAGTGGTCAATGTCTGGCCACGCAGGAAAGTGGCTGCCCCCATAAGATGGGATCTTTCATGCATATCAGGGGTCCTCGTGATCATATCAGCATTTGTATTCTCCGCTACTATGTTTGGTTTCATACTTCCCAGGGCTCTAGTCCACTGGATCCCAGCCGGGCCCGTTAATTCATATTTTAAAACTATATACTTGGAGGGGCTCTGGGTCAGGCCTCTTCATTCATTATTTGGTCCAGCTGTTATTTACAATTTGCTTCCAGCGACTACAACAGTGGGCAATGAGGCATCCCTCTTAAGACGGCTGGCTTGCACTGTGAGTGACCCCATTTAACCTGATCAAGTGCACAACTGCCTACACAGAAGTGCAAGGACTAGTAGAGCAATTCTTTAATTTGTCACTGCTGTTTTCTTTCCATTCTTTATCGTTTTTATTGTTTCATGATCTTTGTGTATTTAAACTATCTCATCAGTTTACAGTAATTCAAAGCCAAGGGTACGTCTCCTTAGTGGCAGTAAATCATATTTTCCTGTGATGTGCATTAAAACTATTCTAAGTACACCTGTGCACTAGTAAGTGCCAAAAACCTTTCAATTAAAATTATAGGTGATTGCTAATTTTGGAAAGTTAGAAAATGTTATTGCTAGCATATGGCTGCCACACTTAGGCAATGGCATGTTTGTTTTTATTTTTGTGGCACTTACTTGCAATATATATATATATGTACTACATCTGTATGCCCAACAGTAAGCATAGAACATGTGTCTATTTGTCTTCACCTATGATATTCACGCAGCTTGGTATACTCTCCACTTTCTCAAATATACTTGTTCGAATAATGCCAACCACCCTACCATCTTTGGTTCCACATACCATTCATCTATACTGTTGTAAAACATTTCTGCCAGAATTGTTATAGTTGGTATAAACAAATAATCAAATAAATGATTTAAATATAGAAAAAACTTTTGTGTCATTCAAATATCTGGGGGTATTTATTTCATCATGCCCTACGATATTGTGGTCACATAATATTACCCCTCTTCTCTCTGCTGTTCGTGAGGAAACCACAATATGGTCACAACTACCCCTATCGTTATATGGCCGGTCAGCCATTTTCAAATTGGTTTCTCTGCCCCGATTATTGTATCGGCTAAAGAACTTCCCATATAATTTTCCCCGCTCTTGGTTCACCCAACTGAATGCAATCCTTAATAAGTTCCTATGGCTGGGCGGAGCGATCCGGGTGGCATTAACTACATGTACACAGTCGACCTATTGCGTAGGTATTGCTGCGGCAGATATATATGCATATTACACTGCATCCCATCTCTTAGTTATTAATGAGTGGTGGTACAGCTCACAAGCAGACCCAGCCTATACCGTGGAACGATTGGCAATGGAGGGTATTCCCTTACAGAAACTCCTTTATAGTCAAATCTTGATGCCCTCCCTCCGGCCAGCAAAACAGTTATACAATTGTGGCGATACACAGTTAAAACCATGGGCTGGATGGGACGCTTGACGCAAACGACCCCATTATGGCAGGGAACATACATACACACTGTCTCTTCACTTAGGGGCTTTCACAAATGGGACCTTCTTGGAATTTCCACATTGGGCGACATTATGCAAGGATGCACGCTCAAATCCTTTCAACAACTACAATCGGAGTTTCAGTTAAATAAATCACAGTTCCACAAATATCTGCAATTGCGACACGCCCTGACCCCCCCAAATTTGTCAACTTGAAGAATTACCGGAGTTCCATCCCCTTGAGGGCCGTTTATTAATGGGAGACCAGGGGGTGAATAAGATCAGACAAATTTATCAAACTCTGACCACACACATGCGAAATACATTACATAAGACCAGAGATGCCTGGGAGACCGACAAACCTACCATAACCGATGATGACTGGACCGAGGCCCTAGCTAGTCCCCGGAGTGCGGCGGTTTCCTCACGATACCACCTCATCCAGTTTAAATATCTCCACCGTGTATATTATACCCGAACCTGTTTTTGGAAAATGGGTGTCATCCAGTCCTCCCCTTGCCTCCGTTGCGGAGATGCCGAGGGCACATTCTTACATACGGTCTGGAGCTGCAAGGTGTTGCAGCGATTCTGGCGGAGAATCACGTCCTGCCTGGGTCGTGTCCTGGCATGGACCATTCCACATGACCCCAGACTGCTATTACTTCACAGTATGGAGGAGATTGGCAGAAATCGCCACAAACAACATCTGCTGTTCCTGGGCCTAACTTTGGCTAAAAGAGACATAGCCCAGATGTGGAAGGCGGCTGCTCCGCCGAGTATCGAGGGTTGCAAAAAAGCCATGGATAGATCTATGGGCGCCGAAATCATAGTCTTCCAGGCACGGGGTTGCCCACAAAAACATAGAAAGATTTGGTCTGGCTGGGCAACATATCGAGGTATTGATCTACCCCCTCTACCACACCCAGACCCTCCATAGATCCCCAATAATATATACGATCCATCAGTAAGCCACAGACAGGCAACTTTTAATGTCGACACGCATACATCTAACTGCATGGGGTTGCGGGTATTCAGTGGGATTAGGTTCTACCATTGAGTTCACAGGCATGATGTTCAACAGGCTAATTTGTTATGGTTTTTAAAAATATGGTACTTTTTACATCAATTGCCATTTGCAATGTTTGTATTGGGCACCGCCCATCTTGTACCTTTAAAATGAATAAAATTTGTTATGAAAAATAAAACTTTTGTGTCTTTTAAAGTATGAAATTCTATACAGTACCTGCTCCCTTCACAGTTCTGTGCAGTAGCTTCACATGCTGACGCATGTCCATTGCTGACAACTTACACAAAGCAGACCACTTTCCTTCTTTCCATGTGCACCTTTTTATTGTTCATTGTAAGGGTAACTATAAGGCATTTCTAGGAATCAGGCTGCCAGCAAGTAATCTGTGATTCAGAACACATTAGTAAATGAACCGATTTGTAGGTGTGGTCATTACTATGTATAGTACATCCTTTCCAGCCTCCCTCTGCATAGGTATAGAGTAGCAGCAGCCCCTCCATAAGGGCGGAGGGGCTACGCCCGCACCTTTTGGACATAAAGAGTGTCTGTTAGGCTGACCAAAGGTCAGCCTGACAAACACTCTTTATTTTTGGGTCAAGCAGCCAGGAGTTAGACACGTTCTAAATTCGCAGTTGCTTGGCTGCCTGAGCTGAACTTTGCTGGACAGAGGAGCTTCTGTGGGCATGACCTCCTCAGCTCGGCAAAGGTCCTCGAGGCCCTTTGCCCTCATGATGAGGAGAAGTGTCAGTGATAGCCTCGCACCTGGGCACTTCAGTTTTAAACCCTGAAGTGCCTAGGGCCAAGAGTCTATCACTGAAACCTTGTTACAGAGTCAGGTGGGGTCAGCAGTCTCACTGACCCCATCCCACTCTGTGATGAGGAAGGGACTGCTGCCTTCCCTAACGTCAGCCAATGAGGGGAGACAGCAGTCCCAACCCACCTCGCACCTCTGGGGCTTCCCTCCCCAAGAGCTGCAGTAGGTAAATGTTGTGTTTTAATTGACTGGTGCGTACATTTATGTATATGTATTTGTGAGTGAGTGTTGCGAATGAGTGTGTGTGTCTGCATGTGAATGCATGGGTGTGAGTGAATGTCCATATTTGTGCCCCCCACCCTCCTCTAAGCTGCACTTACTGAGCGCCACTGGTATAGAGACATAATCAGTTGCAAGTCGGCCTTCAATTTTCTGTAGCATTCCTCTGGACTGCGGATATAGATGCTTCATGGTGTCTCTTGCTGAAGGCTATTTTCAAAGTGTTGCTGGCTAGTCACAAACTACTGAAAGAGTTAGCAAAGTGTTTGCTTGATGGGAGTTTAATGAGGGCCAGAAATACGCTTTCAATTCATGATTCACAAAAATGTGTAAATCAGTGTACTATTTAAATACATTATCAGAATCCAGAAGGAGTATCCATGAACACCAGGCAAATCGTAGATTTTCAAGTCTACTTAGTGTTCACCACGCATACTTCTGGGGATTGTCCTCGAGCAAAAAAGAACAGATGATGGACGGAATGCTGAACAATGCAAACATTCACCCCAAGTCACAGATATGGGTTTAATCCATTGTTTTTTTTGCTCACTATGCCACCCCAGTTTGGACCCAGCCATATGCAAATCAGTCTTGACCATGCTCCCCATGGGAACAGTCCAGCCCGAACAGCCCGGCCAGGTCCTCCCTGGACCTGAAACAAGCATCTTGGGACTGGATTTTGAGGTATAACCCCTCATCAGCCAGGCTAGCTTGAATCCAGTCGCACAGTAAGCACGGGACCCATGTCTGGGCATACCCTTCCCACATAGGGTGACAAAAGCATGATGGATTGAATGCTAAACAATGCCAACAGTCACCCCAAGTCACAGATCTGGGTTTTTTTGCTCACCACGCCACCCCAGTTTGCACCCAGCCTTATGCAAATCTGTCTTGATCCGGCTCCCCCAGGGAATGGTCCAGCAGAACTGCCAGGCCAGGTCCTCCCTGGACTGGAAACAAGCATCTTGGGACCGGTTTTGGGGTATCACCCCTCATCAGCCAGGCTAGCTTGAATCCAATGGCACAGCGAGCAAGGGACCCACGTCACATTTTCCAAGTTATCTATTAATTAATTCATTCATTCATTCATCCATTCAAACTTACTCAAACAGGTTGGCTTTCCTCTTTTAATTACTGTGTTACCTTCTGGTTACTTTGGAAAATGTTTGTCTACTCACTCACTTCCGCTTTACTTATTAAAACATGCATTGCATGGTTTTTAAGGCATTCACAGCACAAACAAGTTAAAAGCAAATCTGTTGTGCAGTATAAGAGGGAGAAGCTGTCATGGAGCTTTCCATTATATTTAGGCTTACCTTTTTCAGTTTCTATTTGTTGTGAACACTGGTACCTTTTTCCAATATTTTCCAGTGAATTCAAAAACTGTAAAAATCAGTAGTTATCACTGTTTACTCTTTTTTTTGCCCATTACAAAATCACAGGTATGACGTTTTTTCCTGTGCTTATAAAGACATTTACTTTCCCTCATTCCTGTTATGGATCATTCACTCCTTTGAAGCTCGGAACTGTCTTCTTAAACTCTTTTACTTGTGTTTGCTCTTTCAACTCTGACTTATTTCTCTCACCTCCCTGCCTGTCTAATGCCCCAGTACTCAAACCCCTAATCCCAACAGTCGAGTCCCACCCCATGTCAAGGATGTGCATGGATGGAAGTATGTTTGCACCTCATTAAGATTTGGTTGTAATAGATAAAAGGTTATTGGTGGATATTACATACCTTCTTCCTGCTCTGTTCTTCAGACAAATAGCAAAGGTCTGCTAACTGAAAATTTCTATGTAGGACGTGTTCAAGGTCAGACTGGTCTTTCATTGTATCAAGCATTTACCCAGTGGGCTTGAGGCTGAGATTTGAAAGTCCAGGGCTGCTGCAGCTACCGAGGTTAATTGAAGCAGCCAAAGGAGGTTTTTGAGAGAGGGGAGGGGGTATTGGAGGTGCAGAGTAAGAGATCAGAGAGCGAGAAGAAAGAGAGAGTGGGTGGATGGATGGAAAGAGAGATAGTGTGAAGAGAGGAAGGTAATGGAGCTTGTTTGAGCATTTTTGCCAGTGCTGCTGTTGGTTCCCCAGTCCGGGCCCGATCATGTGAAATAAATTGTGGCATGCTTGATTATTGCAAGCAAGTGGTACACTGTCCTGTACTTTGCCTCGGGACACCAAGAAAGAACTTGGTAAATACATGTATTATTAATGTCTGATCTGGGCCTTGTCTGATATTGCTATTCCTGCTCTACATAGTGCAAGGGAGAAATCTGCTAAGGAATTAATATGCACACAGTTAGTTATAAGGCTTCTCTGCTGCTGCATGAAGCTATAGTTAAGGAAGTAAAGCAATCTCTGCTGCTGCATGAAGCTAAAGTTGGGTATGTATAGAAACAAGGCCTTGTAAGATGGGTTGGGTCATTTGATTATGCAGTTCACACTATGAATTGAGATTATTTTACATTGTTGGGCCATGTCAATGTATTTTTTGTTATTACTTGAAAAGCTGCACATCGATTTTAACCAAGCATTTGGGTGGGCCTTTCCTTATCTGAAGCAGTGTGGGACTGTCTTCCTGTAGAATGGTATGACAATTGCTCAAGACACATTGCCTTATTTTTTGTGCAGTGTGCACTGTTGTAGTCCATTTTACATCGACTTAGAGAAAAGAATGATCACAGCTCAATATGTTTCCATTAAAGGTGGTCACAGTGGTTTATATGGGTGATGTTGCCAAACATCAAGCCTTGCTTCAGCACCAGAAGTTCCAAGCTTCATTTTGGAATCGTGGCATTAGGAATGAAAGTTGAACAAGTTGACCGTAAGCATGTCTCATGAACACATCCTGTGTCAGTGTACAAGCTTAACTGGTCTAAGCTGCAAAGCAATTGGGGTAACCCAGTATCCCTCAGAACCTGGGCATATACACTATGAGAAAAACAATGGTTCTGTCGGGCAAAAATATTTCTTTTCAATTTCCAACACTTATTTTAAAGGTAAGTAAACTGATGGAGCTAGAACCCCAATAAACATTTTCAAGATTCGTTAAGGTGGAATGATTTACTATGATTTAGAATTTTAGAAGCCAGTCAACCCTGAAAATGATTTGATTCCACTGTAACACTGGTGCAAGTAGTTGTGGATCATGTTGTACACCTGGTACACACAATTCTGGACCAAAGTGACCACCAGTCACAGAAGTAAGAATGCCTCCTTCATAGTTCAAGCAATTCACGAATAAATCATAAGTGGAGCAAACACTTTTTGATGCAGCTAAACAATAATTGCCTCTTGATCAGTAAGTAAAGCGAGCGGCACGCATTAATCGTGGCCCACGCAAGGAAACTCATCCAAGGCAACAGGCGGCAGAATCTGGTGTTCTGCCGGCCGTTGGACCACTGACACAGTATTGAGGTAAACAATATCGTTTGACACAAATATCATCTACAAAAATATCATTTACAAAAATATTGTGTCCCTATACTTATAAATGGTAAGTACAAAAATATCGGGGGAAAAATAACGTTGACACCAATATTATCAAAAACTATACAGAAATATTGTTTTTTAATATAGTTTAAAGTAGTAAATGTTAAATAGTTTAATATATAAATTTAATATATTGTAAATTAAATAAATTTCACTCATATTTAATACTATATTGAAATATATAATTATATAAACACACACATATACATATGTGTTTGTGTATATGTATACATATATATAGTGTAACATAATGAGCAACATAATTCATTTTACATTATAAATATTTTTTAATGTTTAAAATGTATTTCTGTGAAAATAAATCACACGTGTGTCTGTGTATATATAATTATATATGTATCTATATATATATTTATTTATTTTATTTATTGGGCGCACAAATCATCCCCGAAGGGATCTCTAGGCACCATGGCAGCAGGGGACATATCACCAAGCAATGGAAAGGTTAGAGGTTAAACAGCCAAGTTTTCAGACGTTTTTTGAAGAGAGTGAAATTGGAACAGGCGCGGATGGACAACAGCAGCTGGAGCCAGGAATGAAAAGGAGCGACTTCCAAATCTGATCGTTCAAATGCATTTGGGGCATAACAATAATAGATCACTGGATCTAAGCTGACGGACAGGGATGTACGGCTGTAGTTTATTTTTGAGGTAACATGATCCATTCCCGTGCAGAGATTTGCAGACTGACAGAAAAGTTTGAAAAGGACACATTTTTTAATCGGTAACCAATGGAGGGAGCGCAATGTAGATTCCGATGGAGAGCGAGGTTCAAGATAAGGCGTGCAGCTGTGTTCTGCACCACCTGGAACCTGGCCAGGAGGCTTTCATTTATTCCCATAATTAATTTATTTCCGTAATTAATGCGGCTTATTATCAGACCTTGGACTAAGGTTTTTCTGACCAGTCGAGGGGTCCACTGAAAGACTTTCTTAAGCATGCGCATGAGGCCAAAACAGGTTCCGGAAGTACTTTTGACATGCTCACTCATGCAGAGATTATCATCTAAGAGGACTCCTAGGTTCTTTACATATTTTTTGGGGATAGGTGGAAAACAAAGCTCTGGTGGCCACCAGTCTGCCGACCAGACTGAGTGGGCTTTCCCGAATAAAAGGATCTCTGTTTTATTTGTGTTAAGCTGCAGAAAGTTTACGGTCATCCATGATGCAATGTTTAGCAGACAATCCTTGAATTTAATTTCGGGTTATGATCCATAGTGATGAGCAATTGCTTGGCGTCTGCATAGGAGATCTATATAATACATAATAAAACCATTAAAAAAATTAACAATTCAATAACAAAAATATATTGATCAATTTAGACAAATTAAATATTACACATTTAGAACCCCAAAAAACAAATTTACTAAAAATACAATAAAGAGTAGGGAGAGCGTCGGACTTTGGAGGGATTAACTTTACTATTCCCACTCCAGTCTGTACAAGAGTTGGGAAAGCTTTGGACTTCGAAGGGGTTAAATTTACTACTCCCACTCACGTCTGTACAACTAAATAGTATCTCCTACAATGTCATATTATTCAGTGAATAGTAGGTGAATAACCCCCAAATATGTCTGGTAACTTGTTTATTAAAACATTTGAATATAGCACTTTTCATCCATTAATAGTCCTGTAAATCAGACAGAGTCCTGACAGAATGAGTGTGGTAAGTAAGAGAGTATAATGAGAGTGTGAGTGAGAGAGCAAAATACAGACATTCTATGCTTTAACAGTCTAACATAGGTGTGCATACCGCCAATGGAAAGAAACTACATACCCTGCATGACTGCTCTTTTAAATTAAATATGTGCTTTATAACAATCACTGTAAAAACAAAACTGTTCAACACTGGAAAAAAAAGTGTGTGTCTATTTTGGGGGCTATGCATCTAAATAAACACTGATGAGCACTAATTTCAAAAGGTTTGGAAAACACTGATTAAACACCAGTATAATCCACAACAAATAAACACTGAGAATAGGACAGACTACTTATTCACCTTTTCTCAACTCGCAGAAGCCTTCACAGCTATATTAATGAAAATAAGATGCCAATTGCACCCATCCACTGCCATCCTCCTTAATCGGTTTAATCCTTTTGTTATCAACATTGGACAGAAATGATATATTTCAGTCATGGTGATATGAATAGGTTTACTTTGGGCTCTTTTGTGGAAGTGACACCTGTTCTGCAATAGGGCTTGTAAAGTGGCTCAGGTCATCAACAGGAAGGCCATTCATTGGGTTAACTTTTTTGATGTTTTTAAAAAGTTAAGCCCTTTCGGATTAACTGTCCCTCTTCAATGTATAGGTCAACAGTGCTTTTGCATGTCGCAAATAAGCATGTTGTCAAACCACAAAAAACCCTGGACTCTATCCACGGTAGGGAACCAGAGGTAATAGGACCCCAGGGGTGAGGTGGCCTCCAGTCACAGTTCGTCGGGAGGAAGGAGCAGATGCAAGCAGGTTTTCAGAGAGGAACGCACCTTGAAAAATGTGCGATTACAGGGGTTCTTGAGCCCTTCCTCGATGGGGTCCAGATGACCCTATATTAGGGTACAGAGGGGCCCAATATCTGAAAGGGTCTACAAAGGTCAGCCCTACACTGAGAAGTGGCATGTGCATGGGTGTATGCCACTCAGGGATCACATGTTTCCATCCTGAAGAATGCCAAAGACTCACATGAGCCACCAGGCAGAAACTTGTTGACGGTGTGAGTGGTGATGGGGTACTAGTTCTCCTTTTCCTCATGTTGGTTTTTAATATCAAGTGGTATTCCATGTAAATATAAAGGTCAGATGGCATATCACATTGGTTTTTAATTGTTCTATTTCACGGGCCCATTCCTAGTTAGAAGTGTCTCCCTGACCTCCTGGTGTAGGCCCGCTCTTAATCAAACCATGTTTTGAAGAGTGTGGGAAGTCCTATGATGAAGCATGACACCTAGTGGTGTGTGAGGACATCCCATCACATTTTTGTGTATATCCAGAAATAGATTGCTGTGAGATGGAGAACTGATTGATACATAACAAAATAAATAAAGTCTCGGATGGCTCAGTTGTGTTAAAAACAATTAAGCATGTGCCATCTTAAACTGTACAGTTTAATGCTGAACACTTTATGCTTTTACGCCATTCAAATTTTGTTGAGATTTGATCTTTCCCTATTATTCCTTCTAACCTCTGTCCCAGCAGGTAAAGACAGACTAAGGTTGCATTTCTATTCCCGCTTAGGGTGGCAACAAGCTAAGACCATTTTCCGTCCTTTGGCATCACCCTATGATTGTAAAGTTGGTGTTACAAATGATGGAAGTAAGATGGTATAGCACCTCTACTTTGATTCAGCTATGTGCCTCTGGACTTCAAGAGCAGCTCTTTGTAAATTTTGGTTGTAATTTCTTCCAGGACTCCAACTCTAAGGAACCTACAGGTTACTTTTTAAGCTTATATTATCCTGCTATATGCTTACCAAAGATCTTGAGCCAGAATGACTTGCATCTCATGTCACCAGCACCAAAGTAGTCATCATGCCTGTCTCTCTCAGGACGATCTGCAAACCTGCCATCAGCCATACTTCATGTAAATCAGATATTATGGTGTGGATTACTTTAGCAGGTGTGCTAGGTTCTATAAATATGTATATTTACCTGTAGTCTAATTTTCAAATAATTAATTATGGGTGAATTCTTCTAATCCATGATATAATCACATGCTCAGATTATATATTAAAACGGTATTTAGGAGAGTACAAATTTAGTAAGGTTTACCTCCATATATATGTAGACTATAAAATATTTCAAGAAAACTAATTTAAGTAGCTGCAAGGTCCTCAAAAACATCTAACTACTGTTTGCAGCAAGATGTGCAGCAAATACTTTATTTCAGTGTTAGCAAGAAATACTCACATTCTGTCAAATAGTTGAATTTGAGGTATGCACTTTGAAATCCCTAGCAGGGCCAATAGACTTTTGTGACCACATTTTCCACTTACAACCGAATTCACAAGTATGACAGTTCTACAGTGGTAAGTGACAATATGGGCAGCACTTCCAAATGCTGGAAATGCCCACATAGTTGGATATTTATGAGAATTCACTATCGTTTTGCAAGGCCGCTGCAAACACCGGGCGTTGTTATGAACGATCGGACTCCATATCTAATAAGGAGGGAGAGTGGGGGGTGAGAGAGGGGTGCAGGGTGTGTGCGCGCACGGGGGGATGCTTCCCTTGATGTAGCATGCATATATATATGTACACTTCGAGGTAGTCTAACGACATATGATTACAGTGCCGTTGGTGTATTACGAGTTAGTGTGTGTCCCACTAAGTTTGAATTCTATGGTGGATAAATAGTGTCTCAAAGATTTGTGCCGCACCATTTACGCGTCACCAAAAAGTTGCACAGCCTTTTGAACAAATTACGTTCAAATCCAATTTATACAAGTAGTCAATTTTAATCTGAATGTTAAATCCATTGTATTTCAAACTTTATCCACTCACGTAAAAGGTTAACGAGATTCCAACATTTTTGTGCTTGTTTCATGCTCAAGAATTGCCCATCCGGGCCTATTCACTTGCACGTAGGAATGCTCGGTTCCTCCAGGACACCACATCATTATTCACCCAATGCATTTCGGTCTAATCAGACCTTCGTCAGGGGTATCTACAATATTAAAATAAACACCAGCTCTACACAGGTTTCATGCAAATGCAAAAACAAGAAATATTTCAACCTATTTACCATTGATACTACATCCATTGAACAACAAATAAGCAATGATTCGAAAATAAATACAAACTACGTCCCCTTTTGTGCTACGCCCCGGTTATTGCCCCGTATTTCTAGTTTCATTACTTCGTATGCTTCCCAAATCCTCACTCAGTGCGTGTTACCAAAACTCCTTATAAAACAAGACAAAAGTGATTCTGTATCACTCGTGCTTTCAACTCCCAGGTGCTAACCAATTCAGGATAAATAGTGTCGCCAGTCTACAGGTTGGGTCCGTGAAGACGGTCGTGGAGTATGGGATGTCTGTATTTCGTGTTCGGCCACACATTCCTTAACCCTTACTAATTGCCTTTGACAGGAGTAAGTCTCCAATCATATACGAGATATAAATGTGTTTTGCAAATGCATGCCAATATCCACTTCCATTTTTGTGTTTGTTGATTTAATTAGCAAGATATTCCTGTCCTGAGATGCCCCACATGACCCCCTTGGATCAGATTTGCTCTCACGTAACAATTCACAGTATTGGAGTAACATTACTTGTCAGTGAATCAATTTGCAAATGAAAATTCCCATTGATACTTGTGCAACTAAGCTGAATTTAGGTGTGCTAATGCCTTTGTGAACTAAGCCCTAAATAAATATATATTGCATAAATTGCACATGGTTGTCTGTGATACCTTTGTGATATTTGTAAAAAATGTATTTCTATTTTCGTTCCCCGAGATATGTCTTTTCTACCTATCTACACACGATTAGGTTTTGAAAAATAAGACATTTAAAAATTATTTTTTATTCACCTTTCATTTGCGTATCATAGATTATATGCCCTAACATTCCACTTCTTCCTACACACAGGCTAGTAATCCTGCAGAGATGAGTGCACTAAAATACATCATCTGCATTGTACATTGAAAGTTCATTTGGGAAAACATATGGGCTCAAATGCATATATGTGCATATTTGTGAAATTCTCTGAATACCCGTCAAGTGCTGCTTTGTGGGTGTTCCGCTGATTTGCATTTTGTTCTCTTAGCAGCTGCTTTGCTCAGTAGTGGCTGGCAGGGACCGATAGTGGAGAGGCAGGGACCGAGAGTGGAGGGGCAGGGAGGGTGGGGATTTACAAAATAAAAAAAAAACACTTATCTTCTCGCCGCGTCTTGAGTTGTCTCTCCTCCGTGTGCCTCGTCGTGACATTATCTCACCGCCAGAAGCACACAGGCTCCCTCCCCTAAGCCAATCACAACGCTGCAATGCAGCATTGTGATTAGTCTGAGCGCAGTGGCGGGGAATGGGAGGCTGGGCATGTTCCCCACAAGGCTGGTGGAGAACATGCAAAGTGCGCAGGACTGCTTGGCCGGGCCGAGTACAGCAACCAGTCCTCCTCCCGAACGTCATCGGAGTCCCAGCCCCGCCCCGCCCAACCTGGCCAGAAAAAATATGATAATAACAGAAATAACTTATGTTATTATAACATTTTTTTTTTTTTACACTGCTCTGTGAGCAGTGAGGCGACACTCCTCTGCCTTAGTGGAGGAGCCGCCACTGGCTTTGCTACTCCTCTGGGAGCAGCAACTTCTGTATATCCAAATGAAACTTAATAGTGAATCAGATGTAAATGATACTTCAGCATTTGTAATGTACCTCTGTGAATTGAAGGGAGATTATCGATGGAGAATTTATTATTTTTTCCATGTCCGATTTAGGTTTGCAGATGCAAAAGAAACTTTGAGAACCACCTCTGTCCACACAGCTGGTTCAGCCCAACACTTCCATTTTAAGTTCTTTCTGAAATCTAATTTGTATTTTCTCACAGACCTGAATAACACACAGCAATTTAGGTAAACAAAGGAAATGGGCTAACAGGAAGTGATGAGCATAGTTATAATACGCATTCCATAGTGTTGCAAGTCCTGATACAGATTAGAACATTTTCAGCTTGACTGCAGGAAAAGGAGAAACTGTGTATGTTGCTATTACAAATTGCTCCTATTCTTCCATCTTTTTTCGTCTACTTGTGTAAAATACAAGCACCATGGTGCAAAGTTGGTAGCCCATGGACCTCAGGCTCTTCAGTCAGTTTTCTACTTTCTAGCTTGCAAATAAAATCTGTTTTTAAAAGTTATGAAATGTATCATTTTAGAGTCGTTTTCCACTCTTGCCAGGACAAACCATGAATATGCTGGACCACTAGACCAAAAAGCTGGATGCTGGGTAATAATGAATGCAGAAAACTTTCTGAAACAATAAACATGGCAGATATGTATGATTATCTATTCACAGCTATGGAAAAATGTGGTGGACTGGTCTTTGACAAAAAGGGAGTGCTGGTTAAAATTAATATACTCCCATATCCACATATGGCAGATTAGGAGAAAATATAAAGTGAGAAAACATCTAAATAACAAAGGAATGTTTGTTTGGCAATATATGGTCCACAAACAAAATCCCAAAGGGTGCCTTGGTGGCACCACCACACTGTACCTCACTTACACGGGAGAGGTACATTTTAATGATAGTGGCCTGTCCTTAAGGGCACAGGGTCTCCCACCATCTTTTTCCAAACATGAATATTGTCTTTGAAGCTGAGCGAAAGTCATCTTAACAAGACACTTTTCATGTTAAGGTTAGGCAGCCAGGCGTTGTACTTGCGCTAAATGCGTAGGCACCTGACTGCGTGAGCAAAACATTTGGTGGTCCTCCCTTTCATGACAAGGGGGAGTATCACTGATAGCCTCAGACCTGGACACTTCAGTTTTAAGCCCTGAAGTGCCCAGGGCTGAGTGCCTATCTGTGACACTGGTCACTGAGTGAAGTGGGGTCATTAAGCTTACTGACCCCATCCCACTCAGTGACAAGTAAGGGACTGCTGCCTCCTCTCATTGGCTGACCCGTAATAAGGTCATACAAAGAGAGGAGGCGGCAGTGCCAATCATCAGGGACCACCAAGGTTTCCCTCTCACCACCTGAGATCACCTCTGTAGGCCAGTACCTTTTTTTGTTTTTTTATTTAATGTTTGGTGCATGCACGCATGTGTGTATATATGTGTATTTGTGAGTGCATGCTGTGAATAGGTGTGTGTTTGTGTGAATGCATGGGTCTGAGTGTGCATGTCTGTGTGTGGTCCACCCCTCAAGCTCGAATTACTGGCTGCCACTGCATTTTAACACTCTTTCAACATTATACATTTGCTAAACTTCAAATACAGTTTCCTCTTAACATTTGTGAATTCAACCAATTGTGCCTATATTTATTGCAGACTAATCCTGCACTGGGCAACAGCCCATATTCCAAGCAAATACTTTATTTACCATGACAAATTAGTTTGTCTGTTGCAATTGTATTTGCTAGTGCACCTTGGTGAGTGGAAGTGTTGTTTGTGGACTATATCTTTCCTAATTTACTCTTGAAGAGAATTGATTATTTCAACCCTGAAAACCATTTCGTATCAATAGTTGTTGTTGATCACAGATTAATTTCTAATAATAACATCAACAAGCATGATATCATTTATCTTGTATGAGCACAATATATGCTATGCAGTGGCGGCTCCTCACCTAAGGCGGAGGAGCATCGCCCCACTGCTCACTGAGTGAGCAATTAAAAATGGAAAAATAAAATTGTAATAACTTAATGTTATTATAATTTTATTTAAATGTACTGGCTCAGTTGTTTGGGGGCGCAGCGGTGCTGGGCTGTTTAGAGGCTGAAGGAGTGGTGGCACCGTCCTAAGTGCGCATGAATGTTTGGCTGGCCCTCTGGGGCCGGCCAAACATTCATGCACACTTTGCATGTTCTCCACACAGCCTGCATTACAGCCTGAGTGGAGAACATGCCCAGGGTCCTATTCTCTGTCTGAGTGCCGAACCACAGCACTCAGACCAATCAAAACGGTGCATTGCAGCATTGTGATTGGCTCAGGGGAGTGCGGGTGCTTCCTGATTCCACAGAAGCCAGGAAGAGGATGAGAGGACGGAGGAAAGGCGGCGGCCGGCCTTATCCAGGTAAGAATTTTTTTTAATTTTTTTTAATTTCCCGCCCCCCCACACCCGTTCGGTAGCAGCCGCTCCTGATGCTATGTAGAGAATTGTGCTATACTTACCAATGGTTACTATGTATTTGCATTTACTGGAACTCTGTGGTGGGACTGATTATTTTCTTAATAATACATTGTCAGAGAAGTATAAAGAATATTCAAAATGAATTAAGAATCAATGGAAGTAGTGTGTACATGCTTCCCATGACAACTTCAGGGAGAGGATGTAGCCTTACGGCTAGAGTGGTTGGGGAGAGGATGTAGCCTTACGGCTAGAGTGGTCGACCTGGAAGCTGGGGAACTGGGTTCGAGTCTCGGCAACGACGCTCAACATCCTGTGATTCTGGGCAAATCACTTAATCTACCCGTGCCTAACAAAAATGAATGTGTCCATCTGTAACAAAACTGGTGCTCATGTAAAGTGCTTTGATACCTGATATCCTAGGGTCTAGTTCGCACTATATAAAACTGTTAAAAAAAAAAAAAAACTAACTGCCCCTCTAGAACAGGCTTAACCAGATAACTTCCTAACCACCTAATTTATAGGGGTAACCAACATTATTACTGTACTCCTGAAGTCCAGGCCTTTCAGATAGATGTTCAGATGAAGAATTCAAAGGTCATTGGATAATGCCAGATCCAGTTCCTTCCATTGCATCCAGGTGAACTCTTATTCCACCTGATTCCAAAGGTCTTGTTTTATGTGCTCACCTTAGCCCTTTCAAGTGATCTCTGTAATGTGTAGTGCTGTATGAAGCCTAAAGAAAACCTAATATATACATTCACTAGCTACTAAGGATGAACAAAATATGTCTTATGCTTGGAGGATTATTAAACCAGCAAATAATTCCCTGGGATCACATAGTTGAAGGAACCATTTGTATGGTGCTGCTAGAGTGTCATTTGCAGGCAGCAGGCTTAGAAAGAAACTGTTTTTAGTCTGGCTAGATAGTACAATCAATCCTGTTGTCACTAATACTTCAGGAGTGAGCTTTGGCTCTGTTCAGAAGAGTATTTCTCTCTCAAGGGATGCTGTTGGCGGTTTAGTGTATCATTCTGCCTTCTATTAAGTTTTTGCATTGCAATGCACGAGGGACTATTTTACATCTTAAAGATACACTAAATCATCACACTTTACCTTTATTTTATCTCATAGATGCATTATATACAAAATCTAATCATTTTTTGTTTTGTTTTTCCCACTTTTTTGTTTTGTTTTTTCCACTTAATCAGGCAAAATGCAAGCCACACCCATTGACTTTGCAAATGCTTGTTGTTGTTGATTCTGACTGAATTGCTTCCTGTTGATTTAACAACTAGATTGCAAATGTGCTCTTTGTATATGTAAAATGTGTGGGTGTGGTTGTGTTGTAATGTAAATGTACTTGTATCCTAAAGCGACCTTCTTTTTCAGCAATGTAATTCCGCCAATGTGCTCTATTTTTCAGCATCCAGAGGTCACGGCTGCAATAGAAGCAAAGAATGGACATTTATCTGAAGACATCGCTGCTCTTCAATCTTCTCTCCTCCTTGTTCTGAAGAATGTCAAAGCTGGCTAGACTGTGTTTCTCCCTGGAAGTTCTTTAAAACCTGGAACACATTTACATGCCTTGTGAATTCAGTCAACTGCATTATAGGAAGATTGGGTTCTCCTTACTTACACACGGCATGTGCTGTTTCCTGTCTTTTGTGTTCCGTTTGTTTGATTTTCAGCCAGGGACATTTCTGCAAAGATTGTTATGCTTTTGTCTGCAGTGTCTTAAGACGACACATTTAGGGCCAGATGTACTGAGACTGAACAACGTTATTTCTTCCGACGCATCCACTGCCAGGGATAAAATCTATTTTAATGAGCTAAGTACTGTTCTGTTGTGGTGGGGAGACAGAGAGGAATCACTTCTATGGAAGCCTCAAAAGGACAAGAGACCCCAGCATTGTGAGTAACTGTAGCACAGACCTTCGCCAGCTGGTGCTGCTGCTTTGAAAGGGCTGACAACCAAACTGCATTTATGTTTGATGCATTCCATACATTCTTACAACTTAAATTGGCCATATTGACATAAAGTGGAAGCAACTAATCTTGTTTATTTGAATCTGAAAATGCACAATAATTTATAGCAGTCTTTAGTGAAATTTAAATTACGCTGGAGTAATTCACATCATTTTTGGAATTTTGCATTAAACGTGTTAGGTAAAATTACATCATTACGCCACTTTGCGTAATTACGCAGCATTTGATACAAAAAATGTGCAGATGACGCTCAAACCGTGGTAAAAATTACGGTGAATGCACGGGAACAACAGAACGTGAGCGGATGTTGTTTGCAGTGCTTTTGTTAAATGTGTCCTTGCACCAAATATTGATGTGAGGATTAATTTAGTGCTAAAATATAGCGGCTAATGACAGACTGGCATTAGGCATAATTTCATGTGAACTTGCCATATTTTCACATAATTAGGCAAAAGAAAATTACGCAAATATCATGCTGATCTGCCAAAACTCCTCATTCCTCTAACACTATGGGCTATAAAGTAGCTGTGAAAATTAGAAAATTGTAAGCGAGACCAAATGCCGTGATCGAGTAAGATGAGGGTTCTTCATACAAGCACTTGGCTCCAGCTTGTAACTAAATGAAAGTTACTGCAGTAGCCGAGGGAAGAGATAGTGGAAACAGTCGTCTCTGATGCCCCTGGAGACATTTACATTTTTGCCTCCAAAGCAAGCTCCAGTCTAACAAGCGTGGAGAGGGAGAGGTTGGTAGTGATTTTGTGGACATTAAAATCTTAATATTAATGTAGTGGACCTACACTACTGTGTCAAGGCCTTTCTTTTCCATAATAAACATTAACAGTTCAATGTTCTAATTAGGCCATTTTACCCTCTGATGAGGACATTAACAGCCATTATATATTACCCCACAAATATGGGCCATATCTCAAGATGAGGGAGCATTATGAGCAAATGGGGCAATTAAAAGCTGTTGGATCTGCCTGCGTGTGCTCAATGATGCTATTAGCAGGCACCGCCTCGGTCTTCCCTTGATACTCAGCCACACTTATCAATTGTCACTGTTTGCTTCATGTCCCCACTTTCTCTATACTTTCACTGCATTTAGAATGAAGGAAAATACCAAAAGTTTATGCCTACATTCTAAGACATTTTATTGGTCCAGTCAGTCTCCGCATCCAGTATAGGGTACTAATAAAATGCGATGCAACAATAACCTTTTATTGTTTGCATTGCCAATAACTGTTCAGTATTGCAAAAGAGGTCCATTTTCTGATGATAGATGGTTTCAAACCAGAGCACACTCATTCTCAAACACTTTGAAATGTAGGCAAGTGTCCTACTGCAAATGCTTGGTCATACCTTGGGGACATGAACATGATTATTGAAAAGAAACATGCAAGTTTACTTTGGTGGACTAAAACAGGTCTTGATTGTGCAGAAATCTCTTTTTCAGCAAAAACCAAAGGTGATAGTCATTGCAAGTGTTCAATGTACAGTAACGGGTTAGTAACACAATCTTTATGAATAACTCAATACAAATATAGTCTGCTCAAGTCTTGACTGAAATGATTGTAAATGTTCTTATGTTTGTGTAACCAATACGCAACATTATTTCAGTGTGGTTATGATAAACATAATTGCTTGTATAGGGAATGAAACACTATGAATTTGTCTTTTTGTGTTGAATGATTCAAAGCAAAATATGCAGTCATCCTGAGCTAAAATGTTGCTGCCCTTTTCCTTCGCAACTTTCTTATTGGTGTTACTGTTACATTCCAATCTGATTATACAAAGCCAGGGCACATGCTGTGCCTCTGCTGGCTTGGACCTCCTTCAGGGAGTCATTCTAGGCAGACTTTAAAAATGTTCAATAACTTAAAGAAATCGGGAACACAGCCTGCCATGCTGGATTAGGGGGCATGTGTTTGCACTTAATATTAAGCATGGCAATTAATGACTGTTCTCAGAACGTCCTGGGTTGCTGCGGATTCTGTTATGGTTAAAAATGACAGTGAAACCTCGAGTGACATGTTTTTCCAGAATGTAGCATGAGTTTACCAGACAATGCCATGTCATTCGGGGATACCATTTACCAGCCTTGAGCTTTAACAACAAAATGCACTCTGGGAGTTTTAGTCTTGGTTCATTGCAATTGAATTGGTTGAACTAACAGAGCTGAAAACTATGGTTTGTAAAGGGAAGAAAAAAATCCATCTTGTAACCTTAGTTTAAAATTGAAGTACATTCAAATGTGGCACAGATTGTAGCAACTGACAGCTACAAGTCAGTCTAGAACTGAACATGTGTTTCCCTCTCTAAATCAGTTAATAGGTTCAAACCTATACACTTGAATCAAATACTTGATCACAAACAGATGAAACTTGCAAAACTCAAAATACCTCCTGTAGGATTCCACAAAAAGTCCCCCTTCTACCTATAAAGTTTGAGCCTGTTTAAAAAAGTGTTTTTTTAATTTACAAAATCCTGGGTTCCCTCTCTGCTATTAAGGTCTGCATTTTCCAATTAAAATATTCAATTCGCAAAATAGAGAGCTTAATATAAAATGAAGTATATTACAAAATCACTGTTTAAATAACGTTACTTTCAATAGATCAGTGGCTGAAGGACGTTGACAAGGACAGGGGACACCAACTGGTTCACAAAACCTTCAAATTAAGCTTTCCTTAATGTGCCAGGATGTTGTATCAAGAAACCTTACATAATTGAATGGGCAATTGGCTGTAAAAAGCTTATATTTCCAAAGGCATATTTTATTTATTTTTCTTTATTTGCTACACAAAATTAATCTTATCTCTATGTAATCTGTGTTGCCATATTCTTCTTTGCGCACTTCTCGCCTCTTAACGAAATAGTCAGAAGACCCAACTAGCCAATCTCATCTACATCCTCAAGGAGGGATGAGCAGCCTTCAGTGACTGAGCCATAGCATGAAGAGTAGTATGCAACACTCTTCTTCATAAAATGACATCACAATTGTTGTGTTGTCAATAGACAAGTGAAGGATTTGAAAGTTATAAAGAAATAAAACCTTAATCTACCTGTGAGATTCCTGACATTGAGAGGTGTGTTTTAGTTAAACTATCATGTTAGTGTTTACAATTTGTAGTAATCAAATGTATACATCTGCTTTGAGTTTCACTTAATTAATCTTAATAAGAAAACACACAACAACATCATGAAGTTATCTTTCAGGTAACAGTGTTTCTCCTAGTAAATATAATTTTTATTATAATCAATTGCCTTTGAACATGCCCTCCTTGCCAAGGTAAATCCACTCAAATATGTGCTTCATTCTGCATGTGTTCTTGCATTTAAGCTGTAGATATTGTAAAATAATTGTGTAGACCGGCAATGGACATGGGCACAGGGACAGAATGTACTCATTAATTTGATAAAGGCTTTAGATACAAGAATTTATGCATTTTGGCAGATAATTAGTACTTCCCTTTACTTTAGCTCCTCTACTCACCACTAACTTGTTTGAACAGATTCCCAATTACAAGTGCATTTCAGACATGGTCATAATGTAGGAACACAAAACGATCCTTGAATTAAGCAAAAGACGTTAAGAAATTGTGATATCTGTTCATCTATACTGATCAACTATCTCCTTATCTGGCACCCAGAGAGTCCTACCAGTCTTAGAGTTCTAAAGGACATGGGTTGCTGCTGCTCAGTTTTTAGGCATATGTTTTTGGAATGCCATAGTCATTTATTTCTCACTGGGTAAATGTTTGGTGAATGTCATAGAAGCAAGCAGTTCATACAGCAATTCCATCAGTTATGTTGACTTTCAGAGCATGCATCCCTACAAAAGAACCATCATAGGATTCTCTTTAATTTTTTAGAATATTAGGATGTATGATGTTCATGAAACACAGGTCTTAAGTGATCAACTAAGGAGATAATACCTAGAAGAAGCAATTGTGTAAGTAGCGCTAGTTAAGATCCATAGATAAACAACTATGACTGCGAGGACGTGAGTGAAGTTTCTGGGGAAAGATATTTAAGATGATCGAAAGTTGTGCATACTTGGCCTTTATGATGGAGCAAATTGTCAACATAAGAAAATTACTTTAAAAATAGATTATCTGGTGGGAATAAATAACTGCTCTAAGATCTTAAACTTTAGCATTTTGAAATTTTCCAAAGTAAGGAACATATTTAAATGAGAGACATCAATAATAGGAACATGAGTTTCCAGGCCACTTAAAGGTGTTTTATCAATGTGAGTTTGGATGTTTCAAATGAAATAAGAAATTTTAAGTTTAAAAAAAGTTAATATTCAATTTTTGCGTATTTTTGGAAGCAATTGTCCCAAGTGAAAAGCCCCTAGAGGCAAATTATTTAAGGATAAGATTGTGGGCTTCTTTCAATTACTAATAGCCATCGATAACAAAGAGAGATCCGGATTTCCTCCAGTTCCAGAGGCTTCTTGTAGTCAATGGTAGATGTCTTCAATGTAGAAATTGTGGGTTCCTGTTCAGGATCCAGAAAGCTATACTTCTAGTATCCTTGATAACACTTAAGACACTATTTAAAGTGACATTTTTCCAATCAATTGTGAATCATATGATTCCATCAAAAGGTATTTTAGTGATCTAAATCCTTGGGGCCAATTCTCACAAGATGGGTTACTGGTTCACGAAATGCTGACTAGGGCTGTGTGAAATTTGTGTAATTTGCTTTGGTGTAATTAAACAAAACTACACAAAACTACACGTAATCATGTGAAATGCAAATCTGTCGTGTGGTATATTTTAGCGCAGAATGAATCCTTGTGTGAATTTTTGGCGCAAGGATGCATTTATGCAGGAGCACCATGAATAACAGCTGCTCACGTTCTGTTGTTACTGTGTGTATGCAGTAATTTCTTACTGCGAATTACTGTGAATTGCTCCATTCATGGTAAATTTTTACCTTTAATGGCGCATATTTACGCAAAGTGGTGTAATGGCGTCATTTCATGTAATTTGGGAACATGAAGTTCCCAAATTACGTGAATTACACCAGAGCAGTTTTAATTTCACTCAGGCCAAATGTGACCTACATATTCATAGGAGATTTGTGAGGCTCCGAGCAGATGTACTTAGCAACAGCATTTAAGATACAATTCATAATTAAATTACATAACCCATCTACAATAAGCTGCTTGGGTTTACTTAGGTTAATTTGCACAAGGGACTCCTAAATGTTCTATTGTACATGATGCATGCAAAATTCTTAAATGAACTTTGACAACTTGACAGAACCCTGAGACAGGGCACAGCCTTTTAGATACAGATGTGGGACCAAATATTGTCATAGAGAGGGCTAAATAAAATTAGCATAGATGAAACGTGGGCATCAAAATTGGGGTCATTATTTGGAAGACAAAATCTTGTGGGCAAATTGCCAGACAATCAAATCCCAATGGATCCAAAACCCATAGTAAATGGAACCAAGAGGAACAACAGTTGTGCTACCAGATATGATGTCTTCCAAATACATTTTCTAATGCATTGACCACGGCAGCTCATCAAAAAAGATCCATGTCAGAGGTACACATTCAAGGGCATTATGAGGTACAGCGGGGTGGGAGAGGGTTGCATATTCTTCTCTTAAACAAACATGAACTATAGGGCTTATAAAATCGATGTATTGCCTCACTACAGTGTGTCACCACATTTAAAATGACACCTATGGAAGGGCAAAATTGAAGGAAAACCAGAGAAAATACTGAAGCGCTACTTATTGGATATCCTTTTCTAAAATAATATACCTAGAATAAAAAGTACAATAATAACTAAAATACTGAATACTTAAAGCAAGAGACAAGAACCTATAGTATAAATTCCACTTGCACGCTAAAGTATACAGTGAATTGGGTCATTTTGGCAGATGATTTAAGATATTTAGCTTTGGTCATGTCTCATTTACAGTTTTGTGCACCATAATATGCACAATTCCCTGAACCGTTGTTGTCTTCCTAAGGTAGCTATAGAAATGTCAACACCACAGCACCCTGTGACATCTAAGTCTTTTGTATTTTGTATTATTTTCTATTCTGTCACCTGATGCAGTCCTGAAGTCTGCTAGTCCTCCCTGGGTGTATTCTCCCACCTTGTTCTTTTTCTTTCTTAGGCATCATCTATAAAGTTTGTGAGTTTATATTTATATGAAGGAGCGGTTCACCCTATGCTTTAGTTTATTCCAAGAAACTACTTTTATGTGACTATTCTTGATTTTGTAACTTTTGTTATAAAAAATATTTTCAGGCTCTACAGTGCCGGGTGAAGTATTGATATCCTTAGAAATACATTGAGTGTGTAAGGACCTTGACTGTAGCTCTATAGGCATACTATTGTAAGCACTGTAATTACAATTGAAAAATGTATTTCCTTTCAGCTTTCACATCCTGAACTAAAAATCAACTCAAATGCATTTCCACAGCCCTTACATACTGATGGATGTATTTGCTCACAGCTGGATGTGCATTGCAGACCAGCACAAAGGCGTCCACAACCACATTTGTTGATTCACAAAAGAGAGGCACATGCAGGATACAAGTGGTTGTATGGGCAACACATGATCCGGAGCCAGTCCCCACTTGAATATGCTGAAGGTAGATACACACATCTCTTCTGCATACTCATCAACCAGGCACAGCAATACTGCCAGATGATAGACTTTTTCCCAGACAGAGCAAGCTTCTCTCCCAATTAATTTGGAATTCTAGTGGGAACCCATGTTAACCCTGTTGGAAATTTCAGTTGATTGCAAATATTTTCAGATGTATCCACTTATGACCATATGGATATCTTGTGTTTTGTGTGGAAAAATGGCACAGGAATCTCCTCACCCCAGAAAATGTGGATACAGGGAAAATCTGTGGTTTCTGTGTGGGAAGATGGGAGAAGAGATAGTCCTAATTACAGGATTTTGGAAAATACCATGAGGGAATTATTTTTCAGCACCAATTTCTGCATGTTTTGCTTGATGTTGAAACTTGACAACACAGTTACTAGTTTATAACTACTTAGCTGGAGTTTACAACAGGGTAAACACCCAGGCTTGTAAAAAGAAGCCTATGCACTATGGAACATGCAAAAAAAACACAGAGAGAACAAGAAATATTGTTGTGTGTTGAGCATTGTGTATGTGGCTCGGAGAGAACATAACAGAACACGCACAGATAATTACTTACTCAAGTGTGCCTAGCGCTTAACACTTATATGAACCACAGCAATGATAACATTTAATAAGTGATATCCAATCTGAAGGCACATGAAAAAGTGTCTACATGGTAATACATCTACTCAGATGGTCTGGCAACACTCTCTACAATGCCAGTGGCATGCAAATGTGCAGGTATACACAACTTGTATGGCACCATGCAAATTGTATTACTGAATTTCTATAATTTTATTGGGAAGGTTGTAAAGGTATTTGCGTAAACACAAATTCTTCATAAATGTAACCCTCAGTCTGTGAAACCATTCTACAGTCTGTTCTTTCAGCAGAAGACACCGAATTGCACTCTGGTCAAAGAGGGCTTATTAGAGGAAGCATGAAGGATACAGTGGAAAAATGCATTCATCAACAAGAGCCGAACATGTGTGGAAATGTATAATAAATGTTGCATTATTTGGTACAACTTGTAATCTGTGGCTACGGTATAATGAAGATGTTCTGGTATGTCACCTGTAACTGTTGTTTTCTTGTGACATAAAATGGAATAAAGTGACGAAGACTTTCTGTACAATATATTCTCAACGGTACAACTGCAGAGGGCTTCTAACAACTATAAAAACAATCTCTTTGCATGTACATTAAAATGTGTCAGAGAACGCAATTGTTTTATATTTGAGGACGAACAAGTACTAAAAGTACTCTGTAGTTTTTGAATAAAGGTGATCTGTTGAAAAGCATGCATGCATTGTGTTGTTTTTGGAACGTTTTATGAAACAGGGACAGGGTCTGCTTCTGGAATATGCACCATGTCATGAGGCCGCTCTTGGAGCTGTGGATGTTTAAAAGGCTCAGATTGCTAGAAATGGCATGCCCCAAGCCTCCAACTTTAATTATCGAAGACCGGTAACAATCTGGTGGAATTGCGTCTGTCCTGTCTTTATAGGTTTCAAACTTGAACTGATGTGCGAGCATATTTAGAAACTCCTAAGAGAAAGTCATTATAAATTACATGCCCAGGGTTCAGTTGTTTTTGTAGCCATTATTTGGTTGTTAGATCATACCTACTGAATTAGATTGCATTGCCAAAATTAGCTTTTCTCTGCAGTGGAAGTGGTCTGCAATGGACTGGAAATCATGATAATTAATTTCCCCTCATCCCTCCTATGTAGGTCACTTCCAGGATGAGGGCCAGTAGGGTTAACCTTCAGCTGAGTCCATCCACTTTTGCAAGTCACTGAGACATTATCCATACACTAAAATGTTCATCCTGATTCTTAATAAACTAGTTTTTAACTTACATACCTTTTCAGGGTAGAGATTTCTTTAAATCTATAATGATTTCACAGCAGAAGTCTAAATTTGTAGCTCCAATTGCATCATATAAAAGGGAAAAACGAACACAGTTTGTGAACTAAATGTAATCACAGCATTGAACGAATGTGAAATAAGACAGGTGGACCAACCATGATTGGCACTAAAATAGCCCAATGGACTAGTTCACCTTAGGCTGAGATACATTTGTCCTTAGAACCCACATGGTTTTATCCAGAGACTTAACTTATATGCAGTCCTTCAAGGGCCAATTACATCATTATTTAAATCACGTCATACGAATGCAATCGAATTATGTCAAAAAGCTAAAACCCCTGCCCCTGATGTGTTTTCTTGTGACTTCTATTCTCTGTTCTCTTTAGCATCTAAGTTATTTTGAACTGTATGACCACTTTTATAAAACATGCTTGGCCCAAAGTACATTCTTAGAAGCAAGGATTTGCTGGAAAATATGATACGTTATCCAAAAAACAATGACCTTATATCTCTAATTAACAATGACTTTAAGATCTCTGCAAAGATAGGACTGGAATCTTTCATCTCCAATGTAGTGAAAAATTAACAAACAGGTTTGTTAAAAGGAAATTTTATCTGATAATGCAGTATCTTTTTTAAACATCAGCAAAGCTCCTTCGCTTACTGTCCCCTTTGTAGCCCCTGCCTTAGATGCTGGGAAAGCAGGTGATCTGATTGGTTGTCGTTTTATGGAAAAGGTCTTAAAATGGCACGGTATTTGATCTAAACACTTTATCGATATTGCATAAATCCCCAAGGGCTTCTTTTTTTAATATTCAAATACCTTAGTTTGATATTAAAAGAGGTACAAGACAAGGCTATCCTTTATCTGCTCTTCTATTCATATTTTCTGTACAGCATTTCTTTTTTTAAAATCAGCAAAATTCAATATTAAGAGATTTCAATTCGGGCCCCATTAAATAAAATATTCTGCATATATGCAGATGACATTCTTGTATGTGCTAATGACCCTGCATTCTCTTTAACTGTGTTCTATGAGGAAGTTGCTAAGTGCTCTAGAGTATCTCAATATAAATTGAATATTAATAAGTCTGATGTATTTCCCCTAAACAGATTTTGCCACAAAGATATGTTTAAAGACTATAATTTAATGTGGAATATTACAAAAATCAAACATTGAGGAGTATGATTTTCCCACACTATTAAGGACACCATTGGTGGCAATTTAGAATATTTCAAAGAAGTTAAGAATTGGTCACCTCTTAATTTGTCAT
This sequence comes from Calotriton arnoldi, assembly GCA_963921515.1. Lineage (NCBI taxonomy): Eukaryota > Metazoa > Chordata > Amphibia > Caudata > Salamandridae > Calotriton > Calotriton arnoldi. The sequence continues at coordinate 920,085 of CAWUFW010000535.1, read as the reverse complement.
GGTAAATTCACTTAGAGTCTAGAAAAATGGTACTTGTCCCAATAATCCTGTATTCTGCATCTGAATTGCCGGATAATTTAACAAAATAATTGTTTTACTCTATAAATAGAATATTGTCTATATTTCTTTGCAATAATAAAAAGACACACATTTCATTCTATAGTTTAAGGCTATCTAAAGAAGAGGGTGGATTCAATGTTAAAACTTTTCCCATTATCAAACAGCTTTGGGGCCGATTCCGATCTCGGTCGGAGGCGCACCCAATACCATTCGGTCGGGAAAAAAGCCATGCGAAAGCCAGTTTCCCGACCGATCCGTACAGCACACCGAACGAGCAAGTACGATGCGCACAACAGCAAAAATTCCGGCCGAGCCGTACTCACCCAAACCAGGTCCTGTTCTCCGACCGAGGCGAATCCGGAAACGCCGAATCGAGTCGCACGGAAGGGAAAATGCAGCCCCGTCCGGCCGGACAAGTACGATGCGCTTTCCGTACGCGCCGAACCCGTCGCTACGCACGGCACGTCAAAGCATCCGGGAGAGGCGCACATAAGCTCCGAATCGCGCCACAACACGATCCACGGCTACGAGACGAACACAGCACAGACGAGGACGACGCGAAGCGACGAGGACGAAGCGAAGCGACGAGGACGAAGCCAAGCGACGAGGACGACGCGAAGCAACGAGAAGGACGAACGACACGAACCAACCATGAATCCCTTCGTCCCGATCATACCAATATTCTACATCTACTACCGGAACAGGCACGGACGCGTACGGCGCAGAAGGTAAGTCAGACACCAACCACAAAACACATACAACACGTACACGACACATCACACACATACACTGGGAATCTGAATATACTTGCAACAGCAGCACCATAGGGGCGGGATGCCCATCACCAATGCCACATATGCACACAGGGGCCTGAATGCGCGCCACCACCCCAACCCAGGGGGGCTGGATGCCAACCACCCTCAACCAGGGGGGCAGGATGCCTACCACTACTACCACCCTCACCCAGGGGGGCAGGATGCCTACCACTACTACCACCCTTAGCCAGGGTGGCAGGATGCCTACCACTACTACCACCCTTAGCCAGGGGGCAGGATGCCTACCACTACTACCACCCTTAGCCAGGGGGCAGGATGCCCACCACTACTACCACCCTTAGCCAGGGGGGCTGGATGCCTACCACTACTACCACCCTTAGCCAGGGGGCAGGATGCCCACCACTACTACCACCCTCACCCAGGGGGGCTGGATGCCTACCACTACTACCACCCTCACCCAGGGGTGGCAGGATGCCTACCACTACTACCACCCTTAGCCAGGGTGGCAGGATGCCTACCACTACTACCACCCTTAGCCAGGGGGCAGGATGCCTACCACTACTACCACCCCAACCCAGGGGCGGCTGGATGCCTACCACTACTACCACCCTTAGCCAGGGGGGCTGGATGCCTACCACTACTACCACCCTTAGCCAGGGGGCAGGATGCCCACCACTACTACCACCCTCACCCAGGGGGGCTGGATGCCTACCACTACTACCACCCTCACCCAGGGGTGGCAGGATGCCTACCACTACTACCACCCTCACCCAGGGGTGGCAGGATGCCTACCACTACTACCACCCTTAGCCAGGGGGGGCAGGATGCCTACCACTACTACCACCCCAACCCAGGGGCGGCTGGATGCCTACCACTACTACCACCCTTAGCCAGGGGGGCAGGATGCCCACCACTACTACCACCCTCACCCAGGGGGGGCTGGATGCCTACCACTACTACCACCCTCACCCAGGGGTGGCAGGATGCCTACCACTACTACCACCCTCACCCAGGGGTGGCAGGATGCCTACCACTACTACCACCCTTAGCCAGGGGGGGCAGGATGCCTACCACTACTACCACCCCAACCCAGGGGCGGCTGGATGCCTACCACTACTACCACCCTTAGCCAGGGGGCTGGATGCCTACCACTACTACCACCCTTAGCCAGGGGGCAGGATGCCCACCACTACTACCACCCTCACCCAGGGGGGCTGGATGCCTACCACTACTACCACCCTCACCCAGGGGTGGCAGGATGCCTACCACTACTACCACCCTCACCCAGGGGTGGCAGGATGCCTACCACTACTACCACCCTTAGCCAGGGGGGCAGGATGCCTACCACTACTACCACCCCAACCCAGGGGCGGCTGGATGCCTACCACTACTACCACCCTTAGCCAGGGGGCAGGATGCCCACCACTACTACCACCCTCACCCAGGGGGGCTGGATGCCTACCACTACTACCACCCTCACCCAGGGGTGGCAGGATGCCTACCACTACTACCACCCTTAGCCAGGGTGGCAGGATGCCTACCACTACTACCACCCTTAGCCAGGGGGCAGGATGCCTACCACTACTACCACCCTTAGCCAGGGGGGCAGGATGCCCACCACTACTACCACCCTTAGCCAGGGGGGCAGGATGCCCACCACTACTACCACCCTCACCCAGGGGGGCTGGATGCCTACCACTACTACCACCCTCACCCAGGGGTGGCAGGATGCCTACCACTACTACCACCCTTAGCCAGGGTGGCAGGATGCCTACCACTACTACCACCCTTAGCCAGGGGGCAGGATGCCTACCACTACTACCACCCTTAGCCAGGGGGCAGGATGCCCACCACTACTACCACCCTTAGCCAGGGGGGCTGGATGCCTACCACTACTACCACCCTTAGCCAGGGGGCAGGATGCCCACCACTACTACCACCCTCACCCAGGGGGGCTGGATGCCTACCACTACTACCACCCTCACCCAGGGGTGGCAGGATGCCTACCACTACTACCACCCTTAGCCAGGGTGGCAGGATGCCTACCACTACTACCACCCTTAGCCAGGGGGCAGGATGCCTACCACTACTACCACCCTTAGCCAGGGGGCAGGATGCCCACCACTACTACCACCCTTAGCCAGGGGGGCTGGATGCCTACCACTACTACCACCCTTAGCCAGGGGGGCAGGATGCCCACCACTACTACCACCCTCACCCAGGGGGGCTGGATGCCTACCACTACTACCACCCTCACCCAGGGGGCAGGATGCCTACCACTACTACCACCCTCACCCAGGGGGGCAGGATGCCTACCACTACTACCACCCTTAGCCAGGGGGGCTGGATGCCTACCACTACTACCACCCTCACCCAGGGGGGCAGGATGCCTACCACTACTACCACCCTTAGCCAGGGGGGCTGGATGCCTACCACTACTACCACCCCAACCCAGGGGGGCTGGATGCCTACCACTACTACCACCCTTAGCCAGGGGGCAGGATGCCCACCACTACTACCACCCTCACCCACGGGGGGCAGGATGCCTACCACTACTACCACCCTTAGCCAGGGTGGCAGGATGCCTACCACTACTACCACCCTTAGCCAGGGGGCAGGATGCCTACCACTACTACCACCCCAACCCAGGGGGGCTGGATGCCTACCACTACTACCACCCTTAGCCAGGGGGGCTGGATGCCTACCACTACTACCACCCTTAGCCAGGGGGGCAGGATGCCTACCACTACTACCACCCCAACCCAGGGGGGGCTGGATGCCTACCACTACTACCACCCTTAGCCAGGGGGGGCTGGATGCCTACCACTACTACCACCCCCACTCATAGGATGGACAATGCATGACACAACAAGCACACCACAACCTAGGGAATGCAAGATTAAGACATCCCCCCACCACCATGACAAGCGTGTGTAGGCTGTGTCAAATGCCTACAACACCGAACATGACTTTCAACATACAATGTGACCCCCTAGCACATGTGCCACACATATATGTGTGTGGCACCCACAATGCAAGCAGCCCATGACCATTGTGGCAATGGGGCCTAAACCCCCATCATCACAGTGACCAAAAGGTAAGTGTGGGGTCCATAGCTGAAGCACATTTTGACCATTGTGGCAATGGGGTCTAAACCCCCATCATCACAGTGACCAAAAGGCAAGTGTGGGGTCCATAGCTGAAGCACATTTTGACCATTGTGGCAATGGGGTCTACACCCTCATCATCACAGTGACCAAAAGGTAATTGTTGACAAAGAAAGAGCTGCAACTGCCAAACTGCATGGATCATTCCTGCTCACAGAACCAAAAACTCATCTGTGGCAAAGTAGTGTATGTGTCCCATTGCAACATAAATTGGGGGAGCCAAATACTGCAGTGCAAATGAAACATTCCTTTGGCCATGTGCAGACAAACAACACCCATGGGGGCTGAGACCGTCAACAGTCATCAATGACACAATGACAGAAGTGACCATCAGAATGCAGAACCACATATTTGCACCAATGGGCACACAAATGCAGATACCCTGTGGAGACAGCAGATGTGAGGTGAACAGATACCATACCATGGCAGCAATGGGACACACAAACCATGATCACTGTGCTGACCGATGACCTAGGAGTCCCAGGGACAGCAGGGGAAACACACCAAACAACATACAGCCAATGGCACACCCAAGATATGCCAATGCAGTGGTGCAGATGCACAAACACAAACAGGCAGACCAACACTGTCATCATACACAGCAGGTGAGGGGTGGGGGTGCCAGTGTCCCCAGGCAACCACACAACACATGAGGAGAGCTGAATACCAATCATACAGATGTGCATACACTGCCACACTAAGGTAACTCATGGATCCAAATCCCCTATGTGGGCAAGCAGGCATTGTCAGGTGAGAGGGAGCACAAAACACACATGTCACACAGGCACGTAGGAACAACAACTGACACAGCAAGTCACAGACACACCACAGCACCACCCCCAGGGCCCCCACAATGTGGTGACCCTGGGCTGAATAAAAATACCACTGTGATGACAAAGCTAAATGTCGTTCACACTATGAACCACAGTCAGGTGTCCTGAGCAACAAACTACCATCACACCTACACAAGCACAAATCAATCAGCATGGCCAGTAAGCCAAGGCCAACATGGAGGCAGGGGCCTAGCCGGGCAACAACTCTCATCTGCACACACTCAACACCACACCCCTCGACCTCCAACAATGTGCAGCAGTGAAGTACACATGCACTGGTGACATTGCACATGCACCCATGACTATTCCAGGGTGGTGGGTGGGAACCAAGGTGTAGAAACACATCACACATGGACACTCAACAAGACTCCTGAATGTCTGACACACTGCACACTACGCTGTACATGGACATGACGGCAATACCACACCGACCAATGGGATCCCAGCCACAGTCACACACCAATGAAGAAGCCAAGGTCACCCACAAAGAACACACATAGACAACTTCCAACATTGCAGCTCTGACCCTGAGGAGTGGCAGCAGTCACACACACAACATGTCACAATCACTGAAAGATAACACAAACTGGAAATCACATGACAGGGGCAAACAACAAGTGCCAAGGGGAAACCTGACTGTGACCCATCTGCGTCTGCACACAAACTCAGCCCTGACAGCAAACACACCTATGGGTGACACCCTGATGACCAGTAATGTGCCATGCACCCACATCACAGAGAACACAGGGAGAAGACTTTGGGGGAACATAGCTCAAGTCAGCAAGCATCACAAACAGGTACAACACTAGGGATCACAGCATGCGCAGATGAATGGAAGTGAACACACAGACATGCACATACAACACACACCTTGGGTGCAGGCAATGTCACACGTGTACACACTGCCATGAGGGGACTCCACTCCTGTGTGAGGAAAGCTGTGCCATATGTTGCCTCAGTAGGGCCCCATCATGTCAGCTGAGCACTTGGTCACACAATCAACAATTAGCACCAAATGAGGGCTCCCATCACATCAGCCTGGTCATGGATGTGCCAACGGAATCATCAGCACAGATCCAACACACTTGTATAGCAATGTTGCACTGACTACACGGATGAGTCCCTCCCCATTGATGCCCAAACCTGCATGTCCACTGGAGATGGCAACACGGTCAGGGAAGTAGACAAATGCAACGATGGCAGGCACAACAGATGTGCAGGGGTGGAAGCCACAGATATGAAATTGCCAATGTAAGTAGGAAACCCATTGCCAAATACTGAACACATGACACCCTCAGATGCTGCTATTGATGACATGGATACACCACATGATAGGACACATTCCCCCTGGACCACATGGGTTCCTGCACAGTAACACTTCATAATCATGAGACCAGATATCACCATCACTGCAGCAAGGGCATGGTTAGCTGCACCAACAACATGTACATCTGAAGCATGAGCACTAGAGAAAAGAAAGTTGCTTTATTCAGCATATGTGTTGAGGCCAAACGAAGTCCTGAAAAAAGAGCAAAGGCCAATGGCCAGTCCATTGTCAAAGTTCAAACAGGGTGACACTGGCAGATGTCACCCTACGCATGCCTGCACAATACCAGGGACAATCCACTAGGAGGGGCAACCGGGGGGCAGGCCAGGCACCGCAGGGACAGGATCAGGGCTCACCAGGGGGAGTCAGGGAAGGGGTGGTGGGTGCAGGAGAGCCACTGACAACTGCAGTGGAGGTGTCTGACATGGTGTGTGCCGGCACAACTGGGGGCATGACACAGATGTCGTGGGTGCCGGCACAACTGCAGTGGACCCTGCAGATGGGGTGGACAGGTCCGCCACTGCAGTGCCCAAGTCAGACAGGGCGGTAGTGGACTCCACTGCAGTGCCTACCTCCAGGGGAGGAGAATGGGGAACAGGCAAGGTGGGTTGGACAGAGGGGGGACACCCTCACCACATCAGTGGCACAGACAAGCGCAGCGGGGGTGTGGTGCTGGGAGAGCAAGTGGCAGGGGGAGAAGGCCGGAGCATCTTGGGGATGGTATATCTGTGGGTGGGGGAACCTGGGGCAGGGTGTGGTGGGGGCACCTGTGCAGTGGGGGCCTGAGGGATGGAGGACGGAGACCTTGTGCCTGAGCTGCAGGGTGGTGGCGGGGTCTTGCTCTTAGCACTCCGGGGGGACTTGCGGGTGGGGGCCTCAGTCCGTCTGCGCCTGGGGGAGGGTGTCCGGGGGCGAGGGGCACTCTGCTCCGTGTGGGTGGGCTTCCTCTTCCCCCGGGATGCTGGAGCAGCTTCATCGGTGGGGAAGAGGCCGAGGTCACAGAGGAAGAGCTGCTGTGACTTTGGGGTTGCAGGTGAGGCAAGGGAGGGTGCTTTGGAGGGAGAGGGAACTGAGGACTGCGCAGTGCATGTGGATGCGTGTGTGTGTTCCAGGGCCCCATCCCCTGTGAGTCTGGCTTCAGTCCCCTGAATGTGCGTGCGTGTGCGTTTTGTCATTGGCGTGTGTGTCAGTGTGCTGGATGTGTGTGTGCTGGTGTGTGCCTGTGCCAGTGTGTGTGTGCCTGGGATGGGTAAGGTGCTGGGGAGTGTGGATGGAGCAGAGGCAGGAGGGGTGAGGGACCGTTTGAGGAGGGACACTGCTGCCGTCAGGGAGGAGTCCATGGACCTATTGCCCCTCTGTAGGTCAGACATGCCCGATGAGATGCCCTCCATGAACGACACCAGCTGAGTCAACAGCGCGGTGTGCGCATGGAGGACACTCAGCATGGCTGTCTGCCCTACATGGAGCTGGCGAAGGAGGTACACAGACTCCTCACTCAGGGCAGCAGGGGACACAGGGGCAGGGGGTGCGGTGCCTGGCCCAAAGGAGACACGCTCCCGGACATGGGAGCCTCCACGGACCTGGGGAATGGGAGCCGATGGGAGGGCGGTGGTGGTGCTGGTGGTGGCGGGGACAGCAACACTAGCTGGGGTGTGGTGGCTGCTGACACCCGCCTCCACAAGGGAGTCATCCTCCGAGTTGCTCTGGTCCTCAGCTGAGGTGGATGCTGCTGAGGACTCCTCGGTGTGGCTCCCCTCGCCCTCCGTGCCACTGGGTCCCTCCGACCACTCCTCGGCTGCTGACCCAGTCTGGCTCTCTGGCTCCTCCTGGTCCGTGGAGCTGTCCCCTTCCGTGGCCGTGGATGTATCTGCAAACAATGGGGAAACAGACAGACATCAGTCACCTGCACCAAACGCACACACCACTGTGAGCACAGCACATTACAGAGCAAGCCCTGGCATCATTAGTTGTACATTGCTAAAAGTGCCCTAATTGAACAGGAGAAGTCAATTGTCAGTCTGATGCCAAGCATGGCACTCACATCCCACATGGCCTTGCACCCATCTGTCTGGTGTCTGTTGGATTGCAACACCCCAGTGTTGACACATGCACCAAGTACACAGTAGTTGGACAGTGCAGAGGACACGGTGTGGACACATCACAGCTCTTGCCACTGAGTCAGTACAGGTTCACGGATGTAAGGGATGCCCAGAGTCAAATAGGAAATGCATGTGATGCATTCCAGCGACAGACACCATGATGCACCCATGTCCTGATAGCCAGCGCCACTATGGTGTGCATGTAGCACATGTCACTCCCCTGCAGGATCACCAATCAGTAGACACATGCCATGGCGGAGGCATGACTGCAAAGTCATACATCACTGTCTCAGTGATGTATGACTTTGCAGCCAGACAACAACACTCTGCACTGTGTCACAATAGTAGGTCATGGGGAATGCAAGTCCTGGAGCTGCACAAGTGCACATGTACATCCCCCCACAACACATCCTCTTAACCCTCATCTGTCCAGGTCATACCTATTGGACATATGGGAGACCTGTGACACTACCCTCTGAACCTGAGCCCCTCACACTCTGCTGTGCATGGGGAACAGCTGCCTGAACTTCACATTTACATGCCCCAGTCTGCATGGGCAGCTGATCAGACACCTATGTGTCACACAAGTATCGTCTCCTATGGTCACATCTCCAGTGGCATGCTGAGCCCCTACCAAGAAACTCCACAGCAGTCCTGGCGACTAATCCACAGCACACTGACACAGAGGCAGACACCTGAGGGGTCAAATCACTGTGCACAATGTGTCCTCTGATACACGGGAGTGGGAGTACAGAGTGTATTGTATGGCCTGGAGTAGGCATGACTGTCCAGCCCCACATGAATGAGGGATGAGCCCTGGACTGTAGGCAGCTGGCTAAGTATGTGTGACACACGTCATATACATACTCCTGGGGCCCAAACATTGTTCCCACCCGCAGCATGGGTGTGTGCCAGGTACCCCAGCCACATGTGGTGGATCAGCTCAGCAATTGGACCACAGATCAAAGTAACACGCTGAATACATGTCAGAATACAGGCATTGTGTAAGCAATGGACCCACCCATGATGCCCACCACAGAGTCAGGGAAACAGATGCTGTCTCCCACCTTGAGTCAAGCAAACTGCAAGGACACAGTCCTAAGTGACAGAATTCCCTGCATGTAAGGGCCACACCTGGGTATCAGATGAGGAGTGGGCAGTGCACAATAGAGGGACATGGCTCCTGGACAACATGACTGCTGTACTGTGGCAGTTCAACCTGGCCCGAGGAGGGCACATAACATGTTAGACAGAGTACACAGTGCAGTCTTTGACTCACCCCTCCTTGCTGCTCTCTGGCCTTCAGCTGCCCATCCAGGTCTGGAAAGACCACCGCCAGGATCCTGAGCATGTGGGGGTCAGGGTCCGTGTTCCGCCCCTCCTGCGAGGAGGCGACAGCTTCAGCTGGACCCGTGCAATCCTCCGGGTCCAGCCCCGAAGGTCCTGCCACCTCTTTTGGCAGTTGCGGATCCGGCGCTTGTAGACCCCCACGGACCGGACAGCCCGGACGATGTCCTTCCATATCTCATGCTTCCGATGGGCAGAAGCCTGTCAGGATGACAAAGTGATAAGGCCATTATTACACATGCAACATATCCGTGCATGACACAGTTGCATATACATGTCGCAATCACAGGGGCACATGGTGTACCCAGGCAGTGCACGGCTGCCCATGGACAGTTTTCCAGAAGTCACTACATGGTATCATAGCATGGGGAGTAAAACCCTGTTCAGAAGCACTGTCACTGCACCATACCTGTCCAGTGCAAGTCACTACACACTATGGGGGGTGACAACTACTCAGTGAGCCTGCTAGCCAGTGGTGTGCTGACTCTCAGCCTTGCTAGTCAGACAAAATGCACATTCAGAAAGGCAGTGCACAGAACACTCACCTGCTCCCCTGGTGTCCCATACAGCTTGCTGTACTGTGGAAGTAGGCTGTCCAGCAGGGCCTGGTTCTCTTCAAGGCTGAAGGCTGGGGCTCTCTCCACAGTACGTGCCATTGCAGGGTCCAGAGGGGCAGAGACAGCAGCAGTGCAGTGGCAGATGTCGTCCTGGAGCATGTAGTGCAGGCAAGTGGGCTCTCAGGGGAACATGCAGCAATATATATGTGCTGGAGAGGCAGATACTGTCCCTTGTGTCCAAAGTGATAGGTCCAAGTCGTTTGCATCTTCTGAATCTGGCCAATCCATGGAATAGCAGCACCAAAACACGCCCACAGCATCCTTCAAAATTTCAACTTCATGACATACATGATTTTGCAACATTGTTGTGGGTGACCAACTGATTTTCCAGCAACCGACTCGTTCGAATATTCGAAAACGCGTCCGTTGCCAGGCAAGCCCATTGTCAATGGGTGCGCACCGATCGGTCCATTGAGGTACAACGCGCACAGGGGTACAACGCGTACCCGCACACATTGAATGCAATGGGCCGGCCGGAGGCACCGATCGGTCCATTGCAGTACAACGCGCACAGGGGTACAACGCGTACCCGCACACATTGAATGCAATGGGCCGGCCGGAGGCACCGATCGGTCCATTGCAGTACAACGCGCACAGGGGTACAACGCGTACCCGCACACATTGAATGCAATGGGCCGGCCGGAGGCACCGATCGGTCCATTGCAGTACAACGCGCACAGGGGTACAACGCGTACCCGCACACATTGAATGCAATGGGCCGGCCGGAGGCACCGATCGGTCCATTGCAGTACAACGCGCACAGGGGTACAACGCGTACCCGCACACATTGAATGCAATGGGCCGGCCGGAGGCACCGATCGGTCCATTGCAGTACAACGCGCACAGGGGTACAACGCGTACCCGCACACATTGAATGCAATGGGCCGGCCGGAGGCACCGATCGGTCCATTGCAGTACAACGCGCACAGGGGTACAACGCGTACCCGCACACATTGAATGCAATGGGCCGGCCGGAGGCACCGATCGGTCCATTGCAGTACAACGCGCACAGGGGTACAACGCGTACCCGCACACATTGAATGCAATGGGCCGGCCGGAGGCACCGATCGGTCCATTGCAGTACAACGCGCACAGGGGTACAACGCGTACCCGCACACATTGAATGCAATGGGCCGGCCGGAGGCACCGATCGGTCCATTGCAGTACAACGCGCACAGGGGTACAACGCGTACCCGCACACATTGAATGCAATGGGCCGGCCGGAGGCACCGATCGGTCCATTGCAGTACAACGCGCACAGGGGTACAACGCGTACCCGCACACATTGAATGCAATGGGCCGGCCGGAGGCACCGATCGGTCCATTGCAGTACAACGCGCACAGGGGTACAACGCGTACCCGCACACATTGAAAGCAATGGGCCGGCCGGAGGCACCGATCGGTCCATTGCAGTACAACGCGCACAGGGGTACAACGCGTACCCGCACACATTGAAAGCAATGGGCCGGCCGGAGGCACCGATCGGTCCATTGCTGTTCAACGCATCACTGTACATGTGACTGGCATATGTCAGCATGCCTGTCTCAGATGGACATATGCCAGCCACAGATAGCTCCCAGGGAGTGAGGGGCACACCTACATCACGACAGCCTGTCCAAACCTTATCATAAGGCATGTAAGGCTGCATTTCCTATTGTGTGTATGTTGGTGTACATGTTGTCCTGTGGGTGTCACCTGTGGGCAGCCACCCCCAGGCTGTGCACGTGTTAATGGGGACAGGATCCTGGGTGTTACGTGTACGTGACCACTGTGATGTGCAACTGTTCATATCTGTGCATGTGCCATGGTCACATTTCACAGTGGTGTTTGTGTATGTCATGTCACATACCCCGTGAGTCCCATGTGGGACGGTATGTTTGAGCCAGGGTGTCCCAGTGGCACAATAGTGATGGCCCTCCACAGTCTTTGTGCATGTAGTGTTTACAATGTCTCTGATTTCATGTGCACAATGGGAGACAGTCTCCACATCCACGTTGTGTGTGCATGGACTCTGATGTTGTGCGTGTGTGTCACAGACGTCCATGGCTCTCCTGCCATGGCAAGTGTGGCCACTACCTGTGGGGGTCATGTTTGTTTTGTTGTGGTGTACACATGATACTCCAGGTGATGCCAGTGTCCATGTGGCATTACAGGGTCCCTGGGAATGTGCCTGTCGTTGAGCTGTGGTGCCTGGGGCACATCTGTCCTCACATGTCACTGGGGGGTGACTGTGACACAGCATCATGATATCCAATGGGCCAACCTGGGACAAATTGATGCCACCTGTAGGACCGTGTTGACAGATGTTGGCCATGTATGTACCATACATGTCGTTCCGGTACTGCACACTTCATGTAGTTGTGCCTCATGATGATGTATGTTGGGATCTTGAGTGTGTTCAATGCCGCATATGTGGGGTGACTGACGATCTTGCTTACTTCTCCTCTGCACTGCAGGGCTCCTGCTGTCCATCGGCCATTCCCAGACCTGGCAACGATGGTGGAACGGGACAGCATCCGACGGTACCGCTTCACCAGGCAGCTGATTGAGGATTTGGCAGTGCAGTTGTCCCCACATTTGCAGCCTGGCCGGCCGTATCCTACAGCGCTGACCCCCAAGGTGAAGGTGATGGCAGCCCTACACTTCTTTGCCACCGGTACCTTCCAACATACTGTGGCGTCTGCTGGTGGGATGTCACAGACCATGTTCAGCCGTGTGCTCCGCGATTTCTTGGCGGCAATGTTGCTCTTCCTGAACCGGTACATCTATTTCCCTAGACTGCGACGACTCACTGACGTGAAGAGTGACTTTTATGCCCTGGGGAGGATGCCGCATGTCATTGGCTCCATTGATGGGACACATGTGGCTTTGGTACCACCACAGGCCCAGGAGCAGGCCTACAGGAACCGCAAGCACTACCACTCGGTCAATGCACTGGTGGTGTGTCTTGCAGACATGACCATCACACACGTGTGTGCCCGTTTCCCTGGTTCAGCACACGATGCCTTTGTGATGAGGAGTAGTCGCATCCCCAGGTTGATGGCACAGATGCAGAACCAGCGTGCCTGGCTTGTCGGTGTGTACTGACTTTGTGCCATTGTGTGTGATCTGATCTGTAGTATTCCGCCCACTTTTCCAAGTCAGCTGATGTGCACTTGTCTGTCCGTAGGTGACTCGGGATACCCCAACATGCCGTGGTTGCTGACACCCCTCAGGAACCCTGTGACACCTGCCCAGATGCGCTACAATGAGGCACATGGTCGGACCAGGAGAGTGATTGAGCGGACCTTTGGTCTCCTGAAGAGCCGCTTCCGCTGCCTGGACAAGACCGGAGGGTCCCTCCCATATGCCCCTGCGAAAGTGTGCAAGATTATCATCGTCTGCTGCATGCTCCACAACCTGGCAGTGCGGAAGGAGTTGCCTCTCATCCAGGATGACGATGACCAACATCCGCCACCTGTGGAGGATCCTGGCCTGGACCACGATGCCAGTGACGATGATGATGATGATGGTGATGGTGATGTCCGCACACAGCTCATCACCAACTTCTTTAGCTGAATGTGAGTATCCTGAGGTGTCATGTCAATGATGTGAGTTGGCATGATGTGTGGGTGGTGCTCTGGTGCTGTTGGAGTGTGTCCATGGGCTACTTGACTGGATGTGTGTTGCGATGTGTGGTGACAGGTGGGCTGTACTCCCCAACAGTGTTGACATGCTAACTTGGTTCTGGGTGGGTATCTTGTAACATGTATTGTGCATGAGTTTTGCTGTTCTGTCCTGTACTCCATTGCTTTTGACTGTGTGTCATTTCTGTCCTTCACAGGGTACTTTCAGATTCGTTTGGTCAACTGTGTCCACCGACAACGTGATTGCACATCCAGGCTGGTAGCTGTTGTGTCCCTACAGGTGATGTGCGCCACACCCATGGACTTCCTTCTGTCTACAGTTGTTGACTGTGTGCCCGCTACCAGGTGGGGTTACCTTGCATCTGTAGTGGTTACGGCATGTTGCTACTGTGTAATAAACCTGTGCTTCACTTAGTGATGTGCGTTGTCTGTGGTCACACATTTGACTGCCATTTGCTTACTGCACCTGTGGGCTACTTGACTACAACTGGGAATGGGTGTGGTGTCTGTGCATTGCACCGTCTTCCCTGGCAACATCAGTGTAGGCAATGAGTCAGATGGCCTAGGTGTGTATGTGTTGTGTAGCCCTGGTGGTGTGTCTCCCTCATATGTGTCACGTTGCCTGTACTCACATGCCTGTGTTGTCCTTGCTGTTGCAGTTCGCATACACAGTGTAATTTTGTTGTTCATCATCCCCATAACAGTACCCACGTTGGAATCACGACAGAGGCAAGTATGGTGTATTATTGTGTTTATTGTGATACATCTGTGATAATAGTGCATAGGATGGATTGTGCTGTACATGAATCTTGCAATCCCAAGTTCCTAGATGAATAGAAAGTCCAGGTAGACAGGATCCCCAGTATCGGGGCCACAGTTGTCTGACACATTGTTCCAACTTGTACTCCCCATGCAATGTGTGGGAGTAGTGTTGCCATCAACAGGGTGAACAGTCTGTGCACAAAGGCGAAAATCCAGAACAGGTTCAGGCTTCCTGGGAGTTGCGCTTGGCCATCAGCCTCTCACTTTCCCCTCCTCGGACGACCCCTCTTCTTGGGGGGGGCCCTCAAGTGCAGGCTGCTGCGGTGCAGGGGACTCTCCGCCAGAGTCCTCCTCCCTCCCTGTGGCAGTTGCAGTTTGTTCGGTACCAGATGTTGTTGGCACACAGGGAGGTGTGGACTGGTTGCTGTTCATCTGGCGGAGGCATTGTAAAATGTCCCTGTGCACCGCCGTCATCTCATGTAGTACATCCCACTTGGACTCCACGCGGGTCATGTGGGAGTCCACACGTGACATGTGGGAGTCCACACGTGACATGTGTGACTCCACATGGGACATGTGGGAGTCCAAGCGGGCATGATGGGCAGCCTGCTGCTGTTTGATGTCTCTGAGGAGCCCCACTACCTGGCTGAGCTCTCCGGTGCTGGACTGGTACGCATCAGCTATGCGTACCAGTTGTGGGTCTTCATGCACACCAGCAACGTCTGCAAGCAGCGACCTCTGTCTCCCACCCCTCCCACCACCCCTGCTGACATGTGCAGTGTGTGCAGTTGCACGCACAGATAACCCTGGTCCACCTTGGGGGTTGGTGGTGGTGGTGGTGTCCATGGCCCCAGGTTGGTCCAGGGTCACTGCGCTGGTGTTGTTCCTTATTCTGTCCATGTCGGCAGGGATGGTATTCGTGGTGACAGTCGTTGGAGGGGTGGGTGCAGGGGGTGCAGCTGGTGGACCTGCTGGTGCTGCAGCTGGTGGTCCTGCTGGTGCAGCATGTTGACTTGCACCGGATGTGCCAGGTTGTTCTTCATCGTCCGAGGAGGACAGAGGCTGTACGACGCCAGTGAGCTCGGCATCCTCTTGAGCCTGGGACTGGGACTCCTCAGCGTCTGCTGCTGTGTCCCTATCATCACCTGTTTTTGGGAGACACAAACAATGTATGTCATGTTTCTGCAGGCATCAGTGGTTGACACACCTGACAGTTGTGACTGTGCCTCGGGGTGCGGGCCTGTACATTGTATTGTCCTAAGTCGTCACAGTCAGGGGTTGATATTGGTGTGGCACATTGTCCTGCATTATTTGGGCATTTCTATGTATTCTCTGGGGTGTGAACATGGTCTGCATTGATTGTGTTTGGTTGACAGCCAGACCTCCTTCCCACCCACCCACCCACCCAGTCAGTTATCCCACCATGGAACGTGCTTGCATTGCAGGGAGTGTAAGTTGTCTCTCAGGATGTCAGTCAGAGGTGTCCTGCTGTTTGTTGGTGCACAGTTGGCAGCAGGGCCTTGTGCTCCCCGCAGCAGTAGCCAGTGTCAGCCATCTTGTGAGTCCTTCTCCACTCCCTGTGATGTGAGCATGGTTCAGGGTGGTGTTGATGGGCCAGTTGTGAGGCTGAGCAATGTCTGTGACTACGACTCCCATCATGCTATTGCCTCCACCCCCTTCCCAGCATGCCCATGCTTCCTTCCTTTTGACTCTGCTTCCCTGTGGGGTGGGCTGGCTGTGCTGACAGGATGGCTGGGAGTGTTGTCCTGGCAGTTGTTTGGCTAAGAGTCCCAAGAGTGTCCCTGTGCTTCACACAACATAACCCAGGGTGGTGGTGCTTTGTGGGATCTTGTGTTAGGATGGAGGGCATTGCATTCTACCAGGTGGGTACTGTGGAGTTTGTGTTGGGGGGGGGTGTGAGGGGAGGTGCTGGTGACTATGGTCAGTGCTGCAAGTCCCCCTTCCCACCCAGCCAGCCGGATATCCCACCATGGAACGTGCTTGCATTGCAGGGAGTGTAAGTTGTCTCTCAGGATGTCAGTCAGTGGTGTCCTGCTGTTTGTTGGTGCACAGTTGGCAGCAGGGCCTTGTGCTCCCCACAGCAGTAGCCAGTGTCAGCCATCTTGTGAGTCCTTCTCCACTCCCTGTGATGTGAGCATGGTTCAGGGTGGTGTTGATGGGCCAGTTGTGAGGCTGAGCAATGTCTGTGACTACGACTCCCATCATGCTATTGCCTCCACCCCCTTCCCAGCATGCCCATGCTTCCTTCCTTTGACTCTGCTTCCCTGTGGGGTGGGCTGGCTGTGCTGACAGGATGGCTGGGAGTGTTGTCCTGGCAGTTGTTTGGCTAAGAGTCCCAAGAGTGTCCCTGTGCTTCACACAACATAACCCAGGGTGGTGGTGCTTTGTGGGATCTTGTGTTAGGATGGAGGGCATTGCATTCTACCAGGTGGGTACTGTGGAGTTTGTGTTGGGGGGGGGTGTGAGGGGAGGTGCTGGTGACTATGGTCAGTGCTGCAAGTCCCCCTTCCCACCCAGCCAGCCGGATATCCCACCATGGAACGTGCTTGCATTGCAGGGAGTGGAAGTTGTCTCTCAGGATGTCAGTCAGTGGTGTCCTGCTGTTGGTTGATGTGCAGTTCCCAGCATGCCCTTGTGCTCCCCACGACACAGCAACAGTGTCAGACATCTTTGATGGGCCTTTCTACTCTCTGTGGGATGTGCATGCGTGAGTGTGAGCTTGCTGGGCCATGTGGTGGGGGATGTAGAGCTGTGACTACGACTCCCATCATGCTATTGCCTCCACCCCCCTTCCCAGCATGCCCATGCTTCCTTCCTTTTGACTCTGCTTCCCTGTGGGGTGGGCTGGCTGTGCTGACAGGATGGCTGGGAGTGTTGTCCTGGCAGTTGTTTGGCTAAGAGTCCCAAGAGTGTCCCTGTGCTTCACACAACATAACCCAGGGTGGTGGTGCTTTGTGGGATCTTGTGTTAGGATGGAGGGCATTGCATTCTACCAGGTGGGTACTGTGGAGTTTGTGTTGGGGGGGGGTGAGGGGAGGTGCTGGTGACTATGGTCAGTGCTGCAAGTCCCCCTTCCCACCCAGCCAGCCGGATATCCCACCATGGAACGTGCTTGCATTGCAGGGAGTGTAAGTTGTCTCTCAGGATGTCAGTCAGTGGTGTCCTGCTGTTTGTTGGTGCACAGTTGGCAGCAGGGCCTTGTGCTCCCCACAGCAGTAGCCAGTGTCAGCCATCTTGTGAGTCCTTCTCCACTCCCTGTGATGTGAGCATGGTTCAGGGTGGTGTTGATGGGACAGTTGTGAGGCTGAGCAATGTCTGTGACTACGACTCCCATCATGCTATTGCCTCCACCCCCTTCCCAGCATGCCCATGCTTCCTTCCTTTTGACTCTGCTTCCCTGTGGGGTGGGCTGGCTGTGCTGACAGGATGGCTGGGAGTGTTGTCCTGGCAGTTGTTTGGCTAAGAGTCCCAAGAGTGTCCCTGTGCTTCACACAACATAACCCAGGGTGGTGGTGCTTTGTGGGATCTTGTGTTAGGATGGAGGGCATTGCATTCTACCAGGTGGGTACTGTGGAGTTTGTGTTGGGGGGGTGTGAGGGGAGGTGCTGGTGACTATGGTCAGTGCTGCAAGTCCCCCTTCCCACCCAGCCAGCCAGCCAGATATCCCACCATGGAACGTGCTTGCATTGCAGGGAGTGTAAGTTGTCTCTCAGGATGTCAGTCAGTGGTGTCCTGCTGTTTGTTGGTGCACAGTTGGCAGCAGAGCCTTGTGCTCCCCACAGCAGTAGCCAGTGTCAGCCATCTTGTGAGTCCTTCTCCACTCCCTGTGATGTGAGCATGGTTCAGGGTGGTGTTGATGGGACAGTTGTGGGGGGGGGCAATATGTGTGAGTGCGACTCCCATGATGCTATTGGCTACACTGACTTGGCCAGCATACACAGAATTCCTTCCTTTGAGTGGTCTTCACTGTGTGTTGGTGTTGTTGTGGTGGCTACATGTGTGGATGTGTGTGTTAGTTCTATTTGTGCCACTGCCTAGCTGTAGTTGTGGTTGTGTTTGTACATGTGTTGGCACAGTTGGATGTGACTTTTTTGATGGCATGTGTTGTGTTTATCTGACTGACATACACATTTTGGGATGATTCTGTTCTAGTTGCTGTGTAATTGCTATGAGTGCATGGTTTGACTCTCCCCTTGACAGTGATGTGTGTGTTTTGTGGCAGTTTATTGTGTACATTTGTTGTGTACTCACCAGGCTCTGGGATGTCCTCTAGTCCATATACGCTCACTGGCGGAAGGATGGCCCGCACCTTCTCCTCCCAGGGCCTGAGGTATACTGGCTTGGCAGGAGGGCCACTGCCGGTGTATTGGCTCAGGTGGTAGTCTTTCTTGAGCAGCTCCCGGACCCTCCTGCGCACGTCATACCACCTGTTCTGGATGTCGGTCTTTGTGCGCCGACATGGTGATTGGGCGTTCACCCTGTTGATGATCCTCTCCCACATCTTGGTTTTCTGCGACATGGGGGTCTGTTGGACCAGAGTGCCAAACAGCTGTGGCTCCACCCTGAGGATCTCGTCTACCATGACTTCCAATTCACTATCTAGGAACTTGGGATTCTTCTTGGGGGGCATGGTGATGGGTGGTGATAGTGGGTGCTGTGTGTGTTGGTGTGCAGGTGAGGGTGTGTGGGTGTGTGTTGTGCTGGGTGTATGTGAGGTAGGTATTTGTTGGTGTGCTGCTGGTGTGTGGCTTGTGTGAGGGATGAGCTGTGGGTGTGTGGTTGCTTTCTCTTGGGTGCTGGCAGTGGAATGGCATTT
Organism: Calotriton arnoldi; assembly: GCA_963921515.1. Lineage (NCBI taxonomy): Eukaryota > Metazoa > Chordata > Amphibia > Caudata > Salamandridae > Calotriton > Calotriton arnoldi. The sequence continues at coordinate 900,634 of CAWUFW010000535.1, read as the reverse complement.
GCAAAGGCTCATGGTAGTGATTTGTGTCCTTTATATAGGTGGAGTTGTTGGTGTGTCTTTGTTCTCTGTCCCCACCCCCCCAGTATTTATTGGCTTGGTAATTGCTTGTTTGGCCTTTTTTGGTTGATTTTTCCTTTGTGCTGTTTGTGTATGTTGGAAACGTTCTTGTGACCGAGTCGGACCCTGCATTGGTCTCGTACGGTGTTTTCCGTTTCGTTCACGCTGTGTTTGTGCAGTTTTGTATGCTGCGTACGCGTCGGTCGCGGTGTATTGTGTTGCTTCGGCTCGGTTTTGTATGCGTGTCGGTCGTACGGCTTGTCCTCCGTCCGACTCGGTCGTGTTTTTCGCGCCTTGCATCGTACTTTGCAGGTTGGAGTTGGCGGGTACGATTCGGTCGGATTTGTTCCGGGTGCGTGTCGGTCGGTTGGATTCGCGTGTTTTTCCGGCCGGATTGCTATTTTCCGAGCGGGTCGGTCGGTCGGCTTGGTTTCCTGACGTGTCGGTCGGATTTATCGCGGCTTGCATCGTACTTGGCGTGTCGGGCGCCACTGGTACGTGTCGGTCGGTATTTTTTCCGGATCCGAGTCGGTCGGTGCTTTTTCCGGCCCGAATCGGAATCGACCCCTTTGTGTCTTAGACGTGCCTGGCATTGCTTAAGATCATTTGAAGCTCTTGAGCACCCAATGTGAGTTAATTTAGAAAAAGCGTTTATTGACTCTCTTTTTTTTTTTTTAAAGCTTTTTTATGTATATACCAGAGACCAGTTTCTGTTTCTCTCCCTTTTTTGAAGAATAAGTGTAAACTAATCTCATCTCTTGTTTTAAATTACTCTATAAAGAGAGCTACTGTTCCCTGCATTCCTATTAGGTATAATATATACATTAAAATGAATAATGGGGAGAAAATGGAATGATAAAGATATAACCAGCGTACATCAATTATTTGAAAATAATATTTTATATACCTTGTGCCAGCTGCAGGATAAATAGCAAATTCCTAATTCATTTTCTAGACAATATGATCAATTCAAAGATACTATAAAATATTTGTTTAGATTTTCTCTTATTACTACCATTATGGATGATAAGAAAATTACTAATTTCAATTAAATAGATGTGCCTTCAAAAGCTTATATTAGTTACGGATTTGTCAATAGATGGCAAAGTAATAAAGATAAACATAAAACTGAATAAGAATTGGAAGGAAAAAATATATCAATATTAGTTGGTCTCCAACTGTGGAAGAACACACCAATATTGTACTTCCTGTATAATGGATTATTTTGTACTTCTTTAGCCCTTTATACAATGAATGCCTCTATATCTGATGACAGTGTTGTCTGTTTCAGGGGACAGCACAACTCTGTCTAAATGTTATGGTACTGGTAGATCTGCCCCTGCTGTAAGATCGAGGGCGTTGATAAGTATTTGTACTAGCTCCAGCAGTGGATTGAGCTGTTATGACTCATTGACTGTTATGACTCATTTATAAGTGATACATTCTTTTGTGTCTTGGCGGGAGCCCAGAGGTACTCGGATGTATTCATTGGACCAAAATTAATTACAAAGAAGACAAAACACAGGGCTGGTATACTTCACATCTTGTAATGTTTTGACTCCAATCAAGTGTAACAATCAACAAAATAAGTGGTCATAGTGCAGACGACGCAGTGCTCCAATGGGGATTATATATACAAAGAACATAGATAAGACACTGTACAATACCAAATGGTTGTTATGAATTGATTGATAAAATTCATAACAAGGTTTGCATATGTCAGTGTAGAATCTCTTGAAGTTAAATTACATGTAACAACCAAGAGGGAGGGTTTGTCTATGTTTCAATCCCATGTGACTGTTAGGGTCTCTTTAGGACTTAGTCATCTGACTACCACGCCTATCCCAGTCAAATGTTTTAGTTCTGGGCGTATTCTTTAAGAACCAGTACCAATCCTCTTCATACCAAACACTGCGAATCTGATCCCATACAGATCGAACCAGTACCAATATCGAGGCAAAATTGCCCAAATTGTCATTTCAATTTATTATTCAACAAAAAAGAGGTGGAGCTAATCTCACTCTGTTTGGCACCATTGGAGTATGGATAGAAAGAATACACCTCAGCACTGAAACATTTGACTGGGATTAGCTTGGTAGTGAGATGGCTACATTCTGAAGAGACCCTAACAGTCACACAGGGTCAGAACGTTGAATAAAACTCCTGTTTGGTTGTTAGGTGTAATTTAATTTGAAGGGATTCCACACTGACATATGGAAACCTTGTAATCAATCAATGCATGCAACCTTGGAAATTGTACAGTGTCTTTTATCTATGTTCTTTGTATATATGATCACCATTGTAGCACTGTATTGTCTGCACTATGAGCACTTATTTTGTTGATTGTTACACTTGATTGGAGTCAAAACATTACAAGATGCAAACAATATCAGTCCTGTGTTTTGTCTTCTTTGCAATTAATTTTGGTCCAATGAAAAGTCTGAGTAACTCTGGGTTCCTTCTAAGAGACATAAGAAGGTACCACTTTTGAATGAGTCCCACGGGACAATTGTTTATTCAATACATACCTACCCTGTTCCATGTGGGGTTGCCCTTATTATTTAAACACTCTACAACAAAAGACAGCACAAAACAAAGGTGCAGCAACATAGAACTAACTAGGAAAACTGAGGCCACTGAAAAAGGAAGGAAAACAAGAAACATGAGGGATTCAATAACAGGTGTGAAGTAGGTGGGAGCAAAGAAACACACGAAAAGTGATGGGAGGAATTCTTGCAATATGTCTAACCACTGGCAATCGCTCAGGGTAGTATCCCAACCCATAGTTATTTTGCTCACCATGCCACCGCAGTTTGGACCCAGCCATATGCAAATTAGTCTTGACCCTGCTGTTCATGGGAGCAGTCCAGGCCGAACTGCCAAACCAGGTTCTCACACTAACTATGGGCTCATCAGCCGGGTACAGCTTGGTTCCAGTGACACAGTGAGCATAGGACCCACGTCTGGGCATACCCAGCCCACTTAGGGTGGTACAGGAACCACACTAAAGGTGATGTGAGGAATGCTTGCAATTTGTTTATCCACTGACAATCGCTCGGGGGAACAACACAACCCATCGTTCTTTTGCTCACCATGCCACCTCAGTTTGGACCTAGCCATATGAAAATCAGTCTCAACCCTCATGGGAACAGTCCAGCTCAGCTGAACTGCCAAGCCAGGTCCTCCGTAAACCGGAACACAAGGAACCCAGAACTGGTTTCATCCTAGTTATGGGCTCATCAGCCGGGTACAGCTTGATTCAAGTGACTCAATGAGCATGGGACCCACGTCTGGGCATACCCATGCCACTTTGGGTTGTACACAAATGGTGCCAGTGCAACATAGCAACACAATGCCAAATGAGAATTGTAACTCAGTGTGAGACTTAAGTAATGCAGTGTCACTCATCACCAGGGAGTCACTCCAACCCAGGCAGTCACTAATTGCATCTAGAATGAATTTAGTGGTCTTGTGTACAATCCCTTCATAGTTTCCACAGACCCATTCTCCAGTGGCTCCAGCTGCCTTGAACCTGTGAAACAGTTGTTGAAAGAGCCAAAAAGTATTGACTATCACCTTAACTACCTACTTCACGATCCTTTTGTCTAGAGAGAGTATCTGCCGGTATGTGCCAGGTTGATATGTGGTTGCATAATCAAAGAGAGAAAAGAACAGACTCTACATGGCATGGTGAGAGAGCACATTTCATAATTTTTAGGTAAAGAAGATTGTTATGATCAGTCCAAACTGTAATTTTATGCCGGCCTCCTACAGGCAAAGGCTTTTTTGATGGCTAAAAACTCCATTATTTTATATTGTGGATTTTTTCTCTGTGCACGTCAAAGTTTGTGAATGGTTGGCTATAAGATGTAACTCATCTGTTTTCACATCTCCTTGTGATAGGACTGCCCCTAGGGCAAAGGTAATGACATCCGTCTCTACAACAAAGGGTAATGTAGTATTGGAGTCAAAGTAAAAGGTCTTCTTAGTTGGATAAAAGCTTGTTCTTGTTCGGCATCCCATTTAAATTTCACCTCTTTCTTGGCCAGTTGTTCAATGGGATGTATAACTGGCAAAAGATCTTTAATGAATTACAAATAGAAATTGGCAAAACTGATGAATCTTTGCACCTCCTTGAACATTCCTAGGGGAAATCCACTCAAAGACTGCTTGAACTTTAACTGAGTCCTTACTAATACAATTTGCTGGGATATAAAGCTTAAGAATGAAGTGATCTCTTCTGGGTCAATGGTCCAAGATGGCGGTCGTGAGCTAAATGGGCTCCAAACCCGATTGTGTTAATTCTTTACAATCCTCTTGAAAAGGGGCTGTACAGAGCCCCAAACTCCAGGAAATGTCTATTTGGCAGTCTAAGATACTGATCTACTGCTGAGACCATTAAATGGTGCCCATGCGGAGGAGCCATCCACATTCACCTCGCAGGTGGATACCACTGGGGTTGTGCACCAGGGAGCTCGGCCTGACCTTGACACCATTACCACAACTGGGGGGGCCATGTGAGCCCCATGGCATAGAGGGACTTTGGAGTCATGACCGAGGTTCACAAGGTGCAGATTGCTGATGAGGCAGCTGCTTCAGTGAAGTGAGGTGGCATGACAGTGGTTGCAGTGCAGGCCTGGGTCGGAGCGCCCATCCCCCCACCCTCCCAAACCCTTGTGGGCAGTGCCTGTACTCGACAGGGCAAGGGGAGAGGAGATTAGTGAGACCTGCAACCAAATGCCCTGCTAACTGGAGATGCAAAATGATTAAGTGATAGAATGCTGAACAATGTCAAACACTCACCCCAGTCATAGATCTGGTCCTAAATCCATCGTTTTTATACTCACCACGCCATTTCAATTTGGACCCAGCCATATGCAAATTAGTCTTGACCCTGCTCCCCATGGAAACAGTCCAGCCCAAACTACCAGGCCAGGTCCTCTTTGGACTGGAAACAAGCATCCTAGGATGGTTTGGAGGTATCACCCCTCATCAGCCAGGATAGTCTGAATCCAGTGGTACTTTGAGCATGGGACCCATGTCTGGGTACACCCATCCCATTGAGGTGACAAATATAAAAAGAAAAATTGATGGGTGGAAAGCTGAACAATGTCAAACACTCACCCCCAGTCAAAGATCTGTACCTAAATCCATCTCTTTTTTGCTCACCTTGCCATGCCACTCCAATATCTAATGATGAGATACAAGAGGCTGTCACGTCCATGTCATCAGGGAAGACTGCTGGCCCCAACAGGTTCCCCATTGAATTTTCTAAGAAGAATGCTAGTAGATTAGTGGACCCTCTATGCTCCCTGTTCCAAGAAGCACTTCAGACTAGCACATGGCCAGCTGATTTATGTCAGACTGTTATAGTAGTCATTCCCAAACCCGGGAATCCTATCTCTGACTATGCCTCATATAAACCTATTGCATTGGTCCATATGGAAGCAAAAATGCCCACCAAAATTCTGGCCATCATGCTGTCTAAAATAGCACGCTTACTAAATTGGTTTCTTCCCCAAAGAGGGACCAGACATTATATCAGACTGCTTAATATCATTCTGGCCAGCATCGACAAACTACTGGAACCAACAGCATTAGACCTATTGGACTTAAAAAAAGCCTTTGATTTGGTATTGTGGTCCTTTCTGCATTAAGCCTTGGAGCCGATGTATTTTGGTCCCAGGTTTCGAGCATACGTACAGTTCCTCTACTCCAATGCTTGGGCTCAGGTTCAAGTAAATATGGTGCTATCTCAGCTCTTTCCCATTACAAGAGATACTCGGCAGGACAGCCTCTTTCCCTCCTGTTCTTTGCCATGGTCATGGAGCCTTTGACAAGTTGGATACGAATAAACGTGCAGGCGAAACTTATGCTCATCATTGAAATATATGATGTCACTTCGAGCCTGCCGGTAAATTGACTTAAGTCGAGGGTGGTTCCCCTGACGGTAGTTACCCACTACCGAGGACTCATTGCACCCAATCTACATGTCACACCATGGCCCTTCAAGTACTTAGCAATCCACATTTCCCCAATCCTGGAAGAAAGCTGGAATCTGAATATTTTACCACCCCTCAATACATTGAAGGGGCAGATAGAGATCTGTGGAAAATTGCTGCTCTCAACAATGGGCCAAGGGGACTTGTATAAAAATGATCTCACGTCCTAAAATCCTTTACTTGTTACAAAATTGCCAATTCACGCTGCCCCCCAATTTTTCAAAATATTGAAATCCACTCTGACTCCCTTGGTGTGGAATACAGCCCTCCCTCAAGAGTGGCATTCACCAAATTTGTCCAGTCACCCTACGAGGGTGGCCTGGGAAACTCGGATCTCCAGCTCTACTACTAGGCCTCCCAGATGCTCCCCATCAATGTTTGGCTGTTCAGGGATTAAGACAACATTGCCCTCTGGCTCAATCTGCACTGCCTAGAATGCTACAGCAAACAAGCACAGCTATAAAATAAAAAACCCAAAGCCTCTCTTGCATTTCCTACAAAACTAACCATTAACAGCTGGTACAGTGCTTTGAGGTGGGTATCGTAGTGCAGAAAATTGACCAGACACACCCCTCTTTGGTTCGTAAATTGAATCCCTGAAGTGAACGGACTGATGGGTCTCTGGCTGTGGGATGTCATAGGAATCCAAACTGGGGCATGTGAAATCCTACTCTGACTTGACTGCTGAAAATGACTTACATAAGTTCCAGCTTTTCTGATTCTTGCAGTTACAACATGCCCTCGAAAATACAAACATAAGTTAAATCTCATACTGGATTTTAGCCCAGTGGAAGCAATGTTGACAATGATGAAAATTGAGAGCAAGGATATATATATCCTGTACTGAACCTTAGTTGACAACACTGATGATCCCTTGAAAGAGCTCCAAGCCAAATGGATGGCAGAGATCATAGAGATTGAAGACAATGACTGGTGAGATACAAAGTCAGCCATTTCAGCAACGCTGAGACTGATACAATTCAAATATTTCCACTGGGTCTCTTATACCCCAACCCAAATGTACCGTAAAGGAAGAACTCCATCCCAAGATCGTACAAAGTGTGGTGGGGCATTAGGATCCTTTATCTACATGATTTGGGGATATCTTGTCATCCCTTAGTACTAGTTTGTAAATGTCTCATCATCTGTGAGTACTGGTCTCAGATTAACAACCTTCGGCATGAGATTATTGGCTTCCCTGTGGATCAGTCCCCAAAAGGTGTTCTCCTAGGGATTCAGGCTGGCTGGGACAGGAACCAGGGAGATAAGATGTTGGTTTTAGTAGGTCACTTGGTGGGTAAGCGATATATAGGTCACCCTTAAAGTGCACTGGCAGCCTCAACAGCAGAATTGATTAGGGGTATAGACAATGTGCAGTAGTAGAAGAAATGGATACCGGAACTGAGGCTGTTCGGGGAAGTAAACTAAGATTTGGGGCAAATGGTGGGACAACTACCTATCAATTCATCCATCCCCGTGAAGTCACTTTTTAATTTCTTTTGTGAACCTGACCCTGCAACATTTGTGCTCCCCCACTAACGGGTATGATTGGTCATGTGCTGTTTTAATATCTCTGTACCACTGTTCTCATGTTGTGCAATGGGCTGTTCGTTACAAGAAAACCAGTAAAACAGATGTTTAAGAATAAAATGATTAGTAATTCAAAGAAACATTTTTTTGTTTTGGTTTACAATGACTGTTTTTGCAATCTTGTAAGCACTTCTCTTATTTGACTTCGATGTTCTTTCAGTGTAGATGACTAGATCCGAACATCTGTTCAGGTATACCGCCATGTATACATCCAGAATGTCTCTAAAAATGTTGTTCGCTAAGTGCTGAAAGTCAGCAAGAGCATTACAGAAACCACATGGCATAAATAGGTACTCAAAATATCCCTAACAAGTATTGAATGCCATTTTCCATTCATTCCCCTTACATATCCATACCATACCAGCTTATATGCTCCTCTAAGATCAAACTTGGAAAATATCTTGGTGGATCATATTTGGTTGAGGAGTACAGATATGAGAGAGAATGGATAGTGGTTTCTTATGGTGATGGCATTCAATTATCTGTAATCAACTTGGTCTAAATCACCCATTAGTTTTCTTCACAAAGAAAAGGAGTGCCCTTGCTGGTGATGTGGAGTGCTCTATGAAACCTTTCTCTAGATTATTTTGTTAATGTTTCTGAAGTATATCCACCTTCCTTTACTGTCAGATTGTATATCTTGCAATGAGGAATGGCTTCTTCAAGCATCAAATCAATTCTGTAGTCGTATTGATGATTCTTCCCCATTTTGCTAATAATATTAGAGAATTCTGCATACTGCTGGATAATTTTACTTTCCTTAATTTTGATCTGGTCAAAGGCTGCTCTATTTTCGAGTATGATGCATACAGTATGATGAGATGAAAGCTGTCTCTGGAGTAGTCCAATTGATTTGAGGTTTATGGACCCTCAACCAAGTGGTGCCATGGATTATTGGAAATAATGACATGTCAATTGGGTCAATTTATATCTTTCTTACAAGCCCATGTGGGCCAAACTTACTGAGCGAAGAGTCTCATTACAGACAGCTCCTGAGGTCAATTCTGTGCCATCAATTCCTTGAATTTCCTCTTTAACCACTTTCTCCATAACAGGAATCTGATTGAAGGCTTGAAACTCAATGTCCATAAAACACCTGGAATCTACCAAAGCATGCTCTCTAATCAGTCCTGTTGAAGACTTTGTCAGAAAAAGTACAACAATCTGTGCTCTTTATGTATCATAATCTTCTGTAATTTACAAACTCATCCTGGGTCTGGTCTTCTTGGATGGCCTACCTTGTATCCTGTAGCTGGAGGCTTTTTTTTTCAATTAAATGTCCTCCTTTCCTGATCTGTCGTTCTTTTACGCTCTTTCTCTTCTATGGAGAGAGTCTTTCGGGTCTTTCCAATCTGCATAGGTTCAACAGTGGTGTCTGAATCTTCCGTTTTGTCTGAACTTCAGGGCGTCCAAAATTTGGTGACAAATCCGTATGCAGTTTTTCCTGTACTTATGTCACCCCTAGTGCAAGGGTTAAAGCAGTTTTGCTATTGCTTTTCAAAGACTCAGCCAACATCACACTTATTGACACACTAATAGCTGACTGGGTGGGACTGTGTATTTTTAAAATTGAGTTCTCAACAGATGACCACTGGAAAGGGTTGCTCATCCATCACCCTCTGGGATCAAAGAAAGAGTTCAGTCACCGGTTAGCTGAATACATAGCCCCACAGGTACTGTCTTCGAACAATTTCCTCTTACTGAGTGTTTTTAATTATCATGGGTAAGAATATTGAAATCAAGCGGTAGCCCAGCTTTTAACTGACTTGGAAATACTTGGTCTCCATCAGAAAGTGGTTGGCCTCACTCAAGATCTAATTTTTACCAAATCCTTATCCTTCGTTAGTGACTCCCCACTACCCCTTACATGGACTGATCACCATATGATCTGCTTTCAGCTACCCAAGCTAGATGGGACAGACAAGTTAAGGAAAGTCGATAGAAGCTTTAAGACAATGGAAGCTAGTCTCACCAGACCCTTTCTCCAAAGTTTTCCAATTCTCAGAAACCACGCAAGACAGTGGTGTTAACTCAGCTTTGGCAGACTATCACCACTCTCTTAACTCCACGTTTGATAGAATTGCTCCTTTTAAACTGGCATCAAGGACCCAGAGTAGACCTCACATGCCATGGTACTCTGTGGAGCTGAGATCGGAGCAAACAACTTGCAAGAAGCTTGAAAAAAGATGGTGTCAGACTAAAAATCCAACAACAACAAAGAAGCATATAAATCAATGCTTACCAACTACCACAAGAAAATCAAAATAGCTCGTAAAACTCTCATCATGAAACAAATTGATCAAGCAGGCAATTTGACCAAAGAACTATTTAAAGCGCTTAACAAATTTGTCAAGTCTCGTGCTTGCTTTCATGCCATCCCAGCATCACAGGAACTATGCGACTCCCTTGCGACTTCTTTGAGGAAAAACGAAATCTAATATACCAGAACTTTCCTGACCCTCCCAGACAGTCAGATGACATATCTAACTACAACTCCCCCACCCCCAAATAGCACCTTTAGTTTGGGCAGGTTTGAACCTTTCACCCTTGACCAAATTCATGGGATGCTACTAAAGAAAGCCAAATTCGGCTCTCCATCCCACCTGTGCCCTCCAAGGATAGCAGTCAGTTTATCAAACTTGATTGCACCTGCCATTAAGTAACTTTTGAACCTGTCAATAGACACTGGAAAAAATCCTCTAGCCTGCAAAGGTGCGCAAATTTCTCCAATAAAAATCTAATGTTGACCCTAAGAATTCATCTCACTATCGCCCCATTTCGCTTCTTCCACTCTTGAGCAAGATTCTGGAACGTTTGATTAATCAACAGCTCTCTGCTTACTTGGTAAGATCCTGGATCCTACACAATCTAGTTTCAGAACTTTCCACAGCATGGAGACTGCACTGGTGGCAGTCACAGATTCCATTACACTTTCTCTGGATGCAGGTACTCCATCTATGCTGGTGCTGCTTGACCTATCAGCAGTTTTTGACACTGTCTCCCTTGCTATGCTGATTCGTAGGTTGCATGCAATCGGTATCTTTTGGAAAGCTCTTCAATGGATTATAGACTTCTTGGAAAGCTGTACACAGATGATCTCACTAGTCTCCTTCAAGTCACGTACAATGCTGATCAACAAGCGGGTCCCTCAGAGTTCCTCCTTAAGCCCTACATTATTTAATATCTATGTAGCCCACCTGGCTCAGATAGTCAAAGCATTTGGCCTTGAGATATTATTGTACGCTGATGACACCCAGCTAGTCATCTGATGCGGTTAGAGTTTGCTTCTCAATTGTATGACAGATATAGCTGCCTGGATGACAGATAATTGCTTGCACCTGAAAAGTGACAAAACTGAGATTGTTGTTCAGAAAAGCCCAACAGCTATGGACACCAGAGTGGTGGCCCCTAGAACTAGTCCAGGCTCTGTCTCCCTAGCACACAGTAAAAAAGTTTGGTATTAAACTTGATCAATCTTTGTAGATGAAAGATCATGTCTCATCCATCTGTGGCACTTGCTTTGCTACTATGCGCTTCCTGAGGAAAGCGTTTCCATTTCTTCCCTCCTCTGTTAGTATAACGCTAGTACAAGCATTAATTATTAGCAGGCTGGACTGTGGAAATGCTCTACAGGTATCATTCAATGAGACTCTGATGTCCAAGGTGGAAGTAGTATAGAATACCACTGCACGACTAGTTAGCAATCTTCCTTCAGGTTCTGCCTCCACCCCTCTGTTGAGAGCCTTACATTGGCTGCCGGTCAGGAAAAGATCAGTTTTCAAGCTCTGTTGTCTTACACATAAGGCTCTAATGGGAAAGGGCCCAACCTACATGTAAAAGAAGCTTAGCTACTATTGTCTGGTCAGAAATCCCAGATCTAAGGACAAGGCCTTGCTTAATGTTCCCCGTATTCATTTGGCAAGATATTATGATAGGTCCTTTTCCTAACTACCCCCTCACTTTGGAACAATCTCCCATATCACATTCATACTTGTACAGATCATGCCAAATTTAAAAAACTTCTGAAGACAAGGCTATTTTAAGTTAACTGTTGTCCCTGTGGCTAGCAAAGTGCTGAAATGCTCCTACAGGTGTGAGTCGCAGCGCTATATCAAGTGCAGTTAACATAACATATTATAACACTGTTTTCAGCTGCTGTTGCTGTGCATTGATCTGAAGTATTAAATCAATTAACACTGTAGCTATTGTTGGTCGGTTGACCACCATAGGCAGTGCGTCTTACAAATCCGTTCTTAAACCTTGGTAAAATGCAGCAGCTTCAGACTCACCTGTTGATGCAACTTCTGAGAACAATTATTAAAAATTCTTGATATAACTAACCAAATCTTGATTGCCTTGTTAACATCCCCACATGGGCATAATGGATCATAAAGACTTTTATTTACAATGAGGCGTGTAGACTACATCAAAGAACCCTTAGATGAGATAATATGAAAGCCGTCTTGGTGGAGATGTGGGTAAATATTTAAGGTCTCATCAAGAAGTGAAACTGACACCGGACCAGAAAATTTAGAAATATCTGGGGATTTCCTCTATATTTTTCAGGAAAGACTAATACCAATTTGTTTGGCACTTTGGAGGATTGTTAATTGCCAATACTACTGTTCATATTGGTGGATTCAAAATATGTGACAGAGATATTTCGTTACCACATGAGGTTGGAGCTGGGCTCACTGGACACAGAAAAATTTGATTTAGTTGTTTTAAAAAGGGCACCTCTTGCTTTTTGTGTATTTTAGCTATAGCTTGCACCATCATGTGGATGGGGTTTTCAGACAGGGCCATTGTTTGGTGTGGCTAGCAGGGTTTTGAGTTGTAGTACCTTTGAAAGCCCCTGCCATTCCTAAAAAATTGTGCAGGTGAAGGAAATTGTATACACCACCAGACGTAGGAATTGTGGGAGAAACATGGAAAGGAGTGAAAGAGAAATCCTGGACTAGCATCCACAGTCCTTCATGGGTAGCCTATTTCAAGGGACACCACTCTATCTAGATATTACAGGATTTGTAGACTTACACCTGCTGGAAGACAGTGGGGTATTGATAAGTATGTGTCCAGCTGGTTACCAAAAAGTATAGTACACAAAGATGTTTACTGGTTCCAGCAGCAGGATCGGCTGTTATGAACCCAAGGCTGACCACAAGACAAATGGAGGGCCCTTGGAAGCTGCTCCAAACACACCAGCAAGACTCTACGACAAAAGACAGCACAAAAAGTTTGTGTCCAGTTGGTTACCAAACATTATAGTACACATCTAAGTATGCTTATTCATTCCAACAGCGGGTTTAGCTGTTATGAGCCCGAAGATGACCAGCAGATAAGCGGAGGGCCTTGGGGCACTGCTGCAGGACTCTATGGCAAACAAGACAAGAGACAGCACAAAACAGGGGAAAGGCAGACCAGATTAACTAGGAAAAATACGGATAGCATAAGGGGCCCAAATGTGGCGGCTCCTCCGCAAGGGTGGAGGAGCGTTGTCCCACTGTCTGGCTCAGAGCCAGCAAATGGAAAATAAAACGATGTTCTAGCATTGTTTTATTTTTCATTTGCCAGCTCTGAGCCAGCACTGTAGGGAGGGGCGGGGCCGAGGCATGGGAGGGGGAGGAGGAGTTCTATGTGCACTCCCTAAGTGGGCATATGTGTGTCGGCTGGCTGTCTCAGGCTGGCCAAACACACATGCGCACTTAGGTTTCTCCAGCCCGGCTGCATTGAACAGCTGGGCTTGAGAAACCCAACAGACTTCCTGGGCTGAGCAGAGCATCTTTCCAGCCTTCTCAGGCCAATCCCCGTGCTGCTCTGCAGCAAAGGGATTGGATGGGAGTCTGTCCCAGGCGGCTACTGGGACCAGGAAGAGGACAGGAGGTGTGACGGGAGAGGCGGCCTGCGACTTCAGGTAAGTTCTTTTTTTAAAAATATATTATTACTAACACCCCCACGCTCCCCTCCCTGCGCTCTCCCTCCCCACGATCCCTCCACCCGCCCACCACCCTTTGTTTATGGTAGCCGCCACTGGGGCCCAATAAAGGGTGCTACCTAGTATGAGAGCAAAACTCCAAAGCAGCTTGTTGCCCAGCGAAGAAAATCTCTCCGAGTGAGACTAAAGCAATGCGCTACCACTCTTCACTGGAAAATTACCCCAACCCAAGAAGTGAGTACCTGCAGTTATCAGTTTAGTGTACCATCCTTTGTAGCTACCACTGACCCGCTCTCCAGGGCCAGCAGCCCCCTTGAACCTGTTGTCTACCCTGAATCCTGACAGAATGTCATATCTCCCTTAACAAATTACCTCTCCCTCTCATCATAATCAAGAACTAACCCTTAGAACAGTTAGTTGTCAAACCCTCTTGAATGAGGTCTATTTATTGTTGCTGATTATATGATTATGTACATTGGATAAGACACTTTTTAAATTATTGATTGGCAAATACATTTTATTTCTCTTGAACTGTCTGTTATAGAGCAGTAGTACTGCATTATGACACCATGTACCACTTTTCCTAATTCCTATTTTCCTTCTCCTAATTCTTTTTACACATAATGTTCTGATTCTTATTGGTATCGGTTGTCTTCATTTTCAGTTACTCTTTATGTGAGTAACGTAATATAATGCTATTTATCTTAGTCATATTATGTGTTGCTTCAAAATGGGCAACTTGTATTACTTTTCTATTTAATATTTTTTAATAAAAATAAATACTAACATCTCAAACAGTGCTTTGAGACGCCAGCGACAGAGTCCTGTATAAGAATTTAGTTATGTTCATCTCCAAGCTCATCAATGAAAAATAAAAATTAGTTAATGAGAAAAAAGACAGAAAAGTCAAATCTACCTATGTGTAAAGAGAAAGCGAATCGGTATTTATTAATCATAGATGTGCTTTTCTTGGAATTCCAGAGGTCTAGCTTATCAAACTTTATAAATTTGAGGTACTTCCTAACTGTTGATTTTTTTTCACATTGTTTCTGTTATGTATTTTTGTGTTCTGGGTCTCACAATATTGACCCAAAAAAACAACCACCGTCATTGTATCCTGAATATGTTAACATCTCATAAGGTTGTGCGATACATACGTTTTAAATAGGCACTGTATAAAATGATCAAATTTAGCCTGGGGACATATAAGAAAAGAAAACGTTACATGTTGTATTCGATGAGAATGGCCTGTGCGAATAAATATAAGCTAGAATAAATGAAGAATGGCATTTGAACACAGTGATTGTTCATGTTGGTTTAATATTAAGCGACCCACACTACACAAATAAATAATAAAAAATATATGTGAGAAAACAGTTCCACACTTCTATAAATTTAGATAAATATAAGGGAGAATACAGATACTTAGGCAGGTACAATCGTCAAACCAAAAAACATGCTCCATGTTGTGACTTTAGTAACACCTAATGTCAAAAATAAAGGCAGGATTTCCAAGCAGTGTGTTCAGACACAGTGTGCATTCCATCGAATCAGCAGGTACTAAAGTCAAACAAGACCTGCACAATTTACTGAGGCTGACACTGGCAGCGCCACAAACTGCTGTCCTGGAAACCCTCAAATTAATATTAATATACAAGAATTAATATTAATATACAAGAGATGGCACCTGGCCCACACACCATGCTTGAGTTGTAAAAATAAAAAGTGCCAAGGCCCATGATTGTTTTTGTTGTTGTACTTGTGCTGCTGTGTACTGCCCCACCACCAGAAGGTCTTGTGGGAAGTGGTAATTTATGACAGGAATTTTGAGACTATTTTGTAATATATTAACTCTTTATATATAATTTCAAATGCCTAAAGATGAAACAAGATTGTGTATTAGGCACATTTGACCCAGTAAAGAGAGCAAAGCTGCATACTAGTTGAGACACCTAAGTGTCTCACAATTGCCTTTCAATGTGTCTTCTAATTATTTTTATTGAGGTGGAAAAATATCATATTTATAGTGCCTCTTTTCGTGACATTGAATGCCACTGAGAGATGAGGGAAGCAATTAAGCAAAGAAATGCAGCAACTAGACTGCCAGAAATTTGGATCATGGGTAAAATGGCAAAGTCTGAAGAAGGTTTTCAATTATATTTGCTAAAACACTGTGGGGTTAAGCAGCTGTTTTGAAGCAATCCAGTAATTTCAGAGTTGGCCACAGTAGCTCAGCAGATAATCTAGCCTTAGCGGGCTATACCGGCCATTAAAGGCTCGCTCCAACGTTAAAGGCATGAGTCAAAGGCGAGGGCCTTTAACAAGCGAGCGGGACTTTAATGCGGTATAGCCCAGCTACGGAGGGCCATAAGGCTATTAGAACTTTCCGCCACTAGAGACCAGAATGTTCTAAAAAATAAAACAAAGACCTCACAGAGCCCAGGGGATTGTAATCCCCTTGGGCTCCATGAGGCCTTTGTTCACAGCAAGAGCTGTGAAAGACAAACATTGGAATGTTGATGGTCCGGACTTCTACCAGCCACCAGAAGCCCGGACAACTCCATCGTCTTTAATGAAGCGCTCAACATTCCAATGTTCTAATATAGCCTTAGAGCCCGACCTAGCGGGCTCTACTGGCCATTAAAGGCTCGCTCTAGCGTTAACAAGGGAGTGGGCCTTTAATGGCCAGTAGAGCCCGCTAGGAGGGCTCTAAGGCTATTAGAACATTCTGCCCCTAGAGGGCAGAATGTTCTAATTAGTAAAAACAAAGGCCTCTCGGAGCCCGAGGGGGTTTAAATCCCCTTGGGCTCCGAGAGGCCTTTGTTCACAGCAGGAGCTATGAAAGGAAACCAACATTGGAATGTTGCTCTTCGGACTTCTACTGGCCAGTAGAAGCCTAGAGCACTCCATTGTCTTCAGTGGAGTGCTCAACATTCCAATGTTCTACTAATCTTTCTATTCAATATAAACATTTAGTTCTACTAATTTACTTTTTAAGAGCTAAACACTGCCATAAGGTACTGTAAAAAATGGTTGTGCCACAGGAGAAATTATGCCATAGGAAAACTATTGTGTGCCAAGAGAAATAAAATCCATCAGTCATCTCTTGATCCATGTAAAAACTACTCTAAGGAAAAGCCAATCAGAATTCCTGTGCCAGGAGCATGTCCATCTGAAATAATGTACCTGGAAAATCACATCATCATAATTGCTGTACCACAAGATAAATCTGGATATTGGAATTGCTGTGCTATTGCTTTGAGAGTTACTGTACCAAGAGTATAGCCCCGGGAGACTCTGTGCTAGCGACGGATCAATTGTGGCAAATATGACTGTCTGAATACACAAAAGAAAGTCTTAGTAAACTTACACGTAATGCACTGTCACAGATCATTCCTTGAATCTCAAAATGTCTATCCTCCATTTGCTGTGCCGCAGACAGCTTTACCATGAGTAGTTGTGACTTATAATGCCTGCTCACCTTTCTGCTGTCTATAATTAATGCATACCAAGTGCTTGCTCATTGTTTGCTGTGCCACATAAACCATGCCCAGTTATCTTGCACACAATGAGTAACTGTGCCACAGGAAGATTGCTCTTTAGGGTCTCATGATGGCGGTCGGACTTTTGTCCGACCATCACCATGTCTGGAACGGGACCGCCCGACTAGCTGTTGGCAGTCCCGTCATCGGTATTAGGATGCAACCACCTTCAAGGCAGTTGCAATGTGTATCTTTTGTATTGAGGCATGTGCTGCGGGCTGCAGCACACACCGCAATGCAAAAAAACACATTACACACATCCCTGCACTATATGGCAGGCACCATGCGGTGCCTGCAACATGGTGCATGGATGTTTAGGGGGGCACCGTAGGTGCCCCCCATGGCCCATGGCAGAGGGTCAGGGGGAAAGGGGGGCCCGCTATGGGCCCCTAAGTCACTTTCCGCCTGCCTTTTCATGGCGGGTTAACCACCATGAAACGACCGGTGGAAACTGACATTGTAATCCCTACGGCGGTGCCTGAGCAGGCACCGCCACCACTGTAGGGATTACAGTCCGTCCGGCGGTCCAACGGGCTCCTTCATTAGTGTCGGATAGTCTCTCCACCCGCCGCCCATCCGCCCGCTATCATAATACAGCGGGCAGGCTTGCATGGTCCGATGGCGGTGGGACCGCCACCTACGGCCTGACGATGGCGGTCCCACCGCCATTGTAATGAGGCCCCTAGTCTCAGTGCCTGTCTCTTGCTCTGTCCTCATCTTTCTTACACTGTCCAGCTTCCTAAGGATCACACCAACTTTTTCCTAGTCAAAAAGAATACCTCTTTTTAGGTCTGGCTTCATTGCACAGCTGTCTGCAAGACAAATTGTTACCAATTCTTTAATATATACATTACCCTCTCACCTCATGCTATTGGCTGACTGGGCTTATGGAGTGCTTGCACTGCAATGCACAAGGGACGATATTATACCAGAAAAATGCATTCATTCATCACATTTTCAACTCTTTATCCAATGCAAGCATTGTACAAAGAAAGCAATCTCTTATTTCTAAATATTCTTTACTGCAGTAGACGTTTTAAACATTTGTGTTAACACTAAAGTGTGAGCTATTACCACCACTATTATCGACACCACTGTTATTACCATTACATGTATGCATGTTTTATCACATAAAAGCCAGACCTGTTAGCTTTGCCAATGCTTCTTTCTATTAGAAAGGCACACCACACTGGACTTGAGATACACTGTGAACTGTACATATAATGTTAAAATGTTTGCAGATACTTATTTTTCTTTAAAGGTTCCTTTCTCTAACTATGCCCTTTTTGTTCCATCTCATCACCAAGAGTTTTACCTGGAGTCCCTGAGTCTTGTCTAGATAAAGGTGGTCATCTGTCCATCTTTGCTGTGTGGAGGGGGTTCCCGCAGTGTCTCCTCCGTGCACTGTTTGTGCAGAGAAGGAAGGCAGTGATCTTTTGTCAGGCCTCCACAAGCTCCCTACCCAGTTAAGTAACAAGTCTATTCTTTTCTTTTCTTCCTCAGCCTCAGGCTCAACTTAACAAGGGCCCCAATTCTCCTGCATACCTTATCGTGAGCAGTAGCTAGCAGAACATTGACATCACTAGAGGGTGACCAGATTTGTCCTGGTATCACTTAACCCCCTCCCCAGTTGTTTTTTTTCTGTGAACCAGTGTGTGCCCAACCTAAACCTCACTTCTAGAGACACTACTGCAACAGAAACACTTTACCCCCCTTTACCATATAATCTGTAGGCAACATGGGCCCTCCACAGCAACAAGAACCCTCTGCAGCAAGTGAATCTGTGCTCACAAATAGCTATTCTGCAAAGAAACACCAGATCTCCTTAGCAGCAGGGGCAATTTGTGAAGCATAGTCTTTCTCAACAGCATGAGCCTTCGCTCTTTATCTCAAAACTTCCTCCTACCCATGCACACACACAGGATCCATCCAGGCTTGATACATGATTATGGCAGTGCACTCTGATCCTTTTTGCATGCCACTACCACTCAACACTACTGCCTATACAGACAGCATTTCATACATTAGAACACAAGGATAAGCCTAACACCCCAGCCTTGGTTCTGTGAACTCTCCTGGCTGTTAGGGTGGGCCTCTGCATTGTTACTGTTACGCTTGGCCAAATAAATTGATGGATGGATCTTGCTTATGCCCTGATTCGTTCTTGGTCTCAGCCCAAAAAACCTTGATGCAATGGCTGGTGTGTCCCGCTTGTGCTGGATAGCGGTGCAGCTGTCTGAAGGCTGAGCTGAAGAAACTGAGCACTACAACTCTGCCTTGGACTGTGAGGCCAGCCAGCTGGACCCACACCACAGCGGGTGGGGAGTAGATGCGAATGAGTCAGAACTGGACTGCTCCAGTTTGCCTTACAAAAACCAATGGTATGTAGGCAGTGCTGTTACAGTGGTGTAGAGTGAATATTGAATGCAAATAAAATTTAAGAAATATCCATGTGTGCCACACTGTTGCATAAACTGCAACTTTGGTGTAGTTCTACAAGGTTTGTTTTCCCACCAAAGAGTGACACCAGTTAACTTAGTTCAGTGCACCAGCTCTGAATGTGAAAGACAAGTTATTGCAGCCCCGAGAACGGTATCCAATACATCGTTGAAGTAGAGTTATTGCTTTTGAGTTACTAAAGATTCCTATGAGGGGATCATAGACACTGTGGTAACAGAAACTAACCTATTTCATTGTTCACAATATCACACACACTGTACTAAGAAGAATATACACTTTTAAATAAAAGCATTTATTATGACAGGAATAGCCTGTTTCTAAGTACATCTAAACCAACTACACAGGCTTTCATTAAAACAGCAAGAAGGCACGTTGTAAACATTGAGAATCAAATGCACGTTTCTGAATGTCATCTAAAACCTAATGCCCTAATATTTACTTCTATGATATAAACGTAGAGAGAGCATGGAAAGCAAAGCAACTTTCAGTCTAGATTTTCATAGGTAGAAGAGATGAACTGCATACCTTGTTGACAGCAAGAGCTGTCGTTATCAGTGGAGGCGTGATGGCAGTTTATCCTGTAAAGGCCAAACACACGCTACAGTACCAGCCTTTCAGCGGGACTCAGCTTCATCAGCACTGAGCAAGATGTATCATCTTCGAAGTGTGCCGGCAGTAGATGAGACCATCTTCTGGAAGAATCTCGAGCGATAATCTCGATCAAGGACCTCGCCTTAAGTGGTCAAATGGCAGTCCTTATGTACTAAGGGCCAGATTTATCATTCTTTCACACAGCGCAAGCAGCAAGCCACCTTGCTGCACTGCGCTGCATGAAAGGAAAAGGCAGGAATGCACCTTATTTACCATTATACGGGGCATTCCTGTCCTTTCCTAGCGCTGGCGCACTTTTGGCAGTCTAGCTTCAATGCAGGCGACCTTACAGCATGGTGTAAGGCTGCCAACGTTCTAGGCAGGGTTGTTTCTGTGCAGGAAGGTACACCTTCCTGCACAAAAAATATCCTTCAAGGCATTTTCCTCTTTCTGTGTGTGCTGCAGAACGCAGCACATCGAGAAGGAGGAAAAAACATGGAGAAATAAAGATATCTCTCCTCATTGCACCTCACCTGGGGAGGCACAGCATTCTGAAGCATTCCCAGGTCGACCACTAATGGTAAATCTGGGAATGTGCTAAAATTCATGGGTGAATGTGTGGGAACACCCACGCTCCACCCATGGAACACCTCCCTGCCGCAGAGTAACATAAGGGAGTGATTTGCACTGCCTTGTGTTACTCTAGACTAATCAAGCCATGCAGGGCCACACAAGGTGTCCTTGCGTGACTTGGTAAATATCACTTAGGTTTTGTGTCGCCTTTGCCCAACCATTGCGTGGCGCAAGGGTGACACAAAACCTTGATAAATCTGGCCCTAAATCTTCTCAGAGTTGAAATTTCTGACATATTAGGGTGTCAATTCAGACTGCACTATTTTGACTAAATGTCCTTGTTCTTATTTCACAGTGACAAGTAGACACTTGACAAAGACTGATGTTGCATCAGATGTTATATGTACATCATCAAACGCCTTGATGCTTTCACAGTTCTTAGAAAGAGAAGGTCAGATGACATCTGCGCCAAATGGCAGACATGACAATTATTCTGCATAATATGATAAAGATGGCGACTCTATGGTCTAAAATGGCGAACTCCATGATCTAAAATGGAGTCAGATGAGTCAGACCTTAGGGGCTTTACATCAACACTTTAGTAATACTACTAAAGCAGCAGCCCACAAAATCTATACACAAGCACTGTCTACAAGAGAAGAAATGGTGCACATCAGCTCCTAAATTAGGCCCATGGTTCTAAATGTAGTGCTAGTCTCAGCAACACCAGCACAAAGTAAGCACCACACTCAGTTCAGAGGTAGACGAATACTTCTTACAGCAAGCCACAATACGTATTGAAGTAGAGCAGAATCGCTTTGGATGAGCAGCAGGGTGTTCATTCTTTGGATTTTCCAACTAGAAGGCTCAATGCTTTTTACTTTTTTATTGGCAATAAACCAAATATTTTAAACAATCATCATGCAGTAATTGAGCTCTTTGGGATGACATGACTTACATTGATCCCTCTGATGTGTGGTTTCACTTGTAGCCAGTAGGGCCCCCTTTGTTTCAGCCCCGCCAGCCTTTTCATGGAGGAAAAACCTCCATGAAACCACTTGCTGTCCTGAAACTTGTAATATGCATGGCGGTGCCACAGCAGCAACACCTGCATATTACATAGCCCCTGACCGATGTGCCGCTGTTCCCTGGCGGAGCCGGCAGTCCAATTACGGTCTGACTGCCCAAGTTGTAATAGGGCAGTCCAACCACCGGGGCGACTGTGGCTAGACCACCACCGCTGTGCCACCACGAGTCTGGCGGTCTTCAAGCCGCCAGACTCGTAATTTGGCCCTTAGTCAGCAAAATGATTTTCAGTAGCACTAACCACCAGTGAGGGGTTTGGCTATGTTTATCAAGCAACTGAATCCTAATCAATGACTGCATAGCACCCCTCAGTGGAACAAACAGCATAGACATGAACACAGGGCAGTAAGTGGAACCAAACAGCATAGCAGCTCTGTGATACGTCCCACGCATTGGACAGCATTGAAGGCCAATATTACATTTACTCAGAACAAAATATATTGTTCCTCACACATATAAAAACAAAAGAGGAAATAAACCAGGGTAATCATGCCAGTGGTTGACCATCCAAGATCACAAGTACATACAAATGAAGGATGGAAATAAGAAGAATATAAAGGGTCCCTCAAATGGAAGGAGATATGGGATCAATGAATACCAGGCACATGGCTTGTTACCAGGCATCACTTTTCGCAGTACTGGTGCATCCTACTCAATGGATCATCGCACAATCTCCACTCAGTTACCTAGAGGGTGGGGAAAGCATGGCACAATGTTGATATTGCCTTTTCATCTAACAGTTTATGCCTTACACAAGAAAATCAAAGATATAATGTGTTTTGATGCTGTTTGATTAGAGGGTTTTTGCTGCTGGATTATGACATTGCTGTGGAAGTAAGTAGTTTGACCCTCTTGACTTTTTTGTTGTAGTTTGCATTTCAAGGTTATTGCAAGATAAGCAGTGACCAATCCACTAGAACTGCAACCGATCTTAGAAGCAAACAATCTTCTTCCCTTCTCATGGGTGATGGGGCATGGATACCTAAACCTCAACCTCTTTTTGAAATCATCAAACAGATTTCCCCATTGGTTGTAGGGACCTGTGATAGTCGACTTCAAGCATTGTAAGGGAGCCAACATCAGAAATTCTTTTCTATTCCCATGAAGCCAATATGACTTCTCAATGAAGACCAAAATTCTGTAATTTCAAGTATAAAGAGTTATTTAAAAAAATTTATCCAACCAGTATATATAAAAAGCAGGAACAGATTTAAAAGGTGTAACAATATGGTCTGATGGCCAAAATGTGCCAGTAAGTTAAGTCGCAATAAAGTGAAATACAAAATAGTAACAGCCACAATGCACAGGAAGCAGATTGTCATGATCAGGTGTTCCATAAAGAAACTTTCCCTTTCTAATCTAACAAAAAGATAAGTCAGAGAATCTAATTTCTAAGGGGAGAGCGTTGAAGGTTTCAACATGGAAAAGAAAGAGAGTTCAGCATGAAGCTTCACACTCAGGGAAACCCATTAGGGAGATCTGTTTCCCCTCAGAGTTAAGATGAAGTCTCCCTAACTAACTATGAAACACCAATTAAAAGAACAATTAACAGTTGCCAGAACATCCATATC
Organism: Calotriton arnoldi; assembly: GCA_963921515.1. NCBI lineage: Eukaryota > Metazoa > Chordata > Amphibia > Caudata > Salamandridae > Calotriton > Calotriton arnoldi. The sequence continues at coordinate 877,227 of CAWUFW010000535.1, read as the reverse complement.
TTGTTCCCACCACTGAGAAACAATCCCATAACTGTGCTTGAGGGGAGTCGACATATGTCTTAACTTCCTGTCTTCTCACAGCGAGGTATACATCTTTTGTTCTTGAGATTTGCATCCTCCTGGTACACCATGAGCAGGAAGCTTTCTCCCACTGCCATCGCTCCACATTTGTTGCCAACTTTCCTCTCTCAGGCCTCACTATCAGCAGTCTAGTATGTAACAATAAGCTTTCCTCTAGCTAACGAGAATCACAATATAACACTTGCAGAGGAGAGAAAACAGCATACTGGCAGTGTTAAAACAAATAGTTAAACTAAGGCCTAATGTCGAGCTAAGTGGACTCAAAAATCAAAATGGATGCACATTACAGTATTATAAATCAGGGGAAAGCAAACAATCAATGTTAAACAGGAACATATGATGAACATGATTACACCAGTCTATGAATTAGCGTAATACACCTATGTGTAAACTCTTAGTGATCATAACTATTACATATTGTTAATTCATTTAAATGTGCCACACATGGCAATAAAATTAGACCACGCTTTGAATATTAATGTCGTATATGGGTGCACACATGAGGTAAGTAGGGTGGGGCCAAAATTGCCAGATATAACTTCTGTCATAATTCCTATAAATTTGGAGGCTGCAAGCTGCTCCTGGACTGCTGTTTCCCTTCATAGTCCATCTGATAGTGATGTTGGCTTTGAGGATGACCTTAGAGAGTTAAACCATGCTATTTATAAACATACTAGGAGAGTGATTATTTTGGGGAACTTAAGATGTGGGTCAATAATGACCATTACGCCTACTTCATAACTGACCATCTGCCTGTTTTAGGTTTTAATACATCAATTGATTCTGCCTCCTATGGCAATGCCTAACTATTGAACTGGGTGCTATCATCAGAACAGTTTCTCATCTAAGAGCTGATTCTGCAGATGCTCCTTTGGGACTGTCCACCTTCTGATTACCTACCAAATTCCTTTTCTGTAATCAAGCACCAGATAAAACCAAAAGGAAAGAGAATATTCATATGCAATCTGACGGATCGCTACCTTGGAATTATTGAACCAACTTTACAGCCTCTTCCAAGCACCTTATGTCCTTCCCTGTAGAGAAACAGATTAACACCCTCTCAGAAGTGGTTCAAGGCAGAATTGAGGCCCATAAAAGCTAAAGTGGCATAAGCCTGATACTGTCTGCAACTACTGTTAATTCTCTACATTTATCCACACATCATCTTTCATTTATCTGGCTAAATAGTCTATTACACAAATAAAATGAGTGCAACAGCTAACCTTGTTAAAGAAATATTTAACTTTCTAAAAGAAGCCCTTCATCAAAACTGCCTCTCCAAGAGCTATGAACCGTCTTCTGAAATCATTACCACACGCAAGTTCTTTTTTTTCTTTTTTAAAGTGGCTGTAAAGAGCCTTCATTGAAGCAGAAGCAGCTTTCAGCACCTCTTGGACTGTGCAGGCAATCAGCTTTATCACACAAAGGGGATCAACCCTATCTAAGCTTGGTTTTAAGCCCTGCCCCAAGATCTTCTTTGAGGCTGATATCCCCGTGGAGATCCATGATCCTCCATTATTCTATAAAAATGACGTCTACCTCTTATACCACATAATTAAAAATATCATCAACTGCTTGATTCTCCCGCACTTGGTGGAAACCCTCACTGTATAGGCTATATTTATGTATTCAGCAACCTCTTAATAGTGCACTTTTCCTTGCTAAGATACTGGAAAAGGTATTAATTGAACTACTTATCATAACATCCAGAAGAGCATTGAGTGGTTGGAGATAGACAATCTGCCTTTCAGGCTGGCTGTGGAACAGACACAGCTATTCTAGATACTAGGGTCAACAACAACTACTACAGTTAGTTTATGTTGCATCTGCAGTCCTAAAGGCTCTGCTCAGCCTCCCGCCAGCCTTTGAGATTGTCAACCAAAGGATACTGTTGGATAGGTCCTTAAAAGTGGTGGGGGTCTCCAATAATGATATCAGTTGACTCAAGGACTTAGCCAAAAGAACCACTGATTTTTAATGTAGCGAACCCATAGCCAATCGCATTCTAGTCTCCTGTTGACAGGATTCTGCCATCAGGTGGCGCTACTTTGAGACCTTTGTGAGCCGGTTTCCGTCATGAACATTTGTTTGGAACCTGTACTGCACTTCTTTGTTCATTTACAGATGTAACAAACCCTCTACAAAATCAAATGCACTCCAGATTCCATTCCAGGGTTTACTTATCAACCACTAATGCATTATGGTACATGGATGCCTTACTCGAGCCTGAGAGCTGGAAATGAGCCATTTGGGGAATCTTATTATAATTGGAATGCTGGCTTACCATTTCCAACATGCCCATATGCTCCCTTGCATGAGTTCACCCCACGTTCAGAAACTAGATCTGATCCATACTCCACCTTAAGACTAGCTTTCTGCCCACTGGTTGCTTCCTGGAAACACTGTGCATGCCTTCAGGCAGAGAGTTGGAGGAGGGACTCTAATGCTTAAATCTGCGCTATGCTGCAGCTAGCTCACACCTGTTCTGAATTCCAATTACCCCGTGTGACTGCGAGCTTGAACGAGCGATTGAAGCATGGCTTCTGCATTCAAAATTTGTTCTCCAACTGCCTTTACTTGGAGTTCCTGTTTTTTTTCTCCAGTTACCTGCACTGAGAATCCTTGAAATCCTGAGAAGATCCCTGATTCCTGCTACTGCATTGTGTAGTGTCCTGCTTTCATCTGGCTGTCCTGTGCAGCATTGTGTTTTGTGTGTTCTTTACTTCACAGTCTCACCCTTCTTTCTGCCTATTCTTCCTATCCTGATTTCTGTGTTTTCCCTCTTGGGCTTCTGAACATGTATTTGCTGAGTTGGCAGCCGTTCCTTTTCTTTCCTTCGTTTGATTGCCTGTTGGGTACATTCTGCTCTTGATCCCAGTATTACTGTGCTTGGTTTCTGAAGCCCTGTTCATAACTCTTTGTCTTGCCTTTCTCCTAGTCTCCTTGCTTTCTTTTCTGTACTATATTCTGATAATTCTTCCCACTCTGGTTTTCTGTTCCATTCCAAATTCATTCCGCTGTCTGTTGCTGTCCATATTCATTTACAGTGTGACCTTTGGCTTGGTCTCCATTCTGATCAGGTAAGGGAAAGACTTCTGTTGTTGTGCCCAGTTCCTTTGGAGTCTTACCTGTCTCAGAGTTGTTGTCAGTCTCAGTCCGCCTTGCACTGAGTACAACAATCTCTATACCAGCAGACCCAACTATGACTTCGCTGTATGACTGTTCTTAAAAGCAATCTGCTGGTGTCAGTCCAAAAGAGTTTCCCTAAGCTACTAAGAGGCTTCTTGTCATATACCTGTACATCCCTTAATTTGATCAAACCTTGCTCTTGCTTGTCCCTTGTCTCTTTCCTTGTCACTGCTTACAGCTGTCTCCTTCACTTTCTAGTTCTGTGACCACAGTTATACTTTGAGTAGGTTGGTATTGCCCTTGCCCTGTCACCTTGCTAAGGTTACCTCTGGAATTACCCATCCCTGTCCTTGCATCCTTTACACCTGTAGTGTCCCCCAGTGCTCCTCTTTATCCCTGATTTTATGTAATATCTATTTTCTGACCATTATATGAATTGATATCAGAGGTAGACGACAACAGAGGCTTCCTCATCTAAACTGATGATACCAAATGTTCTTTCCTCTGATGGGTACTTATGCCTAAGACTCTGCAGAGTTAAACAAAACGGTTGCCTCTATTGAATTGTAGGTGGCATATGTCTGGATTCAACACTGCCATGTTATACAGAGGCCTAGATGTCAAGATGTTGTAAATGTTTGAAAAAGTTGTTACTTAGCAAAATGTCATCATGTTTTTTAAAATCTCTCCTTTAAGGTTTGACTTAGTCAATTCTGCTGAGTGAGCTGTGTTAAATGAAATCTTTTAGAAGTGTAGTGAATGAGCACTGTACAAAATAAATGCAATATAAGATAGATACCAGCACAATGGATCTTCTGGTGGCATCATTACCCTGAAGCTACAAAACAATATAGAAAGAAACTACACAATGCTGTGACAGACACACAGATCAGTTCCACAGAAGACAACAATTTTGACACATGGATGAGTACCTTTAATCCAGAACTGGCTGCCAAGAAAAAGAAAATTATGAGGCAATAAGAAGTCTGAGTTTACCAACTTAAACCGTTCAGCCATGCAAATTAGGTAAAGCCATCCTGGAATATGTTGTTGCATTCCAGTAAAGTGCAGAGAATCCTGCAATAGTCCACATGAAAAGCCATTGTCAAGCAATTCTGTTATCAGCACATCACCATTGTATGAAAAAACTACTTAAGATCAATCATCACCAACTAAGATTCATTCAAGCAGTGCACATCACAGAGATCTTATTGCTAGACACTGGGGACAGTATCCAAAGTGTCTGGTAAGGTGCTGTGGCCAATTTTCTTGGTTGACTCTAACCATAATTTTCTTGCTATTTTTGTAAACGGATTTATCTGATTTACTAATTTGAATAAAGAGACCAAAACAATATACTAAACTCGTATTGATAAATGAAGGTTGTCGAACTGATCTAAAACTCTCATCAATCAATCAGGGATTTGTGAAGTGCACTACTCACCCGAGCCTGGCAGCGGTGTCCTGGATGGTCTGGAGTTTCCGGAGCAGGGATTTGTTGAATCTGGCATAGAGGGCGTTTCCGTAGTCCAGTCTGCTTGTTATGAGAGTGTGGGTGACGGTCTTTCTGGATTCGGGGGGGATCCACTTGAAGGTCTTGATAAGGATGTGGAGGGTGTTGAAGCATGTGGAGGAGATGGCGTTGATCTGTCGGGTCATGGTGAGGGAGGAATCGAGTATGATGCCAGCGGTTCCGGGCGTGGTCCGTGGGAGTGGGGGGGTTGCCGAGGGCGATGGGCCACCAGGTGCTGTCCCATGCTGAGGGGGTGGGTCCGAGGATGAGGACTTCTTTCTTCTCTGAGTTGAGCTTCAGACAGCTGCTGCTCATCCAGGATGCAACGTCTTTCATTCCTTCCTGGAAGCTGAGTCTGGTGGTGTTGCGTTGTCTCGTGAGGGAGAGGATGAGCTGGGTGTCGTCGGCATAGGATACTATGCTGAGTCCTTACTGTCTGACGATGGCGGCGAGGGGGGCCATGTAGATGTTGAAGAGCGTGGGGCTGGGCGATGATCCCTGGGGTACTCTGCAGTTGATCTCTGTGGGTTCGGAGAGGAAAGGTGGGAGTCTGATTCTTTGGATTCGGCCGGTGAGGAAGGAGCGGGTCCAGTTGAGGGCAGTATCCTGTATGCCAGTGTCGTGGAGCCTGGCGGTGAGAGTGCGGTGGGAGATGGTGTTGAAGACTGCAGAGAGGTCAAGTAAGATGAGGCCCACCGTGTGGCCCTGGTCGAGGAGAGTGCAGATGTCGTCTGTGGCTGCGAGGAGGGCAGTCTTGGTGCTGTGGTTGCTGCGGAATCCGAATTGGGAAGAGTCGAGGATGGAGTTGGCTTCGATGTAGTTCGTGAGCTGGCTGTTGACGATCTTTTCGGTGACTTTAGCCGCGAAGGGGAGGAGAGAGATGGGTCTGTAGTTTTTGAGGTCCATAGGGTCTGCGGAGGGCTTCTTGAGGAGGGGCTTGACTTCTGCTCGTTTCCAGTCATCAGGGAATATGCCGGATTCAAAGCTGGCATTGATGGTGCATCGTAGTTTAGGTGCTATCGCGGCAGTGGCTCTGTGGAAGATGTGCAGTGGGCAGGGGTCCGTGGGGGATCCTGAGTGAATGCTCTTCATGGTTCTGGCGGTGTCTTCGGTGGTGACCGGGATCCAGGCAGAGATGGTAGGCTGGCTGGTGTTGCTGGGGGTGAATGTGGCTTTGGAGTCTGGTGTCTGTTCATTGAAGTTGTCGTAGAGGGACTTGATCTTGAGATGGAAGTAGGATCCGAGTTTGTTGCAGAGGTCTTGGGAATGTGTGATGTCCGAGGCTTCGCTGGGGGGTTTGGTGAATTCCTGAATGATGCTGAAGAGTTCCTTCGAGTTGCTGGAGTTGGCGAGGATTTTGTCCTGGATGAAGGTCCTTTTGGTGGATCTGATGCATCAATGATTGAACTAAATGAATATATTGAAGATGTTTATTGAAATGATTTCAATTGATGCTCCATTCTAAAACGATATAGAAAACAGTTGGTTCTGTTGGGTAACACAATTGCTGTGATTTATGCATTCAATACAAAGGCAATGATGTATCTCAATTTGTTATCAATGAATGGAAAACAATTTTTGATAAGAACACACCAAGAGAAGGAAATTTTGCCAAAAACAGAGTTAATTTACTCTTTTGTTATTTCAAAAGGCATTTAATATAAATATATGGCTGTCATAAACACAAGTAAATTAGGCGATATAAAAGTGACTATTGTGAAAAAGTGACATGTGGTGACTAGTGAAGTCAAAGGTGCACTATATACATGACATACATAAGTGACATAGATAAATTTAATGCAGAATTTCTGTCCTGTCCTCTGATTTTTAAAATGAATGCAAGACCCAATAGTGATTTAAAGTTAAGGTCAAGAAAACTGTATAGACATGTATGACAATCACGTCGACGTTTCGACCCTGGAAACAGCGCAGAGTGATATGCGTCACAGCGGGTCTTCTTCAGGACTTTAAAAAGGCGTGGTGGACAGCCTATAAGATTAATTATAAAAAGAGAGTCAGGTGTGTTCCAACAGTCAAAGGACTATTGCGTATAATGTAGTAGCTAGGGTGAGGCTTACCACAAGAACCGATAATTCAATCAATGAAGTTAAACGGAAGCTGCGATCCTAATGGAAGATCTACAAACGAGAAGAGCACGTCTTTAGTGTGCAATTAATGGTGCGTTTAGTGACCAAAATGCTCATGTGAAACATCTGGTACAAGGCCTTACCAAAAAGTCAGGACGTAGTGGGGATCCAATAATGGTATCCAAACGTATAGGCAATCAATTCAATTAGTTAAAGTCCCGAAGAATTGGAGACATTCATCATCTGGTATGATTCTACAATTAAATGGAATGCCCATCAGTATCCTATGCATGCTGGATAAAACTCATGTATCAAAAGTCTAGGACAAATCAACGTACCTTACTGTGAGGAAAAATGCTCAGGAAGTTGAAGATCTCCACCAGCAGGTTGGAGTCTAAACAAAAATGAGCAGGGTATTGGTATAATATGGTCCTATATACAAATGTCTGCAAAATGCAAATATTTCAAACGTAGGGAAGCATACCTTAATCATGAGCAGTGGCTCAAACACTTGACTTCCACCAGCCGGTTGGAGTCTTGTGATGTAGAATTAGCTTATTAGTTAATGCCACCAGAGAAGGTCGGGTACTGTAGGTTTAAAGATTCCTATTAGTAAAAGCTATTACAAGGCAGAAATATCAGGAGACACACGCATGTGTCCGTGAATGCTTCCTCTCACCTTTAGGGTATGCGCATACGTCTGCAGTCGGTCCAGAATTTCTCTCAAGTCCGGCCGCGGTGAAAGCTGTTTACTTTTGACTGCTAGCTGACGTCATAGTCAGCTGGAACGGTATGCGTGCACGTTGAGGTGCAGCAGCTCAGTAGAGCTGACGTGACGTGGTGATTAGGATGTCGAAAATCCTTATCAGTTGGTCGAGCCTGACCGAGCTATTTAATGCTCAAAAGCATGAGGCATTTTGAAATGTTGCCGAAGTAAAATTATATTATTTGGGTAAATGGCACAATAGCTAACTAGAATATTTAGAAAACCAAACTGAAAAGCATGAGTCATTTTGAAATGTTGCCAGAGATAAATGATATTATTTGGGAAAATGTCACGCTAGCTAACTAAAATATTCTGAAAACCAAACAACACATTTAATTAATTGCTACAGTCATGGTGCAATAACAGTGTGTCATTGCATTAGAGTTGTAACGGTTACAAACAAATGTCCGAATACATCTATACATAAGTTAATTACATTAAATACTCATACGTGTGGACTAAATCGAAGTATTGCACAAGAGGTCTAGAGTGTTTTTGACAAAGTGGCACGGCAGCTAACTGGAATGTTTAAAAGAACACAGACAACACATTTAATAAATTGCTTCAGTTATAGTATGATAACCGTGTGTCATTTCATTAATGTTGTACCGGTTACAAGCATCCGTCCGTGTGCATCTATACATGAATTAAATACTCATGCGTGTGGACTAAATCGGAGTATTTGCACAAGAGGTCTAAAGTGCATTTTAAATAGAGATGCTTTGGAAGTAGGAAATCCATTGAGAGGTAACATTAGAAAGTAAGTAAGTAAAAGGATGAGCACATCACATATTGGGATTTGGCAGTTTGCTTATGGTGTCGGTGGAGCAATGCACCATTCTAAGACCCAATTGTGTACATGTGTATACACTTAACAACCCAAGTCAGCCATTGAAATAAAGCAGATATAATTTCTAGTCATGGTGCGCATGGAGTGAAAATGAATCTTGTACCTAGCCTATTGCCACATTTATGAACGCACAGTTCTGATAGTTATGAGGTTGAAACATGTCATGCAACGATGGCTGCCATTATTCCATCTGGTGTTAATGCAAACCTTCGGATGTCATTATCACACACCCAATTCACATGATGACAGCAAGTCAGATATGATGGACATCATATAGCTAATTTGGATATACTGTCACGTTATGTTGAGTGCATCGGGGGAATAAAGACTATGTGGGGCTATCATCGATTTCTGGTCTGTCCATCAGTTAATCATGTGTAGTGAAGAAAGGGGGTCAAATATGTGCGAGACTATAAGTTGCCTACAGCCTGGCCATCTGTCGGTAGGTCTCCTCTTGTTCGTTCAGTCCCCAGTTCACTGAGTCCAGGATATGAATCCACCTACATTCTTTAAAGCTGAGGGCAGAGAGTATATTGCCACCTCTGGGGTGTAGGTTAATTGATTTTTTCTAATACCCACCATTGTAGGTTGTCAGATGTGTGACCACTAGTAGAGTAGTGATCCACTAAGGGAGCCCCTGTACCTTGCAGCATATCCTACTGCAGTGTTACAGGATCCTGGTTTTAACTTTTTGTGTGGTTTGGCCTACATATATTTTCTCACAGGGGCATCTTATAGCGTAGATTACGTTACAACTGTTGCAATTGGTATGTTGTGTTAGGGAATATGTTTGGCCATGATGATTGAATGATGAGCTTACCAAGGAGAGATTGCAAGCTTTGCAATTACTACATTTAAAGTAGCCCACCAGGTGTGGCAGATTCAGTTGTTGTCTGATGTCGGGTGGCTTTCCGGTTTCCAAATAGGAACTAACAACATAGTCCTTGACATTTCTGGCTCGCTTAAAGGCAAACATAGGCTCGTCCTTTATGTTGATTTCTGTGCCTACCAGATTCCAGTACTTCTTGATCACCTTTTTTATCTCATGGCTCCTTGTATTAAATGTGGTGACACAGACCAATTTATCAATTTTCTCATCTTTAGGTTGCAGCTCAAGGAGAGTCTCTCGAGGACGGTACCACGCCCTTTTCTGGCTCGGTTGAGCAAACCATTTGGGTAACCTCGATCTCTTAGTCTCGTGATGAGAACATCTGTTTCTTTGAAGAAATCAACCTTTCTTGAGCAGTTGCTCCGTAGTCTTAAAAATTGACCATAAGCCAGGTTATCCCTCAGGTTTCTAGGATGCTGAGAGTCATATTTTAAGATGGTATTCCACTCAGACGGTTTTCTATACAGGGTCGTGAGGATTTTATCTTCTTCAACTTGTAGCGTAAGGTCTAGAAATCAGATGGTCTCATTGCTGTATGTCATCGTATATTGGATGTCCGACGATCGTCCATTTAGCCATGTTTTGAAGTCTATGAGGTTTTGTTCTGTGCCTGTCCAAATCATCAGCACATCATCGATATTTCGCTTCCAGAGGGCGATATTGTCCATGAAGGGGTTCAAAAGATCATATATATGGGTATCTTCATAGTGATCCATGAAGAGATTCACTAGACTGGGAGCGAACCCGGCTCCCATGGCAACGCCCTTGCATTGGTAATAGTAGGTGTCTTGGAAGATGAAATAGTTCTTTGTCATGGCTATTCTTAAGAGTTCCAACAGGAAGTCTGTCAGAATCCAACAAGGAGCGGGTCGCTTGTTAAGCACCTTGCGAACCACCTCAATTGCCTGTTCCTGTGGTATACTGGTATACAGTGATGAAACATCCAATGTTACCAGAAATTGGGTCAGTTTGTCAAAAGGTTGGTTCTCCACTAGCTGAATGGTATGCATAGTATCCCGAAGGAATGAGCGAGTGTTCAAGACGCAAGGCTGCAAAAAGCTGTCTATGAATTGATTTAATGGCTCCAGGATAGAACCACATCCGGAAACGATACTTCTCCCAGGTGGACGGTCCATGTTTTTGTGGATCTTCGGGAGGGTGTAAATTGTCGGTATTCTTGGGTTCGTCTTAAGAAAGTTGTACTCCGGTTCTGTGAGAAAACCTTCCGTAAGGCCCTTATTGGTAAGCACATGGATAAGCTTAGTTATATCCTGGGTAGGGTTCTTATTGATTTGTTGGTAACTTTCTTCGCAACTTAGTTGATGTTTAATATCAGTGACATAGCTGTTGGTGTTCTGGACGACCACAAAAATCCAGAACACCAACGACTATGCCTCTGAAAATAAGGGCCTTATGGAAGCTTTTCTCATCTGTGTTGAGTGTGGAACACAGAAAAAACTCTTCCACGGTAAACAGAAATCGCCCCTTACTGGCTGCATCTCCTCAGGAAACATTGCATTCACTGAAAGACCACGGTACAAGCCTTGGTCCTCCACACGTTGATGGTGGAAATGTTATGCTGTCAGGTCTCCCCACAAACAGTGGTAGCTCCCCTTAAATCCATCCTACACAGCCGCATGTCTTGCCCTGAGGGACAGCTTCCCCCTTAGGGAATCATGTTGGGAAAGATTGTGGGAGCACTCAGTGGTTTAGGGGGCCACTACATGCCTCCCTTCTCCGAATGAGTTCCCTATCGAGATTTTTTTAAGCAGCAGCGTCACTTTTTGGAAAACAAATACAAGTATGGTGGTCTGCTGTCCCTTGTAGATCACCATGCCTGCATTTGCGGCCATTCACAAGGGGTTGTAATTTGTGACCTTATTAATGAATATTCATTAGGCAGATGAGCTTGCAGCCCCTGTGAATGTGCAATTCACGATGCGACAAATTAGTGTGAGTTATGCATTGCAAACAAGTCAGTATACAGAGTGCACAAACTTGTTCTCGAATGGGCCTTAGTACATCGGGCCTTTAGTGTTTTCCCTTAGAATGGTTTCCAAAACATGTTTTTAAAATTAACTTCACTTCACAAATAAAAAGAGGTAGGGAAATAACAAAACATTTGTAAATAATGTGCTCTTAAACTAAGAATGACAGAAAACATCTGTTGAAGTTCTTGAAAGCTAGTTCAACAAGTATCTTGCAAAAGCATCCCTTTCATTTCAGCATGGGGAGCCTTGCATCTGTCTGTTCGTAGCCCATCCCATGTGTTTAAAAAAATCAGAACCTGGAAATCAGAGGAAGGAACTTCTGAGAGAGTTCATATGGTTATTGTTACTAGGGAAACCACTTGCAGAGCATTCATGTGTTAAGCGCATGTGTCTCGCGGTGTCTGCCTCGCACGCAGCACAGAGAATGGCGTCTTGGGGAAAAGGACCACACAAGAAAAATACTATACACACATTTACAATGCAAACCGCATTATCTCGCCATTTGTGTGTTCTAATAGCATGGACTATATAACACCTTTTTATTAAAAAAGAGTAGAGGGGACTATTATCTCTTGTCGTGGAACAAACAATTATGATTTGGGATGTAAAGAATGCTCGTTGTTGTCACTGACACCCACACATCCTAACAAAGCAAAGACAAAGTGAACATGTCTGTTTATGCAAGTTTGGTCTGGTCTGGTGAGGATTGCGTGTACGTGTCCCAAGGTGTGTGTGCGATCACCAATCGGTGAATAAGTGTGTATGGATTGAAAATATGTATTTCTATGGATAAAAAAATCAGAGAATGGACTGCTTGATATTCTGTATTTCAAAAGCATATTCAGACAAGAAAACTGGCTAGAACTTGTCCTGTGCATTTCTATATTGCCTTGTTCGGTATTTCTGTCACGTTTTCAGTACTGCCAATATGTCTCACATGACTGGTATTGCTATTATATGGTAGTGTCTATGTAGGCATCACACAATATGCCAAATATTGTTATCATATGACCAGGTACTACCATCACGTAGTAGGCATTGTCATCACACATCCAAGTACTCACATGCCAAATAAGGCCTGTATGTATGCACATCTACTTTTTTCAGTCTGTATGTATTGGCGTTTCGTATTTTTTATTAAAGGTACATTATTAATATCTGCATTTTTTTCTTAACATTGGCTTAATTAACAGAGAGTCAGAATTACCAACACTTTGCGTAGTGCAAAGTCATTAAACATGACACAAACTATAGTGTTTATTTGTTATTTACTTTCCTGCGCAAAGCTGTTCTGCGCAGGAAAGTTGCATCACGGAGGCATCCCGTGGGTAGTACATGGGCAATCTCACTTTACCATCCATGGTGTTTGATGTAAAGCTCTATCTACTAACATTTGTACACAGTGTTTTACGGCAGGCTCAATGTAGGAGAAAAGTTTGAATTTCTCCAAACCTTTGCCACTTTGCAATTGTACAGTGGAAGGTATCCACTGTACAGCACACATAGAAAGAGCAAAACGTTTAAAAGTATGTCTGAGCATAGTATATTGTAGTAGAAAGGTACCCTTCCAGTACAAAACCTATGCTAGACATCATGCACACACCTTTGCACTATGGAGCAAAGGTATGTGCAAGGTGCAAACCAGCCTGGACTTGCACCAACACTTGGGAAGAGCACTACAGTGCCATTTCTTGTAGCTATGGCACTGTCTTTTGCTCCCTCTTTCATGCCACACAGCGCATTAACTTTGGTTGCTGCACTGTGTGAAATAATAGTATATTTGCACCCGTGAATTCACTCCTTCCACTGTTGTGTTACACATTCAGGTTCAGGTTTACAAAAATTGATACAATGTTGTGTTGCGTCATAACAGTAGCTCTGACTTACGCAACCTTTTGGACAAAGGCAGCAACATATTTGCTATGTGGTGGACTATGACACAAAACTCTGCGTTGTAGTGCAGCATGACGTAACACAACTCGTTCTTGAATGATGCAAATCCTACTTGTGTGCCACAAGTCAATGATGCATCATGCAACTCGTTTTTGTGTTGAATTTCTGTTGAATAAAGAAGATATTTATTATTATGAAATCACATGGTTGGTTATCTGGGAATGGTCATATAACACCTAGGCTACTTTTGTTTATGGAGAAATATTTCTAATGAAAGCATGTGTGGGGTTATCGTTCTTTTTAAAATGTATAATATGAACAATAGTTATATGCTTTAGGATTAACATTCATTTCTAGATGTATGCACACATTTAACATCGTTTGTTTTGTAATTTATATAAAACTCCTAAAAATGTTCATCAGCTTCGTATAAAATAATAATGACCCGGACATTAATAGAATGGATTGTGATCTATTTAATGTAGGTTCTTAAAGAAATACCTTTGTTTTACCTTGGCATGATGGGCCTGTTGTAGGATTTTATCTTTGGGATTAATTTGCATCTCATCTTAAATTTCCATATTATATGCTGTATCATATAAGTACTGAGAGATGTAATTCAGCCTCAGAGAGGTTACAATTATGTTGATTGTGGTGCCTCAGTAAGGCATTTCCTTTTAAGTTCGATTGGGAAGCTGAGCCACCTTCGGTCTGGCCACAAAAAGATTGATTTCATCTTGATATGCAGTCATTGGGCTGGTGCTTTGCTTCATGTAAAGTTTAGGGCCTTCCTTGGACTGCAAACTGTGTCTATTCAGGTTTCCAAGTCTAAATAAGCACTAAGGCGCACTTAGTGGTCAGTCCCAGATTTCTAGTTCTTGCTTTTAAAATTATGAAACTCTCACAACTTGAATCAATGACTGGGCAATTATGATGAATAGCACCATGAAAGAAATTAGCGAAAAAACAAGGTGCAATATGCTTAACAGATCAATTATAAAATAAAACCAAAACCAGTTAATGAGACCAGAGCTCAGAGAGTGGCAGAAGGAAAATATAGACAAAAATGTATGTTAGTATTGCGAGCATTAAAAAGTGATAGAGGTAACTCAGCCAGGATTTCTGTCACATTATCACAACACCAAGCCTCTCTTGCCAGTGCCCCCTTCATCACATAAAGTAGGAGTTTATATATAAAGAAAATAGGAAACCTTTCAGAAAAATAAGAAAATCTACACCTGGAAGTCTGCAGCCTCATTTGGGTGTAGATTGTCTCATGTTTTATGTTTTCTTAGTTTTATCAGCTTACACCTGGAAACCTGCAGCAGTCACTCCTGGAAAACGTTTGGACATTCCATTTATTTTAGCAGGAGCAGATATGCACATCTATATTTTCTCGTGCAAAAATCTGTCGAATAATTGCAAATGCACTTGCTAACTTTTTCTTCATAGGGAAAATATTTTTTCTCACTGGTGAAACTTTTTCCCACACTCCCCCACCAATTTTGGAGGTGTTCGGATCTATCCCTCCGTCACCCTGGAAATGAATTTTCTTCTGGGCAATGTCATATGTACGTTTGCAGCCTTTTCCAGGGAGGAAAGGAATCAGAAAGAAATTTGTGATTTGCTTCTGTAATTCAAACTTAAACTTGCAAAGACTTTTGTGAATAGTGCCCAATGCTGTTATATTTGATGGAAATGTCCTTGGAGCAGGTAATTGAGGTGAGCGGTTTAATGCAGCCTTAGGGCCTGATTATGAATTTGGTGGTGCGGGAGCAGCCCGACACGCCGGCGGCCGGCTCGCGAACCACCAAACCTGTGTGTGCACTGCATGTCAGATTACGAGTTTCCTCGTGTCTGGTGGGCTTTTTTTGGTGGTCCCACGGCAGTGCCTCTGAAAATGGGCATGACAATGGGAATGCCAAAAACAGTTCCTGCTCGGCATGGACTATAAAGTCCATGCTGTGCAGGAACTGGGGCGCATGCACACAGGGGGACACATATTGTGCCCCCCTCCATTCATTCCCAAGCACATGGGAAGCAGGGGGCCCTGTAGGGCCCCCTTTGTTCCAGGACCACCAGCCTTTTCATGGAGTAAAGACCTCCATGACACAGTTGGCGGTCCTGAAACACATAATATGCATGGCCACAGTGGCACCACCAGCATATTGCTGAGCCCCTGACTGCCGCGCCACCCCTGGTGGTGGCATCGGTGCAATGGTGGTCTGACCACCAAAGCTGTAATTGGGCAGTCGAATGGTGTGATTTCATCTTGAGATGCAGTCATTGGACTGTCTGCACCAGTCCAATGACTGCATCTCAAGATCTGTAACGTTCCATCAGCTTCTTCCTTCAGCTCTAGCACTGAGCCTTTGTACCAGTAAATTCCTGGCAGCTTCTTCATCTGTTTACCTCTGATGCCAATAGTATGTTTTCACCCGAAACTAGAAACACTGCTCAGGTCCAGATAAATAGCACCTTGACTCAATAATACAAACCTATTCTCTGAAAGAAACTGCCAGGCTCTCAGCAGCCAAAATTTCACTGCATATATTCTAATTAAAATGTAAGCACTGTTCTTTTATGTTTTAATGTTTTTCTTGTTTTCAATGTAAAATATTTTTTAAAGGGATGTTACAGTAAAATCTTTTTATCCATTGTCAATGCAGTTTATGTAAGAACTGCTCAGATGAGTCATTCAGAGTGAGCAATTAATAATATAAATACATTTGATTGACTTGCAGAAAAGTATTTGATGTCACCTCTACCCTGAAGGCTGAAATGGATGAACACAAAAAGAGGACCCAGACTGTGAAATACATTCAACCATATTCTTTGATCAAAGCGGGACCTATGATCTTTCTCTTGTTTCAAAACTTCTACTTACATCACACTTCAGATTGTCTTGAAATGCAAATTAATTAAATTGAGCTGTGACCTGCTTATCCTTGACAGATCATAACAAGGCATATCATGATATACTCAGACATTTAGTTAATAATGTATTACTGAAAAGGAGATGTTCTTTTAAATTCACAAATACTGATCTTGTTTACTTTTACATTTGAAAATGGAGCTGTCACAGAGATGTAATGTCATCATCTAGTGCACAGCTTTGGATTTTGTTTGGTGATGCTATTTTCTAACATATAAAATATATTTTTTTATTGTAATTCACTGGCAACATGTAAGAACATGGCAGCTGGTGCTAATGTCATACTAGTCAATCAAACTAATTTGTCCAGTCACAGTGCCTGCAGCTATCTTCCACCACTTGTGCTGATTTTCCATATATCAGAGGCAAGGAGTAAAATGGCTGATGCGTGTCAAGCATAGCGTTATCGTCCTGGGGCCTTTCCTCTTTCCACTCCACTTTGCCTTGTCCCTGACAGCTGCCCAAAAGGATAGCAAATAATGAACGACCTGGGGTGCATTCAAAAGTAGCATAAAATTAGGTCTCGGTCTGTCAACCCATTGAATATGTAAAATCCAGTGAGGTTTTAAGGACATCTGTTGCATGCGGAGGAGCTTAGTATATGTTTATGGTCGCACGTTGGTGTTTACATCACAAGCGTTTCCGAGTCTGAAGACTTCATTTTCCTGGAATATTGCACTTATCTTGTACAACATCCACAGTTATTACAAAAATGTATGTGTAATCCAATTTAATGGGTATTTGCTTCTTATTACGAAGAGGTAACTGATGAATTGGTCAGCTTTGCAAATCACTGGCAAGAAACACACGCAGAAAACTAGGAGAGCTTATTCACTCAAAGTAAACCTGTCAATATGAAGAGTTTCTTCAGCCTTTGCAATAACTGATTTTTGTGGAGGGCTCTATAGTGTGTCCCACTGGAAGATGCGTGGTGGCTGCCTAGAACCACTGCCTTAGCCTAAAAAGAAGCAGAAGCAAAGAAATTTCATAGCAGAAACTGCTTCCTTCTTTATTCAATAGGAGGCTCCATCACCAGGTCAGGCTGCTCCCTCCATTTTCTCCTGATTGGTCCTTTCTTAGGGTCTGGCCTTGGGGAAGGAGGATTTGAATTAATTAAATGAATGTAGGCCTCACCCCTTCCATGTGGCCTTTTTCTCTGAATGTATCTCTGATATCTATGTTTCTCCCAGAACCACTTTGAATTTTAGTCCACATTCCAACTTGGCCAAGGGCCACTCGAGGACATTACAAGCCCTAGGAATATGGCATGATCTGTGGTTTGCACTCATCTTCCTGTGCTCGGCAGGCACATGAGTGCAGTACTCCAAACTCGCGGGCAATGGCTTCATTCTTGGAAAAGAAAGACTGGCAATGCTCCCAGGACAGTGGCATTACTTGCCGAATGGCTTTGTATATCTGGAGAACGCACTATGCGTCAACACCTGAACACAAATTACATTTCCCATGAGTACTGAGAACTTTCACCTCATTTCAAAATGACAGCAACCAATTTAAAGTTTTGTTAGGCAATCAAGAGACTTTGTTGCTGCAGCCAGACCTTTGCTCAAAAACTTGTGAAAACCTTGGAGATTGTTTGCTTGGTTTTTGAACGTGTGTCTGGAAACTGAAGCAGAACACAAAGAAGTGTTCAAAGGATTTAAGATTTATTTTGTAGATCAAAGTAAATATTTTGAAGTACTGATTTGGAGTTTAACTTGAAAAAGTATAGAACATTAGTTTTGTTGCTCATTTTTGGATCCTGTATTTACTTGAGGAAACAGAAAGGATCCGCTTCAACTTTAAAAACTGTTAAAATATTCACAATGTATATATTGTGTGTAAGGAAGTGGTGATAACTATATAATTCTGATGAATGCCTGTTATATTACAGTTTTACCAAAAGACAACTGTGAATATATATCAGAACCAGAGAGCATGTACTCACAAAAAGAGAAGGTAGTTACCTTTGTCAGTGAAGAAAGTGAGAATTTGGCAAAACAATGATTATGTCAAACCATTGAAATAACATTGATTACATAGATATTGTTTATGTTTCAGTTCAAGGAATGTTAGTGTTCTACTAAAACATAGAAAGTATGAGACATAGTGATATTCTGAATGTACATCATTTCTATAGCAAGTGTATTGATGATTCACTTTAGTGATAAGTTACTAAAGATAATAATCTTGTCTTTAGATATCCATTGTGACCACTAGACTTCAGTGCACAGCAAAGTGACAATTCAGAGTGGCGATATCCAGTGTCTCAGTTTGATCACTTATCTCATTCCCCATTCTGTGGGTCTACTACTCACCAAAATATTGCTACTGAATAGTTGGTTGGATAAATGCAGAATGGTTTATCACTCCCACTGGATCTGGACTTCAAGGTTAGTGCTGTCTGATAGAATCCTCCTCACCAGCAAAAGACGCATCAACCTTAGGGCATTAAAACCTGGCTGAAAAGAGAGAACTGGCTGCCTGGAAAAAGTCCACACTCAGATGAGGGATGGGGAATCATCTTAGAAGCAGACTGCAATTTGGGAATCCCCAGTGATGTTGACTTTACATGCTGTAACTAAGGGCCTCATTTACAGGTTTTTGACGCAGGGCAACGCAGTAAATCACTTTGCTATGCTGCCCTGCATCAAAAATAAATTTATGATATACGATATATTTATGATATACGGTGCATTCCTGTGCTTTCCCTTGAACCATGATGCAAGGGTGTCTGCATTGTGGGAATGATTGTTTTTGTGCAGGAAGGGAGACCGTCATGCACAAAAACAATCATGGAGGCGTTTTCCTCCTTTTATGTGTGGTGCACAATGCAGCACATATAGAAACAGGAAAGAACGAGGAGATTTGTCCTCGTCACACCTCCCCTGGGGAGGCGTAGGCTTTTGATGCATTCCTAGGTTTACAAGTCCTTGTAAATCTGGGAATGCATCAAAATCCATGGGTGTTGCGTGGGAACACCCACCGCAATGCCTCTTTGACGCAGAGTAAGGCAATGCCATGACTTGCGCTGCTTTGCCTTACTCCATATTTACAAGGCCATGAAAAGCCACGCAAAGTGGCTGTGCATGGTCTCGTAGATATGGGTCTGCACCGCTGGTGAGTCAAAAAAGTGATGCTCCGGCAGCACAATCGGATTTGTAAATGAGCTCCTGATAGTGGAGGCCAGGACAACTGCCAGAGTGTGAGTGAAGCTCTGCTTCGGAAGTTAGAGCAGATCATTAGCTGCAGGAGCTGAATGCGATGTGGGCCATTCTGGACTAGAAGAGCAGAGGTTGTTAGCAAACTGCCAGGACAGAATCCAGCACAGGTTAAAGACGCTAGAAACTTCTAACCTTTTACTTGCTTAATTTTGGAGCCATCCACATGCAATTGCTTCCACATATTTTGCTGCAACACACAATAATGTGTTTTATTGCAGTATTGATGTTTATGTATGCCTTTTGTGGAGTAGCCATCAATAAAGGGATATTCATTGACCAGTGGAGTACAAGAAGGGCCCTTCCAAGAACCACTGAGTCATAATGCAATGCTCTTATTTCATTGGGCTTGAGAATGGAAAGAATACTATTTACAGCTGTGAAGAGAAGGTTCAGATCACTCAGAAATAAGTAAAAAGTATATAGGCTGATACGCAACTCCAATGTACGCCTGACCTAATAGGATTGTGAGATTTCACAGAAGATGATTCAGAGGTTGACATTGAAAACCCAAATGTTATTGTGGAGATTATTCAGAATGGAAACTGAGGGGAGGGGAAATCCAAAATGTGTCTATTTTCTCCGCACTAATGGATAATTGATAGTGTCAAATACTTAGAGAAATCTACGAATGCACAGTGAAGTAGCACAGCAACCCTGCACCCCTAGCATGCTTATGGTTGCATTGTGACACACAGTGACCATTTTGCCATTTTTAATTTACCGTTTAAACACGACGGGTGGTAGAATATTTAAAATTGAAAGCAGAGGGGCAGGACAGGGATTGAGACAGAGGGAGAGCAAGAAGGAGAGGAGAGAGCAATGAGCGTGGAGTTCTGAATCATAAAGGAAAAAAGTGCCTTCTCGAGCCAGCAGTGGAAGGATATGTGAGAAATACATTTTAGAAGCAAATTTCGACTTGCATACTAAATTAGAATTTCACTTTAGACCGCACATAAGCCTTTGCAGAAATAATTTGCATAGAAAATAACACGCTGGAAAAATGTGTTTGCTTCAAACGTGTAAGAATCACTTAGAATGCGCTAAAATTTTGCTAAAATAAATACATAAGTAAATCACACGTAGAGAAAATGTGCTTGCTTTAAACCTGTAAGAATCACTTTGAATGCTTTTAAATTTTAGCAAAAGAAATACATAAGTAAATCACACGTAGGGAAAATGTGCTTGCTTTAAACGTGTAGGAAAATAACGGGAAGGGAAATTGTAGTAGGCTATCATTTCTAATGAGCTTCTGTAACTAGGCCCAAACATATTTTCTTTTACCTCTTGCTCACAGCTAAATAGACGTTTATTTAGAACATTTTGCCTAGCACCAGCATCCTAATAAAGAATGTGCTGACTTCAAGATTATGTTCTTTTGCTTCATCACACCATATTAGATCATCCTGCTTTAACAATGAACTTTGCTGTGGATTCATAATGAATAGACTGTTAGAATAAATAATATTTTAGATATATTTTATGTATGCTTAACCAGACATTGTTGATAGATTCGTTTCACTGCATTTGACTAGCCCTTTGTACTCATAACGGGACATTGGACGCAGCTAATAGCTAAGGTAAGAAGGTTCTCATGAGAATTTTCCTCCATGTTACCATATTTGCAACATTGAATTTACTATGTACCGGCGTGAATGTTTACCGGGGGAATCGGGAGGAGAAATAGCGGATGTCGATGACACAATCGGATGAGCGATTTCCATTGTCTGAAAGCATCACACGCCTACTCATTTTCGTTACATTATTGTGCATTTATATACTATAATTGAGTGTTTGTAGTTAGAGAGCTACCATCTTCTTTTTCTAGCTTCTAATATTGACTGAGGAGAGACGAGAACCTTTACTGAGACCCCTTTTGACTCTGCTTTGAGAGAGTCTATTCTTTAACCATCCTAAACCCTATTCCTTGCACCTCATTGCTGAAAGCTGCTGGTGACAGTGACTTTACCCTCCTTTTGGTCCTGACTCTTCTTGATCAATGCTACTGCAACGATCATTCCTGTATCACTGATTTGTTTTAACGGTTGCTACTGCAGCTGTGGGGAACTGGGCTGAGTTTCCAGGACGACTCTTTATGGGAAGTTCAAGACTCTATGCTCCGAAATCTTGCTCTTTTCTAGAAAGAACTCTTCCTGGGTTCTCCAATTAGGGTAGGTTAGGCTCCTAGGTAGTTTAGTGACAAATTCTCCTTTAAGGAATAAAGATGACAAAATCATACTAATTTCCTAAAGATAAATAAAGGTTTTGGAAACCTCTTCAGCATCTTATCATTGACATGTCAAGCTGCCCTGGTCGAGTGCATGAAAGGAGAATCAGTGCAGCTGGCGGCACGCTTCATGAAATATCTGACGGCAGTAAAAGCAGTTTGGGATTCCGATAATCAAACAGAACTATAATCCATAATGCAGTGCCAACTGTTTTTAAGCTTCATGTTTATAGTTGCTTAAGCGGTGTTTAAACTTTTTAAACTTCAGAACAACAGAGTGACAAAAACATTTTATATACCCTTTTATAACATTGGAATATATGCACTTTATATTGTTTTTATATGGCCTGATTGCAATGATTTTATTATTTGTGCAATAAAACTATCTATCTATCTATCCATCCATCATCATTGACTGAAAATATAGAACCTGACAGTTGACGATATTTATGACCTGTACTTTTTTCCTAGCTCCATTTGCAATATGGTGCCAAAGCTCCATCCAACCTGTCAAGCACCATGTATTTCAAGGGTCCAAGCTGTAAGATGGGGTGTTTGATTTTAAACCATATTTTTGCTAATCCTTGGGTACTAACAGATACAACTCATCTAATCAGAACATTGTGATACTGAAATGCTCCTGGGTGGGACAAATACAAGAATAGAAAGGAAAGTATTTTAATCAAATGCTGACACCTGAGAAAAACAATAAAACCAACTTATGATGAGCAAGGGGCTGACCCAAAGCCCACTCTAAGTATATGTCATGTATTAGAAACAACAATTCTGCCTAAAGACGGGTAACGTTGTTTGCAGCTGAGACCTAACGATCATACTTCACTTCAATTAGTATGAAATACCTCTAAACACGCCATCAGAGGAGATTCACTTACAATCCTCTGAACTATGATAAGCCACACACATATGATGGATAAGTCAATAAGCATAAACAATATATTTCCCAGAACCAGACAATACAGTAGATAGGATAAATAGGCAAAGTCAATATTGCACTGATGTGGGTCTTGTCATATGACCCAGTGCCGGGAAACAGTTGGAACACCGCGGTCTGAACCACGTGTGTTCCGACTATGCAGGCTCTACCACGCTTGCCTTAACCACGCATATGCCGTAACCACGCATATGCATGGTTAAGGCAGTGCGCGGTCTAGCTGCTGGAAGACGGAAGTAGGAAGACGCAGTGGTGAGGTAAGTGGGGCTGGTTTTTTTTATGGCTGGGAAGGGGTTGGGGTAGGTTTTAGGGCAGTGAAATGGGTTGTGGTAGTTTAAGGGACAGCACAGGGTGTTTGGGGGGGTCGGGGTAGTGTAATTTAGGGTGCAGGGTTTTAGGCCTTAGGGCAGTGGGAGGGAAATGGGCAGTTGGGTTTGTTTTTAGGGTGGGGGTCGGGGTAGGTTTTAGGGCAGTGGAAGGGGTTGGGGTAGTTTAAGGGACAGCACGGGGTGGGGAAGGTGGGTAGTGTAGGGTTTTAGGCCTTAGGGCAGTGGGAGGGGAATGGGTAGTTGGGTCGTTTTTAAGGCTGAGGGGGTCGGGGTAGGGTTTTAGGGCAGGGGAAGGGGTTGGGGTAGTTTAAGGGACAGCGCAGGGAGGTTCGGGGGGTTGGGATAGTGTAAGTTAGGGTGCAGGGTTTTGGGCTGTAGGGCAGTGGGAGGGGAATGGGTAGTTGGGTTCGTTTTTAGGGTGGGGGTCGGGGTAGGTTTTAGGGCGTTGGAAGGGGTTGGGGTAGTTTCAGGGATGGTGGGAGGGCAGGCAGGTCAGGGTAGTATAGGGTTTTAGGCCTTAGGGCAGTGGGAGGGGAATGGGTTGTTGGGGTCGTTTATAGTGTTGGGGGTCGGGGTAGGTTTTAGGGCAGTGGAAGAGGTTGGGGTAGTTTAAGACTCAGGGGAGGGGTGGGGGGTATTTGGTTGGGAGACGGGGTAGTGGCGACCCTAGCCACACATACCCCTGTACCATTCATGCCTATAATACGAAATGTGGTGGTAAAGGCATGTGGGCTGCGTGGTAGAGGCACGCGCGGTAAAACCATTCGTGCTTCTATCATACAACCCCCAGTGCCATGGCCTCTTCTACCTAATGCTCTTAACAGCAGAATTAACCACTTCACATGCAGGCCTTTGTAAAGGCGGCAAACAGTCATAAAGTGTGGTACATCTTCATTACAATCACAGTTAAAATTGGATTTCCCTGAGCCCTTTATGTCTTTATTCCTATTCCACTCGATTGTGCAAATGTTTAGTGGCAATACATCCGATCTACATTTCGCGTATAGACAGGAACTGTAGCTGGATATTATATTTTGAAGCAGGGTTCCATGTTGAAACCATCTTTTTTTACTCTGTATTTCGAAAACCTAGAGCCTGTATATTGCCTCAGATATTAACTTGTTTTTTGACCACCTCTATACTTTCTTTATTTGTGGACCTCCAGTCATGCTATTAATTAATTTGTTTTATAAATGGCATCATATGATATAAACTACATGTTGTTTACTCCCTTATATTTTTCGAGCTAGAATCACAAGAATTGTGGCAGCACCTGTCAGTTTTGGGCATGAGTTTATGATGGCATCTATTTATGAGGAGATGCTCAGATATTCCTGGTCCTGTACCCGTACGTTCCTGTGGATCTTTTCTTCAAGCTCTGCTCTATGTTTTTTGGGGAATGTAATTTCAATAAAAGGGTTCAATTATTTAATTTGTAGCATTTTAAAATATGCTTCTGTGGCTCATTAGCTGAAGAAAGCAGCTGATATTGGAGCAGAGCATAAAATGATTCTTCAGTAAGGCATGATCCTATGCATGCAAAACAAAAATGTGTACCACACCCTTGATACTTAAGACAGGAATCGAACAAATAACCAGAAGGTAAGGGTCAATTAAGCTTTTTTTTAATCAAAGGTAAACATTTCCCACCAGCACACCAGGTACTTGATGACTTTTTTGTCCAAAAGATATGCCTGCACAGTTACGTGCCACTGTTACACATTTCTTTCCGGTTGAAGGACAGTCCTGTACTAAATGACTCAATTCTAAGAGTCACACAGCTGGAACAGACTATCAGATTAAAAGATGTTTCACTTTTTTGGAGAGTGAATAACTCTTCCTTATTTGGTGAGGGTTCTGGACATCTCAAGTGAACAGTGGTTGACTCACTTTAAGCTTATGTATGATAATGTTAGCTGCTCGAATTCCCAATTTTCTCCTTTCACCTTAAACTTCAGCACTTTGTTTAACTTTGACTGTGAGGATGTGGTAGCTGCCTTTCAGAAAGTCCCTGGACCAAATGGCATTTCCATTTACCTTTTTAAACGTAACATATAGTTCTGGACCCCTGTGTGACTAACATCTTGAACTTTGCCAGTCATTCGAGATTACCATGATCCTAGACCAATTCATATATCGTCCCTGTATTAAAAAGGGTAGTCAAAGCGATCCACAATGCTATAGGTCTATATCGTTACTTTACATCATTGGTAAATTAGGGGGCGGGGGTGATTCTAAAACGAATTTTAGCTTGGTCTTCTGATAACAACATTCTGGCTGATGTCCAATATGGCTTTAGGCACAGCCCGAGGACTCTGGGGCAAAGCCTCAATCTGCATTTAATCATCATCAAGAATACTGTGTAAAATGGGCTTCTATCCACTTAGCTTCTATGGATTTGAGCAGTGCTTTTGATTGGTTTTTATAGATGAAGGTTATGACAGATTTTATTCTCTATGGGTCTTGATGTATCACCTGATAACTTTACATCCTGACTTATCTGCTACTGGTAGATTTGGAGATTGTGGTGAATGCTCCTAATGTTTTAGATAAAATATGGGGGTTCGCCAGTGTTTTGGCCCTAATATTATTAATTTTGTACATCAATAATTGTACTCCTTATTTAATCTCCAAGGGACAAAATATGCCTCACATTGGTCATAAGGCTATTCTGGCGCTTCTTTATGCAGACAATGCTGTTTTGCTATCACGTAATGCTAACAGCCGGAAAAAACGTGGACACACTTTTGTCACCTTTGTAAATAACCTAGATATGCCTACTAATCTGTCTAGAACCCATATGATCAAAAACAGCTAAGGTAAGGACACTGTGTGTTATAAACAAAATCATTAAGATAGTTTATCACTTCTCTTCTCTGTGGGTTACGCTTGATTCCACTTCTACCTGGTCTCCTTGCTGTAACCTCAGCTGCGTGAAATTTTCAGAATCTGTAGAGGCTGTCTTAAATTGCACTCCAAACTGGGATGGAAGTGATGTTAGTGATTTACAAGAGAAGTGTGTTCCCATTTGTGCTATGGTGCTCTTATTTGGAGTTACTGTTCCAGTACCAATTTAAAACAAGAGGAAAATTGCTTCTGCCACCATTTATCCCATTATTGGGTCTGCCGCCTAAAAGTTCTCACTTATATTGCCACATAGTAGTTGGTCTGCGATATGTTGAGGGTCTTATTTTGCAGGCTCGCTTGTTATTATGGCTTTTAATTTGGTCTAGCCATAAAGCCTCTCTCAATAGGGCCATTATTATTGATTGTCTTAGCTCCCCTGATGCACTTAGGATTACTTGGCTGAAATTTATAAAGCTTCTTTCAGCTATCTCAGCAGATTATCTCATTTCTAACCCTGAGATCATCGGTAGATAAAAACAAGGTTCAGCAGCCCTTTTAAAATTTTTATTAGCTCATGTGAGGCTTCTGAGCTTTTTAAACCTTTGTTTTGTGCATATGTTTGTTGCAGAGCTCATTTGGCCTGAAGTTATATTTATCAGCTCTCATTTACCCCTGGGAGAGAAGTCACCTTTGCTGCTTCACATTGGGCTCAATTTGCCGCATCCTTTCCTTTGTGAAGGGGCAATGTTGCTCTCATTCCATCTGATGTTGCCCATGTGACAAGGCTCCACCCCAATCACTTTTGCACTTTATCATTTTTTTGTTTACTTTATAGCCTTAATGCATTTACAGATGTTGTCAGATTTTACAATTTGTTATGGGACAGGGTCTGTTTTGAAATATGTGAATGATTACTGTAACTTGTTGAAGTTTTTGTTTTTGGGGGCGTGGTCTCGCCAGCGGCAAGATGGCTGCACGCTGAGCGAGCTCTGCCAGCCAAGCCGTGTAATCCGGCATAATCCGTCATCAGCGGGAGGCACTCAGTCCCCAGAGGTGAATTCCGACATTGCGTACCCTCATTGAAGCACCGGAGGGCCGCGAGGAGACGGCGCTTGGGCCATTCGTCGAACTACGGGCCTAACCGGCCACCCACACACCCAATGGCGCCTGGGAATCTGCGCCGGCCCGGCCTGATCGTCGGGCCTCCTCCCGTTGGTGTTAGCGGGGCCGTCTGCCCGGTGCGTCCCCGCACCCGGCTCGGTGCGGTGCCCCCCTGGGACTGCTGTGTGCCCGTGATTGTGGCGCCCTCCTTTGGATTCTCCGGCCTACTGCTGATGCGTGAGCCGTGGCTTGGGGGCTGAGTGGAGGCCTTCGCTATTCCGGCACCTGGCCCGGCACGACCTGCTGATCATGCCCGCAAACGCGGGGGGCCTACCTGTGGGCGGCTGCCTGAATTAAGCGGCGGCTTCGTCAGTGTATCTGGTATCCTGAAACAGACAAGTAAGGTTGCTGCGCACGCCAAGGGCCCATCCTGCGGGCCGGCCGGCCTACTTTTCTACATCCCGTCAGCGCGGACTAGGGCGACAGCGGCGCCCCCGGACTCGGCGGCCTGCCCCTCCAGGCTAACTCCCGGGGCTGGGTGTAGCGCGCTAAGGGCCTTGGTACTTCCCCTGACCCACCCCACGCTGGGACTTCTGCTCTGGCCGCCCCTTACCTGCATCTGGCTGCTGCCCCGACTCACTGTCCCATGGGCGGAGAGGGCCCACTCCCGGGGGCTTCCCCCCCTCCTGGCCCGCCTCACACCACAGACTTGACCACAACAGGCAGCGGGGCCCCTCGCCAACCCATATTTGGACTCATTGCTACGACCTCACTGGGGGCACCGGTTGCAGCCAGCTACATGTTGTCGTTTTGAGCACCCTCGACAGTATAACTTGTGGCACCATCGTCATATTCCTGTGGCCTTCCTCTCGACTGGCTCCGGGACTCCCTGTGCCACCCCGCGGCCCGCCTGTGACCTACACCAACTCTCTTGGGAGCTGCCCTATCATATCCTCTTGCTGCCCCGCTTGGCCTGATCGGTTTCTGAGCCGGGAGGTTAACCCAATCCTAGGGAAAGCCTCTGAACTATCCATACTCTTCATTGTCCTGCAAGCCGCCTTGGGGAAGACGGACACCAGACAACCTAAGATCACATTCACGGAGCGTGGGATGGGCAGAGGCGGCGAGACCCCCCCCGATGCTGGTGAGCATTCCACTCAGACCGACCTCCCTGACGAACAGGATGACAGCATTCGAACCATCCTTCTAGAGGTGAAATCCAGCCTAAAGTCAATCGACGCGAAAATAGATCACCTAACATCCCGCCTCGACCAGGTCAAACAGAGGGTGGACTCCCACGACACACGCATTGTCCAGCTCGAAGCAAGGGCCTCAGATGCTGAGGACGCCGGAGCTGCAGGAGCGCAGAAGCTCCTCAAAATGGACAAGATCCTTGAAGTTATTCGCGCTAAGAATGAGGACCTAGAGGCACGCTCCCGAAGAACAACATTCGGGTCGTTGGCCTGCCGGAATCCACCGCGACCGGAAAAATGGAGGATTATCGTAAAACCCTGCTCCGTGACCTCTTTGGCCCAGACCTGTCCGCTCATTTCATTGTCGAATGGGCACACGGGTCACTTGGCCCACGACCCCCCCTGGGGCCCCTGCGAGGCCTATCATCGCCCGCTTGTTGAACTACCGGGACTGGGACTCCATCCTGGGCAGGGCCCGGGAACTGGGCGAGATCAACCATCAGGGCAATGCGTTGCCTTTTTAGCCTGACTTCACCTTGTCTGTCCAGGCGGCCCGCAGGGACTTCCTTCCCGCCAAGCGTATCCTGCAACAGCTCCACATCCCTTATGCCATGCTCTATCCCTCCAAACTCCGTATTGACTTTGGGGAGAAGCCAAGATTTTTCACCGACCCGAAGGCTGCTCTCACTTTCGCTAAACAGCTGCAGAAGTCCCCACCACGAAGCCGTCGCACTAATTCCGAAGTCAGCTGCACAAGTGACAATGACTGAACCGTCTCTGCCTCACTGTTAAGCATGTTTCATGATACTCACCCCATGCACCATGTTTGATGCAATGTTCCATGCCTTTTTTCCTCGTATATAATTGCTTGTGATCTCTTTATTTTGTGGCGGCCAGCAATGGGCGGAAATTGCATGCCTATCGTGGCTTGTAGGACTTTGGGACATCTCAGATATCCCGCTCGCCTTGCCTGCAACAAAGAAGTATTCTTATGGTCGCAAGTCTCACCCGTAAGTCGCCTCCCTCTGAGCTATACCACGCTTGGCCACCTTGTCTACATGGCAAGGGGTAAATGGTCGTGCCCACGCACCCTGCTGGGATGACTCCCACTCCCACATTAAGTTCTCCAAGTTTGGATTCCCTGGGTGGGAGGGGGTTCGGATGCTCAACCTAATTGGGGGTTGGAGTGGGTGGAGGGGGGACAGGGTTTTTTTTTTAGGGTTCTGTAACAGGCACCTTCTGCAAGGGGTTTGTTTTGTTGTTCCTCTTGTTTTGATCTTGGCATGTCACCATCTGTATGCATTCAACAATGCTTTGTACCTTATCGCACTAGCTCTCATTGCTTTCACCATGGACCACAGACACTACACTATCCACCACTTCCCAGCTGCTACATGACTGATACCACCTTTTGGACATGGAATATTAGGGGTCTGAACGATCACCGAAAAGCACGTCTTATGCATGCACAGCTTATCAGACACCAGGTAGACGTTTGTTTCCTCCAGGAGACGCACCTCCTCCCTGCCACCTCATCTAGGCTGCAATCCCGTCACTGGGGAGAGTCCTACACCGCCTTCTATTCTAACTTTGCACGCGGCGTCTCCATCCTCTTTAGGAAGGGCCTCCCCTGGCATGGCACCTACTCCCTCATTGACACAGAGGGTCGCTATGTGATCCTCGCTGGCACCCTCTACAACCAGCCATTGATACTTGCGGCGCTCTTTGGCCCTAACACTGATGACCCCGACTTCTTCACACACGTCTGGCAATTCATATCCTCTTTGGGACCTCACTCCTTGATATGGGGGGGCGACTTCAATATCGCACCTCCGCAGACACTAGACCGCTTGGGGGACTGCACTCAACACCCACAGGCCACTGCTCTCCTCCACTCAATTTTAGAAGACAACTCCCTATTAGACGCCTGGCGGCACGCGCACCCTGGCGAGCACGAAGGAACCTGCGTAGCTGGCTCACGCGGATCCTGGTCCCACCTCGATCTTTGGCTCACTGCCCGTGATATTGCCTCGTGGACCACTTCTGTGGACCACATGGTCCGCACATTATCCGATCATGCCCCGGTACGCCTATGTCTACGGTTCCCGCTCACCCTCCGTCGCATGTTCACATGGCGCCTGCCTCCCAATGTACTTCGTGACACCGCCTTCCGTGAGGACATCCGCAGCACCATTACCACCTATTTTGAGCGCAACGCTGGCTCTGTTGAGTCACCCTCGACCCTCTTGGAGGCCTTCAAGGTCCTGACCCGGGGGTAATGCATTGCTAAACAATACGGGGTGTTAAAATCCATCAGGGGTACCCTTGAGCACCTGGAAAAAGACATCAAAGCCCTAGACCTTAAACAATCTCAAGATTCAAGCCCCGCTACGCTTGCCTCTATCAGATCCAAGCTTACTGAATTTCACGAGGAGGCTGATAGAGAGGTCACATTCCTAGGTAGAGAAGACCGTGCTCGCCGCTATGGCGAAGGTGATCGCCCCGGCAAGACCCTTGCAAATCTACTCCGACAGCCACATGCATTTTCCTATATTACGGCGCTATGCGACGAGGCCGCAGAGAGGACCACCTCTCCCACAGACATCATTGCTAGGGTTTCTGCCTTCTATTCTCAACTATACACTGCTGGGACGGCTGCGCCCAGAGAGATTATGGATCAATATTTCGATTCAATTGAACTGATGTGGCTTGGCAACGGTCACCGGGAATACCCGGACAAACCATTTACTCGTGAGGAAATCTCTAAAGTCATTGCGGGACTCCCGGTGATAAAGCCCCTGGCTCAGACGGGCTCACCCCTGCATTTTAGAAAGAGTATGCGCCCCTCCTCGTCCCCCATTTGGCTGAAATGTATAATGAATCTCTCGAATTGGGCAGACTTCCCCCATCTCTCCGCGAGGCCATGCTCACCCTTCTCTTGAAGCCGGGCAAACCCCCCGAGAGCTGCGATTCCTATCGCCCTTTATCGCTAATCAACACTGACAACAAAATTTATGCTAAACTTCTGGCCAACCAACTCCTCCCGCTCATGCCTTTAATAGCTCGCCCTGACCAGTCGGGAATTATCCTGGGCCGCGCCACCTCGCATAATCTGCGCACCATCTTCTCGGTCATTCACCAGATCAATCCTACCCTGCCCGCAGTGGCCGCCCTCTTGGACGCCACTAAGGCTTTCGACACACTAGAGTGGCCCTTTCTCTTTTACCTCCTTCCCCGGCTGGGCTTTAGCCTGAGCTCCATGCGAAAGATTCAACTACTTTATACACTCCTGACGGCACGCATCAGGGTATACGGACAGGTTACCGACCCCATAGCCATCTCGAGGGACACTAGGCAGGGATGCCCCCTGTCCCCCATGTTATTCGCCATCGCCATGGAGCCTCTGGCGGCACGCTTACGTCAGCATCACACCCAGCAGAGTATCGGCTTCTCGGCCCGTGCCCTGGTCACTTCAATGAACGCGGATGACGTCACGATATATATCCGCGAACCTCGGGAGAATCTCGCACCCATGACCAGGGAGGTTATCCGCTTCGGCTGCCTCTCCGGAGTTCAGGTCAACTGGAGCAAATCCGTTCTTTTCCCCCTCACCGATGTCACTAAGCCATTCACAACAGACTATACATTCATCTGGGCGAATGGCCCCACCAGATACCTGGGTATCTGGTTGAGGAGAGATATAGACAAATTATGGAGGTCTAATTTTGGCAAAGCAATGGACTGGCTTGAAACTAAGATACGCATGTGGCAAAAACTCCCCCTATCACTAGCCGGGCGTATAGCTATTGTAAAAATGATCGTACTCCCAAAATTCTTATACCTTTTTTTAAATATCACCATCACTCTCACGTCACAATTTTAAAAAAAACTACGCTCTAACATTATCACATTGATCTGGGCAGGACGTCAACCCAGAATCGCTTACGATGTTCTAACACTACCCTTGGTCAGAGGCGTTATGGGGGCCCACGATTTTAGACTATATGCGCTGTGTGCCCAGGCCAGCTTTCTCCATTTCTGGATTCACCCAACACCCTTTCAGCCTCATGTGGCGGTCGAGGCGGATTTAGCCTCTCCATGGTCACTGCAGACAGCACTATTTTTACCGCACAAAATACCCTGAGGCTAGATTGACACGGTGGAATGTGTGTGTTGGACCTGGGATGGGTTATGCAGATACACTTGTGCCAATGCGCTCTTTGCACCGTCACTGCAGCTCGCTAGCAACCCCTCATTCCCCCCGCTGCAAACAGCGGGCATGGCTCGCCACGCAGCTGATTTGGGTATCTGCACCAATGCTGACATTTACCCCAACAATAACTTCCTCACACTTTCTGAAGACACAGCTCCACTCGACAAGCTACTCTACTACCAGATCAGGGCAATGCGTAAAAGCGATAATCCTGCCTTTCCACTCGCTTCCCAGCCCAACACTGCGCTCAAATATGTCCACTCCTCCGCCTCTCCATGAAAAATGGTCACAAGGCTATACGCTCTCACACTGGCAGCTTCCCCCATAGACACAGAGCGCGCCTGCAACGTGGACCTAGAAGGCGACCTATCCCCCGTGCAATGGCAGTACTGCTGCAACCAAACCAAGCGTCTCTCCCCTGACTTTCGCCTGCAGCTCATTCATTTTAAATATTTACACCGACTCTACCGTACCCCTATATCGCTACACAAGATGGGACTGTCGGACAGTGATAGAAGCGCGCATTGCTGGGCTCCTGGCGCGGACTTTGCGCACCTGGCCTGGTTGTGTCCCAAGGTTTCCGCATTCTGGCTGGAGGTGTGCACCATAATCAGCGATATCACACTAGAGCGCATTGGCCCTGACCCCCTACTGTGCCTCCTGGGTCATGTTAAAAACATTTCGGACGCTAACCGTAAACTAATCGCGATGATACTGGTGCTCGCCAGGTGCCGGGTGGCTATTCACTGGGGTTGCAAACCGGCGCCTCAGGTCAGGCGCTGGTTGGACGATGTAGCCCACTGCCAGACACTCCTGGGCGAATTCTGGGACCTGATGCCAGCGGCAAATAGACCCCCAGACATATGGGGCCCTCTCATTTCCTATCTACACCGACTGAC
Source organism: Calotriton arnoldi (assembly GCA_963921515.1). Classification (NCBI taxonomy): domain Eukaryota; kingdom Metazoa; phylum Chordata; class Amphibia; order Caudata; family Salamandridae; genus Calotriton; species Calotriton arnoldi. The sequence continues at coordinate 844,114 of CAWUFW010000535.1, read as the reverse complement.
CATCCTGGATGAACCTACAACAGATTCCTCTATCACTGACGCCCAGATTGCCGGCGATGGTCCTGACATGCCCGGTCCTTGATTCCTGACAGACTACCTGCACCTCTCCCTGTCGAAACAACCACATCTCCCATGTTGATATGCTGCACCATGGTACATCCTGATTGATAATTATCCAGCAATGTCAATTACATTTGTGAATACAACAGTTATTATGCTATCTGATGGAATGGTAACCTGTAACATGCCGTACTTTTCAATAAAGGTTTTTGAAAATGTAAAAAAAAACAAAAAAAACTTGTTGATGTTTTAATGAATTGTTTTTGATGCATTTGATTTCAGTATTGTTAAATGTGTTTGCTATGTTGTAATATTTATTGACATGATTCTTATTTGTGCTTAAATGATATTTTGATATAGCCAAATAAAGCTTTACTTGATAGGCTGATTGATTGACTTTAAGATAATGATACTTCTGGGTAGGGACAGGCATCCAGCCCCATTGCCATTTAGTTAACTTCACTAGCCTGAGAGCCACGCAATATATCCCAAACTTTAAGGGACTTGAGAATCCACTTGAACAGACAGCTGTTGTTGACCCACAAACCAAAATGGTGGGCGAGGAGCTATGCACAGCCAAACCCTGTAGTTAAACCTGTTAGGGAAAATTATTTCCATCCTCCAATCAGATCACCTTGTTCAAGTAGTAAAGGCCATAATCCTCCCACATCCGAACTACTGCAACGCAATGTATGTAGGTCTTTCCTGGCACAAACGTGCTACAGACAATCTCTGCTTAAATTTTGGAAAACATGCCATGGAACATATGGACTCCCTCCCAGTAGAAAATTCAAAACCCTGTGCATTGCACCATGCACAAGACCTTTTAGAATCACAAGTAACCACAAAAAATGGCGCCCCGTTAAAAGAACCCTGGAGTCCAGCCACTCTGCACTGTCCCTCTGTTAATTGCAGAAACAAGAAAAACACAATTGAAGTACATTGTCATTTGTCAGCAATGAGAGCATAGTTCTGTAAGTTCTGCACCACTCAGGGCTCAGTCACGTTATCTTCAGATTCAGGAAATACCAGAAACGCTAACTTTTGAGCAAAACTTTCATTCAAGATTCATCATTGGATCCCATCTCTCTCCCTTGCTCTTCAGGGTTTTGTTGATGAGACGAGGCACATCAAGGACAGCAAGGCGGATGAGCCAGCGTCTTTGTCTGCCTGCATTGGATATTGCTAATTTGTTGTCAGAAAACAACATTTTCATATGGTCTCACAATCCAACCACCCTAAACCCTGAATCTAAAGCAGTATTTGCTCCCAAAAGAACATCAATGTATGCTCCATACAACTTGCTATGGGTCTATGATTAAGGATGCACTCTGGCGTAATTTAAGTCAATATGTTAACTCACTACAAAAAAACTCAAATAAATAAAGTGGCTCTCATTCACTACACATAATACATGAAGGACAAATGCTATTTGAATGCACAGCTCTAAGGCTCAGTTGTTTGACACATTGCACCACAATCTCTTGTTATGGTGTTTGATTGTTGTGTAGTGCGCAATATGGAATTGGTTGAGACCTTTTCACTGCATTTCCGAGCTGCTTTCCTAACCTTTTGATGATATTCTTCATACTTGAATAACATTTACTCTTGCTTCACCTTGATAGCTTACTGATGCATGCAGATGATTGAAGAGACAATTCAGTAAGCCAAATAGTTTTTCAAGATCTCAGTGTGACTCCTACCTGGGCCAAATTAAATATTGGTCTACTGTGAATGGGTCATGCATTATGTATTAGTTTGCGAATGATGCATAGATCTTTATAACTAAACCAAGGTTTTGAGGGGGAGGCAAAGGAGGTTCTTCAGAAGTGGTAGCTCATGACCTATTGTCTTTCACCCTCTTGAGGGAGGCCAGAGGCAGTCTATAATGCTTGATGTTTATCATGAGTAGAACTACCTATACAAGAGTACAGCGACTTGCACTAACCTAAAAGGTGGAGCAGAGAACATTGGATTATTGTTTCAGAAAGTCCTATAGTCAGATGCAATTCAATTTTCTTGGAAAACTTTGGGCATGATCCACAAAGTTAAACTTACGCTTTTGTATAAGTTTATGATTGTATGCTATTCACATAAGTATTTTACTAGTAGTATCTTTACGACTGCAGATTCTCCACACAAATGAAGATAGGACAGTCCTATCTTTTTATGCGCGGAGACACTGCACTCGTAAAGATACTACTCCTAAGATACCTTGTGAATAGCAAACAATCGGCAACGTAAACAAAAGTGTACGTTTACCTTTGTGAATCAGGCCCTTTAATTTTAACAATCTGCTTTGTGACAGATATTATAAACTTGTTCTTCAGAGGTAGATGTTTCCAAATTAGTCCTGAGACTCAGATTTTTGTCCTTCATACAACAGAATGTTGTGTTACAAATTGCAGCACTGCTTTTCAGGAAGGGTAGAGAGAACTGTAGCATCTGATTTAGCAAGAGTTGTCTGTGGTACATGTGCTAAATCTGGCAGTTCTTTGTGATGCTTAGCCTCAATATCTGGGTCAATGCTAGCTAGGAGTGTGTAGCCTAGTACTTGTGCTTGAGGTGTACCCTACAGTACAAATGCCTACGTGTAAACAACCACACAGCGGGTCAGACACATGAGAGGAGTAAAGAACGCATCAGGTGATACACTGCTAGAACCCTTCCTTGGCCTGGTTTTACCTGCCATTAGGATCTGCACAAAGCTAGTAAAGCCAGTAAATCTGACGTTGTATCTACGCACCATAGACACAGTAGAACTGCACTCTTTACACATAAACAGAGGGTTGGCATAAAGAGGTTTGGGCATGGAAATAGCATACTACGTAGTGACAAAACAATATTTTTTGTAGCCACTACAACTGAATGAAAAATAAAATTAAGTATAACATTGTTACAGATCAAGAATAAAAGAAATACTAATTTGAACAATAATATTGTTCGTTTTATATATTCCAATGGACCCTGTTGCAATTTTAGTAGTTCATGGACGCAGAAGAAATAGAGTCGGACCATTTTATATTATTAATTATTGCCAGACAAACGACGATGGGTTTAAAATGATACTGTTGCCTGTCATAATTTATTATTTGAATGACCAATGTCAGGTGAAAACATAATTTATATTTTTGTTGAATGGAAATAGACAACAGACTTAGGGCTTGATTTAGATGTTGGCGGGGCTGCAAGAGACAGTGGCAGGACTCCAGCAAGAATTCCCACCGTCGGGATTTAGATCTGGCTTGTTTTGGAGGGAATTCCGGCAGGAGTTTCTCCTACTTTGAGTTAGTGGAATGGGATGAAAAGGGGTGAAAACTCACCTCTTTTGGAGTTCAGGATGCAGTTTAATCTTTTTCGCCTTTGTCCAGGTCCTCCTGTCCTGCTGCACCTTGACCGCTACAGACCGTTACCCTGTTTTGACAGACCCGGCGGTAGGTGTTCGTGGTGTGTGTGGGTATACATTGCATGGTGTGTGTATGTTGGTGGGGTGCAATGTAGAATGTACACAATATGTTCACAACACATATTCTACATATACATACACACACATAGACAACATATATGTGTTTTCTGAAAAAAAAAAATTGTTACTTACCTGTCTCCCCACTACCATGGTCGCCCCAGTCAGTCCTTCACCAACAGGACACCGCTAGCCCAATGGGAGCATCCAAATCTGTTCAGCGGAACCCCGCCATCGAGATGGTGATGGCAGGCTGCTCGCTAGCACAGAAGACTGCCAACAAGTTTTCTGTGTATCGTGTATACATCTAAATACGGTGGGCAGAGGACCGTCAGCTTTTTGATTACTATTACCTTTTTTTATTAAAACAAAATACTTTGCCTGATTTTTTTTTATTATTTTCCTCATTATTGCTTTCATAAATTATGGCATTTCTACATGTGGGGTTTGTTATTGTTAAGTCTCCTTATTAGTTTCTTAATTTTAATATAATGCCTTTTCAAAAACTACTACCTATCTAGGGAGGGAGCCTCTTACTTTCTGAATGCTAAGATAGCTCCATCAGTCAATGACATCCAGCTAGGGCTATCTGTCCTTGACACAGTTAGCCACAATGAGTGTCATGTTATTGAGGACCACTGACCCAGCTCTAGGAAAACCAATTAGCCATGTCCCAATTTATTTTGTATCAAACTCCATTCCTGCCCTTTTCCATTCTCCAAAATGCATTAGCTGGCATCCATGCATTGCCTGGTATCCATTCTGCATCTGTGCCCTCTACTTACTTCTCTGATTAAATATCGTCTACAAAGCTGGATAAGCCAACACTAGTATGATCTTACAGAAGATTGCAAAGACAACCATTTTACTCCAAAGGCTGCTGCTGGACTACTCTTATAAAACTAAAGTCTAAGGCACAATTGCAACATAGCTCGCAATGCTAAATTAAAGAATTATCCGTGTTTATGATTTTTATGGTCAAAGAGCATATTTGTTACCAGGTACTCATACTGAGTGACCTCCATGTTTGTCTTCTTTTGTTCTTTTTTCTTTATCCATAACTTTTCCCATTGTTTATTACCCTACTTTCCCTAACCCTCAAAATAATGTCTTCTCCACATCACTAGAATTGTACAAAATGTACCACCTTCATTTCTCTCCTAATACCCCTACCGTTTAAACCTCTTAATTTATTTTACAAATACAGTTAAGGTATATGGCTACATTATAAAACCTAAAACCCACTCAGTTTTCACAGTTATGATAGACTTTGCAAACCACAACTTACATCTACTGAGGTGCTGTAGGAAGCTGGCTCACTATATAGTGCACTAAAACGAAGTACACTGTATAGGGAGTTCAGTGAGTCCCCAATTGGTTTACAGAGGTACATGTAGATCATACTAACACTCTATTTGTGGTAGTGTGGGTGAGCAGTTAGGCTTAACAGAGCGTAGTGCTAAACATCTGTTGTACTCACAGAGGCAATAAATCAGACACACACACTCAAAGAATAAATCTGAGACCAATTTAGAAGAATAACACTTGTTTATATATATATTCACTGAAAAAACCATAGGTTTTAGGGACAGTTATAGTTAGTTGGACATTGCACTCGTACAAAACCCGTGAAATTCCCCTGTTATAGTTAGTTCAGCTAACTATAACTCGCGCCCCCGCAATGCACTGCTGATGACGTCACATATTACATCACTCATGACATGGTCAGTGACATCACTGATGACATCACTGATGACATCTCAAATGACATCACTGATGACATCACTGATAACATCATCCAGTGACTGTGTGTTTCTGTAAAGTTTAAATATGTTTAATATATATAGGGAAAGGCGTATTGAAGAATGAGTGGGTGTATAAGTGTCTGAATGGATGATTTAGTACGTGATGTGACTGACTCTACAAGTGAGTGATTAAACATATCTTACTGAATGCATGGGTTAGTGACTAAACTGTGTGAATGTCTTTATCCGTCTGTTTGTTGGTGTGTAAGTGGATGCATGGATTTGCGAATAGCTACATGAGTGTCTATATGGGTTATTGATTGGTTCTCTGAGTATCTGTATGGCTGCCTGAGTGTTTGTGTGGGTGGGGTGTGTGTGACTCTATACATAGATGTGTGAGTGGGTGATTCACTGGGTGCATGATTTCAAGAGTGCATCTGTGATGGACTGCTTGGGTGGGTGAGTGTGTGTATGGGTGTGTTAGTGAGTGAATGTATATCTCAGTGGTACATGTGCGAGTAACTACATATGTAAAAGGCAGTATATATGTGTGTTAGAGTATTTAAAAGGCTATAAGTGAGAGTGTGTGATTGTGAGAGTGGCTGTATGGATGCGTGTGTGCTTGTATCAGTTATTGTATAAGAGCGTAAGAATGTGCTAGTATTTGTATGAGTAAGTGAGCTGGTGTGTGTATAACTGTATAGGTGAGTAAATGGGTGTGTGATTAATGTTTTGCATGACTGACTAGGTGTGTGAGTCCCTCTATGGATGATTGTCGGTGTGTGAGTGTTTATATAGGTGTATGAGTGCATATGATAGTCCTGGACTGAGTGACTGTAAGTATGAGTGACTGTACAGGTGAGTGAGTGGATGTGTGTGTAGACCTAAGAATCAGTGAGTGGGTATGTAGTTTTTGGTGTTGGAGTGTCTATGGTTTTGAGAATGGCAGTCTGTAATTTAGAGTGGGTGTATCAAAAGTTATATTAGGGTGTGAGAAGATGCATGAAATTATCACATGGATGATGTCATCAGTGATGTCATTTGAGATGTCATCAGTGATGTCATCAGTGATGTCACTGACCATGTCATGAGTGATGTAATATGTGACGTCATCAGCAGTGCATTGCGGGGCGCGAGTTATAGTTAGCTGAACTAACTATAACAGGGGAATTTCACGGGTTTTGTACGAGTGCAATGTCCAACTAACTATAACTGTCCCTAAAACCTATGGTTTTTTCAGTGAATTTCAAAGGTTTTTTAAATGCTAATTTCTAACTATAACGTGTCTGAAACCTATGGTTTTTTCAGTGAATTTCAAAGGTTTTTTAAATGCTAATTTCTAACTATAACGTGCCTGAAACCTATGGTTTTTTCAGTGAATTTCAAAGGTTTTTTAAATGCTAATTTCTAACTATAACGTGCCTGAAACCTATGGTTTTTTCAGTGAATTTCAAAGGTTTTTTAAATGCTAATTTCTAACTATAACGTGCCTGAAAACTATGATTTTTTAAGTGGATTTCAAAGGTTTTTTAAATGCTAGTTTCTAACTATGCCAACAGAGGTAGGACATGTGAAGAAAGAAGAAAAACGCACAGAAAGAAGCAAAAGATGTGCAGAAAGAACCAACAGAGGAGCAGAAAGAGGCCTTGTTGCAAAATCATCCTGTGCCCACAACTTTTTCAGACGGGTACTGGTGGTAACTGACTCTGACTAACCAGAGCCAGTGCGCGTTTGCACAGTGGTGAAGGGAGGGGGGGCCTGAGGTGACATGTGTGCAAACGCGCCCCTTGGCGCGTTTTAAGTTGCGGGATTAAGTCCCCTTGAATCCTGAGGGTCCCTGGGGCCCAACTAGCCCCCCAGGTACCTACAGTTAGGACCACAGAGCTGAGTTGCAGAGAGGCGTTCCGAGGCCACGCACCATTTTCACCTCTCTGCAACGCACCTCTGTTGTGCTTACTGAAGGTACCTGGTGGGCTAGTTGGCCCCCAGGATTCAAAGGGAATTAACTCCCCAACTTAAAACGCACCACAGGGTGTGTTTGCGCACATGTCACCTGAGGCCCCGCCCCCTGCCTTCACCACTGTGCAAACGCGCCCCGTGGCGCGTTTTAAGTTGGGGGATTAGGTCACCTTGAATCCTGAGAGTCCCTGGGGCCCAACCAGCCCACCAGGTACTTCCAGTAAGCACCACAGGCCTGCGTTGCAATGCCTGTAACAAATTGTGCAGTTGTGTTTAGGTAGTGAAGAGGGTCGTGCTGGGGGTAGTGTTTTAGGGTTTAGGGTAGTGCAGTGGTGTTTGTGTAGTGTAGGGGGTCATGCTGGGGGTAGATTTAGGGTTTAGGGTAGTGCAGTGGTGTTTGGGTAGTGTAGGGAGTCGTGCTGGGGGAGTGTTTTAGGGTAGTACAGTGGTGTTTGGGTAGTGTAGGGGGTCGTGCTGGGGTTAGTGTTTTAGGGTTTTAGGGTGTAGGGTAGTGCAGTGGTGTTTGGGTAGTGTAGGGGATACTGCTGGGGGTAGTGTTTTAGGGTTTAGGGTAGTGCAATGGTGTTTGGGTAGTGTAGGGGGTACTGCTGGGGGTAGTGTTTTAGGGTTTAGGGTAGTGCAGTGGTGTTTGGGTAGCGTAGGGGGTACTGCTGGGGGTAGTGTTTTATGGTTTAGGGTAGTGCAGTGGTGTTTGGGTAGTGTAGGGGTTCGTGCTGGGGGTAGTTTTTTAGGGTTTAGGGTAGTGCAGTGGTGTTTGTGTAGTGTAGGAGGTCGTGTTTTAGGGTTTAGGGTAGTGCAGTGGTCTTTGGGTAGTGTAGGGAGTCGTGCGGGGGTATTGTTTTAGAGTTTAGGGTAGTGCAGTGGTCTTTGGGTAGTGTAGGGGGTTGTGTGGGGGGTAGTGTTTTAGGGATTAGGGTAGTGCATTGGTATTTGGGTAGTGTAGGGGGTCATGCGGGGGTAGTGTTTTAGGGTTTAGGGCAGTGCAGTGGTGTTTAGGTAGTGTAGGGGGTCGTGCTGGGGGAGTGTTTTAGGGTTTAGGGCAGTGCAGTGGTGTTCGGGTAGTGTAGGGGGTCGTGCTGGGGGAGTGTTTTAGGGTTTAGGGCAGTGCAGTCGTGTTCGGGTAGTGTAGGGGGTCGTGCTGGGGGAGTATCTTAGGGTTTAGGGTAGTGCAGTGGTGTTCGGGTAGTGTAGGGGGTCATGCTGGGGGTAGTGTTCTAGGGTTTAGGGCAGTGCAGTGGTGTTCGGGCAGTGTAGGGGGTCGTGCTGGGGGTGGTGTTTCAGGGTTTAGGGCAGTGCAGTGATGTTCGGGCAGTGTAGGGGGTCGTGCAGGGGGTGGTGTTTCAGGGTTTAGGGCAGTGCAGTGGTGTTCGGGCAGTGTAGGGGGTCGTGCAGGGGTGGTGTTTCAGGGTTTAGGGCAGTGGTGTTCGGGCAGTGTAGGGGGTCATGCTGGGGGTGGTGTTTCAGGGTTTGGGGCAGTGCAGTGGTGTTCGAGCAGTAAAGGGGTCATGCTGGGGGTGGTGTTTCAGGGTTTAGGGCAGTGCAGTGGTGTTCGGGCAGTGTAGGGGGCGGTGCAGGGGGTGGTGTTTCAGGGTTTAGGGCAGTGCAGTGGTGTTCGGGCAGTGTAGGGGGTGGTGCAGGGGTGGTGTTTCAGGGTTTAGGGCAGTGCAGTGGTGTTCGGGCAGTGTAGGGGGTCGTGCAGGGGGTGGTGTTTCAGGGTTTAGGGCAGTGCAGTGGTGTTCGGGCAGTGTAGGGGGCGGTGCAGGGGGTGGTGTTTCAGGGTTTAGGGCAGTACAGTGGTGTTCGGGCATTGTAGGGGGTGGTGCTGGGGCTGGTGTTTCAGGGTTTAGGGCAGTGCAGTGGTGTTTGGGCAGTGTAGGGGGTTGTGCTGGGGCTGGTGTTTCAGGGTATAGGGCAGTGCAGTGGTGTTCGGGCAGTGTAGGGGGTCGTGCTGGGGCTGGTGTTTCAGGGTTTAGGGCAGTGCAGTGGTGTTCGGGCAGTGTAGGGGGTCATGCTGGGGCTGGTGTTTCAGGGTTTAGGGCAGTGCAGTGGTGTTCGGGCAGTGTAGGGGGTCTTGCTGGGGCTGGTGTTTCAGAGTCTAGGGCAGTGCAGTGGTGTTCGGGCAGTGTAGGTGGTCTTGCTGGGGCTGGTGTTTCAGGGTTTAGGGCTGTGCAGTGGTGTTCGGGCAGTGTAGGGGGTTGTGCTGGGGGTGATGTTTCAGGGTTTAGGGCAGTGCAGTGGTGTTAGGGCAGTGTAGGGGGTCGTGCTGGGGGTGGTGTTTCAGGGTTTAGGGCAGTGCAGTGGTGTTCCGGCAGTGTAGGGGTCGTGCAGGGGGTGGTGTTTCAGGGTTTAGTGCAGTGGTGTTCGGGCAGTGTAGGGGGTCGTGCTGGGGTGGTGTTTCAGGGTTTAGAGCAGTGCAGTGGTGTTCGGGCAGTGTAGGGTGTCGTGCTGAGGGGTGGTGTTTCAGGGTTTAGGGCAGTGCAGTAGTGTTTGGGCAGTGTAGGGGGTCGTGCAGGGGGTGGTGTTTCAGGGTTTAGGGCAGTGCAGTGGTGTTTGGCCAGTGTAGGTAGTCTTGCTGGGGGTGGTGTTTCAGGGTTTAGGGCAGTGCAGTAGTTTTCGGGCAGTGTAGGCGGTCGTGCTGGGGCTGGTGTTTCAGTGTTTAGGGCAGTGCAGTGGTGTTCGGGCAGTGTACGGGGTTGTGCTGGGGCTGGTGTTTCAGGGTTTAGGGCAGTGCAGTGGTGTGCGGGCAGTGTACGGGGTCGTGCTGGGGCTGGTGTTTCAGGGTTTAGGGCAGTGCAGTGGTGTTCGGGCAGTGTAGGGGGTCATGCTGAGGGTGGTGTTTCAGGGTTTAGGGCAGTGCAGTGGTGTTCGGGCAGTGTAGGGGGTCGTGCTGGGGCTGGTGTTTCAGGGTTTAGGGCAGTGCAGTGGTGTTCGGGCAGTGTAGTGGGTCGTGCTGGGGCTGGTGTTTCAGGGTTTTGGGCAGAGCAGTGGTGTTCGGGCAGTGTAGGGGGTGGTGTTTCAGGGTTTAGGGCAGTGCAGTGGTGTTCGGGCAGTGTAGGGGTCTTGCTGGGGGTGGTGTTTCAGGGTTTAGGGCAGTGCAGTGGTGTTCGGGCAGTGTAGGGGGTCTTGCTGGGGGTGGTGTTTCAGGGTTTAGGGCAGTGGTGTTCGGGCAGTGTAGGGGGTCTTGCTGGGGGTGATGTTTCAGGGTTTAGGGCAGTGCAGTGGTGTTCGGGCAGTGTAGGGGGTCTTGCTGGGGGTAGTGTTTCAGGGTTTAAGGCGGTGCAGTGGTGTTCGTGCAGTGTAGGGGGTCGTGCTGGGGGTGGTGTTTCAGGATTTAGGGCAGTGCAGTAGTGTTCAGGCAGTGTAGGGGGTCATGCAGGGGGTGGTGTTTCAGGGTTTAGGGCAGTGCAGTGGTGTTCTGGCAGTGTAGGGGGTCATGCTGGGGGTGGGGTTTCAGGGTTTAGGGCAGTACAGTGGTGTTCGGGCAGTGTAGGGGTTCGTGCAGGGGTGGTGTTTCAGGGTTTAGGGCAGTGCAGTGGTGTTCGGGCAGTGTAGGGGGTCGTGCTGGGGCTGGTGTTTCAGGGTTTAGGGCAGTGCAGTGGTGTTCGGGCAGTGTAGGGGTCTTGCTGGGGGTAGTGTTTCAGGGTTTAGGGCAGTGCAGTGGTGTTCGTGCAGTATAGGGGGTCGTGCTGGGGATGGTGTTTCTGGGTTTAGGGCAGTGCAGTAGTGTTCGAGCAGTGTAGGGGTTGTGCAGGGGTGGTGTTTCAGGGTTTAGTGCAGTGGTGTTCGGGCAGTGTAGGGGGTCGCGCTGGGGGTGGTGTTTCAGGGTTTAGGGCAGTGCAGTGGTGTTCGGGCAGTGTAGGGTGTTGTGCTGGGGCTGGTGTTTCAGGGTTCAGGGCAGTGCAGTGGTGTTCAGGCAGTGTAGGGGGTCGTGCTGAGGCTGGTGTTTCGCGGTTTAGGGCAGTGCAATGGTGTTCGGGCAGTGTAGGGGGTCGTGCTGGGGCTGGTGTTTCAGGGTTTAGGGCAGTGCAGTGGTGTTCGGGCAGTGTAGGCGGTCGTGCTGGGGCTGGTGTTTCAGGGTTTAGGGCAGTGCAGTGGTGTTCGGGCAGTGTAGGGGTCATGCTGGGGCTGGTGTTTCAGGGTTTAGGGCAGTGCAGTGGTGCTCGGGCAGTGTAGGGGGTCGTGCTGGGGGTGATGTTTCAGGGTTTAGGGTAGTGCAGTGGTGTTCGGGCAGTGTAGGGGTCGTGCAGGGGCTGTTGTTTCAAGGTTTAGGGCAGTGCAGTGGTGTTCGGGCAGTGTAGGGGTCGTGCTGGGGCTGGTGTTTCAGGGTTTTGGGCAGAGCAGTGGTGTTCGGGCAGTGTAGGGGGTCATGCTGGGGGTAGTGTTTCAGGGTTTAGGGCAGTGCAGTGGTGTTCGGGCAGTGTAGGGGGTCGTGCTGGGGGTGGTGTTTCAGGGTTTAGGTCAGTGGTGTTCGGGCAGTGTAGGGCGTCTGCCTGGGGGTGATGTTTCAGGGTTTAGGACAGTGCAGTGGTGTTCGGGCAGTGTAGGGGGTCTTGCTGGGGGTAGTGTTTCAGGGTTTAGGGCAGTGCAGTGGTGTTCGGGCAGTGTAGGGGTCATGCTGGGGGTAGTGTTTCAGGGTTTAGGGCAGTGCAGTGGTGTTCGGGCAGTGTAGGGGGTCATGCTGGGGGTGGTGTTTCAGGGTTTAGGGCAGTGCAGTGGTGTTCGGGCAGTGTAGGGGGTCATGAAGGGGTGGTGTTTTAGGGTTTAGGGCAGTGCAGTGGTGTTCGGGCAGTGTAGGGGTCGTGCTAGGGGTGGTGTTTCAGGGTTTAGGGCAGTGCAGTGGTGTTCGGGCAGTGTAGGGGGTCATGCAGGGGCTGGTGTTTCAGGGTTTAGGGCAGTGCAGTGGTGTTCGGGCAGTGTAGGGGTCGTGCTGGGGTAGTGTTTTAGGGTTTAGGGTAGTGCAGTGGTTCTTGTGTAGTGTAGGGGGTCGTGCTGGGGGTAGAGTTTTAGGGTTTAGGGTAGTGCAGTGGTGTTTGTGTAGTGTAGGGGTCATGTTTTAGGGTAGTGCAGTGGTGTTTGGGTAGTGTAGGGGGTCGTGCTGGGGGTAGTGTTTTAGGGTTTAGGGTAGTGCAGTGGTGTTTGTGTAGTGTAGGGGGTCGTGCTGGGGGTAGTGTTTTAGGGTTTAGGGTAGTGCAGTGGTGCTTGTGTAGTGTAGGAGGTCGTGCTGGGGTAGTGTTTTAGGGTTTAGGGTAGTGCAGTGGTGTTTGTGTAGTGTAGGGGTCATGTTTTAGGGTAGTGCAGTGGTGTTTGGGTAGTGTAGGGGTCGTGCTGGTGGTAGTGTTTTAGGATTTAGGTTAGTGCAGTGGTGTTTGGGTAGTGTAGGGGGTCGTGCTGGGGGTAGTGTTTTAGGGTTTAGGATAGTGCAGTGGTGCTTGTGTAGTGTAGGGGGTCGTGCTGGGGGTAGTGTTTTAGGGTTTAAGGTAGTGCAGTGGTGTTTTTGTAGTGTAGGGGGTCATGGTTTAAGATGCAATGCTCCAATACCTGACCAGTCTGCACTACATAAAACTGCAAAAAAACTAAAAATAAAAAGTGTTTTGCACACTTTTGTCATTGGGCTATATGTGGGCTACATCTGGGTAATATTTGTGCTACATTTGGGCTCTTTTTTCACTGGTGGCCATCTTGGAAGACTTCTTTGTTATGAAGTTTCCTAATTTCTTCATTTACTGCAGTCTCCTCAGTAGGAAATGCTTTCAGTTTTTACTTTGATTCCATCAAGAAGGCATTCAGATGTCTCACATCTGCCATAAATTCAGAATGTTAGCACTCTAGTTGCTCATTAGATCACTGGAGTAAAGCTACTGCTCACCAGGGAGTTAACTGGTAGTCTGCTGCTGGTATTGAAAGTGATTGTTTCAGTCTGCATGTCAGAATTTTCTAATGAAATAGAAGAGGATTTGAGATCTCACTTAAAACATGCCCTAATTTTTCTTTCTGCAGCACTAACCATAATTTCTATTTCAAATAGAACCCCTCATTTTGTTCCTTTTTAAATTAAATGTTTTAAGTGTTACTGGTTTATTCCAATCAAGATGGCTTCAGGTGTGCCATACTTTTGTCATAAGTAAGGCTGTTAGCGCTCTAGTTGTTCTTTAGAACACTCTGGGAAGCTGCAGTAGAACACAAAGGCATCAATTGGCAGGCTGCTCCTGTTGAAATATAACAGGAAGATATTTGAGATCACACTTGAAATATGTCCTAATTTTTCTTTCTACAGCACTAACCATAATTTCTATGACAAAATGAACCCCATCATTTTGTTCCTTTTTAAATTAAATGTTTTAAGTGTTACCAGTTTATTCCAATCAAGATGGCTTCAGGTGTGCCATACTTTTGTCATAAGTAAGGCTGTTAGCACTCTAGTTGTTCTTTAGAACACTCTGGGAAGCTGCAGTAGAACACAAAGGCATCAACTGGCAGGCTGCTCCTGTTGAAATATAACAGGAAGATATTTGAGATCACATTTGAAACATGTCCTAATTTTTCTTTCTACAGCACTAACCATAATTTCTATGACAAAATGAACCCCATCATTTTGTTCCTTTTTAAATTAAATTGTTTAAGTGTTACCAGTTTATTCCAATCAAGATGGCTTCAGGTGTGCCATACTTTTGTCATAAGTAAGGCTGTTAGCACTCTAGTTGTTCTTTAGAACACTCTGGGAAGCTGCAGTAGAACACAAAGGAATCAACTGACAGTCTCTGCCCTTGTTGGATGTACATGTTTTACTGAGAATGTCAGACTTCATTCTCACATGAGTGAGAAAGATAATGTGAATTTACAGAAAATATGCTCTCATTTTAGCTTCTGGAGCACCTTCCAAACCTCCATGGGACAAGCATGAGAAAATAGTGTTCTCTCAAACATGATTCATGATATCCCAGCAGAAGGTTTTTCACATGGTAAAATCACCTTAGAATACACCACAATTCCTAAAATTAGTATGGTACCATCAACAAACAAATTCTAATGTAACTAAAGCCTGTTATCACCCTTTATAGTTCTCCTTTTGGTGACCCTCAAAATCTTCTATTCACTACAATGCATTTCAATGAGGTACTATCATTTATATTGGTCCCAAGATGGCTGCCAGCAATTCCAGGATGAAGTGCTGACAGCCAATCAGATCTCACGATGACATGTGTGGTTAGGCTCCGCCCAGATATATATGTGACTTTACTTTTGATTTTCTCAGGAACTACTGAACGGATTTACACCATTTAAGCAAAAGGCACGACACTGAACCAAGGGCTACCTCTTTGCCAAATTTGGTGTAATTCCGTTCAGCAGTTCGGGCTGTAGCTGCGACTAAAGGTTCCTATGGAAAAATGAATGGGGAAAACGCGTTTTGGGACCCCCTTTTTCTCGGCCCCCGCTTGACGTATCACCCCGAGACTTTCAGGATAGGAGCGGACCGGAGCGCCCCAACAAGTTGGAAACGTTCGCGAAGATTCGTCAACCGGCGCCAACGTTATTTCAAATAGAATGTCGCGGATTTCCTATGGATAATAGGTTTTAACTATAACTATCTACTGGCGACCGCCAGTAGATAATATATTTTCAAACCAAGAACATCCCGATTCGGCCAAGAGCAGGGTGCTGAAGGTGTTGGTAGCTGGTGCTACGAAGAAGGGAAGCCACCTACTAACAAGCTGCAGAGGGGGACTTATAGGCAAGTCTGAGAGCTGCCAAGTGGGGGCTCATTTTGCAAGGGCCTCAGCAGCACGGGGCACAGCTGGTTTGTCACTACCCAGGCCGGGCGGGCTGGGTGCAGAGCAGGTCGATCAGCCAGGCACTGTGCGCAAAGGCGGTCTTCGCTGTCAGGAGCAAACAACTGGCAGTGAGGATTTCAGGACTGCTGGGTCACTCCTGGAGTGGGTCTGAGGGGTGCTGATGTCCCTCTATGGGTGCTTGCTTCCTGAGCAGTTGGAGTCCTGACTGGACTCTTTGTGGTCGGTCTTGGTACAGGGCGTACGGTACCCTGGGGATTGGTACTGCATGGCTCTGGTCAGCCCTGGTGCCTTCACACTCGAAAGGGAGACAGATCTGACCTTCCAGAGCACAAGTACGTCTTCCAGGTCAGTTTGCTGCGTCAGTCGGGCCGGTGAGCTGAATGCTTGTGGACCATCGAATCCAAAGTTCTGGGTTGAGGGGTGCCACCTAAATACTCAAATTAGGGGCGTTAAGGGGAGTACCAGGTAGTAGCCAATGGGCTACCTTTATTAGGGTGACTACACCCTCTATATGACCACTTCCTGTGGGAAGTGGGCCTAACCCTGACCCTGATAGCCTAATTTCCTCCAACAAAAGATGGAGGATTCTAAAAAGTGGGGTCCACATCAGCTGCCTCACTCACCTTAGAGGTGGTGCTGGCTAGGTGTGGGTTCACCTCCTAATCTAACTAATTTTCCTGCCTGTCCTCCCACCAAAAATGGGGTCAAGAGAGGGGGGTTTGGCATCTTCCACTAACTGGAGAGGCCTGGGTCACATTTCAATGGTGGCATGGCCTTTGAAGCTTCCCTCCCTGGGATGCCCATCCTGCTTGGGGGAGGTGTGAACACCTCCACCCAGAGCAGGCTTTGGTCCTGACCGCCAAGAGCGAAGGCTGTCACTTTAGGGGGGTCAGAAAGATCTCTAGTGGTGGCAGGCTGGCTGAGACTAGTCAGTGACAACACTAGTAGTTGATAGGTTTTCAGGGGAAACCTTTAAGGTGCCCTCTACATGCATTTATTAATAAATCCAGCACTGGCATCGGTGCAGGTTTATTAAGACAAGATGTTTGGTACCCATCATCTTGGGGTACAGTGACGTCATCATGGAGCTGGGGACTTCTTAATGATGAGTGTCCAGCTCATGTACTCGGTATGGCTTCCCTGTTTACTTACAATGTCTAAGAATGGGCTTAGGCATTGCAGGGTCATATCTGCTCAGGTGGATATGTCCACACATGGCCCTGACTTCGGGCTGTAAGGCCTGCTGTAGGGGTGGCTTACCTATGTCTCATGCAGTGTCTGCAGGCATGACACACAGGGCTGTGTGCCAGGACAACTGTTCGGTTTTGTCTGCAACAAGACACAACCTCCTTTGCGTGATCTTGGTGAGGGGTCCCTAGGGTGGCGCAATTCACGCTGCAGCCCTAGTGGACCCTCTTCGGTTCTAATGCCCTAGGTACCAGGGATACCATTCGCTAGGGACTTACAAGGGGCTGAAGTTGTGCCAATTGTGGAACAGTTTAGGGAAAGAACACTGGTGCTGGGGACCTGATTAGCAGGACCCCAGCACATTATCAGTCAAAGTTGCACCAGATACCAGGCAAAAAGTGTGTGGGGTACTGCAACAAAAACCCAGTTTCCAACAGGTGCTGTTCGTGATCTCATGTATCCCAAATGACATCTCTAATCACTTCATCAATCTCTCATCTCCTCTGCCCACCCCCTACACTTCTCAAACCTACTGTGCACAGTGCCTTTGTTTAGTCATCTTTTGTGGGGCAACTGCTCAAGGACTTCGACCACACACAGATGTCACTTTTTTTTCATTAACACCCAACAATACGAGTCCTCGGAACTGACTTAGCAAGTCCTTCAACCGTGCAAAGTGTGGACTGGGCACATAGTCTAGTCTTTGGACATTCTGCACCCAGTGACATCATTGATGATGTCATTTGAGAAGTGTGAGGCGTGGGGTTATGAGCAGCACAAAACAAGGCATAATTTAAGTGGCCTTGCCATAACTGGTAAATTTCAGTGCTTGTAGATTTTGCATTGTAGCCATAATTCCATTTAGTCCGTAGTTTGTTAATAGAAATAAATAAACCTTAATTTGTTATTTTATGAAGCAAAGGTTACAATAACTTTTAACTACATTTTTCAGTGATTTTGTTTTTGTTGTTTTTTCAATCACATACTATACCCAGACCTATCCCACCAAAAGCTGCTGTGCAGAGGCTCTGACCAAGCCTACTGGGCTCTGCGTCAAGCTGCCACATGGGAATAACCCATCGCATACAGCATTTGGCTGTCTGCTCTAGGGATTGTGAATGGGGCCTGTCCCTGCTCTGATATGGACATAATCACTGCACACTGACTCTCCCCATGAGCAGTGGGAGGTGAGAGCAATTCAAGGATATGCCCCTGGTGGTGGTTTTGAATACACATCCTTTACTTTGCCCTCGCTGTGCACTGAGCATCTTTTTTGCAAATAACTTACTGAATACGTGCTTCAGTATTGCACTCCTAAATTGTCAAGTGGGCAAAACTCACTGCATACAGTTTTTAACCAGAACCTTTCCACAGCCCCTTGTGGTGGCCAAGCCTGGCCGGTCACTTGCTGCACTGAGGCTAGGGCTCTGACGTTGCTACGCAGCACTGAAATAACGGACACCAGAGTCAGGATGTAAGGTGTGAGCCAAAAGACCCCGAGTGGTCTTGCTCTCATTTATTTAAGCCTTCGGGCGAGCCCGCCCTCAGGGTGCGTGCGTGTATGTGTTACAAAGAATAGTGCGGGCCGGGTGGTGCCGTCACTACATCTCTCCAAACTTTTAGATACTAAGATCTCTTGATATTGCACCTTCAGTTCTGGTACACATGGCACGCAAGTCTCTTAGTCTTTGGCTGGGGGCAGGATTCGGCCAAAGACCATACCTCTGGCTCCGGGAGATGTTTTCTATTCCTGTTGTCCCAGTGCCCCCTTTCGATGACGGGGGGTTAGCACTCGGGCTTGTCTGTTCGTCACCAGCCGGTGATCCTCCTACCGGACGTTGTGGCGCCACTGTCTGGCTGCTTCATGGGGTGCTCGGTGGAATCATTACTTCTTCCCCTTCTTCTATTCTCGTCTCTTCACCCGTTGGTGTCGGGCTGACCCCCACCTTCTTAAACCAGGACACGTTTCGGGTGACCACGCAAGACCTGTGCATGGCAGACACCATGGTTCCCTGCACGTTGATGACCTCACACACCTCCGACTCGTACGGAGTGCGATACTTCCATCCCGGGTATCGGTCTTTCACGATGACTCGGTCTCCTACTTGAATGTCCATCGGTTGTGCCCGGCACGCTTGACTTGCTTTGTCGTTTGTACCTTTTCTTTGGGCTTGTGCCGCATCCTGATCTAACTCTGGTGGATTCCAAGACGGGTCAGCAGGAATGCTGTCCCGAGGAACTTTCCTGAACAGTAGGTGCGCCGGGGCACATTGAGTTGTGCAGTGCGGTGTCTGACGGTATGCACTCAGAAACTGCTGAAGGCAGTGTTCAACATCATCGCCCTTCTCAACACCAATCCTGAGAGCCCTGTTTAGAGTCCGCATGAAACGTTCAACTTCTCCATTTGCCTGCGGCCACTGTGGCGTGATTTTTGGATGTCGAATGGCACGGGATGACAGGTACTCCTGGAACTCTCTCCCTTGGAAGGGTGGACCGTTATCTGACTTAACTTCCTCCAGAAGCCCCATCATTGCGAAGACGTGGTCAAGCACGGCCTTGACCTAAGGAAAAGCCGTCGAAGACACTACTTCCACCACAGGGAATTTTGAGCGAGTCGATGAGGACCAGGGTGCTCCGCCCGTCAGGGAACGACCCAAAGTCAATGCTAATCTGTGTCCATGGGTCAGGGCATGGAGCATCGGTGATGACCGGGTGAGGAGCAGGGTCGCTTCCAGTGATGTTGCACGAGTGGCACGAGCGGACAGCTTCCTTGACCATGGCGTCCATGCCAGGGAACCATACCTTGCTTCTGAGACGGGCTTTGGTTTTAGCTATCCCTCGGTGTCTCTGATGCGCCAGACAGACCACTCTTTCCTGAAGGCTCCTGGGGATCACTTGGGTAGTGCCACGTAGAATGATCCCATGAAGACCTTCGCTGAGCTCGCTCCGTGCTCTCCAAAGCTGTTGACGGAACAACCTTTCCCAAGGCGCTGACTCCGTCAAGAAAGTGATGCCAGCTCCGGTCTGCCAGTGTTGCTTTGACCTTGATCAGACATTCATCGGACTCAGTGGCTTTACCGATGTCCTCGAGCGTGAGAGCATTTGTGCAGGCCTCCTGCGAGATCATTCGCACAAATTCCTCCGTGTTGCCTTCATCGGCCAGGTGTCCAGGTGGAATGGAGGCGCCCGGGTGGCGCAACAGGAAATCAGCCGGGTTGTTAACCCCAGGTCGGAAGATCACGTCAAAACGGTAAGTTTGCAGTTGAACTGCCTATCTCTCGATCCTTCGGGGAGCCAACCTGGACGTGCCTGCAAAGAGAGGAACGAGAGGCTTATGGTCGGTGACCACACGAAATTCCTGTCCATATAGATAGAGATTAAAGTGCTGGCACGCCCATTTGATAGCCAGGGCTTCACGCTCTATCTGGGCGTATCTCATCTCTGTTGCTGTTAATGCTCTGCTTGCATAGGCAGTTGGGACCCACTCCATCGCCTTCGTCTCCTGCATGAGAACTGCGCCTAGCCCCACAGGGCTAGCATCCACCACCACCTCCGTGCGTCTGTTGGGCCGGAAGTACGCCATGACTTTATCGTTGATGAGGGCTTCCTTCACCGCATGGAACGCCATGTCTTCCTTTGCAGACCACACCCATTGCTGACCTGACTTCGTAAGGTTGCGAAGAGGTTCAGAGAGGGACGCCAGATTGGGGATGAACCGGCCGCAGTACGTGGCCATGCCGAGGAAACTGTGGACTTCCGTGGGTGACGTGGGTCTCGGGGCAGCACGTATGGCCACTGCTTTCTTCGGATCAACCTGTAGGCCGTCTCTGGAAAAGATGTAGCCGAAGAACTCCACCGACTCTTGGTAGAATGAGCACTTCGCTCAGTGAAGGGTGAGTCCACTTTCCGCCAGCTGTCGAAGGGTATCCCTGAGGTGTATGTGATGTTCTTCTAGCGTCTTGGCGAACACGAGGATGTCATCACTCAAGTTGATAACCCCTTGCAGTCCCGTGAGCATCTCCCTTATCGCGTTCTGAAACACCTCCGCTGCGTAGGACACCTCGAAGCTCAGCCGCTTGTAGCGACGTAGCCCCACATGAGTGGAGAAGGTCGTGATGTTTCGGCTATCTGGATGAAGCTCCAGCTGGTGGTAGCCGGCGTTGAGGTTGAGTTTCGTGAACCACTTGGCCCCGTTGAGGTCGGCCACTATATCATCCATCGTGGGTGTGAGATGGTATTCCCGCTTCACGGCTTTGTTCGGAAGGCGCATGTCCACGCAGAGCCGAATAGCACCCGGCTGTTTCGGCTTAGGGGCAACGACCAACGGAGACACCCACGGGGTGGGGCCAGACACCTTCTCAATTACGCCCAACTGCTCCAACTTTCGCAGCTCCTCCTCCACCTGAGGGCGAAGGTGGAACGGCACCCTCCTGTGTCTCAGGGCCATAGGTTTGACCGTCGGGTCGATGTGGAGTTTGAATAGTTTTCCTTTCAGGCACCCCAACCCTTCGAATAACGTGGGAAAGTCTCTGAGGATGTCTTGGGCGTGCAGGTCATGCACCTGATTAGCGAAAAAGACCAGCTCCAGGTCTTCCGCTTTGTGGCAGCTGAGTAGTGTCCCGCGTTTTCCTTTGGTGACGTGGAACTGCGTATGTAGGCGGCGCCCTTTGCTGGCGACCTCGACTTCCATGACTCCCCGTAGGGGAAGCGGCTCCGTTCCACCGTAGGTGTATATTCTGGCCTTGGAGGGAGAGAGCGGAGGTCGCGGTGACAACTGTTCATACTGATCGCTATCCATCACGTTCACCGACGCTCCGGTATCTATGAGCGCCTTTACAGAGGAGCCTGCCACGGTGATGGTGCACATGAGTGGGGGCCTCCGCTTCAGACCTTCCCGGCTCACGAACGACACGATGAAGACGTCATCGTCATCCGCACGTAGGCCAAACCCTGGCGGGGTCGTGTCTCCTTGATCCAGCAGGTTTTCCAGTGTCAGTTGCCTCACTGCCATTGTCGGCCCACGCTGCCCTGTTGTGTTCGTCCTTGCTCTACCTCCTCGGCATACCTTCGCGAAGTGGTTGAGCTTCCCGCATTGGGAGCAGGTCTTCCCCCTGGTGAAACATCTCCCCGCCGGCGGGTGATCCAAACCGCAATCGCCGCATGCGTTCCTCTGTGGCGGTTTGCCGGGCCCTCTTGGTGTCGCTGGTCGTCTCTGAATCACGTCTATTCTCTCCTCTTTTATCACGGGGGGACGGGAGGCCCCAGACTGCATGGTGGGCCGGTTGACAGCTGCCTCCATCTCGTCCGCGCGAGCGTTGGATAACTCGTGAGACCTGGCGAGTACGAGGATCTCATCCAGGGTGATACCTGGCTGCCGGAGTATCAGGCGTCGCAGCATCACTGAGCGACAACCCTGGATGACCTGCGCCCTGATCTCCTCCCTCTGGTCATGTAGCGTGCAAGAGCTCACCAGCTTCCTCAGACGGGCATAAAACACATCTATGGTTTCGGCTTCCCCTTATCGTGCTTGGCGGAGCTTGAATCGTTCGAAATTATGGTTTATTTGCGGGTCAAAGTGCCTATTAAAGGGCCGCCACCGCTTCGTCGTAGTTGTCATCCGCCCCTGTGTTAGGTAGCGTCTCGAACAAGTCGTACAATTCACCCCCTCCATAGCACATGAGGAGCGACCTTTTCACCTTCCCATCGGTCTCCCTCATGCCCACAAAGTAGTGTTCTAGGCAGCCGATCCAGGATTTCCATTGCGCCGCTGCAGTGGCCGGATCCGCAAGTTCGCTGAACAGGGGCAGGGGGGCCGCCGTGGCGTCACCGGGCTGCGGTGGTGCATGCTGGGGCGCTGGCTGGGGGCTGGCGGCTGCACCGCAAGAGCACCGTCTCTGCCTACATTAGGGACGCTCATGTCCGCTCCTTCGACAGTGGTGGGTGGCTGGGCTGGGGTCCTGACTGCTGTGGGTGTGGAGCAGGGACAGACCAGCGACCAGTTGCTCTTGCCAGTGCTTGCTGGTGATGGTAGAAAAGCAGACCGACAGGGCGCAGAGCCAATGCAGGCAGTGTAAGCAATTGCTGCCCTATGTGCTCAGAAACAGACTGGAAACCGGATCTACCAGCCAATGCCTTTGTGGAGGCGAGCAGTGAGGGAGAACTGCGTGTAGCAGGCGTTAGGCTGCTGAAGTCTGGGCAACCGACAGTAAGTGCCCTCAGTGGATGTGGCCAAATGCATGCCAAGCCTTCCAGAAGCAGGGGGCGTGCGCGTGGGAGCGCTGTACCGCTACGGGCAGTGTCTTGCCAAGCGCTGTGTAAAGACGGCTGCACTGTTCACCCGCCGGCCGCAGGCTCGACCACGTGACTGTGGGATCGCTGAGCGGGTCCGGAACGGGCCTTGAAGATGCTGGGGGCCGGGGGCTCGACCACGCGGTGGCGGGAGCGCCGCACCCGGCAGGGGCACGCGCAGTGCTGGAGCGGCCTCACCTCATACGCGCGGCTCCAGGCGCCTGCAACGGCAGCTCCGATCGTGTCCGGCTGGGTCTCCTAACCAGGGCGGGGCAGCAGGCAGCCACGCAGTGCGGGGTGGGCACCCGCGGAGACTGCACACGCCCGTACACACACGACCTGGCCCAGCCACGCAGCGTGGGATGGGCACCCGCTGGGCTGTACATTCGGGCTCCGGTGACTGGATTCTTTTCCGCCTCACCAACGGCTGGGACGGTGACGACGTGCCGTGATCCGCGGCACCGTGGAGGCTGGTGGAGCAGGTGAGGCGCGGCAGAGGCATGGGTGTGACCCGCCTCGTTGCCAATGTGGTGACCAAGCCTGGCCGGTCACTCGCTGTGCTGAGGCTAGGCCTCTGACGTTGCTACGCAGCACTGAAATAACAGACACCAGAGTCAGGATGTAAGGTGTGAGCCAAAAGACCCCGAGCGGTCTTGCTCTCATTTATTTAAACCTTCGGGCGAGCCCGCCCTCAGGGTGCGTGCGTGTATGTGTTACAAAGTATAGTGCGGGCCGGGTAGCGCCGTCACTACACCCCTGTCCAACCCAAATCAGCTGTTCATGCCCATCAGATATTCACAGTGGCCTAAGGGTGACGGGCCTGCACCAAGTCCTTACCCCACCCAATCCAGCTACACACGGCCTTGACATACACAATGACCCCTTCAGCAGGGCTTAACCTTTTGATCAAGCCCTATACCTAGTCTCCATCCAGTCAAACCTGCTTTGGACTAGCGTTCAGCGAAGCAAGAAAGCACCATACGGAGGACCTAACTTAGGACAAGGCCTTCATATAGGCCTCATTCCATCCAAACAGTTGCACGTGGCCTAAGGCAGGCCCTATTGTGGTACTCGTCCCATTCAATCCAGCTGTCACGGCCATCAGTCGTGCTTGCCAGCAGGCTTTGGATGGGGGCATCAGCCTCTTGGTTCAGGGACTAGCCTGTAGCCAGGCCTGCAGCTAGCCATGTCCCATCAAAAGGAGCTCCACGTGAACTTCGGAAGCGCTCAGTGAACTCCTGATACAGACTTCCGTCATGCGCAGTGGCCTCAGGGTACAGGCCGGGTTTATGAGTAGACCCTGTGCCCTCCCGGCCCCATCCCTTACAAAAATCCATGTTTGTTTTAGCCAGCACATTTACAACTGCTCTAAAATTATTTAACGTTTGATTTCACTGACAGCGCCATAGGCACACGTTACTCTCTGATTGTCTGGAAACTATAATGCTTCTCTTTGGGCACAGCCTCGGGGAGCAGGGCGTGACCTACGACCTCGCCCCGTCTCAAAAATATAATATATCTCTTTGGGTGCTAACACATATCTGCAAATGTAGGCAAGCACTGAAATAATGTCAGTTTGTTTTTAGGATAATTTCCAGTGCCTTTACCTGCATTTACAGTAGCTTCCCATGGGTGCTTATTTCACAAACAAACACTGTTACCTTTCTGGCTGTCCTGCTGGTCATCGTTCTAAGCAAATTGTTGAGTTCGATCCTGTATGTGCAGAAAATAAATGACATCCAGTAACACAAGTGTGTTCTTGTTGGGTAATATTTCTTTTCGCCTTTAGCTGAGGCGAGGTTGGGCAATCGTAAACCATTCTAAGTTGATTGAAAGCCATGTGCATCTTATAACAGCTTTTAATTAGGCGGGCTGCATTAAAATCGAGCTAATGTTATAAATGAATCATCACTCCCCGGCTTCTTTTTGGAGCTTCACTTGTTTTCTGCCTGAGATCCTATCCAAGGATAGGAAGAGCATCAAGGTCAACATCACGAGTATTCTTTTCTGGTGACAGAGCAGAAAGTAACTTTGAAGTACCGAGAAAGATGCTCCAAATTGTTTGCATAATTCATGTGGGCTATAAATCATGCAAAACATGCACACATTAAAAAAGAAACCTCTGCATAATCAAATCATTCCCTGGTGCAACCTGCATAACGACGATTTAGCCATTCTCCGAAGTGTATCATTTGGAAAGGTAGGGCTCCCGCAAAAAAAGACAAAGTGGCTGTTATTGTACAGGATGTTGTACTGAACTATACTGGAGGGTAAACTGTGCTTAACAATAACATTTGGTAAATCGGATTTGGTTCAACCCTATAGAATGCGCAAGCTTAACGTAGTCGAGGTGCAGAGCAGGAATGTCGAAAGTCAATTTAATATATTCGTTTTCTTATCGGAACTGCAACTAATAACCGATGAAATATAGACATGTTTACCCCTCCAAGACAAACACAGAGCCCATCCGCACTTCAGATCAAACAAAAACTTAACACTATCCCAAAACTGAATTGCATCCTTGTTTCCGTGTGTATACTTGCCTAGTTACAAACCTAAATTCATCGAGTAACTAGTGTTACTTCCCAGTGCTTAACAGACACATTTTGCCACGTTTTGAACAATTATGTACGCTTAACACGGAATGCTACTTCTAAATACACAGGGCCTCATATACAATGAGGCTGCGCCACTGGAGCATCACTTTTTGCGCTGCTCCGGTGGCGCAAGGGTCTGATCCATATTTTCTGGGCAGCACTAAGCCACTTTGCGTGGTTTAATGCGGCCATGTAAATGTTCCAAGGGGCATGCAATGGGTGTTGCTGTGGACATTACCAGCAACACCCATGGCTTTTTGATACTGCCCCAGATTTACGAGGAATCGTAACTCTGAGGGAACGCCAAAAACGTACGCCTCCCCAGGGGAGGCATAAGGGAGGTGCAACGAGGAGAAATACCTTTATTTCTCTTTGCTTTTCCTTTTTCTATGTGTGCTGTATTCAGCCATTTTCTTTTGCCATAGGCCAGTGCAGCAGGAATGCCTGCAGCGCTGCCCTATGGCAAAATCTTGTAAATAAGGCTTATTTACAAGCCCACTGTGCCGCTGGTGCGTCACTGTTTTTGGTGGACCGATGGCGCAATGCGCTTGCCCATATTTACAGGGCCACATAAAGTCACCCTGCATGACTTTTCAGGGCCTTGTAAATATGGGCCCCTTTCACGGATTACTCTGCGTGAAAGGGGCATTCCATGGGTGTTGCGTGGGTGTTCCCACGCAACATCCATGAAAACCTGACATATTCCCAGATTTACAAAGTGTTATTACATAGAAGAAGCAAAATGCCATTAATTATTGTTTTTGTGCAGGAAGGTGCCCCTTTCTTTCTGCACAACAACAATCACCCCTGCAATGCAGGCCCCCTTGCACCATGGCACAAGGGTGTCTGCATTGGCGCACGGCTGCTGTTTGTGCACTGACACAGGGGAGCAAGACAGAAATGTGTAGTATGTTGTAGATACGGAGCATTCCAGCCCTTTTATTTTGACGCACGACAGCGCAGCAGGAAGGCTTGCTGAGCTGCAGTGCGCCAAAATATAGTAAATGAGGCCCACAATACATGGACCTAACCACCAAAAACGTGTGGTCTCCTTCTCTCTCTCTCTCTCTCTCTCTCTATCTATGTCTCTAACACCCTCCTTCCCTGCCAACCTCCTGCTCCCTCCCCAACGCCATTTACCTCATACCACCCTCTCTGTCTCTCAAACAGTGTAAGTCACAGAGTAGTTCTGTGCCAAAGTAGAGGAATGGGGCACATGGGAAGTCTTGCCATGTTCAGATTACATAAATAGTAAGGATACTATATTTAATGAAATACGTACAGGCAAATGACCCTCCATTCCACGTACATTCCACCTTGGGCCCTCCGCAAGGCCGCATAGCTCATATCCTGCACCACAACACTGCACGTAGGGACTTATTTACAATCTCATTCTGCTGCCGGTACGTCACTTTTTCCCCATGTTAAAAGTGACGCACACTTTGGTGACAGGGGCTTGTAAATAAGCCCCGTAATGTTTTGCAGTGTTGGGGTACTTATGCAGTGCAGTTATTTAATCCATGTAACCTCGAGAACATCTTTAATACTGCCTGAACATATTTATCAGGAAACAGTATTCAGATGTAGGAAGTATTACGTTTCACCAAAGACTAAATAATTTGGTTCTAGACTGATGCCCTCAGGAAGAGACCTCCCAGAGAAGAAGCCCACATGGAGTTTATGAGGCCTCTTCTATTGGTGTATAATATGCAGGCACTTGCAGGCATTGATAGAATGGCCTACAGGGAAAACAGCTTATTGCCTTGTAGACTGAGTGCTGGGAGTTGCGTTCAGGACTGAATGGGAGCTGAAGCTATTCAGCCTTAAAAGCAGCCTTGTGTGAATGTTGCTCAGTCCTTGCCCAAGCCATACAAGCCCACACTCAAACAGTAGGGTTTCACAGGCAGGTTGGAATACTTAGCTACCTGTAAACCATGGTGCATTCTTTTTCTCTACAGAGTTTGTACATTTCTGCACATGCACTTTAGAGAGCATGCTGGTGCAGTAGCGGTCCGTGGTAGGAGTGCCGGCCGGGCTGTGACGTGGGGTGGGGGAGGGGCAGGGTGGGGGGTAGTAAACCACGGATTACGGCCGAATACAGGTAAGTAAACATTTAAATAAATAAAACGAATTTCGTTGCGCGCACTGCATTGCATTTGGCGATGCAGCGCTCACAACGAAATTCGTTTTATTTATTTAAATGTTTACTTACCTGTATTCGGCGGTAATCCGTGGTTTACTACCCCCCACCCTGCCCCTCCCCCACCCCACGTCACCGCCCGGCCGGCACTCCTACCACGGACCGCTACTGTGCTGGTGGATGGTGGTAGAAGCGCCCTGTGGTATACAGGATTATAGTGTATTGCAGGAATGGGCTACCCCTCTCAGGTTCCCTTCCTCCCAATCACTAGCTTTTAGTGTGCTGTCTCTGTGGCTTGTATTTTGTGCATGCACCAGGAGGCGTCACGGTCCAGAAGAAGACTGAACCACAGATAAATTAGGGTAAAGCTGTGGTGGTGGACATGCAGTGATGAAAACCACAGTTGACTAGTGGTCCGAAAAATGTCCAGTCTAAAATCAAGCTAATTCTTTGCCATCAGTGGGATATTTTATGTATCATAGAAACTTGGGTCCTTCTTCTTGAATAAGTCCACCATCCAAACAGCCACCAGCTTCCCCTCGGGGTAAGGAAAAATATATACAGAAGGTAAGTAACACTCCTCTTACTTCCCGAATTTACCCAGTGCGTTTTAGTGTGATTATAGTAAGAGGATCGCACTAAAACCACAACGCTATCTCAACCACGGACTAGGGAATAGCTCAAGATTTCTTGATAGACCTAAATAGATGAATAGATTAACCTACAAAGAATAAGCAAAATCTATTCAGTTTAGCCCTCTTTCTTGTGAACAAGATCCAAAAGCCTCTGAAGTTGGTCTAGGAACATGCAAATAATAACCTCAACCCTCTACATTGTACCTATTGAACACATTTCAGTTACGGTATTTGAGATCTGTATTTAAAAGTTGAAAAGTGTCATCTGAGGCAACTGATAAACATGAGAGGACACCAACTTCATAATGTTATTCCTTGTCTATCTACAATGCCTAAGATTTCAAGAAATTCTTATTCCGTCAAACTAGTTAAGAGAGAATCTGCTTCATCATTTCCAAGTTAAAACCCATTTTGGCCTGTATCTGGTAGGGCACTAATAACGCAAACCCAACTTTTCTCCTTTACTAACTTTCATAATTCATATCTCGTTTCCAGTAGATGACATGTTCTCTTTCATCAAGAAAATAAAGTTAAACTACATTTGAACAATCCTCACTTAAACCAAGGCCCCTGCAAGCTCCAGACTAACTGCCCTTTTCTGCACCATCAGGAAGGTAACTGAAAAAGCCATACTCAACCACAGACTCACTTGAATGTTTGCAAACTACTGGACCCCCAAAAAGCTTGGTTTTGGCCAGGGTTTAAATGTAATCTTCAATGTTATTGGCTGGGAATGTTCTACTTTAAATAACAGAAAAGGGAAAAATAACAGTGACAAACTTCCTAACTCTACATGCTATATTTAAGATGGTGGATAAACTCCTATAAGTCCATAACCTAGCTGCTAACATCTCTGCCAATACCATTAATTGTTTGGCTCTTTTATGTCTATATGGAAGCATCCAGTAAAAACAGGAACTTTCACCTCCTCTCACACAATGGTCTTCACTTTTTCCCAGCACAATTTAAGGCATGTTCGTTGGCTTTCTTCAGTCCCACTTTAGGATTCAGATGGTATGTTGGGTCCTTTATTGACTACACAGAGAAACAACTACAGTTTAATAGTTTCCTGAATCAATACAAACACTTTAGCAATGGTGTACTTCAAATTTTGAGCTGAATGGACTCAAGCTGGCTATAGTTAAATGGTACAGAAAGTGAAGTAATCTTCATTTTTCCTACTAAAATCATAACCTGCTGTCTTGCTAAATTTATTTTCCATATTCATTAAATCTGACTGTAAACCTCTTCTGTCAATGTAATCACAAGAATGAGTATGGCAGCGCAAAGAACGAAGAAAGAGAAATAGAAAGTTGACTGTTTCTTAATCTTAAAGAAATGGTCTACTGTCCAGAGTATAGACATCACAGGATTTCTGCCGAGCTTTAGAAAACAGCCATCCTTTATGGAAGAGGAAACCCCACACACGTAATACTGTCAAGCTTCATCATCGGCATCCTCTCCCCACCCTGGTAGGTCAGTGCCACCAGGGCGGACTCTGCCTCCTTGAAGACTTTAAGGAAGGAGGGAGTTCTTAGATAAAAACTATAGGACAAGGCGGGATCCAGACAAACTAAAAATACCTTGAGGTTCGTCTGTATTTAACCTTCATTGGAGAGCACCCCAGGTATGTCTAAAAATGAGAACAAGCGGGTACACAGAGGACAATGACTCTGACCCGACTTTTATCTGCCAACATGTTTCTGCCCACCAATTCTAGCCTAACAGGTCTGGGGCATTCTTCAGGGCTTTTGGATCCCTTTACTAACTTCAGGGGCTCTAACAGCCAAATAGACAATTTTTGCTATTGTATGGAAACTGCTGATAGCCCAGGTGAATCCTACCTAAAACTGGAACCATGTAAGTACATTAACCTATTCGGAAAGGATTAACAAAAGATACATGACATTAAAAGTTTTTAAAACACAGCTTTTCTACATTAGCATATGCCTGGTTCTTGCATTCATAACGTGGGCATGCAATTGCACTGTCACTGCAAATCACTGCAAACTAACTCGTGTGATGAGAGGGAGGCGTGGCAAGTAGCCCAAGATCGCGGTCGCATTAGCGACGAGCTCCCGGACCCGGGCAAAGAATCCGTCCAATATCCCCTTATAATCCGGGGAGGAAGTGCCGCTGAACTGCACCGGAGCACCACCTGCCGACTGAGTGCTCTTCAATGTCAGGTTTGGCCGGCGGGGAAGTGACGAAGCACGGGCAGGCGAAGACTGCTCGATCCCCTATGCAGAGTTGAGGCCTGAATGGACTCTACGCTGAGCAGTGGCACCCGACTACGCCTGGCCCTGGAGGGGGAGAGGGACTGCCCGAGCACAAGCGGAACTGGCTTAGGCCTACCGACTACAGAAGGGTGCAAGTGCGGCTGTGCTGCGGCCGCGATGACTGTGTGCATCGGCTGGTCAGCCCGCTGATTGCTGGGACTATCGGAGCCCTGAGGAGAGGTCTATAGCCAGGGGACCGGACCTGATGCTCTTGGCCTGCAGGAAGCTGCACCCGTACCGAGGGGTGGACCCACCATGTTGGCAGGCCCCGGCGTCGCTGCTGCCGTCCAGCTGTACCAGATGACTGGGTCAGGGGTGACTGGGCCGGACCCGACCTGACCCAACCCAACCCCCGTGGCCCCACGGGGGCTGCACACACCCCGTTGAGTGGAGCGGCTTTGCCGACAGCTCCCACTCCTGCTCCTGGGAGGAAGGTAAGGGCCAGGATCCCTGCACGGTGTTGCTCCTTTCCCCGGCTGGCCCTGGAGACAGCTTGCATGATAGGGGGCGCCCCGGCGGCCGGGAGGCAGCGAGAGGGACTACGCGTGGGGTGGGCCCTGAGAGAGGACTTGGAAAGTAAAGCCCCCCCCACTGGGGGAGGCCTACACGAGAGCCATCACACCAGCTCCCTTTCTCTCATCTTAAACACTGCACCCCTGTCGGGGCTTGGGGCGAGAGAGGCCCCCCTCCACTGCAATTACCCATCATAACTGTGCTTAATCAGCCAGATAGAAGCAAAGGGCCCCGCAATTGTTCTGCTTGGAATTAGAGCAAATACCCGCACAACATTTTCCCACCACCAGGAACTAGCACTCAAGGTCCCCTTGGAACTCATTAACTGACCTATTGACTGTAGTGCAGAGTGATTAACACCACTCCATTGCCCATAACAGGAACTGTGTACTGGAAACCAGCCCATCCATACATTTCTTGCTGTCAATACTACCTGACTCAATCCCTATACTGTTGTGTGCCCAGCTATTTGGAAGAGTGACCATAACCATTAGTCCTTATTATAGAGGCCCATCATTACCTCCACAATAATCCTCCGCAGGCGGGCCACACCTGTTATCTGGCTATCAGTGTTTCATTCCCCGTGGCCTGCACCCAATGTATATCGGCCTGTTTTCAACCATGGGGCGCACAAGACCCAAGGCAGGGACGCCATTAGCAAGGGTTCGTTCTCAGTCTTCACCTTCAGAAGCCTCCTCTATTCGCTCCGTACCAGGGGCCACTGATGCACTAAAAACTCCATGGATAAACTGGACATGATCCTAGTGGAGATTCGTGAGTCCAGAGCAGCTATGGCACAACAATTGGGGGCGATCTCCACCGAACTTAGCCTACTAAAAGATGACCATCGGAAATTATCAGATTGAGTCAAGGCTACTGAAGTGACAGTGGACACACTGACTCCTAATTTAAAAGATCATTCCGCACAACTACTACAATTGCGCCAACAGATGGAGAATCTCCAGCTGGTGATGCAGAGGGGCGGTCTCGCCGGAACAACTTGCGCATAGTGGGTCTCCCTGAAGGTTCAGAGGGCCCGCAGCCTACGCTCTTCATCGAAGACTGGCTTAGAACTAAGGTGGCTCCCACGGGGCTGTCAGCTCTCTTTACAGTGGAACGAGTTCACCGAGTGCCTGTTAAAAAAACAATCCCTGGCACAAATCCACTCCGATCATAGCAAGAATTGTGAACTTCAGAGATCGCAATCTGATCTTGCAAGCCGCCTGTGATAATGGCCCTCTTATGATCAACAATACTAAAGTCTTGCTATTTCCTGATTTTACTCTGGCAGTACAACGGAGACGCTCTTCGTTCCAGGACATCAAAACCCGCCTCCGTGCTGCAGGCCTCACCTTCGTGCTCCTCTTTCTGGCCAAGTTGAAAATCCTCCACAAACAGTGCTCTCACTTCTTTGAAACGCCAGAAAGTGCATGGGACTGAATGGAAAGTCATTTGTCTGACGCTACTAGGGGTGATCACCGCGTGCATTCACAGCTGAAATCATAAAGACCCCCGTGTAGGCGCAGAAGAGGACTAACTACTAAAGACAGTCTCGCCGGGGGTCCATCCCCTAAGCTGGCTTTGGAGGGCAGACAGGAAGCACTCTGCTAGGCATCGACTCTGTGGTCCACCCGCCCACCCATCAGCTCCAGTTCCTCACAGGTGAAATGAATGAAATGAAATGAAATTAAATGAAATGAAATTTGAAACTTGTAAAGCGCACTTATACCCCCAAAGGGGTGTCCTGGCGCTGTACGCATACCGCTGTGGAACCCTTCCTGGCTTTTCCCTGTGAAATGTCCACTCCTGGGCACCCCCAGGGTGAAGCCAGGCATCCCAGCGCTGTTGGGGCCGTTGTGGAGATTAAGCAAGCTATTGCCCAGAGTTGCAGAGTGGGACCCATGATTAGAATAGGCACCGAGGCGAAAATTATCAGGTCCGAGGAAATTGAGCCCAAGACCCGCCGAGGCTGGAATTGAACCCTGGTCCCGGGCCAGATCTCTGCATCAGGGTCTGCCGCTCTAACCATTGAGCCACACTTCTCCACCATTGGACTCAGAATCCGGGGGCAGCATCACTTTATTCCCCACTGTGTCCCCACAATTAAGCAATGACCATCTGAACTAAGGTTTTATGTGCTGTCCCCCCCTTATATTACAGTTATTCACTGTTGATTCCTCTTTTTGCGGGAGGGGGGTGGATGGGAGGTAGCAGCACCTATGGATTTTATACAGTGGCGCTGTACAGTAAATAATAGAGTGAACTTGCATAGGCCGATGTAATCCAGAACTTATAATTGTTTTTTACAGCGGTGCCTCCTCACTCTTTATGGTGTCATCATATTGCAAACAAAGGGGTGTTATAAAATGCAATTAGATCTCCACCTGAAATCTAATTCTCGCGAGATGCGGCAGTGTGGATATGTGCTGGGGTCCCATTTGTAGTTATAGAATCCAAGATCGATGGCCAAGGCAGATATGTGCTACTGAATGGCACATTGGATGGGGAACGGATTGTGCTAGGCTCTGTATATGCGTCCAACTCTAATCACAAGGCCTTCCTGTCCCATCTGACGGTCGCCCTGGTGGACTGGGCATGCTATCCCTAGCTAATAGGTAATGATTTAAATGCGGTCCTTGATATAGGGCTAGAACGGTCACACCCACCACTCCCGGGTACAGCAGTAATGCACCAGGCCAAGGTCCTACACCAGTGGGTTACAGGGTGGAATCTAGACGATGTCTGGTGAGTCAAAAACAATGGCATGCGAGAATACCCCTTTTATTCCCATCCCCATTGCCATCCATTCCTGCCTGGACAGATTTCTGTGTAGACCCACCCTGCTCCCAGCTACGATGCATACCACCTACTTGGGCAAGACTATCTCAGACCACAACCCACTTTACCTTCCCCGATTGTAACGTGGCGTATGCAACACCAGCTTTTAGAAGATTCCGTATTCAGAACCACAATAGCCTTATTTAAGGCCTTATTACTCGCTTTTAGAGCTACCAGAGATAGTGGACCTGACTATCTGAGGCTCAGACTTCGGAAATACCACCAAAATAGGACTCTGCGCTCGAACTCTCAGTTTCTTCTCTGCTCCCCTTCCTACTGCAAAGCCAGGATGGGAGGGCGCGCCTTTGCAGTTAAAACTGCCGCTCTTTGGAATGCGATGCCGCTCTACTTGCGCAAAACTGAATCTGAAACCACTTTTAGGAGTGCTCTGAAAACCTGGCTTTTTGATCTCCCTTAGTCTGCCTTTCCACTCTTTATCTTCCCTTGTCTCTGTGTAGCGCCGGGACACCGCCGTTGGTGGTAGCCGTGCGCTTTATAAATGTCTTGGTATGGTATGGTATAGCTAATACAATCACCTCCTACTTTTCTGAAAACACGGGCACGGCCACGACGCAATAGGTCAAATGGGAGGCTTTCAAGGCAACGATTTGCGGAGTCTCAATGAGCGCAGTAGTGGTAGCCCGGCAAGAGGTCTCCCGTGACATTGCAGGCCTTAGAGGTAGATGCCCAGGATAACGCACTGGAGGATGGAAAGCTCCGGGATGCCAGGGTGAAATATGCAGAACTACTAGAGCGGCTGCGACTAATTGACCTAAAGGCCTACACCCAGCGGACGCATGCAGACGCAGACAGAGCTGGCACATTATTGGCTCGTATAATACGACCACAACTCTCTCTCACACCCATACTATCTGTCATCACCCCTAATCACGGGCTAGTGTCTACACAAATCGATGTCAATACGGCGTTTTATGATTACTACACGGAGTTATACACCGCCCCACCCCTTCTCCCTTCGGAATCAATAGGCGACTTTCTAGCAGCGGTACCCCTTCCTGCGCTTTCTGATATGGATGTTGAAGCCCTGGCGTCTCCTATCACAAAAACAGAGATCCATGGAGCCATTAAGGAACTAACTCGCAACAAAGTACCGGGTTTGGACAGTTTTCCCATAGAATTTTACTCTACATTTGCCTCACAACTAGTACCAATGTTGTTACAATTATATGTAATGTCCCTAGCAGAGGGAACCCTACCCCCCACTGTTAGAGAAGCAATAGTGACCTCATTATTAAAAGTCGATAAACCCCCCACTGAACTTTCCTCCTATAGACCCTTATCAATCCTAAATACGGAATATAAGATCATTAGTAAAATACTGGCCTCCAGCCTCCTTCCCTTGCTCCCTGAACTAATACACTCAAACCAAAGCGGCTTTATACCCCGTCGAATCACCTCCTTAAATATACACTGCCTCTTCAGCTTAATTGACACAGCCAGAGACCAATTCCCATATGCCGGATGTCTGTCCTTGGATATTCGGCAAGCCTTTGATACCCTAGGATGGCACTACATGCTTGCAGCATTGAGAAAATACTGGATTCCCCCTGAATATTGCAGCTGGGTAGAGTTGCTCTACACAATGCCCACAGCTAGAGCGAAAACTGGTCACAACATCTCAGGATACACTAAAAGGGAATCTACTTCGCACAATTAACTCCCTAAAATCGCAGGTGGCCTTCTGGGTCAAATTGCCATTATCCATGGCGGGATGACTGGCAGTGGCCAAGATGGTGATGTTGCCAAGACTATTATATCATTTTGTCAATTTTCCAATTGTGTTCTCTGCATGAGTATTTAAACTCTTAGACCCATTATTGGTAGGCCTGATATGGGGTTTGGGTTGCTGTCGGATTAGTCTCTCTAAACTACAATTACCAGCGACCAGAGGCGGTATGGGACCCCCAGACTTTAAAGAGTATTGTATAGCTGCGCAGCTACAGTGGTTTGCATACTGGCTAGCTGGTCACAATTTGTTCGAATAAGTTACACAGCAGCACGACTGCGTCTAGGAACACTCCAAGCCTTGTGCTGCCCAGACTCAACGAGATTGAGGGCAGGCCGCTTACTTCTCCAGACAGCCATACACTACTGGAAGGTAGCACTAAAATACACTAACATGCCCACCCCATGCACACCGAACATTCCACTCTGTGGACTACCTACCCCACAGGGAATTTTAACGGCCCGCAGACTGACCACCTGGGAAAGTGCTGTAGTCATGACAGTGGGCTCTCTTTTGCAGACGGAACCCTAATGCCGCATGCAGAGTTCATGCACACCCATGGAGCATCTATTACATTGTTTTTGATCCATGCTAGTCTACTACACTATCCCCGGCGGCACTGGGTAGTGGAGAACCAAGAACCTCCCACATTTGAACTACTATGTGTACTGCACACAATGGGGCACAGGAGTCATTTGATAAGATGGCTGTGTAGGGGCCTGAGGGAACACCTATCAATCTCGTTGCTCCCATTAAAGCAGAAATGGGAGGCTGATATAGCAAGAGACCTGACTGACAAAGAATGGGCCACCATTCTCGAGCATCCTAAATGTGTCTCTCGTAATACCCGGTTCAAGTTTATACAGCTCTCAATCCAGCACAGAGCATATTTAACGCCACATAGAGTGCATGCCATGTACCCTGCTGCCATCTCAGAATGCCCCTGATGTCGCACGCCTGAAGCCGACTTGATCCACATGCTCTGGGCATGTCCCTCATTGTTGGGTTTTTGGAGGGAAGTAACTGAAGGCTTATGACACTTATCGGAGAGTCCCCCCTGGTGTCCATTGAATCCTGTATCCTGGGATTGGCCTCACTCCCTCGCACTGCTGGAGTACTGCGCCGTTTCACCGACCTCTCCCTATTGTTAGAGATAAGGATGCTAACGCAGAGCTGGAAATCCCGTAAACCACATAGAGAAGGGGCTCGGGGTGAAGAAGTTATACGATGGGCCACTGCAGAAGGAGAGGCCCTGAAACGAGAGGAGTACAGAGGGCTTCGCAAGAAACCTATTTTGATGGAATGGGCTCTCCTACTGGATCAACTCCGGACGTATACCTCTGATGCCTAGAGAGCTCATGAAATGAGTCCTCTTCCCATCAGGCTGCTACGCACTGGGACGCATACCATCAGATCATCAATCCAGGGCCCCCGGACCCCTCTTCTTAACACATACACCAAACACCTACAAGACCACTCAAGCAAGCTTAGGGCGGGAGGGGGGGAGGGTTGAGTTGTTTGCCACTATTAGTAGTGTTTGTATTTTTTTCTTTCTTTTTCGAATGTGCATTCTATGTGGGCATGCATCTACAGATATATGATGTCTATTAATATACATTTATCATTCAATGTATTCTACACTGGATACAATACTACTCTCAGCCTATTTGCAATATGCCTGATAAACGGGCTAACTGAATGTATATGTAATTGATAGTCGAAAATCAATAAATATATTTTCAATAAAAAAAAGTGATGAGTGGGAGGCATACACTGTTGTGGGGATTCTGCACATACACAGAACTATGCACAGAAAAACAGGACCTCGGTGTATAGGGGCTGAACCTTCCTACCACCTTAGTACCCAAAATCCCAAAACTGACTAGCTATAGTGTCTCATTCGTTCGCCTACATAATCATGAAGATACAAATGATTAGACAACCCAGAACACAACACTCCCGACTCTCTCAGGAATCGCGGTAGCAAGACACAACCTTTCGCTTACTCACTCGTACTTGTCCACAATAAGAATTGTCAGAGTCACTGTTATAGTTCAAAATGTTTATTTTAACTATCGTGCTCTATAATGCAGTATACGAGCCACTACCAGCAGCGAAATGCATAAACCTAACACAGTTAGCATTGTTACAATTCCATAGAATATAAAGGGGGATGTCATCATATACAGACAGTGGCAAAAGGACTATAAGGTCTAACCACCCTCACCTTGGCAAGGTGAAGTTTATTATATAAAGGAAGATCTCTGGGCTTTGTCAGCAGACCCCATACCTTAGTGCCTAGATGGAAGTTTTACATCATAGGAACAGCATAGCTCTTCTCCCTGGAAAGGTCCCTCTCCAAGTGTCTGTTAGAACAACATGAATCCCCGTAATATTAAAGCACGAGTTTCCAGCAGCGGAGCTGTGTTAGCATGTTTTGTCTAGATGCTAGGGACTGACCAGAACAGAATAACATGGGGCATTGTTTATCGACCTTGCACATCGTTTTCAGACTAAACTCCAGGAACAGGCAGAGAACGCAGAAAGCAGACAGTTCTCATGTGAAAGGCACAAACAGAGTCTTTCAAAATAAAGTCAAAAGCAGCATCATGGCAGCAGAGCTCATGCTAACTTAGCAATGTCGACAATGACCCTAACGGCCATATAACAACACGCCTCATAGGGGCACATGCAAAATTGACATATGGTTTCAGCAATATTGTTATGAACAAATTGTTTTATTTAAATAACTAGACTCTTTCTTATCCTAGACTTTTGGGGATACTGGCTTCCTGGTCAGGGAGGGGGTGATGTCCTTTGTAGTCACACACTAATCATAGGGTAATGAAAGGTTAGTGGTGTAAAGTAGGTCATCATATATGAAGGGGGCACCTGGTTCCCATTTCATATCATCTGGGGACTGAGTCTTCCCTTGACCAGTACTATGCCCATGGAGCAACAACTCAAAATGCTAATTTTTTATAACGGAATGTGTTTTCTACATAACCCACGCACTGTGTCATATCTTGAGGGGACACAATTCGTTTTCTGAGATGTACTCTCAACATTCATTTGTTTTAATGTGTCGGTGCAGGTGTATTACGCAACCAATCATTAGGTTGTTTGACTACTTCCAGCTGCTTGTATATATTAAAGTCCACCATGTGGTCATCATGATCAAGTCTTGCATCCATGCAGACATATCCTTAAAACTTAGTGCGCACATATAGAAGCCACGGATAACATTTTGTCATCACCGTCAGGTCAGGCGATCAGCAATCAAATGCAAGAGACAAGCACAACATTTTATACATATTCATGCTAAGTGGTATGCAGAAATGTTCCGCATAGTGTATTTCTGTGCCCCTGAATGATTATGTGCCTCTTTCATATGCATGTACAAACAGCGCTCTATTAATCCATGCTTGGAAACACTTAGAAGCGTGACGCCCGATATGCAGAGATTCCCCCATTCACATCCTGATTCAGTAAACGGAAACAATGAAAGAGCAATATGCCCGCGCCCCAGGTGGTTAAAGCATGGCATGATAGGGGGGTATTTTTAAGTAATTGACCCCACCTACTTCATCAATACGTCCATCACTCCAGATCACCTATGTGTAACCGCACCCGCCTGCAGGTATGAGCAGCGGAAGCGGCTGCTTCCTATTTGAGCTGCTGTACTTCCTCGCCAATAGGCGGGTGGCGCATAGACATCCAGTGGAAGTGTTAGGAACCTGACAGCCCTGTCTAGCAGGGTGTTCATCGGACATGTAGTCTTTTTGGCATCATGTGGCCCGAAGAGGCCACTCTAAATGCTGCTGTACTTCCTCGCTGTGAGGCAGGCGGCACTTCAACGCCCTGTGGGCATGTTAGAAAACTGAAAGCCCTGCAAATCAGGGTGTTCCTGAGACAAGTAGTCTTTTTGGCATCATTCGACCCTCGTGGGTCAAAAGAAGTGCATGAAATCTCAGCCTAACTATAATGTCCCTGTAACATTTGGCTTTTTCAGTGAATTTCTGAGATTTTTCAAATTCTATTTCCTAACTATAACGTCCCCATATCCTTTGTTTTTTTCAGTGAATTTCTAAGGTTTTTCAAATTCTATTTTCTAACTATAATGTCCCTGTAACCTTTGTTTTTTAAGTGAATGTCTATGGTTGTTTAACTAGTAGTCGCGTTTGCAGAGTGGTGGAGAAAGGGAACTGTACCTCCGACCAGCTCTCAGGAATCCTGCTGTAAGGGACTTACTGGAGGTAACAGGAGGGCTTCTTGGCCCCCAAGGTCCCTCAGCAGCCAAGGGGACTTAATTCCCCAAGCAGTAGTGTGCCCAGATGTTTGTTTGTAGAGTTGTGGAGAAAGGGGGCACAGCCTCCGAACTCCTTACAACATTCGTCCTCTGTGGTACTTACTGTAGGTAACAGGATGGGTAGTCCCCCCCCCCAAGGACCCTCTGGAACCAAGAGGACTTCATCCCCCAAACAACAGTGCACCAGGAGGCACGTTTGCAGAGTGGTGGAGAAAGGGGGCATGGCCTCCGTTAACCTCTCATCAATCCCACTGTGTGGGACTTACTGGAGGTAAATGGAGGGGTAGTTAGTCCCCAAGGACCCTCTGGAGCCAAGGGGACTTCATCCCCCAACCAGCAGTGCACCGGAGGCAAGTTTGCAGAGTGGTAAAAAAAGGGGGCATGGCCTCCAAAGTCCTTTCAGCAATCGGGCTGTGTGGAACTTACTGGAGGTAACTGGATGGCTTGTTGACCCCCAAGGACCCTCAGCATCCAAGGTGACTTAATCCCCAACCTACAGTGCACCAGGAGGTGCGTTTGCTGAGTAGTGGTGAAAGGAGGCGTGACCTCCAAAGACCTCTCAGAAATCAAACTGCGTGGGACTTACTGGAGGTAACAGGTGGGCTTGTTGGCCCCCAAGGACTCTCTGGACCCAAGGGGACTTATTCCCCCAACCGGCAGTGCACCAGGAGGTGGGTTTGCTGAGTGGTGGTGAAGGGGGCATGGC
This sequence comes from Calotriton arnoldi, assembly GCA_963921515.1. Taxonomy (NCBI): domain Eukaryota; kingdom Metazoa; phylum Chordata; class Amphibia; order Caudata; family Salamandridae; genus Calotriton; species Calotriton arnoldi. The sequence goes on along the minus strand of CAWUFW010000535.1, from coordinate 803,836 downwards.
CCCTGGTGTCTTGCCCGAGTTTTTTTTCTTTTTAAGGGAGGGGGCTGCGTGGCCCCCTTTCCTGGGCCTTTTTTGGCCCCGGGGACCCCATCCCCCGGGGCCTGCCCCTTTTTGTATTTTTTGTATTTTTTTTAAAAAGGAAGGGGGCCACTCGACACCCCCCCCCCCGGGCCGTTTTCGGCCCTGGGGACCCCCTTCCCAGGGGACCGGCCTCTAGTCTGGGTGCCCTGGTCCCACCCATGGCACTCAAACACTTCGTTGGGGACTGTGGGGGCTGAAGGCCCCCGTTTCCCTGCCGGCTCCCCGCATCCTGCCGGCTTTTGAACAGAGGGAGCTGTTGAAAAAGCAAAAGCTATTTTTCACCGCTTCTAGTAAGCAAGAGCATTTTTTCTGCTATTGCTTACTAGAAGCGGAGCAGAGTTTGCTATGGCTTGGCGGGTGCGGTAAAGTTTCTGTAAAACCATAGCAAACTGCAATGTCCGGTGGGTGTGCATCCGGGGGCATTGCAGGAGCCGGCAATCTAGCGCCCAAAGATTACAGATGGGGATGCAAATTGGCAGTAAGTTGGCGAGCCATGCACAAGAAAAGAACTCCACCACCCGGTGAATGGCGGAATTTTGCAAGAACTCCACGTTCCAAGCGGATTGCAGAGTGGGCAAAACTCTGTGAACTCTTCCAGCAGAACAGAGTTTATCGGACACCCCTAGTAAATAATCACATAACATTGGATTGTAGAGTGGCAGGGCTAGCCACCATGCTATCAAGAGCAGCTTTACAGAGCTCTCCCAATCTCTTGCGGCCTTTCTATGATTTCTACTGCCTAAGCCCGACCTGAGTGCAGGGGGGTCTCCCAACTTAGGGGCCGATTCTGATGTGGGTTGGAAAAGCTTCCCGACCGAATCGGTTGGGAAATGGTGTCCGACCCACTCGGATGCTTCCAGATACGATTTGGTTGAACTCCCATTGACTTCAATGGGAACATTTGTTCCTAACCGCATCAGAATTGGGCCCTCGGTCGGGAAGACACGTTCCCGATCTGATTTGGAAGGAGCAAATGCCGTTAGGAGGCCTTCCTAACCGCATCAGAATCAGGCCCTCGGTCGGGAAGCTTTTCCAACCCGCAACAGAATCGGGCCCTTAGCCTGGGGAGCGGGTAGGAGACTGGGAGTGATGGAGCAGGGTTTTGAGAAAATAAAACCTGCTCGGATTGAACCCTCAGTAACATTCATTAACAGTGTGCTGTGAAAATGTTATTATAGAACGCTAAAATAAGGGGAAATGCTTTTGCGCATGCGTGTACTAATGCATGGAACTAGGCCGCAAATGCTTTTAGCTAAAGTAGATAAAAAGACTAATGCTGTTTTTGTGCATGTTAATAATATTTTGCTAGAAATAACACAGGTTGCGCATGGGATAGTGCAATGCTGGGATGGTGTGCAAATGAAATTACATTTCATGAAAATAATAAATGTTGTGTTTGTTTTCTGTAGAAAAGCAAGCATGAGCCTACACTTCTGCATGCCAGTCTGGGGTTAATATTTGGTAGAAAAATAAAAAGATGGTTTCGGGAGAGAAGAGAGAACGCAAAAGTTATGCATGACCTTTGTGGTGTACTGAATGACTGCCAAGCTGCGGAAAAGAAAACTGATAAACAGTGGAAGCGAGCGACTTCCTTCACGAGATGGCAGAGGCAAACAATGGAAGCATAAAGGATTGTTCCATGAGATATGCAGCAGGAAATATGTACTATGATTGTGTTCAAAATTGTTTCCTGGGAAGAGTCTGTCGTAATGCTGAAAGTTTAAGACAAAAGGATATTCAATAAAATGGTCATGCTGAGAGTGGTGTGACAGTACACCCCCATCCTTAGCCAATGAGAGACGGAGTTTATTCTCAGTTTGAAACAACTGTGGGTTGGACATTTGGGTTTTTAGGGTATAATTAGGTGCGCGGTGGGTGGGGGTGGGAGTAAGTGTTGGTCAGCTAGCGGGAGATCGTCGCTGTCGTCGGTTTGCTGTTTCCAGATAGAGGCCTACCTGTTTCCTGATTCCAGACTTAATCTTTGCCACCCAACTCTCCTTGAGGGGCCTTACTGCCTTTTGGCCAGAAGGTAGATTTCCCTGATTCTTACTTGGGTTAGTATAGATATAATCCTGAATTTGCATTTTCATTTGCAAATGTATTTTATCTCTGAAGCTTTTCTCTCTTCGCCTATCCACTCCTTCAATGCATTGTTTATTTGATATGAGTTTGTTTCTATACATTGCTAATACTTTTCCTCTGTGATAATCTATCTTTTTGCATTGTATGACGATACTTGATGAGCATTTATTTCACATTATTTACGATAAACATTATAAATTACACACTGAGTCTGTTTTTCTTAGTAGTATAGAATAAGTACATATTATTGTCATCAACTATTCAACACCTAAAAAGGTCTGTTGCCACATTATATTGTAGAGAGGAAAAATGCAGGTTCCAATGTGTATTTAGCAAGTTAGGTATAAATTTTACATCACACTGAACCCAGCGTGAAGGGATTAGTTGGGTAAAGTAAATGGGACTATGTTTGTGTAGAATTATTGATCCCTGATTGCTGGATCAGTTTTGGTAGTAGAGGATGGTTACTTATTGATTAGTTTGGCAATAATTATTGATTATTGATTTATTGGTTATTAATATGAAAAGTTAGTGTCTTTGTTTTATGTTGTTTGGAAGTACGTGTACGGAGTTACCTAAGATCCTAGGATGATGTTATTTTAGCCTAAACGGCAGAGGAATAGTGTGGAAAGGTATCACAATGCAGAAGTACTTTGTCTGTTGTCGTAATATCGAACAGCGAAAGGCTGTTGATGTTATTTAGGGACTTATTCGAGTAAAAGAAGTTTGTATGAAATAGTGAAAGGTCCGCTTCCGAAACTCTGGCCTTACATCCCCAAAGGAGTACCAAGACCTCCTTCTGAAAGAAAAGTCCTCTTCTGAAACTTTGGTTAGTATCCCCAGAGGTGTTCCAAGACCTCCTTTAACTTGATTGAGAGTAGAGTAGCGCTGGTCGTTATTTTACTAGAAGTAAAAGAAAACTCTTTGAATGATCGAACTATCTCTTTTACTAGTGGAGCAGACAAAGTAGCATTGTTTTGTGTTGTTTCTAACAAGACTTTAGTTAAGAAAACCTAGAAATACATTGCCGTATTATTTTTGTAAAGGGAGGGTCAGTAGCAGGAGTAATACTTACGTCACAAAAAGCTGCGCTGGCATTGGTCAGCCAGCTGGCATGAAGTGAGCCGTGATTGGTTGGTTGCTGTGTGCCGCGCTGGCATTGGTTTAGATAGTGGATACGTAGTGAGCCGTGATTGGTTGGTTGGTGTGAGTCGCGCTAGTATTGTCAAGGAAGGCACTCACCTGTTCTCCTTGCTCTAGATGACGACGACCGAACCCCAGTCCTCCTGGAGACACCCCGAGCGCCAGAAGCAAGAAAATACTCTGACACTCTGAGAGGACCCAAGGGGAAAGGGGGAATGGAAATGAGAGAGAGAAAAATGTAGTCTCTTCCAAGTGTGTGCGCGATACCTCTGTGATTCTGGACCGCCCTCTTCAGACTGTGTTGGAATCAGGAGGATTGTTCTCCAGCACGCAGGAAGATTTCTTGCGATATTCTAATGCAAAAGCGAAATGTACAATAATATCAACAGATGGTTACCAAACAAATATTAGTTTTTTTATAAATATATCCTCACAAAAAAATTTCTACGCCAATACCTAGAACAACTTTTGTTCAGCAGAATATTCTCTCAGATAAGTTATTTTTGTTAAGAACAACTGTATCACTCTTCAGTTGCTTCAGTTCTGCAAACAGAAAATAACACAAAAAATCAAATAACCCTGTAGCATGTCATATCCGGTCGACTAATTTAAACAATGGTCGGTTTCACCTTAGTCCGAAAATAATTGTACCTTTCAGAATATTTTACATAACTTAACAAATGTCCCAGAACAATATTTGAGTCCACAACAGATTCTTTTGTTGAGTTGCTCAATTGTTTTTATCAAGAATGTCTTTTTCCAATGGTTCCTTTCTTGAATTAGTCTTTTTCAAAAATGAATAATGGTAGCGCTTTTCTAATAAAGTCTGTTCCTGGGATGAGGTTCTACAGAAATAATTAGCTCGAGCGTCTTTTAAAGAAATTCAAAAGTAATGACTCACCGGTATTTGTTGCTGTTTGCATGGGGGTTTACTTATCTATTTATTTCCTCTCTTCAGGTTCATGCTACCGGAAGTCGATCAGGGAAAGCGGAAGGTCAGCCTCCTGGAAGGACGAGGGATCAATGCCGGAACAGCCACAAACAGTGTCAGGAGAAGGAAGGAAGACCGCCAGAGAAGGTAAGGAAGCCTGGACACAACCAAGAATGCCACCGGAGATCTCAGTGCAGGACCGGAGGATGCCGCCGAGGATCACAGCGCCGGGACGGAGAATCGGTAAGTGCTGTCTCTGCCACTGACGAGACCAAGCGCATTTGGAAGGTGCGGGCGGTTTAAATACTCTTCACTGCTCGTGCTGGTTTTCGTTGACTCGTGTTCCACGTTGTTACACGTGGAATGCTAATTATTCTAATTACTGATCGCTCGTGTTTCACGTTTTACAGTTAACACGTGAAATTCTAATTGAGCATTGTTCACGTGTAATTTCTACTTGGCTTATCGTTTGACGCGTGAGACAGAATGTGCTACAATTTAAACATCTTTCATGTGCCCGTATTTTCTAGCGAGTTATCATGTTTAACACTCTGCCTTCTAAATAACTTGTTATGCCAGCATGTGAATCTTATCAAATAATAAATAAATAATCAAAGTTCGTGCTTCCTGAATTAACATAACAAATAAAGAACTTGAACAACTAGTTCTCCAGAATAATGTTGCACATTGTGCACAGTATGCAATTTGTACGATTCAATTCAGCACCGCAATCTTATGAGGAATATAAACAGTTTGGCACTTCAGGATTTTACGAGGGTCCAGCATGAGTGAGGGCTTTGGTGATCATGACAAGTATTGGTTGGGATTTAGCGAATAGAGTGAAAGGATTTACGGAAGTTTTCCCTTGTTTGTTTTTGGTTTATTTAGCGAGAAAAAGAGTGTTTAAAAATGAAGATGGTAAAAAGAATAAAAGATTTCTTCAAAAAGGACAAGTCGATAGTTACTAGAGAGGGACTTCCTGTACCTCCTCCAAGAACGCCTGCTTCTTTTATTATGTTGGAACGTGGGTATCATACGTGTACATGGTTAGAGAATTGGATGAGATATACGGAAGATGATGGAGTTTTAGCTTTTCCAGAGCATGGTACATTTAACGTAAGGATTTTGGAGAACTTGAGGGAACGGATGAATTAATTGAAACCAAATCCTAGACCTATGCAATATGAAGCGCTTGAGGAATGGGAACATGAGGCATATAAACGAGAGAGAGACAGGAATGGAATAAAGTACAGGAATATAATATCAAGGTGTTCTGAGGCAAGATGGGATGATCAAATGAAAAGATGGAGGAGAAATGTAATTGCAGATGGATTATATCCATTAATAGTTGCTGAAGATCAGACTGGAGGCAAATGTAAAGAGAAAAGGAATAATCCAGAGACTCCAGAATTAGATATAGACTTGGATTAAATTGATGATGAGTTAATGGATGAAATACTATTAAAGAGACCTCCACCATATCAGGAAAGTTCAGGGGAAACAATTCCAAATGCACCACTAATTGAAGTACAAATTCCTCAGATTCCACAAGCTTCACAAATTCTGCAAGTTTCACAGGTTACACAAGTTCCGGTAGCCTCACAAGTTTCATTAGGTACACGAGTGATGCAGGAGAGTGAGATTGACATTTTGAATAAAACAAGAGAGGAGTTAACTCAGAGAATTAGTCAGATGAGTCTGAATGCAGAAGCATTATCAGTACCTGTAACAATTGGTCCTATAGTTCTATTGTATGGGGAGAGTCAAAATATAGCGAGAGTACATGCATTGACAATTCCTGTGAATAATGTCAGGAATGTTAGTGGAACAGAACAAGTTGAGATGAGTACTTCATAGATTGATCTTCCAGTAAGTGAAAACGTAACTGAAACACCAAAGAGAAGTGTACAGATGAATCCTAGAAAAATAGTGCAGAATGTCAGAGGAACAACTCCAGTGTCAGGGAGTTCTGTGGGTCCTTCGCCAGAGGAGTTAGATGACTGGATAAGAGGAATGGAAAAGAATAAGACTCAATCGAGTATAGATGTAGCTAGATTGAGAGTGGATCTAGAAGAAATGATTATTGGTACAATAAGAGCAGAGAGATTGAGTAAGTACCGAGATGAAGAGTTGTTATTTTTGTGTAAAAATATTACATGGAAAGCAAGGAATCTACATGAGAGGTTGGCAGAAGCTGCACAAGAATATGGAGTTGACATAGAGAAGTCTAAAGTTTTGCAAAAAACGTATAGACTGGATTTTACTGATAAAGATTTGGAGAGCTTGAATATATCAGGCAAACGATTGCAAATAAAAAAATTAATGAATACTTTGAAGAAATGGGGTGATTTAGAACGGTAGAAAGGTAGATGGGCGAAAAAGAAGGAAGAAATGCTTGCAAGTAAAAATGTGTCTTTATTTCCATTAAGGGAAACAGAACAGGCTGAAATGGTATGCCCGATGAGAGACGTTCCAGGTGGTGAATATGTTCACGTTCCCTGGTCAAGACAGGATATATTATCCTTTACAAATGATTTTCCCAGGTTGAGAGAGAAAACTGTTGAGTGGTACAAACAGGTAGAGAGGTTTGTAAAAGTTTCAAAAGTTTTGTTGAAAGATTTAGATGGCTTGTTTGAAATTGTAGTTCCAGCTGATTTATGGACAGAGTGTAAAATTACTGTTGATTGTCCAAAAGAAGAATATCCTAGAGATGTGAAAACAGGAGCACCTTCAGAAGAAGTAATAAAAAATATAATCAAGTGATTACTTTCTTGAAAAGTAAAATTTCTCCAAAAGAAACAGATTGGGTTAAAATTGACAGGACAACACAGGAACCCAAAGAATCGGTACATGGTTATTATGAGAGGTTGTTACAGGTATCTAAACAGTATAGTGGCTTTGAGAGTATAGGTGACAAAGATATGGGACATTTTGTATATAGGTTTGTTTTTGGATTAAAACCCGAGATTAGTAATATGATTCAGCAACATTTGATTTGTTGGCAGAGTAAAACAGTTGTTGAGATTCTGAAATATGCTAAATATTGTAGTGATGATATTGAATCAAGGCATAAAAAGCTGAAAGAGAAGAGATGTGGGCACAGGTGAAAGTGGCAAAACAGAAAGATGGAAATAATAGTTCTCAAACAGGTTTTCAAATGAAAGGACAAAATCAAAATTACCAGAATGATCAGGTACCAAATGGAGGTAGAGGTAGGATGAATAGGGAAGAATTAAAAAATACATTTCCTTGTCATGCGTGCGGAAAGTTTGGACATTGGAGGAATGAGTGTAAATCCTTACTAAGAAATAATGGAATGAATCAAAATTTCAATTTGCAGATGCAGAATGAGGTGGTTGTGAATCAACAACAGCAGCAGGTAGTTACACCACAGATACAACAAGTACAGGTCCCACAGGCTCCTATGCCAAATAATGTGAATGCTCAAGTGCAGAGATACAGTGCGAATACTGGATTTCACGCAGGTGAACAAGTTGGTAAGAATCAAAATGTGCAAGTGGTTTCACAATATTTGTTGCAATGTTCAGAGAGTGATTCAGACTCATCTCAATGACGGTGCCTGAGGGGGAGGAAGAGTGCGTGCTTGGCGCATCTCTAGATCAGCAAAAGGACCTGATCAACAATCAGGTCCTTTTGTTGATGGAAATGTGGAAGGTAATGATATTACATTCCTTGTGGACACTGGTGCTACCCGTTCTACTGTAAGAGCAGCAGAAATTCCAAACCTACCCCTCTTGGGAGAAACTATCCAAGTTGTAGGAGTCTCAAATAAATATATTAAGACTCCGATAACAGAACCAATAGAAGTTCATATTGGAAGATTCAGAGACATGCATCGATTTGTGGTATGTGATACAAGTCCGATGAACCTTTTAGGTAGAGACTTGTTATGCAAGATGAATTGCACCATCTATTGTACGCCAGATGGTATTGCTTTTCAAACACCAGATGAGGATGTTGCTTTTAAAATGATGTTAGCGAAGCAAGGGACAGAAGTGAATGACTTGTATTCATTGCTTACAGAAGAAGATTTACCTGCAGAGTTGAGAAATGCAGTAAGATCTGATGTATGAGATTTTACAGGAAAAGACATTGGTTTAATGAGGGGTGTGGATCCTATTCAGGTTACAGTTAAACCAGGTGCAATATATCCAAACACACCTCAGTACAAGATGAGTCCTGAGATCACAGCAGGAGTGATTCCTGTAATTGATCAAATGATTGAGCAAGGTATTCTAAAAGAAATATTAGGTAGTCCTTGTAATTCACCTATTATGGGGATTAAGAAACCAAGTGGAAAATACAGAATAGTTCAGGATTTGAGAAAAATTAATAAGATTGTGGTACCTTGCTGTCCAATAGTGCCAAACCAAGCAGTGATTCTTTATCAAATTCCTTGTGATGCAGAATGGTACACAGTGATTGATTTATGTCAAGCCTTCTTCTCGATACCTTTACATCCGGATAGCCAATATCGTTTTGCTTTCCGGTTCGGAGACCGTGTTTTGGCATGGTGCCGAGTTCCTCAAGGATATACAGAGAGTCCTTCGATTTTTAATCAGATTTTGAAAAAATGTTTGGAGTCATTGATCATGCCGGAAAACTCAGTGTTAGTGCAGTACATTGATGACCTACTAGTGGCATCAAAAACACGAGAGGCCTGTGTGACAGATACAATTGCCTTACTGAACCATTTGGCAGAAGGTGGGCATAAAGTGTCACCAGCAAAATTACAGTTTTGTCAAAAAGAGGTCCAATATTTGGGACACAAAATTGGGAAAGGAGTTAGAAAAGTAACGCAAGACCGAATTAATGTGATTTTGCAAATGTGTCCTCCTAAAACTCAAAAAGAAGTTTGAATGTTTTTGGGAATGGTTGGATATTGTAGACAGTGGATCAGTGGGTTTTCAGTGATCCAAAACCTTTACAGAGGTTGACACATAAAGATGTGGTTGACCCGATTGAGTTGGATGAAGAGTGTATGAAAGCTTTTATTGAATTGCGAGATAGTCTTTGCCGAGCACCTGAATTGGGAATGCCAGATTACACAAAAGATGTTGCATTATTCTGTGGTGAGAAAGATGGATGTGCACTCTCAGTTCTAACACAAAAACATGGAATGGCACGTCGCCCAGTGGCATATTTTTCTGCTACTTTGGATTCAGTGGCTGCAGCATTAGCAGGCTGTTTGAAAGCAGTGGCTGCTACTTGTGTGAGTCTAGAGCAGAGTGAAGCAATTGTTATGGGACATCCAGTGAAAGTATATGTGCCACATTCTGTTGAAATCCTATTAACAAGGACTCAGACTCAGCATATGACATATAGTCAGCTGACTAGATATGAAAGAGTGATTTTGGGTGCTGAGAATGTGAGTAACAAGATGCACAACATTGAATCCAGCAACTTTATTGCAGAGTTCAGGTTGTGAAGAAGTAAAGGATGATGCAGATCATGATTGTTTGGATGTGACAGAATTGTGCACAAAACCAAGACCTGACATAAAAGATACACCACTAGAAGAGTCAGATAGTGTAATGTTTGTGGATGGATCTTGCCTGAGAGATGAAAAGGGTGCGTTGAGTGCTGCTTATGCAGCATGTACAGTGGCTATGGTTCTTGAAGCATCTTGTCTGAAGGGGATAAATTCTGTTCAAATTTCTGAGCTAATTGCTCTGACTAGAGCATGTATAATTGGCAAAAATCTGAGAGTGACCATATTCACTGATAGCCAATATGGATTTGGGGTGGTGCATGATTTTGGTCAGTTGTGGATGCAACGAGGATTTTTGACTTCCTCAGGATCTCCAATCCGGAACAGTAAAAATGTGAAGGATTTATTGAATGCATTACAAATGCCCAAAAAGATTGCTGTGGTTAAATGTTCAGCACACAAGTCAGGAAATGACTATGTGACAAATGGAAACAGATACGCAGACCAAGTGGCTCGTTTCTGTGCACAAAATTCAATTTCAATCAACAGAGGGATGGAGAAAAAACATACAAATTGCCACTTGATGTTTTCTCCTTTGGAAACATGGGAAGAAATTAGACAGTTACAGGAAGAAGCAAATGAGGAAGAGAAAGAAATTTGGATAAAATCAGGGTATAAAAAGAGAGCAGAAGATGAAGTGTGGGTGTATGTTTGTGGAAGACCAGTAATGCCGGATAGTTTATTATCTCAGATGGCAAGGATGTACCATGGAATTGCACATGTGGGAAGAGATGCTATGATCAGACTCTTCAAGCAGTCATGGTACAATCCAAAGTTTTGGGTCATTGCAGAGAGTCTATGCCAGAGGTGTATAGTCTGCCAGCAGCAAAATCCAGGCAGAAAGACAGTTGTTAGTTGGGGTTGAATTGGAAAAGCAGCAGGACCATTTACCAGATTACAGTTAGACTTCATTGAACTTCCCCCTTGTAATGGACTGAAATATGTGTTGGTGGTTGTTTGTTTGTTTTCTCGTTGGGTAGAAGCATATCCAACAAGAAGGAATGATAGATTGACCGTTGCTAAATTGCTGTTAAGGGAGATCAGCCCCAGATTTGGATTTTCAGTCTCTTTAGAAACAGACAGAGGAACTCATTTCAATAATGAAATAATTCAAATGATTTGTGCAGCATTACAAATTGAGCAAAAACTGCATTGTGCCTATCGACCTGAAGCATCAGGAGTGGTTGAACAAATCAATGGCACTATTAAGTCCAGACTATCAAAAGTGTGTGTGTCTACAACACTGAAATGGCCAGACGCTTTACCCCTGGTATTGATGAGTCTTAGAAGCATTCCTGATATAAAGACTGGATTAAGTCCTCATGAAATCTTAATGGGAAGAGCAATGAGACAAGCAATTGTACCAGCAAACACACTGATGAATATTACTGATGATCAAGTGCTTGATTATTGCAAAGGATTGGCTGATCTGGTGCATTCTGTGTCTCATCAGGTTGGAGAAATTGCAACCACAACACAGCCGGATCAAGCACATGATTTGAATCCAGGAAAGTGGGTTCTGGTGAAGAAACATACGAGGAAGTCGTGTTTAGAACCCAGATTGAATGGACCTTACCAAATAATATTGGTAACAGCGACAGCAGTAAAGTGTGGTGGCTTGCCAAATTGGATTCATGCAAGTCATACAAGAAGAGTCCCAAGTCCACTTGAAATACGAGAAGAAGAGCAGCAACTGGTAAAGCAAAGAAAAGAACCAGAAGCTGAAGAACATGAAGCTATAGGATCTAGTGTTACAGATTCTGAGAAAGCTGAAGAAGAAGAACCAAGTACAAGTTGAATAAAGTGGGCACCAGCTACTGGGTCTCAAGAGACTGCTGTTGACAAAGAAAAAGAGAAAGTGATTGATGAAAATCAAGAGCAAGTTCAACAAAGAAAAGAACTGACTAAAAGAACTTGCAAACTTGACAACGAGGATGAAGAAGCAGTTCAAGTTAAAAAAGCAAGAAAAGGTGATGTATGACCAAAAGGAGTCGAAAGACTGAAATACACTCTAGAAAAGAAAAAGCCAGATCAAATAAATGAAATATCAAGTCAAACTGAACAAGGTGACTCAGAATATTTTTTAGAACAGAAAATAAAAAGAATAAGAGTTCCAAACAAGAAATACACAGCTCCAGAATGGACGTATGTGGTGTTGGAAGAAATTGAAAATACAAATGAGAACAAAGAAGAAGCTGGTACTGATCAGAGTGATCAAAGCAAACTAAAACCACCTTAAAAGGAACTGTGAAAATTAAGGTGCAATAGTTTTTCAAAGAAGAAAATTGATGAAGTTCCAAAAGATTTGAAGAAGTAGAAGACATAAAAAAAAAGAAAGAAAAAGAGGGGGTAAAGAAGAGAGGCATAAAGTGTAAGGATACACTACTCTAGATGGTTTTTGGATACGCTTTTTCTACGTTTTTCCCAAATTTTAGGTTTTTCTTAGATTTTTAATTTTTTATATAGTGTCCAAAATGGCAAAGGTAACAGAGACTGGATATCAAAATCATAGTTTTAAACGTAGATGTATTAATTCTTGCTTATGTAGTGTTTTATTATTAACGTTGGTGTGGTTAACACTGATTGTTATTGTGCCTGTTCTAATGGTGACTAATCACAAAAATAATACTAATGATGTGGGAAGTGAGAGAATGGATTCTAATACTAAAGAAGATTCAAACACTAATATAGAAAGGATAGAAGATAATAGTATTTATCATCATAATAAATCAATTAATGATTTCTCGTTAAATTGTTGTATGAATATGTTAACACAATGAATGCGAGAGATTGTTATGTGTGCATGCAATTCCCATCGTCTGTCTTAGAGGGGGTGACATATCATCACCTACCTTTAACTTATGGTGTGACTTGTAGTGTTATAACAAGTTTATTCTATGAGAGGGAAGGATTAGAGTATTATTACTCTAATTTTGACTTAATATTTTCCGAAATTTCTATTAGGAGAGATTTAAAAATTGTTTATGGTCCTGTTTATGCAGCATACATGGGAGATTTTTTCATTAGTAACAAACAGATAGATAAAATAGATGCACAAAGAAATAACTTACCATGTTAATTACGACATGAAGAAATAGAATTTATGAATATGGTAGAAGATAGAAGACGAGATTTTAAAAAGAAAGCTGCTGAGAAAAAGTCTCATGTACCTCCATGGGCTTTCAGAGAGGGTGATTATAAAAGGGTGAGACTTACGCTGCCATGACTCTAGATTTTCAACATAAAGGAAAGTTTTGTGTGCTTACGCTGCCATGACTCTAGATTTTCAACATAAAGGAAAGTTTTGTGTGCTTAGAGAAAAGACTGAACTTAATAGTTACTTTATTGGTTCTAGTGAATGTGAACATACTTTCTTGATTAGAGGAAGCTGGGGATTGAAAGGAGGAACTGATTCTGTTTTCCCGGGAATTTATTATGTGTGTGGTAAGAATGCTTATTATGCTTATTATATGTTACCTGCAGGTTGGTATGGATGTTGTTATTTAGGCATAGTTTTTCCTAAAGTATATCATATAGATAAGAATAATAGAGTTAATGAAATGAAACAAGGACTAACACGTAATAAGAGAGGAAGAGAGGAGCGGGTTATTCTGAATTAATGGGGGATATTTTTGGAACACTGATACCTTCAGTTGTAGTCATATTGAATTCACATAAAGTTAGAAAATTGTCCACAGTGGTTGATCGTTTATCAACAGATACTGCTGGTGGGTTTTGATGATTGATACTGAAATGGTTGCAATTAGATCAATGGTTTTGCAAAATCGACTTGCCCTTGATATATTATTGGCAAAAGAGGGTGGAGTATGTAGCATGTTGAAAATACAACAATGTTCTACTTATATCCCTGATAAGAGTAAAAATCTTGAGGGGTATATTAAAAATATTACAGAACTTCATGAAGATTTGACTGAATTGAAGGTTGATGGTGCTTGGGAGAAACTTGGTAAGAGTTTTTCCTCAGTGGGAAATTGGTTTACTACTTTAGGGAGTAGTTTGTTAGGGAAAATATTAAAACCTATCACTTCAGTAGTAGCAGTGATATTAACGATTATCATGATTTATAAATGTTGTAAATGTAGAAAGAAAGGGACATCAGATCTTAAACGTAGAGCTAGAAAAATAAAGAGAGAAGAAATTGAATTAGAGGACATGAGAGGAAATTATTATGAGATCATGAAGGATTTAGATGGAAGAATGATAAAACGAGAAAGAAGTACAGTATTTTAAATAAGTGTTAACTTGTAATTTGTTGGGTATTTTGATGATGGCTCAAAAACGCCATCAAAGGGGGGATTGATGGAGCAGGGTTTTGAGAAAAAAAAACCTGCTCGGATTGAACCCTCAGTAACATTCATTGACAGTGTGCTGTGAAAACTTTATTAAAAAACGCTAAAATAAGGGGAAATGCTTTTGCGCATGCGTGTTCTAATGCATGGAACTAGGCCGCAAATGCTTTTAGCTAAAGTAGATAAAAAGACTAATGCTGTTTTTGTGCATGTTAATAATATTTTGCTAGAAATAACACGGGTTGTGCATGGGATAGTGCAATGCTGGGATGGTGTGCAAATGAAATTACATTTCATGAAAATAATAAATGTTGTGTTTGTTTTCTGTAGAAAAGCAAGCATGGGCCTACACTTCTGCATGCCAGTCTGGGGTTAATATTTGGTAGAAAAATAAAAATATGGTTTCGGGAGAGAAGAGAGAACGCAAAAGTTATGCATGACCTTCGTGGTGTACTGAATGACTGCCAAGCTGCGGAAAAGAAAACTGATAAACAGTGGAAGCAAGCGACTTCCTTCACGAGATGGCAGAGGCAAACAATGGAAGCGTAAAGACTTGTTACATGAGATATGCAGCAGGAAATATGTACTATGATTGTGTTCAAAATTGTTTCCTGGGAAGAGTCTGTCGTAATGCTGAAAGTTTAAGACAAAAGGATATTCAATAAAATGGTCATGCTGAGAGTGGTGTGACAGTACACCCCCATCCTTAGCCAATGAGAGACGGAGTTTATTCTCAGTTTGAAACAAATGTGGGTTGGACATTTGGGTTTTTAGGGTATAATTAGATGCGCGGTGGGTGGGGGTGGGAGTAAGTGTTGGTCAGCTAGCGGGAGATCGTCGCTTTGCTGTTTCCAGATAGAGGCCTACCTGTTTCCTGATTCCAGACTTAATCTTTGCCACTCAACTCTCCTTGAGGGGCCTTACTGCCTTTTGACCAGAGGATAGATTTCCCTGATCCTTACTTGGGTTAGTATAGATATAATCCTAAATTTGCATTTTCATTTGCAAATGTATTTTTATCTCTGAAGCTTTTCTCTCTTCGCCTAGCTACTCGTTCAATGCATTGTTTATTTGATATGAGTTTGTTTCTATACCTTGCTAATACTTTTTCTCCGTGATAATCTATGTTTTTGCATTGTATGACGGTACTTGATGAGCATTTATTTCACATTATTTACGATAAACATTATAAATTACACACTGAGTCTGTTATTACTTAGTAGTATAGAATAAGTACATATTATTGTCATCAACTATTCAACACCTAAAAAGGTCTGTCGCCACATTATATTGTAGAGAGGAAAAATGCAGGTTCCAATGTGTATTTAGCAAGTTAGGTATAAATTTTACATCCCACTGAACCCAGTGTGAAGGGATTAGTTGGGTAAAGTAAATGGGCCTATGCTTGTGTAGAATTATTGATCCCTGATCGCTGGATCAGGAGACAACGTGGGAGTGGGCTAGGGGGCATAGGGTGCAAACATTTGCCAAACAGTACAGAGCCCAGATAGCTTTTTCCCTAGAAATCCACCTTACTGGAGTTGGCATTGCAGAAGCGATGGCAGGGTAGAATCTACACTACTGCCTATTTGGTTTTTGTGAGGAGAGTACTAATCTGGATATTGCCCGGGATACCAGTTTTACCACATATTGAGATCACTGACCCGGAATGGCACTACATAGTGGTGGGGGGGCAAGCTAGACAGCAGGGCTATAGCTCTCACTAATGTTTACGCCCCTAACACAACTCAACTAACTTTTCTGACAGCTCAAATGCCCCACATTAACGCAGTGCTACAATGTCCTCTACTAATCACTTTATCAGTGTAGCTGATGTTCACTTAGATCGATCACACCCCCTTGTCTTCATATCCAATCACTAAATCCACCTGTTTCTTCTGCCACTTGGGCCCCTTGGACTCCTGAAGAACCCGTAAACCTGCGAGCCTTCCCTACTCCTATTACTCAGGTATGCACAATCTATCAGTTCATCTCAACACATTCCTCTGCACCAAGCAATTGCATGAACGAGTGCTTTGGGCCGAATACCTTGACCATAACTCCCTATTTCTAGCATTCACTTGGGATGTACCTTGATTCCAGCTTGGAAACTCAACGTTGCTGCCCTAGATGACCCGGTCTTTCAAGCTGGCTTGGCAGAAACTATTAACAACTACAGCCTCCTCCCCCTTGGTGGAGTGTGAGGCCTTCAACCTAGCCATATACGGGCATGGCATTGCTAAATCGATAAGGGTTCACACCCAATTGCATGCTGAGATATCTCGTCAGGAGGACTGTCTAACTAGACTAGAGCTGCCCTCATAGTCCACAACAATGTCATAGCTGCCGGTACACCAAGATTGCCAACCACAGTGGCTGCCTCATTGGGTGGGGAAATCATCGTCCAGGAGGTGAGGGGTTCCATTAGGGCATTGACTCGGGGGGGGGGGAAGGAGCCTGGACTGGTAGTCCTTCCAAAGATTAAAAAGGTAAGGTGTGGAGGTAAACGTTTTTCTTTCTTAGCGGCTAAACTATGGAACTCCCTTCCCCCACATCTTAGACTTCAGCCCAGCAGGTTGGCGTTTAGGAAGGAAATAAAAACCTGGTTTTTCACCCATCCCTGATCCCTGTTTGTTGCTGTCCCTGCACACCACTTAGCGCCAAGACGCCTCGGCATTAGTGCGCTCTACAAATATATCAGTCAGTCAGTCAGTCTGGATCAGATGGCTTGCCTATCAAGTTCTATGCCACCTTTATTGAAGTCCTTGCCCCTGCCCTGGCCAAACTATACAATGCAGGGCAGCTGGTTGTCTCCCACTGACGCTGTGCAAGGCCTTACTGGTCCCCCTCTTGAAGAAAAGCAAGGCTGACAATTTAATGACATCTTATAGACCATTGTCTATCCTTAATGTAGATTACAAAGTGCTAAGCAAGATCTTTGGTCAAAAGATCACTCCCACATGTGGGCAACCTCATCCATCAAGACCAGATGGGTTTCATTCCTAAGCAGAGAATATCCAGCAATTGGTATAGGTGCTACACGTGCCCCAACTGACTCTCATAAGGCCCTCGCTCTGTCTGTAGACATCGAGAAGACCTTTGATTTCTTGCAGCGGGATTCCTTCTATGTCACAATGGCCATTATGGGCTTCTTCTTCCTTGGCTGGACGTGCTTCCTTCTTTACACATCCCCAATGGCTCAAGTTAAGAATGGCGCTGTCATCTCCGAAACCCTCCAGGTGGAAAGTGGCATGCAACAGGACTGCCCTCTTTCACAGGTACTTTTTGCCATGGGTTTGGAACCTACCTGGCTCTAACACTCCAAATGGGTCAACACTATCAAAGTCTTTGGTTTCACAGCCCCCCGTATGTTTCCCTCTATGCAAATGACGTACTGCTCGACCTACGGGGTAAACTTTCAGACGTTGAGGATGCCTTTCATATGCATGAGGATTCTGGCCATCTCTCTGGCCTTCATGTGAATTGGGAAAAGAACAACGTGTTCCCTCTATACTCCCCAACTACGTGGTGCCAACCTCTGAACTAGGCCATTCCCTCTGCTGGGAATTTGTTACATTATGGTATTTGCAACTTAACATCTATCATACTGAAACTGACTTACTTGAGGGCAACTTTCGAGATGCCTGTGCTGCCCTACTCGAATCAATGCATTTCTGGTTATCTTTACCTCTGTCTGCGATGGGTCGGGTTGCACTATCTAAGATGGTTTTTATCCATTGTCTTATATATTAATTTGCTGTCCTCGTGATTCACCTTCCTAAATCCCTCTTTCATGAGATGGATAGCCTACTGACTCATCCTGTCTGGGGACGAGCAGTTATAGAATTGCACAGACAAAACTATAACGCCCAACTGACGAAGGTGGGATGTCGGCCCCAGATCTGGGACTTTACTATCTAGCTGCCCGCAGCTGAAATGGGCAGCTTCCTGGAAGGACGGGCTCTTGGAAGGGTCAACTGCTGACACATGATTTGCCCCTATCCATGCGGCTCTGCTGTCCTTGCTGCTTAAACCTCAATCTGGATGATGAAAGCATCCGCCCGGGATTTTACTCATTACACTTCAGTACACCTGGGCCCGTGCGCTCCAACGTATGAGAACAAAGCGTCCCTACACAAGGTCCCTTTCCCTCACAGCTTTGCAGCACCTCCTTCATACCTAGGTCCGCAGCGGAATGAACACTCTAAGTAGCTCGAATACAAAGACGTAACTACGTTTTTTCCATGATCTGATTCCCCCCCAACACCTCCTACTGTACAGCATGGTGGCTTCTGCCATGTGGCAAACTTGGGACGCTGGCAACCATGAGCCTACTAAACATAGTTGTTTGAAAGCTATCGGGACCATCACTGGTCATACACGAGCAATTACTCCCCTTTATTGGTCACTCTTGGCTCATGCTAAGAGTGAGCTGACTAGGCTACGCCAGTGAGGAGAAATGGAGCAAGCACCTATGAATACTGATTGGACCAATATCCTAGCATACACCTCTTATATTTCCCCCAATGCCCAATTTAAATTAATCCAGTACTATTACTTACACAGGGTGTATCTGACTCTAAGATTTCTTGATAAACTTCATATTCTCCGGAGCACAGGCAGCCTGTCCAAGATGTGAGCTGGAAGTGGTGAATTTTTGCCATGTGGTGTGGGACTGCCCAACTCTTAGACCATACTGTAATAATGTATTAAACCTTATTAATGTCTCCACTGCTCACAACCTTGACAGGCCCCATCAGTTTGCCCATTGAGACTGTTACCTAAGCTTGAGGCTAAATTAGTTACCACAAGATTCGCAGACCTGGCTCTTATGCGGGCCCAACGACAGGGAAAACCTGGTCTTAAACAGGAGAAACGAGGAAAAATGCTTTATTTCTCCTCGTTTTTGCTGTTTCCATGTGTGCTGCTTTGGGCAGCACACATGGAAACAGCAAAACGCCAATGATTGTTTATGTGCAGTAAGGTCTCCATTCCTACACATAAACAATCATTTAAAAAAATGACATTTTGTAACTTCTATGTGTGCTGCATTAAGCACCACACATAAAAGTTACAAAACACCATTTAAAAATTGTTTATGTGCAGGAAGGGAGACCTTCCTGCACACAAACAATCTTCCCCTCAACGCAGACACCCTTGCACTGTAGTGCAAAAGTGCCTGCATTGGCACTAGCCAGCTAAATTTAGCACCAGCGCAGGGGAAAACACAGGGCTGCACCATATTCTCGTGAATATGGTGCAGCCCTGCGTTTCTAAAGTGACAGAGCATGTCATTAGCCTTCTTGGCTTAACAACACGCTTTGCCACTTTGTTTTACATATGCCCCTCAGCGGAATTCCACAGAACTCCGTGAGTGGGCAGAAGTGCTCATCAGCCTTTCTGCACTGTTTTTTTACATGCCCGGTAGTCCAATGCATGCTTCCACGCTGCAAAACCAGGGTGAACGGCACTAACCAGTTTGCATGGCCGTGGTCATTTTGTTTTACCTGCTTTTCTGTTCTGTGCATGTGCTGGGCCTGATTTTTGTATCTAGATTAAAACTTTGCAATCCTCTCCCGATCCCACTCATCCAACCCTCATTTACCTTTATTTTATTAGTGTGTGTCTTTGTGCGTTTAACTTTTTTTTCTTTTTTTTCTTTTTCAGTGACTTTTTAGTACTCTTTTTTGGTTTTTTCTTTACTTCCTTGGTTCTTTCTTTATTCTTTCTTCTTCAATTAATTCCTCCCTTTTCCTTATTCTTCTTTATTTTCCACCCAGCACCATGGCAGAGCAAGGAGCGACAGGGAGTGGTGGCGCCTATGCGGCTGCTACCCGCCTACCTTGCGGTCGCAGGCACCACCAAGGGGTGCAGCCCAGCAGCATTTTTTCAGAGGCGGAGGTGGCCGCACTTGTTTTTCATGTGCAGCGCCACCTCCTCTCCATGCTGGCAGCAGACCTGGGAGAGGGTATGCCCTGCGGGAGTGTCAGCTGCTGCGGGGGAGGGTGCGCCGGTGTGTCTGTCAGAACAGTGGGGTCCAGCGCACCCAACAGCCAGTGAGTAATTATGTATTTGTCGAGTTGTGTTTTACAATGCTAATTTTTTTCCCAAATAGAATGCTGCTCATACTCAGAGGTAAGTTAAGTTTGCGTTATGAATATTATGTGATCCACTTTGAGCTAGCCAGGTGCTTGGTGCTACCTAATTGTACCCATTGGCACTCACCTGGGCTGATTATTTAAGAAGCCATGCAGACTCCTCTGTTCTGTCACAAAGATAGTGGTAGTAGTAAGTGATATCAGTGAGTTAGTGTTCTCTGTGCCTTTGTTTAGGTAGCTCGTACAGTCACAAGCAATCTCCCAGTGATGTGCCGTATGTGCAGCTAAGCATTGAAAAAAAGGGAGACTGAGTCCCATCAAAGGGGTTTTAGAATGAGATGAGAAGCAAAGATTATTTGTTGCAATACATTAGTAATTTCAAATGTAGGTTTGGAAATTTGGAATAGGCCTTAGGTTTTGGAAATTTGGAATAGGTCACCTCGATACTAGTACTATAGGCATCTGATTTAGAAAAGTACAATGTTACTGCGTTTGCCTGTCAAAATATTTTTCGGGAGATTAATTGTACCACTAATCTATTTTTTAAATCTTTTTAATTTGTACATTAGCACCCAAGGGCAAGAAGAGGGCATCAGAGGCGGGTCAGGGAGCCGGGGGTGCCACCACCACTGCCGAGGCTGACAGAGCTGCTGGCCCCAGTAAGTCCTTCTGTTAATATTATTATTATTTCCTTAACTTTTACCTCTCCCCATTTAGAATAAATTTTCCTTTTTTTTGCTGTACCTGCCTCCTTTCTTTTCAACTCCTCTTCATTCTAACGAATGTTTGCTAGATTCTTATTATCCCTGCATTATCCTAGTTTTTTTCTATATTTCATGTGTTTGTAGCTGACTTCCTCCTGTCTGTACTAGTCTGTAGCTTTCTTCTGCTCCGTTAGTAAGCTTTCCCTCTCCCTTATAAATCTTGTGGACTGGCACTGTAAGAGCAAATGAAAAAATTTCAGGACAGGTAATCTACTGTGAAGATTGCATGCCCAAGTAAGCTATTCTCTGCATGTTTGTTGAGAAGGCTTTCTTTTTCTAGCTCATGGTCAAACAGTAAAACGAGAAAGTGACCATGGTCATGGTGGATCCCCCAATGCTGTGTTGTATGTATTATCCTCATTCATTTATACAGTAGTATACCAGCAGTTTTGATGACAGTGCAGCATGCTGGAAAGTAGTATGAGGACAGTCCCATTGAATTTGTCAAACAAGACCATATGCCCTTCATTGACCAATTATTCAACCCCTTCATTGCGCTTCAATAGCTCAGAGTCATCATAGCTCTGCCCGTCCATTACGAAAAGTTTTTGGTTGGCTTGACTACCTGGCTTTCCTAACATTGTTAAACAACAAAATGCCCAAAGTGATATTTTTGATAGAAGCTACTGCTAACCGAACTGTAGTGGCGTATTGCGGTTGTCCTATTTTGTTAAAAAAATAATAAGGGGAGGCGTATCTGGCATCTAAAAATGTGTAATGTTTTTTCTAGCCACACAGACCAACAGTGTCTAGGTCAGCAGCAGCGCCAGTGAAACAGACGCAGTGGCGGTTGGTGGGGGAGTCCCAGTGGCAGCAGGGATGGGTGGTGGTAAGTCACATTGCTTGCTTATTGACAATAATTATTATACTCTGCACGGACGTCGTGAACAGCCTGCTTTAGTAGCCACAGCAGTGGTTGAGTTCTTATGGACTATTCTATCTGCAACTCAGCAGAAAAAAGCTCATAATGAACGCTAAAAAAGATGGGTTGACGGAAAAGGGAAAGAAGGATGGGAGGTTAAAAGAAAGGATGGGTGAAATGGTATATGAGTTATAAGACGCATGGGTGGGAGAAAGGATGGATGAAAGGGTATGTGTGTGAAACTATGCCTGGGTGGTTGGATGGGTGATATGATGATTGGGTGGGTTATTGGATGGGTGAAAGTGTGGATGAGTGAAAGGATGCATGGGTGGGTAAATGGATGGGTGAAAGGATGGTTGAAAGGGTTGATAGGTGAATGGATGGGTCTATGTATGGATATGTGAATGGATGGACTGTAATGGTGAAAGACTGGATGAGAGAATGTAAAGCTTAAATGGTAGGCATCAAAGGGTGAATAGATAATTGCTTGGATGAAGAAACATGGGAGCTCTTCTAGAGAGGGGCGTCCTCACCTACTTTGCTTGCTTGGTTTTATCAAAGTTTTGGTTCAAAGTGGGGGGTATTTTCAATTTCTGTCTACTCCCTTGGCTCACTGTATTTGTTAAGCAAGGCAGGTATTTATCCCACCCATCATCACTCTTGATGTCGTCTGCCTGTTGTCACTAGCGCTGGGATGCCTGCGGGTAGCTACGCGCTCAACAAATGTTAAATAATAATAATAATTCATCACCTCCCTACCCATGGCATTTCGCCACCCATGACCTAACTGCAGTATGGTTCAATTCGGCACTACAGTGTTGGCTTTGCAATGTGCGTCTTCTTCAGTTAACGCAGCATTTACAAAGTTTTCTATGCATTGCAAACCAAAAAGAATCTGTGTGCTTCTCTTCCCTCCCAGTGCCCACTCAGTCACCTCCTAGTACTTCACTTCTTTATTCCTTCCTAAGTTCTGTCCCAGCCTACCAAAGAAATTGAAAAATCCATTCTAGGCATGTGCCACATTTTTCTGGCCAAGTGATTCATATATTTCATGGTTTCCATAATGGATTTACGCCTGTTCAAGTTTTTTCCTTTCAACGCTCGTCAACTACTGTGACTAAATAAGCCAAAGCTTAGGCACATGATGATGATCAGTGACACCCCAGTATTCTATAGCAAAACTTCTACCTACCCGGCCTAATCCCTCTTACTTACCCTGCAAACAAGAGTAAGTCAAGTTTCCTTTCCTTACTGCCAAGTAAATGCATTTGTTCGAAATAATTTGTGGTGGAGGGCAAGGCCAGGGAGTAAAGTGGGAATAAGTGCTTGATGAGTAAAGTGGGAATAAGTGCTTGATTTTGAGTTTTGGAGATGGGATACTCTGTGACCAACATGCCAAATACAATCTATATATCCTGTTCCTGTCCCTGTACTACAGTGAATAATTTTTTTCACCGTCTACTTACGGCAGATAGGATATCCGCAATTTATATGTGGCGTGTGTGATGTACTATCATTATTATACATCTGCCTCTTTGGAGTGAGGGTAGAATTGAAAGGCATTTGGAGAAGAGCAGGACCATTGGAATTAAAGTAAGATATTTGTCCATTACAGCTGCTCCAGCTTCAGACTGCAGAGAGTAGCAAAGTGCCTGATGCGCTAGCTCGCATGCCTCCATTAATTGAGCACAAGAATACTTCTACTCTATAGTGCATAATGCCTTACTCATTAATAAGAGAAACTTTATTTTTCCACACAAAGTTCCTGTTTAGATTTTTACTAGGACATCCTTTAAAAGGAAAAGATAAATAACGTTTTTTTTTTACATCTGGTGTGCTGTTATTCTGCCTTAATTAATTTCAGGCAGGCAGTGCTTTTATGTGAGGCATGTGTGGGTAGAAAATGGCACCTCACCGGAGGACTGGACGATGGCAATGATACAGACAGCATCACATGAGCCTGTTATCTACAGAATGCAGTAACAAGCAGAGATATTTGCACAGACATGGGCCCCCTTTCCTGCATGATGCCCCCTGAAGTGGGTCATGCCAAGCGCTGCCCCCTCCCCTCTCCCCACTAACCATGTAGAATGTCACGCTCAGTTCACTAGAGAGTAGGGCTGTTGATCGCTGGAGCCCCCCTTCAGCGGCCACAGGTCCGATTGTCCCGATTATGGCACCCACGTGATATCACTGGGGAGAGGAGTTGGCCTAACGGCTAGGGCGGTCAACCTCGAATCTGGGGAACCGGGTTCGAGTCTCGGCAATGACGCTGAACATCCTGTGATTGTGGGCAAATCACTTAATCTCCCCATGCCTAACAAAAATGAATGTGTCCTCATGTAATGCAACTGGTGCTATGTAAAGCGCTCTGATACCCGATACCTTCGGGTCAAGTTCGCGCTGTATAAAACTCTGAAAAAAATAAAAATATCATGACTCCCCCCCCAAGCAGACAACCCTGCCCTCCCTAGCCCCTCCCCTCTTCTCCCCCTTCTGTTGCTACACCTCCCCCCATCTCCCCCGATCCTCCCCCCTTCCACCTCCTTCTCCCATTGGTGCACCGACTAATGTTGCATGTTTCCTCCATTTCTATATTGTTCCCATGTTGTAAAATTTTGTCTAGAAAACCAATACAAAATGAAGACACAAATAAAAAAAAGCAGTGCAAGCTCACTGGTCATTTGCCTATATGCGAATGTGCTTAGAGACTGCAAAGTTAATAGATCACGTGATAAATCCACTAGAACATCAAGGCTAACGCTTGCAGTGTGCTAGCATAAGATATGGCCTTTGTAGATTTTCTCGAAGAGTCCCAAACACAGACCATGTAGACAGGTGCTTCTAGGGATCTCTAAGCTTGTAATTTCAAAATGTGCTTAATTTTTACACAGTCACGTCTAGATACCCAAAATAGAAACTTCTGGTATCCTTTTCTGTGGTCACTCAATGCACAACAATGCTAATGGTCAAAATTATTGATAATACAGAACAGCACAATCACAAACCTACTGTGATGCATCAAAAAATCTTGAAGGAATGACAGCTCCACCTTCCCAACCTCAACTTCCTCAGAAGGCATAATACCCAGAGAATAATGAGGTCAAGATGAGGCAAGGGGGAAGATAAGTACTTTGATGGAGTTTCATTTAAGATGTCGTCAGTGATGTCATCAATTATGTTATTTAATATGTAATGAGTGGTGTAATATGTGAGGTCATAAGCAGTGCATAGCAGGTGCACAAGTTACAGTTAGCTCAGTAACTATAACTTGTGAATTTCAGTGGTGTTTTGTTTTTTAAATGTTACGTTTTACCTAACTTTAACACCAAACTATAACGTCACAGGGGCCAGTCCCACAGTACCGAAATGGCCGATGGAAGGAAAAGCTCCCTCTGCCAATCAGAAAGCCCCGTTTTAAAAAGAATGTTGGTACTGTAGAACTGCCATGGGACCAACCATATAAACAAACCTAACTTTTTAGCCCTCTCATGACCAATCCAAGCCCCTTTTTAAAGCTAATTTTTTTTAAACAGCTGAAGGGAATTACACCAAATTACAAAAAGTACACTTTCTGAGTAAAGTTGTTTCTGCCAAATTTGGTGTAATTCTGTTCAGCTGTTTTATCTGAAAGCAAAGTTTCCTATGGGAATTACCATGGGAAATCAAAGTTTTGAGTTGCTATTTTATCTTGTCACCCACTTGACGGATCAGCACAAACACTTTTCATAAAGGAGCTGAGTTGTGTGAACTTATTTTTGGAATATCAAGTGCAGCCAAAGTTATTAGCAAAACAAAAAATGTCAAATAAAGCATTTCTTCTTTCTTCCAGTACTGGTAAAAAACACTTTTACAATGACAGTGCTGTTCTTAGACCATTAATCTGTTCACCTAAAAAGCTCATCCTTGCAAGCCATCAAGTATTTACCACAGAATCCTTCCCAGTGTGTGAAAATAAACAATGTAAAAGCAGAACCCTGTCAGAAAAGAGTTATACTGTCCCACATGGCACTTTATTTTCTTTCGTTATAAATGTCTTTTTAAACCTACTCTACAGTGTCAATATACTACAAAAGAAAACAACAGTTTAGAAGGCATTTTTTAAATTTCCTTACAACGCACATTGCATTTAAAATTCAAATTACAGAGGAACATATTGTTGCATAAAACATATCTTAAATATTGGCAAAGTAACCCTAATATAAACCAGCATTTCTCAAAACATTGACAGACATATCTGAAGGCATAGCTGCAGTTTCAGGCAAACAATGAGTACTAAAAGGGAAGAGGACTAAAATCAATTAATCAGTCATGTAACATAAAAAACACATAACAAGTACATCATGTGACATCACCAGAACCCCTCAATGGCCATGCAGGCCCACATTAGACAGGGCCTGGCTGCAGGTGTCTTTTCAGTGTTACATGCATACCTGTCAACCTCTTGACTTAAAATTGTGAGTCATGTTTAGTTTTTAAGAGGGTAATTAAGGTGAACAGAGTACAAACTCTTTTTGGGGGTTGTTTATTTTTTTCAAAAGCGGGTACCCCCAATAAATTCTATGGAGGCATTTTGTTTATTAGGAGGATGAATACCAGTAAAAAGATGGAAACATGCACCAAATGTGCGTGACTTGACAGATATGCTATGTGTTCAGCATATGGTCAAAGGATATGCCCATTATCACATGGCTTGTGTTTGAAATTTGCCCACAGGTATAGCATGTTGAATTCCTTCAAGTCCACAAACCCTATAGGACACTGTAACAATGACTAGATGATGTCATCGTATACGTCATCAATTATGTCTTTTGGGATGTCATGTCATTCAACATGTCATAAGCGATATGAGGTCGTAAGCAGTGCATGGCAAGGGTGTAAGTTATAGTTAGCTCAGTAAACTGTAAATGGTGAACTACATTGTTTTTTCTGTTTTTTAAACGTTAGTTTTTATCTCATCACAACACCTAACTATAACATCAGTTTAACATTTGTTTTTTAGGTGAATTTCTGGTGGGTTTTTAAAGTAAGCTAAGGCCTTATTATCATACCTAACTATAATGCCACCTTAACATTTTAGTTTTTTCAGTGCATTTTAGATCATGTTTAAAGTTGAACATAAGGTTAACCCCTTCAGCCGAATGCAGTGAGGGCTTCACTTCCAGCCTGGCCTCTGACCAAGCCCTGCGTTCAACCCACTGCAAGTGCTGAACCCCCTACAGATGCACAACCTTGACTTTCATTTTATTAAAAAAACTTTAGGTATCGATGTTCCCACAAAGAAAGTTTCCACCCCATGATATAGTGGTACCATGCAAGCCTCAACCAGGAAGTTTGCGTGTTACCATGGTACCGTTGGTTTGAAGCTGGTACAGTAGCTCCCACGGTACTCCCACAGTACATCACAGGATGGATGCACTGAATCCCGCAGGAAAATATTGGTACTGGTGGCCCAAAATATTTTTTAAATTTTTTCTTCTGGTGGAGTCCCTCTGCATCCCCCCCCCCCAAAATGTGCCTGGGGTCATACCCTGCCACCTTACTCTTTTTTTAAAAACTTTTTTAGGGCACTGAGACAGAGTCCCCAGGTCCAGTAATGGTGGCTGCAACATATTCTTCAGAGTCACGGCCACCTAATCAGATTATTTTGCATAGTGGTACCGGTACCACTGTACCAAAATTGCCGACAAACCATAAAGCTTCCTGGGCATTTGCTGCGGCAACAAATAATGGGCAGAATGCTGAATGAATCAAACATTCACCTCCAGTCAAGTGATCTGGGTTAAATCCATCGTTCTTTTGCTCACTACGCCACCCCAGTTTGGACCCAGCCATATGCAAATCAGTCCTGATCCTGCTCCTCATGGGAACAGTCCAGCCTGAACTGCCAAGTCGGGTCCTCCCTGGACTGGAAACAAGCATCCTGGGACCGGGTTTGAGGTAACACCCCTCATCAGACAGGCTAGCTTGAATCCAGTTGCACAGCAAGCTAGGGATCCACGTCTGGGCATACCCATCCCACTTAGGGCGAAAAGTGCTGCGGCAGCAAATGATGGACGGAATGCTGAATGAATCACACATTCACCCCCAGTCAGGCAGTGGTGGCTGGTGATTGGATTTGTCAAATAACATAAGGCAGGCTTTCTGATTTTCTAATGCTATGGCAAACTTGGTATAAATCCATTCAGCCTTTTCGGTCTGTATCAGGGAGCAACATTTCCTATGGGAAATCAACTTTTGAAGCCTCCCACTTTCTTGGTCCACACTTAACAGATAGGCCTGAATCTTTCAATGAAGGAGCCGAGGAGCATGAACTTTTTTGGGGAGCATTTCATGCAGATTTGTCAAACAGCACCAATAGTGAAACAAAAAATATTTTCCAGTGAAAGCTCTGACCTAACTGTAACTACACAGTGGTGAATTATTCACTGAACAAGCAAAGGCTAAAGTTACAGTATGGCTAGGTGAAAATGTCAGTGACAATGTAACATTTTAAACTGAAAATAAAACACTGAAATTCACCAGTTATAGTTTACTGAGCTAACTACAACTTGTGGCTGCACCATACCCAGTGTTGCCACCAATGATTTCATTTGATATGTAATCAATGATGTCATCAATGATATCATTGAACATGTCTTGAATGATGCAGTCTGAGGTCATAAGCTGTGCATGGTGAGTTAATCTAACTCAACTTCATCCTGGAAAATTTCAGGGTGATCAGTCATGCAATTTTCTATAGGAAAATTGAACAGCAATATGGAATTACACCAAATTTGGCAGTAAAATAGATACAAAAAAGTGTGCTTTTTGTGATTTGGTGTAAATCCATTCAGTAGTGTTTGAGAAATTAATTTTCAAAATGTATGTTTATATGGCAATGTGGTACCACCGTGGAACTACCTTGGAGTACTGCAGAACCATGAGCACAAAGTGCGTGATCTGATTGGCTGGCCACAGCCAGAAGTAAATGTTGCGTTCTCCATTTTATCACTTGGGGACTCAATCCCTGTGTTATATGAAAAGAAAATAAGAATAAGGGGGCATGGTAGGTGTACCCTAAACCCCTGTGACTTGTGGGGGGTCCCAGAGGGAACTCTCGTGGGTCAAATTAAATTTGTTTTTTTCCACTGTGCCACGGTACCGTGGTACTACTGGGATGCCTAGCACAGCCCCAGTGAAAATTTGTGGAAGTACCGCACTACCGCAAAAAAACCAAACAACAAATAGTGGGGGCCTTGGGGTATTGCACGACCATGGGGACTGGCCAGCAATGGGGGATGGGTCACCCACAGGGGATTGGTATAGTAAGGTATGGTAATAAAATATTACTTTACGTTAAAAAGATATAGAAATTCACTAAAAATACAACAGTTAATGTGACGTTATTGTTAGGCATGCTGAAAATATTACAATTTTCATTTAAAAATCTTCAGAATTTCACTGAGAAAAACAGAGGTTAAAGTGATATTATAGTTAGGTGAAAATGTCAGTTAAAACATAATGTTTTAAACTCAAAAAAAGCACTGAAATTCCCAAGTTATATTTAATTGAAGGAACTATAACTCGTGCCTTCATCATGCAGTGCTCATTACCTCACATATCACATCACTCATGACCTTTATTTTGTTTAAAACAATATATTTTTAATATATTTTTCACCTAATTATAATGTTACTTTAACCTTTGTTTTTTCCAGTGATATATATTTAGGGCATCTACAATGTGTCACACATTAAAATAGATGATTTATTTGGACAGCTCATGGAGTGCAGTTGATGTTTGGCAGACAACAATGCAAATCTGATATATTCAATGAAACATAGAAAGGTTATAGAAATGCTATAGTTAGGTAAAATTGTCAGTTAAAACATACCTATAGTTATCTGAAGTAACTATAACTTACAAAGTCACTACAAATCATGCCCCTCATCCACAATGTTGTCATTAATGATGTAATTTCAGATAATGG
Source organism: Calotriton arnoldi (assembly GCA_963921515.1). Taxonomy (NCBI): domain Eukaryota; kingdom Metazoa; phylum Chordata; class Amphibia; order Caudata; family Salamandridae; genus Calotriton; species Calotriton arnoldi. The sequence goes on along the minus strand of CAWUFW010000535.1, from coordinate 774,081 downwards.
AGACATTTTAGCAATTATGTCACAGAACATATCATGAGTGATGTAATATGTGCAGTAATTAGCAGGTCATGGCCAGGGTGCGAGTTATAGTTACTTTAGGGCATTACTATAACATCTCTTCAACCTTTGTTTTAGTGAACTTCTAAGGTTTTTTTAATGCAAAGTAAGATATTATTAAAATTCCTAACTATAATGTCACTTTAACCTCTATTTATTTCAGTGAATGTCTATGTGTTTTTAACGTAAAGTGAGTGTGATAGGACAAGAAGGAAGCGTAGTCACTTTCGAGTATAAAGGGGGTTTTATTCTTCCTCTCAGTCGTTTACTACATGTTTTCCTATTCTTCTGGTACTCCTCTCAAGTTCTTTTTCAGTCGTGGGGCTGTCACGATATCTTGGCTCCTCTTCTCCCTGTCTTTTCTTCTTTCTTTTTCCTCGGTCTTGCCCTCGGGAGAAATAGACAGGCCCGTGGCTGTTAATATCACACACCAGGCAATGAGGAGACCTTCACCAATCCCCACTGTGACAATCTGACTCAACCAGGTCGGTGGGGTTTCGCTTTATGCTACCCTGTGTACCTATTCCCAGGTAGGGCAGGTAGGGCTTTGAACGCTATTCACGGAAGTAAACCCGGGACCCCCTTTGAGTTTCTCTGCCTCTCCTTTTCCCTGCACCACCTCCAGTACTCTGTCCACAACCCAAAAGCAAAAGCCCACCCTCTTCAATGTCTCTCCCTGAGACAACACTTGCCTTGAGCCATGACTCCGGACCGGAGTCACGGCAGCCCCGTCCGTCTTGCCTTCCCTCTGGTCACTCTCTGTGCTTCTCCTGGCACCTTCTCCGTCCTCCTTCCAGCTCCTGAATTTGTCTCCTGCACTGCTCACTCCGCTCGCCTCCTCCACTGCTCCCACGTCGCCGTCTTCTCCTTTGCCGGTTTCCTCATGTCTCTCTTCTCTCCGTATTGGTCCGTCCTCTTCACTTGTTGTCCCGGCAACTACTTCCGGGTCGGAATGTTATGGACCGCTAGAGCGCGTCCCTCCAGTGCCCCCGGGGCGCCTCCTGGCCGTATCCGCGTCGCTCCTGCCACAGCACCTACCAACCAGGCATGGACGTTCGGGCCATAAAGACACAGGCCAACGGGACAGAAAGTCAGCCGGCCCCTGCAAACGGCCAGGGATGTGACAGACCTGAAAGGAGAAGGGTTGTAAAGCCAAGAACCAACGCAAGATGCGAGCATTCGTATCCTTCTGACGTGCTAACCACACCAAGGGGGCATGATCCGTATATAACACAAAAGAGCGGCCCAACAGGTAGTACCTACAAGCCTCCATGGCCCATTTGATGGCCAGACACTCTTTCTCAATGGTGGGATACCGGGTTTCTCTGGGGAGTAGTTTCCGGCTGAGGTACACTATAGGGTGTAATGCCCCCTCACGTCCAGGCTGGGAGAGAACAGCCCCAAGACCACTGTCCGAGGCGTCTGTCTGGAGAACAAATCTTTTTGAGAAGTCAGGACAGGCCAACACTGGTTCGTCACACAGGGCCTTCTTCAAGCTCTCAAAGCTCTCTTGGTGTAAAGGCAGCCACTCCTTTACACGTGTGGGATGTTTCTTAGCCAGGAGTTCAGTTAAGGGCGTCGCCAGGTCCGAAAAGTGGGGTATGAAACGCCGATAGTACCCTATTAGTCCTAGGAAGGACCTGACCTCTTTCTTGGTCGTGGGAGGGGGTAGTTCTTTGATCACCTTTACCTTGTCCACCTGAGGCCGAAGGCGGCCCTCTTGTATGTGATACCCCAGGAATCGGATAGCATTGGTGGCCAACAGACATTTCTCAGGATTCGCCATCAGGCCGGCCTGTCAGAGGGTGAGTAACACCGCCTCCAAATGTTGTAAGTGGAGCTCCCAGGATGGACTGAAGACCACTATGTCATCAAGTAAGCTGCAGCATAAGCCTGATGTTTTCTGAGTACCAGATCCATCAAGCGTTGAAATGTGGCAGGGGCTCCATGCAACCCAAACAGTAGCACTCGGAACTGATACAGTCCGGTTGGGGTTGAAAAAGCGGTTTTCTCTTTGGCGGAGGGTGCAAGAGGGATCTGCCAATAACCCTTAGTGAGGTCCAGCATGGTCATGTAGGAAGCAGACCCCAAATTACCGATCATTTCATCGATTCTGGGCATTGGGTAGGTGTCAAATTGTGACACTTCATTCAATCTGCGGAAGTCAATGCAGAAGTGGATAGAGCCATTGGGGACTAACACTACTGGAAAGGACCAAGGACTGCAGGACGGCTCTATGATGCCCCCCTCCAACATGTCCTCTACCTCCTGTCTTACGGCTTGTCTCCGTGCTTCCGATATTCAATACGGACAGAGACGAATGGGGTTTACACCCTCTGTTCTGATGCCATGGTGTATCATGTGGGTCTTCCCTGATTGGGCAGAGAACACATCGCTATACTTGTGGGCCAAGGCATTCAGCGACAGGCGTTGTGTGTCTGATAGATCGGAACCCGTTGGTATATAACCCGCCCTGTGGTTGGAGCGTTTGTTCGGGACGGTAATGTCTAGTGGTTCAGAATCAGTCACATACAGTGTTAGGGTTTCTCCTTCCACCCACTTCTTCAGGAGATTAATGTGGTAAATCTATCCCTGGCCCCCTCTCTGTGGTGTGTCTAATCGTTATGTGACAGGTGTGACCTTATCTGTTACCTTATAGGGACCCTGCCATTTGGCTAACAGTTTGTTTTCTGACGAAGGAAGAAGCACCAATACCTTATCTCCGATCACTAGTTCTCTCAACTGGGTGTTGACGTCATATGATTTTTTCTGTCTCTGCTGTGCCTTTTCCATATTTACCCGGGCTTCTTCCCATAGGGTTTCCACCTTTTGTTTAAGTTTGGAGGCATAATCAAGGAGGTCAACCCCTTCATCTTCCTGGTCCTCCCACCTCTCAGCAGCCATGTCCAGAAGGGTACGTGGTTTTCTGCCAAACACAAGTTCAAAGGGGCAAAACCCGGTGGAGGATTGGACATGGGTACGTATGGCAAACAGGACCAAGGGTAGCTGTCTGTCCCAATCTTTGCCCGTTTCAGTGACCACTTTCTTCAGGAGGGACTTGATGGTGCGGTTATACCGCTCCACCAACCCATCAGTCTGTGGGTGGTACACTGAACTACGTATCTGCTTTATCCCTAATATATTACAGACCTGAGACATCAGCCTGGACATGAAAGGGGTTCCCCGATCCTTCAGGATTTCATTGGGGAAACCTACCCTACAAAAGAATCCTATCATCGCCTGGGCCACAGCCGAGGTGGTCATACTCGTCAGAGGAATGGCCTCGGGATACCTCGTGGCATAATCAACAAGAACAAGGATATATTGATATCCTCTTGTGGAGGCCACCAGGGGTCCCACCAAATCCATAACCACATGGGAAAAGGGAGTTTCAATGATAGAGAGGCGTTGCAAGGGTGCCCTCGGGATATGGGGAGGATTCACCCTCTGGCATCTCTCACAGGCAGCACAGAATCGCTGTATGTCTGAGAAGACCCCTGGCCAATAAAACCTTCGTAACAGGTATTCTTCTGTCTTACCTCTCCCGAAGTGACCTCTCCCTGTCTGCCCGTGGGCTAGGTGCAACACCTGGTTCCTGAAAGGCAGTGGTACTAACAACTGTGAAACCAGTCTATCTGGGTGTCGTACTCTCCTATACAACAAACCCTTGGAGATATAAAAATAGGGTCCTACCTGTCCTTCTTCGTTGTCAACGGCTTGAGTCCAAGCATGTTCCAGTATGGGGCCTTCTCTCTGCACTGCCCTAAAGCTGGGGGTCATTACAGGTGCCTCGTCTGTGGAAGAGGAAGAAGAAGTGGAGGGTATGTCAGAACCACCAGCAAGGACATATCGTCGGTTATGCGCCCGTTTTCTCGGTGAGACATGTGAGCCTTATACCTACCGCCTGTTACTTCCTCCCAGGAAAAAGGTGCCTCCTCCCACCATAAGTTTTCCTGTTTCTCTTTCATGGCCTTCGTTAGCAGCAGCGGGAACCCTTCATAGTCTGTCCCTAGAATCATGTCTTCCACCAGATCAGGGATACCTATACCCGCCACCCGCAGTGAGCTATGTTGCCCGTCGTAGTTCAACTGTATCTTAGCTAGGGTGTACTGCTTACTGTCCCCATGAACACACGTGATCCAGGCGGTCTCCCCTCGTAACCACTGCCCCGGACCCACCAGTTCTGCCTTTATCACCGAATGACGACATCCGGAGTCCAGTAAGACCTTCATGGGGTTTTCGTTGATGGCCATCCCGTAATGATATTTTGCTTCTCCTTGACCTGTCCATAACCCCCGCCCTTGTAGGTAACCAACCTCCATGGGTTCCGTGGTTGTAATCTTCTGGGGACAGTTCCTAGCTATGTGTCCCCATTCCCCACACTGAAAGCACTGGGGTCCCATTACAGTGTCCCTAAAGGGTTGTCTAGGGACTGGCCTGATGTCTGGAACGTGTCTCGGGCCCCCATAGGTGGCGTGAATCTCCATTTGAGGGCCACAGGAGTGGGTATTCTGGGCATGGATGGTTTTGTTTCCAGGGGTCGGGGTTGGGAAAGACGGGAGTTGGTTGCCCTGTGGTATGCACATGCTAATTCTATAGCTGAGTGGACGGTAATGTTAGGGTGCTGCTTTACCCAGGCTTTTGTGGGATTAGGCAGGGCATCTAGGTACTGTTCCAGAAGGACTTTATCCACCACCTCCTCTAAGCTAGATATGGTTGGTTGTAACCAGCGGTTGCCCAGGTCCTGTATTCGATAGAAAAGGCCTCGAGGGTTATCATGGGTGTTCCACTTCTCTCTGCGGAATTTGGAACGGTAGTACTCATCGTCATAGCCAAGACGCCCCAGGATGGTTCTCTTGATCTCTGGGTACGGGTTATGCCTGCAGGGTTTGCGGCCTGATAGGCGGCCTGTGGTTCGCCGGCCAAAAGAGGAGCTATCTACTGTCCCCATCTTTCCGGCGGCCAGGATGCTGTGGTGGCTACTCGCTCGAAATTGGTGAAGAAATAGTCCGGGTCTTCACCGGGTTGAAACTTCTGGAGCACGGAACTAGGGACATTGGGGTGCACCCTGGTGTTGGCGATGGTATCTGTCAACCTCTGTATGGCGGTGTCCTGGACGACTTGGTTGTTTGAGATGACCCCAGCCTGGGCCTGTAGAGCCTCCTGTAGGGATTTGCGGTCTTTCTGCACGGCGGTTGCTTGGCCTTCCACGACCAGCTGCAAATGTCTCTGGCCCTCAGCCAGTTGTTTGACCATGTCGGTCATAGTTAGGGGTTGTGTCATCTCCTTGTCCTATCAGGAAGAGGGGGATCCCTCTTCTGACACCACTGTGATAGGACAAGAAGGAAGCGTAGTCACTTTCGAGTATAAAGGGGGTTTTATTCTTCCTCTCAGTCGTTTACTACACGTTTTCCTATTCTTCTGGTACTCCTCTCGAGTTCTTTTTCACTCGTAGGGCTGTCACTATATCTTGGCTCCTCCTCTCCCCGTCTTTTCTTCTTTCTATTTCCTCGGTCTTGCCCTTGGGAGAAATAGACAGGCCCGTGGCTGTTAATATCACACACCAGGCAATGAGGAGCCCTACACCAATCACCACTGTGACAATCTGACTCAACCAGGTCGGTGGGGTTTCGCTTTACCTGTGTACCTATTCCCAGTTAGGGCAGGTAGGGCTTGGAGCGCTATTCAAGGAAGTAAACCTGGGACCCCCTTTGAGTTTCTCTGCCTCTCCTTTTCCCTGAACCACCTCCAGTACTCTGCCCACTACCCACAAGCAAAAGCCCACCCTCTTCAATGTCTCTCCCTGAGACAACACTTGCCTTGAGCCGTGACTCCGGACCGGAGTCACGGCAGCCCCGTCCGTCTCGCCTTCCCTCTGGTCACTCTCTGTGCTTCTCCTGGCACCTTCTCTGTCCTCCTTCCAGCTCCTGAATTCGTCTCCCGCACTGCTCACTCCGCTCGCCTCCTACACGGCTCCCACGTCGCCGTCTTCTCCTTCGCCGGTTTCCTCGCGTCTCTCTTCTCTCCGTCTTGGTCCGTCCTCTTCACTCGTTGTCCCGGCAACTACTTCCGGGTCGGAATAGTATGGACCACTAGAGCGCGTCCCTCCAGTGCCCCCGGGGTGCCTGCCGCCTGTATCCGCGTCGCTCCTGCCACAGTGAGATATTCATCTCTATGCATGGGGTTGGGCGCAGGGCAGCACTCTGTCCCCAGCAGGGCACAGCTGAGTATGTTCAATCAGCAGTCTGCAGTAAGGTGGTTGAGTCTCGGCCTCAGAATAAATCGCCCAAAGAACCCCCTTCTGTTTATGAACCCTCCCTCAGGCCGCAATTAGCAAGTTCAGAACTATTGCTCGATATCACTCGTCGAGGAAAAAAGCAAAGAAACTTCGACCCTTGAATCGCTCCAAAATTCTTCACCTATTCCAACAAATTCCTTCCCTTTCAGGGATAACCTCGTTAGACCTAACGTCTGTTGGGTTCCAACTGGGCGACAAGGTAGAGAAGTTTCCAAAGTTTCTTTCATCTCCCTTTGTATTGCGGACCTAGTACTTAAGGCTGAAGAAGATTTAGTAAAAGTAGGTCTACAGGCCCTATGCCCTATCAAAAAGAGTCCCCAACTATTAGCACCCCAACCAGTCTCTCTTTCACCTCCCATTCTAAATATGCATAGCGGGTTATCTGCTACTCAGTGGGAATGATCTATACCATATATCCTGCTTCTAAGGCCCGAAGACACACAGCAAAGTAGCCACCCACCCACCAATCTGAGAGTGGTCATAGTAAATGACAGACCATTCTCACAGCCTAGGCAATTAGCATGGGCTCAAGGTAATAGGTTCTTCTCCTTGCGGCACCTGCGGGAGGACGGTGACTGGAATACTAGGCCTAGCTTACCCTAGAATGAGGGGTCCTCTCAAAACCTGAGAATCCTGAGCTGGAATATCCATGGGTTCGAACGTTTGAGGAACAGTGGTGCTCTGGAAGAAAGTTTGGAACCCTTCCATTTGGTATTCCTTCAGGAGTCTTGGTTAAGAGAGGACCAGTCAGTAGAAGGCTTTATGGCTTTAAATAGTAAAGGCCAGTACCGGGGTAAGGGGAGAGCATCCGCGGGTGTACTGACACTAATATCAACCAAGTGATTACGAGACCATTAGAGGTCATAAATGTCTCGAGTGGCTTGCAGTTATCATTGATTGAATTGGGTATGGGTAAAAATGCCTTCAGATATTTTTTACTCATAAATGTTTATATCCACAAAGAAGATCATCGGCAAATGAAACGCTGGTTAGAATTATTTGAATCTCCTTTCCAGCATTTGGTGGCAAAATATACGGAAGCAGTGATAATAATGGCTGGGGATGGTAATGCCCGTCTCTTCCCTGTACAGTTAGATCAGCACCTGGAAGAAGCATTGGATTCTTATAACATTCCCCCAGCGCAGTTTCCCCCTTCCACCATCAAAAAAGAGGCTAAAGTGTTGAGTCAAAGGCTGGCGAGCCATGTTTTGATTTATTTAAATGGACGATTCAAAAATGACTCACGAGCAGCTGCAACCTTCCGGCAGGGTCAGGCTTTGGGCCCTATTGATTATATATTCACGTCCCTTTGGCATTTTGACCTTTTTAAGAGTTTTGAGGTGGCAAAATATGAGGGTAGTGACCATGGGCAACTATAGCAGTCCTTGACCTGTGTGAGCCGATATCCGCCGAGAGGGTTCTGCCTTTAGAGATGTCCTACCCGCGTAGGCTCACAACACGCTTAGATCCCATCCATCTTCAGCAACTAGCCTCCCTTCAGCTAGAGGAGATGATTGATATTCACCCTATTTATGTGGATGATGTTATTGTGTGGTACTATAGTATTGTGCAACAAGTGTTGGGATGCATTTCAGTCAATATATGTGAAAAGGGCGTGCAGGCAAAATCCCGTCCGAAGGAATTAGGGGGCTGGTTCGACTCGTATTGCCAAAAGTTGAAACGATTGGTGAGACAGAGAGCAAAGAGTGTTAGGCGTCTTAACATCTCCCCAGCCACCCATGAGTTGGCTAAACTTAAACGCTAGTATAAATCCCTTGTGCAGGCAAAGAAGACAGCTTTTTACCATAGTAAGTGGGATGAGATGCAGGAAATCATATCATTAAATGACCAGCAAAAATTCTGGAAAAAGGTCAATGAGTTTAATGGCCAAAATAGGGGCACAGTTGTCTGTATGATTCCGGAAGCCCTTATCTGACAGACTTATATAGGGGACCTTCTAGCTCAGACGGACCTCAGAAAATTTATGGGCAAACTCCTCCAGGTATATGGTTCTCAGTAAAGGAAGTAAAGGCTGTTATTGAGAGGGTAAAACTCTCCCGAGACGCTGGCCCCGATAAAGTCCCAGCAGAAATAGTCAAAACAAACAGTGACTGGTGGGCTATGATTTATTCCTCTCTGTTGAGTTGGATCGCCATGTCTGGCCTCTACCCTTTCTCCTGGAAGGGATCCATAGTGAAACCGATTTAAAAAAAAGGGAGTGGTGCAGACCCTATGCACTATCGGCTGATAAGCCTCTTGGATATTTCATTAAAAATATTTTCCAAGATTATTCTAGCTAAACTCGAAGATTGGGCCACCGAAACTAAGAGAATCCCACTAGAACAAGGGGGCTTTCGTGAGGGTAATTCCACCATAGATCACTGTTTTGCTCTATGGGCAATTATTCAAAAAGCTCTGGAGGAAAATCAAAGGTTGTGCTGCTACTTTGTAGATTTTTGAACAGCCTTCGATTCTGTGGATAGGGATATTCTGTGGGGAAAACTTGCCTCCTGGAACCTATCGCCAAATCTTCTCGGGGCACTCCAATCCTTGCACTCTGGCAATTGGGCTCAGGTGGAGTTAGATAAGTTGGGTCGGTTATTTAAAAGAATTTCTATTGACAACGGCCTGCGCCAGGGGTGCGTCTTAGCGCCCTTGCTTTTTAGTTTATTCTTGGCCGACCTTCCAACTTTTATTTCCCAATCTGAGTCCTTCTCTCCAAAAATCAGTAACCAGCATATTGCTTGTCTGCTTTATGCGGACGACCTGGTATTATTGGATTATACCCCAATTGGTTTGCAGAGGAAACTCAATGCCCTGGCAACCTATAGCAAGCAGAACCAGCTCCGTATCAATTTGGAAAAGACCAAGATCATGATCTTTGGAAAAAAGGTACAGAGTTTTTCTTGGTATCTAGGTACGCAGGTGGTGGAGCAGGTTGATCAATATAAATATCTGGGCTTAATCTTTAGGAGAAATCTGAATTGGGGTGCGCATTGGGATGCTACCAAACAGAAGGCCCTATTACAGGCCAGCTGCCTGTCAAGATTCAATGGTAGGTTCGGGGGGCTATCTCATATCCCACTATTAAAGGTTTTTGAAGGGAAGATACCTCCGCTAGGACTGTATGGGGGAGAGGTTTTTTCCCTTGATCCAACCTATGAATGGGATAGATTGGAAGGGGTAGTACTTAAAAGACTTTTATCACTCCCCCAAGGTACCATGGTTCAGGCCATAAGGAGAGAGAGTGCAATCTGGTTTCTTGGAACATGGCGGCCTCTACTCGGGCTGTAAAATATTTTAACACATTGTTGAAGGATGATGAGGTGGTTAAAGTGTCCAAATTGTGTTGGGAAGAGATCCAAAGCAGTGAAAGGATGTGGGCAAAGGCCGTAAGAACCAGAATAATTGCACATAGGAATCTCCATTTAAATAGTGGTACAATCACATCTTGGCTCCCCTTTCCAGGTAAACGAGCACTGAGAGAATCTGCTTCTATGGTGTCTGAATCGATCGACCTAGTGTATCTAAAAAAGAGATCATCCATTAGCCTCTCGATTGCTACATTGGGCCAGGATAGTGTCTTTTCTTATCTATCACGGTTACCAGACCCAGGATTGAGGAATGAAATATTAAGGGCTAGGGTGGGATGTAATCCAATTTACTCATCCCGCCCACATAGGATCAGGGTGCAGAATAATAGTGGCCTCTGCCCCTTGAAAGTTAAATGTCCCTTACGCATATTCTTATGGATTGCGTCCTTTATTATGCAAATCGAATTAAGTTTTTGAGACCTTTGTTTTTTAAATATGATGCTCTCCATAGGAATAAAGCTGTGGAGTTATTGTCCGAAATGCGTTATCTTGATGTGGCAGTTGGAATTGCTCGGTTTTTACGGTCTGTCAAACAGAATTTTAATTATGAAATGTAGGGGGTTGGAGGGGTAGGGTAGCTAGGAGGGGGGTCCTTTTAATGTTTTAATTGTAAAGTGTGCCTTGTTTTAGAATGTTTTATGGACAATTGTCTAAATAAACTTGTTTTTGAACCTGAGTATGTGATGTTACAATATACAGGATGTCACTTGAAGTAAGGGAGACCTACTGACTTTGTCAAAGGGTCATAATACCAAAATATAAAAAGTGGGCCTATTGGCTTTATCACTGGGTCAGCATATCAACATATATAAAACAGACCTATTGTCTTTGTCAAAAAGTCACCAATAATTATAATCAAATGTATATTCTATAACTTTGCACATTTAAATGTTTAACAAAAGCGATTGTCATAGTTTAAATAAAGCCTTATTAAAAAAAAACATCAACATGTCTTTGAGTCTTTCTTTCAACATTTTTCAGGTCACAAAGTGCAGTCATACAACCATCCGCAAAAGGTCCCCACACTCCAGCTGAAGAACATACAGCTCCAGCTCGCAGTGCTTTAAAACAATATGGGAAGCTCTGCATAGGTCATGGATTCAATGACCCACAAGATTTTTTTTTTTTTTTTTTAATGTTGCTGGGGGGTTGCTACACCCCCAACAGCCCACCACCACATAAAAAAATATACTTGGTGGTACCCCTGCCTCTTTTAGGGGCACCACCAGGCTCCAAAGAATCTTACAGAAAAGCCCTTGCAGGGCATCATGGGGCATGCCTTCCCTGGAGCAGTGAATAATAAATTAGTGGCTCCTGCCGCTCATTTATTATTCTTTTTATTTTTATTCTTTTTTATTTCAGTGGCCAGGAGTCCACACCATTTTTAATGCTGGGAGCTGCGGGGGGAGTCCCAATGTAAAAACAACAGTTGATGGACAGAATGCAGAACAATGTCATACATTCACCCCAGTACAGAGATCTGGGCTTAAATCCATCGTTTTTTTGCTCACCATGCCATTCCAGTTTGAACCCAGCCATATGCAAATCAGTCTTGACCCTGTGCCTCATGGGAACAGTCCAGCCCGAACTGCCAAGCCAGATCCTCCCTGGACTGGAAACAAGCATCCTAGGACCGGTTTCGGGGTTTCACCCCTCTTCAGCCAGGATAGCTTGATTCCAGTGGCATGGAGAGCACGGGACCCACGTCTGGGCATACCCGTCCCACTCGGGGTGACAAATGCAAAAACAACAGTTGATGGACAGAATGCAGAACTATGCATAAAGAACGATGGATTTAACCCAGATCTTTTGACTGGGGGAGAATGTTTGCATTGTCAGCATTCCGTCCATCATTTGTTTGCTGTAACACTTTTCGCCCTAAGTGGGATGGATATGCCCAGACGTGGGTCCCTTGCTCACTGTGCCACTGGATTCAAGCTAGCCTGGCTGAAGAAGGGTGACATACCCTGAAACCGGTCCCAGGATGCTTGTTTCCGGTCCAGGGAGGACCTGGCCTGGCTGTTCGGTCTGGACTGTTCCCATGGGGCACAGGGTCAAGACTGATTTGCATATGGCTGTGTCCAAACTGGGGTGGCGTAGTGGGCAAAAGAACGATGGATTTAACCCAGATCTTTTGACTGGGGGAGAATGGTTGCATTATCAGCATTCCGTCCATCATTTGTTTGCTGTAACACTTTTAGCCCTAAGTGGGATGGGTATGCCCAGACGTGGGTCCCTTGCTCACTGTGCCACTGGATTCAAGCTAGCCTGGCTGAAGAAGGGTGACATACCCTGAAACCAGTCCCAGGATGCTTGTTTCTGGTCCAGGGAAGACCTGGCCTGGCTGTTCGGTCTGGACTGTTCCCATGGGGCACAGGGTCAAGACTGATTTGCATATGGCTGTGTCCAAACTGGGGTGGCGTAGTGGGAAAAGAACAATGGATTTAACCCAGATCTTTTGACTGGGGGAGAATGTTTGCATTGTCAGCATTCCGTCCATCATTTGTTTGCTGTAACACTTTTCGCCCTAAGTGGGATGGATATGCCCAGACGTGGGTCCCTTGCTCACTGTGCCACTGGATTCAAGCTAGCCTGGCTGAAGAAGTGTGACATACCCTGAAACCGGTCCCAGGATGCTTGTTTCCGGTCGAGGGAGGACCTGGCCTGGCTGTTCGGTCTGGACTGTTCCCATGGGGCACAGGGTCAAGACTGATTTGCATATGGCTGTGTCCAAACTGGGGTGGCGTAGTGGGCAAAAGAACGATGGATTTAACCCAGATCTTTTGACTGGGGGAGAATGTTTGCATTATCAGCATTCCGTCCATCATTTGTTTGCTGTAACACTTTTCGCCCTAAGTGGGATGGGTATGCCCAGACGTGGGTCCCTTGCTCACTGTGCTACTGGATTCAAGCTAGCCTGGCTGAAGAAGGGTGACATACCCTGAAACCAGTCCCAGGATGCTTGTTTCTGGTCCAGGGAGGACCTGGCCTGGCTGTTCGGTCTGGACTGTTCCCATGGGGCACAGGGTCAAGACTGATTTGCATATGGCTGTGTCCAAACTGGGGTGGCATAGTGGGCAAAAGAATGATGGATTTAACCCAGATCTTTTGACTGGGGGAGAATGTTTGCATTGTCAGCATTCCGTCCATCATTTGTTTGCTGTAACACTTTGCGCCCTAAGTGGGATGGGTATGCCCAGACGTGGGTCCCTTGCTCACTGTGCCACTGGATTCAAGCTAGCCTGGCTGAAGAAGGGTGACATACCCTGAAACCGGTCCCAGGATGCTTGTTTCCGGTCCAGGGAGGACCTGGCCTGGCTGTTCGGTCTGGACTGTTCCCATGGGGCACAGGGTCAAGACTGATTTGCATATGGCTGTGTCCAAACTGGGGTGGCGTAGTGGGCAAAAGAACGATGGATTTAACCCAGATCTTTTGACTGGGGGAGAATGTTTGCATTGTCAGCATTCCGTCCATCATTTGTTTGCTGTAACACTTTTCGCCCTAAGTGGGATGGGTATGCCCAGACGTGGGTCCCTTGCTCACTGTGCCACTGGATTCAAGCTAGCCTGGCTGAAGAAGGGTGACATACCCTGAAACCGGTCCCAGGATGCTTGTTTCCGGTCCAGGGAGGACCTGGCCTGGCTGTTCGGTCTGGACTGTTCTCATGGGGCACAGGGTCAAGACTGATTTGCATATGGCTGTGTCCAAACTGGGGCGGCGTAGTGGGCAAAAGAACGATGGATTTAACCCAGATCTTTTGACTGGGGGAGCATGTTTGCATTGTCAGCATTCCGTCCATCATTTGTTTGCTGGAGTCCCAATGTGCCTGGGACCTCATTTTTTTTTTTAAAGTGGGTGCTCCGGTGGCCACCCAGGGAACCCACTACATGAACACTCGTTGGGGCCATGGAGGGAGCCCCAAGACCCTCGCAGCCTGGGGGTCTCATGAAGGCTCAGGGAGGGGGGGGCGCATGCAACCCCTCCCTATAATTAATATATTGGCCCTAGGGGATGGGGTCCCCTGGGTCTATACAAAGCTCCGGAAGGAGGGGCTGCACGCTCACCTCACCATTATAAAAATACTGGCCCCAGGGTATGGGGTCCCTGGAGCCTCCTTAAGGCTGGGGGAGGGGGCCACATGCCCCTGTCCCACTAATTACTCAATTACCCCAGGGGAGTGGGTCTCGAGGGCCTCTACTACGCTCAGGGAGGGAGGGGGCCACGCTCACCCTCCCCATTATATATAAACTGGCCCTGGGGGATGGTATCCCAGGGGCCTTATGAAGGCTCAGGGAGAGGGCCTCACGTCCCCCACCTCCTAAAAAAACATATTGCCACCCCACACCCAGGACATGGCCCAGGCTGGGTTTCTTTTTAAAACAAAAGGCAGGAGACCGGTGTATTTTTTGTTTATCAGCTCTGCAACGCTGATTTAAAAGAAAAATGCCATTGTTGGCCTCATGGTGTGGTTCAGCAGGCCTAGGAGGCCTAAGGTATCCCCACCCTACCTCTTATATGTATTTTTTTTAACATTTTTCTAGGACATGGGACTGAGTCCCTGAGTCCTAGAATGTTGCTGTCACATCTTTGTTGATCTTGTGGTACCCAATCAGATCTTATATCTAGATCGGTTGGCTCAGCGGATCCTCTGCAGCATTATATATATAAATGTAAACCTTCATTTCTCAAAAATGACTGAATGGATTTACATCAAATCACAAAAAGCTCACTTCTGGACCATGTTCTAACTTTCTGCCAAATTTGATATAATTCCGTTCAGCAGTTTTTGAGGTATTGCTGTTCAATTTTCGTCTGGAGAAATGAATGGGAAAAACATGTTTTGGGATCTCCTCTTTTTCTTCGCCAACACTTATCATATTATCCCAAAACTTTCCAGGAAGGAACTGAGGTACATTAGACTTTTTTTGTGGAAAGCTTTGTGAAGATTCATCAAACAACTCCAAAACTATAAGCAAAGCAAACAATGCTTTTACTATGGAAACCCAATCCTAACTATAACGACCCAGTGGTGGCTGCCATTGGGTAATATATACGTGTCTGTGTGTGTGTGTGTAATATACCAGCCAGTCCTCAAGCAATCAAGAACAAAACTTAACTGATCCTCTCAGCACTCAGTCCTTGATCATTTCCGTTAGAAGCATTGTGGTAATGGGCTCCATGAGACGAGTGGAGTGTTTGATCTTAGCAATTGTTCTTTATAATTCTGTCATTGAGACTTCCCTAAAGGAAGTCCATGTTGTCATAACATTTGTGGGCCGGGTTTCATTCCTGTGTCTTTAAGAGGCAAGAAAGGGAGAGCGCCATCTTGTTTACTGGGTTGACGAAGAAGGTGACATTCTCCTCACACCTTTCTTTGAAAACTGCTGGCACCACCTTTGGTTTTGGGAGTCGGAATGGGAGTCCGTGATCTCGCACAATCCTAAGTAGCTTTTCCAGGTGATTTTTTTACTTGATCAATCTCATTTAATGTGGATTTATGTGGCTTTAAAGATTAAGTATATATTTGTTCCTTTCCGCACAAAGTTCTGCCAGGGTCTCCGGGGATGAGTTTTGTTGCCCAATTTGTTCAGATGTTCTGTGAGATTTTCTAATCTAATGTAGCTATTTAGAAAACCACCTAGCTGGCATCTGAGATTTTTACCTTTTAGATCTTTTGAATTGCACTGGCAGGTTGTTGATCTCTTGTTCCATGGGGATCATTTGTAATGCCAGGGATACTTGCAAACCTAGCATGGTAGTGTCAATATTCCTCAGATCTCACATCCATTGCTTTAGTGTTCTTGGTTGGCCATGGGTTATCACTCTCCCAGAGTGAAGAAGTCTAGGATTTGTGATTCAGTTGTGATGCTTCTTATTTTGCTATTAGGTCATCTAGAGTGGAGCCTTTATGTGTGTGGAGGTAAAACAGCTATGAGTCAGATTGTGGAGGTAGCACAGCCAGGAGTCAGATTGTCATCTATTAAAAATGATGAAAAAAGTGAGGATGAAATTTTCTTGTTTTCACTCCAGTGAATGTTAAATTCACATAGGAAAATATTGTCACTTGAGAACATTATAAAGTTGTTGATAAATGTGATCAATTGTTATACAAAGGTTTAATTCTCTCCGGGTGGAAGATAGATGATATGCTGCTTTATAGGCACAGGATCAATCATAATTATTTCAATGTAGAGGCACTGGAAGGTAAAGAAATGGATTTATTTACTCTATTAACTTTTGTGGAGCTTTTGTGAATCATTTTAGTTCTGACTCCAGAAACAGAAGATCATAAGCATATTAATTGGCTCTCTTTGTGAAGGAAGGAGCAAATCTATTCAAGGGTCATGCCTCAGACCCCCAGATTGAGCAACAGGATGGTGTGGCCTTACATGTTATATGCAGTTGAGAGGTCAAAGGATCAGATGCGCTTACAGACCTTCATCAAGGGACATTTGGACGTCTTTTCTAATGTTTGCCAGTGCTGACGGAAGAGGATCTGAATCTAGACTGGTGATTATTCAGGACAAGATTCTGCTTGACCTACTCTTGCAGTTCTCCTGGGACTTCAATTTCGAGATTATGCTTTGGTGTGGTAGGTTTGCAATTGGTCAGTAATTGGACAGCACATGAAGGTTTACAATTAATTTTCTAAGTAGGGGGATGATGACTAAATTTTCAAAGAATCTAGGACTGTGCCAATTAGGTTAATTATGCTTGTGGTATCAGTTGCCAGGAATGGGAGAATGTTTTTTCATGAATACAGGTGGACATGGTTTTACTGGGAGGTTGGAGCACTCATTTGTTTCCCAGATAAGAGACTTCTGCCTTCAACATGGTTTTAAAGAAGGTGAAAGGCAAACGGAGAGGTGGGGCAAAAGAGCATGATACGGTGGTAGCTCTTTGTTGTTAGTGATGGTTTTAAGAATATTGGAAAGCTTGAAAAAGTCCAGCAGGTAATCACAATTTTGCTGAGTGAGCTTTTCAGCACTTCACGATTGGACAGATATTGAAAGATCTCTTCCATTTAGTTGAAAACTTCATTGTATTTGATAATGAGGTATATAATTTGTGGCTTCAGATACTCATTAATGTTCAGATTGAACACAAGCTATAGGGTACAACCAGAACCATGAGTCAGACCATGCACCACTTTTGCAAAGTCCAAGGTGGTCACATTCTCAATAAGATCTAAGATTACCCTTCTTACCCTTAACTTGTAAGTTCACATTTCCCCTGGAAATCATTAGTCAACCAGTCTCAAAGAATTAAAGGGACCTCATATTTATCATGTGAGTGGACAAGTAATCCACTAGGGGGTCGCCACATTTATTCATAGATATGATGCATATCATGTAGGTCCCAGGTTATTTTCTCCATGGCCAACAGGGACAGTAATTTATTGGCCCAGCCTTGTACTGTCAGGCAAAGGTTAATTTCCATTGATGTGCAATAGTCTGTTTTGCTGCCAAAATCATGTGAGTGGGTATCCTCCAGTCAACATTAATAAGCATCCTGCAGTCTGTGGGACTTAAATGCTGCAAAATAATAGCTGGGTCGGGTGAAGAAGGTACCCAAACACCCCTTTCAGATGACTCAATATCCCTTTCCGAAACATTTTCAACTGGGGACAAGATCACCATACATGTCTATCATCTCCCTCTAGGCCACATCCCTCCAACATACCCCCAAAAGTCTATGTATACATTGCTTTTAGCCTCATAGGGGTTAGATACTGCAGTGTATTTGTAGATGAGATGTCTGACCAAGGTTTCTGCCACTGTTTCAATGGGATCTCATGCTGCACAATTTGTGACCATTTCTTCATATAAGACCATTGTCCTGCAGTGTCACTGGCCATCAACAGCTAGTACATTTTTGATATATGTCACTTTGGAGACACATAGCTAGGAAAAAGCTTCTCCCAATCGGTGAGAGGTCTAGTGGCTGCCAAATTAATAGTGGGGTGAAGAGTCCAATGTCTTAACTGCCAGTAACACATACAGTCAGTTTCACCTACTTTAAAATACTGCTTGCAACGTTCAAAAGATTTTATTTCATCATCATTTAATAGGTCTCAAAGTAACTGACACCCTCCTGCTCCCCATCCTCCCAAACCCTCCCTCAAGTTACCTGGTTTAAAGCTTGGATTTCTCCATATCAGGGTATATGGGGACGGGAAGGATGTAACCGGTGGCCTCCTCAAAATCGTGCCCATATTTCCATAGTGGGCTGTAGAATTTCAGATATGTAGCATACTGGGGTCTATTTGATTTAGCCATCCAAGGTATAGCCCATAGCGCTGACCCTGTCACTGCTGCATCCATGTGCATCCAATGTCTCCCGATTTTATAGAGAGATCTTTCAAAAAAGATGCAAAACCGTGAGGCGTAATAGCAATATTTTATATCTGGGAGGCCTAATCCTCCCAAGCGTCTATGGGCCAGCAGAATCGATTTGATCTTTTTCCCCACCCTAATAAAAAAATCTTTTTCATACTGAAGAGCTTGGAGTTCTGACTTAGGAATTTTCACCAGTAGGGCTTGGAAAACATATAGTATTCTATTCAAGCCATTCATTTTGGCAGCAGCCACCCGGCCGAGCCACAAGATAAAAAGGTGTTGCCAAGTTCACATATCTGCAATGACCGCACTGAACAGCCTCTCGTAGTTGGCCGCATGTAGGTCCAGTAATTGTGGGGTGACATAGGTCTGTAGATATTTCATCTTATTTTTGGCCCATCTAAACAGGAGTTGCTTGGTTGGGCCTTCCTCTCAACCACGGGCAACCCCACCCCCATTAATTATGATTTGATTAAGTTGACTTTAAAGCCAGATTGCACACCATACTTTTTTATTAAGTATAGCGTGAATGCGGATGTGGTCTGCAAACAGGAGAATCTTATGCTGCTCACCCCAAAGATCATACCCTTCATCTCTGGCTGTCTACAGATGTGGACAGTCAGTGGTTCGATGGCCAAAATTAATAGTAAAAGTGAAAGAGGCCACAGCTACACGCTCCCTCTATGTAGAAAGAATGGGTCAGAATGGTACCCGCTAACTAAACTGTTAGCGAAAGGTGACTGATACTTGGCCGCCATCCATGTTTGCGTCCTGGGTCATAAACCAATCTCCTTAAGTACTTAACTTAGTGAAGAAAAGGCTGGCTTACCCTGTCAAATTCTTTTTTAGCATCTAATGACAGGATAGTATCCACAGCGTGTCTGTTAGGGACAAAAGCCGGCTGATCTGGGTGGACAAGATATGGTATGTGTGACATCAGGAGGTTTGCTATGATCTTCGTGAATATCTTGGCATCAGTGATAAGAAGGGCTATAAGTTGATATGCGTCACAGCATTCTGGCGGATTACCCTCTATATGTGCCTCAGTCATTGTAGATGTAACTGTGCCTCTATCTAAAAAAGAGTTGCCCACTATGACCATTCATGCAGCCAATTCAGCTCTGGATGTGTTTGTAAAATGTGCTTGTCAGCCCATTATGTCCTGGAGATTTATTGGGGTGTAAATCTGCAATAGCCTTCAGAACCTCTTCAGGAGGTTATTAAATCCAGATACAAACGCGCTGTCAGTGGGATTCATTCCTCTGCTGAAGCTGATCAGCCAGATTCTGCTATGAGCATGCCTCTTAACTCTTTTGTGCTGCAGCAACAAATGATGAACGGAATGCTGAATGAATTAAACATTCACCCCCAGTCAAGAGATCTAGGTTAAATCGATCGTTCTTTTGCTCACTATGCCCCCCCAGTTTGGACCCAGCCATATGCAAATCAGTCTTGACCCTGCTCCTTATGGGAACAGTCCAGTCCGAACTGCTTAGCCGGGTCCTCCCTGGACCAGAAACAAGCATCCTGGGACCAGTTTTGGGGTAACACCCCTCATCAGCCAGGCCATCTTAAATCCAGTGGCACAGTAAGCAAGGGATGTAAACACAAATGGGGCTGCCCCTAGTTGGGATTTCTACAGGACTTTTAGAGATGCATGTGAGGTGGGGGCATCTCACAAAAAGTGAAGGACTGGCCTCACACACCACCTGGTGTCATGCTTCATCATAGGCCGTCCTCGCCCTCTAAAAACTCGGTTTGATAGAGGGCGGGCATACACCTGACGTCAGGGATGCACTTCTAAACTAAGTGGGGGCACGTGAGTAGTGAAAGTGATTTAAAAACCATTACAGTTGTCATAAAGACTAACTTTTAATTAATTGGGCAACTGTATGGTATTAAAAGAAGTGAGCGGTGATTTGGGAACTAATTATCCCTTCACCGTGATGAGGTAAGCAAGGGAACCACATCTGGGCATACCCTCCCACTTAGGGCGAAAACTGCTGCGGCAACAAATGATGGACAGAATGCTGAATGAATCAAACATTGACCCCCAATTAAGAGATCTGAGTTAAATCCATCGTTCTTTAGCTCACTTCGCCACCCCAGTTAAGACCCAGCCATATGCAAATCAGTCTTGACCCTGCTCCTCATGGGAACGACCACCCCGAACTGCCAAGCCGGGTCCTACCTGGACCGGAAACAAGAATCCTGGGACCGGTTTCGGGGTAGCACCCTTCATCAGCCAGGCTAGCTGGAATCCAGTAGCAGAGCGAGCAAGGGATCATTAAAATTCCTTAATGTTAAATGTTTAATGATACCTAGAAGGACTTCTGTTGTCTCTGACAGTCTGGGTATGGCTGCCGATCTAAGAAAGTTGCCCGTCCTGGCAGTTCACTTGGTTGGTCATATAGAGTGATGAGTAAAAGTTTTTGAATGCCTGCGGTTTCCCATCTTCCACACTAATAGACTCACCTCCGGGTCCTCTCATGGCTGGGATTCGCATCATTGCCAGGGACGCCCGATACTGTGGACCAACAGAGAGTCTGTTTTGTTAGCTTTTTCATAGATTTTTTGCCATAGACACAATAAAGCCATTTCTGCCTTCTCAATTGCCAGCAGGTCCACCTGTCCCCTTAATTTTGTCATGGTGCGCAGTGGTACCAATGTCCCCATACTCTTAATGTCATCTTCCGCTGCCATGACCTTCATTTCTAGTTTATTTCAGAGCAGTTTGTCTGTCCTGCATTTTCTGTCTCTTTCAGAGATACACTGACCTCTAATTACTATTTAGAGCCATTCCAAAGAGATCCTATAGAAACCCCTCCATTTTCACTCTCCTGAAAATAGTTTGTTAAAACTTCGCTAATAGATTGGACAGCTAACCTATCTCTTAGGAGGGTCTTGTCAAACCTCAAAATTTTGCATTTGCGCGGGCTACCGATTTTGTCCACTTCCCATAGTAATATGGAGTGGTCCAATATTGCTATCAGTCCATGTGATATGCTGTGGGTGTGCTCTACCCAGCTGTGTGTGCCTCAAGCAAGGTTTATGTGTGAGTAAGAACTGTGCACATTGAAGAAGTATGTGTATTCCTGGACCATGGGAAACTTATCGGGCCATACATTTTTTAGACCGGCTTACGTAAATCCCCCCATTAAAGATAGGGACACAGCTTCTTGGTATTATTGTTCCTGGGGATCACGACCTAGCTGTTCATTCAGTACTATGTTAAAATCACGTACCCACATCAACTCACGGGGGTTCCAACGTCTTACATTTATTTAAAATCTGGGCCAAGAAAGCATTGTGAGCTATATTCAGAGCAAATATATTAAGAATATTAAAATACCCATGTGGCCTCTGTCCCTCTATGTAAAGGAAATACCCCTCTTTCATTTCTGTGACGTTCCTGAGTTTATTTAGTGAGAAATCCCTGTGCAGGCCAAGCATGACCCCCCCCCTCCTGTCTCATTAGCCGATCCCAAGAATTGGGTGGGTTGCAGTTTGTTTCTCGTATAGTGCTGTGCAGAGGTGTGTCTCCTGGTTACAGGCTGCATCTGGTAGGATGTCCCCTATCTTTCTCCATATCTTATGTCTTTTGACCTGAGAATTCAGTACCCATACAAGCCATGACATTACTTTTATCATACTCCTACCTAAGGGTTATTCTGTTTATCAGGGACGAGGAATCTAGGTGATTGTTTCGGATCCCAAACATAATAATTCGTACAAAGCAGTGCCAGTTTGTCTTGTGCCTGCTAAGTAACTCCAAAGTCCCAACAGAAAAACTTACCCGAACTTTCTCTCTCCTCCCATCTCACCCTCTGTTCCCTATCTCCCACAAAAACAGGAGCTGAAAGTCTGACGATGAGTTGGTGAGACGCATATTATCCTGCTTTTCTCCCACCATCTCCTCCACCCAGGTCCCTCTCACGTCTTATCTCCACCAAAGGTAGGCTATGCCTATGAATATCAAGTAGTTCAGGACAATTAAGGTGATATTGTGAATATGTAGTCAATTAAGCCGGCCAATGCTTGAGCTTTAGCCACTGGGACCTCCTAGAGTCCCACAATGCTATTCCGACCAAAAAGGTTATCTTGCTCCAGGGTCATTACCACGTTGGCTTTTGTGAAGGCTGCAGTTTTTCACGTTTGTCCTTGGGACCCATCTTCACAGGATGATCTCTTCTAGTTGTGTTGACGGTGTTTCCCTTGCTGGACCCAGGATTTCCTGTGCTTCGTCTATCGTTCGGATCATGTGGGATCTGTAATTAAATTAGAACCATGATGCAAATGGAAAGGACCAACTATATCAAATTTGCCTCCGTCAAAGTTCAGCTGTGATTGATGCAGTGAGCATTGCTTATTGGGGGTATCTCGCTGAATATCTTGATTAAGATCTATGTTCTGATCTCAAAAGGTGATTGTGCCTGCTACCTGGCTGCCCTCATTATTTTATCTTTGACAGCGGAGGATGCCAATTTCATTATTATATCTGTAGGGCGGACCCCTGGAGAGACTCCGGGGACTCTTATGATAGGGATATTCGTAGCTGAGTCTTTCTGTATGATAGAGCGGAACAACTGTTGGCAATAGTCAATTGCAACTGCATTCTCTTCGCACATTTCTAATCCTGATATTGTTGCATCTTGAGCTATCTTCGAGATCAGCACATTTGTACCACAAAGCATTGATTTCTTTCTCTGTTTTGGTCTGTTGGTCTTGGGTTTTCCAGTTTCTGGCTCTTTGCCACAATGTCATCCTCATTTGTTGATTTTCGTTCCCCAAGTGCTTGCAGGTCTTTAGTCAGATCTGACAAAGCTGCTGCCATATCTGACGTTAATGCTTGCATTTGTGTCATGACCATATTAGAAATGTTGTCATCTAGGTCACTTAGGCAGCTTTGCAGGTCCTTTTTCTAAGGGGTGTTGGGAACTGTCCTTTCTTCGACGCCATTTTTTTCACTGGTGGTTTGGAAGGTGTCCTCTTTTTGCCTCCAGTTGTGAATTCCCAGCAGTAATCCCCCAGTAGGCCGCACTAGCTCTCTGCAGTTTGGGTCTCTTTGGTGGTATCAAGAGAGGGTTACCCCAGGCAGCGCAGAGTTCAATATAGCAGAGAGCTCTTAAACAAAGCTACAAAATTCCAGACACCAGATTAGCTGTAATATCTCCTTAACAGATTGGTATAATGGCCAGAGGTCTCATGTCCAATTCAAGTCGTAGGATGGGAGTGCGGGCGTCACCTATTCTTTAGTGATGAAGTCTCCACTAAAGGCATCCCGTGTGGGCATCGGGAAATGGCTGAACAGAAGGCGCCTGGGCCCCATCTCGGGAGTACCACCAGGGCTGTTGGTGCTCGCAGCTCTAATTCCCTATTGAGCACACATAGCTGGTAGCCTATTAGCTCCAGACAATGAGCACACTTCAGCTAAGGAGGCTTAGGGTGTTGCCCAGTTCAGTAAGTGCCTACTGGGTGTGGCCTTAGAACTTCATTCACTCACTATGCTGGGGACTGGAGAGGTTCTCCAGCACGACACCGACTTCCTTCAGCGCAGGTTTGTATTGTTAGGCTGCAGAACCCTCAGCTCTCTGCTTTCATGCCTTCTGCCAGGCCTCATGCTGGGGAAGCTTAAAAATCAAGGTTGCCCTCACTTTCTTTTCTCTGATAATTTCAGAGGCCCCAAGATGGCCACTATGACTGCACAGTCGCCCTAAGCTTCTGGGGTACGCACCTCATCTATAATGGTGCTGCCTGACATAGACACGATTTCAGAAGATGCTCCCCCTCTCGTGAGGATGGCTCCTCCAGGAACAATCTAGACTGTGAAAAGGCCCCGGGCAGGAGAACAGGGATCGGAGCTCACCCCAGAGCCGCTATGTGTGTCTCCCCATAGGCCATGACTCCAAATCAGATCAATTCGAACATTGCTCCCAACACTTTTTATTTTTCTCAATTATGGCACGAGCCCGACAAAAAAATGATAAGGTTGTCTAAAGACTAAAAGCCGTTCCTCTACAGATATTTAAAATTCTGAATAATTCAGTCTGGGCTAGGATACCCCCATAGTATGAAATACTATATTTTATTTAATACCTCCCTGAGAACAACTCTTCGTCTAAAGCTGCTCATCTGTATTCTGATGTCAGGGATATTGTTTTTGAAAGAAATGTATCTCTTAACTCGGTGGAAAGTAGGAGAAAGTTTTGCACCAAGTTAAAATCCATGCGTAATGTCTGCATAGTTATTTTTTAGGATATCCTATACCAGACACCTACAATGTGTCTCTGTGCATTTTCTGTAAATTGGCCCACATTCGACTTGACCTTTTGGAATGGGTAAAGGATGTGGCTTTTTCGTTATATAAATAAATATCTGTTTTTCATCTGAGAATACTTACTTATTCATTTTTCTTTCACTTTGGCATGTGAAGAAGAAATACATTATCAGTTTGAGCTCTTGATTTTTACTCTATCCTGGGATTAGCTGTCTTTAATTTTAGATTTCATACAATTTAACACCACAAAATCTGTGAAAACATCACCATTGCTGAACTGGTCACTGTCAGGTGAATCATTTAAAAAACAAAATCTATGGATATACTTAGTGGATATTTATACTTTGTAAGAAATTGTCAGATTCTTGCAATGCAATTCATACATACTCATATTATTTTGGAAGCACTGGCCCCACAGGCCAAACCTAAGATCCAAGAAGCCTGAAGTGACAACGTCAATATATAAAACTTGGTGTTGAGTTTGTTTGAACAACAGAATGCGAGGAGTGTAAGGACAGTGCCACAGTTAGAGTTCCCCCTCTATGATTCAGTATAAGGTGTATATTATATGTTGAAGAAGTGTTGTTTCCCACAATGCTTCTTTGTTCATGTACTTGCTTACCCTCCAATTCAGCTTCCTTTGTGGCAATTTAAAATTTTAGGGATTTGGGAAAATGTTGTTTGCCTCTGATGCAAAGAAATTCCTAACTCACTCTTTGGTCAGTTGGACCGACTCTGATAGGGATATGTGAGTCTCCCACAACATAGTGATTACACAATTGCTTTTCTTTACGCAGATCCCCATAGCTCCTTAACATGTAGGAAGAAGACAACCAACTAGTCACACTCTGACCCTTTGAAAAATTGAGTAATTAGGCTGGGATACTGAAGGATACATACCTCCAGAAGCATCCATGCGGCTGTCCTTGTGAAGGAACATAGTGTACCACTGTGAAGACCAATGGCATATCTTACTGAAATTTAAAAAATGTACGAACTGCAGACCAATGAAAGATCCTACTGAAACCATACAAATTGTATCTCGACTTCCAAACAACAAAGATCAAACCTGAGACAGCCCAATTAGACTAATGTTATACCTGGCATCTTTTGGCATGGTTTCCCCTGTCTTTTTGCCTTTGACCTCCTTTTTTTTTACTGTGTGCTGCATTTCATTTTGCTGGTGTTAGAACTCTGGACATTTTATTACTGCTGACCAGTGCTAAAGTGCAAGTGCTCCCTATCTAAAAAGTACTGGTATTTGGTTTATCCATAATTGCCCTGTTTGATTTACTAGTAAGTCCCTAGTACAGTGCACCATGTGTGCCTAGGGCCTGTAAATCAAATGCTAATAGTGGGCCTGCAGCACTGATTGTGCCACCCACATGAGTAGCCCATCAAACATGTCTCAGACCTGCCACTGCAGTATCTGGGTGTGCAGTTTTAAACTGCCATGTCGACCTGGCAAGTGCACCCACTTGCCAGGCCCAAACCTTCCCTTTATTACAGGTAAGGCACCCCTAAGGTCGGCCCAAGGTAACAGGGTGCAGTGCATTCAAAAGGTAGGACATGTACTATTGTGTTTTACATGTCCTGGTAGTGAAATACTGCCAATTTCGTTTTTCACTACAGCAAGGCCTATCTCTCTGATAGGTTAGCATTAGAGCTGCCTTGTAACATTTTACAAGTGTATCTTCCAATTGGGAGCTGATAGAAAATTGGAGTTTGGGGT
Source organism: Calotriton arnoldi (assembly GCA_963921515.1). Lineage (NCBI taxonomy): Eukaryota > Metazoa > Chordata > Amphibia > Caudata > Salamandridae > Calotriton > Calotriton arnoldi. Next base: position 748,003 of record CAWUFW010000535.1, on the reverse strand, counting down.
CTGTGGGCCCACAATTTAAAAACATATATTTTGGTGAAGTTGGTTTTTAAATTGCATGTCTGAAAATGCCACTTTTAGAAAGTTAGCATTTTCATACTTTAACCATTCTGTGCCTCGGCCTGCCTCTGAATACACGTCTGGGTCAGGATGACAGTTGGGGTGTTTGTGCATTCACTCTAGACAGTCACACAAAGAAAGCTAAGGTGTGCCCTTCATATCCTGATGGCCCATCACCAGGCTGATGGGCCTTGCTGAGCTGAGTGGTGGGAAGAGTTGACATTGACACCTGAATAGAGCTGTGCCTGTTCTCACACAAAGCCGTCTCCATCCCCCTGTAGTGTGTCCGGACCCAGGGCAGGGAAAGGCAGGGTCTAGTGCACCACAAATACTTTCCTTTGACCTTTGCATACTTCAAAGGCTGAAATGGGTATAAGCATTGGACCTCTGACACCAAATACTCAGAGCACTTCTGGGTTGAGGACATTCTGCCAGAAAGAAGAGCTGGATAAGCTGTCAGGAGGGACTGCCACTTTGCTGTTTGCTTTGTTGTGTTGGCCTGCTGCTTGCTGCTTCTGTCCTGAGAGTGAAAGGATTAGACTTTGCGTTCTACATCTTGCTTCCAAGGTTCTCCAAGGGCTTGAATTGAGCTTGCTTCCTGTCAAGAAGTCTCAGGGCTATCAAAGACTTCACCTACCAGTACCTGGGCTCTTCTGCTGAGAGTCCAGTCTTGCCAAGTGCTGCCAAATCCAGTTCCTGGGCCCTTGGAAGTGAGTTCTGCCTGGGCCCTTGGAAGTGAGTTAGGCCTGGGCAGAGCTCATGGAGTTTGACTCCGTGGTGTGACCAATAAACTCTGCCGAATTCCGTGAGGTTCCGTGGGCAGGCAAAGTAAGGCTTCTTGCCTGTATACCAGTCTAAGCATAGTTAAAGGGGACTGGTATGTGCAGGGAGGTCTCCAGAATACAGATGCAGATCTGTGGCTTATCCCTGCTGTGTATCCTCATTCCTCAGCACCCTCGAGCGCAGCACTTACATGTGGAGAGGGCGGCTGCCAGCAGTAGCAGCACCCGGAGAAGAGGGTGCGCCGGGGCCATGCTCAGAGTCAGCACTGGGCTTGAGGCCGTTCAGCTCCAGTCCTCTCCGCTTCCCCTAATCGCTGCAGGAGCAGAACAGCGTATGTGTGGTGTACCTGGCCTGAACCAGCATCTGGTCTGAGGAGGAGGCCCAGTGAAGTGTGACTGCTTCCCGGCTTCAAACGCGCCCCCTCCCTGCACCCTACACTTCCAAAGGATCACGGATCCCCACTCATATGTCATAAAATACAGCTTTGCTCATTTGTCTTGTACAGGTGGGGTCGTTCACCTCAGGAAAAGGCATCTTTAAACAGGACCTGAATCAAGAGCAAGCTAAACCAAGTTTAGTTATGGCATTTAAAGACAAGTTACTATACATCTCAAAGACATGTATCAGGGCATTACCTTTCACATTTAGCCAGATTGATATTTTATTTTAGGAACCATACGTAAATAATACATTAGTTGTTCTACCATTGGCAAACACTATTGCCTATGAGCAGGCCCACTGGAATTATGCAGCAGAGGAGGAACAGATTATGTGGCAGGGTTAATTAAATTATGCAGAAAATGCAGCTTTGTGCAGCACATTTTGTGGCAGCATTACATCACTATTTGATCATTTGTACACTGTTAAAATGTTCTGGGCAGAGGAAATACTTTGCATCTAATAGGAATAAGTTTATTAAACACCTAAATGCAGCAATAGGCAAAAGAAAGGGATCAACACAGTGCAGGGGACAGGGTCCAGGGGGTGTGTGTGGACTCCGAATGAAGAGCAACTGTTTATCTCTCTCTTCGGAGAAAAGATGCGAGTTGCCAGGGCTGCCCTATAGCACAACCCACTTTCAAAAGCAGCCCAAAACAAGCAGAAATTCTACTGATAGAACCCCGTTGCAAGTCCACTCTCCATAAGTCGAGAAAAAACATAGACATCTTCTTCGTCAGACTTTGCGGGTCACAAGGAGTCAGGGTTAGTGGGGGGTAAACACCGCCACGTGGCGCAATGCGTAGTTTTTGCTGAACTACGCGCTCCAAGAGGAGCGCGGAGTGGGAAAAACTCCGAGAACTCCACCGACAGAGGAGTTTACTGCCCACCACTAGTTCTGGTGATCCAAAGAACAAAATCTACGCAACTCACCAAGTGTCGTTCGGAACCGGCACATCATTGCCAAGACTCAACGCATCGCCACTGCCTGTACCGGCGCTTGGTCCCCGCTTGACGCAACGACCGTGACTTACAACGCAGGCCCCAGCTTTTCATCACAGTACCTCAGAAGAACTGCTGCTGCGTGAGTCTCAAACACCGCATCACTGAAGTCAGTAATGTATCGCCCTGACTCAGACGCAGCACCTGCTTTAAAGCTGTGGATTTGACGCAGTGAGACTTGTCTTTCGGCGCATCATCCCTGGGCACCGATTTCTTAATTGACACCACACCGCAGTAAGGGACCGATGCATTGTGTCCGCAACCGACACATCACCTCCCCTGCCTAGTAGTAAGGTACCAACGCATCACCTCCCCTGTAGCAGTAAGGAACCAAACCAAACAATTACCTGCGTTTTCAGTTCCTCACCTTCCCTGCGCCTCGCATCATCTTTGATTTTTGACGCATCTTAGGTCCTTTGTCCTGATTAAGCGCAACCATTATTTTTTACAACTACAACTTTAATCTTTGGAAATTCATATCTTGACTTGTGTATGTTGGATTTTTGTCATTTTGGTCTTGTTTTATTCAGATAAATATTGGCTATTTGTCTTAACTGGTGTAAAGTAATTTTGCAGTGTTTTTACTGCGTTACTGTGTGTGTGTATGTGTGTGTGTGTGTACATCTACTTTACACATTGCCTCTGGGATTAGCCTGACTGCTCTGTGCCAAGCTACCAAGTGGGTGAGCAGGGGTTATTTTAGCTGTGTAACTTACTTACCCTGACTAGAATGAAGGTCCCTACTTGGACAGGGAGCAAACCACGGCCAACTAGAGACTCCATTTCTAACAACTACCTTAAAATGATCCCTAAGAGTCATTGAATGGATTGTTCTGTTAATGAGACCTATGGATAAAATTTGGGGTACATTTACAAATTAGAGAGAAGGGTAACCTCCAAGTACAAAAGCCTACACCCGCACTTACTAACTTTATAATATATCCCACATTAGATGTACAGTGCAGCACACAGGCAATATTGTGAAGGCTAGGAGAAGCAAAAACATTTCTCCTTGTGAGGCCTGCTTTAACCCCTTATCTGCTGAGGCTTCACAGGTCTCCCCCCACCAGTGCTGAGCCCTTTTTAGCTATTTGGGGTAATTTGTGCTTAGGGCTTCCTCTTTATTTTAATCAGGGTAGGAGACCCCACAATTAAAGTTATTTTTGCTGCTACTCACAACCCTGTTTTAACTCGCATAAACATCACACACCACTTATTCATCTACACTCACTAAATCTCTCACACCCACGGCACCAAACGGCTATTTGGAAAAAGATCTCTGCCAAAGTGCCCCTCATCGGGAGCCCGTCAGGCATTGCAGCGCCGGCCAGACGAGGAGCAGCCCGATGATGAAGCATGACACCCAACTGGGTGTGTGAGGGCATTACATTCCAAAGAAATGGATTCCCATCTCTTTTGACACTGTAGCCTACTGTCCCTTGTATACTGCTATATTCTAGATCATTCAGGAACAGCACAACTTTAATTTTCATATTGCATTTGGGCAACTGTGCTGGACCTTATGTATAAAAGCCCGTTGTCCCTCTATTTGTGAATAAAGTCACCTTCTTCCCAGCTTTCAGGAACATACAGAGCTGAATAAAAAAAAAATCTTTTTTTACTACAGGTTTGCAATTTTTCAAAGAGGTAACCCATTTTTCCTAGTTTGTGTGCTTTTAACCTACTTTCAGTTTGTTTTGGAAACCAGTGTGATACCCATGGGTGATCCAGAAGAGCTATATATTTCTGAGAAGTAGACAAAATGTTGAATTCATTAAAGAATGATATGTGTATATCTCTCAAGGTTTTCCTAAAGAACCTAACTGTTGAAATAAAGAAATATTGAAAATGAGTAGGAAAAACAGCCATTTGTGACAATGTTTTAATCTATAACTTTTTGCAATGATGGCCAATTTACAAAGACATATTTTTTGCAAAGTGGGTAGCTGTAGAGTTTGGGCCCTAGATCAGGCAGCACCTAGAGAAACCTAACAAACCTGTAAATTGTTTCAAACTAGACACCTTGGGGAATGCAGGGTGGGGTGAATTGTATGGCTCTCACATGATTGTTTCACCAAGAATCCCTTGCAAACCTCAAACGTTGAGGAAGAAAACACATTTTCCTCACATTTCTGTGATGGAAAGTTATGGAATCTGCAGGGAGCGACAAAGATCCTTCTACCCAGCATTTCCCCATGCCGCCTGATAAAAATGGTATTTCACCTGTATGGGTAGGCCTAGTGCCGGCGACAGAAAAGGAACACAAAACACAACATAGACACATTACATTTTTCCACTGAAAACTGACTCCTTTTTTGCAATGTAGGTAGCTTTTTTATTTTGGGTCGGTTCATCCGGCATCAAGGGAAACCTAGCAAACCTGCACATTTTTGAAAACTAGACACCCAGGGGAAGCCAAGGTGGGTGACTTGCTTGGCTCTCACCAGATTTGTTTACCCAGAACCCCTTGCAAACCTCAACCTTTGAGTAAAAAAAACACATTTCTTTATATTTTTGTGATGAAAAGTTGTGGATTATAAGGGGAGACAAAATTTCTTCCAACCAATAAGTCTCTCAATAAAAATGGTACCTCACTTGCATCAGTAGGCCTACTGCCCAAAGGGCCCAAAACGCAACATGGACACATCACATTTTTTCCACTCAAAGCTGACCCTTTTTGCAAAGTGGGTAGCTGTGGATTTTGGGCCCTAGTTCAGCCGGCACCAAGGGAAACCTAGCAAACCTGCACATTTTTGAAAACTAGACACCTGGGTGGAATCTGGGTTAGGGTGACGTGTGTGACTCCCACCAGGTTTTTTTCAGCCAGAATCCCTTGCAATCCTCAAACTTTCACTAAACAAAAACTCCACATTTTCCTCACATTTCTTTGATGGAAAGTTCTGGAATCTGTGAGGAGCCACAAACTTCCTTCCATCCCGCATTCCCCCAGGGAGGCCAAAATACTGGTTTGTCCCCTTTGGGGTGGGAGCATGGCCTCATGTCAGAGTGCAATGCCTGCACCCTTTTTTTTGCCCCAAATGCAAAATCCCTTGTGACTAGGGGGCCTGTCCCGCCCCAAACAATATTGCACAAATGCCGCTCCTGTTGTCTGTTGGGCTTTTTGCCCCTGGGGGGCAAGTCTCCCTGGCTGTGGGGTAGGGAGAGCACTGGCCCATGCCCACAGGGACCACTCCCCCAAACAATTGCATGAATGCAGTCCCTGGTGTCTAGTGGGCTTTCTGCCCCCCAAGGGTCAGATTAGGGGTTCAAACCTGTAAACACATCCTACGGGGGCAGAATTCTACCAGACCCCGAGGTGTTGGAAAGCGCAGGCGCATGCCGGGGTTGTTCCCCCCAAAACAAATACTACATAAATGCAGTTCCTGGTGTCCAATGGGCTTCTGTCCCCAGGGAGCCAGATTGGGATAATCACCCCATTCACTGCCTGCCTTTTTTTGGGTGGAGGCATGGCAATGTGGGCAGCCCCCACACCTATAAATATATATATATTTTTTTAAATCCCTAATTTCTAGTGGGCTTTCTGCTCCTCCAGGGGGAAAGATTGTCTGCCTTTTTTGGGTGTGGGCATGGCCATGTGGGCACCACCACAGCTATATATATATATTTTTTTTAATTCCTGGTGTCTAGTGGGCTTTTTTGCCCCTCCGGGGGAGACTGAATTGGGGTAATCACCATCATTTGCAACCCTGGGGGGTAGAAAGACTGCTGTTACATATTTTTGGGGATGGGGGCATAGCCATGCCCATGGTGGCCAGTCCCCACCCCTATTTTGTTTTTAATGTTCAATTGGCGTCTAGTGGTCTTTCATCCCCCCCATGGATGGGGATTGGGGGTAATCACCCCCATCCCATCTGCTCCTTCTGGGGGGCAGAAAGACTGTCTTTATTTGAGGTGGGAGCATGGCTATCAATGTGGGCAGTCCCCAACCCAATATTTTTTATAAGGATTCCCTGGTGTCTAGTGGGCTTTCTATCCCCCCCCCCCTGGAAGCAGATCAGGGGTAATTACCCCCATCTGTCCCTGGGAGGACAGAAAGACTGAAATGCTTAGAAGTTGTGTGGGGGGAGCACAAGCCCTTGCCCAAGGGGCCGCTCCCAAAATCCCTGGTGCCTAGTGGGTGGATGCCTGCTTGTGGATCACTCTCTTTTGGCGATCCCCAAGCAGGGATCCACTAGGCAGAAATAGCATTGGTAAGGGGAGATTCTCCCATTTCCAACGATACTGCTCCCAAGAGAATCAGTGCTCGGGGGCTGAGATATGCCCCTCAAGCACTGAGGCAGTAAAAGTAAAACAAACTCATCCTCTCGTTTTACTTTCACTGTACTGTAATGACGTCAGCATGCCATGCACATTGCTCATCATTACAGTAAAAAACAAGCATTTGCAATGCAATAGGTCTCGCATTTATGAGAGTTTGAGCTATTGACAATGCAATAGGTTAAACTCTCACAAATGCAAGACCTATTGCATTGCAAATTACTAGCGCCCATGCGGCGCTTTCACATTCATGAAGGCCGCGCCCTTTCTTTAGACAAGCCATGTCTAAAGAAAGGAGCATGTCTGACATTAAAGTGAAACCGCGGCATGGGTGCTTTGACAAAAAAAAAAGCATCTGTTTGTCAAGTTGACGAACAGATGTTTTTTTGGGTAAAAGCGCCCATGCTGCGCTTTCACTTTAATATCGGACACGCACCTTTCTTAGACGCAGTTTGTGTAAAGAAACGGGAAAGGCCTCTATGAATGTGAAAGCGCTGCATGGGCAACAGTACACAAAATAAATACATAAATAAGTAAGCGCGGCCGCTATATTGAAAGCGGACTGCGCTGTTAAAATAAATAAATTTAAAAACGCGGCCGCTATAGTTAAGCGGACCGCAATTAGTAAATAAAATAAAAGCAGGCGACGTGCTGCTAGGTAGTGAGCTATTAAATAAAATAGTGCTGAGAGCCAAGATAAAGCAGACCTTGTAACAGGACAAGTAAAAGATCCAGTCGTTATGGGCGGTAACAAATGCAGACAAGGCGGTGCCAAGGAGGCACTAACAAGCCTAATAATGAATCGGAAGCCAGCATTTACGAAGGACAATGACACAAGCCAATTACAAATATGGGCGGAGAGTGGGCGGGGCTTCAAGTCCATACTCTACTACTGCATTCATCGCAGCAGCGGATTGTGCTGCCGAGGCTCGACCTAAAAAGGGAAGGTTTATGCCTGGCAAGAGATTTATCTTGCTAGGTCAAAATGACAGTGTAAACTGCACCTACAAGCTCTGCAATGGCAGGCCTGAGACATCGCTAAGAGGCTACCTAGGTGGGTGGCACAATCAGTGCTGCAGGCACACTAATAGCAAGTAATTTAGAGGCCCTGGCATATATAGGGCACTTTACTAGGGACTTATAAGTAAATTAAATGTGACGTTTGTGGATACACTAATGTTACCATGTTTAGAGGAGAGAGCACATGCACTTTAGCACTGATTAGCAGTGGTAAAGTGCTCAGAGTTCTAAGGACAGCAAAAACGAAGTCAGAAAAAGTGAAGGAGGAAGACAATAAGTTTGGGGGTGACCCTGAAAGGAAGGCCATTTTCCAACATCTATTACTGGATGATGGAATTTGACAAACCACTGAATTCCCTGGAAACTGTAATACTCATAGTTGGAAACACACCAGCTGACAAAATGCTATTCGGGGGACCTGAAGAACTAGGGGCCACCACAGCCCCAGTCTAGTGAGTGCAAAATCTTGCAGTGTGGTTTGACCCTCACCTGCTTCTTTACACACTAAATCTCAACAGTGTTCAAAACATCAGCCAAAACTCATGATAAGAAAGTTCCAACCCCCTCCCTCCGAGTGAAAACACTGCATCGGTCTTACTAGAGGTTTGGCGCTTTCAAGACGTGATTACTCTAATCTGCACCGCAACACCTCAAAAAATGAAATTAAACACTGCAGATATTGTAGAACAAAGGAACAAATGGGTACACAAAACTGAAACTCACCAAACCCAATAATCTGAAGCCATCCAGACTTGATAGTTTTCAAAAACAAGCATTGACAAAGCTGATAGGTTTTGTCTTTGTGACCTATTGGCTTTGCCAAAACCTGTTGGTGAATCCTAACAGCGTTGGGCTTTTTCCACAATGCTGTGCAGCATAGCCAAAAAAGCATTTAACTAAAAAAAGCTGTGATGACACAAACGCTGCCGGCGGTCATGTCACTGCAGTGGCACGCATGTGTGATGGTGAATGCAGGTACAAGCGGAATGACGCAGGCGCCATTTGCTTTAATTTCTTCATTACTATTCCAAGATGGAAGAACGGATCAGTACACAAACAAAGAAAGATTATTTTAACCTGAATCTCAAATTAAAAACAAAAAAGGACCAAAGGGTTGGGAGGAGCGAATGGAGGAAGCAGGTGGGGTGAAGAGGAGGAAAGCACTGCATGAGGTGGATAGCAACAATGGATCAGTGTGAAAAGCACACATGGAAAGAAGAACTCAGAGTGCAGAAGAGAGGGAAAGAGAGGTACACAGAGCACTTGACGGCAACGGAGCAGCACATGAGAGCGAGATGCAGAGGAAAGTGACAGCAACATAGAGATCGCTGGAGAAGAAGGTGAGAACAACAGAGGGCAAGAAGAGGCAGGGGAAATGTTCACAAGAAAGACGGTGTGTCTGGTGGCATATGGGGGGACCCTACAGGGGAGAGTAAGAGAAAGCTAGAAAACACATTCACTGTCATGGAGTGCTTAAACAGAAAACAAATCTGTAAAATTGAGCAGCGGAAGGATAAAGGCCTGTTAATCAGAGAGATGGTAAAGAAGCGGTGCTCCAGGGCGGGAACAAACACAAGATAGACAAGCTGAGACAAGGAAAGAAATTGAATAAGAAGCAAGCAAATGATAGAGACAATAAAGCCAAGCAGTGATAATTAATGGACAGGCTGCAAGCCCCTATGGGTTCTTGACAAACTCACGACAGGTCGTTTGTGCCACCTGGAAGTCTTGACATGAAAAAGAACCTCTTCATAGAAGCTTCCTTGTCACAACCAGTTGATGCAGAGCCTGACCCATCAGTCCCTCCTCTGATGTGGCACAGGCCCACTTCTTCATTCATTCCATCTTTGAGCCTGCGGTATGTAACTGGCATTCCCCATTTCTGTTTTGTCCCCCGTGCACTTTGTTGCTGGCAAGGGATGACAAACACAGTCTGATTGTTTTTAACTCTAGCGCTGCAAACTGCAAAGTATATGTTCATTAGTTGGTGCTATTGCACATGAAAACCGGTAGTAAGGCCCGAAAGAGAGGATCCTGTACCGGCATCAGTACCTTTCGGTGGATGTGCATGCTCAGGTCCTGCAGAGCTGTCAATGTTCTGGTGCTCATAGGCCTGTCCAGCACAGTACTGTACTTGGAGCAAGTTGTAAAGAAACCTCTATCCTGCCCCAGGGACTTCTACAGGGAGTCTGTGGCTGACGTCACGTCCGTCCAACTAGGGCTCTAAGTAGGCTAGGTCCTCCGGGTCTCAGACCTAGTAGTAATTAAGAATAGACATTGAAAACAGTCCCTATTGGGCCCTATATTCATGTCCTTAACCATAATGGAAAAAAAAGGATTGATTTTTGAACAATGAATGTAAACAATGTTTTCGGTAATCCATGTCAGCGATTTGGTTTCTGTTTCTATTTCACTTTTCACTTAATATTGCATTCCCTAATAGAGTGAACTATTTCCAGGATGTTGTGTTTCTGTTTTTTTTCCGTATGGCATATTGCACTTGTATAGTGCATACTTTCAACTGAGTCACCTTCATGTACTTATAACGGGTCACGACTGAGCACTATGGAGTTGAGCCTGAAGGCCAGTAGGTCATAAAGGTGTTCAGAATACATGGCCAACCATTCCTTGGCCTCTCTGCAGTGCACAGAGCAATGGTTACATATTTTAGTTGCAATTCTGATTCTATACAAATGTGAGTGAAGAAGGTACACAGTTGTCAAAATATTTACAAGGCAAAAGTAAAAGACAATGTTGTGCTTATAGATGAGTGGGTGCTGGTGTGTGTTTAGGGGTGAGAAGGTGAAGGAGATGCGAGGATGTGCATTCAGGAGAGAGTGAAAAGACTAAACAGGTGCTGAAGAGGAAAGATGGGTGCAAGATATGCAAACTGAGGAGACGTGGAGAGAAAAGGGAATACATGTCTAACACAGTCAACCTAACAGGAGTGACTGAGACACTGTAGAGACCACAAGACTCAGTAATGCTTAATTCACAGTCTCACAATTTCAGAATTTAAGCATTTTCAATATTAAATATTAAAAACAAAATCACTGCTGTTACTCATTATCTTATGTGTTTAACAACCATTGACAAATCCAATAGTCCTGGCTGGCTTTAACTGTAGAACAATTGTTGTTTTATATATTTTGATGCAATAACAGAAGCTCGGGGGGGAGCCAAAATTCAGGTTGGGTGGCACCCTATCGGAATCTCAGGAATGTAGTTCACTTGTTTACACCACAAGGTTAGCCATGCCCCTTTTACAGAGCCCCACCTTTTTTCATGCCCCTTAAAGCTCAGACCCACCCCTCCTTCCGAGTTTATAATGATGTTAAGGGGAGGAGGACACCAGGAGCTGTCACTCAATAGTGTGGGCGGTGCCTACCACACATAGCAACATTGCGGCGCTTTACAAATCAAGTGCCTACCTTAATCACGTACCAAACATGAGCAGTGTGTTTGTAATCTAGTCAGATCCACTCCCTTTCGCTATAAATCATCACAGAATAGAAATATCCAAAGCATTCGAGGGCTGTTATAGGCAGTGCTTTAAATGGAGAAAAAAAAGTGCAGGTACTCATCAGATTGGGCTAGGGGGCGTGGCAAGGAGGTAGGGCTAGAGGCGGGACTAAGGGCGGAGCTAATGAAAAACATTTAAAGGGCACAATAATTTTTTGGGGTGCAGATGACAAATTGCTTCAATCTGTAATGTATTGTTGGTGCCCTTGCATGTATTAAGTTGTACTAGTTGACAGACTGTTGAAAGGTAACTATAAGGTTTCCTTTTTGTCAGAGGCACCTGAATATTAAACAAAACATTAAAAGGTGCAGAGACTTGTTTTACTGAAAGACGAATGATCCTGTTCCTATAATATGGCATTGCATTAACAAGGACATTCCAGATTGCTTACACATGTGAGGTTCTTTAACTCTAGAGTTATGAGACAGAGGAGGACCAAATTATGCCGCAGGGTTTGCATCAAGAAAAGATAATTATGCATCGAAAAATACAGTGTAATGCTGCACAGTTTGTGGGGGTATCACTTCACTATTGAGTGATTTTTAAACTGCAACGCTGTGTTATTTTGCTGCTAATTTGGGACTTGGAATAATTCTGACTTTTCACTATCCTGTAATGCTGTATTTACTGACAGCCTTTATGGCTGACCCCATCGTACTGTTTGAATTTCTGTAATAAATCTTTTAAACTTATTCTGCTGATCTAGAACTTAATTATTGATTGGGCCATTACTGGATCCATTTTATTTTTTATGTGTGTGGAGGTGCCTTTAACTTGGGGACACATTGCCTCATGAAATTGAGATTTAACACTGTTTCTAAATCATCAAATCTGTAGCCAAGTTATTGAGGTACATTTTGGGGTGTTCTCTTTTGGGAGTTTCCCATGCCCACACCTTAAAGAAGGTACTTGGGTAGGATGGTTGGCACGTGGAAGTTTCAGACTCAGGTGGTTGAGAAGTGTAAATGAGAGGATGCATTCTATTTAGAAAAGAGTACCTAAGGGGAATAAAGGGATTGTTAAAGGAGTTGAAGGTTACCTGTGGTGGGAGTGGATGGTACATTGCAGAGATTGAAGTTGCCTGCATGGGTGCAAAATATCTGACAGGTGTGACAGAAAACATGAAAATGGAGTATACCTTTTGATGAAGGACAAGAGAGTGAAGGGCAGAAGGCACCTGACAGAATGTGTTGAATAAATACTAAGGGAAAGGGAAGAGAGAATTAAGAGATGGACCTGATAAAGAGTGCAAGAGTAAGGATAGAGTAGAGCGTACCTCTGATTTCCTCACAGATCTATGTACCCTGATACTCTTCTGTAAGCTCGTGCCCTGCCTCTATGCCCCCTAGGTAATCTACCCATATGCCCATGAGTGCCCCTTTCTCATTCCTTTCTTTGCACCTGAACCCTCAGCAGTCCCTGACTCTGTACCCTCCGGTGGTCTTGGATCTGTTCCGCCTGCACCATCCAGTGCCACTGTCCATGTGTTCTCTTGTACCCTCTGAAATCTCTCCTCTGAACCCTCACTTCAGTGCATCTCTACCCTCTTTTAAATCCCCCTATGTACCCTCAGTAGGGATATGGATTTTACTTGCAAAAACATTTGTCAATGTCCTTAAGCTTCAAAGCTGTGGTGAAGGAAGCAATGGGGCAAAGAAGAAAGAAAGAAAAGAGTTGGTAGTAGGAGCAGACAGTGCAGCATTAGGCTTGTGAGCTGTGTCCCTGAACCAAAAAAAGGCCAGTTACAAATCAGGATTGCAGTAGTAATGCCACAAACTCAAACACCCAATAGGAACAGGAAGACAAAATTATGGATTAAAGGCCAGCATACAGAGTATGCCTGACGTATGAGAAGAGAGCAGCCCCCAGCACATCTCCACAACAACAAGCAATCAATTACAAGAAAAAAGACTACATCCTAAAATGCAACTCTGACTCGCAACGGGTGGAAGGAAGCAGTCAGCTGTCACGATCCTGGGAAAAGCAAGTTACTGGGGTCTCACAACAGAGCAATAATATTTCACACTTTCATTCACTTTCAGATAGTGTGCCACTCTGCAACACCAAGTCCAAAATTCTGAGGGGCTAGTTAAGGGAAGGAGGCACATATAACCACGTTCATATGAGCGCAGTGTCACTGCAGATGATGGTGGTCAGCAGGCCTGCTGTAGCTACTGTTTCTGATATGGGAGGCACCCTGTACCCTCATGTGTTTGATGCTCAAAGCTTCCCTTAGGCCTGCTCCTTCTCCTCAAGTCTAAGGCTTGGCTTCCTCCCTTGGGTGCTCCCACTCCCACTGTTTGGCTCACTTTTATTCCCATGAATACCAGATACAGCCAGCTGTTGTGTCATGTGTGTTGTGTTGTGCTGACAACCAGTTTGGTGCTACCACAGTGCGGTGGAACCCTACAGATTTCTAAGCTGCTGTAGTGGAAATTGCAACAATTGCTCCTTCTACAACCACTAGGCCACCACCACCACCACATTTGGGGAGGGGCAGACATTTGGCACTTCTCATTCACATCTCTGTACTGCTCAAAACCTCACACTCCTGGATGCCTCCAAAGCATTGTAGCAGGAAAGACATGCCTGTGATTCCCCGGCTAACCATGATCCTTCCTTCTTTTGAGTTCTCTGCCCGCTCCCTCCTTCCAGTGTAGGGAAATGTGTCCTGGCCTGTAGTGGTGTGGGTGGTTCTTAGGCTCCCTGCCTGGCCAGAGCGTTCTAGCCCTCTGGCCACATCTGAAATGACAGCTACATTCTTGGGACAATACCACTTTGCCAATTCACTAATTTTATATGGATGGAAATCCGGTTTTGATATTATGCTTTTGTCACAACACAGTAGTGGCACCCTGTGGGTGCAGAACTCCCAAGTTGGAGTGCAGCCAATGAAGGAGAAACCACATCTAAAATAGAGGGTTTTACTTTAATTAGTTGAAAACTGCAGTTATTGTCCCCGGAAAGTTACTTGAATTTGCATCAATTTGATTTAAAAGGACGTGTAGGGCTGGCTGTATGTGTCCCTCCTCCAACGCAGAAAGTCTTTGACATGCAGGAAAAAAATGAATTGTGATTATTGTAGGATGTCAGTAACATTCACCGTTTGGGCGGTTGGGTGGTGGCTAGTCATTTACCTGCCAGGCCAAGAAACAAACCACTTCAGGTAGACAGTCCCACTTCCTCTACCTTAGTGTCAAGAGCCCTTATGGTGAAAGTTCACTCTATAAATTCCCCCAATAACATAAGGAGTCAGGACCCTGGCAGACCAGCAATGGAGAACAGCAAGAAGGAAAAAACTGAAGGAAAATATTCTTAATCTCCACATCCACGAATTGGAGCAACATATAAAAAATTGCTTCAACCCTCATGCAAATCAGAAAGGAAGTGAAAATGCATTTCCGAAAGGATCACTATCTCCCTACTTAAGAGAAATGTAATTGTCATATGCCGCATATTGAAACATAACCCAAGGATCTTGCACACAGTTCAGCATTTCGATTTCCACAGACCAGATACACAGCTTCTTTCTGGACTGCATGGAAGTAGCTGCAGATGAGTTAACACAATTTGTGAGTAGAACTTTTTAATAAAAACACTTCATCCAGCAAAGGATGCGAGGAGGCCAGCCACCTGCTCTCCTCCCCGCCCCAGCTGCAGCATCCCGCATCCAGTAGAAGCCTGGAAGGTAGGGCACCATGGTGAAGCGCTGCATCTGCCCCTGCAGTGCACACGGACACGTTCATTTTTTTAGGCACCAGTAGATTGGGGCTGCGCACAGGGCACTCACCTACGGAGTGGCAGAAAGTTCCTTGTTGCTGGGTCCTCAATCGGACTGGCGCTGATGAGAATCCTGCTTCTTGCTCGTTGGTGGAATTCTATGGCCGTTTTTCTTTCTGCTGTGCTGGCAAAGAAGAAAGGGAAAGCCAGAGCACATTGTGCTTTTTAAAGGGCTTCCCTTTCTTCCCGCCGCACAGCTACCTGGCGGGTGACGTCACACGTTGCTCAGCTGTGGAGCGTCACTGACCACCCTCCCCCCGTGAAATTACCTTCATGTGAGCATGCGCCGCAGTGTAGACATGCGATGCATGCTCACATGACTATTTGTGACCTAAAATGCCTCCCTGATACAGTGAGTACCGGTACTCTCCTTGGTAACGGAGAAGTGCCGGTACTCTTGGGGGAAAAAAAAAGAAGTGCCGGTACTCAGTACCGGTGAGTACCGGCCCATTTAAAGCACTGGTTATAGGACGTCACTGCTTGCACCTCTCTCTCTCTCTCACAAACACTGAAAGACGAAGTCACATTATCTTATCCGGTGGGTAAAATTAAAAATATATGTATATTTATTCTGAGCTCCGAATTAATGAATAAAACGAAGCAACTGGAGATGCCGGGGATTGAACCCGGGTCCTCATACATACAAAGCATGCGCTTTACCACTGAGCAACAACCCCTGGCTTACTGAGCACTCTCCTATAGGGTATTATATAGCAAAAAATAAGATAGCTATGGTGTGGTCACCCACATGGTGTTTATTCTTTTCATTGTTTCACTTCCAGTTCTTGCTCAGGAATCAGGATCACACTGTATTTCCCTAATGCTGACAGGGCGCTGGGGTTCCCTGCAGCGCTTCTGTACATGGTGCCCCTTCCTTGCCCTCTACAAGTGGCTGCATGTGGTGCGGACACTCCGGCCAGTCCAGGCTTTTTAGACTCCTCTCTGCACATTGGGGTGTTGGGGCCCCTGCTAGCCGTGTTAGAGGAAAAGCTACAAGTCTCCGTTACTTCTACAGTCTCTGTGGAGTGGTAATAAGAAACTTTAGAATGTCCCGTGGTGATACTCGCATTTACGCGAGACCTATTGCATTGCAAACAGGGAGTGCGGGCGGGGGAGAGGGGCAAGACGGCACGAACTACGGGAGGGGCGAGAAGGCACGGACTGCCGGGGGGGGGGGGGAAGAAGGCACGGGCAGTAAGAGAACCTCATTAAAGAAAATAGTGCTCACAATCTACATAACACATACCGTGCAACACTCGAAGGGGCCAGTAGCCATGGAAGGATACAAATGACGACAAGGCCGTCATTAGGAGGGACTAACAAGCCTATAAACCAATCGGAAGGCAGCATTTAGGAAGGACAAAGACACAAGCCAATGAAAAAGATGGGCGGGGGAGTGGGCGGGGCTTCACTCACATAGTAAACTACAACAGATCAACCCCAGAGCAGCGCTTGCGCCCTGGCTCAGGGCTCGACCTAAAAAACAGGCTGCCCAGGAAGCTATTCCGGAACAGCCCGGGGTAAAATAAAATATTCCCTCTGGTGCAGAGAACCAGAGGGGCCTTTACATACCTCCTCAGAGTCAGCCATTGGCTGACAACCACATTTAACAGGGTAAAGAGGCATTCTTTTTTTCATGCAAAGCCATGTCTACCGTTGTTAGTAGATAGGGCTTAGCCTCAAAACTCAGAATGGCTGCATGAGGTCGCCCATGTACCACCCATGGAACACACACCCTTCAGAAGCCTTGTTTGTGTTAATTTTTAAATCTGCCACTTTGAACTTTTGAAATGGGTGGTATAAAAAGTATTACCCAAAAAGACTAAAGGAACAACTCTCATGTTTACAAAGTGGCGCAATAGCCCCAGTGTTTCCAACACACATCTCATCTGGATCGGGTGCCTCAGTAGAGACCTGCCTCATCCACCACATTATGAAAAAAATAAGCCATGGGCCTAAGACTGCTTCAGAGAAGCACGGAGTGATAGATCCCATGCCAGTCTCTGAGTGGCTGTGCCCGTGCCCCAAACAATCTCCGTGGGAGGTCAGAAGCCTGGGAACAGTCACAGACTGAACCAAGCCCTATCTTCAGGCCAGACCCCTGGGATTGAGGGGCAGGGTATCCCAATACATACACTAAAAGAACGGCTCTTGCAGGAAAACCCCAAGCGTCTCTGTGATGGCACTTCCTCTGACATGGATTTCCGGTGAGACCCTCCCACGAATATGTCTGTTAGATATATTCACAAAAGTTACTCAGACAGGGATTCTTAGACACGCACACACGCACACACACACACACACACCCTACTTGCACCCACAGGCCTGACAGAGGAATGGTCACGGAAAGCCATTTGAGAGGTGTTGGGCATCTCCTGGGGTATAGTTTAGCGAGTCTTCTCAAAGAAATGCAAAAGTGTTTCACCCAGTATTTAGCTCATGTAGGTTACCTGTCCAAATGCCGCTGCAAGCATGTGAAAGGTCACCAGTGGCTGAAATCCCCACAGGAGTTACGGAAGCAGGAAGGAGAGACGAGTCAGAAAAATTAGTTTGAACGGAAAAGCAAAAGAATGCCTAGAAAATGAAACCTGAAACGTATATTTTATGCAGTTCATTAAATGCGCACTCCCAGCGCTAGCAAAACAGGAGTTTCGGTCACAAATTCCATGCAGGTGTGCATGCTTCTTCAGGCAGCCGTGACTGACACCTGTTTCCGCACAAGGGTTCGTGAATACTGCACATCATAATAATCCCAGCGGGGTACATTTTCACCTAAGTGGCAGTGTAACTCTTCAGGTACTTTTGTTTTTAAAATGCAGTCAATAAACATGTTCTAGATCTTACGAACGACATTCTCCATCCAAGAGCGAACTTCACATACTTTGTGCTCACTAGGAACAGCTGTAGTAAGGCCTGGCTAACTGCACCTGTTTTGCTAAAATCTGGCCTACAAAGTGGCGCTCTGGTTACATTTTCAACCTATCAGCGAGACTGAAAAAAGAGTTTATTAATGTTGTGCGTGGCCTTGATTTCTTTGGTGCGTCATCTCCTCACAGATTTGCAACATTTATTCCACAGAGTTAGTTTAGGACACTGGAACAGTTAGTTTATCTGTTTCCACTCCCTACCTAGTGCTGATGTCAATGTCTCTAAAGCGGCAGCAGGGAGCCAGGGGTTCTGACCCCGCAGGTGCCAGGCAGTGAAGGAGCCGTCCAAAGAAAAAGGGAGGCAACATATTCCACATTTGTGAGGATATAAAACACAGAACAAATCCAAAATAACTATAAAAGGACCTCCCTTTCCCCTGGATTCTGTTATTTTAGAGATTAAACCCATATGGGAAGACACAAGGAAAGCAGTCGAAAAAGAAAAAGCAGATCCGTTTTAGATCAAAGTGTCTGCTTTGTCGAGAATGTACCATGACTTCACTTTATCTTCTTAATAGCACCGCACTTTCTGATTTGCATATGTATTGAGATGCAGGCCCTGCAAAACAATGCAGTCACTTTTTATTTTAGGTCTTCTGATTATGTAGGAGAAATTTATCTCAGACGAAAGAAACAATACTATATTGCTTTCAGCAATTCCTATACTCAAAGGGCAGCAATACATTATGCGTATGCGATGTCACTGAGCATACAGTGAATTGATTGTATGTTAACCAACGTACATTGACTGAACATAGACAGTAGGTCTTGGCTTTAAACAGCAACATATTGCAAATCCTTGTTTACACCAGCATACTGTGCATGCATGTATGCCAAATCTTGAATGGGTTTCCTATTAAAGGAAACACTTTCAAAGATGGCCCCTAAGTGTCACATTGCATGAGCACACGTGTTACAGCGCACATGAGCGCATGCATCATAATGTGAGCATCATGGTGCGTACACACTCATGAATTGTGAAGCATGTAAATGCTTCATGTTGCACCCACCATTTTCTTTTTTTTTTTTTTAAGTTTAGAGTTTCAAGATAGCAGACACCCATCTTGAAGTCGTACATAAAAAAGTAATTAAATACATGCAAAAGCACATTTTGAGAACGGAGCAGCTTAGCAGCAATTTACACCTACAGGCCCTTGAAAGAAAGAAAAACTAAAAATAAAACTATGGATGTAGCGGTAGAGCGGCTAGGGAGTGGGAAGAAGTACACACTGGCGGGCTGCAAGAGCAAAGTGGGCCAATGAAGGAGCTATATTTTTAAAATGACTAAATAAATAAATAAATAAAAGAATAAAAATACGTGAGGGTGTCAGGAAGCAAATTGCAAGCTTGAAAAGATCAGGGGGAATGTGAACAAAAAAGAAGCAGCACACAGGGAGGAGCAACAATCACATGTAGTGCTGAAAATAAGGGGAAAAAGTAGTTTATTTGAATGCAAGCAACATCAGCAGTGTAAAGCTGCAAGCCAATCAATGAGAACAATGAAAGACCGAAATTCTCCTGGATGGAACAAACTCAAGGATAGGTAGGAAAGCCATCGACTCAGTAGCAGAGAAGTCAAATAGACAACAAAGTCCTCCAAGCATGAGCGATGGCCCAAACCTTAACTGAAAACAATAGGTCTGGCCAACCTAAACAGCTTAAACTGTCTGTAACTAAAACCTAAAAATGAGACAAACCTCAATGCCCTCCATCAAATTAAAATACGTCCACTGTGTCGAACGCCGCAGATAGGTCCAACAAAATGATGGCTGCTGATCCCCCATTGTCAAGTGAGGTTCTTATTTCTTCTGTAGTTTTCATTAAGGCAGTTTCAGTGCTATGGTCTGCTCTGAACTCGAACTGACTAGGGTATAACTGATGGTTGTCAAGGATGAATTTTAATAGTTCTGCATTAATCTTTTCAGTGATTTTTGCTGGAAGAGGAAGCCTAGAGATGGGACGATAGTTGGTGAGATCGGCTTTTTTATTAAAGGGAGAATACAGGCTTGTTTCCACATAGTGAGAAACACCCCTTGTGAGAACATTTGGTTAAAAGTGGAAGATAAGTAGGTAGAGGTAGGTTGTACCGCAAGTTCTGTTTTAAAATGCAGTGGAAGAGTATTTAAAATGAAGGTAAATTTGGGGAGGATCATCATTTTGAATATATTTGTTCTCCCTAAAATAGAGAGAGGTAAGTGAGCCCATGAATGTAAGAGCTTTTTAGTTTCCAGCATGATCCTATTAAAATTTATATAAGCAATCTTGTCCAGATCTTTAACCACACTTACCCCCAAGTATCTGATTTCAGACTTTTCTAAAGAGGAGTCCAGAGGGCCATTCCAGGTCATGATCTCAGTCTTGGTCTCATTGACTATATACCTGGAGACTCTCCCAAAGTCACCCATTAATTCCATTATTGTTGGTAATGACGCTTTCCAGTTACGTTTGTAAATTATAAGATTGTCTGCATATAAAGCTTCTTTCTTAACCCAGTCTAAATATTGAAAAGGCAAGATTTTCTATTCTGCCCCATTCTTCTTGCCAGTGGTTCTATATACAGGTTAAATAGCAAAGGAGACAATGGGCATCCCTGCTGGGTACCCCTGCCAATGTGAAATTGTGAAGTAAGAGACCTGTTGACCAATATCCTTGCTGTAGGGGTAGTATATATAGATCTTAATTCATTGAGAAAGTTATCCCCTAATATGTTTTGCTTAATTACCTCATACAAATAAGGCCAGCTGACTCTATCGAAGGCATTTTGCTTCACCCACCATAATAATGGTTAAGGGAGACTTTGCTACTGAGGCCACATCAATCGCGCTTACCAAGTCTGGAGTTGGGTCATGAAGCTGCCTGTGCTTCATGAAGCCTTTATGGTTTTCATGTACAATGTCTCCTAACATGCTGTCTAGCCTCTTAGCAAGTATTTGCGCGTGTCTCTTATAGCCGTTGTTGAGCAAGGATATTGGTCTAAACAACTCACATTTCTTTGGGTCCTTGCTGGGTTTTAGGATTAGTGTAATTACAGCTTTGTTCCATGAGGAATGAGGGGGCAAGTGGTCAATATAGAGGCTACTCAGCAATTTGGTACGATACAGAGTCAGCAATTCATTTAAGACCTTGTTGAGCTCATTTGGTAGGCCATCAGGACCTGGTGCTTTCTCCTTCTCTAATCACCTAATTGCTTTATTTATTTCCTGGTTTTTTTTCTGTTTGAGAGATATTTGTTTATTTGAATCTAACCTAGGGAGAGTGTCCTGTTGTGTCCACTCCTTAACTTCTACCTGTGTTGCTTTGGTCTCATCAGTATATAGATCATGAAAGAAACCCATGAATGTACTCCAAATACTACGGTCTTCCTGGCAGCGTTCTTTGGTGGCACTGATCTCTACTTCCTTGATCTCATTTCAGAGGCTGTCTTGCCTTGTTTTCCAAGCTAATAGTTTCCCACAGCCTTCCCCATACTCATAACGGGCCAGTTTACTGGCATTCCACCTCTTCTGTACCCTGCCTTCCAGAAATTCTGCTAGATGTTCCTTGGCCACTTTCAGTTTTCTGTGAAGCTCTAGTTCTAAACTAGTTTGTGCACAGTTTGCCAAGTCTTTGTGGATCTTATTGATTTATAATTCGTGCTATCTGAGTTCATTTTTGCCTTCTTTCCTTTTATATGCCGCATAATTTATTAACCTTCCGTGTATAAAAGCTTCATATGCATTCCACACAATGTGGGCCAGAGCCGAGGCCTCATTCATCTCAAAGAACTCCACAGTATCTTTCTTGAGGGCGTTTACAACTTCCTTCTCCCCTAAAAGGCTTCTTTCTAGGGTCCATTTAGACTGAAGATGATGACTCTCAACAGAGAACACCAATTTTACTGTGGCATGGTCAGATAGATGTTCTGGTTGATGTACAACTCGAGAGGGAACATGGCGGCCAGGTAGTGCGTTGGTCGCGAGCTCTGTTCTGCTCTCTCTGGCACGCCTGAAATACACAGCATGGTTTGAACTCGCACTGTAAACCGTACCTCAGTTTTGGAAACTTTATGGGCATCTGTTTGGATCTGGACCCCGCGGCCACGCACAGAGTCAGTGTGCCAGCAGCCCCAGGTTCACTATGGTTGTTTGCTGCTCGGGAGCTGCGGCGAGATCGGCAGGCAGCCGCTCTAATCAGCTTTTGGGGTTTCTGCGGCCATTACGGGCAGAGTCAGCACAGTTCGTCGGGAGCCTCAGTGCGTGCTCGAAGGCGCGGACGAAGCAAAAGGGAGAGTTGCTTCAAGCCTATGACTCCAAAAAGGAGCACCAGAGTCGGGAGTAATAATAAAATAAATAATAAAACCCAAATTCCGTTACTACAGTAAGAAAAGCAGGTGATGAAAGAAAAAAGAGAAAACTGGACACGGTGTCAGAAGCGACCACTGCGGCAATCACCGCAGAAACCACCTTGGCAACTACAATTGCAGCCACAGTTAAAAACAGAAATTCTTTGAGAAATGCTGGGTTTGGGCCACTGCAATTTCAGGGGGTGGGGAAAACCAATAAAGATCAAAGCCCAAATAGAGCAACTATCTCTCCCCCTATTCTGGTACATAAAAATACCTGTATTCCAGACAATATTTCACACAGGAAACACAGAGAATCAGTTAGGGATCCTGAGAGACACAAAAAATCTAGTAGGCAAAATTAAAATCACTCCATCACTAAGGTCCTACTTCAAAATAAGATAGACCGAACTCCAGGATAATATGCCTACGGCAAGTTCCACAAATCTCCCACAGAGCACGGTTCTAACTAAGCTCCTTCAGATTTCCCAGCCAGATCCAACTATGGTGTTGGATGCCCCTACCTCAAACCAGTTCTCGGTGCTCTCTGAGGACAACTTGATAGTGGGGGGAAACAAATGTCTTCTGGTATAGAAGGTGCAACTTCATCTAATAGCATGCAGATTATAGATACGAGTTCCTTACTCATCTCACTCTTTAGAGACATTAAAAAAGTTTGCAATTTCTGAAATCAATCAAGCAAAAATACAGGAGGTCTGTGAGAACCTTGAGAGTAAGATGGCAGACATCACAGAAAGACTATCCACGATGGAAGCCCCTTTCTGGGTATTGCACGAGGATGTTAGGGTCAACCAGAAGGAGTTCCAAGTATTAAAGGCCGGAGAAAAATATCTTAGAGATAAACGAGAGTCATTAGAAAATAACTCTAGAAGGAATAATTTAAGGCTGTTAAATATCCCCTAGGGGGCTGAAGGAGGAAATTTAAAAGGTTTCTTTATAGACTTGATAAAAGAAACTATCCCGGAAACCATTGTTTTTGACCTGGAACAAGACATTCAAAGAGTTCACAGGGACCCATTTAAGAGAAACCCAAGAAGAGATAAACCTAAAAAAATCTTAGTTAATTTAATATAAGTTTTAATTTAACTTTGTAGCGGTACACATGCAACGTTGGATAGAAAAATTACAGACCGGCAAGCAGTAACTAACTTATGCTGTAATCAATGGAACTGACTTCCAGGTACTCTCGCCAACAGGAAGAGAGACTGACAAAGAACAAATAAAATTAGTAATTCTAATGAAGATGAGATCCACATTCTATCCTGGAACATAGCTGGAGCAATAAAACTTCTCGAAGAAGGTCTTCCTCTTCTTGAGTGGGACACCTGCTTTACAAGAGACATGGGCATTGCAAGATCTCCCCAAAGTTGGTTTTACTCACTACATAGTGGTGGCAGAAAAAGGCAAACTTTATGGCCGTGCAAAGGGGGGCCTGGCAGTTTATGTTGCATTAGCTCTAAACATTACATCAGAACAGCTGAATTCTCCATATCCTAGTATTCAACTTATCATACTTACGTATCATCGTTTGGGAAAAAGGACATCAGTAATATTGATTAATTATTACACGCAACCAACGGCTCCAAAAAAAAGGACAACAACGCACTTTTTTATCAAAACCATTTCAGACTTACGTTGTGCCGAACCAGCTTGGAATATAGTTCTGACCGGAGATTTTAATGCAAACTTGCTTCACACACCTGACAAAGGTGAAATCTTGACAGCCGACAACATTTTCTGGAGCGTAAAGCAACAGCTTTCAAACAGGCCGGTACGTCCGGACCATATTGGCTAGCAGCTGCTAACAGCCTTAGAATATCAGGGAATGCATGTGATTAACGGAAGATCGGAAAAAGATACCCTGCCCAAATACACGTATTATGGCCCAAGGTCCAAATCGACACTTGATTACACGATCATAACGCTCCCATTAATGCCATTCGTTGCTCTTTTTCATATAGAGTATCACTGAGTGATCACTCAATCCAACACATTGTTTTTAACTTGAACCTGTCAAGATTTAAAGCTACTACATCACAGAAAGGCAACTTGAACACAACAAACCTAAAACGCCTTACCTGGTCTAGCAAAACTAATCAGCAGCAATTTACAGCAATGAAAGTGCAACTCGCTGAGTCTGTACTAGTGAATACCAACCGTGTTCAAGCATGGTCTAAATTTCTGACTGAACTTCCAACCGTAAGGACAAACCTCGGCACAAAGTAACATGTTCCAATCCATATAAAGGATTAACATGTGAGGTACAAAAATTAAGAAGGGACTTAAAAAGATCACTAAGGAAATTACACACAAATAACAGTAAAGATGCCACATGGGAAGCATTTCGGCAACAGAGAAAACTTTAAAAAAAGAAGTTATGGGAGAACAAAAGATTGTGTGCGGACAAGTTTTGGGTCAAACTAATACACAACGCAAGACACCACACTCAAATAAATTCTGGCAAACGATAAATTAGTTGAATCGACCAAGGAACATCTTATCAAATGTGCAGTAACAGGACTGGGCCAACTATATAAACCAGAAATTTAAAATGCAGTATCATACTTCTCATGCAATAGATCTAACTTTTTCGGTACACATAAAAAAACAGCTAATGGCACTGCTCTTTGGAAAATATCCCTCACTTTCAGATGCTCCAAGATGGAAAAACACTGGCTCAAAAACGTGTCGTCTGTGTGGCAGTCAAAAAGTAGATCTTATCCACCTGATATGTATCTGTCCGAAACTTTATCCAGCAAGTGTCACTTTATTAAGGAAACCCTTCCTGGACAGAGGAATACGATCCATCAGGACTGCTATTATTAAAGGGCTTGACCCACAGATAAACTGCAAACTAGTTAAATTCCTTCAGAAACATGATCAGGCTGTGAAGTCCAACCCCCTACGCGAGGGTCCATTTACTGAAGGAACCATGCCTGTAGCAACCGATCTGCACGATTGCCATCTCAAGGACGGTACTGGGCGCAGCCTACTGATACAATCGCCAGGCAGGAAATAAACACGACCAGTACAGGGTCAATGACTGCTTGTCTGTCCTGACCTTATCTGTCAGTCCTTACCTGTCTGTCTCAAACGAAACAGTGGTCTTATATGTTTACATACCATTTTACAGGATTTTAGAGAGTATTAATTGACAATTGAAGATTTTTATAACTGTGAGATATGACTGTGACATATTTGGTTGATGAATTGATTTTAAATGTTTGTTTTTAATCAAAGTTGACATATGTAGTAAAATTGTTATGCTTTTAATTAACTAAACAATAAACTTTACTTACTTACTCACTTAGTTAATTTTCGTACCTACACAATAAAAGAATCAATTCTTACAGCAGCTCTCAAAGTTAAAAGTTTTCAGAGGAGCGACTGGTCTTATACCATAAAGTCAGACATAGCAAAAGCGACACAAGATGGGCAGTGGGAGTTAGGGAAATATTCTCAAGATTTGAAATCACTGGGCGCAAATGCACAGTTAAAGTTTCCAACTTCACTAAGGGTCATGTGGAACAACAAAATGTACAATCTGAAGGAGGTTTCCGAGGTTGAGGGCCTAATTAGCCAGATTAAAATACAGAAGAGTTCATAGGAATATAAGCCGGAGAGTCAGAGATCAAGGAGTATAAATGCACTACCCCTTTGGATACAGAGAGGGTTCCCCAGGGTGGGTAAGGGTGGGCTGAGTAAAGTAGGGTTACACATAGTTAGTTGTTTTGGTGAGCACTGGGTGGGGAGCATATGGGAAAAATAAAAAAAAGTTAAGTCCTCCTTTATGTCATTAGGTGGTGTGTTAGTAGGCACTGGCCTTCTCAAATATAAATAAAATGATGACAATCGAAGAGGAAAGTGCCCATGAAATAAAGGTTTTATCTTGGAATGTGAATGGCTTAAGGGTTCAGAGTAGAAGAAAGAAGATCCTGCAAATATTAAAACTCTCAAACAATTACGTCATAATATTACAGGAAACGCATTTGCGTTGCGAGGAATGGGATGCGGTATTGAAGAGCCACAAATGGATAGCTCAATTCGCCTGCACCAATCAATCATGCAATGAGAAAGGAGTGGCAATTTTATTTAAAAGCTCGGCACATGTCAAGATAGAGAGCTCTATTGCGGACCCAGGGGGGAGATGGGTAATTAGCAATGTTAAAATACACAGCACTGGCTATACATTGGCAGGCTATTATGGGCTGAATGTAGATGATCTCACCTCACTCAGGGAATTATATAAACACTGTCTGGATACAAGGCACTATATCATTATAGTGGGAATTTCAACAAACTGTTGGATCCCACTCTGGATAAATCTACAGCAAGACCAAGAGCAAACTTATCTAAAATGAGGTAGGGCACATATCAATTAATAAAGAATCTGGGTCTGGAGATATTTGGAGGTTGAGGGCGGGCCAGAGGAAAGAGTTCACTTACCAGAATAAAACGTGTTCTCATGCTTCCAGGATAGACTTTTTTCTAACAGATATTAAACTAAGTAAATATATAACCACAGTTGTACATCAACCAGAACATCTATCTGACCATGCCGCGGTAAAATTGGTGTTCTCTGTCGGGACAGCACATTCCTTGTAATAGGGTGCACTGTTTGTGCCCGGTGCACCTGTTAAAGGTGCATCAGGGCGCAAACAAGGAGATTGTGCCCTTTCACTACTATGGCCCCTGGTGTACTGCAGCATGAAAACAATGGGGGCAAAGTCATGAATGACTGTGTCCTCCAAACAAGGCAGGTATACAGACTTGACATTGGAATTGTAAACATGAGGGCCGGGCCAGTTGTTAGAAGCATCTCCTTTAGTACTAGCAATTCTGAATTTGGTACAAAAGCAACGTTATCAGATTGCAAAACTGCACAATTAAAACTGCCTTTAGGGTATATTAAGGAACCTTTCGATGGAGAATGCACTCCAATATGACACTGACAGCATTTTGCCATGGGTCTCCTCTATGCCAAGATTTACCTTTAATGTGCTAGCGTAAGCATTCTCCCATGGGTGCCTCTTATATCTGTACCAGCATTTTTCCATTGGTGCCCATGTACCAACTATTATCTCTAACATGCCAGTATTTTGACTTGGGTGCCCCACAGTCATTGAATTACCACTTGTATGCTACCACCTCCATTTTGCCATGGGTGCCTGCAAAACTCACACGTATTCATTTAGACTTACACTCACACACTCTCAGTTTCACTCTCGCACTCTCATTCTCATTCAGTCTCACTTATTCTCACACACTGTGACTCGCCCATTTTCAATGACAGTTACACTCACTCTCACTCCTTAGCAATCACTCTTACTGCGACTCCCACTAATTCACTTTCACTCACACACAAATGATCACACATAAATACACACACTCTATCTCTCATCCACATGCCCAGAAGCAATATTTGCGAGATTTCCTTTTCTTACTTTCACCTGGATAAACTCTTGGGACATTAACACAACTCCCTCCTGCCACAAACACTTAAATAAGAAACTGAAATCTGGTACCTGTTTTGGCTCCATCTTTCAGTGTCTTTCTTGTTCACCGCACCCTCTCCCAACTTGTCGCAGGGTAGGATGGGGTCAGTGAGGCTCCTGACCCCAACCGACAATGAAGATCTGTAATACTCCAAGGGCTACAGCGTGTCACAAATGAAGAGGCCCAGAGGTGTGCCAGGCCTCTTCCAGGGCTGGGACATCTCTCTGACAACTGGTGAGGATGCCTCAATGTGCCTCAACAAAGTCATCAGACCGATTCACTGCCTCAGGCTGCTGCTTGACCCTGGCTCGCAGTGAGGGTCGGCATTCCTGAATTACTTATTATTCAGTAGAATAAAAAACATTTTTTTTTTTTTAAAAGGACGAAAAACAAGGAGGGTGGGGCCCTGAAGGCCATAAAGTTGTGTCACCACTGAACTGAGGTCTAACAGGTTTACCGTTGAATAGTTGCACAACATGGAGAAGCCTGTGAAAACAATTAGGGAGTACCACAAAAAAGAGTTGGCGAATGTGGGCAAAGGCCATAGAGAGCTATTTTTAAATGTGACAGTGCGATAGTGATTCACAGTAGAAGGCAGACTTCAGGGCTGTGTGTCGGGTGGGGAAGTTCAACTTGCATTGCAAGATGGAATGGAATCAGGTCATCTGTAAAACCGAGGGGCCACGGCGCTGGGGCACCTGGGTTTTGTGCACACCAAACGTCTGCTTAGTGTGTCTTCCTGCCTGTGAAGCATATCTGCCTTAAAATATGTCACCACTAGGCCCACATCTTCTTTCTTACCCCTGCATGGAGCACACCTGCCCTACGACACTTACAAAATACAATCCAGAGGTGGAGCTCGTGGATGGGTGATGGGAGTAGTAGTCTCCTCTGGTGCTCTCCAAGGTTTGTGGTGCCTGTGGATCATAGAATTGTATTTGAGACATAAATAAGAATGCCTTAATTACAAACCCGGCTGAGAAATACATTTTGCAAGCTGTCACAAAACTACTAGTGTTGCTGTCTGCACTATGCATGTTTTCAGGTACACAGCAGTCAGCCATTCATTCGATGTAGATCATAAATACATGCATTAATAAAAAAACACAGCACAATACCTATAAACATCCACATATGCACAGACCAAATCATCTGCAGACACTTATGCACACGGCCCCCACAGCCACATGCACACATAGAAACCTATAATCACAGACATCCTAGCATGTAGTCACTCATTCACACAAATTAAAATAAATATATTGTGTTTAGCTGCTTGCTTATATGGTATTTCTAAAGCTCTAATCCCAAATCGAATCAATAAAGGTGAGAATAAAGCACAAACAAGGGAACAAGACAAGGAATGAGGGAATAGCTTTGTGAATAGAATGATAATCCCCAAAAAGGAAGCAACAGTGAGTAGCTGACAGTAGGGTCCAGATTTACTAACACTTTGCACCAGGTTTGTGTTTCTTTTGTAACACTAATTGATGCTAGGCATTGTGGTGGGACTTACTTTCCAAAGGAAATCACAATTTGTGTTGGAAAGTTGGCTGAAGCAACACAAAGTAGTGCTTTGTGTCAAAGGGGCGTACAATGGGAGGAAGATGGGCATTCCCATGCAGCCACCCATGGATTTTGAAGTAAACCCCTATCTACTAACATTTGTAGACAGGGATTTGCGCAAAAAAATTATCCACAAGGCAGGCGTTAACATTGGGGCAAGTTTTAAAACTTTCCATATTTTTCCAGCGCTTCATGTGTCCTGCACTGTACAGTACACATACAAAGTTGGAAGAGTATTAAGGCATACGTTTGGTACTGGAAGGGTCCTAATCCAGTGCAAAGCCTTTGCTTGTCAGAACGTACGCACTCTTGCACTATGGCGAAGGGTATGTGTGTTGGTGCATGGCACCCTAAAGTGTGGTAGTGCAAGGAGAGAGGAAAACAGCCCCATATCTTATTAGATATGGAGCTGTTCTGCTCTTTTCCTTTCACGCAATGCAACAGAGCCACTTTGGTGGCTGCACAGCATTGAGTGAAAAATTAGTTAATCTGCCCCTTGAGGTCTATTTGATAAAGAGGAATCAGGAGAAATATTATGGAGTCAGATTAAAAAGAGGAAACGGTGGAAAAGGGATAAGGATGAAATCCGGAGGAAGGAATGCATAGACAGACGGGGCCTGGCAGAGAGTTAGGAAACATGCTAAACCATTAGATTGTTTGATTGAAGGGAGGGAAGGCTGGGAAGATCAAGCATCATAGAACAGAGAGAGTAGTGCAAGTGATCATACATTACCTATGTACGCTAATGAACATGCTTAGAAAACCACCTCTCCAAACCCTAGGATAGATGCGACTTTGGCAATGCCTGGGTTTTAAAGAAAGGGGTGAGCAAGGTTAAACCTACAGCATTTGCAAATCTTTGTTCAGCCCTGCTGCTTATCACATTGTTTTATTCCCTTTTTAAATCTACTTTTTCAAACTACTTATGCCAAAGTAAATTGGAACTAGATAACGCGAGTCTATGCAGACAGCAACAACACATTAGGCAGCATGATGGCTCATTGAGTTAAGCATTCACTGCTGATATCACAGTAGCCTACAGGTTACAACATTATCAAATCTCAAGACGGTGGCTCCGCTTTCTCCCATGCTGGGGTCAACAGACTGAATACCCCATTAAACTAGATAATAGTAACTCCTGTTATTTACAGCACTTAAAACAAACAAAAGTGCATATGAAGCCCCATATAAAGCAAACACATTATTAATATCTTCATGGAAAAAGAAAAAGGCTGCAGCACAAAATTGCCATTCATCATGTGTGCTATAATATATGGATTAAAATGTACAAGATACATTTGCTACAGTGACACTCATCGAGCCAATCATCTTTAAATTTCCTTGCAATTCTCTTATATCTGTTCAATGGTTCCCAATACACCAGTGTGAGAAGCTGGCCTGGCATATGATGTCCACTAATGTAAGTGGGCACCTTGCACCAGTCCAGACAACCCTTATGGTGATTTAAGAGGTCTCAGACAACCTTAGAAAGCTATCTAAGTGGAAGCTGTGGAGAGCAGCCTTCAGGCTTAGTCTTGAAGGAGTGTAAAGCAGCTTGTTTTACCAGAATGTAATCTTATAGTATAGATTAAATGAAAAGGAACCACACAGAGTATTTATAAAAATATGTATTTATTATATAACACTATCTAGTACGATACACTATCTCCTACATGAAGATAGACACAAAGCACACAATACTTAAGCAAATAAATCACAGTAAATAGCACTAATACACAGTGGGCCCGAGGGGGGGACCAAACCATATACTAAGAAAGTGTTATAAGAACCACGACTCGAGTCAGGACAATGTCGAGAGGACGTAGAATTGCTGGGAACCCACAGAACCACCCAAGGTAAGTAGATAGGGACCCCACGGAGAGCGTGTGCAGTGTGTGAACACAACCACATGCTCTGTACAAGTCCATGTGCAAGTCGCGGTTGGAATTTTTAAGATTAGGGACCCTTCCCAGTGGACCCTGAAGAAACCCCGTGGAAGACAGAAGGTTGGAGAGCCCCCCCACCCGTGGATACCGTGGGACCCAAGTTACCTATCCCAGGGAAGCCGGGTGCATAGGTGTGAAGTGGCATCGGAAACCGCTGTCAAACCTAATGGAGGACTTCAGGAAAGTGCCGCTGCTGGAAGTGTCCGGAGGAATCCAAACGTGGATTCTTGAAGAGGAGTACCTGCAAGCAGAGAGGACCGTGTCTATGTCACTCGGGAGTGACCAGGAGACTTGGAAGACGGATGCCCTCCGATGTCGGGTGCTTCAGGAAGGATGACGGTGACCTTGACTCTGCAGCTGCGAGGACCAGGCGATGCTGACAACCAGGACCCGGATATGAGCTGTCCCGTGAAGGATGTTGAGTGCTATGGGGTCGGTGTCCGGCGGGAGCACCAACAAGCCTTGGCAAATGCAACCCACGCAGGAAATGAAGAAGGTGCACAGTAGGGACCATCAAGGTTCAGGAGACTCACCACAAGCAGGGGAGTCAGGACAGGCCCCGAGCAATCAGGGGAGCCTAAGGTAAATAAGGTGACCCTCAAGAGGACCCACAGGCCGGAGGCACTCGAGTCACGAGAGGACCTCAAGCAGCTCACCAAAAGATGCAGGCCACGATGCACATGATGTGGTGTGGCCAAAGAATCTGGTCACTTGAGGTGCTCAAGGTTGGGTCTACTTGGAGCCCAAAGATCTTCTTGCAAAGATGTCAACAAGCCTTTGCAACTGCAAAGGGACACTGAACCCAGGGTTTTGGTTATTACAACCCCCACAAGGACTACTGGCCTCAAACTTAGTAAGAGGGTAGAGCAGGCCTGGGGAGCTTAGGAAAACCACCACCTGAATTGCAGAGCCCACGGAGTCCGGAGGAGCTCGGGATCTGCAGACTGGTCGTCTTCATTGTGGTTCAACGCGTTACATCTCGATTTTGGGGGATATGAACACGACTTTGAGTGGATGGCTATGACAGATTTACTGTTGAGAGTGGATGTGTAAATGGTATGCAAGTTGTTGAATTATAGGCTTCTTGGATTTAACCAAGGGAAGTTTTACTTTATTACTGATTCCCACTAACGTCTAAACAGAGCGGGCGGACAGCCAAGTAGTCGGGTGGTGAAACTGTCGAAAAAGTGATGTCAGGATCAGATTTGTCAAGATCTAAATCAGGCCCTTAGTCAGAAGAGCACTTTCCTCAACTCACAATCACCATAACGAAAATCCATTTAGATGTCTAGTTCTGACACAAAACCAGTGTTGGACTTTTGGCCACGTGTAAATCCTGTAGACGGCATTAGGAAACTTAAGATATCAATTAGTCAATGTATTTGTAATGGATGAACAAGTTCTCATGCAGTTACTTTTAAAGTTTCACATCACAACACTGACGTTTATCTGAGCCGACACACTTGCATCCCACAAATCATAATGCCCTTTCCCAAAAATTTCAAACTTAAATCCTGAGCTCCCTAGTACACAAAGAAACTGAACAGAAACAAAAGAAAAATCCCATTAGGCAAATATTGGTGCACGACCTGGACACACGAAGACAGCACTTCTGTAGAATTAGGATGTGCTGCTTGCAAGCATACCTCATCATGGAACAGCTTCTGATTACCAACAGGAAAATTATGAGTACAATACTCTACAAAAAATACACCACTGCATCCATCGACTCCCCCCAGACACACCCTACACCAGAGGTCTTCAAACTTTGTGCTTTGAGCCCCCCCTGAGCAAAATACTTTGAAGTTGGGCCCCCCTCCAAAACTATATAGCAAGGATTTCGGAAGTGTGAGGGGGAGGGATGATCTCGGGGGGTGGGGTTTGTGAGATCCTTTCAGAGGTGTTTTTCTGTATCTTATAATCCACACTAAATTTGGGACTTATAAAAAGCAACAGCATCAAACAAGAACAGAATTGACCAAAAACACTACTGCCCATAATTGAGGTGCTGTGGCCCACCTGCTGCACTAATGAAGGCTATGGCTCTGAGAAGCAGGCTAGCTCCTCTTCTTTCACTCCTTCTCCACCATGACTGACCATCATTTCAATCTTGAAACAAGTCAGGTCTCTTTCTGAAAAGAAATGAGCTACTTCATGCTGCCCCCTATGTTGGCGCTAATGGCACCATCTGCCCTAATGCTAGCAAGGAAAAGGAGTCCCCATGCCCACTTTTTGTTGTAAAACATTCATAAATGTGATGTAGTGGGCCCATGGGCAAAGGAATCACTGCACCTGTTTCACTAATGATAGGTACTGCCCTGCTGCCGCCTTTGACGTTTGTTAACATGGGCTTCCATCTCACACTATCCCTCTCCCTCCCATCTCTCATTATCCCTCTCATCTCTCTGATGCCCAAATCAAGGTGTCTCCCCTGCTTAATTTTTTCCCCTCCCTTGGGTTATTGCTCCAAGGCTCAAAGAAACACTGGCACAGCAAGTATGCACTGGGGCTCTAAAACAACTGCAGCATCAATGACAGCTACAGCTCTGCAAAGCAGGCTCTCTACTCTGCCCACTCAACAGCGCCCTTACTTCTAGGCCAGGTGCCCAAAGTAAACTTACTGCCACTTTGTGTAAAAAACAACAAAAAAGCACATTTAGCCCCCCCTTCCTCCCCTGTTGCGTGGGCCCTGTTCCGTGCGCAATGGTGACCTGGGCCCTAATGCTAGCAAGGAAAATGCACCCCATGCCATAATTGGGTTCCAGTGCTCACTCACAGAGGGTGGGGGGGACTCCTGTGCAGTGAAACAGATATTAAAGAACTAAAGAAGAAACATGCCTTCTCACCAAGGTACCTTCTACCTAAAAGAAATGTAAATATGTGCAATGGTTAATCACCAAATATAAAGGCAGCTTTGGAGCCAATGTAGCTTTTAATTAATGGAGTCACTCAGCTTTGGAGTGCCACATATTTAGTCTTTTGGAGAGGTAATATGTGTGTCTGTTACAAGGAGTCCACCTTTTTAAAGGACACTTATAAAAATATTTACACTAGATATAGCCTGAATGCTTATCACTAAAATCTATATATTTAAAGCACTGGTTTTGTCTTGCACAGTATTTTGCAGCAGTCTGTTTTATACAGTGTGATACAATTTTAAAATAAAGACATTCACAATGCTTTCTGTCACAGGCTGGGACCTCGTAGCACTATAAACAAGTCACTATACCTCAATGCACGAATCAGGATTTATTTCTGTGACTCTCTGGTCACACACGAAGACATCTGCAGTGATTACATTAGCCAACTGAGGTTTCATAAGGTAAAAGGGTATATTTACCTTTGGTTATTTTAACTTGCATTTATTTTTCATTTGAGGTATGTGCATGTTTTTTTATATGTAGTTACCCAAAGGTGAAAAAAACACAATAAGATGCCAAGTTTGTTCTACTTTATAGCCATGTCTTTGACCCCGACTTCACACTCACTGCCCCTGCCCCATGTCACTCAGTAGTACCGTCCACACACTTTTTTATGGGCTTTAACTGCTACAGGTAAATGAACACAGCCTAGAAGCATGCCCCACAGTTTGAAGACCTCTGCCTTATACGAAAACATACTTTATTCACAAGATGGACACCCACGATAATTGTCAATATCTTGCAGCCAAGATATGCTATGGGCCATGTCCATCAACCAGTACTGTACCAGTCTGCAGCAATAAATCACCCATCACCAAATGAACAAGCATGGAATAACTGAAAAGATTATTCCACATGCCATTGGCCAATGGAGGATTTTCATTTAGTCCATCACAGCAGGTTGTGGGCTACAAGCTATGACCGCTTCTTGACATCTCACAGTGACAATCAGCTGTATGAGGATATTAAAGTCCATCCCAGCAGATCTCTCCACCATGTCTCACTCTAACTTATGCCTGCTCAGGACCACAAATGTTAAACAAACTATCTCATAATGGGTAACCCACCGCAGTAACCAGCCATGTGGACTATGATCATATGCAATAACATAAAAAGACCTTCGGATCTGTTGAAAGCTGCCAGCTTACAGAAAACCAGACCCTCACGCCTCACTCTCACACTTCTTCATCCATCACACCGCATAATAAAATAGCTGCACGATACAGAAACACTTCTCACACAGGATCAAACCAAAGACTACACACTTCCAACCCTACACAGTGTAGCATGCCATCCATGTAGGCAAGCACTTCAATACCTCACATAAGGGCAGTAGGCATATATAAATACAATACAATATTTACATACCTCTGTGGTGACATTCCCAAATGAAATTAATTCATAGAACTGATCCTGCAAGCTCTGCCATTATCTAGTCACTTCAGACCAAGAACTAAACAAGCATTGGTAAAGTCCTAAGGGATGAAGATACAGAATATCGATGGAGAAATATCGAGTTGCATTAATATCGAGTCAAGAATATCAGTGGTGTAAAATATTGAGGTAAGTTTTATCGTTGTTTAAAGTATTGATTTTTGTGTATTTTAGTAATATCGATTTTGAAAATATCGCTGTCAAAAATATTGTTGTAAATAATACTATTTGTATTTTTTTGTTTTAGTTTAATGTTTACATTCTTTTTTAATATTTTAGTAGCTGTTATTTTATATGTTTAAATTTATTTTTTAATGTTAAAATATGTGTTTTTATTGTATTTTCACTTATTTTTAGGAGCGGGATGTTGGGTTTATAGGGGATAAGGGTGGGGAGTAATTTAAAAATGTTGGTTTAAAATAGTTTTTTAATGTAAAAAATATATATATATTATTGAAACATTAAGATAATTTTTTTAATAAAATTTTTAAAATTACATTTTTTAATTTTTAAGGTTTTTTGAGGTGTACATATTTTCATGTAAATTATATAAAAATTATTAAAAATATTTTTTAAATTTAAAAAATGTATTTAAATAAACATATGTTGGTAAAATATATGTTCAAGCAGGGGACACAGCACTCAGCAAAGTCCTTCTCCTTTCCTTGGCAGAACCAGCAACGGCAGGCCAACCCCAGACACACTGCAAGGGCAGTACTTCTCCTCAGTCTCTCCAGCTCTTCTCCTTGGCAAAGGTTCCTCTTGAATTCCAGGAATGATCTAAAGTCTGGGGTTTTGGGTCTGATACTTATACCCCAAAATGTCTTTGTTCTCTTTGTGCAAGGGGCTCTGAGCCCAGTTCAAACCAGTTCTGGTGGCCACTCTGCAAGTGCACAACAACATCCATTGTCAATGTGAGCCTTGGTTCCAGACACACAACAGGGGGGCGGAGCCAGCATTGTGGAAGGCAGGCACAGCCCTATTCAGGTACAGGTGCTACTCCTCCCACTACTCCAAATGCAGATCAGGCCTATTCAGCCTAGTGCTGACTCATCCAGACTCCTGGAGCCACTGTGCTTCCCCAGCCCCTGTCATTCCAAAGCCAGACAGTCAATCCACAAACAGGCAGAGACACACAGGATAGTTGAACAAGAAAATAGCCACTTTCTAAAAGTGGTATTTTCAAACACACAATTTGAAAACCATCTTTACTAAAAGATGTGTTATCAAATTCTGAGTTCAGGGATACCAAACTCCATTTTCTATCTTATCCCTATGGGAAGATATGCTTGTAAAATGTTACAAAGCATTCCCCATTCCGTCAATAGTGAAAAACGAAATTGGCAGTATTTCACTATCAGGACATGTTACACACACCAGTACATGTCCTACCTTTCACATACACTGCACCCTGCCCAGGGGGGTACCTTGGGCCTACCACAGGGGTGCCCTATATGTAAGGAAAGGGAAGGTTAGGGCCTGGCAAGTGGGTGCACTTGCCAAGTCGACATGGCAGTTAACAAACTGCGTGCAGGCACCGCGGTGGCAGGCCTGAGACATCTTTTCAGGGCTACTCATGTGGGCGGCACAATCAGTGCTGCAGTCCCACTAGTTGCATTTGATTTACCAGCCCTGGCACACTCAGTGCACTTTACTAGGGACCTACTAGTAAATCAAATATGCCAATCAGGGAGAACCAATCATAATAACAATTTACACAGAGAGCATATGCACTTTAGCACTGATCAGCAGTGGTAAAGTGCCTGGAATCCTAAAGCCAACAACAAGAGGTCAGGAAAAAATAGGAGGAAGAAGCAAAAAAGTTTGGGGATAACCTTGCAAAAAGGGCCATTTCCAACAGTGCTCATTTCAGCATTGGTGTCAGAGTCATCCTAAGAGGCTTCCAGAAGTCTGTCCTAGGCTCACTGTATTTCTAGTACTCGGATATGTTCCTAGCGATGGTGTTACTGATACCACCATGTCCTTCACGCGAATGACACACACGGGTCCTGAAGCAAGGGTGGTATCAGTTTTTCTATCACACTCTTAATATAGTAGATCAATGTCACCAGGGGGTGATTTCAGATATGATGAATTACTCCACTGCTCCTATTGCCAGCCGCGGCCCATGCAGGTAAGAGCAGTGGGGTGGTGGAGCTAGGTGGGGGAGGATTTAGACGGACGATGACGAGGGAAAATTAAATAAATAATTAATTTTCCCTCGTCATCGTCCCTCAAAATCCCCCCCACCTGGCCCCACCGCTCTTACCTGCACGGGCTGTGGCTGCCTATTGCTACCATTATTTCTCACAGTTTTTCATTTTGACTGTGCCAGAACCTTCTCCTAGTGTGTCAAGCAGAATCTGAGGAAGGAGAGACCATAATGTATGCCCGTATGTTAACTCTGAAGAACCCTGTAGAAATGTTTGGGGTTTTATAGAAGCCCGAAATGACTAAAAATAGGTCTTGGTTAATAAAATTCATGAGGACTTGGTCCTTGGATTTGCCTTCTTCAAAACTGGCATATATTACTCTGCTATACTATTTGTTTGTGGCTACCATGGCATTATCTTTTTGTGAGTGACACTAAGGCATTTTAGAAATTTCAATGAATGGAGGTATGTTGTGTGTTTTGAGTATGTTCGGAATAGCCTTACAACATTGCATACGTTTTGGAATGTTTGTATATCATAATTGACAACATTTCTCTCCATAAATAGTAAGCATCTCTGTAGGTAAATGCCTCTTTTGGACAAAGTTAGCCCCCACTTTCTGCCTGGAAAATGATGTATTTTCAACTGAAAGTGCACAGGGTCCCTGCCAACTAGGTCCCCTGTGCCAGATCCCTAAAACTGTACCTATTGTTTCCACAATTGGCACCCCTTTAGCTCACATAAAAGTCCCTAGTAAAAGGTACCCCTGGTACCAAGGGCCTGGTGCTTAAAGAGGGCCTCTAAGGGTTGCAGCACGGATTGTGCCACCCTAAGAGTGAGCCCTCACTAAGCACTTGCACATGCACACTGCCACTGCAGCCTGTGTGTCTTGGTGCAGACAAAACTAAAAAGTCAACATGGCACACATTCCAGTGCGCCATGCCCACAGACGCTGCATGAGATATAGGTAAGACACCGCTCTAGCAGACCTGAGCCCTAAGGCAGGGTGCACTATAAAGCAGATATGCCCCTGCAGTATTCTTGTAAAATCCTGGATATTGTAACTGACCAGGGAAGCCATAGTAAGTACATGGGCTGGATACTCATCATTACGAGTTCCCCAACTTCATGATGGCTTCACTGAAGTATGGGATGTTTGATATCAAACATCTCGTCATAATAAGCCTGCACTGGTGTCGGATTTATTACAATTGCACACGGAGGACCCCTTACAGGGGTCCCCTGAAACCTACCAACCTTTACTGTGGTCATCGACTGGCCTATGCCAGCCTGCTACCACCAGACAGTGTTCTGACCTCATGGGGTGAGTGCCTGCATGCTCAGAGGTTGAGAACAATGCCTTTCCTGGGAGGAGGTGTTCACACCTCCCCCTGGTCAGGAAGAGGCATCTGTGGCAGGGAGCTTCAAATCCTTGCTACCTTTGTAACGTGACCCCAGCCTCTCCTGTTAGAAGGAGCAGGCCCCCTTTCCTGTCCTCAGCCCCTTCTGGCAGTAGAACAGGCAGGAAAACTCAGCTAGAGTAGGAGGTGTCGCCCCCTTTGCCAACTCCATCCCTCAAGTGCTGGGGGCGAAGTGAAGTACACTTTTCAGTGTCCACCATCTTGAAGATGGTGGGACTTATTCAATCAGGGGTAGGTCTATGTCCCACTACCACAGAAGTTGGGCATAATAGAGGGTGTAGACACGCCAGGTAATGGGCCCATTGGCCACTACCTGTCACTCCCTTGAAACACCCCTAAATTGAGTATTTAGGTGGCATTCCTAGACCCTGAACTCCGGTTCCTGACGACCTAAGAAGAGCTGGACACCACAGAGCCGCAAAAGCAGAGAAGACGGCAGAGAACTACTGACTTAGCCCGAGCCCTACTGGCTTGTCTCCAGCCCTGGACAATCCTGTGCCAAAAGATGGCTCGTCCTGCAGCCCAGCAACCTTCAAAGCTTTGGGAGGACTGCCTGCCTTCAACAAAGATCAAGATCTCCTGAGAACAGCATATCTGTTCACCAGACACAAACTTCAAGCAAGGCCTCTGTGACCTGAAGAACAGCAAAACCCTGCTCCGGGTTCCACCTCTGCACCCGACGCCTCCGGCCTGAGTCCAAGTGGCCCACTGGTCCCAGTGAAGTTCCCCAGTGCTCCAGAGCCCAAATCTATTGTGAGTTGACCCCTCCCGGACTCCTCTATGTCACCTGCAGCCTCTACACGGAGATCCCCTCAACCGCGAACTGCTCTGGTAAGCTGTTTCCGACATCAAAAGACACCCCTGCACCCGCCGGCCCTGGGTCTTGGTGAAGCAGACCAAAGGTATCCCTATGTCCCTGAGCATCACAACTTACCTCTCCAGCTGTTGGTTTCCTTCGACCGGCCTCCTGCCTGAGCCTGCAGCCCTATTACAATTTTGCCTTTCTAGATTGCTTTACATTGGAAACCCGACGCTGTGTTGGCATCCTGCATCCGGCCACCCCTGTGCCGCTGGTGGCGTAGTGTTGGTGCTGCTTGACCCTGCCCAGAGCTTGTTTCAACCCCTTGGGACTTGCACCCCAAGCTGCTGCTACTTACCTGTAAGAAGCCTCTGTCTGATTGCCCCATTCTTCATTGACTTGTATTGGGTGCCCAAAACCGTATTTAGACCCTGCACCCAGCCACCCCTGTGCCGCTGGTGCTGAACTGAACCTTGCACAATACTGACCTTAACTCCCGAAGACTGGAGTTGTAAGTCGATGTACCTATCTGTATGCTGAATATTTTCTTCCTGCCATAGGTTAGCATTGCAAAGTCTGAAAATTGCAGTGTCCACTTTTGATTTTGAAAAGTATTTCTATTGCAAAACGTATTTACCCCAGACGAAGTTCTGTGGTTCGACAAAATAAATATAGGCAAGCATTATTTTTGTAAATTGTTCTCGGATTTATTCATTGAGTGTGTGTCTCATTTATTGCCACTTTGTATACAACAAATGCTTAACACTGCCCTCTGATAAGCCTAACTGCTTGCCTACACTACCACAAAAGGGAGCATTAGTATTATCTACTTTAGCCTCTGTAAAACCTTTGGGGATCCACTGGACTCTCTACACACTATACCTTTTTTTGGTATACTATAGAGAGAGCCAGCTACCTACATTGGTGGATCAGCGGTGGGGTATACGACTTTGCCTTTGCTGGACCTCTCTGACAATAAGTGACCACAGCAATAATTCCAAAATTTGCCTGTAGTTAAATAGCATATGGAGAGCCAGCTTCCTACAAATTCATAGACAGTTTGGTCACTTACATTCAAGTAAAAGTATGTGGGAAAACATACAATAAACATATATTTAATAGCTAACTCCTTCGTTAGACTTTTGAGGTCTTTTATTTGTAAGCTTCAGAGACTATTTTGTTCCATATATAAGGAGCAGGGACAGATATTACAAGTGGGAAAGTTGGGAAATATGAGCCGAAGCTTCGGGACAGAGAAGGAAGGGAAAGAGAAGGTAATATTAGAAAGGGGAAGGCAAGTAGAAAGACAAATAATAAGGAGCCTACCTCCTGCAGTAAGATCTTAAGGAGGGGTGGTCATCAATGTACATACATCCACTGTA
This sequence comes from Calotriton arnoldi, assembly GCA_963921515.1. Classification (NCBI taxonomy): domain Eukaryota; kingdom Metazoa; phylum Chordata; class Amphibia; order Caudata; family Salamandridae; genus Calotriton; species Calotriton arnoldi. Next base: position 706,735 of record CAWUFW010000535.1, on the reverse strand, counting down.
GGGACTCAAGCCTATATTGACCCATGTCCATTTAGACTGGTGAAGGAAGGAGTTGCTGTCATTGCACCTTTCGTGGCACAAGTGGAAAATCTCACCTTCTAGACCAGCCAGATACCAGATAAAGGAAGCTTGGATAACTCCCTTGCTAAAAAATAATAGCCCTTCTTAGACCCCCAACAATCCTCATTACAATCTTACCATAACCCTAAGGTTCAGGGAGGAAATAGCTGTAATTCAACTACAATTCAATTTCAGGCACACATTGAATGAGGTAACCTTTTGTGTTCCTGGCAAACAGGATTCAGGCCTGGTACAGGTATTGAGCCAGCTTTAATTGATGTACAGACATCCATCTTCAATATATTGTATAAAAGAGATTCCACTGTCTTGATGCTCTTGGACCTCTCCAGCGTTTGACTCTCTTGATCACAGCATCTTGGTTCAGAGAATGAAAGAGGTAGTAGGAAGGTTGGGGACTGTGACCAAATGGTTCCAATCAGGGGTGTCGTGAACTCCTCGCTTTAGCAGCTACAGCAAGGGCAGAGCTCTTTATGGGCCTCTTCTATCTGCAGCTCCGCAGGAAAAAATCTCATAATTAATGCAAAAAAGGAATACAGCGTCAACAGAAGAGCAAGACAGAATGAAAGATGAGTAAATGAAAAGGGAAAGAAGAAAGGAATATTGAAAGAAAGGAAGAGTGAAAGGAAGAAATGATGGATGAATGAGTGGGTGGATGAATGATTAGGTGGGTGGAGGAATAAATGGGTGGGTAGATGGATGTGTGGGTAGCTGGATGAGTGGGTGAAAAGATGAGCGGGTGAAAGAATGAGTGAATGAATAGGTGCATAGACAGGGTGGCAGAGTAAAGGGATAGAGGGACAGGCTGGCAGACTAAAGGGATGGATGGATGAGTGAATGAATAGGTGGATGGACAGGTGAAAGGATGGAGGAATAAAGGGATGGATAGGTGGAAGGATTGGTGAAAAGATGGTAGAATAAAGGGATGGATGGATGAGCAGGTGAAAGGATGAATCAATGGATGGCAGAGTGGATAGATGAGTGATTGTATGGCTGAGTGGATGATGGCGTGGATGGATGGATAAATGGCAAGGTAGATGTATGGAAGGGAGAAGGGAAAGATGGATGGCAGAGTGGATGGATGGATAGATAGAAGAGTGATTGGATTGATTAGAATAGATGGATGGCTGGATGGCAGAGTGGATGGATGGATTTAGATAGAATGATGGATGAAGGAATGTATGGATGACAGAATGCAAAGATGGTTAGTGTGGGTTAATGGAAGGGTGAAACGCTTATGAGTGGATGGATGCATGAAAGGAAGAGAGCGGGGAGCTCTTCTAGGGAAGTTCGGGGACTCGCTTGCTTGGTGTCATCAGAGCTGTAGTTAAAAGTGGTGGAAGGGAGCATTTTAATTTCTGGCTACTCTCTTGGTTCCCATCAATCCTGAATAGCAGGGAAATTATGGCCATGGTGGGCAACTCGTTATGTCTCTCCAAGAAGACTAGGGCCCATGCCTGCCTCTGATATTGTTTGATATCTATGCAAAACCTATACATGATCTACTATGCTCCCAGCATGGTCAGTTTCACAATTATGCTGAAGACAATTAGTTGATATTTAATCTGTCTAATATGGAGAGCACTCCTAGTAAATATTCACCACTATGTTCACTCTAATTCAGGAATGTATGGACTCCAACTTTCTAGACCTCAGTAATGGAAAAAATACGTTGCTGGTGATTGATTCATGGATTGGGAAGAAACTGAAACTAGGTATCACTCCAAGTTTCACTGTTGGAAACTGCCTGCTAGCACCCAAGGAAAAGGCTAAATCACTGGGTCCGATCTATGACAATAGAATATTACCGGAGTCCCAAATTAGCACAGCAATCTCACCCACCAGCAAACATATTTGACTGCTTAGATACTGTGAACCATTTCTGGAGGAGAAATGGAGAGCCACAATTGCTAGGACAATAGTAGGTTCCAAGAGAGATTACTGCAGTGCCCTGTTTATAGGTACATGTATAGCTAGCATTCAAAAACTAAGGTTTTATAGTACACCGATGTAGTAAAAAGATATCCTACTTTGACAACATATCACCACTGCAAGGAAAGACCTGCACTGGCTCTCTGTACATGAAAAATCTATTTTAAATCACTCATGCTGCCACATAAAGCTATATATCGAACTGGACTTGCAAAAAAGGCAGGTTGCAGATCTATCAACCATCAAGAGATATGCGATCTATTCACAAAATGCTTCACAGTGTGGGGGGCGGGTGGGGGCAAATGTTTGTCACATATAGTGGCAACAGTATGGAACAACCTGCATGGAAATTCTGGTTTTGCGATAACCTGCTGACCTTTAGGAAAAGATTGAAAACTCATCTTTTTAATCATATACTTTAAACACCAACTTGCTGTTAGAGACCTTTATTACAAAATGTTGATTATCCCAATGTAGAATACGTAGCTCTATAAAATTTTACAAACAATTCTGCTTGGTGAGAGCTCACTGGTATTAGTTGTGGGGGAAGGGTGGTGATAATCTTTTTCCCAATTATGAATGGTAGTGGAGAAGAGTCAGGAGGTTGCTGGTATTTTTCCTCTCATCAATGGTGGAGGGTGTCAGGGGGGTTGTTGGATGGATAATAATCATCCTCCCCCACCTAGTGTTGGTGGGCAGGTAGTATTACTTCTCCTCCCTGGAGGCATATGGCACTGATATTCCCCATCCTACAAGGCTTTTGTAGAAGGGGAAGAGGGAGAAAGAAGATGTTGTTGGTCACCACAAATGAAGGAGGGTATTAGGTGAAGGCCTATTGGCTTTCTACCATGTTCTTCCTCAGGAGGAGATACAGAGATGTTCGCCTGTCCCTCAGTTCTAGATGTTGATTGAATGAAGAATTTGAGGGCCACTCGTCCTTTCCTTTTTTTTCCCCTCTGCATTGACAGTCGGGTATAGAGGATGCTTGTTGTTATAGTGTTATACTCAACCACACCAGCAAGCCATCTGGGTCACCTCTGGATGTTTGTCCAGCAACGTATCTGACATATTTTCAGGACTCTATTATGCCGCTGGTTGTGCCGATTATAAATACTTCCCTCAGAGATGGTGAGGTACCAATCAGCCTCAAAAGGGCAGGTATTAGATCAATACTAAATGATCCAGTCTTAGGGCCTGATTTCTACTTAGGTGGAGGGCCTGTCGTTCTGCCATAGGGACAGTGTAAAATACTCCGTCCCCATGACTGAGGGACCACCAACCTGATTTATTAATGACCGCAAACAGACGGACATTTATAAAACCATTGGGAGGAACCGCTGTCACAACTGTTCCTGACAATCCATTTTACACTTTACTACAGGGCTTTATCAGCAGGATGCAGCCCTGCACCAAAAAGTATTCTTTTTATATTTACAAAAAGAAAATCTTGAAACGGGATTTTCTTTTTCTAAATCGAAAAAGTAATGCTCCCCTTGCCATGGGATTCATCTCCTATGACGGGGAAGCATTATTTTTTTTTTACTGTACCTCACCATCAGGTTTTGCCTGGCAGTGAAAGACAGAAAAAATAGCTTATGTGTCTGCCGATCCTAACTGGGTGGGATGCACCATTTCTCTGACAGCTCTTACTCCGCAGGGCTGTTGGAGAAGTTTGGCTACTGTAGAGATGGAATGGTCTCTGCTGTGGCCAAACTTAAGGTCCGCTTGAATATAGATCGGGTAGGCGGACCAATATGTTTGTGGGGAAGGAAACTTCATTGCTACTGCAATGGAGTTTTCTTCCCACCAACATATAAATCTGGCCCATAGTCCAGATGACTCAGACCTATATCACTATTTCCTTGTATAACCAAACTTCTCGATTGTATGTGATTTCATGGAAAAACAATTTAATGGAATACCATTACTGCAAAACCATTTCATCTAAACGGTTTAATGGAAATTATGGCATGAATGACATATACCATTTCATAAAAAACAAATCATAGAATGTCTTTTTTTGTTGAAATTGACTTCTCAATACTTATTTTTTAGAGTGTAAATAAAATGGTTGCAGATCCTACTTTCAGAAACATTGTTGTTGAAGGTATTTATTTCAATCCTTTATGTCAGGGGACATTATTTCAGATTTATATTGTTTATATTATCAAACAATTGCTTTGGTTCCTTTTAATTTGCTGAACCCTCACCACCCCTAAACATTATCCATCTCTGCCCCCTAAAAATGCCTCCTCATGCAGAAACTCCACCCATTCCTGACCCTTAAAACCCCTCACCACACCCAAACTACACCCATCTCTGACCCCTAAACCCCACCCATTCCTAAACCCTTAAAAACCTTTCTATTACTAAACACTACACATCTCTTAACCTAAAACCCCCTCACTACTCACTACCCCTAAACTCCACCTATTCATGAATCCTAAAAACCCTTTTGTACGTTTAAACTTCACCCATCTCTGATCTCTTAAAACTCTGCGCCATCCCTAAATTCCACTCATCCATGAAGCCTAAAAAACCCTCATCACCCCTGAAACCACCCATTCATCACCCCTAATGTCCATTACCACCCTAAACTCAATCTATCGCTGAACCCTTAAAATCCACTCCACCCTAACTCCACCCATTCCTGAACACTATATACCCTTCAACACCCCAAAACTCTACCTATCACTGAACATTAAAAGCACTCACCAGCACTAAACTCCACCCATCCATAAAACCTAAAAAACCTCAACACCCCTACAGGCCACCCATTCCTGACCCTACAACCCCTCATACCCCTAAACTCCACTCATACGTGACCCCTAAAAAAACCCTGACCACCCTAAACTCCACCCATGCCTGATCCCTAAAAACCCTTGCCATGCCTAAACTCTACCCATCCTTGAACTCTAAAAACCCCTCATCACTTCAAAACATCCCCCATCCTTGAACCCAAAAAACCTCACTACATCTAACTTTCGCCCAAGAGTGAGATTTTACATGTTTCCTTAAAATGATCTTTACTTTGAAATGTTTCCATTAACTTTTTATTTATTTGTATTTCCTTAAAATTATCTTTCCTTAAAATTGTTTTTCAATCATTTGGTTTCCTCCAATGTGGTTTTTCAGTTTTTGTTTTTAAATTAATTCACATACATCAGAACTTCTCATCTACTTCTACCCACATGATCTTGGGAGGGGTGTCCCACAGGGATCATCACTGTCCTTCTTTTTCTTCAACCTCTAGGTAAAACCTATGGCCAACTTATTGAATAACTTCAAGGCAACAACATACTTTTACGCTGATGACACTCAGCTGATCATCAACATGCTAGGTGCACCTTATAAAGCCTCAACAGGCATGTAAGCCATCATGAATGTAATACTTACCTGGATAGGGCACAATTTTCTCAAATTGAGTCCTACCAATTCCAAAATTGGCCTGGTTTTTAACAGACTTAATCCCTGGGATGACTCACTCTGGCCATCCATTAATTCCCCCTCACACCTCCCCAATTACTTTACCTTGGGATCTTGGAGTGATTTTAGACTTAGGGGCCGATTCCGATTCGGGCCGGAAAACGTACCGACCGACTCGGTACAGGAATTTAGTCCGACCGACTCGGACCGGCGCCGCACGACCCGGGTAGTACGATGAAATGAATGTGAAATCCGACAGACTCTGACGGAATACAAAACGACCGACCTAGCCGGACGGAAACAAGCCATCCGGCCGGGAAATCACGCGAAACGAACCGACCGACACGCACTCGGATTGAACCCGAACGAAACGTACCCGCGAACTCCGACCCGCGTAGAACGATGCTGTGTGTGCAAAACACGACCGACTCGCCCGGAGCACAAGCCGTACGACCGACACGCATACAAAACCCAGCCGAAGCAACCCAATACTACGCGACCGACTCGTACGCCGCATATGAAACCTAGCTGACACACAGCGGGAATGAGTCGGACAAGATCGCACCAGAAAACTGCAGCGTCCTACTCGGACACAAGAACAACTCGTACATGCACCAAAAACACCAAGGAAAAATTAGAAAAAAAGGGCCAAACAAGCAACCACTAAGCCAATAAATACAGGGAGGGAAAAAAATGGAACAAGGACACACCTCCAACTCCACCTACATAAAGGCCACAAATCCCTACCATGATCCTTTGCAAATTCCACTGACCTGCCAGCACACAACACCATCACACAGCAACCACAGACACACTCACAGCTCATACATCACACAAACCGCACACCATTACCACACCTACAAATAGCACCCTCACACACACCCAGCTAAACCTACACTCACACCCCCCACCTGCACACACACACACACATCAATCACCACCACCACCCATCACCATGCCCCCAAAGAAGAACCATAAGTTCCTAGATTGTGAATTGGAAGTCCTGGTAGACGAGATACTCAGGGTAGAGCCACAGTTGTTTGGTACATTGGTACAACAGACCCCCATGTCGCAGAAAACCAAGATGTGGGCGAGGATTGTCGACAGGGTGAACGCACAATCACCATGTTTGCGCACAAAGGAAGACATCCAGAACAGGTGGTATGATGTGCGCAGGAGGGTCCGGGAACTACTCAAAAGGACTACCTCCTCAGCCAGCACACCGGCAGTGGCCCTCCTGCAAAACCAGTATACCTCAGGCCCTGGGAGGAGAAGGTGCGGGCCATCCTACCACCAGTGAGCGTATACGGACTAACAGACATCCCAGAGCCTGGTGAGTACACAACTAATATATACAATATGGTGTGACAACACGCACACATCACAGTCAAGGGGATAGGCAAACCATGCACACTTAGCAAATACACAGCAACCAAAATATATTCATCCCAAGATGTGAATGCTAGTCAGACAAACACAATACCTGCCATCTCATAGTGACATGTAACTGTGTCATGAGATCTACAAACCTAACAACAAATACAGCAAGGCAGTGGCACAAATAGAACCAACAAACACTCACAGATATTTACTCACCACTAGAACACCACCTCACAGGGAAGCTCACTCAAAGGAAGGAATTCTGTGTATGCTGGTCAAGTCAGTGTAGCCAATAGCATGATGGGAGTGGTAGTCACAGATATTGGTCACACCCACAATTGGCCCATCAACACCACTCTCAATCATGCTCACATCACAGGGAGTGGATAAGGACTCACAAGATGGCTGACACTGGGTACTGCTGTGGGGAGCACAAGGCCCTGCTGGGAACTGTGCACTAACAGCACAACACCACTGCCTGACATCCTGAAAGCCAACTTGCACTCCCTGCAATGCAAGCACGTTGCATGGTGGGATATCTGGCTGGGTGGGAAGGAGGACTCACAGCACTGACCATAGTTACAAGCAGCTCTCCTCACACACCCCCTCAACACTAACTCCACATAACCCACATGGGAGAATGCAATGCCTCACAGCCTAACTGAAGATCCCACAAAGAACCATCACCCTGGGTTATGCTGTGTGAAGCACAGGGACACTCTTGGGACTTGTAGCCAAACAACTGCCAGGACAACACTCCCAGCCATCCTGTCAGCACAGGCACCCCACCCCACAGGGAAGCAGAGTCAAAAGGAAGGAAGGATGGGCATGCTGGGAAGGGGGTGGAGGCAATAGCATGATGGGAGTTGTAGGCACAGATATTGCTCACCCTCACAATTGGCCCATCAACACCACTCTCAACCATGCTCACATCACAGGGAGTGGATAAGGACTCACAAGATGGCTGACACTGGGTACTGCTGTGGGGAGCACAAGGCCCTGCTGGGAACTGTGCACCAACAAACAGCACAACACCACTGCCTGACATCCTGAAAGCCAACTTGCACTCCCTGCAATGCAAGCACGTTGCATGGTGGGATAACTGGGCTGGGGGGAGAAGGAGGCCTGGATGGTAACAAAATATCACCAATGCTGGTCATGCACACACCTCAACATTCACATTGACATGCCACAGGTTGGCAGGACAATGTGCTACACCAATATCACTCACTGACTGTCACTATTTAGGAGAATGCAATGTCCTGGCCCACATCCAGAGGTACAGTCACAACTGTCAGGTGTTTGAACAATTGATGCCAGTAGAAACATAACATACAATCTGTGTCTCTCCCCAAAACAGGAGATGATGGGGACATAGCAGCAGACCAGGAGGACTCCCTGTCCCAGGCTCCGGGGAACACTGAGCTCACTGGTGTGGATCAGCCTCTGCACTCCTCGGATGGCGTAGAACCAGCTGGACCCTCCGGTGTGAGTCATCATGCAGCACCAGCAGGACCAACATCTGCACCCCCTGCACCCACCCCTCCAACAACTGCCAACACACAGGCCACCCCTGCCAACACGGACACACCAAGGACCACAGATGACAACAGCGCACGGACCCAGGCCCAAACTGGAGCTGCTGACAACGAGCCCAGGAACAACACCCAAGTGGGCCCACGGTCACCTGTGCGTGCCACTGCAGGTCCTGCACGTGTCGCCAGGGGTGGTGTGAGGGTGGGAGACATAGGTCTCTCCTTGCAGAAGGGTCTGGACTGTATGATGACCCACAACTGGCACGCATCGCGGATGCGTACCAGACTAGCACCGGAGAGGTCAGCCAGGTAGTGGGGATCCTCAAGGACATACAACAGCAGCAGGCTGCCCATCATGCCCGCTTGGACTCCCACATGTCCCGTGTCGAGACACACATGTCACGTGTCGAGACACACATGTGTGGCATGGAGTCCAAGTGGGACACATTGGAACAACTGACAGCGGTGCATAGGGACATACTGACATGCCTCCGCCAGATCAGCACCAACATGGCCTCACCTCCCTGTGTGCCCACAACATCTGCTGCTGAAACAACTGCAAATGCCACAGGGAGGGAGGAGGACTCTGGCAGAGAGTCCCCTGCACCGCCGCAGCCTGCACCTGAGGGTCCCCCCCCCCAAGAAGAGGGGCCGTCCGATGAGGCCAAACTGAGAGGCCGATGGCCATCTACATCCCCCAGGAAGCCAACACCTGTTCTGGAACTTTTCCTCTGTGTGCATACTGCACGCCCTGTTGAAGCCAAGCCAACTCTCCCACATGACATGGGGAGCTCTAGTTGACCAAATGTATCAGATGACTGTGGACTTTACTCTGGACTTTTCAGCTACCAAGACTTCCAATTCACATGGGAACTTTGGATCCAAATTTCTATGTACAGCACCCACCATCCTGTGCACCATCCTCACACCTGTATGTAAATAAACTCACCAATACACCTTATCTGCCTCTGTTGTGATTCCAACGTGGTTTTTGTCATGTAGATGTTGATCTTCTAAATTACACTGTGCATGTTAACTGCTACAGCAAGTCCAACACTGTCATGTCAGTCATGGCGACGTGACACATATGAGGGAGACACACCACTAGGGCCACAAAACACATACACACCAGGGCCATCAGACTCATCACCTATACTGATGTTGCAACGAAGTACAGTGGAATGTACAGACACGCCACCTATTCACAGTCACTGTCAACTAGACAACAGGTGCAGTAAGCAAATGTCAGTCAGATGTGTGACTACAGACAACGCACATCCCAAAGTCAAGCACAGGTTTATTACACATTTCCAACATGTAGTTTCCACTACAAATGCAAGCTAATCCAACCTGGCTGTGGCCACAAAGTCAAAAAGTGCAGAAGATTGAAAGTCCAGGGGTGTGTGGCACATCACCTGTAGGGAAACGACTGCTTCCACCTTGGAAGTTGAATCATGGATTCGGGGGATCCAAGTTGATCAGACAACTCCAGCAGCACCCTGTGAAGGAAAGACATGACACACAGTCAAAACCACTGAAGAACATCACAGAACGGCAATACTCATGTCTAATACATGTCACGAGATAACTACACAAAACCAAGTTAGCATGTCAACACTGTTGGGCAGTACAGACCACCTGCAAGGACACATCGCTGCACGCATCCAGTCAAGTAGCACATGGCCACACTCAAACAGCACCAGAGCACCACACACACATATCATGCAAACTCAAATCATTGACATTACAACCCTCTGGAGACTCACATTCAGCTGAAGAAGTTGGTGATGAGCTGTGTGCGGACATCACCATCATCATCTTCACTGGCATCGTGACCCAGGCCAGGATCTTCCACAGGTGGCGGACGTTGGTCATCGTCATCCAGGATGAGAGGCAACTCCTTCCGCACTGCCAGGTTGTGTAGCATGCAGCAGACGATGACAATCTTGCACACCTTTGCTGGGGCATATGGGAGGGCCCCTCCTGTCTTGTCCAGGCAGCGGAAGCGGCTCTTCAGGAGACCAAAGGTCCGCTCAATCACCCTCCTCGTCCGACCATGTGCCTCATTGTAGCGCATCTGGGCTGGTGTCACAGGGTTCCTGAGGGGTGTCAGCAACCACGGCATGTTGGGGTATCCCGAGTCACCTACAGACAGACAATTGCACATTAGCCGATTTGAAAATGTGTGCGGAAAACAACATAGCAGAACACACACAATGGTACAAAGTCAGTACACACCAACAAGCCAGGCACGCTGGTTCGGCATCTGTGACATCATCCTCGGGATGCGACTACTCCTCATCACGTAGGCATCGTGTGCCGAACCGGGGAAACGGGCACACACATGTGTGATGGACATATCTGCAAGACATACCACCAGAGCATTGATCGAATGGTAATGTTTACGGTTGCGGTATGCCTGCTCATGTGCCTGTGGTGGTATCAAAGACACATGTGTCCCATCAATGGAGCCAATTACATGTGGCATCCTCCCCAGGGCATAGAAGTCACTCTTGACGTCAGTGAGTCGTTGACGTGTTGGGAAATAGATGTACTGGTTGAGGTATCTCAACATTGCCCCCAAAACATCGCGTAGCACACGGCTGAACATAGTCTGTGACATCCCACCAGTAGTTGCCACAGTGTGTTGAAAGGTACCGGTGGCAAAGAAGTGTAGGGCTGCCATCACCTTCACCTTGGGGGTCAGCGCTGTAGGATACGGCCGGCCAGGCTGCAAATGTGGGGCCAACCGCACTGCCAAATCCTCAATCAGCTGCCTGGTGAAGCGGTACCGTCGGATGCTGTCACGTTCCACCATCGTTGCCAGGTCTGGGAATGGTCGATGGACAGCAGGAGCCCTGCAGTGCATAGGTGAAGAAAGCAAGATTGTCAGTCACCCCACCAATGTGCCGTTCACCATACTCAATTTCACATGACACATCATCAACATACACAAGTACTTGATGTGTGTGTCGTCCCGTTTGGACATATTTGGCACCTACATGGACATCATCTAACATCTCTCTGTTCAACAAGTGTTGACAACTGGTTCCAGGGTGTGCTATGGGACACCATTAGGCTGTGTCACAGTACACATTAACTACTCTCACGTTCCACACACATACCACAGTGACATGTCTGGACAGATGCTCCACAGGCATCACAGCTCATTGACAGGTAGATTCCCAGGGAGTCTGTCTTGCCACATGGACCCTGGCATTACATGGCGTATCATGTACACGTCAGAAAAACAAACATGACACCCACAAGTGGTGGCCCCTGTAGCCTCTGCAGGACAGACATGGACGTCTGTGACACACACACACACACACCATCAAAGTTCATGCACAAACCACGTGGATGTGGAGACTGTCTCCCATTGTGCACATGGAGTCAGAGACATGTGATACACAACATGCACACAGACTGTGGAGGGACATCACTATTGTTGGAATGGGCCACCCTGTGACGTACATGCCTTCCCACATGTGAGCCTGGGGGTATGTGACATGTCATACACATACACAACCTGGAAATGTGACCATGACACATGCTCAGAAATGAAAAGTTGCACACCACAGTGGTCATGTGCACAACACACAAAGGACCCTGTCCCCATTAACACGTGCACAGCCTGGGTGTGTCTGCCCCCAAGTGCCACCCCAAAATCCACATGTTCACCCCCATACACAGATAAGGTTATGCTGCCACACATGCCTCATAGACAGTGTGGACTGGGTGTGGTGTTGTAGGTGTGCCCCTGAGTCCCTGGAAAGTAAATGTGGCTGGCATAGGTTCACCAGTGACCAGCATGGTGACATATGCGTGTGACCTGTCCTGGTACGTGTTGTAGAGCAATGGACCGATCGGTGTGCCCGCACGGACCATTGCATTGAATGTGAGCGGGTACGCGTTGTATGCCTGTTACGCATTGCACAGCAATGGTCCGATCGGTGTGCCCGGCCGGCCCATTGCATTGAATGTGAGCGGGTACGCGTTGTATCGTGGGTGCGCGTTGTACAGCAATGGACCGATTGTGTGCCCGCACGGACCATTGCATTGAATGTGAGCGGGTACGCGTTGTATGCCTGGTACGCGTTGTAGAGCAATGGACTGATCGGTGTGCCCGCACGGACCATTGCATTGAATGTGAGCGGGTACGCGTTGTATCGTGGGTACGCGTTGTACAGCAATGGACCGATCGGTGTGCCCGCACGGACCATTGCATTGAATGTGAGCGGGTACGCGTTGTACAGCAATGGTCCGATCGGTGTGCCCGCACGGACCATTGCATTGAATGTGAGCGGGTACGCGTTGTATGCCTGGTACGCGTTGTAGAGCAATGGACCGATCGGTGTGCCCGCACGGACCATTGCATTGAATGTGAGCGGGTACACGTTGTATCGTGGGTACGCGTTGTACAACAATGGACCGATCGGTGTGCCCGGCCGGCCCATTGCATTGAATGTGAGCGGGTACGCGTTGTATGCCTGGTACGCGTTGTAGAGCAATGGACCGATCGGTGTGCCCGCACGGACCATTGCATTGAATGTGAGCGGGTACGCGTTGTATGCCTGGTACGCGTTGTAGAGCAATGGACTGATCGGTGTGCCCGCACGGACCATTGCATTGAATGTGAGCGGGTACGCGTTGTATCGTGGGTACGCGTTGTACAGCAATGGACCGATCGGTGTGCCCGCACGGACCATTGCATTGAATGTGAGCGAGTACGTGTTGTACAGCAATGGTCCGATCGGTGTGCCCGCACGGACCATTGCATTGAATGTGAGCGGGTACGCGTTGTATGCCTGGTACGCGTTGTAGAGCAATGGACCGATCGGTGTGCCCGCACGGACCATTGCATTGAATGTGAGCGAGTGCAGCGTTGTATCGTGGGTACGCGTTGTACAGCAATGGACCGATCGGTGTGCCCGGCCGGCCCATTGCATTGAATGTGAGCGGGTACGCGTTGTATGCCTGGTACGCGTTGTAGAGCAATGGACCGATCGGTGTGCCCGCACGGACCATTGCATTGAATGTGAGCGGGTACGCGTTGTATCGTGGGTACGCGTTGTACAGCAATGGTCCGATCGGTGCGCACGCATTGGCTGGGGCCTGGCATGGCAACGGACGCGTTTTTGAAGCTTCAACGAGTCTGATGCAGTGAATTCAGTTGGCCAGCCACAACAATGTTGCAAATTCATGGGTGTCATGAAGTTGAAATTTTTGAAGGATGCTGTGGGCGTGTCTTGGTGCTGCAATTCCATGGATTGGTCAGATTCATAAGATGCATACGACTTGGACCTATCACTTTGGACACATGGCACTGTATCTGCCTCTGCAGCACACATATAATGCTGGCTGTTCCCCTGAGGGCTCACTTGCCTGCACTACATGCTCCAGGACGACATCTGCCACTACACTGCTGCTGTCTCTGCATCCTCTGGCTACTGCAATGGCACGTACTGTGGAGAGAGCCCCAGCCTTCACCCATGAGGAGAACCAGGCCCTGCTGGACAACCTCCTTCCACAGTACAGCAAGCTGTATGGGACACCAGGGGAGCAGGTGAGTGTGCTGTCCACTGCCTTACTAATTGTGCATGTTGTCTGACTAGCAGGATTTACAGTGTGCACACCACTGGCTAGCATGCTCACTGAGTAGTACTCACCCCCAAAGTGTGTAGTCACATGCACTGAACAGGTACAGTGGAGTAACAGTGCATTCAAACAAGGTTCACTTCCCATGCAATGATACCATGTAGTAACTGCTGGCAAACTGTCCATAGCCCTCGTTGCACTGCCTGTGTACATCATATGCCCCTGTGATTGAGACATGTATTTCCAACTGTGTGATGCACGGATATGTTGCATGTGTAGTAATGGCCTTTTCACTTTGTCATCCTCACAGGTTGATGCCCATCAGAAGCAGGATATCTGGCTGGCCATCGTCCGGCCGTCAGATCCGTGGGGGTCTACAAGCGCCGGATCCGCAACTGCCAGAAGAGGTGGCAGGACCTTCGGGGCTGGACCCGGAGGATTGCAAGGGTCCAGCTGAAGCTGTCGCCTCCTCGCAAGAGGGGCGGACACCGGACCCTGACCCCCACATGCTCCAGATCCTGCCGGTGGTCTTCCCGGAGCTGGATGGGCAGCTGAAGGGCAGACAGCAGCAAGGAGGGGGTGAGTCAAAGACTGCACTGTGAACTCTGTCTGACATTCTATGTGCCCTCCTGTGGCGTGGTTAAACTTCCCCAGTACATCAGTCTTGTTGTCCAGTACCCATGTCCCTCTATTGTGACATGGCCACTACCCATCTGATAGGCCGGTGTGCTCCTTACGCTCAGGATAATTGTGTCACTCGGGTACAGGGTCCTTGCATTTTGCTTTGCTCAAGGTTGGTGACAGCTTTTGTTCCTGTGATATTGTGTTAGCCTTCATGGGTGGGTCAATTGCTCACACAATGCCTGAGTCGTGCACTGTAGTCTGGGTGTAACTTTGATATGTGATCCACATGCAGATCAGAATCACCACATGTCCCTGGGGTATTTGCCACACCCCCATGCTGCGGGTGGGTAAAATGTTTGGGCCTCAGGAGTATGTATGTCAAGTGTGTCACACATGCCTAGCCACCTGCCTACTGACCAGGGCTCATCCATCTTGCAGGTGGAGCCGGACAGTCATGCCTACTCCAGGGCATACAATACACTCTGTACTCCCACTCCCGTGTATCAGCTGACATGCTGTGCTCAGTGAAATGTTCCCTCAGGTGTCTGCCTCTGTGTCGTTGTGCTGTGACTACGTTGTCGGGACTCCTGTGATGTTTATCGGTTAGGGGTCAGCATGCCATCTGCTATTGGACCATGTGAGACAAGACTTCTGTGACTTATAGGTGTTTGATCACATGACTGTGCAGACAGGTGTATGCCACTGTGACTTTCAGGCAGCTGTTTTTCATTCTCAGCACACTGTGAGGTGCTCATGTTCAGAGAGTTGTGTTTCATGTCCCCCATATGTCCAATTGGTATGACGTGGACAAATAGTAGTTCAGATGATGTGGTTTTTGGGGGATGGACATGTGCACTTGTCAGTTACATTACTTGCCTTCCCCATGTCCTAGGATTGTGACACAGTGCAGACTGTTGTTGGCTGGCTGCCATGGCCATGTGACTGGAGACAGTGATGTATGACTTTGCAGGCATGCCTGTGTCATGGCATTAAACTTCCTAAGAGTGATCCTGCAGGGGAGTGACATGTGCAACATGCACCCCATTGTGGCATTGACTATCCGGACATGGGTGCTTCATGGGATCTGGTGCTGGTATGCATCTCATGCATTTCTATTTAGACTCTGGCCGTCCATTTATACAGACACCTGCACTGACTCAGTGGCAAGAGATGTGACGTGGGCATGTTCACATACTTCACCGTGTTCTCAGCAATGTCCAACTACTGTGTAGGTGGTGCATGTGTCCACACTGGGGTCTTACCATCAGACAGGCACCAGACAGATGGGTGCAAGGGCAGGAGGGGTGTCTGTTCCATGGTTGACCATCAGACTGACAATTGGCTTCTCCTAATCTGTGTGATGACTTTTGGCAATGTTCTACTAGAGATGCCAGGGCTTGCTCTGTGATGTGCTGTACTTACTGTGGTGTGTGCGGTCAGTGCAGGTGACTGATGTTTGTCTGTTTCCCTAATTGTTTGCAGATACATCCACAGCCACAGGAGGGGACAGCTCCACGGACCAGGAGGAGCAGCGGAGCCAGACTGGGTCAGCGTCCGACGAGTGGTGAGAGGGACCCAGTGGCACGGAGGGCGAGGGGAGCCACACCAAGGAGTCCTCAGCACCATCCACCTCAGCTGGGGACCACAGCAGCTCGGAGGATGACTCCCTTGTGGATGCGGGTGTCAGCAGCCACAACACCCCAGCTAGTCTGTCTGACCCCGCCACCACCACCACCACCGCCCTCCCATTGGCTCCCATTCCTGAGGTCCGTGGAGGCTCCCGTGCTCGGGAGCGTGTCTCCTTCAAGCCAGGCACCGCACCCCCTGCCCCTGTGTCCCCTGCTGCCCTGAGTGAGGAGTCTGTGTACCTCCTTCGGCAGCTCCATGTAGGGCAGACAGCAATGCTGACTGTCCTCCATGCACACACCACTCTGTTGACACTGCAGGTGTCGTTCATGGAGGGCATCTCAACGGGTATGTCTGCTCTACAGAGGAGCAATAGGTCCATGGACTCCTCCCTGACGGCAGCAGTGTCCCTCCTCCAACAGTCCCTCACCCCTCCCACCTCTGCCCCATCCACACTTCCTACCACCCTACCTGTCCAAAGCACATGCACACCTGCACAATCACCCAAACACACAGACACGAGCAGCACACACACACCCAAAACCAAGGCAAGACGTGCACACAAGCATCCTCAGGGGACTGATTCCACACACACAGGGGATGGGGAACTGACACACACACAGGCAACCACAGTCACTCCGCAATCCTCAAGATCCTCTCCCTCCAAGAACCCTTCCCTTGCCTCACCTGCAACCCCACATACACAGCAGCTCTTCCTCTCTGACCTCGACCTCTTCCCCTCCAATCCCGCTGATCCAGCATACCAGGGGAAGAGGAAGTCCACACACAGAGAGGGGAGTGCCCCTCACCCCCGGACACCCTTCCCCAGGCGCAGGCAGAGTGAGCCCCCCACCCGCAAGTCTCCCCGGACCCGGAAGAGCAAGACCCCGCCACTGCCCTGCAAGTCACCCACCCAGTCTCTCACCTCCATCCCCCAGGCCACCACTCCACAGGTTCCACCGCCACACCCTGCCCCAGGTTCCCCCACACACCGATACCGCATCCCCAAACTGCTCAGGCCCTCCCCCTGCCACTTGCTCTTCCACCCCCAAACCAGACGCTCTGCCTGTATGTGCCACTGGTGTGGAGACCGTGTCCCCCCCTCTGTCCTGCCCAGCTCTTCTGCCCCCCTTCCACTCCCTTGGAGTCATGCACTGCGGTGGAGTCCACAACAACCCCGTCTGACTCGGGCACTGCATTGGGGACCCAGTCCACTCCATTTGACCAGCCCACTGCAGTGGTTGCAGCACCAACACCATCGGACTTGAGCCCTGCGGTGGTGCCGGCCCCCTGAGTCAGACACCTCCACTGCAGTTGCCGGTGACACTCCTGCACCCACCTCACCTTCCCTGCCTCCTTCTGGCATCCCCTGATCCTGTCCCTGCGGTGCCTGGCCTGCCCCTCGTATGCCCCTCCAAGGGGGATGTCCCCTGTCGGTACCTGTGCAGGCAAGCAATTGGTGACAAGTTGTCACACATCACCCTGTTGGGACTGTGTATTTGGACTGGACATTGGCCGTAGTTAATTTTGGACTTTTAATTTCAGTTGCACACTTGCTGAATAAAGCCTCTTTTTGTTTACTTGTGGTTAATCTTTGGTGGTACATGATGTAGATGTGTAGAATCATGCATTTGCTGTTGTAATTGTGTTCAGATCAGGTAAATGAAGTTTTGCTGTGATGGGCTCCATGTGATCCATGGGATATGTGTCCTAATCTAGTCTGGATCTATAGCATCCCTTGCTGCAGTCTGAGGGTGTAATGTTCAGCATTTGACACAGGGATGTACGTTTAGCATTTGTAGATTACCATCTTTGTCCTACACTGTTGCACATCTGTTGGGCTTACCACTGTCCAATGTTCCTAGTACCCTGACTGTGTGCCCGTCTCCACTGGACATGCAGTTTTGCACATCAATTTTGGAGGACTCATCTGTGTATACAGTACAACTGGATTGCCACGTGTTTTGGGTGTATGCAGATGACTGACGTGACACTCCCGTACCCAGGCTGATGTGAGCAGAGGCTTCTGTGTGTTGTAGTTGTTGACTCACTGACGGAGTGTCCTGCTGATATGTTTGAGTCGTGCACAGACAAGGTTTGGCACAGTGGACCTTCCACAGGAGTGGAGTGCCCTCATGGCTGTGTGTAATCTGGTGACATTGCGTGTGCCCGTGTTGTGTGTTGTGTGAGCATGTCTGTGCATGTTCCCTTCCCTTTTCATACACAGGCTGTGTCCCTAGGGATGTTCCTGTTTGTGATGCTTGCAGAGTTGGTATGTGTTCATCCAGCATCTTGGACCTGGTTTCTCCGTGATGTGGGTGCATGGCAAACTGATGTTCATGAGGTTGTCATCCCAGGTTGTCTTTGTTGTCAGGGCTGGGGATGTGGGCAAACGCTGATGGGACACATTCAGGATTCCCCTTGGCACTTGTTGTTTACACAAGTAATGTGATTTTGAGTTTGTGGTAGCTTTCAGTGATTGTGACGCGTTGTGTGTGTGACTGCTGCCACTCCTCAGGGTCAGAGCTGCAATGTTGGAAGTTGTGTACGTGTGTTCTTTATGTCTCACCTTGGCTTCTTCGTTGGTGTGT
This sequence comes from Calotriton arnoldi, assembly GCA_963921515.1. Taxonomy (NCBI): domain Eukaryota; kingdom Metazoa; phylum Chordata; class Amphibia; order Caudata; family Salamandridae; genus Calotriton; species Calotriton arnoldi. Next base: position 687,945 of record CAWUFW010000535.1, on the reverse strand, counting down.
GACTATGGCCAGGATCCCATTGTTTGTGGTGGATTTCACATCATGCGCATGTACGGCGTACTGTGCTGTGTGTCATACATAGACGAGTTATGTTGAGTGGGCATGTGTGATGGGTTTCTGCACCTTAGTTCCCCCACCACCCCTGGGATTGTCATGGGTGCATGTGCAATGTCACCAGTCCATGTGAGCTTCACTGCTGCACATTGGTGGAGATCAGGGTGTGTGGTGTTGAGTGTGCAAATGTGAGTTGTTGCACGGCTAGACCACTACCTCCATATTGGCCTTGGCTGGCAGGCCCTGCTGATTGATTGGAGCTTGTGTAGGTGTGATGGTAGTTTGTAGCTGAGGACACATGGCTGTGGTTCACAGTGTGATCAACATCTACCTTTATCATCACAGTGGAATTGTCATGCAGGCTAGTGTCTGCACAATGTGGGGTCCCTGGGGGTAGTGCTGTGGTGGGTGTGTCTCTTGCTGTGTTAGTTGCTGTTCCTACAAGCTTGTGTGACATGTGTAATTTGGGCTCCCTCTCATCTAACAATGCCAGATTGTCCACATAGGGGAATCCAATCCATGAGTTACTTGTGTGTGGCACTGTATACACATCTGTGTAATTGGGATTCAGGCCTCCTCATGTGTTGTGTGGTTGCCTGGGGACACTGGTACACACCCCCATCACCTGTTGTGTTTGATATGCAGTGTGAGTCTGCCTGTTTGTGTTAGTGCATTTGCATCACTGCATTGGCATTTCTGTAGTGTGCCATTGGCTGTATGTTGTTTGGTGATTTTCCCCTGCTCTCCCTGGGACTCCTGGGTCATCAGTCAGCACAATGATCATGGTTTGTATGTCCCATTGCTGCCATGGTATGGTATTTGTTCACCTGACATCGACAGTCTCCACAGGTTATATACATTTGTGTGTCCATAAGTGCAGATATGTGGGTCAGCATCATGATGGTCACTTCTGTCATTGTGTAATTGGCTGATTGTTGGCAATGTGGTCCCCCATGTGTGATGTTTGTATGCACATGGCCAAAACGATGTTTCTGTGTCACTGCACTGTTAGCCTCGCCCAATCTATGTTGCAATGGGACACAAGCACTACTATGCCACAGATGTTTTAGTTGTTGTGTGACCAGGATTCATCCATTCAGTTTGTCTTTGGCAGCTTTTACCATGCCTACACTTCCCTTTTGGTGACTGTGGTGATGGGGCTTTGGACCCCATTGCCACACTGATCAAAAGGTGCATCAGCCTTGGACCCCACACTTACCTTTTGGTGACTGTGGTGATGGTGCTTTAGGCCCCATTGCCACACTGATCAAAAGGTGCATCAGCCTTGGACCCCACACTTACATTTTGGTGACTGTGGTGATGGGGCTTTCGGCCCCATTGCCACACTGATCAAAAGGTGCATCAGCCATGGACCCCACACTTACCTTTTGGTGACTGTGGTGATGGTGCTTTAGGCTACATTGCCGCACTGATCAAAAGGTGCATCAGCCTTGGACCCCACACTTCCCTTTTGGTGACTGTGGTGATGGGGCTTTGGGCCCCATTGCCACACTGATCAAAAGGTGCATCAGCCTTGGACCCCACACTTCCCTTTTGGTGACTGTGGTGATGGGGCTTTGGGCCCCATTGCCACACTGATCATAAGGTGCATCAGCCTTGGACCCCACACTTCCCTTTTGGTGACTGTGGTGATGGGGCTTTGGGCCCCATTGCCACACTGATCAAAAGGTGCATCAGCCATGGACCCCACACTTACCTTTTGGTGACTGTGGTGATGGGGCTTTGGGCCCCATTGCCACAGTGGCCATGGTCGGCTTGTATTGTGGAGGCCACACACTTTTATGTGTCATACATGTGATAGTGGGTCACATTGTATGTTCATTGTCATGTTTTGTGTTGTTGGCATTTGACATGGACTACACACGTTTGTCATGTTGTTTGGGTGGATGTAATTTTCTGTGATTCCTTATGTGGGAGTATGCTGGTTGTGTCATGCATTACCCGTCCTATGAGTAGGGGTGGTGGTAGTGGCAGGCATCCAGCCCCCCATGAGTGGGGATGGTAGTAGTGATAGGCATCCAGCCCCCCATGAGTGAGGATGGTAGTAGTGATAGGCATCCAGGCCCCCATGAGTGGGGATGGTAGTAGTGATAGGCATCCAGGCCCCCATGAGTGGGGATGGTAGTAGTGATAGGCATCCAGCCCCCCATGAGTGGGGATGGTAGTAGTGATGGGCATCCAGGCCCCCATGAGTAGGGGTAGTGGTGGTGGCAGGCATCCATCACACCAAGGGTGGGGATGGTAGTAGTGGCAGGCGTCCAGCCCCCATGAGTGGGGATGGTAGTAGTGATAGGCATCCAGCCCCCCATGAGTGGGGATGGTAGTAGTGATAGGCATCCAGCCCCCCATGAGTGAGGATGGTAGTAGTGATAGGCATCCAGGCCCCCATGAGTGGGGATGGTAGTAGTGATAGGCATCCAGCCCCCCATGAGTGGGGATGGTAGTAGTGATAGGCATCCAGCCCCCCATGAGTGGGGATGGTAGTAGTGATAGGCATCCAGCCCCCATGAGTGAGGATGGTAATAGTGATAGGCATCCAGCCCCCCATGAGTGGGGATGGTAGTAGTGATAGGCATCCAGCCCCCATGAGTGAGGATGGTAGTAGTGATAGGCATCCAGGCCCCCATGAGTGGGGATGGTAGTAGTGATAGGCATCCTGCCCCCCATGAGTGGGGATGGTAGTGGTGGCAGGCATCCTGCCCCCATGAGTGGGGATGGTAGTAGTGATGGGCATCCAGGCCCCCATGAGTAGGGGTAGTGGTGGTGGCAGGCATCCATCACACCAAGGGTGGGGATGGTAGTAGTGGCAGGCATCCAGCACCCCATGAGTGGGGATGGTAGTAGTGGCAGGCATCCAGCCCCCATGAGTGGGGATGGTAGTAGTGATAGGCATCCAGCCCCCATGAGTGAGGATGGTAGTAGTGATAGGCATCCAGGCCCCCATGAGTGGGGATGGTAGTAGTGATAGGCATCCAGCCCCCCATGAGTGGGGATGGTAGTAGTGATAGGCATCCAGCCCCCATGAGTGAGGATGGTAGTAGTGATAGGCATCCAGGCCCCCATGAGTGGGGATGGTAGTAGTGATAGGCATCCAGCCCCCATGAGTGGGGATGGTACTAGTGATAGGCATCCAGCCCCCCATGAGTGGGGATGGTAGTAGTGATAGGCATCCAGGCCCCCATGAGTGGGGATGGTAGTAGTGATAGGCATCCAGGCCCCCATGAGTGGGGATGGTAGTAGTGATAGGCATCCAGCCCCCCATGAGTGGGGATGGTAGTAGTGATAGGCATCCAGGCCCCCTGAGTAGGGGTGGTGGTGGTGGCAGGCATCCAGGCCCCTATGGGAGTGTATGGCATTGGTGATGCCCATCCCACCCCTATGATTGTGCTGTTGCTAGTGTACGTCATTTGTGCATCCCTATGTGTGTGTGTGACATATTTCGGGTACGTGTCGTTTGTTTGTGTTGTGGGTGTTTGACTTACCGTCTGCGCCGTACGCGTCTGAACCGGTCCCGGTAATAGATGTAGAGTATAGGTAGGACCTGCGCGATGGGATTCATGGTTGGGTCGTCTCGTTCGGGTTTCGCGTGTCTTCGACTCGTACTCGTCGCTGGCTTGTTCGTCTCGTAGCCGTGGATCTTCTTGTGGCGCGAATCGGAGCTTATGTGCGGCTCTCCCGGATGCTGAAACGTGCCGGAAGTAGCGACGGGTTCGGCGCGTACGGAGCGCGCATCGTACTAGTCCGGCCGGAAGGTGCTGTGTATTTGCTTCCGTGCGGCTCGAATAGGCATTTGCGGATCCGGCTCGGGCGGGGAACAGGAGCTGGATTGGGTAAGTACGGCTCGCTCGGAATCTGGGCTGTTGTGCGCATCGTACTTGTTCGTTCGGTGGGGTATTCGAATCGGTCGGAAAACACGCGTTCAGCTTGTTTTTTTTCCGGACGAATAGTGTTAGGTGTGCTTCCGGACGACATCGGAATCGGCCCCTAAGTCTCCAAAATCAGATTCCTAACATGACTAATCCATGCTACCAACTAGGTTAGAATGCTAAAATGGATTATGCCATTTCTGTCATTCTAACATAAAACCTTTGCTGCCGATGTCCTGTTCAATCAAGGCTAGACTATGGAAATTCAGCTTATTTAGGTCTCCCAAAAAATCCATTTGAAGTATGCAGAAAATTCAAAAGGCCTGCCAGAACCACCTTTAACCTTAAAAAATGTGACTCTCTCTCAGAAGCGCATTTTATTTAAAACATCTTATATGATGTATGAAATCTACAGCGACTCCGAACCTTTCCAGTCAGGAAATTCAAGAAGTAAGTAACCACTTAAATGTTAAGTTCAGGCAAGAAAGCTAATTTCATGCTCCCCTCTACCAAATGTACCAAATTGGGGTGAAACGGCCTTTAGGGTCCAGAGTGCCACCCGACGAAAAAAGATGCCCCTTGAGAACTGTACCATCCCGCAGCTTACGAACTTCAGGAGATTTTCAAAACCTGGTTCTTTAGGGAAGAACCGTATCCCTATTCCTCCTTCCATCTGGGTCCATAATCGTGATTTAGGGGTCGACAGGGGTTGCAGCAACGACCCCTGGCTAGGTCCTTGCTACCCCTGACGTTGCACTTTCGACCCCTGGCTCCACACTGCAAAACCACGTCCCGTCCATGTTAGAAAATAAAAAAAACAGTTTTTGGATGTTTCTTTTTGTAAAACACTAGCTGACTCAGGCTGCTCGGGACAGTAAACAGTTGAAACATTACATTGTTTCAGTTTCTCCCATCAAGTCAGGTGTTGCTTAGCAAATTTCCCTTAAATGCCTAGAATGGCCCTGGCTCCACCAAGCACAGCTTTGCTTGTCTTGCAGGCTCTGGGATCAGGTCTGTTTCATAGGCCTGGACTCAATCTAGAGTGGCAACCTTTCACACAGATTAATACTGGCTATTTGTTCATGTGTTTTTTATTATTTGTATAAACCTGAGCGGGTTGGTACTTGAATAAGAATTTGTGTCACATTCTTTACGTATTTTGGAACAGGGTAATTCTACTTATGTCTGCTTAGCAATCAAAAAGGGTTGATTTAAAGAGCTTTAAAATACTTTGAAGTGAATCCCTCTGATTTTGCTGTCTTAAGATTTCAAAGTGGAAAAAGGACCAGCTTATTTTGAAATTTTGTTGACTGACATTGGCAATATAATACCAGGCTTCTTGTTATAATACTTGGAGTGTGGCAGCCCTAACTGCATCAAAGAAAGAATGAATCACTTTCTGTTGCTAAATCAGGGCCAAACATCACATGATGCCAATTTCTGTGATGTCATCAAGGCTAAAGACCATGTGATGTCTCATACTGTAAAGTCACAGGGTCAAAGGGCATATGATGTCTCTACCGCTACCCCTGGCATTTTGGTGAATCGACATCCATGTCTGGGTCTACGTGTTAGCGCCAAGAAACTCCTCTGGAGTGATAGCCATGCTTTTTACAAATACCCATAAAGAAATGAATACATGCAGCTTCCTTATTTTTACTCCTCACTGTTATAACCACAAAGAAGCAATTTCAATAAGCACCATTTACTGAAAAACAACCATAAAAATTACATTACTTACAAATATGCAATTTAATGCTGAGACAATCACAATATCCGCACAGTGTGTTCTCAAAAAGTATTCCTGGCCTTTTGCAAAGAAAGAATAACGCAGCAAATGTTGGCACCGTGCTCTCAGCTGGCTCAGTAACTACCATCAGCGGGAGGTGACTTAGCAGATATAGTGCAGTGCTGTCTCTCAGCACGGCTCGCTGCAGACAATGCCTAACAGCACTTGCCATTGTGATGAACAGTAAGCCGCAGGCCCGTTTTTTCTATCCTTGGAGGTGTTTCCATAATTTGTTTCTTTTTTCCAAGGTTCTGCTCCTCGGTCTCTCAGCAGAGGTAACGCGCAAAACAAACTTAACTTCCGAAAGCAGCAGGCAATCTGTCACTGCGGGTTGTGCTCAGCAATAAAACTTTTTTTTTATTAGCATCTTTATCGTACACGGTGCAGTTGTGCTGCTATATTCCTCTTAACAGGCACTTCAAATGCACAACCATAGATGTTTAATTCCGATTAAACTAAAACACTTTTCATGATATTTAAAATGTCCGTTTTGCTGTATCAAGGAAACTATTATTTTAAGAAAGACAGACGCGTTATGGTTCCAGCAGGTGACAAGTGCTATAAAAATGTCTACAATGCAAAACTATGCAATTTGCAAGGATGCTTGCATCATACATGAACCTTGGCTACTTTAACAAGGTAATCTGAGGGTTTGTCAGATATGAAATAATCCTGGACATATACGTTATGCTGCACGTCCCTATTGAGCTCAATATTTTAGACACACTTATGGATACAATTTGCACCCTGCACTGTATATGACCCTTTTGGCAATCCTAGGTTGGGCTACCGACTGCAGACAAGTAGGGTCTCTTAGAATTCTTGCTTGATCAGATAATTGGCTTTTTAGGTCAAGCCTACCAGACAGCATGGCTGTCAGGTTGTGAATCCACAACACTGGAGCGTACTTACACTCCTTGCCAGACGCACAGCTTAATTCAAGACTTTTCCAAAAAACTGTCGCAAACTTGTCCATATTTAATAATGTTTATTCCATATGCTTGTAAATTCCTTAATCATTCGATTCTCCATTCACATGTAAGATGCTTATGATTTCCAATTTTTCTGATGCAACAGATATGCCTATCCAGGCCTTTCTCTGAAACACGCAGGAATACATAATTCATCCATAGCAGTTTGTCATATTTTCACCCAATGCATTTCGGGCTTCCTTAGCCCTTCTTCAGGGGTTCACTATGAATTTTAAAAAGTTACCATTAGATTTCTGTTTAAACCTAAATTCATCGTCATTCATTTTACATGCATTACATTCTGTTAAAAATACCTTTGCCTTATTGTGCGGCCTCATAAGAACAGTGCTTTCCCTCTGTAAACATATTTTTTGTACATGCATTAAATAAACCCAACAACAAATCTCCCCAAACGTGCCTCCCCGAAATCTTTAGACTGCCGTATTCCGGTTAAAGTCACTCCCGAGCTAATTCCCAACCAATTAAACCATGCCCAAAATAAACACTAACAAACTTGCTCCTATACCTGCTTCCTTTAGTGCTCACAACTCCAACTGCTTTCTTCTCCTTCGATATCACCAATCACACTTGCCTCGTGGCTCTGTCCTTTTTAAACATAACCACACCCTCGTGAGTGACTTTAACAGGAATACGGCAGTCTAAAGATTTCAGGTTGGCACAAGGCAAAGGTATTTTTAACAGAATGTAATGCATGTAAAATGAATGAAGATGAATTTAGGTTTAAACAGAAATCTAATGGTAACTTTTTTTAATTCATAGTGAACCCCTGAAGAAGGGCTAAGGAAGCCCGAAATGCATTGGGTGAAAATATGACAAACTGCTATGGATGAATTATGTATTCCTGCGTGTTTCCGAGAAAAGCCTGGATAGGCATATCTGTTGCATCAGAAAAATTGGAAATCATAAGCATCTTACATGTGAATGGAGAATCGAATGATTAAGGAATTTTCAAGCATATGGAATATACATGATTAAATATGGACAAGTTTGCGACAGTTTTTTGAAAAAGTCTTGAATTAAGCTGTGCGTCTGGCAAGGAGTGTAAGTACGCTCCAGTGTTGTGGATTCTAATCGTTTGCGTGACAAAGGGAAGAGCACGCAGGTCCAGGCTGCACGCGCCTGTTTAAATAACTTGAAGGAGTGTTGGAGATGGTGTGCATTCTATTGACTCTTTTTTGTATATTCAATGTCAGGTTGTGAAGACATATTGTGGTTTACCAAGAACATCCAGAGGCTTGAAGCCCGCCCGTTCCCTACCATTAGTTGGCTTTCCTGTCACTCTAATTTGTCTGCTTTTTATTCATGCCCCTGTTTGTCAATCTTGTTTTTTTCCTCCCCTAGCCTCTTACCATCTCTTTTGAGTGGCTGGCTCCTACACTTTTACTGCTTGCTTTTCAAGCACTACTTTTGTTTCTTTTTGGTTAAGCACTTCATGACAGTGCTTGTGTTTTTAAGCTGTCTCCCTCATGTACTTCTCTCCCCGTGCACTCCGTGTTGCTCACTGTCACCCATGTGCTTCTGCCCACTCCCCACAATGTTAGGCTTACTCAAATATCACCTTGTTGCTTTCTTGCCCATGTGCTTCTCCCTGGCCCACTCCACATTGTTCTCTTGTCTGTTGCTTCTCCCCCCTGCCCTTGGTGTTGCTTATGTTCCCCACAAGCTCGTCACGTATCTTACCCACACCCTGTATTGCTGTCATCAGGTGTGCGGAACCGCCAACCTGTGGTCAGTCAGTTCTCACACAGAAACAGTGTCGGGCGGACGCAAGTCCGCCCACCATCGTATGAGGGCCAGAGACTTTGCCAATGCTTTTCCTTAGCAGTCATCACACAACCCCTGTCCTACCCTGTCCTAGAGTGGAAAGAAATGTTTCGATGACCATCGGAATTACTCACTGACTGGCTAGAATCGGCATGTGTTGTCACAGTCGTTCCTCTCATTCACAAGCCCCTATTAAACATTGACATTTATTTTTCTAGTAATACTGTTCTCTTTAAAGGAGTTATGAAACTCTTAACAATAAAGATTGGCACTGATGACTGAACGAAATAGAAAGAGGTAAAGTTGATAAATAGCATATACTCAAGGGGAAAATAAATAGAAAGCGTGACTCTTGCATTTCTTTGCTCGCTTGAAGGAGGTTTGAAGCACAGGTGACCGCAGAGAGGAGAACATTCCCTGCTTATAGTACTGCATCTAAGAAGGCTGCCCAAACCAGGGCCCTCGTTACGAGAGTCACTGGCCTCCATAAGCGGTACTGTTGTACTAAAAAGAACATTACTGAGGGGTGCAGTAATTCCTAGACTTCTCCCATGGAAAGGGGAATAACCACAGGAATTGGTGCTTCCATTCCAATCCCCATAGGTTTATTCTGCATTCTAAGCCCATTTTTCCCATGCACATTTCACTGTTTTCTAGGAGGAAATGTGTCTGAGAAACAAGAAGTAGGATTGCAGTGTTCCTCCATTACTTCTAAATCCGATTTGATTTCTATGAGGATCATTGTTAAACCAGGCCCATAAGTACTATGGCTCTGTGTATTACAGGGTGTTCTATGTTAGCTGACAACCTGCAAACACTCCCTTACGTGTGCCTACAGCAAATTGTGAAGAATGGCGATGTATGTATAGTGAACACTTCTCAGCAGCTGATCAACTTTAGAAGCTAAAATTGAATAAAAAGACCTATGGGGATTTTGCTGATTAGGTTTTATTTTGTCGTCCTACAATAACCCCAAGGCAGGAACCCATGATTTAATGTCCTTTGTAATACGAGTGGATGCAGCAAAAGATAATCTCACATTTACCCAGCATGCCACAAGCTGTGATCAGTGATCACCTATTTAGAATCTAGTAATGTTTTATGTAGATGTTTTAGGGTTGTGTATCTTGGACACTGGCAGCAGTAAATCACTGGAAGTTTGAACTGCTACACCACCAGTCTCAAAGGTTTGCCAAAACAATAAGCCTCTACCAGTTCAGAGCAATCCAGAAGGCAACTTCAGTTACAGCATGTGTGAGATTCAAATTTTAAAATTTACAAATCTTACCAAGACAGATTATTCAGCCTTAACCTTTAGCCCTTCTCCACACTGCCTCAATCTTCCTTTTATTTTCCTCCGTCTTCAGCATTACCATGCAACCACGAAGAAGCCTTATAGTTTCGCTGCTTTCTTCCATTACCATATGCCGGTAAACCAGCGGCGGCTCCTCCACTAAGGCAGGAAAAATAAAATCATAATAACACAATGTTATTATCATTTTATTTTTCTGTGCTGAAGCCACTTTTGGGGCGTGGCAGGGCTTGGCTGTCGTCACAGCCAGCAGGGGGAGGAGTGGTTGGTGCACTTAAGAGTGCATGACGGTTTGGCCGGCCTTCTCAGGCCGGCCAAACAGTCATGCGCACTTAGCATGTTCTCCACCCAGCTGCATTGCACAGACTGAGTGGAGAACATGCACAGGCTCCCACTCCTTGTCTGAGCGCCAAACCAGGCCACTCAGGCCAATCACAACGCTGCTGTCATGCTGGTGACAGCAGCGTCGTGATTGGCTAGGGGAGTCTGGGAGCCTGTGTGCTTCCAGTTGACAGACTAGGACAGAGGAAAGGCGGCGGCTGACTGGCCGGCTGGCCGGGAGGCAGGTAAGTGATACTTTTTTTTTTTTAACCTCACCCCGCCTCACCACTACTGCCCCTGAGCAGCCGCCACTGCAGTAAACTCTACACTCTGCTGGAATTTGCTAAATCGTTTCCTTAGTCCACACATATTAACAAGATCTATATACAAAAAATATCAAGACACAAGTAAATAAATGGAATCTGCACTTATGATACATCCTAACTGGAAATCAAAGTAAGAAGTAGAGGCAGAAAATTGAGTTAAAAGTAGGTGTTGAAAGTGGAGGTCAGAGGAATAAATTCAGAGTAAGACGTTAGGAGTTTAGTGCTGCGATTAGGGCTATATCACATTTAAGTATATGAAAAGTCCATGCTGCTCCACTGGTGGAGATGTGGGATGGAGGACACTAGACACATAAACAATCTTTTAAATGACAGCAGTGAGCTGATAATGACCTTATATGGCCACATGCTTGCATTCTCGCATGCCACTCTGGACACATATATTGCCTTCTCTCGAGCTGCTTCATCTCATGTAGAGGGGTAGATCAAACTTGATGAAGCTCTAATGATTGAGGAAGTCTTAGACACCATTGCCTAACTCTCACCAGACAAAACACTATGTCACCACGATTTGCCAGCTGAATTCTTTAAGTGACTGACTGAGTCCATAACCCAAAGTCTTCATCCATTATTCACGTCTACAAAGGAGACGAGCAATTGCCAGAGTGAATTATGTAAGGCTGTCATTATTCTCATTTTGAAGACTGATCGCCTACTGAATTGATGCACCTCATACAAACCCATTCCCCTCAACAATGCCAAGGTCGAGATATTGGCAAAGGTCCTGGTGATTCACCTTCTATAGGTGATCAGGGACTTAGTCTACCAGAAAAAGAATGACTTCATGCCACATAGGCAAACATGCCACAGTATCTGGCCCCTGTTTAAAGTAGGGGTGGGCAGAATTTGCGTAGTCGCGCTACGCAAAGCTCCGCGAAACGGTAAAAAATCTCCGCGAGCACACAAAAGTTCCGCGAACACGCGGAATTGCTTGTTCCGCCCGTTCGCAATGCTTTTTTCCTGTTCGCGAACGCTGTTTGCGTGCTCGGGGAGAAATATCTCACGAACACGCATTTTGAAAGCGCGAACAAGCAAAAAATTCCGCGAAGCCGCGGATCGCGGAATTTTTGGTAATTCTGCGTTCTCCGCGGAGCGCGAAATTACCCAAATTCCGCAAATTCCGCGAGCGGAACGGAATTTACCGCCCAGGCCTAGTTTAAAGCAATAGCCCTAGCAAACTATCTGAGTGAACCACTGGCAATATTACTTATTGACTTCGAAAAGGCCTTTGATTACCTGGCATTGGATTACTTCTCCTCACTCGGATGGGGGTCGGCATAATCTCTATCTCTATAGCACACCCACTGCACGTTGAGAGATGGGAGGAGTCTTATCAAGGTCCCTCTTCTCAAAACAAAAGTAAGCAATAACTATTTAATACAATGAAGTGACCCTTTATATCTTAGTCATTCAATGTTAACACTGTTGTTTAAGAAGTGTATCTACAAACCCATCTCAGGCCTCCCCTGCAAGACTGCAACAGAAAGACCCTCCCAGAAAGACTGCAGAATTTAAACTGCTGCAACTATTTTCTTTTTTGTCATTACGTTTCATTTTTTTTCAAACCATCTTTATTGAAGTTTTACACTGTCTCTTACAGTTCATTTGGCAAGTTTCACAAATGTACAATATAGTGTTGTCATTGCGCTGCATGAATGCTAATGGCAAAATATATTACAGAATTACAATGGTCTAGCAAATCAGAACGTGCGGCACCTACATGCAGAATGGTTAGCATCCCAGCAGGAAAGCTAACATGGCATAATTTACTATGTGCCTCACTTATATGTGGATCACACAAGGCTATGCCCTAAAAGAGCTTCCATATATTGAAAAGGCTCAGACAATTTTTAGGGGTGTTAGATTCAATAGGGAGATCTGAGTGACGTATGAGGACAAAATAGTTAAAAAAAAAAATACATGATGGAACAATAAACAAACAGAGAAAAACTGAAAGCCCAACGTAAAATATGTGAAAGTATAGGACACATAAGTAGATCAAATGAAAATAGATAAACAAGCATTTGCAATGAAATCGGTATCGCATTTGTGAAAGTTAGAGCTTTTGGCGTTGAAAATGACAGTTTTTTCCTTTTGTTTTTTTATTTGCAGTGGAGTAATCATATTTGCATAGCTCTATTGCCATTCATATGACCTTACGGCGCTGGAGAACCAGAAAATGGGAAATTGGTTATGAGAGAGGGGAGACAAGAGTAATAAATTGCTTGAAAAAAAAAAAAAAATAACAACATCCTGGAAAAAGCAAACACTCATAGGGAATGCAAGATTAAGTAAAGCATCTGAAATGTAAGTAGGATCAACATGGTTAACTTAATGCTTTTACACTTATTATTCAGAAATCAATGAGTGTTTTTGCCTGAAAAGTTAAGGACATGACTACAGGGCCCGGAAGGGAATCGTTTCAATGTCCATTGCTTGTATCCTTACAAAACTTAAGCCGTATGGTTTAAAAAGACCACATCCCTGAACACAGAGCCAGGGTACACATTTTATAAAGTAAATAAGGAAAACAGATGATAAGGATTACATTACACATTTTCCAATCCAAGCATCAATCAGGTATTGCAGTACCTCCAGGAATGGTGCACTTACAATGTTGTTCAAAGAAAGACAAGAAACTGAAAGTAGCGCTTCAGTGGCAAACTGTTTAAAGTGGCGTGAATGAGAATAACACCAATGTGGCCTGTTTGCAACCACTCTGTTTTGCTTTATTTAGCTGTTTATTTATTTTTTGTATTTTGAACCTTTTTTACTCTCCACCCAAGGCTGCACTTTGGAATAGAAAAATGTAAAAAAAAAGACAACATTTGCAGCAAAAGTGTTTCTCTATTTTGTTGGATCCATTTCACAGAGTCACAAATAAAGAGACGGAGAGGAAAGAGAGGGTAAGAGCCGTTTGTTGAAGTCACGTTTTTCAGCAAGTAAGGAGGTGCAAGACAGACAGAAAAAGAGGGAATAAGAGGAAGAAAAGAGAGGGGGGAGTGGAGCAGCTGCCAGTGGCAGAGCAGGAAAAGTGAACACTGTAGGGAGGAGGGCGGTGTGAAATTAGTGTAGTGAGGGGGAGGGGTTCATTATATTGAGAAGGGGGCCCTTACATCGTGGTAAGGCAGATAAGTCTATGGATCAGTTGGATTTATTGCGAGTGGACCCAAGACGTGCATCATGACCAAACATATACAAATAAATAAAACATTCTTGCTTGTGGATTTAAGAGTTTCTGTTAACGAGTTACATGTACATTTTGGGGGGAAAAAACAGCGCTGTTACATTTGTCACCACGACACTGCCTTAAAAAAAAATCAAACGCTGTAGGTGAGGTGCAGTTAGGGTGGCAGAGGGCAGACATCCTCATTTTTGGTGCGCTGCTCACGCAGTGCCTAAAACTCATCTTTGTGTTTCAAAGCGAGGGTATTACCACCTGTATGCAGCATGAGGGTGTTTAGGGCTTCAAGCATGTGCCGAGTGCCTAAAACTCATATTTGTGTTTCAAAGCGAGGGTATTACCACCTGTATGCAGCATGACTGTGTTTAGGGCTTCAAGCGTGTGCCGAAGAGCAAGGAACATTAAACAAGCAGGATGTTCTAACACATTTAAACTCATGGAAAAGGAAAACAGCTGATAAGGATCATATTAAACATTTTCCACTGTACGCATCAACCAGGCATTGCAGTACTTCCAGGAATGGTGCACTTCCTCACCCAGGGAAACAATGTTGTTCAAAGAAAGGCGAGAAAACAAAAGTAGTGCTTCACTGGCAACTCTGTAAAGTGGCGCTAATGTTGTGAGACTTACTCTGTCCATGGGAAATACACGTACCTGTTAGACGATGTGCACAGCGTCTCAGCAAAAGGGAACAGGGCACAGAGTCAGCCGTTACCCACCCATCCCTAAATGGTGACTGCAGCAGCCCTGCTGTAAGGGACAGCAGCACCAGGCACAAGTGGAAGTGGATGAGGCTGGAATGTATGTTTCAGGTTTTGAAGAGCCCGCTCCCAGGCTTCTGTGGTAGCCTTGCGATGAAATCTCAGCCGGCAAGACATAGTCCTATTTTTACTGCACCTTCACATTGTGAGAACCCCTGAAAAAGACGTAGAGTAAGATAACCAGCATGGTATTCGCAGGCTGCGATGCCGAGTCACAAGCACGGTCTGAGATGACAAACTCTGGACCTCACTGGTGAGATCCGATCCCTTGGGACAACATTGCAAATTTCTTTCATGTCCCAAAAACACATAAATTAAAAATGTGTTAACACGGATGAGAGGGCGCAGCATCTTCCGTTGTGTGGACACATTGCAGGGAGATGTAAAAATGAAGTTATGGCCAGAACCAACAGCGACTCAAAACATGAGTGCTCGTTTTCCGGCCAAAAACAAATGTTAAAAAAGGTACGCTGCAAGTAAGAGAAATGGCCTGAAGCGAAATGACCCATGTAACAGGGACAGTCACCATGGGCGTGACAAACACACCAAAAGGAGGGATAAATGGCACCAAATTCACCACACAAAAGAAAGGCAGCTCAAAAGCTACAGGAAGGAACCAATGAAAGGCGGTGGGGGTGGCCAAACCCCACAGACGGAATACAGCATGCCTCGCAGAGCAGCGCATGCGCACTGACTCTAGGCTCGACCTAAAAATGAAACACAATAGTAAAGAGATAGTGGGAGTCAGGAAAACTATTATTACAAATAACAACATTTCACACCTCCTTCGACTAGGATTAGTCTACTTTAACAAGAATCCACTTTAGCAAACGATGAAAACAAAATTGTTCTGACAGCTCAAAAGAATAACAACAATGCAAATCCTACCAGACTTCAGTAATTGTCCAAAAATAGATACACCTGAAAAGTTGAAGCAGAATACCTTCCTGTGCACAAAAGAATTTAGAAAAACGTCATTCTCACCCACAAATCATAATCTTTCATATTTGCCCACTTTCACAGTCCTTTCAAAGATGAGTCTAAAACTACTGTCTGCTTTTACCCCGAACTTGTAGCATTGGACTAAAAATAGAATACCTTTTCACTATCTGCAAATGTATTAGTGGTGGTACTGCCTTAATCCTCCCTGCTTAGCCTATCATTTCAAACCGACCTTAAACCTGTAGAACATTGGCAAGACAACAGCACAGGGATCCCAAGGCAATGTTGGTGTAGGAGGGCAGGCCAGATAAACAGAAGCGGAAGCTGAATGTACTTCTTAATGATTGACCTTTAAATGTAATTGGATTAAACAAAAAGGCCACATCAGGCTATCAAAGTATCCTCTTCTGATTCTTTTTTTCTTTCTCTTTTCAGGGACGCCTTCTCATCAATGGCACCTCACGGAGGCTCGGAGAAGGAGATAGAAAGGAGCGGTAAGTATTTTAGTTTCCTTAATCATAGGGATGTTATCTAACCTTCACCACACCCCTTGTGCACGTTGGGGTAGATATTTCAGTGGGAGGAAAGAAAGGAATTCAAAAGCCTACACTAGCCTTAAATACTCAGTGTTAGTATTGGCAGTGTAGGGTTCATGTTGCCAGGTATGCCTCTTTTTTTGTTTCATAGAGTCCACAGGGGTTTCCTTAAATGATAATAGGCCTTGCGTAAGAGACCTTCCTACCTGGCTTATTGTTCCGTAGGTTTTCTCACCATTCGGAAAGTGGAATAAATCGTAAATGACTTTGCGTGTTATCTGTTTCGGTGTTTTCTACACACCAGTTCTGTCCCCTTTAAAAAAAATAATTATCTTTGATAGTACCAATGGGGCTGCGTATGTGGCTGGGCGAGAAACAGCAGGGATTTAAAAAAACATCGCATTTGTGCTCCTCTTCCACCATCGTGCTTTCCCTCCCCTCCTACCCTCTGCCCACCCGTCCCATCTGGACATACCTGCTCCGCCACAACTCTCCAGAGTTGGTGCCGCACTTCTGTGTCCTCCGGAGGGCTCCACCACTCCTCACTCCACTTCTCCGGATTGTCCTCCATCTCGCCGTCCTCTCGGGATTCCTCCTCTGGGTCAGGGTCGGTTTCTTCAGCTCATGGGATTGCTGCAACATCATCCAGCTGCTCCCTGTAGGAAATGGTACCTCCTCTCCCTCTCTTCTCGTCCTTCTTATCTTTCTCTTTCGGCTTCCTTCTGGGATCAGCTCCTCCTTCCTGGTTCCTGTTCACCCAGTCCCGGTCCTCCTGTAGTAACACGTGATAATGAGGTGTTACGTACAGAGGGGTAATGCGTGTCCTTTTTTCTTTCCAGGAGGAATCCAGGTTCTGGCCCTTGGAAGGTGGACTCGACTCCTGGATTAACTGTAAGTATCAGGGAACTGGTTTGAATTTCTCACATCTGGTAATCTATCAAACAGCTCAGCACTCTTTCCCAAGTATACCAACTCCGACATCAAAAGCTACAGCAGCTGTTGCCTGAGGAAATATTCTCTTTGCTTCACTGTACTCTAATAAAAACCCTACAACTGACAGTGGATGCCTGCCCCACAGAATGCTCACTTTCACCCACTGATCACTATCTCCATTTCCCCCTTCATACCCAGCTGCTTGGAACAATGGCTTACCTCCCTTCAACACCCTCATGACTTAGCATTAGTACCACCGTTCACTCGTCCTCATCAATGCCCAGAGATGCACTTCACCCACCAGATGGCTGTTTACTATCCCCACTCATGTACCTCCAACAGAAGGGAAGAAAGTTGGCCACCCGCCCATTCGCTGAACCTGGTTCTGGTCCCTCCAGAAACAACCACCTTCAGGAGAATACTCTTCAATGCCATGTAAGAACCACACCACGCATGCCAATACTGATACAAAATCAACAAATGACTTACTCAAGTCACACGTGGCACTGATTGTGATTGAAAAGAAACTAATTTATTTTTTCTTTCTTTTAGTTTCAGAGGAAATTCAAAATCCTAAATTTTTACTTTTGGATTTATGCAATCTTATTGATTCGCATTATAGTCTATTCATCTATTTCCATAGACCACAACAAATAACAACACATACATGACATATATTACATGTAGTGTGTGCACATGTAATTTAGACAATACTAAACATTGAATAGACAACCACTTTGTGCTGTGAAAAAATAATAATCCATTTTGAATTTCCTCTGAAACTAAAAGAAAGAAAAAATAAATTAGTTTCTTTTCGATCACAATGAGTGTCACATGTGATTTGAGTAAGTAGTTTGTTGATTTTGTATCAGTATTGGCATGCGTGTTGTTGTTAGCTTATTTAGATTGGCCTAGCCTTACTGATTTAGGGCCAGAACCCTCTATTGTTGATCATGTAAGAACCACAGCACACCTCTGAGATTTACAAGACAAAACACTCTTTTCGTATTGGCTGCACAATAGGATGCTTGGAAGTGGAGGAAGCTGGCTTTAGTCTAACATAACTCTATTTTGTGCAAGCAGTACCCAGACAAAGATATAAACCATTTGACGACCCACATAAGAAATGCATTACTGATTCATGTTTCCTCCGATGTATATATTACATTCTATTACTATATTATTTCTACCCAAGAGTGCAACAAGTAGCTAGCAGCAAGGACAAGTCCTCAAATGGTAAATCACCCACTCAATAAGCCTTAACTTAATTTTCTCTGAGATTCCAAACATGCCATATCGAACTATCCTGGCACAACTACTTGCTCATCAGCCTCTCCTTCTCCAAGATGGCCCCCATTTGCCAGCAACCCATTTATCTTTTAGTGAAGAAAAATGAGTAACATTATAAAACATTCTTAGCTGCTGGAGCTCAACAAACCTGCTTATGGACCTGACCATTAAAAGTGAGGTACCTCCCTCTCCTTACCTGTGGAAAACCTATTCATACTGATCCTGTTCCTCCTGTTATGCCTGCAGGTGAAAGGAGGTAGCCTGACAGGAATAAGGATAGCTACAAAAGCAGGTTAACACTATACTTCCACTTTTACAGTAACCTCCAGAATTCCTGTCTGTCATGTATGTAGCCATTCTCTCCCTTCTCTTCACATTCCTCAGATAAGTGTAGGTTTATGTTCATGTAATTAACTTTATCTCATCTTCCTGCCAAATCCCATAGCAGGGTAGCTGTCCTAAAAGTCTTCTTCAAATTCAGCTCTAGACTGATAAAATCCAACTACTGTCACTGCGCAATGGGGAAGTCTGTCAGAACCTACTTATGAGATTGACATGGCTCAGCAAAGATAAACAACATTTAAAAAAAATCATCTTTGTGAGATCTACAATAAACATCTAAGTTCAGGAACAAAGTACATTTCAAATACCTAGCAAAACGTACAAAGATGAATATTCTTATCTATTCCTACACCACATTATAGAAATTTGGATTTCATACACAAAATAGACCTTTGCAAATGAAAAAAAGGATGCTTTAGTCAATGCAGTAAACAATACTTTTGAATTTTGTTACTGCAAAAACATGCATGCAACATACTTGGCATGGTTCGCCTCTATCTAAAATGTACCAAGGCCATATGAGCTTCAAGGCACATTTTGTAAGTTATTTAATGTCAGACGTAGACCTTTAAACATAACAGAAAAGATGTGTTCTAACATGTTAGCTGCAGCTTTGCCTGCAGAACCCAAAGGCTGCTCCGCAGCATTGGTAGCATGTTTTAAAGGCTCAACTCAAGTGTCAAGACTTTGACTTTTATGACAATTACCCAAGCTTTGCACCTTTTCCCTTTTGCCTTTCCTAAAAGAATAATAAACCAATTGGAGTTAGCAAGTTATTTGATATATTTAGGGATCAGAGCACATACAGAGTGAGGTATTAAACAGCATCCCAGTGCCAGAGGTTCAAATATGCAAGCAGTCTAGTCCTTACAAATCAAAGCAAACTCAAAGCGAACACATGAAAAAGTGGATGCTCACACTAATACCCAAGTAATCCCTGCAGAGTGACTGATGGAAATCTGTGTGACAGATGAAGATACCTACCCACAGTGTAATGAACAGATATTGGCTGTGGTGGCTAATGGACACAGGGATCAATGATATGATATTGTTGAAAACAATATCGATTCATGAAAATATTACAAACACAATATTGTTTACAAAAATATCACCATCTTATACTTAAATAACATATTTCAATGGCTAAAAAATTGTCATTCAAAATATCTATTTCTACTAATATCGAAGCCACAAATATCGGAAACAAAATTATTGTTACCTTTAAATGAACATACAGAATGTCAAAAATATTGATACACACAATATCAACTAAACTATTATTGTATCAAATAAAGCCAATTATTACAAAATATAATAATACCTCTATTTTACTTATTAGAACAAATACAATTAAACTCTACATACATCAATACATTGTCTAACTACATTATTCGAATTCTATAACAATAAAATTAACTTCAAACATAAAAACATTTAAATATATTTCAAAAGATCAAATAATTAACAAATAAAAACATAGGGGCCCATTAGGATGGCGGGCGGAAGCACCACCGCCGTGCTGGCGGATGCAAAAACCACCAGTTACCGCCCGCATGCCGCAGCCCACACGCCTGCCAAATTACGATGTGAAAAGGCAGCCAAACACCTCCGGCAAGCCAGCGACGCCGTCCGCCATCAAAGTGCGCCCGCTCACGTAGCGGCGCAGCCCAATGGAGACACACCGCCAGACGAAATCACGTACCGCCCGGCGTACAAATTACGATGCCGCAAACAAACAGCTCCCACGGCTAAGAGACACCGCACGTGAAAGTGAGGCGGAAACCCGAACGCCGAGCACAGACACCGAAGAGGCGACCCCCCGAGCATGAATCCAGCACTGCAGGCCCTCCCCATGCTATACCTGATGCACCACCAAGGAGGCAACGTACCGCGGAGACGCAGGTAGGCACACACACAACAAGGGCACGCAAACAGCGCACACAGTGCAAGTGCGGAAAAGGAGGACATGGCACCCCCCCCAACACCCCTGCGTGGACAAGACACATCCACCACTGCACCCACAAATGTCACACAGGGCAAATTGCAACATCTCGCAACTATCATGGGCACACCACCTGGGACCAGGAACTAACGACCCCGTCACGGCACCGCAGCACAGCGGCGATGACGCAGCCACACATGCGCACAACTCAGCGCCCAACCATAACGCCATGTATGCGTCGCACACAAACAACACAGGGACACAACCAAGCACCACACACACCAGCCACGCCCAGAACGCACATGACACGTGACAGGCCTGCCACAGTCATGTCCCCAACGCCCAATTCACGGACAACACCCAACGTCACACAACCGACGCCCACATGTCAGTGAAGTCACGCAACATCAGGACACACCCCTGTGTGACAAACATGGTGAAGCACACAGCGGCGGCAACACCACCCAGCAGAACATGGGCCCCGTCGGGAAGAGGTACGCCAGTACCACACAGAAACACCCATACCACCCTGCACCCATGAACCAGACATACAAAACGGAACACCAAAGAGCCCGGGGACCGACAACAGGTGGACCCAAGAATGACACCCACACACAAGGCCCAACGCATAGCGGAAACACAGCCTGCCGCCCACACACGGGAGAGCAGACAGCACTGAATGACCTTCCATTCCAACTCCGAAACCACAACCCGACTAAACAAGCCGGAGAATACAGCCATTGTCCCAAAAAAGACCAACACAGGCATGCAGAGGAAACCGACCACAGGGCAGATAGCGCATATCACCTAAGAACATACCGAACGGGAAAGAAAAATATAAAACTCCCCCATGCCGTTCCCATGCAAGTTATCTGGAAGGAGTCACACACCACTGACCTTGAACATTCAGAGAAGCACGTGGGATGAGGGCCCGTGTCCTCCGCACAAGCTAACAGAACACAAGTCCTGCCCCCTACGACCATCACAGACCTCACAGCAACCTCGGAGCTTGCACACTGCAGACTGCACACACAGCCGGAGCACGCCACCACATCGCCCCGCAGCAAAATGGCACCTACAACACACCTACCCAACTACGCCAGACAGGTCAAGCTGTACAAACACAACCTGATACAGATGTTGGGATGCGAACCCCTATCCCTGCTGAACGTAAGTTACCGACTGACTTACCGCATCGCATTGTTCAGCTGCGTCATACCCGTCTTCTACTGTCGGAGGTGTCCCTTCCACCATCCTGTGGAGTTGTGCCTCTCCAACCCGGCATGTCCAAGGGCGGACCTGCTACCACTATTCCACCCTCTGGACGCACACGACAGGGTCTGTTCAGCCTATGGGGGCATGGCGTATGTGGCGACCATCGGACCCACACTGCAATGGGACCACTGTGCCTCCACACGACGGATCATGGATCACAGCTACATCGAATGTCACCCAGCATGCCCCATCATGCTCCTACAAGGGACAACTTAAGAACAACACCGTGACAGCCACCATCCGCTACATTGGCTGGCAAACATGTATACCACCAATGAAATGGAAGCCCTGCAGGAAGCCATCGCATACCTGTCAACCTGTCAATTCGTAGGACCCCGATGCAATCCCCCAAGTGAGCCATGATGTCCGACACTGTACCCATGCTTAGCTTCCGCACGGACTGGCCAGTAACCACTACAACAGCCATACCAAACGACCTGCAACTGATACCACACCATCAACGACACTGCCATGACATCGGATGTGTCCGGGACATGCACTCTGTTCCCCATCACATCCAGGAACTCTGCATGTATCGGGGGAGGCAGTGGCATGGGATATGTGTATCGCACCCACATGGACAGAACTGCACGTACAACTATGCCATGACATGGATCCTGCGCCCATGGACATATGCACCGCACAGTGGACAGGAATCGCCCGGCTGGAGTATGTGAGAGCTGCACCCCTTCTCCCCCTCCCCGGAAATCCCGTAACAGGACCTTTGCATGGACGACAAGTGCATACAACAACAACACGACCCCAGTGACTGTGACATGTCCAGTAGCCACCATATGGCAACAACAAGTGGGACGCCGTTGCATGCACGTAAGCCCATGCCCTGATGTCAACTCACACGCACGCGTGCATGAGTAACAACAGCAGCACACCTGTCACATGGAACTGAGATGGACTGTGCCCATGATGCCAAGCGGTCTGGTAGGCTAAATGTATACCGTCTGTGTCAAAGTCCGCAGCACCGCAGCTATTTGCAAATGAACATTAGCACAGCAACGGCCAAGCAGATGTAACTCTGAAGCCCACATCCCACATGCAACAGCTAATCACATGTACCCCTACACCCTTAGCTATGTGTAATCATGCTCAGTATATCCTCCACATGCATTCCGCTGCCAGTAGTGTCCACTATACCTGCATCACAGAGGACATAAGTCACAATACATGGTTTGAAGAAAGAAACTGTCTCTGCTGATTCCTTTCACAAGTACGAATGTGAGATGATGAGAGTGTGTGATGTACACGGCAGTCGTGACATGACTATGTAGTCCACTGTCATTGGATGTCAACGCAAATGAGTAGCACAACTGTGGAAGACACACATGTGTCGTGTGAAGCGGGAGTGACGCTTCGCTCAGGTGGGTGGGTGTGACGGGTAGATGCGCACATGCAAAGTTGAAACACGCTGTGTCGGGAGGGGTCCGGAACTGCACATTACCGCTTCCCTGGGCAATGTTAAAGGCCACCTGTCGGGGGGATGTGAACACGTGTGTGCACAGCAGCCGGGCACACGAACAATGCGGTATCAGGCGTACACGTCAGCCCACCCTCTGTGGACAAGCTGGATCCTGTTGTGCGCCCGCCAGGCCCTTGACAAGGCACACACAGCCCCTGCCGACCAGGTGTATCCCCAACATTGTCAACCTGCACAGGCAATCCAGGGCACGGGATGGCAGTGGAGCATGGTGGGGGAGAGGACTCGGCGCGCTCCTCCGGGACACATCACGCAGGCAAAACATCCTCAATGTGTAGCATGGCTCAAGTCATATGGTAGTATTGGGGGACGCACACGTCACGAGCAGGAGTGACATCACGGAAGGTGGCTCGCACCATCCCACCCATTGCCTACATCTCCACACACGTCACATGCCGTTGCAACAGAGAAGCCAGCGCGTGCGCAAGCACCTCCGAGCCCGCCCCAGTGAGGCAAAAGAGTGAATGTGTGGGTCCATCAGCCCCAGATGGACGCGGCATGGGCCGCTAGGGCAGCTACAGCCTCTGTGTGTCGCAGGTGGTGTATCCGGACTGCGGAGACTGCTATGCATTGTCTATGTTGCCCGGGTCTCGAGTCGGGGCACCACGCAGGTGGACGGCGTCCTGCCACACATCATGCCGTGAGACAGACCACTCGTTCAACTGGACCCACACATACACTCCTTGGCCTCTCCGGGGCGAGCTTGGGGCTGCATCTGCATGCGCTAGCCCCACAGGTGCAAATGCATATTGGGGGAGCGAGGGGAGGCCATGAGGACAGGGACAAAGACGACTGTAGTACTGTCAGTGAGTTCAAGGAATGACCCTGATGTGGACAGGAAAAGACGTGCCCCGTGTGTATTGCAACTAGTCGCTAATCCGATCACTCTCCCATGTCCTGCATGTAAGCCCGCACCTAGCCCCGCCCACCCGCCACACTGAAATTAGCACCAGCACAACATCATTCACATTCGAAGCACTGACTGGGGGTGACAACCATTGGACACACTTGTTGAGGCCACCCACGCGTACATGTGGGCCCTCCATGATCCATGTCACCTGCGGCAAAGTGATGACATGCGCAATGACGGAAGTGAGGAGAGCTGTCCGCCCCACGCACAGATGGTGCATCAGCTCCACAGACCCAGCAGCGAGTGCAGCAGTGGTCACATGTGCAGGGGCAGCTGTGCCTGGTGTGAAGGCACATTCAAATTGACAGCACATCGACCAATGTGTAGTCTGCCCACATCTACAGTCCATTATCATGCGGACATAGAAAATGAACATAGGGCAACACATCTGTGTGGGTGCACCCACTGTGACCAACACTGCGCAATCATCGACGTACTCGCCCTGTGCATGGCCCACCACGCAACGGAGGTCACATTCAGTGCCACCATCCCACACACACATCCCTATCACGAGACATGGTGTGTCCAATAGTCAGTACTGAGTTAGCGCCCATCTGGAGGGTCCTGAACAGGAGACACATGCAACCCACTAGGCAGTCGGTGCTGTCATCTACTGGCATTGTGCAGTCAATGTGCAGGCCAGGCCTGCTGGGACTGAGAGGGGCAGCATGGCCCAGCCTGACATTCACACGAGCAACAAGTGCACTGAGACCTGCATTGGCAATTGCAGATGTTGGCCTGCTCCCAGCTGGCCCGGGACGCCTACCTCCATAGTGGAACACGCAGGGTGCAACCGCGCGGGTCATCGGAGTTGGCCGTAATGGCCTGGCCCATGTTGGTGACAGTCCGCTGATGCCATGTGCACCACACAGTATGATGTGCGCACTGCATCTGCAGGTGTGGCCATGATGTGCGTGTGGGTGCAGGTGCACAATGGACGGGGCCACAACATGCCGTGTGCATAGGCAGGGACGGCCAGTGGCCGGCCCCCACATGTCTGTTAGCATGTCATCATCTGCACATTGGCATGGGTGCATGGTATACGCATATGCACACGCATGCCATCTCTCACTATGTACATCTGCCACTTGGCACGTGCAAGGTTACGTGTCACATGTGATGTGTATTTGCAAGCACACAGCCGTGTTGGCATGGGGCTGTCAATGTGTACACCTGTCAATGCTTCTGGAGGTGTGATCCGTACAGTGCTGCACATAGGGTGCAGTGGTGACACCAATGACTGTCTCATATCCCCTCGTGCCACAGGTCCCACTTTTCTTGGCCGCTCAGCCTGTGCCCACATCGTCGTTGGTGTGTGCCATACTCATCCAGCCTCGGAAGCAGTGTGATGCACAGCAGCCAGTCATGTTGCCGTGGTGTTGCCGCTTGCCGAATATGCAGTCAGTCCCCATCAGCACGCCTCACAGGTCATTGAGGCCTGGATCCCCATGTGCATGCACATAGCAATGGTTTGTGTCACTGCCCATTGCTATTGGTGGGAGACCTGTGTAAGTGTATTGTGGCTGTGCTGTCCCTGCATGACAGCTGTTCTGTGACTCATGTTCTTGCTCTGTCATATCAGTTATGTGTATGTGAAAATGCCATGTGGCGTGTTGCTTTGACATGTGTCCACTTCCATCTTTCCTAGGCGGAGACCAAACATTTACCGCCCTTACCAATTGTTGGCGGACATGGAGGATTCTGAGGTCATCCGGACATTTCGTCTGGACCGACCAACCCTGCATCGACTATGTGCCATGTTGGAACCCCACCTCCGTCCTCGCAGGGTGTATCCGACAGCATTCACCCCCACGGCTAAGGTGATGGCTGCACTGCATTTTTTCGCCACTGGGTCATTCCAGCACACAGTGGGCAGTGGAGGTGGGATGTCCCAGCCCATGTTCAGCATGGTGCTGAGGGATGTACTGGCAGCCATGATGCTGTACAGGAACAGGTACATCCGATTCCCCAGGGCACGTGAGTTGGCGGCAGTGAAGGGTGCATTCTATGCCCTTGGACGGATCCCACACGTCGTTGGTGCCATAGATTGCACCCATGTTGGCCTTGTCCCACCACAGGCCACTGAGCAGCTCTTCCGCAACCGGAAGCACACGCACTCCCTGAATGTGCAAGTGGTGTGCCTTGCGGACATGGTCATTTCCCACGTGTGTGCAAAGTTCCCAGGCTCGGCCCATGACGCGCACATCATGCGCAACAGCATATTACCACGACTGATGAACAATCTGCAACAGGACCGTGGCTGGATTGTCGGTGAGTATGTGGAGTTGTGTAGCGTGCTGGCTTAAGGATGCTGTCTACTGTCCTGTTTGAATTGCAACGGTTCTCTGTGTCCCTCACGCCCAGGTGACTCGGCTTACCCGAATGGGCCCTGGCTGCTCAGTCCATTACGAAATCCTCGGACCCCAGCAGATGACCGCTACAATGAGGCACATGGGAGGACCAGACGTGTGGTCGAGCGTACCTTTGGCCTCCTCAAGTCCAGGTTCAGATGCCTGGACCGCACCGGGGGTGCGCTGGCGTACTCCCCACAGAAGGTGTGCCAGATAGTGGTGGCTTGCTGCATGCTGCACAATCTGGCTATTCGAAAGCAGATCCCCCTAATTGTGGATGATGGAGATCAACCAGGGCCCCAGCCTGCAGACCTGGACAGCTCGAGTGAGGAAGACAGCGGAGAGGAGGAAGCTGTGAATGTCCGTCAGCAGCTCATCGCCCGCTACTTCACTTGACGGTGAGTGTCCATGTACGACGGATGATGTGGCTGTAGTTGTGCAGGTGTCTGTGTGCTGTGTCACGGAGGCCTTATGTTCACTGTGTGCTGTGTGTCAATGGTCCATGTCCAGGTTTGTATGCCACTGACGGTGGCTGTGGCATTGTGCCCTATTGCTCTGTGCGATGTGTGTACATTGCTTGTAGTTGTTGACATGTACTGTGTGATGGGTGTGTGACACACTCATTGAATGTGCTCCTGTTCTGTCTTCCCCCCTAGGTCCCTACAGCCCCTCCTGTCCCATCGCCATGCCACACATCCGATGCTTTTCTGCTCAAGGTGGCGGTTGATCATCGTTCAATAAACACAGTGCACAGACAGCAGTTTGTGTAAAAGGTGCATTTATTTTCAACTGTGACATGTCATTGTGTGCAAGGTGATGACATGAGTGTTGCGTGCAGTGACAATGAGCTGTCGGCCATGGCTGCGTGATGCTCAGGGTGTACCCACTAGTTCTATGTCCCTAGTCCAACAGACACATGCCATTCTGATGGCTGTGTGGGGTGGGATCGTAGTCCAAGTCAATGCAGTGGGTGGTCAAGGATGGCTGGCTGCCTCACTTGCATCTGGAGCGTGCGAAGTCCTCCCGGGACATCTGTTTCCACTTCGGACGGCCCCTTCCACGTTTGGGAGGGGGGTGTGGTGGCGACCTGCTGGTGGTGGGTGAGGTGTGCTCACTGGCTGTGGACGCAGGGGAAGTGGACACTGCTGCCCGACCCTGCGCCCTAGCAGGTGGTGGCGGAGGTGGTGTTGCTGGCCTTGCCTGTGACCCCACCGCCACCACCAGCTGGCCCATGCGGTCCACGAGTTGGTCCATACGGGACACGAATTGGCCCATATGGGCGTCCATGGACCTCAACACCCCCAGGACCTCCCGCGTGTCGGAAGCAGACCTGGCCCATTGATCTTGGGCCTCTTCATAGGCCCCAAGTACTCTGGCCATTTGAGGCAGGGCATGGCTCCCAGGGGAGGCTGGCGTTGGCCTGACCCTGCTCCTCCTACCAGTACTGCTGCCACCGACCTGCCCACTAGCCACATTGCTCACCACGGTCCTCGCTGTGGCTCCCAGGGTGGACCCAGTCGGCCGGACCACCACTTGCGCTGGGGCCAGTGATGACGTGGTGGTGGTCGCGGCGGTGGTGGTGGTTGCGGCAGTGGGAGTGGCCGCAACGACCGTGGGAGTGGCCGCCACAACAGTGGTAGTGGCCGCTACGACAGTGGCAGCAGGGGGCTGTGAGTGGTCATCAGCCCTGGATGATGGGTTGGTGGGTGGGAGGGTGCCTGGGGTGCGGTTGGGCCCTGCCACACCAGATGGGCCTGCTGGGTGGTCCGTGTCCGAATAGGAGGACAGATCCTCCACATCCGTGAGTCCTTGTTGGGGGCTTGCAGGCTGGCTGTGCTGGCTGCTGTCTCCATCTCCAGCATCCAGCAGTTCGTCACCTGTGGGGGGAATGAGATATGTTATTGTGTTGCACATGACAAAGTATGTATAGGTTGTCTGACATCCACAGTTCGTGCACAGTCGTGCACAGGTTTCCCGGAGCCGTGTGTGTGGCTGTGCTATTTGTTGTTGTGTGGGCATGCCAATGGGACTGTGTGCTGTGGACATGTGGCATGGGACGGATTGGCAATGCCGATGGGTGTGTTGCTGTGCTCCTGCTTTTTGTGGCTCTGGTGTATGCGGACTCCAGACCCATCGTGGAGGTTGGTTTGTACTATGCTCTTGGGGTTCAAATGTAACGCTTAGAAACGCAGATGGCATAATGGGGGTCAGCCCCTGAAACGCATTTGAGATGAACTATGCTTTGGGGGTTCATATGGAACGCTTAGAAACGCAGATGGCATAATGGGGGTCAGCCCCCTGAAACGCATTTGAGATGAACTATGCTTTGGGGGTTCATATGGAACGCTTAGAAACGCAGATGGCATAATGGGGTCAGCCCCCTGAAACGCATTTGAGATGAACTATGCTTTGGGGGTACATACTGTGAGCCATGGGTGCAGAACGTGACATGTGTTGTGGCAACATGACAGTGCATGGTCTGAGGTGTGTGTATGTCTGACACACCCTGCATATTTGCTGTCTGTTGTGATTTCTGGCCATGTAATTGGACGCATTGTTATGAGTGAGTGATGGTTGTGTGCCACACGACGTATTGCAGATGGTCCAATTCCTTGGTGTGCGTGCTGCCCTGTGCCATGTGCATCAATGCAGTGCTCGGGGGGTGTGGCCCATGTTATGTGTGTTGTTGCTCACAGTGTGACGTGCGCTTCATTCACTTCTGGCACATGATTTGTCATGGGCATGTTTCTTTGCGTGACTACTGTATGTGGACCAGCTGTTCGGATGACATACCTTTCATGTGACTGGGGCTGACGGATGAGATGGATGGTATGTTGTATGTGCATTGTGTGTCTGTGTGTTTGATGGGTCCAGTGGTGTTCGTGTGCATTTATGTTGTTCCACGCTGTTGCGTCTAGTGTGGTATGTCTTACATGGGCGTAGTTGTGGGATGTGTGGTTGACAGGCAGTAGGGGCTACATGGACAGGACTTCGATGGTGTTGCAGTTGTGTGTGATGGGTTGCACTGTGCCTGCCGTGTGGTTCTGTAATCAGTGTGACTTGTGCATGCAGACGTGGCTCCTTGGGTGTTGCTGTGTCTGTGATGGGTCATGTGGGGTGTGACTCTGTGGTTCATGTCCGTGTGCACATTGTTCACATGGTTGTGACAGGGAGCAGTGCTGCGTGTTCCTCTGCTACTTGACATGTCCCATGTGTTAGTCGTAATTCAGTCCTCATGCCTCCAGTCACCCCGCCCTGTCCAGTTTCCCACCTGCAGGTTGTTTTTGAGCGTGCACTGGACTGGATGCAACATGGTTATGGGCGGGGGGTGCTCCATGTTGCAGGTCTGTGGGGGTGGGGGCAGTGTTATGGGTCGTGGTGATGGCTGGACGCCCACTGACACCGTTTGTCCTGGGGCGGGATGTCTACCTGTCGGCTGCCGGTGTGCACTGCAGTGGCTTCTACGTGGGTGTGGGGTGTGGGCCATGCTCCTCCTTGCTGTGCTGTGGGACTAGGGGCCTGGTGGGTGTTGTACTTCAGCTGTCCCCCCTCCCACCCACTGCACTTTGTGTTGCTGCAACTTACCTGTTACTTGTCGGTTAGTGCAGCTACGGCTGCCACATGGGTGTGGGGGGTGCTCCGCCTTGCTGTGCTGTAGGACTAGGGACCTGGTGGGTGTTGTACTTCAGCTGTCCCCCCTCCCACCCACTGCCTTTGTGTTGCGGCTACTTACCTGTTACTTGTCGGTTGGTGCAGCTACGGCTGCCACATGGGTGTGGGGGTGCTCGTTGTGGCGCTTCTGGAGTACTAGGGGACCTGTTGGTAGTTACGTGGCTGGCTGTGTGTACACATGCCCCCATGGTTTTGTTAGTTGATATGTTTGGGCTGTGTGTGTGGTGGTGCCTGTTGCATGTGTGAGTGATGTGTTGTGTATTGTGTACTGGACATGGGGGTGTTTGTCCCTCGGAGCTATGGCATGGTGGTAGTGCATGTGAGTACATAGCGGTGTGCTGGCATACATTTGTTTGTACTTACCAGCCTCCACTCCCCTGGTAATCCGGTGAGGATCTCCGGATGGATGATGACTCGCACCTTCTCCTCCCACGCTTTGAAGGTCTTGTAATGCGCGGGATTCCCTCCGCCAGTCGTGGCAGCCAGCTCTCGATTTTTGCTCTCCTTCTTCTTGACCAGGCTTTTGATGTCGTTCCACCGTTTGTTTATCTTTCCTCTGTTACTGGGTACGGTCCCGACTGCATTGACCTGGTCTACAATTCTGTTCCACATTCTGTTTCTGGTGGCTAGTGGTGTGTGCTGGACCTGGTTGCCATAGATTTGTGTGTGCACCTTGACGATCTCGTCGACCATGACCGTCAGCTCAGTGGAAGTGAACTTGGGCATTCTGTGTGATGCCATGGTGTTTGTGGTGCTGGTGCGGTGTGTGATGTGTGATGTGCAGGGGGTTTGTGGTGCCGGTGTTTGGTGGTGGTGGTGGTGGTGGGTGTGATGTGTGCGTATCTGTGGTGTGCTGCTGTCCTTGCTGTGTCACTGTGTCCTCTCCTCTCCTCTCTGCTTTGCAATGTTGCAAGGGGTTGTGGTCTGTGGAGGGGCTGCTTTTGTACTTACCTGTTTGGGTGTGTCCTGATGGTCTGTTGTTTTCAGGTGTGTTGTGGCTGGTGTTCTGGGCTTTGTAGTTTATTTGTTTGTCCAGGGGTGGTGTGTATTCGGGATGTGTACTTTGTCTGTGTATTTGTGCGTGGGTTGCTGTGTGGACTTGTTTGCCATGTTGTGTGTGTTTGTTTGAGTCCGCGGCTGTTTCTGTGCAGGGACGTGGCCGCCATGGCTTCTGCCGTGTCCATTTTCTTCAGTGTTGTTTACGCTGGCGGGCGGTGTATTTGTTGTTTTTCCGCGCTCATGTCGGTGCGATCGTAATTTCACGTGCGGTGTCTCGACCGTGAGGGCGGGCGGTTTTGTGTTGTCGTGCGTCTTTCCGTCCGTGGCGGGCGGTTTGACTCCGACTCGGGCAAGGGCGGGCGGTATTTTGTGTTTTTTACCGCCGCTGGCGGTTTTCGGTTCGAGGCATCATGATTGCTGGGTCGGTATTCAGACGGTGTAGGCGGGCGGATTTTTGCCGCTTTCATGGGTGGCGGATTTTTTTACGCCCGGTATCGTAATGGGCCTTATACTTACTACAATTAATGTGATATGAACACTAAACATTATTAAATTAAATTAAACATAAAAATTCATCCAAAATAACACCAAAAAAAGAAATATTTATTACAAATTAAAATAGAAACACTAATTAGCATCTACCATATAAGGTAACAACTGATTAAAATAACCATATAGCAAGCTAATGAACCAATAAAAATGTGTAAGTAAATAAAAATACAATATGAAAGGAGCAGAATATTTCGAGATTTACCACACCAAAAACACTAAAGATGCAAGACAGCGACACTATGCCGGATTGCCAACAGAAAAAATAAAAAGAAAACATACAACTACCTTCACATGTAAGTAAAACATTCATTTTAACATAGTTGAAAGTAGGTTATTTAAAAAATGTAAAAATACAAATAGCTTACAAACCCTCTATTTTTATTTATCTACCAAATTATAGGTACTACAGAAATAGTACACCTTCTACAAACTACAGAACCACCAATAAAATTCAACAATCAAAAACCTAGAGAAAGACACATACACATATAGTAACTAAAAGCCCTCAACCCCTACAAACTACCCACAAATAAACATTTAAAATATAACTAATACAACTTTTCTCACCCAAAAGAAATGAAACCACCGGATCTACATTGGAACACTTTCAACAGAAAACTGAAAAAAGAAGTGGAATTATAATCAACAACACATATGCAAGTATAAAATACAAAACGGCTGTTGTAATATTTTATGTACATTTGCAAAGCAAAAGTAAAATTATTACAATTTATTTGAATATATTATTAAGCTATTATCAGACAATGACAGAAAAAGCAAGATATATCACATCACAGAAAGGAAAACAATTACTCTTGCATTACAGCCAAGAAAGCACAAGCATAGAGGATGTTAATTGGAAATATACAAATGTACTCTCTAATTTATATTCTAATGCTGTTTATGGGAGGGCTACTATAACAAATGATGTTGTTATTAATGTGAGAGAACACACCCACCCCCCCAAATGTCACAGACATTGAAGTGAGGAATGTACTTCAAGATTTAAAGAGGCAAGCACTAGTTCCCAAAATACCACTTCTAAAATTCTAAAAGATATACAGGCACATGCATCATCCGAAAATCGGGTCGCAAACGGGCAGATTCGCAGAATCTGCCCCTTTGCGACCTGTATTTTTGCATTTGGGATGCATCATCCCAATGTAAAAATCGCAATTTAAGGAATCGCACAATTGCGATTACTTAAATGACATTGCATTTAAGGAATCACAAATTGAGATTCCTTAAATGCAATGCAACAAAGTTAAAAAATTAGCGATTTCGCTATTAGGGCGCAATTTACCATGAAGTTGAACTTCATGGTAAATTGCAAAAACTTTAAAAAATGCACTAAAATCCATTTTTTAAAGTTTTAGGTTACACACACACATGCCCTTGGGGCATGTGTGTGCGCAACATGGGTGCACATCATAATTTCAGGGTGCAACAGGGTGTCATTTTGACACCCTTGCACCCTTGAAATTGCATGAGCAATTTGCGAGTACCTACTGGTACTCGCAAATTGCTCATGCATCTTCAATTATTCCTATGGGCCTGTAGGCCCATAGAATGAATGGGACGGCATTCTTAATTGCGACTCGCAATTTGCGAGTCGCAATTAAGGAATGTTTAGGAATTGCTATTTTTATAGCGATTCCTACATGAATAGGCTTTTGCGATTCCTTAATTGCGATTCCTTAATAATCGCAATTAAGGAATCGCAAAAGCCTACCTTGATGCATGTGCCAGATACTCCCTAAAGTACCTGAACACAACACAGGTCAGCTACCAGCTATAGCCACTTAAAATGCTTAATAGAATGAATTAAAAAAGTCACCAGTGATAATACTGCTGCCCCTAGAATATACCAAGACATCCAAATTCCTGAACACTTAACCACTACACATAATGATGAAACCTTCCTCCTAACTGATTGACCTTAATAATGACAAACACATTATTATATTTGCTACAGCAGATAATTTACCCAAACTAAGTCAATGTCCAACATGGATGATGGACGAAACATTCAAAATGTGCCCTAAACTATTCACTCAGATTACACCATACATGGTGAGTATCAAAACACTAATATACACCTCATATACTACCTAATAAACAAAGGGGCACTTACTGCGAACTACTAAACCACATTAAAATTAAAATGAACAACTACTCCCCACATGAAAAAATATTCAGCATTGAACAAGCCATGATATAAGCAATACTCAAACTATACCGACAAACAGCCATTCAAGGTTGTTACTAACATTTTAATCAAAGCGTTTGGAGACATCTCCAATAATCTGCACTAAGGGGCCGATTATGAGATTGGCGGTCCAACTGCCCGACTGCCGTGGCTGCGGTCTTTAGAAGACCGCTGTACCAGCGGTCTTCCGCCCACTGTTTTATGAGTTGTGAAGCCTGAAATTCCAACCATATCGATGGCCTGGTTCCCGCCTGGGCCGCGGTAGTCTGCAATGTTTGCGACACGTACTCCGACGCCATCAGGGCCGTGGTTTCCAGCCAAGCCTATTATGACAATACAGTCGTACTGGCAGTGTCCTAGTGGCGGTTACCCAACGGCGGTAGACCGCCATGGTACACTCGCAGCAAAGCACCGCAACATTGACCATTGGATGAATTGAAAAATTACACAGCTGATGGCAATTTGCCAAGTGGACACACTTGCAAATCACACTATAAAACACATGCCATACTGACCAGGATTCTTTGCTTCTCATCTGCAGCGTACAAGACAGGACACACCGTTTACACCATTGTGAGCTAATGCAGCCCTTTTTTTCATCTTCCATCACCCTATTTAGCACTCTCCACACCCTTTACATTTTATTTTTCACTAATTCATCAATATCCCTTGTTCTTTTACCTTTCATTTTGTCACTCCTATTATTTTATAGTCATGCATCACCCCAAAAATCCACGTTTCACAGAGGCTGCGTTGACAGTCATGATGGATGAAATCATGAGAGTAGAACCACACATTTTTGGATCCCAAGTCCAACATACTCCTCTCAGTAGGAAAACGGAAATGTGGGACAGAATAGTCGACAAAGTGAATGCTGTTGGACCACCCTGCACACACAGCAGAGAATTAGAAGGAGGTGGCACGACATTAGGTTGAAAATGTGTTGCCTGACCTTTAAACACCAGCTGGAAGTCCAGAGGACTGGCACTCCCAGCAGCCCATTACAACTCTTTACCTGGGAGGAGAAGGTCTTGGCCATCCTGCATACTGAGGGCATGACAGGAATATCTGGGGAGTGGAGTCTGGTAAGTTACACTTCAATAACTGTCACAATACCTTAACGCCCTGTTGCCTCTCAACTCTGCTATTGCTATTGTCTCGTCTATCTACTTTCCAAACATGCAATCCACAAAGTATCAGAAATGTTGGTTTATCAGTGTTAATGTGGAGTGTTGCTTATAAGATCACATGTATCAATCTCCATTATATGCCACATGTCAGAAGGCTGTTTGTAAATGTATAAACGGAAAATTATCATCCCAGTACCCATCATATGTGTAAAAATGATATACAGAATATACCCCGGCACTCCCAACATTTGATGCTTTCTTAGTAACATAGGGCCAGATGCATCAAGCATTTTTCTCCTCGCAGATGGGCCAATTCGCAGAATCGGCCCCTTTGCGATTGCAAAAAATGCTTTTGTGATGCATCAAACCCAATTTTGCGATTTGGTAACCTGTTACCGAATCGCAAAATGGGTTTGGGATTCGCTATTTAGAAGGGGCGTGTTTAGGGCGTCCCTTCCAAATAGCGAATCCTAACAGTATGCATGAATGTTTTGTGACCGTGAATGCGGTCGCAAAACATTAGCATATCGGGACCCCTTCCCCTTTGTGAATGTTTGTAAAGCATTTTAAGAGCAGGCAGTGGTCCCACGGACCACTGCCTGCTCTTAAAAAATGAAAAGAAAACTTTCATTTTTCTTTGTAAAGCATCTCGTTTTCCTTTAAGGAAAACGGGCTGCTTTACAAAAAAAAATGATTGCTTTATTTAAAAGCAATCACAGACATGGTGGTCTGCTGATCTCAGCAGGACACTCATCCCTAGATTTTTGCGATTCCTAGGGGGTCATGCAATTGCGACCTACCTCATTAATATTCATGAGGTAGGTCATTTGCGACCCCTTAGGAATCGCAGAAAGTGTACTGCACACTTTCATGCATGCCGTTTTGCGATTTCCTAATTGCGAATTGCAAAGATTTGCAATTAGGGAATCGCAAAACATTTTTTTGATGCCTCTGGCCCATAGTTTAAGCAAGTTTTCTAAACATATTTTAGTTACTTTATTCACAGGAAACACAGATATTCAGAGAAGTCATAAATATTCAATGATT
The DNA here is from genome assembly GCA_963921515.1 of Calotriton arnoldi. Lineage (NCBI taxonomy): Eukaryota > Metazoa > Chordata > Amphibia > Caudata > Salamandridae > Calotriton > Calotriton arnoldi. Next base: position 651,915 of record CAWUFW010000535.1, on the reverse strand, counting down.
TATTAGTCTCATCGGCGTCAATTTGTCAGTTTCAATTTTTTCAAACAAAAAACTTATTGTACAAGGACTGAAGACTTTTCAAGGTGGTGCTTCCAAGTCCTGAACAGTATATTCGTTTTCAGTAAAGTGACAAACGTCAAATTTTCGGTGAAAAAACACAACATCTGACACGTGTTTCGCCACAACCGTGACTTTTTCAAGGCTTTATCAAGAGAATAAGGCGAGTCAGATGGTAAATAGAGAAGGAGTCAAAATGCTAGTGAACGGCCGTCTGGAGAGCCTCTTGGTGTCAGATCGTCCTTGCTTCATTTATGAATCAGCAGTGAAAAGTGTAGATCATGCTTCAAGTAAATAGGAGGAAATCAGTCCGATATAAAAAGTAATTTGAGCAAGTTATGGCAAACTTGTTAAATCCAAGTTTCTCAAGAAAAGTGAAGATATCAAAAAGTAGTTTGCCATAAAAGAAAGTGTATCGTCTTGATAATGATTATGATAGGTTCCTGTAGTTCGGCTAAACAACACGCTTCCGTAGTCTTCTCTTGTATTTCCCACTGACAAATTGACGCCAATGAGACTAAAAAATCATTGAATATTTATGACTTCTCTGAATATCTGTGTTTCCTGTGAATAAAGAAACTAAAATATGTTTAGAAATCTTGCTTAAACTACATTACTAAGAAAGCATCAAATGTTGGGAGTGCCGGGGTATATTCTGTATATAATGTTATAGCACAAGGACTTCTAGTTTATCGTGTATCCACACCCAAGGTAGCGAGGTGTGCTATTACCCTGAGTGGCGCCACGACTATTCATATTTGTTTTGAATTGTATATCAGCACCACTTTGCCCATGCAAATTGTTCATATTACGAAGTGCGACTTTTCCTTCTACCACTACCCTCCATGTGTTTTGTATATGTGTAAAAATGTAAATATATGGTCAATCCCAAATGCATGTTGCCAATGCCATCAGGTATGTAACACTAACCATTTGTCAAGTGTTGGTAATTCAACATACAAAATCACTACAACTACCATGAGAGCCAGTGACTGTAACTCTAACCAAGATGCTATACTCCTTTTGCCCCTTCTCACTTGTCTGGCATGTAACAACTGATGTTCACTTATCATGCAGGTTATCACTCGTCAAGTGTTGTTAAATCTACATAGAAATCCCTACAACTACCATGAGGCCCTGTGACTGTATCGCTAACCAAGATGCCATAGTCCTTTTGCCCCTTTTCACTTGTCTGCCACGTTACGACTTATGTTCACTCATCATGCAGGTTACTATTTGTTAAGTGTTGGTAAGTTGAGATAGAAAAGCTACCACTACTACCATGAGGCCCTGTGACTGTAACTCTAACCAAGATGCTATACCCTTTTGCCCTTTCTCACTTGTCTGCCATGTTACAACTGATGTTCACTTATCATGCAGGTTACAATTTGGTAAGTGTTGGTAAGTCTACATGGAAATCACTACAACTACCATGAGGCCCTGTGACTGTAACTCTAACCAAGATGCTATACCCTTTTGCCCCTTCTCACTTGTCTGCCATGTTACAACAACTGATGTTCACTTATCAGGCAGGTTACCATTTTTCAAGTGTTGGAAAGTCTACGTAGAAATCACTACAACTACCATGAGGCCCTGTGACTGTATCTCTAACCAAGATGCCATAGTCCTTTTGCCCCTTCTCACTTGTCTGAAATGTTACAACTTATGTTCGCTCATCATGCACATTACCATTTGTCAAGTGTTGGCAAGTTGAGATAGAAAAGCTACCACTACTACCATGAGGCCCTGTGACTGTAACTCTAACCAAGATGCTATACCCTTTTGCCCCTTCTCACTTGTCTGCCATGTTGCAACAACTGATGTTCACTTATCAGGCAGGGTACCATTTTTCAAGTGTTGCTAAGTCTACGTAGAAATCAGTACAACTACCATGAGGCCCTGTGACTGTAACATCTAACCAAGATGCTGTACTCCTTTTGCCCCTTCTCACTTGTCTGCCATGTCACAACTGATATTCACTAATCATGTACTGTGCAATGTACATACAATGCTCTACTCAGATACATGTCTGACTACTTTGCTTGATGGTGTCCTGGTCTCTTTAACTGAAGCTACTGATGGTATGAGTGACACTATACCAACTGTGTACCTCTAATATATGTAAGCCGTGAAGGAAACTCAGCTGATTAGCAGTGGCAGGGGACCCATTGACTCTGCATTCCTGACATGATGAATAATGCTAAATATGCAAACAAGGTGTGTGTTTACCTGTATTATACACAACTAGGCCTTGGAATGGTCAAATGCACATGTTTCAACTACACTGTGTTGGCTGAAATGTTTTGTCGATGGCATGTTTAGCCCTAAAGCCAAAATGCTACATATCAGCACAACTAATGAGATGATCAATTCTACTACATGTATTGAATATCTCCAAATGTCTAGTAACCAAATTCAGCGCCACGCAAATAGATTACAATACTAATCTCTACTTATTTTGTTTCATCCTAGGTCTCTATGTACTGTGACACAAACAATGTGGATATAGATACCACACTTCCACTGTTATATGGTTTTTAGACACATTATCGACATTGCTAAGTTAGCATGAGCTTCGCTGCCATGATGCTGCTTTTGCGCACGCTACATGACTTTGTTTTTTGCAAGACTTTGTTTGTGCCTTTCACATGAGAACAGGTTGCTTTTCACGTTCTCTGCCTTTCCTGGAGTTTAGTCTGAACAGGATGTGCAAGGTCGATAAATAATGCTACTTGTTATTCTGTTCTGGTCAGCCCCTAGCACCTAGACATAACATGCTACACAGCTGCAGTACTGAAGTCTTGTGCTTTGATATTACGTTGTTGCATGATGTTTTAACGCACTTGGACAAAGCCGTTCCATGGAGAAGAGCTCTGCTGTTCCTATGATGTTAACCTTACATCCAGGCTTTAACGTATGGGGTCTGCTGTCAAAGCCCAGAGATCATCCTTTTTATAATATAAACTTCTGCTAGTCAAGGGGCCTTATTTCCACAGTCTTTATAAAATGACTTCTCCCTTTGTATTCTATGGAATTGTAACAATGCTAACTGTGCTGAGTTTATGCATTTTGCTGCTAGTAGTGGCACGTATACTGTATTGTAGAGCACGATAGTTAAAATAAACATTTTGAACTATTTCAGTGACTCTGCTTACTCTCATTGTGGACAAGTATGAGTGAGTGAACGAAAGAGTACGTCTTGCTCCCGCGATTCCTGAGAAAGTCGGGAGTGTCGTGTTCTGGGTTGTCTAATCATTTGTAGCTCCGTGATATTTGGAGGAGAACGAATGAGACACTATAGCTAGTCGGTTTGCGATTTTGGGTACTGATGTGGTAGGTTGGTACACCCCTATTCACTGAGGTCCTTTTTCCTGCGCATAGTTCTGTGTATGTGCAGAATCCCTGCAACATGGCGCCGCCATAGTTTGGTCTGGTTCCTATCTGCGAGACGCTTGAGTAGTGCTTGTGCACAATACCCTCACTTCTGTTTCCGGAGACAGCTGTGACGGTGTAAATTCCTATATTGATGTTTTTATAGGTTATTTCAAGCTTGAAGTTTTAAAAGGTTTATATATTTGTTCTTAACGCATAATTGCGCTGCCGAACTTTAAGTTGTTGTTCTTTAAATATCGTAATGGCAATTGCTATTCCGGCTCATAGCCGCGCCGCACTCAAGGCATATTTGGCTACATATGAAGTGCCTAACGCGGGTGTTGAGCTTATCTTTGTAGTGGAAGCGAATCCTGCTTACCACTTTGAGGTGTTCTATTCTTGGGTCACTTTTACGGCGGTGGATGGAGCAGATGATTTGTTTCACGAATACACTGCCACGGCCACCCCTCACGCTTATCTGCCTTACAGGGCTCTTGAAGTTCTGCTTACAGCTTGGCAACACCAAATTTGGTTTAATGGCGCCCTTCCTCACCCAGTAACGCTGGTCCGTTTAGGCCCTTTATCGATAGATGGGGCCACTTGGCCCGTTTTGGCTGGGTACACCCCACACCCACGTTATTTAACTGTTGCGATTGCAGACCTCCGCGTATTGCATACTTCTTTAATACGCGTACATAGGGCTGTTATACAGTACATCACGCGCAACGTCTAGGTGGGACCACCTGGCGTTGCTGCGCAACCTGCGGGACCTGGTGGTGTATCCATCAGTCCCCTTATGGTCAATTCAGTAACGGGCAAGCGTCCACAGAATAAGGATGAATTACCTTATTGGCTTGCTGAGAAATTCGGGCAACTAGAGGCTGTTTTTCCAAATACCTCTCCTGTGGATAAACACAGGATATTGACTATTAGTTTGCCTAAAGTCTTACTTCCCGAGTTGGCTGATTGTAACACCTGGGGCAAGGTGTTTGCAGCGGTATATTCAAAGTGTTTCGGCACCCCTTCCATGACCGTACTCCCTTCCATGATTAAGTGTGTTCAAGATGAACATGGAGCCGAAGCGGCTGTGGAGCTAGGGATGAGATTGGTGGGGGTGTTCAATGTGGTGGCTGATATAATCCTTGCCAATGTCAAGGGCGATGCAGTAAGCTTTCAAGTGGCAAACCGCTTGGAGGCTGTCCCTGATGTGGACAAGCCACGCGAATTACCAAAGATTATTGCACAGGCTTATAGGATGCCGCAATAGTTTGGGAGTTAAGCCTTTTACTCAAACGCAAACTCAATCTCAAACTCAACCAAAAGCCCAGACTGATAAAGATGGGCATCCGGTCTTCCCTAAAAAGAACTGGAAAATGAAAAAACAGGGGCAGCAACAACAGAAGCAAGGTTTGCGTTCTGGTTCACCGACACCTGAGTCTTCTGAGCATACTTATGACTTGCGCGATCGCGCGAAAATTAAGTCTCCTGATAGATTTCAAGTCCCTGATCAGCGTTCTCCTCGTTCTTCACAGGACACGTCTGGCTCTCAAGTCGGAGGAGGGGAACGCCAAGTTCGTGGCAAAAGTCAACCTGCGACACAAGGACGAGATCAGCCTCGACAGTATGAAGTCAAAGGAAAACAAGAGGATCTACCTCGTTTTCGACCCCCGTTTCAGAAGAAAAAAGTTGCCGCTCTAACAGGGAGGTATGCCTCAGACGGTGAGAACGCAACTCCTGGATTGGACATGGGCAGTGACTCTGCTCGACAGTGCAGCGGAAGTTACCATAGTGCGGGAGGCTCTGCGTCCCTGTCTGGAGGCGACAGCAACTGATACATTCATTACAGTAGAGACAGCTGACAACCGGGTTGCCCCCCCCGGATAGGCTCTATGAAATAATTTTTCAAATTGAAGGTGATATACCTCGTCCAATCAAGGCGGTTTTCTGGGAGAATCTAACCTCCTCGTATGACATTTTGTTAGCAGAGGCAGATTGGCCTCCACTCTTTGTGTTGGCCGCATCTAAAGGGGAAGACGTGATCCTTCCGATTTTTACGCGTCATGTCCCTGAAGAACATGCACAGGCTTTCGCAGCTGGGTGGGCTCTGGCCCTAGCCCCAGCGGTGTATCGTAATCAGGTGGGTTGGGATCTTGATTCACTGGCTCATGAAATACCTTTACGCTCTATGCCTCAGCCACAACCGCAATATCCAATCAGACGTGAAGCAAAAGCTTCCGTTTGTGATATTCTAACACAGTTAGAGTATCAAGGAGGGATTGAACCATGTACATCTCCGATGAATAATCCTCTCTTTACGGTATCAAAACTTGATGGTTCATATCGGATTGTATTGGATTACCAAGATTTGAACAGTCATTGTCGTACTTTTGCGGTGCAGAATACTCACAGCTCTGCACTGGTGAAAAATCTTGTTCGTAAGAAATACAAAACTACACTTGATATTTCTAATGGTTTCTATAGTCACAATCTCGCTCCTGAGAGCCGTGATTTGACAGCATTCATTGCCGTCAGGAATCAGAAAAAATTTACATGATTGCCTATGGGGTACAAGAATAGCCCCGGGGCATTTGCGGCACGTGTCGTGTCATTGTTGCACGACATAGATCCAGATGCGTTTTATGTATGTTGATGACATTTATCTGACGGACGATGAACTTATGCCGCATCTAGTCCAAGTCGACAATATAATTTTGTCCTTTGCCGACTATGGATACAAATTCAATTTTGCAAAGTCACATATCGCCCATTTGGCGGTGCTCTTTTTGGGCTATGAGCTCAATAATGAGGGAAAAGGCTTATCCCCTCACTTCCTGGAGAAATGTGCACAATTGCAACCCCCTTCTACACTGAAGAAACTTCAGTCCTTGCTGGGATTTTTAAATTTAGGGAGGACATACATTCCCGATTATGCCCAGCGTATCAAACTGCTCTATGCATTGATACAACCGACTTTTTCTTCTGCCAGCTGGCTTCCGGAACATACTTCGATTTTAAATTCTTTGCAAACTGACTTGCTTGCAACTAACTACTTGTTGACGCGTGACAACACCACAAACCTGGTAATACGTATCGTTTCTGGGACAGTGGGTTTCAATTACTTGACGTTCAATGAGGGAGACACAATACCTATTGCATACAAATCACATTTATACACTGCTGCTGAAATGCACTTTTCAACTGTTGAGAAAATCTTAACGGCAGTACAGATGGCGATTCTGAAAGAATGCTCACTGGCGCAAGGCAAACGCATTCTTATGGTCACGCCTTTCCCTGCTTTAGAAGCCGTGACTAAGGCGAGTGTACCTAACTCGAAGGCATTACATCCCTGTTGTATACAATGGGCTACTTCTTTGACATCGGCTGATGTCATGTTTATCTTTGATCCTTCCTTACAGACACAGGAGTTTTTACAGTATGAACACGTTCATCCTCCACCCTTGTCTCTGCTTCCTTTACATGAGTACCAATGCATCATTTACACCGATGGCTCGGCTCAACCGGCCACGGGTTCCAAACATGCTTATTCGGCCGCTTGCGCAATTGTTGCTGGCTCAATGGTAAATGGAGAGTTTAAGTCTTCTATTGTGCACACTCAGGCACTTGGAGACTGTACGGCACAATTGGCGGAGCTGCGTGCTCTTGTACTTGCTCTCGAGTTTGCTGATCCAAATGTGAATACTCTTATTGTGTGTGATTCTTATTACTGTGTCCAGTCTTTTAATGATAACTTGTTCTTTTGGTCTCGGAATGACTATCGGGATTCCAAAGGCAGAGCATTTAAGCATAAAACGCTTTGGGTTCGAGTGGCAGATCTTAAACAACGTCTGCTCCTCATACATGTTATACATACTCTTGGCCATCAGCGTGTGGGAGCACATGCTCTTGGTAATTCTTTGGCTTATGAAGTGGCCAAGTCTGCAGTAGCCACGTGTTCTGTAGCAGCAGTTACAAGGTCCATGACTAAAATAGATAATGATATTTTGGCAGCTGTAACTGCAACGAGGGAGGGAACTGCTGATCCTCAGGGTTTCTCTTCGAAATACTCTTATCATATAACTCCCGAACAAGTTCTTTATGCCTTGATTCCTTCCGTTGGGGATCGGATGACCCAACTTAGACCGCAGACAAGCTCTGATCAAAGCCGCACACGAAGGCATAGCATCTGCACATGCCGGTGTGTCGGCGACAGTCTCTATTTTACAGCAACGTTACTGGTGGCGTGGTTTATATAAACAGACCCGTAATTATGTCCTTTCTTGTGACATTTGTCAGCAAATTAAGCCGTCTATGGTTACCCGCCCACCACAAACACAGCTGTGTATTTCTAATCAACCTTTTGGCTGTATCTATCTTGATCTCTGCGGTCCTCTTTCTTCTGATACTGAGTATAAATATATATGTGTTACAGTTGATTCGTGCACTAGATTCCTTTGGGTTTGGCCACAACGCAGTGCTGGCGCTCGAAATGTCATCAGGGATTTGCGTGTCTTTGTAGGGATGTTTACCTGTGGCACCTTCCATTCTGACCAAGGACCAGCGTTCGCCTCTAAGGCGTACAAGGATGCGATGAAGTCAATGGGGGTGCTGGTGCAGTTTTCGTGTCCATACAGGCCTGAGGGCAATTCAATTGTGGAGCGAATGAACCGCGACTTAAAGCAATCCTTGACAGCTAGAGTCTTAGGTACTGGCAGGAACTGGCTGGCCCACTTGTATGGGGTTCAACGTGCACTTAATAACCTCCCTAGACGATCACTGGGTGGGCGGACCCCATACAAAATGCTCTTTGGCATTAAAATGATTGTGCCAGACCTTGATGGTCTAGACATTGTGGTGGCTGCAGCAACCTTTGACGTAGATAATCATTCTACTGTGTTACAGGATCTACAAAAGACACGTGACTGAACATTTACCCTCATCCACTGATGCAGCACTACTGATTCCAGTTGGCTTCCAAAAATCGGAGAACTGGTACGAGAAAAGCTGGAGAACAAAAAAGAATTTGGTCCCTCTTATCGTGCACCGGTTCCAGTGCTTGGACTGAAGGGTACTGGTACAGTTATTTTACCTCCTTTACCTGGTCGCAAAGACAACAGATATATTTCAGTGGACAATGTCAAGCTACACCACGTGGCCGATTCTGAATAGTGTCACACCTGCAGTTTCGTGCAACGCGATTTCATTAGATCCACCGACTTCATCATCTTCCACTGGTCCTCGTAGGGCTACGAAAGTGATGGACACTATCATTGATCTTTGACCCGTTCGACCTCTATCTTCTACAAAGGATGTTGAGTATATATATCATCCTGATGCGTCCGTGAGTGAGGTGCCGAACATTCTTGGAGAACATCAAGCGGACCCGACACTTCCACCTCTGATAACTCAGCCTATGAGTGGCTACTATGGAGATCATGCCAGCCTCGCTTCCGGCTCGTCTTCTTCGACATCCAGTTTGGCAGACGCACCGAATAAATTAAGTATTTTTTTCTCTTGGTTCAAAAAGACTTACCTGGTCCCTCCTTGGACCTACATTTGGTTGCTGCTTGTCCTGATTTTCCTCTTCATGTCAATTGGTTTTGTGACAGTGTTCTTTTTGCTCATCAATGGTCATTACTTACCAGAACGCTCTGCTGTAAACTTGGTCGGTGGAGTTCTGGCCCCTCACACATCGTCCCATATCATGAAACGTGATCAGACTCATGTTAACATTTCAGCATTCCCGATCCAGATGGCATCGTTTGGGACAAAGTAGCCTACGAAGTCCACGGACCGACCGAGGTACTTCGCGTACCATACGTGTTTCGCATCTCTCTAGGAGATGTGGTAACACGGGACATACATTCGGATGATTGGGATGTGCAAGCAGTTTATGCACTGTTTTCAGATTTAAAATAGTATGCTGCTTTTGATGCTGAAGATTTGTATTTAAATTCGGCCAATTATGGAGATTTATTTTGTTATCAGCATTATGGGCATCATTTTTTACACAAAACAAACACGTTGAGACCTGTTTTTAATTATACACAATGGGAACATTGTCCTAATCCCGTAGAGGGGAGTTCTAAAACTTTTAGGGATAAGTTCACTTACTTTACAGATTATGACAAATCTAATCCAGAATCCTATTACTTTAAACTTCGATCATCTACACAATCCAAATTTATGTTGACCCACACAAAATTGATTTACGCCAACTTGTTTAGAACTAAATTGGCTACGCAGGGTTATGATCATTGGAAAGATACTGTTGATTTGAAATCAATCTGGGGCACGAAGCCTTGGCAGGTTGAGGGAACTGAAGCCTTACATCGTGCCTGTCTGATCCCAGCTCAAATTTTATTTCTAAATGATACAGTGTACCAAACAACTTGTTTTGGCCTGGCAACTGTCAAAAATTTAAAAATGCCAGCCATTCCGTCTTTAGTGGAATATGATGATTGGCGCACACACACAAATTATACCATTGAGGCATTGCAAGCTTTGTTTCGAAATGACACTTTCAATGTCTCTGAAGTTGATTCTTCTGGGTGGTTGGTGTGGCAAACTAATACAAATGCATGCCAATTGCATTTTTATAATGTAACACCTGGTTTCACACAGACTAGAACGGACCCACGTTATCCAAGTTCCCATTCGATTACCACATATTCGGTGGGTAAGTTATGCCAACAATGGTTAGAACATTCTACGCTGACATCAGTGAAGCAACATCTTCCTCTGCTGTCACATGACATTAATTTGGCTGATTTTCTCTTGGGACCCAGGGCTCAGACAGCAAAAAGATTCATGTATGCTTCTTACAATTAAATTTGGAAACTTTTGCAGATGGAAGCTGCATTTCGTCTGCGCCAAATTGATCAGGCCAACTTAGAAAAAGTCCTTGCCGTAATAGATAATAGCATAAACACACTTTCCTCAAGCATTTATACGATGGATAATATTGTTTCATCTGTTATTGATATTGTTCAAAGTGATGTATCTGTGTTATATCATGGTCAAAATCAGTTACGATCTGTTATGCAATTTGCTTGGACATTGCAGACTCTTAAAATGGGAAAAGTACCTTGGGATTATTTGAATGCCACTGCTTTGTTTTTGCCATTTAATCTGACTGATAAACAACGATTTATGTCCATGAAAGATGCTACATATACACTATTACATATTGAACAATTAGAGCCCTTGCCGTTTTCTGTAGCGGAAACAGACTCGGCTGTTTGGTTAATTCATGGGGTTACCTCTCTTCCTTTTTCGCTATTTCACTTTAAATCATGCATGCAACATTTTCCGATTGGCCGTTTTGAACCACTGGGTAGTGCATTTCTACATGAATTGTGGTCCCTGCCCTTCACTTACAGATGTCAGAGGGAGGGTAAGGAAGTTTTCCTAACAGGGGAAGACTGCGATTCTACAGTAGGACATTCCCTTGTTTGTAAACACATTAAGTTGCACAGCGCTTGTAACATTTCCGCGCCTAATCTGGCCTGTTTTTTAAAAGGGACTCTAGTGCCATCAATAATTCCCACTTTTTTATTGATTACAAATGGCAGTTATCTTATTTTGAACAACCAAGACTGCTGTGGTTTATGGGCAGGAGTCCCGTATTTAGTAACGGTTTCCCAGCGCGTAACTTGTTGTAGCAATGTGCTTTTCCGCCCCCGCATGGGAGTCTAGATAGCTCAGTTTGGCCTTCCATTCCAACTTTGAAAACAGATTTCAACAAGTTGAGCAGGCTCAAAGCGCTGTTATTAGAACAGGAGGTGGCCCTCACTTCCGCACGCGAGATCCAGTTACAGGTGGCTAGGACTTCTGCAGAGATACAGTCCCTTCTGAACACCAACCTCCCACTGCATTTTGGAGAACTAATACACCAAATATTCAATTCGTCTGACACCGCAGGCCTTCCACACTTTTTTAAATGTGTAGGATCTGGCCTTGTGACTACTTTTCAGACTATATTTGGAGTAATACCGGGTTTTATTCATTCAATTTTTTCCAGTGCCTTCGGAGGGTTTCCCTTGATTTTGACTTTAGGCGCTGGAATCCTGCTTCTCCTGCTCCTGTGGCGCAAAGGCGGCTCAACTTGTGGTACTGCATAGACCAGGCCAGTTGTAGCTGTACCGTGATCGCATGCAACAGGTTTTCTAATGCTTGCCATTAGCCACGCTTGGCGTCAGTTTTGGATTGACTTTTCGCTTTGCGTACTTCACTTGCGTGCAACCAGTCTTTTACTGTCAACGGTGCCCCTTCTATTGGACACTGGATATATGCCTCTCCAATACGTCCCATCCAGTCCCGGATTTTAACTAGTTGATGGGTCCCTTAGAGGCCCATGACCAGGCTTGTTCTGGGGATGGCCATATGGCACGTGCGGCTGCACTTGGAGTATTGGCTGAATGGGATGTCTGTGCGGCTGTGCAGACCGTCCTACAACAAAGTTTCATGAATATCACACAAGTTGCCAGCTCATGCTTTTAGAGGCGTCTGATTATGAGGAGCATGTTTGTTCCTTCGACTTACTTAATTGGATGGCATCTCTCTTTTTTACCAACGATAGGGATGATCTTTTGGAGGGAATTGCATTCCTCGTTTCACAAACCTTGATGGACTTACCACCTCCTTCATAATAACTTTTTTATCCCGGAGGCCGCTCCCGTTCAATAAGCCCTTTTGACAACTTTGAAAGAATTTTTTTTTTTTTTGTATGCAAAATTTTGATTTTTTTTCCAATTTGGGTTTTTTCAAACGCTTTTAGCTCTGCTTGACTGGTGAGCTCTGTTTTGGTCCCTTGTCTATGTCCTATGACCTTACCAGGGGGAGGGTGTTATATGGTTTTTAGGCACATTATCGACATTGTTAAGGTAGCATGAGCTTCGCTGCCATGATGCTGCTTTTGCGTACGCTACTACATGACTTTGTTTTTGCAAGACTTTGTTTGTGCCTTTCACCTGAGAACGGGTTGCTTTTCGCGTTCTCTGCCATTCCTGGAGATTAGTCTGAACACGATGTGCAAGGTCGATAAACAATGCTACTTGTTATTCTGTTCTGGTCAGCCCCTAGCACCTAGACATAACATGCTACACAGCTGCAGTACTGAAGTCTTGTGCTTTGATATTACGTTGTTGCATGATGTATTAACACACTTGGAGAAAGCTGTTCCATGGAGAAGAGCTCTGCTGTTCCCAAGATGTAAATCTTACATCCAGGCTTTAAGGTATGGGGTCTGCTGTCAAAGCCCAGAGATCGTCCTTTTTATAATATAAACTTCTTCTAGTCAAGGGGAGGGTGGTCAGGCCTATTGGCCCTTATTTCCACAGTCTTTATAAAATGACTTCTCCCTTTGTATTCTATGGAATTGTAACAATGCTAACTGTGCTGAGTTTATGCATTTTGCTGCTAGTAGTGGCACGTATACTGTATTGTAGAGCACGATAGTTAAAATAAACATTTTGAACTATTTCAGTGACTCTGCTTACTCTCATTGTGGACAAGTGTGAGTGAATGAAAGAGTAAGTCTTGCTCCCGCAATTCCTGAGAGAGTCAGGAGTGTCGTGTTATGGGTTGTCTAATCAGTTGTAGCTCCGTGATATTTGGAGGAGAACGAATGAGACACTATAGCTAGTCGGTGTGGGATTTTGGGTACTGATGTGGTAGGTTGGTACACCCCTACTCACTGAGGTCCTGTTTTCCTGCGCATAGTTCTGTGTATGTGCAGAATCCCTGGAACACCACCAATAACAATGTTATCTATTTCTCAACAGGTCAATCGGGCACAGCACCTGGCCAGAGCTTGGCCACCAAACAGACTCCCGCTCCACCCCAGGATGAAGCCCTCAGTGATGACATCACTCCTGAAGATGTGGACATGGATGACGGTCCGGGGCCAATCTGGTCAGTCTGGGCAGACGGCACGAAAGGGGCTCACTGTCCCACAACAACATCTCCTACCCCAGGTGCAACATCACAGCTAACCCCTGCACCCCAAACCTGTGTACCGAGCACAGTCAGTACCATCTTGTGCCCCCCCAGTCCTGGATTCTGAGGTGGGTATCACCACCCCAGTCACTGAGGAACCAGGAACCAGTGGGAGGGTGTAACCTGTGCCAAGGCCCAGGCCCGTGGGGGTAGAGTTTGTGGAAGGGTAATTGTGGTCCCGCAGAATGAGCCCACTGGGGCCACTAACACCCAGGCCACCATCACCCAAGTCCTGGGAGTCTACCAGGACTCATAAGGTGTAATGGGCCTGGTACTTAACAAAATCCAGGAAATGAAACAGCTGCAGAGTGACACGTACCAGGAGGTGGTCAGCATCAACACCAACCTGGCCTCCCTGGTTGGGGTGCTGCAGGAAATATACACCACCCTCTGCAGGGCTTTTCCACCTGCATCCACACTTTTCTGTGGTCCAAGTACATCCAGACCATCAACATCCGCAGCAGCTACAGGAAGGAAGGCCCTGTCAGAGGAAGACATGTTTGCAGATACCCCTGTCTGAGCAGAAGCGGATCCCCCCTCCCCAAAAGGAGGGGACATCCAACCAAAAATCTAGGAGGTAGGGATGGCAAGACACCCACCACTGCCAATAAGAAACTGCGACCCTAATTTCCTCCTGTGTGTGCAACACATTCATTTTGTGGACTATTGCTGTACTATTCTTATTGTGTGCGATTCTTATTACTGTGTCCAGTCTTTTAATGACAACTTGTTCTTTTGGTCTCGGAATGACTATCGGGATTCCAAAGGCAGAGCAATTAAGCATAAAACGCTTTGGGTTCGAGTGGCAGATCTTAAACAACGTCTGCTCCTCATACATGTTATACATACTCTTGGCCATCAGCGGGTGGGAGCACATGCTCTTGGTAATTCTTTGGCTGATGAAGCGGCCAAGTCTGCAGTAGCCACGTGTTCCGTAGCAGCAGTTACAAGGTCTATGACTAAAATAGATAATGATATTTTGGCAGCTGTAACTGCAACGAGGGAGGGAACTGCTTATCCTCAGGGTTTCTCTTCGAAATACTCTTATCATATAACTCCCGAACAAGTTCTTTATGCCTTGATTCCTTCCGTTGGGGATCGGATGACCCATCTTAGACCGCAGACAAGCTCTGATCAAAGCTGCACACAAAGGCATAGCATCTGCACATGCCGGTGTGTCGGCGACATTCTCTATTTTACAGCAACGTTACTGGTGGCGTGGTTTATATAAACAGACCCGTAATTATGTCCTTTCTTGTGACATTTGTCAGCAAATTAAGCCGTCTACGGTCACCCGCCCACCACAAACACAGCTGTGTATTTCTAATCAACCTTTTGGCTGTATCTATCTTGATCTCTGCGGTCCTCTTTCTTCTGATACTGAGTATAAATATATATGTGTTACAGTTGATTTGTGCACTAGATTCCTTTGGGTTTGGCCACAACGCAGTGCTGGCGCTCGAAATGTCATCAGGGATTTGCGTGTCTTTGTAGGGGTGTTTGCCTGTGGCACCTTCCATTCTGACCAAGGACCAGCGTTCGCCTCTAAGGCGTACAAGGATGTGATGAAGTCAATGGGGGTGCTGGTGCAGTTTTCATCTCCATACAGGCCTGAGGGCAATTCAATTGTGGAGCGAATGAACCGTGACTTAAAGCAATCCTTGACAGCTAGAGTCTTAGGTACTGGCAGGAACTGGCTGGCCCACTTGTATGGGGTTCAACGTGCACTTAATAACCTCCCTAGACGATCTCTGGGTGGGTGGACCCCATACGAAATGCTCTTTGGCATTAAAATGTTTGTGCCAGACCTTGATGGTCTAGACGTGGCGGCTGCAGCAACCTTTGACATAGATAATCATTCTACTGTGTTACGGGATCTACAAAAGACACGTGACTGAACATTTACCCTCATCCACTGATGCAGCACTGCTGATTCCAGTTGCCGGTTGGCTTCCAAAAATCGGAGAACTGGTACGAGAAAAGCTGGAGAACAAAAAGAATTTGGTCCCTCTTATCGTGCACCGGTTCCAGTGCTTGGACTGAAGGGTACTCGTGACAGTTATTTTACCTCCTTTACCTGGTCGCAAAGACAACAGATATATTTCAGTGGACAATGTCAAGCTACACCATGTGGCCGATTCTGAATAGTGTCACACCTGCAGTTTCGTGCAATGCGATTTCATTAGATCCACCGACTTCATCATCTTCCACTGGTCCTCGTAGGGCTACAAAAGTGATGGACACTATCATTGATCTTTCACCCGTTCGACCTCTATCTTCTACCAAGGATGTCGAGTATATATATCATTCTGATGCGTCCGTGAGTGAGGTGCCGAACAGTCCTGGAGAACATCAAGCGGACCCGACACTTCCACCTCTGATAGCTCAGCCTATGAGTGGCTACTATGGAGATCATGCCAGCCTCACTTCCGGCTCGTCTTCTCGACATCCAGTTTGGCAGACGCACTCGAATAAATTAAGTATTTTTTCTCTTGGTTCAAAAAGACTTACCTGGTCCCTCCTTGGACCTACATTTGGTTGCTGCTTATCCTGATTTTCCTCTTCATGTCAATTGGTTTTGTGACAGTGTTCTTTTTGCTCATCAATGGTCATTACTTACCAGAACGCTCTGCTGTAAACTTGGTCGATGGAGTTCTGGCCCCTCACACATCGTCCCATATCATGAAACGTGATCAGACTCATGTTAACATTTCAGCATTCCCGATCCAGATGGCATCGTTTGGGACAAAGTAGCCTACGAAGTCCACGGCCCGACCGAGGTACTTCGCGTACCATACGTGTTTCGTGTCTCTCTAGGAGATGTGGTAACACGGGACATAATTCGGATGATTGGGATGTGCAAGCTGTTTATGCACTGTTTTCAGATTTAAAATAGTATGCTGCTTTTGATGCTGAAGATTTGTATTTAAATTCGGCTAATTATGGAGATTTATTTTGTTATCAGCATTATGGGCATCATTTTTTACACAAAACAAACACGTTAAGAACTGTTTTTAATTATACACAATGGGAACATTGTCCTAATCCCGTAGAGGGGAGTTCTAAAACTTTTAGGGATAAATTCACTTACTTTACAGATTATGACAAATCTAATCCAGAATCCTATTACTTTAAACTTCGATCATCTACACAATCCAAATTTATGTTGACCCACACAAAATTGATTTACGCCAACTTGTTTAGAACTAAATTGGCTACGCAGGGTTATGATCATTGGAAAGATGCTGTTGATTTGAAATCAATCTGGGGCACGAAGCCTTGGCAGGTTCAGGGAACTGAAGCCTTACATCGTGCCTGTCTGATCCCAGCTCAAATTTTATTTCTAAATGATACAGTGTACCAAACAACTTGTTTTGGCCTGGCAACTGTCAAAAATTTAAATACGCCATCCATTCCGTCTTTAGTGGAATATGATGATTGGCGTACACACACAAATTATACCATTGAGGCATTGCAAGCTTTGTTTCGAAATGACACTTTCAATGTCTCTGAAGTTGATTCTTCTGGGTGGTTGGTGTGGCAAACTAATACAAATGCATGCCAATTGCATTTTTATAATGTAACACCTGGTTTCACACAGACTAGAACGGACCCACGTTATCCAAGTTCCCATTCGGTTACCACATATTCGGTGGGTAAGTTATGCCAACAATGGTTAGAACATTCTACGCTGACATCAGTGAAGCAACATCTTTCTCTGCTGTCACATGACATTAATTTGGCTGATTTTCTCTTCTGACCCAGGGCTCTGAGAGTAAAAAGATTCATGTATGCTTCTTACAATGAAATTTGGAAACTTTCGCAGATGGAAGCTGCATTTCGTCTGCGCCAAATTGATCAGGCCAACTTAGAAAAAGTCATGCCGTAATAGATAATAGCATAAACACACTTTCCTCAAGCATTTATACGTTGGATAATATTGTTTCATCTGTTATTGATATTGTTCAAAGTGATGTATCTGTGTTATATCATGGTCAAAATCAGTTACGGTCTGTTATGCAATTTGCTTGGACATTGTAGACTCTTAAAATGGGAAAAGTACCTTGGGATTATTTGAATGCCACTGCTTTGTTTTTGCCATTTAATCTGACTGATAAACAACGATGTATGTCCATGAAAGATGTTACATATACACTATTACATATTGAACAATTAGAGCCCTTGCCGTTTTCTGTAGCGGAAACAGACTCGGCTGTTTGGTTAATTCATGGGGTTACCTCGCTTCCTTTTTCGCTATTTCACTTTAAATCATGCATGCAACATTTTTCGATTGGCCGTTTTGAACCACTGGGTAGTGCATTTCTACATGAATTGTGGTCCCTGCCCTTCACTTACAGATGTCAGAGGGAGGCTAAGGAAGTTTTCCTAACAGGGGAAGACTGCGATTCTACAGTAGGAGATTCCCTTGTTTGTAAACACATTAAGTTGCACGGCGCTTGTAACATTTCCGCGCCTAATCTGGCCTGTTTTTTAAAAGGGAAAACAGATTTCAACAAGTTGAGCAGGCTCAAAGCGCTGTTATTCCAACAGGAGGTGGCCCTCACTTCCACCCGCCAGATCCAGTTACAGGTGGCTAGGACTTCTGCAGAGATACAGTCCCTTCTGAACACCAACCTCCCACTGCATTTTGGAGAACTAATACACCAAATATTCAATGCGTCTGACACCGCAGGCCTTCCACACTTTTTTAAATGTGTAGGATCTGGCCTTGTGACTACTTTTCAGACTATATTTGGAGTAATTCCTGGTTTTATTCATTCTATTTTTTCCAGTGCCTTCGGAGGGTTTCCCTTGATTTTGACTTTAGGCGCTGGAATCCTGCTTCTCCTGCTCCTGTGGCGCAAAGGTGGCTCAACTTGTGGTACTGCACAGACCAGACCAGTTGCAGCTGTACCGTGAACGCATGCAACAGGTTTTCTAATGCTTGCCATTAGCCACGCTAGGCGTCAGTTTTGGATTGACTTTTCGCTTTGCGTACTTCACTTGCGTGCAACCAGTCTTTTACTGTTAACGATGCCCCTTCTATTGGACACTAGATATATGCCTCTCCAATACGTCCCATCCAGTCCCGGATTTTAACTAGTTGATGGGTCCCTTAGAGGCCCATGACCAGGCTTGTTCTGGGGATGGCTATATGGCACGTGCGGCTGCACTTGGAGTATTGGCTGAATGGGATGTCTGTGCGGCTGCGCAGACCGTCCTACAACGAAGTTTCATGAATATCACACAAGTTGCCCGCTCATGCTTTTAGAGGCGTCTGATTATGAGGAGCATGTTTGTTCCTTCGACTTACTTAATTGGATGGCATCTCTCTTTTTTACCAACGATAGGGATGATCTTTTGGAGGGAATTGCATTCCTCGGTTCACAAACCTTGATGGACTTACCACCTCCTTCATAATAACTTTGTTATCCCGGAGGCCGCTCCCGTTCAATAAGCCCTTTTGACAACTTTGAAAGATTTTTTTTTTTTTGTGTGCAAAATTTTGATTTTTTTCCAATTTGGGTTTTTCAAACGCTTTGAGCTCTGCTTGACTGGTGAGCTCTGTTTTGGTCCCTTGTCTATGTCCTATGACCTTACCATGGGGAGGGTGTTATATGGTTTTTCGGCACATTATCGACATTGTTAAGGTAGCATGAGCTTCGCTGCCATGATGCTGCTTTTGCGTACGCTACTACATGACTTTGTTTTTGCAAGACTTTGTGCCTTTCACATGAGAACGGGTTGTTTTTCGTGTTCTCTGCCATCCTGGAGTTTAGTCTGAACACGATGTGCAAGGTCGATAAACAATGCTACTTGTTATTCTGTTCTGGTCAGCCCCTAGCACCTAGACATAACATGCTACACAGCTGCAGTACTGAAGTCTTGTGCTTTGATATTACGTTGTTGCATGATGTTTTAACACACTTGGAGAAAGCCGTTCCATGGAGAAGAGCTCTGCTGTTCCCAAGATGTAAACCTTACATCCAGGCTTTAAGGTATGGGGTCTGCTGTCAAAGCCCAGAGATCGTCCTTTTTATAATATAAACTTCTTCTAGTCAAGTGGAGGGTGGTCAGGCCTATTGGCCCTTATTTCCACAGTCTTTATAAAATGACTTCTCCCTTTGTATTCTATGGAATTGTAACAATGCTAACTGTGCTGAGTTTATGCATTTTGCTGCTAGTAGTGGCACGTTTACTGTATTGTAGAGCACGATAGTTAAAATAAACATTTTGAACTATTTCAGTGACTCTGCTTACTCTCATTGTGGACAAGTATGAGTGAGTGAACTAAAGAGTAAGTCTTGCTCCCGCGATTCCTGAGAGAGTCAGGAGTGTCATGTTATGGGTTGTCTAATCAGTTGTAGCTCCGTGATATTTGGAGGAGAATGAATGAGACACTATAGCTAGTCGGTGTGGGATTTTGGGTACTGATGTGGTAGGTTGGTACACCCCTATTCACTGAGGTCCTGTTTTCCTGCGCATAGTTCTGTGTATGTGCAGAATCCCTGCAACACCACCAATAACAATGTTATCTATTTCTCAACAGGTCAATCGGGCACAGCACCTGGCCAGAGCTTGGCCACCGAACAGACTCCCGCTCCACCCCAGGATGAAGCCCTCAGTGATGACATCACTCCTGAAGATGTGGACATGGATGACGGTCCGGACCAATCTGGTCAGCCTGGGCAGACGGCACAAAAGGGGTTCACTGTGCCCACAACAACATCTCCTACCCCAGGTGCAACATCACAGCTAACCCCTGCGCCCCAAACCTGTGTACCGAGCACAGTCAGTACCATCTTGTGCCCCCCAGTCCTGGATTCTGAGGTGGGTATCACCACCCCAGTCACTGAGGAACCAGGAACCAGTGGGAGGGTGTAACCTGTGCCAAGGCCCAGGCCCGTGGGGGTAGAGTTTGTGGGAGGGTAATTGTGGGCCCGCAGAATGAGCCCACTGGGGCCATTAACACCCAGGCCACCATCACCCAATTCCTGGGAGTCTACCAGGACTCCTAAGGTGTAATGGGCCAGGTACTTAACAAAATCCAGGAAATGAACCAGCTGCAGAGTGACACGTACCAGGAGGTGGTCAGCATCAACACCAACCTGGCCTCCCTGGTTGGGGTGCTGCAGGAAATATACACCACCCTCTGCAGGGCTTTTCCACCTGCATCTACACTTTTCTGTGGTCCAAGTACATCCAGACAATTAACATCTGCAGCAGCTACAGGAAGGAAGGCCCTGTCAGAGGAAGACATGTTTGCAGATACCCCTGTTAGAGCAGAAGCGGATCCCCCCTCCCCAAAAGGAGGGGACATCCAACCAAAAATCTAGGAGGTAGGGATGGCAAGACACCCACCACTGCCAGTAAGAAACCGCAACCCTAATTTCCTCCTGTGTGTGCAACACATTCACTTTGTGGACTATTCCTGGACACTTTTCCATATCTGATGGGAGTAGTATGTTGGACTTTGGACTCCAGACAATTTGGACTCTACAACATTGGTTTCATCCATCAAGACTGACTACTTCACTTTTAGTTTTCTTTGTTTAAATTTGTGTACACATTTTGATATTATCCTTCTTCACTTACATAAATACACAAGTCAGCAATTCATTTTCTCCTGTTGTAACACATCTACCAATGTATATGTACTACCATGTGAACTTTACAATACCAAAACTAGGTACTTCTGCAAGCATGGATATGTTGTTTGTAAACAATGTTCAACTCTGGATCACTACCATGTCACAACAACAGATACATACAAGTGTATGGTCTGATAACATCTTTATTCCATTGTTGAAATCATACACTGACATTATGTCAGAAACATAGCAAATAAGACATGACTCAATTCTTCTGTGTCAGTGATCACATATTCAGTTGCAGAACTTCACAACATGGAAGGAGGGGATACATCTGACAATATCCTCTACATTAGGCAACATTAAAATAGGTCTACATCATCAGCCATATTGCCTACCTCACAAAAGGAATCCCACATCAATTAAACAAATAAACAGACGTCAGTACAACAGTTTCTGACCATAGGGTCATTCCAATCCAGTGATGCTTGCATTTGGTGGAATGTCACAAACAAATGTCAGTGATGTGCCACAAGCACTTTGACCTACAATGAGGAGAGACATCAACAGCTACATGCAGTTTATACACAATGAGGATTTAGCCAATGTAAAGGCACATTTGAATGATTTGAGCCCAACACAACATTGTGTTGGATCACATGATTATTTATAAAGCTACAAGTGGTTCCGTTGGGTAAGTGCCACGAGGTGCTTGTTTAAAACCAAACCATTTCTTCAGAATCACTATTGAATTATCCTGAACAATCCTAAATGTATCACACCCACGACAAGTTAGTAAAAATATATAGATTTATTACTTATTTTGTTTTGATTTTTGTTTTTCAGACAAACAATTTTTATAAACACTTTACACAGAAAATTAATACGGGCTGTCAGACAAAAGAAAAGAAAACACTAAGAAATACGCAGACAATTCAATTGGTGACTGTGGTGACAAAGTGAAGTGAGTGACCTTTCAAATTCAAACAAAAACAAAACAGTAACATAAATTCTCTGCCCTTCTCCGGTCTTTCACTCTAGCTTGCACTATTTTCTAAATTCCTAGCTATAGTGAGCCTGGACATGAGATAGTTGCACGTCAACGTTTGAACCCTGTGGATATATGTGTTTGTAGATATATCAGGTAGGGTCTTCCTCAGGACAAAGCAGACTAGCAACAGCCCTTGTTAGTTAGATTTTCAAAGATATTAATCTACTCCTACGAGCCCGGATGGAGCTTGTCAACAAAAAACTCTTTATAGACGGAGATCATCAATGTGCCCCCATTCATAAATCTGTTTATGTTTTCAGCTGTGTTCCAACTTCCAGCTGTGCACCCCACTGGTCATGCGCTGCGACCCCCAGGGGGTACAGAGAATCCGCTTGTGATTACTGCTCTCCAATTTTGTTATGATTAGGAGTGTCCCAATAACTTGACTTCAGCTCCCCGCACCTCCACGAGTTCTCGGTTGCCGGGCGTCAATGTTCTCTCTCCTTCAAACCGCAGGATTTCACAGGATGGTCCACATATTGCATTAGGACCAACACACCACAAGGAACAAGTCCAATAGAAGTCACGTAACTTCCATCCTATCGCTGTACAAGGTGTCGTGGTACCAGCTTTGTATACCCAAACTCTGTGACAGAGATTCCCAGGACCAATCTATATCCACTTCGGACGTCTAAACAAGAAGATATACCTGCTAATGTCACAACTCTGAAATGTCCAAATGAAGATGCCATGGTGAAGGATTGTAAAACAGACTAACACAGTGAGATTAGCTACAAAACCATAAATATGGCACAAATCACATAGTCAACTTCTAGAGAACACACTCCAAGACACAATTTAAAGCTAAACACAGCTACACTATAAAACAAACATCTTTCACCAGATATTGCCAAAACCTTATATTCCTAGTATGTAGCATTAACATCCTCCTCACATCATCACAATAAGAGTTGCAATAATAGTCAAAGTCATAACATCTCACACCATATTTACACTCAGGAGAAAATGTTTTGGATGACATCTTGACCCAAGTCCATTCCTTCATCTTCACCACTATCATCATCATTTGGAATTTCACGTTCCTCACCCGGTGGCTCTTCATGGCCTGCGTCCTCTGAGGTGTAAGGGATGTTCCCTCACAGGGCAATGTTGGTGAGCATGCAGCGGGCCACGGAGATCTTACAAACCTTCCCAGGTGAGTAAAGGAGGGCTCCCGCAGTCTTGACCAGACATCTGAATCTGGCTTTCAGGAGCCCAAAAGCCCTCTCTACTGGCCTCTGTGTTCTTCCATGGGCCTCATTGAAGTGGACTTCCCCTGGTGTAGTACGATTCCTCAGCTGTGCCAACAACCATGGCCAGTTGGGATATGCTGAGTCTCCTAGATGGAAGATAGACAGAAGTGCAACAATGAGTTACACACTTTCAGATTATACTACTTCACATTACCCACACAAGGTTAGGACAGATCACACTTACCTACAAGCCAGGCCCTCTCCAGTAGTAGTTGTGACATCAGCTGGGGAATGGTGCTGATCCGCAGTATGAAAGAATCATGTGCAGATCCTGGGAACCAGGCACAGATGTTTGAGATATACAAATCTAACTTGCACATTGATAGAATGGAAGTGCTTCCTGTTGCGGTACACTTGTTCTCTGGCTTGCAGTGGTACTTAAAAAAAATGGGTGCCATCAATGGATTCAATCACATGTGGGATGCGACCAGATCTAAAGAAATCACCCTTCATAGTGGCTAAATCCTCACGTCTGGAGAACTGGATGTAGCTGTCCACGTGTCTCAACATTGCTGTAATTGGAGTACACGACTGAACATTGGTTGTGACATACCACCAGAAAAAGCAACAGTGAATTGAAAGGAACCTGGGGCCAGAAAATGCAATACTGACATGAGTTTTACAATAGCTGTGACAGATGTAGGATAAATGATGTGAGGTAGGAGGTCAGACTCCAACTGATAACATAAATCCAGTATTGTTTGACAATTCAAACGAAATTTCTGGATCACATGTCTTTCTCCATGGTTTTAAGGTCTGGAAATGGGTGGTGCACAGGAGGCTGACGTTTCCCTTCTCTCCCAGGGTACCTATGTGAGGAGTAAAAATAAAATTGTACACTGATCACAGTGTCCAGAGTACATATATGATGAGTAAGGCAAAGGTCATGTGACAAAACATAACAGCTTCATGAAGCATCACACATATTTCACATCATCATTGTCTACTGTTAAACATCCACCAATACTCCCCAATGTGGCCTTCACATATCTGTAACAGAACTGTGCACATCATTAATTCAGAAAAGTTACATTTGCACTATATTAGGGGTTTCATGTCATTTCATGTGAAATACAGCCAACCGTGGTGTACAGTGCATATTTTGTCTATATGCACAGTAAGCACTACACAGATGATGTTTTGTACTGGACATGACATGTCAAGGGAATTTTTCTAATGTAAACACGTTAGGCCTCATTTGTAGTGGTGGTGACACACTTAACAGTAACAATTACTGTCTTTCCTACTGCTAAAATGGCAGATGCCTGACATCTGGACATCTGGTGGACATCGTGGTGGACATCTGGGACGACCACCGTCGGCAGAATTCAACCGCACAGTGGGCAGTTGCCACAACAGCAGACACAGCCATAGGTTACATTGGTGATAGTGATGGCCACGGTCCAATCCCTGTGTGCGTCTATGCTGATGACCGTGTATGTGGCATACATGCACACCGCGGTTTGAAAAAAAACTCACTTGCCTCTTGACATTGCTGTTATCAATACCTCCTCCACTTTAGCTGCTGTTTGCCACCTCTGGGAGCAATCATGCCAGGCCAAGCATGTGAGAGGTCCCTTCTCTCCAGAGGAGCTGGAGATCCTGGTTGAAGATTTCCTTCCCCTGTATGGCCAGCTCTATGGCTCACCAGAGGAACAGGTAACTATCTCAAATACAGTTTTTACTCTGATCAACTTTTTCCTTTAAATTCCCATAGGCTACAATGTGCCTCTTAGGTCCAGAGTGTAACCATATTGGGTTGCTTGATGAAATGGAGTTGTCCCTATATAGGACAATCATATAATCAGTTCTGAGGCACTTTGTGGAGTGAACATCAGCATTGTAATGTGTGATAATCCCTGTATTGTACTTGTGTTACATGCATAGATATATGAATGTCTACATTTCATTGTACCTATCATGAGTTCCCACATCACATCATGATATTAGTGGAAAGATAAGTATAGGCTTTACACCATGAGCTGTGTCTGTATACTGCTAGGAGCATTTGAGGATGATATTAGCCATGTATACAGTCCCACAAATCACTCAGCCCACATCAGGCATAGCAGAACTGTTGTCTGGGAGGTAGCTATACCTCACAGACCCTTTCAGAGTGCCACTCATCCTAATGGTCACATATTAGATGGACAGAAGATTCACTTTTATGTATCAAATTGCTAGAAATGTGAGGTTCATATGGGATCAGTATGCTCAGCCTGCAGAGAGCAAGGCCTGACAATGAGTTGTGGGCAGTCTGCGCCATGGCCCAGGCTGGGGCAGAGTTACTGTGGCAAGACAACTGATGCACAGAGTAATCTCCCTATAGACCTGCAGATCCATGGATGTTCACGAAATGAGTGTTCTTTACCACTAGTAGCCCTGATAGCTGTTACATGGACCATATTTGGAATGGTGACTGAGATAATCCCTTGACCTGATACTTCTTTCCCTTGACCCACATTGCCAATGTGTGGGGTTCAATTATGACACTCCCATTACTCACACAGGTCCGTTGTCACTTTTCCATAAGTCATGCTTCCACTGGCCTATTGCACATCTGACACATGAACAGTGTAGATAGCTGGTTCCTTCTGAATAGATTTTGAAATGTGATTCATCAGCTTTGTCACACTAAATCCAATCACAGTACACACACAATGGTATGTTGAATGTCATCCCTGTTGCAGTGCCACATATGGCAAAAGGTGTGTTCTGTGATGGCAGTACATGCCACACAAACTTATTCTGATGTAGTATGATATCCCAATAAGTGATCCACATGTCCACACATCCTTCAGGGAGGAAGCTCTCAGTGACACACATGCCAGCCCTTTCATTGTGACCTTAGTCTTAGGATGTTGTATATACTATGGCACTCTGCTCTATGAACCATCTGCATCAACTCAATGGGCCTGGCAGTAAAGGTGTCTGTACAGTCATGCACACGTAGTCTACCCATCAGAAGGTAAAAATGGTGTGTTATGTGTCATTGTACCTCACATCACATTCCATGTAGGATGGCCCTGAGCTACATGATGTTAGTGGGCTGGCTCAGCCAGTGTAGGTCATGACCAGGGTTGAGGTGAGTCAGCAGTGGACCACAGAAGTGTGCATTCATGTTTTAGTAGTGCTTAGAATGTGACATTTAACACATGTATTGTGCTGACGTTTGATGAATGTTTGTGCTAGGTGTCAACAAAATGTGTATCAACCATACAGATATCCTAAAACTTCCAGTTACAATCAGTTTCTACATCTATTGCATTCATACAGGTAACGCCCATCAGAAGAAAGCCATTTGGAGAGCCATCACCCGAAAGGTGTGGACCCCGGGGGACTTCAACCGGTGTAGCATTCACTGTAGGAAGAGGTGGGAGGACCTGAGGGGCTGGACCTAAAAGATTGTGAAGGTCCAGCTAGGGAAGTTCTCTCAGCGTGGATGGGGCACGTGCTGGACCCTGACCCCCCTAATGACCTACATACTGACCGTGGCCTACCCAGAGCTTAATGGACAGTAGAGGGCCCAACAGCAGTTACAAGAGGGTGACTCCAGGCCAGAGTCATAAATGTTACTTTGCCAACTTTGTGTGTTACAGGGAGGCATTTCCCAACCAATATTGGTGGTGGCCCATGTGCCCCACACAAGATGAGTCATTGTTTGTAAAGGTCTGGTAGTAGGTGCCTGCTTCTCTGCTGTGCCTATTGTCTTTCTGACGAGGAACACAGAGAAGTCCTGTCCACATCCAATTTTCTTTTTTGGGCAGACACCTGTCTGAGTGAAGTGAGTAATCATCTCATGTTGTTAGTTGTTCTGGGTGACAATTGTACCACACAGGCAACTTGTCTTTCTTGTGTGATGAGGGATGTTACCTCACTACTGTCTCTCATGTGATGCTGGCCCTATTACATGTGACATGACATAGAGTGCACAGTACATGCAGTCACTGTACAACAGTTCCCATTGGTAAGTACTGGTAATACAGTGAAAATAGTATTCAATCATCACTGGTGTCATCAGCATTAGTGCCTATGCATTTTGGCCTGACAGACAGCCAGCTCTAGTACTTCAGCTAAATGTCAGTTGTATCCATGGGATTTCATTGTTCAGCCCAGCGATTGCACTTGATAATCTGTATATCCATCTCTGTTACCATCTCATAAATTGTTGGTCTGTTACAGATTGAGAACATTTTTCAATGATGCACCACAAGAAGTTGTTCTCAGTGTGTCCTGTGGATTCACTGAGGACACCTCCCCTTTCTTGTTGTCATGCCTACGTATTGTAGGGCACACTTGCAGATCAAAATGTATATTATGTTGCTGCTCTCACAGTTCATGTGTTTTTCCAATATCCAGGGCATCCGGGGGCCAATGTCAAGTTCTTTTGTTGCTCTTGTTAAAGGGCAAATGTTGCAGTGCCCACACATAAAATGGCCCACTACCGGTGGTAGGTGCCACATGGCTCGAATGCTGGGGTTAGTGTTGATTTTTTGTTTAGGTCTCGTGTGTACCAGCAGATTTCATAGTGATTTCCCTTTCTTGAAGGCAAACATGGGTTTCCTAAAGTCTAAAGATCCTGACAAAAGTATTCTCCAGTTTTTGGAGATTATATTTTTCATCTGGTTGGAGTGTGTGCCAAAAGTAGTTATGCAGACCATTCAGTCATTTTCTGTTTTTTCTAAAGTTTCAAACAATGATTCTCTTGAATTGTTCCTTGCTCGCTTTCTGGCTTTCTTAATCAGGTATTGTGGGTATGATTTTGCCTCAAGTTGCTCCGTTAGACGTTCAGCGTGCTCATCATAGGCATCCTTATCATGGCCTATGCGTAGCTGAAGAAACTGGCCAACCGGAAGGTTGTCTTTCAAAGACTTCGGTTGGAAACTATCATATCTCAGTAATTTGTTTACGTCAGTTGGTTTGTGGTAAACTTCAGTCTTCAAAAGATTATCTTGAGACCAGATTCTTAGATCTAGAAACTTAATTGATTCCCTGTTGGTTGTGATGGTGGATCCCAGGAATTTGTCTCTGCTGTTTAGCCAGTCCAGGAAACCTAAGGCTTCAGCCTCATTGCCTCGCCATATAACCAGTACCTCATCAATAAAACGTTTCCAAATTCTGAATTTCTCAGGATTGGTGTTCTTGTAAATATGTTTTAGTTCACAATCGTGGACGTAGAGACAGGCTATACTTGGGGCAAATGTGCTGCCCATGGATGTCCCGTGTGTTTGGAGAAAATAGTCTTAATCAAATTTGAAATAATTCTGGGTGAGTCCCACAATCCAGCACAACAAATGTAGGTGTGATGGCTTCCTGAGGGATACTTGTATAATGAGCCTCGAGGATAAGTGTCACAAACAGATCAACGGTTGGTTCAAAAGTGAGGTCCTGTATTTTTGTAGGAATGTCTCGTGTGTTTTTAACATAGGATGGCATCTGGCTCACTAGAGGTCTCAAAAAATGATCAGTAAACGTAGACAGAGGTTCCAATAAGCAGCTGATACCCAGCACAGTAGTTCTTCTTGGTGAGGGCATGGTTCCCTTATGAATTTTTGGAAGAATATAAAAGTATGGTACTTTCGGATTTTGCTTAACAAGGAAATCTGCTTCATGGGCGGTTACCCAACCCTTGTCTTTTGCTTCATTTACCATAAATTTTATATCTTCAGAAATAACTTTAGTTGGGTCTCTTTCCAGTTTTTTGTAGTTCCTTTGGTCTTGTAGGAGTCTAAGGCAATCAGTGCGGTACATTTCCTTTGGGGGAATCACTGTGGCACCGCCTTTATCAGCCAGTTTTATTATAATTGACTCCATCTCATCAATTTCTTTTATCGCTTGATGTTTAAGATTACTCAGGATGTTGAAGGTGTGGCTATTATGATCTTTCAGGTTGTCAATTCCTTGTAAAACTGCCGTTTCAAAAGCTAGAACCTCCGGAGGCATGACACTTGCAGGAGAATTGCAGTTTGATCTGTTTCTTAGCCCTATATTCTTCTCCTGTTAACTCGTTGAAAGGGCTTGTTCTTTGAAAAAGGGGGATCCGGTGAAAAAAATCTGCTACTTCTTGTCTCATTTGGAATATTTCTGGCCAAGGGGTTGGTACAAATCCCAAACCCTTGCTTAGTACTTTTATCTGGAGATCCAAGAAGGTTTGTTGACTTAAATTCACCACTCCTGTGTAGTCCTGCTGGTTCCTGGTTGAGGCTCTTGGTCCAGGTCTTGTGGAGGTTGTGTTTGCCACTGAACCTTTTGTCCCCTCCTTCGTCCCCTTCCTCGGTTGTGGCTTCTCCCTAAAAAGGAGTTTGTAGTTCTTGCCAGGGGAAGCCAAATTGTGGTGGCTGAAAAGGTGGCTGGGCATAAGGATTTCAGATGTATGCTTGACATGGAAATTATGGGGGCTGCATGTAAGTGCCCCTCCCTCTCCACGGACGGTCTCCCCGTTTCCATATATGGTTCTTATTCCAGCTCTTGTTGGAATAGTCACTGGATGATCTTCCGGATCCTGAGCTTTCAGAGTCAGAAATGTCCAAATTCTCTGTTGACTGTGGTTGGAAATCAGGTTTTGAATATGGGAAAGTTCCATCAAACGAAAATCTTTGCAGGTCCTTCTGGAATTTATTTATTTGGGCTTGTGTTAAGTATTCCTTATATTCTGCTAGGATTTTGTTGTTCTCGTCAAAAATTCTTTTTAAAAGTGGTTACTGTGAGGTGTGGTTTTAAAACCCCTTCCATCATTTTTATTTGCACCAAAAGTGCATCTGAAACTCTCTCGGCTGTCTGAATGATCAAAACTAGCCAGTCCCTCGTGCATTTCCATTTGATGAGGGACCAGCTTTTTCTAAACTCAGCATCATTCAGGAAAATCCTGGGGGCATTTGCAACGATCAGACCGTTTGGGGCAATGTTACCTCTTAAATATTCAGTCATGATCGCCCCATGTAACAGAGTCCTTAATTGGGAGTGCTTCAGCTCCGTCAGGGATTCCCAGACGCTTGAGGTTGTATTCGCTTGGTTTAAGGTGTTATCGGAAATGAGAGGTGGTGCTGATAAAATGGAGGGATCAACTCCTTGTCAAAGGCTAAACCCTCTGCCACTTCTAATCTTACGATAATGGCCGTATTTTGTTATATCCCAGTTCATGAGGGTAAAATTGTTCCTCTTTTGTCGTCAGATAGGGCTCTTGAGGCAATAGGGGCCCTACAACACTTACTTCACACGGGGAGAGCGAAAGACGACCCACCTAGTTTAATTATCCCAAATTTATATCTACACACAGATAGAGACTGAGATTAACACTTTCATCCATGGTGTCCGACACAAAATAGGTCCAGACAGAACATATGAGTATAGCCCCAATTATCGAGGGCGATTAAAAACATATAAAACGTATTAATGTGTTACTTTTGTATTTACACAGATATGCCTGTTTAACCTTCAGAGACAGTTCACTAGGCTCAGCCCGCACCAAAAATCAGGGTGTGAGAATGCCTGGAACAAAGGTATATGGCATATATAGACAGGAGGGACCACATCTCCCAACATCCTTAGAGCCACATACAAGAGGACGTCACACCGACGCTCTCCTTCCGTGGACTCAGCCCCTTCATAAACAACTGCTCTCTAACACAGGGTAGTCGGAAGTGGTCTCACCAGCTCGGCTAGGTGATTCTGTGGGACCAGGTCCTTGGAGTAGTAAGTATTTGAAAAGGAAGGGGGAGCCTCACTCCATGTGTGTATATAATTCTGGGGGTTCATGAGAGGTCTTGCTTTTTTACGATATCTGTAACTTCAGCAATCAGGGGCTGTGGTCGGCCCATGACGAATGCCATGCGATACTAATTACCCAACCATATTGAAACAGGAATCTTTGAAGGGAGCTTTAACCCACAAAGAGCATATGTTCCTCACAGAACGTAATTTCAAAACTCTGGACTTTAGTAGTCACGTAAATGGGGAACCGTTTTAACAATCAAAAAGAAAGAGAAATCATTGGCGGGAGTTTTGACTAATTAAGAACGTGTCAGCCTAACTGTCCCTCACAGAAGAGTTAGCATACTAGTAACGTCCCTTTTTCTGTCAGAAGTTGGAACCCCTGGGTGGGAGCTTTTATTTTATAAAACCGCAACGCTTGTACAATATCAACCGCCCAAGAGCTCACAGCCCGTGTGGCAAAAGACAATTATGAAGTCCTTTTAAAAAACTAAGATGCGATGTGTTACTAAGCATTAGATACACTTGGGGGGAGCTTTAACCACAGGTGCCTTAGCCGTAGTGCACAATGATTTTGATTACGTTATGAAAGTAAAGCACATCTTATATAAAATGGCATTGGCCATCTTTTATGAAACATACACCAGAATGAATTTGTAGGGACAACGGTACCTACCTATATAGAGTACTTTCCGATTAGCTCTACCATCAAAGCACTTCTATTACCTTCTGCCTAAGAGGGGATACAATTGGCCCTAAAGAATATATAAAAAATAAAAAAAGTTATGACCACTATTATGATAGTTACTTCAGAAATAAGAGGTCTAACTGTCCAAGAATTGCGCCACAGCCAGTACAATAAAATACAGATGAATGTACTTTGTTTTTTCCTAGAGCGTGTGACATTAGGATGGTCCCTGCTGCTAGACACGCATGATCCCTGAAATAGGACAAGAGAGGGTAAGAGAGAGGATAATAAAAAGTCACAAACGATTTTTGATGTTTCTCGTGCATGCTTTTATTAAGGTTGGTGAATATCACGCATGTGTTCAAAGTATACCCCACAAATAGTTTTTGGTACAGAGTAAGGTGGAAAGTCAATACATTGAACACAAGGGATGGTTGATAAGAAAACAGGGTGATGCCATTTTCCACTAGATAAAAAAAAACGCAAGATGGCGG
This sequence comes from Calotriton arnoldi, assembly GCA_963921515.1. Lineage (NCBI taxonomy): Eukaryota > Metazoa > Chordata > Amphibia > Caudata > Salamandridae > Calotriton > Calotriton arnoldi. The sequence goes on along the minus strand of CAWUFW010000535.1, from coordinate 619,702 downwards.
CGGATTCTGAGTCATAGTATTTATATACACAAGGCCATACAAGAGGATTATGTTGGAAACTATCCTACTGTATGTTATATATTTTTATATGAAAAAATCCATTTCTACACATCTACAGGTACCCCTGAAATACAGAAGGACCCTAACGTGTCAGGTGAGAGTCTTATGCCTCATTAAAATTGTATGGAATGTATGCTGACATAAGCAGGGATATATATACTTAGCCCTGAGGAAGGTCCCAGACCCAATTGAGTTCCTTGTGAGGGCCGAAACATGTCGGCAACAAATCAGGGGTGATTGAGAGATTAACACTCAATCACAACTCTGTATTAATCTTTTAATTAACCCACGGTACCCTACTAATAAAAGTAGTTTGGAAAGGGTATACCTTGAGGTTATTTTAAACACTTCTTTACTCTTCTTCATCTGGATCCCTGATTTGTCCAGATAGATACTTTATATAAGAACTCCCATTCATGGTTGTTTCTGCTCTGATGGCACTACCCTATCATGGTCTGGATAGATGCTGATAAAGAAGCATGCCACTATTTAACTGTTCCCTTGTCTCTTTACTTTTGCTTTCTGTCCAATACACCTAGTTTCTACAACCATACCGCCAGACACCACACCAACAGGCACAGACATCACCACACCCACAACCATACCCCCAGACACCACACCAGCATGCACAGACACATTCACACCAACAACCATATGCCCAGACACCACAACAACAGGCACAGACCCTCTCCATAACACCCAGCACATCTACAGCATACACAGGCAGAAAATATAAATGCTCACAGTCACCTACACAACAGACACCCACACAGCACACAGTTCAGACAGCACACAGAGCTCACACTTCCACTCCCTCTACCTCCCGAAATCAACTCCATCCCAAACATCCTATCCATTTTTCCCATGAAGATGTGTTGTTTGTCCTTGCCCTTAGCCCTGTGAGACCCGAGCCCACCCCTACCAAATTCCCAAAAACCTCTTCCCGGTTTTTAAGACATTGGTCCTGCGATTACTTTTTTAACTATTTGATGTTATTTTATAGTTAATGATGTGGGACTACCATTGTGTTTTTTCATCCCTGATTGCTGATCCAGTTGAAGTGGTTAGTATGATGTGACTTTGGACCACATGCTGAGGTTACACAGGACAAGGAGAAATGTTGGATGGATGTCTATATGGGTTGAAATCCAAATGGGGCAGACATTGCATTGGGTGACATGACATATGGTAAGTATTTCAGCTTGGCCTGGCCATTGTCCACATCATTTAGGTTGCACTTCTTGCTATGATGTAGGTTGGATATGTGTTTGATGTATTCAAGTTAGATATTTGTTTATCCACACATGGAGGGTGTTAAATTGTCATACCTTTGCAGAGTTTTGTATGGATATGAGTCAATTTTCCTGTGTGTACCTTACACCTACTTTATCTAGATGTGTGACTAATGCTATTAGTACTGTTTGCTTTCATGACTTGCACTTACACATTACCTACACATGCATGGCACTTGGTTATGCTATTGGTTGTCCCTGATATACTTCAATTCACAGGCCCTGTGCACATTGAGCTTTTCAGGCATGTGCAAAATGTTTTGTGCCCCAGCCTTTCAAGGGTCCCTCTGATAGAGGCATACCTATTCTGCAGAGAGTATTTCCATTGTGCCCCTAGAATGCATCTCACACTGATTCTTTTTTAATCCCATTTACTGACATTGCCTTTTCATGTGGGTGATGGGTGAGAGTTGAATACAGAGTTGTAGCAGAGAAGGTGTGCTTTTTTTTAATGACACATCCATACAGATGTATCTTTGACATCAAAACAGGGCCTGGAATGTGAGTGTGTCACAGAGATTAATAGGTGTGATACTGATGAGGAGGTGCTGTTGTGTAACACAATTTAATGCACACGGGTGAAGCGTGTTCGGGCCGGTGGTCGATCTTTCCACTACACGGCCGCTAAGCTATGGAATTCTCTGCCCCCTCAGATCCGCTGCCTAAATCACTTGTTGGCTTTCAGGAAAGCTATTAAAACCTTCCTCTTTCCACTAGCTTAGGCCGCCTACTCTCTTCTCCTGTTGCCTACCAGTCTCTCCTTTACCCTGCTACTCTCTGTGGCTTGCAGCGCCGGGACGCCTCTTCGCAGGGGCAGCTGCGCGCTTTATAAATCTGGCTAACATAACATAACATAACATCACTATCACTGATTATGAGTTGTAAACCCATGTCCATTTGTGTACAATGTGCATGTGCAGTACCAGTGATTTGGGCACAGAGGGCATCATACAGATGTATTTGGGTTATACATTTAAAACAATCCCAAACAGGGTCCCATTATATATGTTCGACCAAGCCACCCCAACACCATTGTCTGGTCCACGGCGGGACATCATTTTGCTGAGGAGTCTATGGAAACAGGTAGTAGTATGACTTACTGTTGGTTGCGCTCGCGACGGTGTGGGTTTTAGACGTGATTAAGCAGGTACAGCAGCGGCAGGACGTGTACGATCGGCTCCATGGTGAAACACAACATGTAGAGGTGAGTTTCGGCCTTTTATCCCTCCCTTTCCGCCTGCTCAGATGTGGTGGTTGGACCACCACGTTCACCCCGTCTTTAAGCCAACTCGTAATTGGGCCGGCGGTTACACTGGTGGTCCGAGCCTCCGACAGACTCATTGGCCTATTCCGACACCGCCCCGGTTGGATTTGTCTGGTGGTTGTGGTGGGACTGCGGCGGTCTTTCGTCTATGTAACCGCATGGCTCATAATACAGTGGTTGGACAGCAAGCGGCACGGTGGTAGATCGAATATCGACACCATGGCGTTTTTGGGACCGCCAAACTCATAATCAGGCCCTTAGTGTAGAATATGCGACAAACAGCCAGTTTGTCTTTGAAATATAAAAACGAATTCCACTAGGCTATATCCCTGTTACAGAGGTTGCTAACCACTACAACTTACTTATAGAAAGTTCATTTTGCCAACAAAACAAACACAAACTAAGTCCGCTAATGGACTACTTTGAGGACACTTGAGTTGGCAGACTGCACCGCTCAGGACAGAGACGCAAGCCCAAATTCCAAATACCATGGTGGAATGTCTAGGACAGCATCATGGCTCAAGAAGCCAAAACCAACAACGTAGTCGATAGCCCAATGCCTTCCAAGCCACACTAGGGAGAACCCAACCTACTTCCTACAAATTCATAAAAGCCCTACAAAAAGAACAACGGTACCAACAACTAAGAATAGAGCAATCAGTAACCCAAATTATACCTAAAATAAGTAAACAAACCAGTAGAATGTACGACATGCTACAATGTAAAGTTAGAATCTTTATTATCAACAAAGGAGAACACTACTTAGAATCAATAGCAAAATCCCTATTATAAAACTCCTAACTACCCACACACTAACAAACCTTAACGAAGGTACATACCACCATAACTTAATGATTTTAACTAAATATAAAAACAATTTATTTTTATACATCTGTCAAAAAAATCATGTAAATAACATAGAAAGGAATACTGATAAATAAAAATATGTTTAATAATACATTTAAAAATAGCACGTCAACAGCCACAAAGCACATTAGAAATAAACACAAAATGGAACCAAGTAAATTTAAGACATAGAAATATAAAATAACATACTGCAATTACAGGAAATACACATACATAATAAAATATAACATTTCCCACACATAGATACCTAAATTAAACTCATAGATCTGTAGCTGTAGATCTTCATCCATGTAAATACAGCGAAATAATCCAAACTCATAAGGGACCATAAAAACCCAAAATATGGAAAACAAATAATCAAAGAATCTGGATATTGCAAAGGAAATGAAAAATAATAATTGCTTTACTGGAAACAAAACGAATTTCCTGAAAAAGAAACCCACAAAAACCTAAGTGCTACGGGATGACTTCCAAGCCATAAAGCTGCAAAAGACAGACTCTACCAACCCACACAAAACACTATTTTCAAATACAACAGAAACATTACATTACGACTATAATAAACCCAAATATAACATGACAATATCTAAAATAACACAAGACAATTACCAAACTCTAAGTTGGCCTAACGCACAAGATACTAAATAAGAGAACGCAAACTACGATTAAATATCCCTCAAAATTAAAACCAACATTATAACTACCATTAACTAATTCTACACACATTCCCCCAACTGCCAAAACCCTATAGAAAAACTTTCAAAAGGTTTTACCTTATCCAATGATCAGCAGCGGGTAATCACAACTTTCTGGCAGGAAATCTGCTAAAACATTACAGGAATAGACAACAAAAGCACACTTAGAGGTTAAAACAAAAAAAGCTGCTACATGACAACAAAAAAAGGCTATCTCCCTTTGGAAAACAATGGGACTTTAACCAAAAAATGTCTATAAATGTTTATATGAAAATATAAATAATTATGGAAAGTACAAAATAAATAGTACTATACAACCATTAAATAAAATAATATAGTACTATTGATGATGTACTTAAAAAAAAGGAAATATATATGGTTAGAAAATTTGTTCCATATTTGCAAAAATGTTGAAAAATACCAACATGTGAAACAATGTTAAAAGATTATATAGTATGTTTTGTATTTCCAAAAATATAAGAAATGTTGTAAAACAAAAATAGTAATAAAAACTTGTTATCATGTTTTAAAAAATATACATATACTTTAACTATAAACATATATATTAAATAATATAAAATATAAAGAAAAATATAAAATATTATGAGCTGTCATTTACTCTCCTTTTAAAAAGTCAATACTAATGATGTATGTGTATAATGCAATACCTAAAGTTTTACAATTAATACTCACACTGTATATTAACAGAAAAAACATGTTATACACTTAAGCAGTTGAATTTACTACTCCCACATTTATTGAAACCATATTGGGGGTTATGTTGTACACTAAAGGGATCACAATTACTATTCCCACTCATATCTAAGCCATTTAAAGGAAGTTGTAGAACACTAAAGTGGTCACATTTACTATTCCCACTCCAATCTAAGCCATTTAGAGAAACGTTTTGAACACTAAAGAAGTTACATTTACTAGTTTCACTCCAATTTAAGCCATTTAGGGGAAGGTTTTCGAAATTAAAGGGGTCATATGTACTATTCCTACTCCAATGTAAGCCATTTAGGAGAAGCTGTTGGACACTAAAGTGGTGACATTTACTATTCCCACTTCAATCTAAGCTATTTAGGAGAGGTTTTGGACACTTAAGAGGCAACATTTACTATTCCAACTCCAATCTAAGCCATTTAGGGAAAAGTTTCAGCCACTAAAGAATTTACAATTTACTAGCACCACTCCAATCTAAACTTCATAGGGGAAGGTTTAGGACACTAAAGTGGTTACATTACCTATTCCCAGTCGAATCTAAATTAATTTTTTGAAAGTGTTTACCACTAAAGATAAGACAATATATATTTAGCATTCTAAAAACTATGGGGCTCATAAGGATGGCATAACGATCGCCACCGCCGGGCCGGCGGTGGCGATCGTTATGCCATCCTCATGTGAAATACCCCCGCCATATTATGATGGCGGTGGGTATCGCGGTGGATGCAGAGTCCATCCGCCGCTTTTCCGCCGGTCGGCAATCGTTACGATTGCCGGCCGGGCGGAGCTGGGCCACTGATATGGTGGTGGTGCCTAGCAGGCACCGCCAGCCATATCAGGATGTGAGTGGTTGAAAGGCCTTTCCATGGCGGTGATGCCGCCATGGAAAGGCTGGCGGGGATTGGCTTTGGGGGCCCGTTGCGGGACCCTGGGGGGGTGAGGGGTGCACTTGGGAGGTACCCATGGTACCCCCTGCAGTTCCCTGCACCAAGTGGCAGGCACCTCGTGGTGCCTGCCACGTGGTGCAGGGAAATGCTGTGCATGCCCTTTTACCATTGCGGACGGTGCTGCAGGCAATTAAAACTCTATAAAAAAAAACATAAAACATACAATTATATTAAGTTATGTAATAACAAAAAATATATTATTTATTAAATGTTTATTATATATAATCAGTTTCAATCAAACAAATTTAATAACATGCATTAAAAAAAGAAAATTATACAAAACCATGAATTAAAAAAATATCTTTAAATATATTATTGAGAAAAGTAGAATAGTAGTAATTTTATACATTAAACAAAAAAACGTTGTACAATTATTTTAGCTTTTTTACAATACAGATGCTACATTAAACATATAAATTATCAGTATTTTTAATCAAATTTATAAAACGTTATAAATAAACCTTAATAAACAATGAAACATCTATAATTATAAATTAATAAAATCTAAAAATGTGCAATTTCTCTACACCTAATATATATATTTCTAAGTAATATTTTATTTCATAATTACATTTTTAACCAAAATAAATAATCAAATGTAAAACATTTAAATAATATAAATTACTACATAACATAAATAAATACAAATTAATATTGAACCCTAAATAAAAAAGCTAAATCATAATTTAATAAAAATGTATCACTAAAAATACTAAAATTGTAAACAATATTAATTAAAATCAAACTCTAAAGTTTTGTCAACATAATTCTTTTAACTTTTTGTAAAATATTTTTAAATAATTATACATTTAATTTCTCAACACAATTTAGTAATTAAGTAAACATAAAGATAAATACATCAATATTACAAAACAAAAAACAAATTTTTATTTAAAAATAAAATCTTTCATAAACTTTCAATAAATATGTTCTCATAAAATATATAATATTACATTTAAAATTACAAGTTAAATTTAACAAATATCATATTATCACTCATATAGCAAATTTTACAAAAAAATATAATACAAACTTATTTTTAAAATGCCCCCCTCGTTTCCCCTATAAATCCAACATTCTGCTCTTATAATATAATAAAACGAATACAAATGAAAAATTACTCTAATTAATACTTAAAAATGTTATTATACTGTTTGCAAATTACGTTAGATAAATTAGAAATGAAAAATTAACACAAAAATTAACATACAACACTAATTAAACTTCAAAAAAGAATAACCATCAAAACGATACTATATACAACGATAATTTTTAAAATGATATTTTTTACAACAATATTAACAACAACACTTAAAACAATATTCATACCTTTGATATTTCTGTCCACAATATTTTTGACACAGTATTGTTTTTTGTCCAAAACACCAGACACCTAGGGGCCGATTCCGATTCGGGCCGGAAATCTCTCCGACCGAGCCATACCCGGAGAGATTTCCGACCGAATCGGACCCGTGCAGCCCGACCGAACGAGTACGATGCGTCCGTATGCTATCGTACTCGAGTCGGTTGGACTCCCATTGAAGTCAATGGGAGCCGTTCGTACACCGCGTACGCGGGCTCCCATTGCCTCAATGGGTGCGAGGCGAACAAGGGCGCCCCCTACAGCGGGTACGCAGCGAAGCGACTCGCGCCGTATACGCACAGGTAGGGGGACCCATGGGTCCCCCTGTGTGCGACTCGCGCGACTACGCGTACAGGGGGTCCGACACGGACCTCCGAGTACGGCTCTGACTGCTCTTTCGAGCCGGACGGCGCGTCGGTCGGATCTGCTCGCGGCGCGCATCGTACTTATCCGGCCGGGAACGTCTCCATTGCGCGGTGCGAGTCGTGTCCGAGCGGAGTCGGTCGGTGCGGTTAGACCCGGGAACGAGTCGGTCGGAGCGGTTGGGACGCCCAAACGAGTCGGTCGGCGACTCGCATCGTACTCGCTCGTCCGGACTCGCGTACGAATCGGTCGGGAAATAGGGCTCCGAATCGGATCCGGTTATGCCGAATCCGATTCGGAGCCCTACCGGCCGAGATCGGAATCGGCCCCTGGGTATGCTGCACTGTAAACGATGCATAAGCATCAACTATAGAGAGACATATGTACAAGTCTTTTATCCCAGTAATGGCTGGTGGACAATAATTTCCGAGTGACTAATAGGCCAACACTCCAAGCGAAATGAACAGGCAATTAATGCAGAGAGACAGAATGACAGATCCCTCTGAGAGACCGATGGAGAAACAGTTCTTGCAGTGTGTAGGTATTCACTAAAAAGTGGCTGATTGAAACTCAATATGTGGCACAGCAGCTGGTGCACAAGCAATCACACCAGAGTCACTGGTTGATCAGCATTCTCTATAGAATGGCAGATAAATAGTCCCTGCTGAGTGGTTGATGGACTAGCATTCAGTGCAGACTGAGTGATAGAAGCTCAATTAATGGCATAGTAACTAATGGGCAGGCATTTCATAGGCGCAGTAACAGATGGGCATATGCTATAACACTTTAATAAGCTATATGTTTGCTGGATGATTCTGCTAGGTCTGTTTGTTCATACATTCCTATTTGGCATTTTGTATGTATGCAATGCTCCTATAAGACTCATGCGAGTGAAATAATCATGCCCCCAATTGGGTACAGTAGTTTCGAGGAATACTGAATAATTCTAACGCACATTCAAGTGCATTTCTGTTGCAGAGTAATTGTTCTGATGTGAACTGCAGCAGATATTGAAGTATTTCATTATTTTAAGCACTTGAGCGAAGAACTCTCTCTGGTGTGCTCCGGCAATATCGAGGAAGGAATCTTGATGTCACAAAATATCATGGGCACAATATCGAAGGATAAAATATAGAAAGGTAAGCATAGATGTTCTATATGTAACTTAACATATCTTCGAGGTTCATAGATGTGAAGTTAAGAATTGTAAATTTCAATATATATCCCTCGATATTCTGTCCACGATATTAGTGTACCTCGATATTCCTAGCCACGTTATTCTGTAGTACAATCTTCTCTCTAAAACCTTTGGAGTTTTAACCAATACATTTGGAAGACTAAGCTTGCAAATGGGCAATTTAACCAAATTTTTCTGAAATGTCTTCGAATGGTAAATGTGTTGGATCCACCATCCAAAAAACTCTGTTTGCTGTTCTGTATTGTATTTACTGCACTTTCCATAACCATTGCAAGGCCTGAAGTGTTTTTTGTGCTGTCTTGTGTAGCGTGCTCACTTGCACCCTCTGTAAGGTGGGTAAAATCACACCACTGATACAAAAGTTATGCATGTGGGTTAGATTTTGAAGCTTTTAGTACTTAGGTGATTGACAGATGTGGTTAAAGCAAATTCTTTTAAAAACACATCTGCATTCCTTGTACTGTTCAATACCAGAGACATTCTCCTGTGCCATGACACCTGAGACGTTTCTGAGGCAGTATCACATAAAATGAGAATTGGCAGCGGTATCAAATAAAGTGAGCACTACAAGTGGTCATTTAACACAGAGTCCTGCCACACTGGTTTGTGTTTTACATAGTTGCAGAGATGGGGAAGTGCTTTTGTAAGACTTTAGGCAGTGGTAAATGGTTGCTAGTCACAGGAACTTTAAAGGCACGTGCTGGAGAGGAAGTTGCCTTCATTGACATATCTAAATTTAACAACAGAACTTAACACAATAACAGATGCAAGGCAACATTTACAGCACAATTTAAACATACAGCACATTGCAACAAAACAACCAAAGTACAGCACCACAACATAATGCCACACAACAAACATGAGGGTGTGGTCACACTGGCAACTAAGATGGCTGCCTAGCACAGAGCTCCATGACCCAGCCCACACTTTTCCCAGAACAGCAGGGGTCCCTACAGTAGAAGGCCAGCCGGTGACAGGTGATGCAGGAGACTGCGGCTGTCACCTGGTGCATCTGCGACTGTCTCACATGCAGGACTTGCCCGAAGCAGGACTGCGGGCCTAGGCCTGGTGGTGATGCCGCAGAAGGTCTCGGAGGCTCGTCGGTGACAGGGTTCGCTGGTGAGCCTGAGCTCACTGCAGCAGGTCCCCTGCCGAGTAGGGGGACTGAAGATCGAGCTGTTGCACCTGCATGGCCATCATTACCGCGAGGCGGCACCCTGCCCCCATGGTGCTGCATTCAAAACGTGGTCGGGCGGACGTGCAGGGGAGACTTAGGAGCCTCGCCCGCCCAGAGCCTCAGAGGATGCGGAGAGACCAGAGAGTAGCCCGAATGGCAGAGTTGATGAAGCAATCCCCATAGCAGCGAGGTTCTCTTCTGATCCATTGTCTGCTGACCTTGGGCCCCTTCCCACCTCTATTCTACTGGTGTTCACTGCTGCGGCAGACGCCTGGAACAGAAGAGCACTGGCATGCAGAGAGGTACTGGCTTACATGCTGTCAGATATTCTTAGTAGCTACCTTTGCCACAGTCGCCTAACATAGGGAAAAGTGACCACCAGCAGAGTAAGCTGACTTTTGACTCCCGCAAAGCTGCCCAGGAAGAGGACATGCAGCCAGCAGCAGAGGTGAGGTCATGCAGCTGGCGGCGGAGGCCGGTGCGTCCCAGATCACATATGGCGCAATGCATCCGGGGACGGATCGCATATTGTTGGAGCTTAAAGCCGGGCTACACAATATTGAGACTAAAATTGACTCCATGGCCACTAGACCGGATAGAATCAAAGAATGTCTCGATAAGCATAACACCAGGCAGGGTGGCACAGAGAGGCATCTATCGGACTTAGAGGAAGGCACTGCTACATTTGCTGGTAAAGTGGCCCAAATGGAAAGACACTTGGCTGTGGCACGGGCAAAAATGAAGATATAACATAACATAACATGTGTATTTGTGAAGCGCATGTTCACCCAAGGGTATCTTGGTGCTGAATAACAGATGTTTTTTGGGAAGCCAGATTGCTGCACAGTAACATGTGCATAACTGGCATAGCCAAATCCACCAACATGGGGTGACCAGAAACCTTTGTCGAAGCCTTGCTGTCAGATCTCTTTGAGAGTTCTAGTTTTTCAGAGGCTTTTCTAGTTGAAAAAGCACACAGATCCCTGGGAGCGCACCCGCACCCCGGCGTCCCACAGCACACAATAATAACTTGCCTGATGAATTTTCGGGACTGGTACACAGCCTTACACCTGGCCCGAGAACGAGGGCCTCTTCAACACCAGGGATCTACACTCTCCATTTTTTCTCATCACACTCAGGCGGTCCAGGACACCAGGAAGATGTTTGTGGATGTCAAGAAACTGCCCCGTGAGAAAGGTACCCGCTAATGCATATTATACCCTGCACATTTGAAAACTGACATCAACAAAACATCGTCAGTGTTCACCAGTCCTGCTGAGGCCTGTTCATTTTGTAAAAGACACTTTCAGTTGATGGCATCCCGTCCAGGACGGTCGCCTCATCCCCACGAGACGAGGCAGAGTGAGTAGTTTCCACGCCAATGCAGGCATGAGGTTAACAGACTGCGGATACCTTTTGGGGGCTCCCGCCTGTGGTCACCGCTGCCCCCTCCACCTGATTTCATCCACTGTTGCGTGGACTTCCTTTATTGGCCCCTGCTGTTATGCATATGCATGTTGTCATTGATAGTTTAAGTGTTTGGTGATGGGTCAGGTGCATTTCCATTGGTCGTGGGGTTTATTACCAAGGTTCCTTAGTTAGGTATCTGAGGGGGAAGGTACCACTGAAATTCGGGGCCCTCAAAGTGGGTGCAGGGAGTATGAGGAGGTCAAAGTTTATGATTTTGATAGCATCATGGCACACAGGGTTATGCACATGCGGTCTGCAATATACCATATGGAATATGTCACCCCGTTATATATATGGCACCTAACGCTGCTAAGACACTGAATTTTAGAACATGGAATGTGCGGGCATCAGCAAGGGCAAACAAATCCTTACTTACCTAGACCGTCATAAAGCGGACATAGCCTGCTTATGAGAAACCCATTTCCCACCATTTGGGCCCATGACCTATGCTGCTGAAGGAAGTGACCCGAATCGGGTCACCCGGGTCACTCGCGACCTCCTCTTTGCCTTCCAAGAAATGAAGAGTCAGTGATGCAGTGGAGAATACAAACCAAGTTATTTTATAGTAAATGCGCTGCAGCGGAGTCCAGTCAGACTAGCCTCCTTAGATGCTACCGAGGTGACTGACTTTACCCAGCATAAACATAACAGTTATACATTTCTACAACTGGGCCGTGACACGCCCACTCTGTAACTTTCCACAGGGAGACAGCTTGAACAAAAGGGCACACAAAGATGAGCTAAGAGTCTGAGACCGGGCACACACTATCTCTCTGGCAAGGTCATTCAGTCTATGCTTGCAGCTGGAATAGTGGGAGCAACCTCTATCAAAAGGGAAAGGTATGCGTTAACAAGCGACTTTCTCATACTTCAGTGAGGCCTACCCTTGGAGATACAAATGCATCCCAGCAGCTTTCTGCTGAGGCAAGCAACGTGAGACAGAAGCTTAGTTTCAATCATAGAGCAAAATAGCGGCTGCATGGCAGAAAATGGCGGCACAGATGCTAACTTTAACTCACACAGTATTTGCAGGGATTGGTTACACACATATGCAGTAGTGATTAATACAAAGTAGCTACATGAATGCTAACATAATACAGTGTAAGGCATAAGTGATGGAGCAATAACGCATTCAATTCTAACAGACCCTCCTTTTAGCATTCATTAGCTAATTTTTTATTCTTGCTATCAGGTAAGGGTCTTCACAATTCTAAAGATAGGAAAAAACTGTTCAGCCACAGGCTACTGTTGCTAACCTATGGACTATCTGTCAGATCTAAATACTCTATGAGGCTAAACACGCGTGGTGTCAGCATTTATACACAGCAGGCACAACAGGCTGGGAGACAGTGCATACAGGGACATATTCTTTGTGTCAGCAACCCTTTTGGCTCAGGGCAGAAACATACTTTCACGTTGTAGCTGATAGAATGTATGGTACATAGACGAGGCAACAAGTATTGGGGAAAAAAGAAAAGAGAGGCAATATCTGTCAGACCATTCCCTCATAGGCATAACATGGGTGTGTGATCCATGAATAAAGTAAACATTATGAAGTAACATCCAAGGCAGACTTGTTGTCAAGCAATCTATAAGTGAAGTCAAATATGCTCTTACCCACCTTAGTCTCCCTCGCCCCCTGGATACAAAACGAACTGCCATATTAACCACCATTACAGACATCTGCCCAATGTACACATCCATTTGCAGTTCGGAAATCAATAAATGTCATATCTGGAACAGGAGAACAGAATTGAAGGTACCCCAATCTGAACCCTTGTATTATCAGTGTATGTCTTCCTGTGCTCCCCTGTGTGAGGAGCCAAAGTAACAAACATGTTCACAGAAGAAACGGGTGCTGTACCAACCAGGGAGTGCACAAAATACTTCTCATTCAGGAAGTAGGATGTCCCTAACACAATTATTAGCGCAATAACAACTATGGATGCAACTTTTACTCTCTATGGACCAACCCCGCTCTGGTCGCAGAGGCGCAAAGGGCTATTCTTCCTCATCAATTGGGCGACCAAAGGAATACATCACTGTGAATAGGGGGAAGAATATGATGCAATGGGGCCAACAGCAAAGAGCCAAGAGAATGGGCAACAGTCTCAGCGTCCGTTTAGAGCCTCGCCGGTAGGCTCCTATTGTCCTCCCACGGTGGTGCTATTGAGCACTTCTCGATGGAGCTGTGCCATCACCGCCCTTTTCTTTTTCAAAAGAATCCCACGGCGGTCAGGATAGGGCGCTCTCCCTTCTTCCAGGAAGGTACCCCCCCAACGTATCCTGTTCAAAGTTTGGACAATGCACCAATCTCCCTTTCCCTAAACTACCGTTGGTACCACAGACAAAGTACTCCCTATTCTTTATCCCTCCAGTCCATCCCTACTAATCTGACTGTCCCATTGGTGCACTGTTCCTCCGTCTGGAACACAAATTGTACCTAGCCGCTCCAGGCACAGAGTTGTCAAGGAAAAAGGGGTCAGGCTCAAAGGGACCAAGGCTCGAAAACAGACGAGCCCTCAGGCTGGGAATCAACGGACTGGGGCTGAAGCACAGGTGGACCAACAGGCTGGGGCCCCTGGATAGCTCCTCTTTCTTTTGTTTTTCGGTGGTACTGCCTCGTCCAGCACTTCTTTGCTCTGCAGCTTTACGTCGAATTGCCCATAACAAGCAGCCAGGCTGGGCATCGCGTCCGGGCCCCTCTGATGTGACTGCAGGGCGTCCGGGACCTATTAGTGGATAGAATGCAAACTTTCAGTTAACTGGCAAGTATAAGTAGTGGAGTAAGCCTCAATCCGTTTACTAAACTCTTAAAGAACAATCAAGACATCCTTTGAATTATTATCCGCCTATGCCTATATTATTCATCTGAAGAACCTCTAAAGGAAAAATGTGTGGTGCAAAATTACCGGGGGCATACGGGTACCCTTTCCAGAATTGTGCGTCAGGCGCACCATACAGTACACGGGCTGGGCAATGTCTCATCATAACCACAGGAAATACATATGCATCTGGCAACATTCTTTTTTCTTCCCTGGTGTTAGAAGGTGGTTCTGACACTCTGGGCCGCCCAGATTTTTTCGCTTTTTGAGCACCTATTTGTTGAGCTTTTACTGTGGGAGAGCCTCATAAGTTGGGACTCACCCACAGTGAACTCATGATGAAAGAGACTGCATGTGGATTTTACTGGTGTCCCCCTAGCTTGACTAGGCCACTGCGCAGCAGCTGGAGTAAGGGGCACCAGGCTGGTTACATGCAGCCACCTGTGTACATGCGTGTGCACACGTGTAGGGGCTGCGCAGGGGAGATTCCTGGCGTGCGCAGTCCAGGAGCAGCTACAAAGTGAATGGTGTGGCAGGACTTATGCAGAAGTGGGTGGTGACATGGAATAGGCCTTAAACACTGGGAAGGAACATGCCAGGGAAATTCAGTGTGTTTTACTGTGTTTTTCACTTCATTATTCCCCTATGGGGATGTGGAGCCCATGTGCTAGATTAACTTTCCTAAGGCCTACAGATTCCAGACACGCACTAAAGTCCACTGTAGCGGATGTGAAAAGGAGTATTCTGCAGAGTCCAAAGTCATATTTGTACTGCTTTTGGGTCATCCAGAAATGTCACATTTCTCTGAGTCAGTCATAACCAGGGCCAGGCTGAGGGCTGACCTCAGCTGGATAGATTGATAACCTTTCTTCCACAAGCTAAGGCCTCCCCTCCACGAAGAGAAGATGGGTGGGGCTACAGGCTCATCCATCAGCAGCCATCACTGGGTGCCAGGCACCAGGCTGCACCAAGGGGTAAGGCAGCGAGGAAGGAAGGGCTCGTGTTTCAGAGACCATGTGGCCAGAGACCCTGGACGACGCCATTTTGAACAAACCCAGAGGCTGGACAAGGAGGAGGGAGCAGGGGCAGGGAAGTGATGTGTCGCTGTTTGATAGGACAAACAGAGACTTCCTGCCAGCCCCCTACTCAACTTTTTAAAAGTACTGGAAGAGGAAGAGAGCTCTCTCTGGGGTGTGGTCTGCTGAGGCGGAAGGTGCTGGAGCCTGGTCATGGGCAGTTGGAAGGAGGAACCCCCTGACTGTCCCCCAGGCCCCTACCAGCGCCAGAAGAAGAGCCCAGGACCGGTGCGCAGAAGCAGGGGCCTCTGCGCAGGGAGAAGAGAGGCCCAGGAGGAGAGCCAGGCGAAAGGCTGGCGCAGGGAGCCAGTGAAGACCGCTCCCTGCTGAATCCCCCCTCTCCGAGACCCAGAGGGCGAGGGACAGTGCTCCCAGTGGCTGGGGCGTGCCACCAGGAGCAAGAGGACGCGAAAATAGAGGAAATCGGACTCCAGGGGGCCGAGATATGCCCCCCAGAAGGTAGGCGACCTTTGACCCCGCCTGGGACCAACGACGAAGCGTGTGGGGCTCCGCCGCCGGTCACAATCATGCCCCCGGGGTGGGTCAGGCCCCGGGGACTGCCTCCGGAAGAAGCAAAGTCGGGGGCGCCATCGCGCACCCCGTGAAATTGCCCCAGATGGGGGCCAGGAGCCCACCCTGGCCCCCGGTGATGAAAAGGAGGGGGGCGGGGGAGCGCCGTCGCACCCCCGTGAAAATGTGGCCTGGGACCCCATCCCCGGGCCCCGCAGAAGTCAAGTCGGGGGAGCGCCGTCGCGCCCCCCGTGAAAATGAGGCCCAGGGGCCCGGGACCCCATCCCCGGGCCCCGAAGTAAAGCCGGGGGACGCCGTTGCGCCCCCGTGAAGAGGAGGAAGGCGGGGGAGCCAGGAGCCCACCCTGGCCCCCGCCGAACAAACCCAAGACGGGGAGCGCTGGCGCGCTCCCCGCGAAGAGGGAGGAGGGGCCCGGGACCCCATCTCCGGGCCCCGACGCTGGAGGGAGGCGGGGGAGTGCCGTCGCACTCCCCCGAAGACTTGCCGGTCCTGCGGCAGCCGCCGCATCTGCCCGCCGGAGTGGGCAGACCCAAAGAGCAGCGCTGGCTCCCACGACCGCACCCGAAGGTGCGGGCCGGGCGGGAGCCAGCCGGAGCAGCCGGGGGTGGGCTCCCCGGGCTGCCCCCACCACCCGAGGGGAGCGAGAGCTGCACGGGGCCCGGGTGGGACCGGGCCCTCACCAGTGGAAGGAGCGGCCGGGGGTGGGCTCCCCGAGCCGAAAAGAGTGCACCTGGGGGTCCGGGTGGGACCGGGCAACCCCACGAAGAAAGGATGCGGCGGAGGCCGCCATCGCGATCGCGGCTCTCCCTGGCACAGCGGGAGAGCCGCTCATCCCAAATTCATAAAAGGAGCACGAAGCGCCCCATAATGCCTTGCCAGGCATTTGGAGATCTGTCCTTTTGGTGCTTGGGGTGGCCCCAGGAGAACGGGGTCACCGCCAAAATTGTGCAAGGGTGCTGGGGGAGCTGCTGGAGAAGCGCAGTCTCCCCCCCAGCACGAAGAACAGTCCCACCCTAAGTCTCATGGGGGCTTAGAAAGGATAACCCCTCAAGGGCTCAGCGCGCATTCAACTCCTTCTAGGCTGGAACTTTTGTTCTACAGCTGAGGGTGTCGTGAGAAGTGCTTCATGAAGTGAAGGGCTGAGTTGGGGATGTCTGGAGAAGGGCATCCCCTGGAGGTGAAGAGGTGTAATTGCACCAGAACTGCATTTACTAACGGTTATTCCTTTTTAGAGGGACTGAAGGTCACATATGTAATGTGAAGTACCTGTGTAAGGTGATGTCATAAGCAAAGTGGGTTATGTTGCCAGACATTCCTGCTAGGGTGTCTGGCTGTATAGGCGTAATCCTGTGATTTCATCTGTGCTGCCTTTAGGGGCTGTAATTGCAATGCATTCTAATGTCCAACAAAGGTGATGAGTACTGTCATTCCACAGTAATGCTTACACTTGTATTCTTGCTGCTGCGCTTAGGTGAGGAACAACCCAGACTGTTAGCCCCGAATATGTAGGGGTGCATACTGTATGGACAATATAAGATGCTCAGTCAGGGTTATGTGTCCCTAGGGCAGGTGAACCTATTTTTAATGCGCGTGGAGGTAATGGGGTGGGTCGCCACTGGGATGGTGCCAGTGCGCAGGGCCCTCGCTCCAGGTTACGTTCAACTAACCGCATTGGGGGCAAGATGATGTGCATACCTGGGAGTGGTGGTACTAGACCCCACCCCCCCTGCGGGAGGGGTGGAGATGTTACGCAATGTCACAAAGTAATTCCAACAGCTTATGTATATTTGTAAATTGGTGCATAGTATTGAGTAGTGTGTGTGTTTAATAAATGTACTCTTACTTTTATAAAGCAAAGTACAGACTGGACAATCAATTATTGAGTGTTATTTTTGCGCACCTGCAAATGGCGATTACTGGCCCACACCACCTCCCTTGAGTAAAGCCTCAGACTGCTCTGCAACGCTACCCTCTGAGAGTCAGGCGCTACAATTGGGTGTTTGGTTCCCAGTGAAGGACAAATGTAGTCATGTTGTTTGTGCAGGCCACACAAATACTGCCTCGTTTTCCATCACCTGGCCTATTAATTCACCATCCCTCGTCCCTTAAAATGTGCCGTACTTTTAACTTAAACATCGTTATTTCTGGTACCCACTCAGCAGGGCCTGCTACAAACATTCTTTTCATTTCATTTTAATAATTTTCCTTAGTTGTCTGATCTGCAAACACATTATCCCTTCCCACATCATCAGTTACTTTCCGGTGGGCACTACACTTACTTACAATTCACAACCCAGTTACTCGGGCTAACTGATAAGGGACTCGGGATGTCTCTGCGACTGTATGTAGTGTTGCGGTAACATGAACAATAGTTCTGGTGCCACCTGGGAATTTACACAAGAGCCATCGACATATAGTTCCCCTTGAGGATCAGATAAGGGAACATCAGTCCAGTCTACCCGTCCTTTCATCTCCCTTTTCCTTTTCCATTCCATCATTTGGCAGAAGGGAGGGGCAGTAACATGGCTTACTTCAAGGTGGCACATCGTTTAATCACGATATTTTTGTGAACAATGCTTATTTGTAGCCAGTTAGACGTGCACTGGTAAGGTGCTGCGTCTCTTTTTATTCAAGGGCATGTTCACAGCATAGTGTACCATAACTGTGAGATCAGTGACTAAAAACGAGTCCAATCAATTGCCTTATAGAGACGGCCACCGTCATGACCGCCCCTAGACAGCTCGGGAGGGCTCTTAGGGTAGAGTCAAAGACAGGAAGCGCACAACAAGCCGTCTCGTGTACTTACAACACAAAACGGCACGCAAGAATTTATGTACCAAGCACAGGAGCCGAAGAAAGCGCAGTTTGTTAGTTGCCCAAGTGTTAGTTGCCCAAAAGACTGCTTCAGGCATTCAGGATAAAAGCTCATGCACCTCATGCACTTCTTTAATGTGTTAGTTCGCCAAGGGGCTAATCTCCTAGCCCCCTTCGACAGTAGGTGACCTAAGTAGGTGACCTCCTGTCGACAATACTTACCTTTTGAAAAGCATTCTTCATGGCCATTCGAAGCTGAACGCAATAACTATTCAACTGCACTGTACCTACGTTTTTGCCCTGTGGCTGAAACAATGGGCAAATAACTACCCTTTTTTTTTTTTTTTTAAATATGCTCTGCCTTCCTGCATAGTCCTAAAAAACGCAGCAGAGCCTATGACTCCTACCAGCCAATGTGGATCCGGACAAAGACCTATTATATATATATTTCTTTTTAAATAAACAGTACTGCCAAAGAATGCATTTTAGATCAGTGACAGAAAAATATTGAGCAGCAGGAGGGATCATGTGCAGAAACATAGCAATGGCTAGAGCAGCAAGAAGCTGGAGAATCACATTTCCGTTAACTTCACACAAATCATCACAAAATTGTAAAAACAATCAAAATAGTGGCGTTATTTTAAATTTTAACAATCGTATCCACAATCACGCCGTTCTCAACCAAACCATACAAAACAAGGCACGCTGCCCCACCCATTGTATCCGACAGTAAGGGATATGAGGCAAAGTAGCATTGTCTATATCGTAGATCAAAACCGGCGATATCTGTAGCAATCCCACCTCTGCTTCGCCTGTTACCCATAAAGTAAATGGCACATCTGCAAAACTCAGTGGGGGGCAAACATTATTCACTACTGACATTAAGACCCATCATCATACATTCACCTGCCGGAGAGCAATAATAGTAGGATGCCAAACCCATCACATTCTCACCACAATTAGATATTAACACTAGCGGAGAATCCACGGTAAAAAGGACCAATAGTCAAAGCAAGAGGACGCAAAATGTGTGTTACAGCTAAGACATCCGAAAAACCCACCCAAACACTCATAATATGGTCCCTTTTGAAAAAAATATGTAACAGAAAGAGGCAATGCAGACCAAATACTCTCAAATGTCTACAACCAAGGTGCTATTGCAGAAGGCGCATTAGGAACTAATCTATGAGGAAACAATCAAATCCCCTTTCAATAGACAAATCCTGCCCACTATAATCTAGGAACACCTTCAAGTCAGGTTAAAATAAAACAGCGTCAGACACACTCTCATTTTCCTTTGGCGACAAGCCGTTAACTTACCCCAATACCTTTTTTTTTCCGGCGAAATAAGAGAACCCACATACATGACAATGCGGCCTAACAAACTAAGTATCCCTGTTAATATCATCATATTCCTAAGGACAAGCTGTTGCACAAAAGGCTAATTATTTTTACCACATTCCACATACCTACCACACGAACCCACTAAGTGTTGCAGGGGTACTAACAGTCATAATGGACACAGGTGGCAGAGACACAGAAAAAGCAAGATGTGCCGTAGCCAAAGCGGCCTGAGCGAGATAGCAGGAGTAGAAATAACAGAAATAGAAAGAACAGCTGAATATTTAAAGCAATAAAATCAGAGGGAAATTTTACAACTGTCATTTCTGAAAACAATGCTACAGCTCTCTCTTGTTGGGCCATTTTAAACTGTACATCCTCATCAGGAATCTGACATTTAACATCATCTGGTGTACAGTAATCTATGCTGTTTAATTCGCAAAACGAATCTTTTCCTGTCAGGCCTGAGTCACAAACAACAAATTGGTAACCTTTCTCAAATGAACCTATTGTTGCTGCAACCTTCTCTAAAACTGATTTTGTAGTTTCTCTTTTTAGAACTCCTACAACTTTGATATTCTTTCCTAAGTGGGGTAAATCTGGACCTTCCACCGTTGTCACAATGGACTTGGTAATGCCAGAGATGTTAGAGCCAAAAATCTCATCTTCAAATACCGCAACCTGTTGAAACGTGTTCTTATTTTTTTTTCTGAAAATAATTCACATTTTCCCTGGACAACTTGTTGAAATTAATTTTAGCATTTTCCATATTTTGAGGTAGCATCTGAACTTGAAAAACTCCTGTCATTGGTACCTGTTTCTGAATTGGCATTTGCATTTGCTGAGCTGACACATTTTGTACCTGCATTTCTCTCTGTTTTTGCGCATTTCCATTTACTACGTCTCTTATAATTTCATATTTCTTCTTCCAATGCTCAAATCTGTTACAAAGATGGCAAAAGGACACTTTTTCCAGCACTGTGTGAGCACCTTTTATTTCTGCTTGTGAAACAACACATTGTAACTCACTTTCATTCCTTGCAAACAACTTTTCTGAACAAACTCCCTCTGTACCATCATATATATATTTTTTTAAATCCATCTGCCTTCCCTCAGCTCATTTCCTTCTTTTCTCACTTCTCTGTCTGCTGCTCTGCGTCTCCCACAGAAACTGCCCGATGAGCCCCCTCCTTGGAAATTCCATTCTTATCTCAAGGCCGAACCGTGAGCCTTCCAAAGCAAACTGAATCACGGGCTGTGTATTTCAGCTTTTCTTCTACACTTAAAATGCTTTTCTATTCAGCATGAATATATACTACCTTGAATGTTCAAAACACTTTTTCCAAATTAAATGTGCATTCTATAGGGATGTCAAATCTAAATTAAACACACTCAAATCAATCATGAATTAATTACTTGAGCATTCCTTACACTACCCACCAGACTGAAAGAATCAGCATCTGAGCAGGGCTCATTCATTCATTTTTTTTTTCTCTGTATTTTTCATGCACTGAACTTCTGCGTGCCGCTTTTAAAATGCAGTTTAACTTTTGTCATTTGGCAATGCCTAAAACAAGAGGTGAAATCTGAGCGCCATCAGCGCACCCCTCTTTTTTTTTTGTTGTACATCATGCGCTATAACTTTCTTATTTAACATTATCCCCTTTTTGTACATTCCTTCCTTCTTTCTCAAACCATTCGTACTATGTAAAAACAGACATATATATATATTATTACTATATATATATATTTTTTTCCTGCTCAAAAGAGCCCATCAGCCATTTCAACTCGGCATTGTCCCTCATATATTTGTGCCACAGTGTACTAAACATAATAGGGCCAAGACCATTCTTCGCGCGCATCAATATTAACAGTGCCTCTCTTCTTCCAATCAAGCATCTGCAGAGCAACAAGAAACTCATTCCAGACATTTTCAAGAAGGAGCCAAATTCACTATTTTTGCCTGGCAAAGCAATTGCAAGTGCTTTTTTTTTAAGACGGTCCTCAGACCAAATCAAATGCAACTCAAAGTGGCGCCAAGCCCACAAAGAGCCCAAACAAATTCAAGCGCTTGTTCCAAAAACAGTCCTCAGACTGCACCAAAACCAAGAGTCAGTCCTCAGACTGCACCAAAACCAAGACAGTCCGGAGACTGTACCAAAACAAGACAGTCCGAAGACTGTACCAAAACAAGACAGTCCGAAGACTGTACCAAAACAAGACAGTCCGAAGACTGTACCAAAGCAAGACAGTCCGAAGACTGTACCAAAACGAGACAGTCCGAAGACTGTACCAAAACAAGACAGTCCAAAGACTGTACCAAAACAAGACAGTCCGAAGACTGTACCAAAACAAGAAGACAGGCTCTAGCCCCAGGCCTTTTCAAGAACAGACCAAATTCAGCAGGTGGCCTGGCAGAGTGTCCGTAAACACTCTGTATCTCAAGGGTCTGCAGACCCACCAAGCTCAAACAGACGAGGAATCCTCAGACCATATTCAAAATTATTCAAGATGGCACCATACCTACCAAAAAGGCTAAACAAACTCACTTGGTGCACACAGGTCGAGCCAAGTTATTCTCCGCCACCGACTCTTCGGACCAAATGGTCGAATCCAAGGGTTTCGCCTTTTCAGGACCCCAGCTGGGATGACCGCTTAGCGAGGCGCTGCCCGATCAGACAGGCGGGGCAGCTGCGAGAACTAAGCTTGGTCGTGTGGGGATCCCCGATCCGCGCATCCGACCGGACGCAACACCGACCTCCACACCCGGTTGTGGGCGAGAATGGGTCACCTGGTGGAGTCCCTGTTCGGGCGCCAACTGAAGGAAGTGACCCGAATCGGGTCACCTGGGTCACTCGCGACCTCCTCTTTGCCTTCCAAGAAATGAAGAGTCGGTGACGCAGTGGAGAATACAAACCAAGTTATTTTATTGCAAATGCACTGCAGCTGAGTCCAGTCAGACTAGCCTCCTTAGATGCTACCGAGGGGACTGACTTTACCCAGCATAAAGGTAACAGTTATACATTTCTACAACTGGGCAGTGACACGCCCACTCTGTAACTTTCCACAGGGAGACAGCTTGAACAAAGGGGCACACAAAGATGAGCTAAGAGTCTGAGACCGGGCACACACTATCTCTCTGGCAAGGTCATTCAGTCTATGCTTGCAGCTGGAATAGTGGGAGCAACCTCTACCAAAAGGGAAAGGTATGCGTTAACAAGCGACTTTCTCATACTTCAGTGAGGCCTAACCTTGGAGATACAAATGCATCCCAGCAGCTTTCTGCTGAGGCAAGCAACATGAGACAGAAGCTTAGTTTCAATCATAGGGCAAAATGGCGGCTGCATGGCAGAAAATGGCGGCACAGATGCTAACTTTAACTCACACAATATTTGCAGGGATTGGTTACACACATATGCAGTAGTGATTAATACAAAGTAGCTACATGAATGCTAACATAATACAGTGTAAAGCATAAGTGATGGAGCAATAACACATTCAATTCTAACACTGCAAGATGGAACAATCACAGATAGTTCTCATCCAATACCTCATATGCCAGGGGGTCTGTATATTTATTTATAAGAGGGTAAACTTCAAGCTCACACACCAACATATGGACCTGTAGGGGCAATATATCGTTCTGCATGGACTCCAGCATTGCTATAGTCAACACTTATGCACCCAACATAGATACACAGTTTTTTTGGCGGGGGGACTGCAGATGAGCTTTACCCAAACACAGACAAACACCATCCTGGGGGGAGGGGACCTAAATATGGTATTGGACACACAGCAGGACTGCTCTGGCCCCAGAAGTGATAAGAAACATGCAGACTCACAGGAATACACTTTTTACTCTGCTCCTCATGGGACGCGATCCCGACTAGATTATAGGCTGATCTTGAGAGTCTCATCTTCCTGGGTTACTGAAATAACATATTTATTGCGCACACTATCTGATCATTCACCAGTTACGCTTGTCCTCACCCTCCACACTTCCAGATTGTTCCGACCCCACTGGCATTTCCAAGGCGATGCACTTCATGACAGTGTGTTCTGCTCTGAGATACCCAAGGTAATTCTGGAATATTTTCACCTTAATGAGGGCTCGGTGTTGACCCAGGCAGTTTTGTGGGAAGCCTTCAAGGCCTATATTCATGGCATTGTCATAGTCAAACAAGCTAGGGTACTGAAGGACATATGTACGCAGCTGATGAACGTAGTGTGCGATAATAAATGCCTCGATGACACAGCTGCCCATGCACCACAAGCCTCCTTTCTCTTGGACCGACATTGTCTAATTCTGTCCTATCAAGATCTGGCAGACAGGGAGATAAAGTGCCTGGCAAGTACACACAGGCCAGATAGTATGGCGAGGGTGAAAGGCCGGGGAGGACACTGGCTTTGCTTCTGAGTGGAGATAGGCATCCCAATCATGTTACTCAACTGCGAGCGCCAGATGGCACGATATTAGTCTCTAACGAATAGATTACTCTTGAGTTTGCCAGGCACCATAGTCACCTATACAACTCACTTTTGACAGTGCCTAAACTTCTATCTGCACCTACCTGGATGACATAGGTCCTGATTATAAGTTTGGCGGTCCAGGGGACTCCCAAACCCACGGTGGCAGTGCGGCAACCGCCACACCAGCGGTCCGACTGCCGTATTATGACTTTGGTGGTCAGACCGCCATAGGACTGCTGCTACCACCAGGGATCCACAATCCCTAGCAGGTTTGCACCGGTCTGAGGACACAATATGCTGGCGGTGCAGCTGCTGCACTGCCAAGAATATTATGAGTTTCCTCACTGCCCTCCTTTTCATGGCAGTGAGCTCACCAAGAAAAGGGTGGTGGTGAGGAAACTAAGGGGGCCCTACAGGGCCCCCTGGTGCCTCGGTGCACAGGGGTGCATGCAGAGGGGCACATGGTGTGCCCCCGTCTTGCTGCCCCTCCAGTCAGTTCCTGCACAGCATGGACTTTACAGTCCATGCCATGCAGGAACGCGCTGTGGTGGTCCCACGGCGCTGCCTTTCTAAGGCTCTCCTATGAGCCTTTGAAAGACAGCGGCGTGGGCCAGCCGCCACAGGACCGCCACCCGGATTACAACTTGTAATCCAGCAGGTGGTCGGTGGTGGACTTTGGCTGTGTGGGAGCAGGGCGGTGCCATGCCACCCCACCCCCACACCGCCAAACTCATAATCAGGCCCATAGTCATTTTCTGGTTGGTCTTGCAGCGTCTAGCCTGCACAATTACTAAGGAGGAGATCCTAGCTGCCATTGAGATGCTGCCGGGCCATAAGGCACCTGGGAGTGATTGTTTATCTAACAAGTTTTATAAAACCTACAAACATGTGATGGCCCCGTGCCTTCACGAGGTGTGTCAGAAGGCCATGGAGAGAGGGATCCTGCAGCTCTCCCTGCGAGAAGCCAGGCAAGAACACCGAAATGCGTTCTTCATACAGGCGCTTGTCATTGCTGAATGTTGATAATAAAATACTGGCCACAGTGTTGGCGTCTAGACTTTCTGTGCTGATGGAACAGCTGATCTCCCCAGTTCAGCCTGGCTTCGTCCCCCACAGATCGACGGTTGTCAATCTCTGCACAGTCTTTGCCGTTCTGAATCAGTTAAATCCTGAGTTAACCGCAGCGGTGGTACTCCTAGATG
Source organism: Calotriton arnoldi (assembly GCA_963921515.1). Classification (NCBI taxonomy): domain Eukaryota; kingdom Metazoa; phylum Chordata; class Amphibia; order Caudata; family Salamandridae; genus Calotriton; species Calotriton arnoldi. Next base: position 594,021 of record CAWUFW010000535.1, on the reverse strand, counting down.
CCGAAAAGGTATTCAATTCATTGGAGTAGCCATTTCTTATGGAAATACTCCATGAAATTGTTGTGCTCCAGGGGTTTGGTAAGCTAGTCCAGATGCTGTATACACAGCCTGTAGCAAGGTTGCAGGTTAATGGCCTTACGTCCAATCCCTTCCCTACATATAGAAGGCACTCGACAAGGGTGTTCGCTGTCCCTCCTACTATGCATCCTAGCATTGGACCCATTGACGAGGCTCCAAGTGGAAAATCACTGCCACAGAAGGCTTGTCTTCCCCTCCGGCCCCCTCCTGCTGTCCATGTATGAGGACCATATTGCTCTTTGTGAGAGACCTGGAAGACAATATTGCTCCCATAGTCTGCAATATCATTAAATTCAGTGTTTTCTCTGTGTTGTCACTTAACTGGTTAAAATCCAAGCTATTCTCCCTCATGGGAAACACTCCCCAGGTGGACGAAGATTTTCCCATTCGCTGGAAGCCGAATACAGTGAGCTACCTGGGAATTGAGCTCCAAAGAGACAGGAAAATGGTTGTTCGCCTTAACTACAGACCAACCATGGACCGACTTATGTCGCAGATAGATTTCTGTACACGGCTGCCGCTATCCCTTGCGGGCCGGATCACCATTGTGAAAAATGGTAATACTTCCCCGTTTTCTCTACCTCTTCATAAACATCGCGATCCCACTGACAATCAACTTCTTCTGCACTCACTGGTGCTCTCTTCTAAAATTATTTTTGAGCTGGTAGACAGCCCAGTGTCAGCTGGGAGAATGCTTACGCTGTCCTACGAGAGGGGGGAGGTTGGACGTCCCCTACTTTTAACTGTATTATTTGGTTGTGCATGTACAGTATTCCCGATATTGGTATCATCCAGACACCAGAATACCAAACCTCAAGCCTGAGAGTGCCCAAAGGGATGGCATACCCCTCCAGGCACTTCTGCCTCAGGGTACGCCTACCACCTATAGGGAAATCAAGACAGTGGCCATGACTTGTTGGGCCTGGGGGAAATTGGCCCGGCGGCTGAACAGTTCGCCCTTGTACTCCCTGGCAATACCACTATTACAGAACCCACTCCTTCCCTTAACTGCGTGAAGCTGGTGTGTAACACCTTGCAGCATTGGTGAAGGCATGACTTTGGAGCCCTGTATGATCAGGGGCTGTTTATATCCTTAGAACACATGAGATTAGCCCATAAAATGACTCCATTCGACTTCCCCCATTAACCACTTTCATCCACTCTACGGATGCCACCAGCTGGGTCTAAAAGACTCTGTTTACTATGCCGGACACTTCAACTGCAACACATAGACCGTGCGAGGAGGGTTTAGGAACAGGATATAGGAGACACCATCACACCGGCCCACTGGTGCTTCTGTTGCATGCACCACCCTGAATCACCGTCATAAATTGCTGCACTTTAAATTTTTACACCGTGCTTACTCCACACCTGTTAAAAGACAGACAGACACCTGTTAAAAAGAGCAGGATAGATAATGCTAGACCTCACAAGCCCTAGATGTGGACAAATGTTCTGGAGGGAGGTGACAGATACCCTGCCAGACATGTTGAGCCATAGGGTGGACTTACGACCCCTTGTAGTACTCCTCAACTATGTCAAGGACAATGCACTGGGAGTACACCGTCTGGCTGCTATCGCATTATTGTTAGCTTATAGGAGAATTGCCATATATTGAGAACCCCAGTTCACCGCACACGCAGTACTGGTTAGCTGATCTGGCCTCCTGCAGAACTCAATGTGAAATATATGCAAAATTACAACCACCAACATCTCGTCCCAGAGACATATGGGGCCCCTTTGCACCTACTTGGCAGAACACCCAGCAGATCCTTCAAATGAGGATTCGGACTCCCCGCCGTTGTTGGACAGGTCGGACGCACCCGGACCATCAGTTGCATGAGCCGGGTGGCTGTCTGGAGATGGGCCCAGATGATTTGGTACCCCCAGCCCATCTGTCAGTATGTTGGACACTGTCACCGCATGCCCATGCACTCTGTCTGTAGACATATTCACTTACCATTCTGTGTATGGGAGTGAAACACTTTGCCCAGTTGGAAACATATTCTTTATTGTGATGCCAGGCATAAATACCCCTAACATGTATAGCAACTATGATAATGCTGCATAAGATCTGTGATGTAAAATAGGCCTGTGTTCTTTTGTTTGTAATGTGCTTAGTGCAAATTGGGTAAAAATGGAAAATCTCAATTAAAAAAAAAAAGATGAACAAACATTAGTGTGACACATTAACACCTTAAAAATTCTACTTTCTTATACTGTGTTAAAAGGTGTTTGCAATATGCACTGCCATAACTTACCACCAGGGACACTCAAAAATGTTTTGTGACCCCGCCCTGGAAGTGCTAATTTAAGACTCGGCCTCTGACACACTTTTAGAGAGACTGTCATCATAAACCTTAGGCAATGAGAAATGGTTTATTGATTGTCACTGGAACCATAAAGGAATGTGATGCTTTTGACTGAAAATGTAGCTGCAATTGTTGATATATATCTCAAATATAAACAACACAATAATATAACACGAAACAAACAAAAAACAAGGAACAAAAGCAACAGGACACAACAAAACAATCAAAAATATAATACAGCAACCACACTACGACATAATACCGCAATTCAAGAATGCAGCACAAACACACAGCAGAGCAAAAAACAACGTAAAATAGCCCCTCCCCAAACAAAGAGCAAGACAGCAAATGTACACAATTATTCCTGGCACACATTACCACCTCAAGAGATCTGCTTGGATAAGGTGGTAAACGTTGTTTGCATCAAGCACTGCCTCACTCACCGGGAAGGCCATGTAATAACTCCAGTTTAAAATGCCTTGTGATCAGGCCCCCCGCCACAGTGCCTGAGGCAGCAGTACACTCAGCTGCGTAGGTAGGTTCTGTTTTCATATTCACGTCTGTTTCCTGAACAACAGCCCCGTATGCACAATTCTATCTCTCGCTGCTGTGTGTCTAATCACGGTGCTGTCATGCAGAAAGAGAGGTTGAAAGCTGTGGTGACAGTCATTACTTTCGACGGAGGACTGCATTGCAATCATACCTCCAGGACCTGGATTCAACGCGAAGAAATCAAAGCTGCCTGTACAAAAATAGCAGACCTCGCTCTCGAGCTCGCTCACCTGCTTTATATCCCAGGCCTTGCATTTCACCTATATCTGGCTTGCGCGTGTTCTCTGACAATGAGCGCAGTGCACGAACCAGAACCGCGCTCAATATGTTTTAATGGGGTGTGATTTTCAAAAGAAGGAAATTGCTGCAAAGTGCATTGGTCTCGCGCTCGATCTTTTCCCTTCTCTGGCTTTAGAAAGCACCCTCGATGGTAAAACCTACACAGGGACACTTCCCTTTGAGCGTATGTCATTTCCATCCGGAACAAAGTAAATGTATACAGGCAAAGGTAGGCTGGCACGTCTCGGGAAGTCTTTCTTCTTTCCTGTGCCAAATCCCTTGGCACCGGAAACAGAGATGGGCTGTTTACTCTTCCAAATGACGTTGAATTGAAAACCCTTTGCCATCTTCCAGTGTAGAATTATATGTAAGGTAATGCAGACAATATATTGTGATACCACGTATTATTTATTTTGTGAAAACTATACACTCACACACACATACATATACACATATTTATGTGTGTGTGTTTAAGAATGTGTTAAAGGACAGGCATGCTCACCGTGCTATTGTCAAAGAAAATTGTATTTTGAAATTATTTAGTCTAAAGCCCATGGCTTTCCCCTTTCTGGATTTGGTATACTCCTTATTGCCTATGTACAACTCAGTCTGTGTGCCAACCAGCACTGCAAATATGTACGAAATGTAAGATGATATGTGTGGCAAAACCCCATCGCACATTTTAATAACACAAAGTATGTTCAACAAGAAATGCGCCCATTTAAATTGTAAATGCAAAGGTTCTGTGCTCAGCTTTATACACATTTGTATTTTAGAGGGACAATGAGCTTTATAATACATTTACACAACCTAGATGAACTTGACTCCCATTACTGCCCACAGGTAAATCTCAAAACAGCTATATCTTTGTGTCAATGTTGGATTCGTCTTCCTCAGAGCTTGCTCGTTGATTATAAGGGCCCACCTCCAGGCACCACCAAGTCTGAATGCCATTGATAACGCCGGATTGCACTGTACAAATTACTAGGAACCCTTGGTCGACTGAATATTTATTACCTGCTGAGAAGTGTAAAGGGGAGAAACAATACATTCGTTCCAAAACTGTCATGAAGCAATTTAAGAAAATCTCGGAAAAGATCACTGACTCCGAATTCCAAGTTTAGGGGTTTATTACAAAACCAAAAATAACTGCACATACAGACACCTCAGAACGAGGTTGCAAAAATATAAAGGCACTAATACAAAGTCCATCCTACGAACCAATCTAATCCGATATAACATAAAGAGAATAAGCAATTCCAGGAATACTAAACAAGCAATAACTGCACCAACATCTATATTGGTCTCCATTAGTAGCTGTAAAGGAAATCCATCAATCTATCCCTACACTATCCTAAAGTGACATCCCTACTTAACATCACCCAAGCAAGATCCAGAAAAGGTGTCAGCTCATGAAGACTTCCTAAGAAGTACACTCACGTTGTAAGAGCCAGTCTAAGTCTTCATTCTAAAATTGATCCCTTCCTTTACCCTCTAACAGCTCTCCCCTTCTCTCTGCAATCTCCTTCTACCTTCTGCTTCTTCCTCCCTCGGGGCACTGTCCCTAATACAAAATGGACACTTAATAACCACGCCTCCTGAAACACCTCCTCTGGCCAGGCACCTCTCGTAGGTAACTTTCCACCAAAACTTGTACTCGTTCCAGCAACGGTTGGTGTGTCCTTGGGTCTCAGGCTTCTTCAGCACAACTTCCAATTATCGGCATTCCTGAAGACTTTGTAACCGGTTTCTTCCATACCTAACTCCTAAAACAAAAGCGTTATTCTAACTAACGAGGACGGTGTCCTTGCACCTGCAACAGAAGCATGAGAACAGAGCAACCTTGCACGCACGTGAATTTCGCTGACTGTCTCCAAATGAGAGCCTCACCAGGGGAAAATAAATTTCGGGCCTACATAAACCAGCTAACATAAGGAAACGAATAGGCCTTTCTTAGCACGAAAGAGTAAATACTCCATCTAGGCCTTTAACATCAACTTAAACACATTTAAAATGTTACATCTGTAGGCACTACATTTCATCACATTTAAACACAATTAATCACCTATGCGTGTGCAACTTCAACATGATGCACGTTTAAATCTACTGCATTACATTACATATAGCTACCTCATTATGCATTTGCAATGAACATCAAAAGTTACATAATTCCCTCTAAATGCCACTTTACGTTTCTTGAATGGCACAACTCATCTTAACATTTCATTTACCACTGATTATTACAACACGAGTTCTAGCTAAGGTTAACGCACACATAAGAATATATGCGGGTACGGACTATCCATGAATATAATGTACCCCTACAATTTTCAGAATATCACTGCGCTCTATCAGTTCCCCCTCTGATGACTAGTGTCATCAACAAAATCACAACTCCCTGGAGAAAGAACCGACCTAAACAGAGCTTGTAGCCAATCTTCCCTGTCGGAACCTTTCCAGATTCTTGATATTCTCATAATGACTGTCCTGCAGTCTAGACATCCTTACCTCTCTCTCCCTAAAGGATCTTTCAACTTGATTCGCCCAGTACCACTGATAAGCCCTCACAAAACCCCACAGGCAAATCACACAGACCACGATTATAATGATAGGTCTCAGAATGTAACCAAGAATACCTTTTCCCAGGCTTGCAAACCAACTCCCCACTCTACCAAACCCTTTTCCAACTTTCTCCCAAACACCCTCTTCAACAAGATCCTGGATCTCATGATGAATCTCAGTGATGTTACTTATATACTTCTTCAGATCTTTACTATTATCTGGTCTATAAGTACAGCACTCTTGCACCTTCAGCATTTTACAGACTCTGCCCTCTTTTGCCAATAAGACATCCAAAGCAAGACGGTTCTGCATCACCATTGTCCTTATCGACAACATCTCTCCATCCACGAGCAATAGTGATTTAGCTGTATTCGTCGACAACTTGTCCACAACAGTCGCCAGCTTTCTAATCTTCACATCATTCAAAACCACTCCCAAACCTGGTATTACAGCTCCAAAAATATCTCCAATCACTCCTCCTGCACTTACATCTCTCCTTACCCTAGAATGCATTCCTCCTTCCAGGAGTCCTAGCTCCTCTACATGGTAGATCTTGGGGAAAACAGCTGCCAGGTAACAAGTACCGTACCAATTGGCAGGTAATCTCAAATAAGCGTTTTTCCCACATACAAAGTATACTGTTGGCACCACTTGTACCGGACCCTGCAAAAAGTTATTCGCTGACTCTTCCATGGTGAAAACGTGATCACACGCACTCTGTCCCACATAAACCTTATCATAATAGGTCTGGACACGTTTCACACACAGCTTCCCTTTTTGCTCTAGATCTAATGCTATAGGGCCATAGCTCCCTTTCGCTCTGTGAGCCAACTCCTCTTTTGTCCAATCTAATGGACTTTCTCCAGTGTTACATGTTTGTGTTAGATGTCTATATCTATCCTCTACTTGATCTACAAACTTCTTTTCTATCTCTTTTAGTGAACACGTAAGGTTATGTCTATGTGCATAAGCGGTATCTAACGTCATAGTTGGTATGAAATACTACCCAATCCTATCCTCCTGCTTATAATAATCGTACTTATTCAGATGCTTATATGCTGGAACCTCTGAAAGCACCGCATCGTAATTGGAAAAGAAGTATTCATAATGACCTCTCCCATAAAACATGCTAAGCAACAAACTACATGAAATTCCATAAGTCAAAGGAAGATGATGATATCTAATGCCCTCATCCACTGATGCAGGCAATTGCATACACACATAACAGTTGCTCACATCCATCGTCTCGATATACTCATATAGCAGCTTGGCATACGCATTAAGCTTAAAATCACCTCTAGACAAATCTGCATGTAATCTACGACTATTTTGATCTAGCATAGCCTTTTCAGCTCCTATGATATCCTCCTTTTTGCTAGGAGTACTGGGTGTAGGTGTCCCTTTCACCGCTACGACTTCTACCTCATGTGGAACAATAACTGACACTACAATAACTATGACTATTAAAACTATCACTCCCACTATGGAAGCACCTATCATACACTTGGATCTATGGTTCGGATTTCCAGACTCCATCTTCTCTCGTTATAGCAGTTCAAATTAGAGGATACACAAAAGTCTCTTCTTTCCACCTCAATTTGCTGCTGAGAAGCTCAAACAAAGTTCATGGAAATCCTGGAAATTCGCTCAAAGTTCAGTTCTTCCGGATTTATTTACACAGTCCAAAAAGACTTCCCTAGCCCTCTTTCTTCTTCTACTGAAAACTCTAATTTTATTCTTCTTCCACTCGGGCCTAGGTTATCTTCTTTGAAACACCTATTTACAACGCACAGTTCATTTACAATCTACGATAAGTTCAGATCCGATTGCAGCTAAAACATGTTGCAAAATCTCAAGACGAACACCTACCAGTTCATGAGGTGATGCTTCAAATCCAAACGTTGGGAAAAATAATTTATGCAATATCAGAATTCGTACCTTGCTCAAAACTGGAGGTTTTGGGACCGTGATTGTCAGCACTCCTTCAACTTCGAGTCCTGGAACTATCAGTCCCACATCAATTTTCAGTAGAGGATTCCTGCTGATCACTCGCACGGACTTCAGCCTCCCGGAACTCACTACTCCCGGCATCAGTTACTACGTAAGTCCACTCCGGGGCAGCGTATCTCTGGCAAGGCACTCTTGTCCTTCTCGACCTTCTCAGGCCTCCTTGGGCTTGCTCTTCTTCACTCACGTCTGATTCAGATGTCTCAGACACAGGGGCAAGATCTCTTTCGGGGGCCAATCGTAGGTTCAGCCTTCTCTGTCTTTCAGGCCACGATTCTCTTGCTCGGTCAGCCCTTTTGCTCTCCTCTCGAACACTCTGCGCACCACCTCCTCCGGCTGAGACTGACTCTATATCACCCGCAACGTTACCTTCTTCCTCAGAGTCAATACCTGGGTTGTGTGTAGCGTAACCCTCCTCAGCCTACTCTGGTGAGCAACCAGCTTCATCATTAACCCTTACAGCTTGGCTTGTCCTCTCTCGTGGCCCTGCCGCCACAGCTGGATTTTCATTCTCGAGAGGAGCTGTTTCTTCCAAGGGTTCTGAAACTCGGCGGGTGTGGGAAGCATGTATCCAATTCGGCAACCCTCCGCACTTCACCGCTGTGTTCGTTACCAGTATCACCTGGTAGGGGCCTCGCCACTGAGCATCCAAACAGCTCTTCCTCACGTGCTTACGGACAAGCACCCAGTCCCCCGGGCACAGGTCGTGGCAGAGATCTCTTGAAGCCGGAACAGCAGCAGCTTCCACCTGCTGAGACATAGAACGGACCACATCAGCTAGTCCTTTGCAGTAATCAAGGATTAAGTCATCAGTGATGTTTATCAAGGCTGAGAATGGTATTGCTGGCAATCGCATCGCCCTCCCCATAAGGATCTCATGCGGGGAAAGACTGGTCCTCCTATCTGGGACACTGCGAACACTCATCAACACCAGAGGCAACGCATCAGGCCACTTCAGAGATGTAGACGAACACACTTTTCCCATCCGTGCTTTCAAAGTTCCATTAATCTGCTCTACTATCCCAGAAGCCTCTGGTCGATAGCTACAATGGAGTCTCTGATCAACATTTAAAGCAGCGCAAAGCAATTTCATGATCTCGCTGTGGAAGTGTGTTCCTCTATCCGATTCCAATGAAGTTGAAAAACCGAACCTTGGCATCAACTCTCTCAATAATAGCTTCGCTACTGCAAGGGTGTCACACCTTCGTGTTGGATAAGCTTCCACCCATCGTGAAAAGACACATACCACCACTAGAATGTACCTCAGTCCATTGCACCTAGGCATTTCGATAAAATCAAGCTGTATCCTATTGAAAGGTCCTCCCGACCTCCCAATGTGACTCAGTGCAACCACAGTTTTCTTTCCAGCATTCATTTGTTGACAGGTAACACACCTATGACACACTGCTTCAGCAAACGCACGGAACCGTGGATTGTACCACATTTGTCTGAACACTCGCACCATTGCATCTCTCCCTAGATGCACAGCACCATGAATTTGCCTTGCCATCGGGCTCAATAGGTCATCTGGTAACACTGCTCGACCATCACTTGAAATCCAAATGCCAACATCCCCCTTCTCACACCCTGATCTGATCCATACATCTCTTTCCTGATCTGAAGCTCCTTCCTGCAGGCTCTTTAGTTCCTCCCAAGTGTCTGCCATGGCTAACATCATGCTGAGCTCGGTTCTTTCTTGGCTCTCTCCAGTGTAATCTCCAGTAAATATACACCCTTGTTCAGCGCAAAAACGTGCAATTTTTTCCGCATACTTATTTCCGATAGAAACAAAATCCGTCCCCCTCCCATGTGCAGCGCACTTTACCACTGCTATTTCCCTGGGACATTGCAACGCTTCTAACAGTTGTCTCACATATTCTCCATTCCTGATGGGAGATCCAGATGATGTCAAGAAACCCCTCTGAGACCATAGATGTCCGAAGTCATGAACCACACCAAACCCATACTGGCTGTCGGTGTAGATGGTGATTAGGATCTGATCAGCTGCCAAACAGGCGCGAGTCAAAGCAATGATTTCGGCCACTTGTGCGGAGTATACTCCTTCTAGGCAAGCAGCTTCAACCACTCCAGTAATGGTACATACAGCAAACGCTGCTCTCAAATGACCCACATTGTCTCTTAAGCATGAACCATCGACAAAGAAAATTTCATCAGGGTCAGGCAGAGGTTCATCAACAATGTCAGGTCTCGGTTTGGTGCAAAGTTCAGTCACATCAAGACAGTCATGGTCTTCACAATCTTCATCATCTGTATTTGGCAATGGCATCAATGTAGCAGGATTTAAAACAGAACACCTTTTCAGAGTCACATTCTCCGCGGCAAGTATGACTTGCTCGTATCGTGTGAGTCTATTGTTTGTCAGGTGCTGTGTTTTAGTCCTTGTCATCAAGAGCTCAACAGAATGTGGAACATATACCATAAGCGGGTGACCCATAACAATGCTTTCACACCTCTCAATGCGGACACCTGTGGCAGCAACGGGTTTGAGACATCCGGGCAACGCAGAAGCTACTGGATCTAAAGTAGCTGAAAAGTAGGCAACTGGTCAACGGACACCTCCATGACTCTGAGTCAGGACTGACAATGCACAACCTTCTCGAACATAACAGAACACTGAAAAGGCCTTGTTGTAGTCAGGCATTCCCAGAGCCGGAACACGACATAAGCCCTCTCTCAACTCTAAGAACGCAATCAGACAGTCATTGTCCCATGGTACCGGATCACTCACGTCCTTATGCGTCAGCCTCTGCAGAGGCTTCGCCTTCAGCGAGAAGTTGGGAATCCATTGGCGACAGTAACCAGCCATTCCCATGAACATTCTGACTTCCTTCTGAGTGGTAGGCACAGTCATGTTCATGATCGCCTCAATTCGATCTGGTGACACCTTTCTCTTGCCTTTCTCAATTCGATGACCCAAGTACTGAACTTCACTCAACACAGTACTGCAACTTGTTTGGGGACACCTTGTGTCCATTCTCCCCTAAATGATTCAGTAAGGCAATCGTATCAATCCTACAGGCATCCTCCGTTTCTGATGCGATGAGGAGATCATCAATGTACTGCACGAGAACAGAATTCTGCGGTAGTACAAGACTCTCGAGATTCTTCTTCAAGATCTGATTAAAGATTGATGGACTCTCTGTATACCCTTGAGGGATATGACACCACGTTAACACACGATCTTCCAGATGGAAAGCAAATAAAACTTGGCTCTCCTCGTGCAAAGGTATCGAAAAGAATGCTTGGCACAAGTCAATCACCGTGAACCACTCGGCTTCACAGGGAATCTGGAATAGTATCACTGATGGATTCGGTACCACTGGACAACACGGAACCACAATCGCGTTGACCTTTCGCAGGTCTTGCACGATTCTGAATTACCCACTTGGTTTCTGCAATCCCATAATGGGTGAGTTGCATGGCCTGCCCGTTATCTCCTTCAGAATTCCCTGCTGAATCATGGAATCGATCACAGGTTTAATCCCTGTGATCGTCTCAGGCGACAGATTATACTGGGGTGTTCTCGGAAACTCAACATTTTGCTTGACCTGGATCTTAACTGGCTCAACCCCTCTGATCAGTCCAATCTCTTCCCCTGTAAAATCCCACACATCCAATGAAACAGAGTCTCTTAAGTCAAGTGGAAGCTCTTCTACTGTTAACATAGGGTACATCTCTATGCAGAAATGCTGATTTGCAACCTTGAAGGTGGCATCATCATCATTTGTCTGTAATTCCACTCCCTTGGGGGTGCAATAGATGGTACAATTCAGTTTGCACAAAAGATCACGTCCTAGCAAACAGACTGGACTTGAGTCGCACACCACAAACTGGTGTCGATCTTGGAAAGCTCCTATTCTCACAGGAATGGGCTCAGACAATGGGTTAGTCATCTTCTAATTCACCACTCCTACTACTTGGATTGATTGTCCCGAGAGGGGTAGGTTGGGAACTACTGCGGATCTCACAGTAGAACGGCTAGCACCAGTATCAACCAAAAAGGTGGTGGGATGACCGTCAACATCCGCCTCTACAAACGGTCCCCTCTGGTCTACCTCTAAGACTGCCCCAAGAGTGCAGTCTTCCTCCCCCCTCAGGCACCGTCATGTCAACGGGTCCGAGCTGTAATCATCACAATCCTCGAAAAGGGGCATCTGCTGGTACGTTCGATTTCCCTGTGGAATTCTCAGAGGTTACGGAACTTGCACCTGTGGGCACAATGTCACCCCTTGCATGGACCTGGGTCTCGTCACTGTTTTGATGACCTCAGATGCCTGCACCGTCTCTCCCTCTGGTTGCACTTGGTTCGCTGGATTCGATCTACACTCGCGCTTCCAATGCTCGATCTTGTGACAAAAGTGACATGCAGTTGTCTTTTTCAGTGTTGCCACATCCATCCCTGTCTTAGGGTCTATAGGTTTCCCCCTTCCCGGACCCTGCCCATTCTGGGTCCCTCCTTGATTGTTTCCCTGTCTTTTCCCTAGCGTCCCTCCACTTGACTGTGTCTGAACTAAGGGTGGGCGGAATTTGCGTAGTCGCGTTACGCAAAATTCAGCAAAACGGTAAAAAATCTCTGCGAGCACGCAGAATTCCACGAGCACGCGGAATTGCTTGTTCCACCCGTCCGTGATGCGTTTTTTCTGTTCGGGGATGCTGTTTGCGTGCTCGGGGGGAAATATCTTGCGAACTTGCCCATGCGGTCGCCAATTGGCGCGGCCATCTTGTTTCACTTGTCCCGCCCGCTCGCGATGCGTGTTTCCTGTTCGCGAATGCAGATGTCCGATGGTGCGTCCGAATGACGTGTTCGCGATTGCACACTCTCACGGGATCGCGCGAACGGATAGGAAAACTCGTCGGCGAACGCAGGGATCCCGGTAAGTCGCTACCATGCGCGCGAACATGCATTTTGAAAGCGCGAACAAGGAAAAAATTCCGCTTAGCCACCGATCGCTGAATTTTCGGCAATTCCGCGTTCTCTGCGAACGCGGTATTGCCAAAATTCCGCAAATTCCGCGAGTGGAATGGAATTTACCGCCCAGGCCTAGTCTGAACTTCCCTGTCAGCATTTTGCATTTGGACCAGCATCAGCTTATCCTTAAGCTTCCTGTGTTTCGAGTCCACTTCATCGCTGCAGTACCTGGCGTACCGCTGTATTTCGTCCACCGACTTGTTCTGCCAGCAGATCAGATGCTGCTGAATCATGAAGCTGATTTCTGGTCTCAGACCCAAGACGAACTTGGAAACAAATTGTCCCATGTCTTTGGGGTCTAACGTGTCTAGCCCACTGTACTGCTTAAAGGCTTGTAAGAGCCTCTCAGAATATTCGTGTATGGACTCTTTTGGTTCCTGAACGGTTCGATCTATCTTAACCCAATCAATGTCTTGTGGTGAGATTTTGGATTTCAGCCATGTAATCACTTGCTCAAACTTTTTCATAACAATTGGTGAAGGACCATTGGTAACAGAATCCATGTCTGGTTCGGAAGTTGGCCAATCAACTGCAACTTTACAAGCCGCCCACAAATCACTTGGTACTACAATGTCAAACAATGTGTTTAGGTCAACCCACAACACCTTCGAGATTTTAACGAATCAATCGACCTGCTTGTACCACTCGACAGGCTTCTCCCTCAGCCGAGTAAATTTGTTTGTAAACGCTGCCAAATCACCTCTACTCCAAGGCACATGCACATACCCTCCGTTTTGTACCTCTCGCAAAGGAAAATTTTCCACTCCTATCATCCCCCTCCTGGAAGCGGTGTCTCTCCTACACTCTTTTTGTTGCTCTTCTGTTTGGACCATCTTTCCTCCCATTTGTCAAGCATGCTTCATGCACGTATCCCTACAATCAATTCTCGAATGTGAGTTTTCAGCCCTAAAACTCTCTTCTCTTCCAGTTCCTGGTCACTGTACTGCAACCTGTGACTTCCCTGCAGCATCTTAGTTTTGGACAGATCCACCTCGTTTCTCTTTGCCAAGTCTGTCAGTTTCTCATGCGCTGATCTCGCCTTGCGAGTTACATCTTTTGCTACAAACAGCAACTCATCTGGTCCATAAAGCTCTACTCTTTCCAACGGCAGGTTCCCACTAATTATCTCATCTACCTCAGCTTTTAACCTTATCACATCCAACATCTTTGCTCTTATAGCAGTTTTAAGGGTCCCTCGACTTGATGCACCACTCGACTCTCCATTCTCACTGCCCTGATCCTCACATTGGTTCCCTTCTGCTATATTCCCTAGGACTGGTCGGCTTCCTGTATTCCCGAGATCCCAGTCTCCTGTCATCCTATCATTAGGGTTTCTCACTGGTGGTTCCCACATCCTTATGTCAGATCTTGAATCGGCCAAAGACCTTGGTCTCGCCGTTCTTACATCTCCCTGTCCTCTAGAGGAGTCTGCCGTGGCTGGCAAAGGAGTACTTGATTCCATAGGTTTCGGAAGGTGACCTATTCCACTCACTATGCCATTCCCTCCAGAGCTAGTCCCTTCTCCTGCTACTGATCGTGCTAGACTTCCATTTCCTGCCTGATCTGGGTCATATACTGACAGTATGGGGCCAATGGTAACCGGTACTGTAAGAGCATCCGGTAGCCTTGTAACAACTGTAACTCCATTAGCTTCGATGCTTGCTGGTGTGTGTGTTCCCATCCCTTCTGTTCCGGTTGATATTCTTCCGACTACTCTCGCACTAGGTTGAGTCTGCGATGCTCCAGTTCCCTCTGTTGATACTGCCCTTCCCTCTACGGAATTTGGATTATATGGAGGTGGTCTTTCTGATAGCAGTCTATATAGCAAGCTGTCATCTGTGTCACTATCGTCTTCCTCACCCCACTTCTTCGGGGCCTCTCCTACGTTTATCATCAACGGGAATAGCCTATCCCCTTCAACAGTTTACACCCTCCATCTCTTCTCCAATGCATCCCATCGCGCATCCTGAAACGCCCTGATTGACTTTTTCACCCTTTCCTGACTTCTGTCCCCTTTCCTATCATGTGCTGCTCTTATCCATGCATGTAGCGCCTCAAACTGTGTTGGTCTGGGTAAAGGTCGCAATGAAGACATCACCGTTTTCAATTGGTACAACACTTCCAACCTGAAAGTGCCATAGCGCGGAAAAGTCAATTCTCCCTCATGTTCAGTCATTTTATGCCAGTTTTCGAGCCAAATTATAGTATGCAACCCCACATTCGTAGCCATATAATGGGCTGGGGTATCCTCGGGTGGAGCTTCTTCTCCCCCCCCGAGTAACCACTCATCTGTCTCCTCTACACATATCTCATAAAACTTTAAAACATTTCATGATGAAATCAACATTTTCTTCTCTTGTTTTCACTCGACTTCCTGATGACAATCCACCAATACCAACGCGGCTTCACACAAACCGATCTATCACAGCGCAACACTCTCTGACGTCACTCTTCCTCCTCATGCAGCAGTTCCCCTCCTTTACAATTCATCTCTCGCACACTCATGCGCCTCTCTCATACGCTGAAATAACTGTTTGTCCACCAAACAACCGAACATTCACTTCTCTGACTGTCTGTCCACAAAACGACCAGACAGTCTCGTAATTGTCGACCTCAACTCTGGCAACCGTCTGTCCGCGAACGACCGGACAATTGCCCCAGACTATCTGCCCACGAACCTCCGGACAGTCATGTGCTTAATCGATAGGATCCAATCACTCGATGTTCCACATGCAGTAACCCACGACCTGCGTCGGTTACTCACGCACTCACACACACGTTTCCCTATCACCGGTGGGTTAGTCAACGACGTCTCATGACTCCCACAATCTCGGGTCAGACAATTTCAACTCTGGGTGTCTTCTACACCACAATCTCTTATCCCGGGATATCAATAAATCAAATCTCATGGACCGCACGTGTTCGGCCCGAAACCACAATCACTCAACTCTCATTCCAACTCCGCAAGACATCACACAATCAAAACAACACCGTAATCTAACAGACACACATCCCTGTTCATACTCACTCCACCACGAACTGCTGTTTCCGCCGCACCGTCACTCGCCGTCGGTTTCCATCAAACGCCGTCGTCCTCCGCTCACAATTCACTGGATAACCATCACTTGGGCTCTATGGGGATTCAATGACTACCCTTCTCTACTTCTCCCCTTACTACAGAGGTAACCATCCTCTCGCTACCAACTGATAACGCCGGATTCCACTGTACAAATTACTAGGAACCCTCGGTCGACTGAATCTTTATTAGCTGCTGAGAAGTGTAAAGGGGAGAAACGATACATTCGTTCCAAAACTGTCATGAAGCAATTTAAGAAAATCTCGGAAAAGATCACTGACTCCGAATTCCAAGTTTAGGGGTTTATTACAAAACCAAAAATAACTGCACGTACAGACACCTCAGAACGAGGTTGCAAAAATATAAAGGCACTAATACAAAGTCCATCCTACGAACCAATCTAATCCGATATAACATAAAGAGAATAAGCAATTCCAGGAATACTAAACAAGCAATAACTGCACCAACATCTATATTGGTCTCCATTAGTAGCTGTAAAGGAAATCCATCAATCTATCCCTACACTATCCTAAAGTGACATCCCTACTTAACATCACCCAAGCAAGATCCAGAAAAGGTGTCAGCTCATGAAGACTTCCTAAGAAGTACACTCACGTTGTAAGAGCCAGTCTAAGTCTTCATTCTAAAATTGATCCCTTCCTTTACCCTCTAACAGCTCTTTCCTTCTCTCTGCAATCTCCTTCTACCTTCTGCGTCTTCCTCCCTCGGGGCACTGTCCCTAATACAAAATGGACACTTAATAACCACGCCTCCTGAAACACCTCCTCTGGCCAGGCACCTCTCGTAGGTAACTTTCCACCAAAACTTGTACTCGTTCCAGCAACGGTTGGTGTGACCTTGGGTCTCAGGCTTCTTCAGCACAACTTCCAATTATCGGCATTCCTGAAGACTTTGTAAGCGGTTTCTTCCATACCTAACTCCTAAAACAAAAGCGTTATTCTAACTAACGAGGACGGTGTCCTTGCACCTGCAACAGAAGCATGAGAACAGAACAACCTTGCACGCACATGAATTTCGCTGACTGTCTCCAAATGAGAGCCTCACCAGGGGAAAATAAATTTCGGGCCTACATAAACCAGCTAACATAAGGAAACGAATAGGCCTTTCTTAGCACGAAAGAGTAAATACTCCATCTAGGCCTTTAACATCAACTTAAACACATTTAAAATGTTACATCTGTAAGCACTACATTTCATCACATTTAAACACAATTAATCACCTATGCGTGTGCAACTTCAACATGATGCACGTTTAAATCTACTGCATTACATTACATATAGCTACCTCATTATGCATTTGCAATGAACATCAAAAGTTACATAATTCCCTCTAAATGCCACTTTACGTTTCTTGAATGGCACAACTCATCTTAACATTTCATTTACCACTGATTATTACAACACGAGTTCTAACTAAGGTTCACGCACACATAAGAATATATGCGGGTACGGACTATCCATGAATATAATCTACCCCTACAATTTTCAGAATATCACTGCGCTCTATCACCATAATGGTGCAGACTATTGGAGTGGTCAGACGAGGCAAAGGGTTTGAGGGAGGGAGACCTGTAAGAAGGAGGACTAGGGCTTGTAAGTAATTCCTTACACTACATGGACTGCACACTATAACCTACCAAACTACAGCTCTGTTCCTCCTGTGTCTTTGTCTTTCCAGGAGTTCTGCAATAATAACAGTACCTGGGGTTATTCAACTAGTCAACATGATCTTCACCTGCTGAGCATTTGTCTCTCTTTTACCCATTGAACCTAAACAATGTTGGACCAGCCTCGCTATATACACAAAGTCAACAGTATTTGCAATTGCGCACAGTCTTTTCTTCAAACAAAGCTCTGTTGCTGACCTGGATCGCGCTAATGTCAAAGCCTTAACATTAGATTGAGGGCTGTTATTGATGTGAATGCTATTTTATATGAAACTTGGGCATGGCATAGGTTATTATATTCATGGAATTTATTTACATGAGAATAAGCTGTAATCGTTGCTCTTAAACTCAGAGCCCAATACACTAAACATCATGAAAACAGTCTGAAATTGAATTCCTTTGGGTTACCCTTACATTTAGAGAAGGGGGCTTATGTAAAATGTGGCAGATGCAGGACTCCAACCAAGAGGTGGTAGATGTCCTGTCCACCCTATTTAGAGTGTATCGCACCTCTCTGCACTTTAAATAGTTAGGGGTGGATGGTAAACTCCGCTCCACCGGCGGAGTTCGCAAAGTTTTGCCACTCCATGCTCCACTTGGAGCATGGAGTTTGGCAAAAACTCTGCCAACCGCTGTATTTTGGAGCTTACTGGGGCCGCCACCCACACCTACTTTACTTTGCTACGGTACTCGTGAGGGAGGCTGCTTCAGCAATCAGCACTGGACTGTTGCCCTTCCCCCTCCTTCTAAAGAGGGCAACTGGAACAAACCAGGTCTTTACTCTATAACGGGGGCTGTTCATTCTACTCCCTGAGGGAAATATTTTTGGTGTAGCGCATGTTGTCTCCACAGAGTTCCAACTGCCGTCTACTAGGAATCTTTAAGTGCAGTATAACTTAAGCGGCAGTAATTGTGTGCGTTACAGGCTGGAGAAGCAGAGACTCGCTCAGATACCCCCACTACTGCATACGCTGTCTTTTGAACCCTCCTTCCCCACCTCCACTCCCTCACACAATGACATGTCCCTGCATCGGAGGGAGATGTCGCACGCTGTGGCCGTTTACTAAGCCCTGGACCGTTGCACTGTGGTGCTGTGTCAGTGCCAAATTCCGGTGAGGACTGCTGGCGTAGCACCCCGCCTTGAGCAGTATGCAGGGTAAGGACAGTCAGTAAGTTTTATCCCTCACTATGTCTGTGAACTGTGAAATCGTACTTTGTAAGTGACCTCTAGCTGCATTGCAGGATTTGTAAATAAATGCCTGATTGCAGTGTATGTGTGTGACAGTATTCACAGGTCGTGCTATCTCCCTTTTCTGTAGTTACTGTTTGTTGTGTTGTATATAACCAGGGAGGTTTACCTCTTTTGGTATATGCAAGGCTTGAACTCCCCCTCTCAGTCTCAGGTTGGAGTTAGTTTAGTACTTCTTTGTGTGTGCTGCATGATGGGTATCTACTCTGAGTGTTAGAATGGTTGATCAGCAAGTCGTTTGTGCACGTACATATTTGCACTATTTGCGACTAAGGGCCTGATTTAGATCTTGGCGGTCCTACCACTGTCCCGCAACGGCGGAAGTCCCTAGTACTCTGCCGAGTCGACGGTCTTTCGCCTGCTGTATTTAGATGCATGCAGGCTGCCTCGACGTCCACGTTGACAGAGTGTTTCCCACCGCGGTCGCTGCACACCGCCACCGATGTGATAGACTCCAATGCTGGCAAATACTACTCCATTGCCGTCAGGACGGCGGGTTCCCTCCGAACATATTTAGATTTCATGGTTGTGCTGATTGTCTACTAGTAGTGGTTCCCAGACGGAGTGAGTCTGTCGTGGTATGCGCTCAACAATGCACCATCACTGTGGCCAATGGATCGATGCTAGTAGAACACACTTGATGTCCATTGACCAAATGGAAACATCTGCATACCACCTATTTCAGACCATGATCCTTTGTCATTCCAGCTCCACCACAACTTTTGCTACCAGAGGTTTTGCCAGTCAAGTGAGGCTTTTGCTTTCATTCTTCCGTCTCCTGTCTCTTTATCCCCTTTCATTTAGTACCTTGTGGTCAATTATTTACTTTAATCTTATTTTTTGCACCATGCCAGGACCCAAAAATCCACGTTTTAGTGAGGGAGAATTGTGAGTCATAGTGGATGAAATCTTAAGAGTAGAGCCACAGTTGTTAGGAGCAAAAGTCCAAAATACACCCCTATCCCAGAAAAGGCAAATGGGGTCCAGAACAGTCAACAGAAAGAATCCTGTAGCAAACAACCTGTGCATGAGGGAGAAAATTAGAAAATGGTGGAACAACCTGCGGGGGAGGGTGCGTTTCCTGGCCTCCAAGCATCACATGGAAGTCCAGAGGACTGGTGGTGGTTTTCTCTGGCCCCTAATACCATACATGCCCTGGGAGGAGAAAGTCTTGCAGACCCTACATCCTGAAGGATTGACAGGATTATTTGGTGGAGTGAAGTCTGTAAGTTACACTTTGCAAAGTCTCAATAAACCTCAATGCCCTGTGTGTTCTCAACTCAGCTGTTGGCAATGTGTTCTGCGCATATTTTCCTAACATACAAACTTCAAAGTATAAGTATCAGAAAATTTAGGTTGTTTGCGTGAATGTAATGTGTTGCATCTAAGATTACAGGTGTGAATCTCTATTACCTGTCACATGAGTGTATGGTGCCTGTAAGTGTTTTTTGTGTTCAAAATATTTTATTAAATTTTAGAGAAATATGAGAAGACCATACATAAAAGAGTACTGAAAGAGGTACAAAACAGTTTTACATCGATATTATAACAGAACTTATAAAACACTAAACTATAGGATAATATCAAAATAGAAGTCATTAATGTACTTACAAATGATCAATATTAAAATTGTAATGAAAAGAAAAGAAAAATAGGGAGGATAAATTATGTGATCATTCCAAATAACTCTTAATAATGCAACTAAATATAACCAATATACGTATATATGAAAAAATAAACAGCTTATCAGTAATACATATTTAGAGATGTAATGCAATGTAATCATCAATTGGTTTCCAAAATAAATGATAATTAGGAGCATTTTAAATGACACCTGAAAGAGTCAAATTGGCACTTCTTCTGGTAACAATTATCCAGGACCACTAGGCATGAACTGATAATAATGAGGCATTTTTCCAGTTGGTAATAATTGATTTTAAAGCTGCAGAAATTAAGAAATCTAGAAGTTAGCTATTGATAACAGACATTTTGGTGGTAAATGTAATCGATTTACAAATCAATAAATTATATGACAGATTATCTGCAATGTTCAAAATCTTTGTAATGACTTTCCAAACCTCTTTCCAAAACTTATATTCATATTTCAAATTGAATTCATAATGCATATGTCGTAATGAGCCTGTATTGAGAGAACAATTCCAACAATTAGGAGAAAGTAAAGGTTTTGCATTAAATAACCTTAAATGAGTCCATAACTAATTGATTAAAATGAAGGAATTAGTGTGGTATAGAGAAACAGGTAGACATCCAGACATATTATCTAACCAGATTTTTCTTCATTTATGTTGAGCTAATGATAAATCTAGTTCCTTATTCCAGAAAGAAGAGAAAATGTTGATATTGTCCCCTTTATGATTATTCAATTTATTTTTTTATAAAACAATGATGCAGCATGGGATGAAAATGCAATTGTTTGAATGCACTGTTCTAAATATGGGGTATCAAAAAGAGGAAAATTATTGGAAATGAATTAAGTATTGAATTACATAGGAGTTCATATTTGTAAATATCGGAGGGTTGCAACCTAAATCTTTGCTGCAATTCATCAAATGTTAAAAAGGCATTGTTATGATAAATATCTTTTAAGTTCAAAATACCAGCTTTAATCTAGGATTGCCACAAGTTTGTGTGACGAGCTAGTTTTAACACAGGATTATACCATAATGACAAATTTGAGGTAAGTGATTTAGGGGATTGGAAAATCGAATCCAAATCTTGCAATTTTAATTTTGTAGACTTCACTATTACTGATCTTTTTAGCAAGGCATTCAAGTCAGCCAAAGTGAGCAATGCAGGTAGAGGAAATGGTGATATCAAACTTTGCTCAATACGAAGCCATGAAGGTGGATTAGTAAACTCTGTATGATGGAACAATAAGGAACTTTGGGGCATATTTATAAGGAAACTGTCGGAGCACGGCATTGAGTCAAGATTGCTAATGTGGTGCACCCTTGCGTTTTACCCTAGCGCTGGCTGTGCCTGTGCTGCGGGGAATGATTGTACATAAACAATCAGTAATGGTAATTTGTAACTTCTATGTGTGCTGCTTCATGCAGCACACATAGAAGTTCCAACTCGTCATTTTTTAATGATTGTTTATGTGCAGGAAAGGACAACTTCCTGCACATAAACAACCACTTGTGCCGTTTTGCTATTTCTATGTGTGCTGCACAATGCAGCACACATAGAAGCAGCAAAAGCGAGGAGAAATTAATAATTTCAGGTTAAGACCAGGTTTTCCCTTGTCTTATTTTTGGCACTGCCCCATATTCATGTCACCCTTGTAAATAGGGGGCAGGGTCAAAAAGCAATGAGTGTTGCGGGGTAACGCCCCTTTCACGCTAAATGCTGCGTGAAAGGGGGCCTTATTCACAAGGCCGTGTTAAGCCACATTAAGTGGCTTAACGCTGCCTTCTAAATAAGGCAAAGTGCTTATCGCCAACAGATTGTCGCAAAAAGTGACTTTCTGGTGGCGATAAGCTCTTGCAAATATGCCCCTTTGTTTTAACATAAACGCTTTATGATAATGAAGGAAATCTGGTAAACCAAAACCACCATCGCTCTTAGTCATTTTTAATTTTTTGTAACTTAAACAAGGAGATTTGTTATCCGAAATAAATTGGGAAAGACAGTTGTCAATATTTTGATAGAATTTGATAGGAAGTTGAATAGGTATCATAGAAAGGAAATAGATACTTTTTGGAGCAATAACCATTTTGATAGCATCAAATTTTCCCCACCAGGATAGATGCAGGGTCAACAATTTTTTTAATTTGTCTTCAAAAAGAGCAAGAATGCACTCACAATTTAATGTAACCTATTGTTTTATGATGCTAGAAATAAAATACCAGGATATTTAAGTTTACCTTTTTGCCAGATTATTTCTTTGTTTGGGAACATATCAGGAGGTACAATGAATATTTAAAGGAAAAAATTTGCTTTATTAGTGTTTAAAGTATATACTGAAATCTGAGAGTAAGTGTGAATTAGATTTAATAGCGGAGGAATGTAATATTCTGGATTGCCAATATATAGGTCTACATCATGAGCATAAGCTGATGTTTTGATAGGGACAGTATTTATTAGAGGCCCTAAATGTCCTTATAATTTCTGATGGCGATTAGTAAAGGTTCAAAGGCATGAAGAAAAAGTAAAGGTGATAAGAGGCAGCCTTGTCTGTTACCTTGAAAAAGGAAAAAAATTATCAGAAATTTGACCATTAATGTAAAGTTTGGTGGATGGGCCAGAATAGAGAGCTGAAATGATACGGATAAACGAACTGCCAAAGTTAAATGCATTTAAGGTATGTAAAAGATACAGTCAACGGACTTTAGCAAAAGCATTTCCACATTTAATGCCTGGACACCCGCTGGTTGAGTCAGTGATGGTCCAGTTTCAATCACATGGAATAATAATCGTACGTTATTTACTGAATTACTATTTTTCATAAACCTAGATTGGTCAATGTGCACGATAGTAGCAAGCACAGAGGCCAACCTAGTTGCAAGAATCTTAGCATACGGTTTACAATCTTGATTAATTAAAGAAATGGGGCGATAATTTGAAACAATCTTGGGATCTTTGTTAGGTTTCGGAAGAACTATATTTAAAGCTTCAGTAAAGGACTCAGAAGTTGAACCTGTATTACTAAATTAAGAAAATAACCTGAGTAAATGAGGTATTACACGAGGGGAACATTCTTTATAAAATTCAGTAGGAATACCATCTGGACCAGGAGAATTAAGTAATTTAAAGGATTTAATAACTGATTGCACTTCTTCTAAAATGACCGGCAAGTCCAATTTATTTCTAACTGACTGAGAAAGTTTGGTAAAATCACACCTCTCTAAAATATCATTGATATGTGATGTATCTGCAGAGGGGGTTTATTATATAAAGTTGAATAATAATTCATAAATTAATTAACTATTTCTTTGTGAGATATTGTGATATGACCATTAGAATTAGGAATAGCATGAATTTGATTCTTATCTTTCTTAATACGAAGATAATTTGCCAATAATCTTCCAGGTCGATTAGCACAGAAACAAATTTTAGCTTTGCTATTAGAAATTTGTATGCCAGACCTGTTTCTTAATATGGCGTTTAATTCATAACAAAGTTTTTGTACTTGTATCTTATATTTGATGTGTTTCGATGTGATAAAGAGACGTTCATTCTTTGCTATTTGCTTATCCAATTCTTTAATTCTAGAGTTAAATGATTTGTTATTGTGTGCTATAATAGATATTGTTGCCTCGCTGAAATATGCCTTAAATGCATCCCATCAATTAACAATTGAAGTAAAACCTTCGGGATTAAAAGAAAAATATTCCTGTAATGCTGATAAAAGTTTTGGATTGTTTTTTTCACTAAGGACAACATGGGTATTCATGTGGCATCTGCCTTGAGTTTGCTGAGAGGATCCATATCGTAAAACGCATGAAAGGAGCGCATGATCAAAAATATCAATATTCTGAATAGTGGGATCAAAAACTGAATGGATAAATTGATGGGATACTAATAAATAACCTATTGGAGAATAGCAATTATGAGGATTATAAGAAAAAGTAAATTGTTTTTCAGTTGGATGATGTAAACTCCAAATATCTATCAATTTGTTAGTTCTAAAAAAGGACTTAAGTGTGAAGTAAGCCTTTGGAGGACAATATTTGGCTTGGGAAGTTATAGCCAATAATGGGTGACATATAAGGTTAAAGTCACCTCCTATAACAAGTGGAATACTAATCAATCAATCAAGCAATCAGGTTTCTTGTAAAGTGCAACTACTCAACCGTTAGGGTCTCAAGGCGCTGCAGGGGGGGTTCTGTGGTTCAGTGGAAGAGCCAGTTCTTGAGGTCCATCCTGAATTGAGACAGCAACGGTGATTGCCTGAGATGTAGAGGCAGTGAGTTCCAGGTCTCTGCAGCATGTTAAGAGCAGGATCTTCCTCCAGCTGTGGTTCCACGGTTCCGTGGAATGGTGTCCAGGGCCAGTTGGGCGGAGCGAAGATGCCTTGTGGGTATGCCGAAGGAGAGGCGGTGGTTGAATTATGCAGGTCTGGTGTTGTGGAGGGTTCGTAGGCATGCGTGAGGAGCTTGAAGGTAATTCTTTTTTTTGATCGGGAGTCAGTAGAGGTCTCTCAGGTGACTGGTGATGTGGCTGTGATGAGGGATGTTCAAGATGAGTCTTGCGGAGGCGTTCTGGATGTTCTGCAGTTTCTTAAGGAGTTTTTGGGTGGTGCCAGTGTAGAGTGCATTGCCGAGTCTGCTGCCAACGAGCACATGGGTGGCCATTTTCCTGGACTCGGTAGGCATCCACTTGGAAATCTTCTGAAGCAGGCAGAGCGTGTGGAAGCAGGAGGACGAAATGGCATTGATTTGGTGGCTCATTGAGAGTGAGGATTCCAGGATGATGCTGAGGTTTAATGCGTGGTCCATGGGTGTGGGGGGCTTTGAGCGCTGCGGGCCACCAGGAGTCATCCCAGGTGGAGGGGGTGTAGCCCAGGATGGGGACTTTGGTCTTGTCTGAGTTGAGCTTGAGGCAGCTGTCTTTCATCCAGGTGGGGATTGCCTTCATTCCATTGTGGAAGTTGCTCTTGGTGGCTGTGTGTTTGTCTGTGAGGGAGAGAATCAGCTGGGTGTCATCGGCATAGGAGACAATGTTGAGTCCGTGGCTCCTAACAATGGCTGCAAGCGAGGCCATGTAGATGTTGAAAAGGGTGGGGCTTAGGGAGTATCCCTTTGGCACTGTGCAGCTGATCTCTGTGGGTTCTGAGTAGAACAGTACAAGTCTGACTCTGTGTGTTCGGATGGTGAGGAATGAGTGGATCCATTCTAGGGCTTTGTCGTGGATGCCAGCGTCGTGGAGTCTTGTGGAGAGGGTGTGGTCGGAGACATTGTCGAAGGCAGCCAAAAGTCCAGGAAGATGAAGCCTGCCGTTTTGCCTCAGTCGAGGAGGGTGCGGATGTCATCTGTGGGTGTGAGGAGAGCATTCTCAGTGCTGTGGTTGCTTCTGAAGCCCGATTGGGAAAGGTCCAAGATGTGGTTTGTTTTGTTGATGGCCTTCTCAATGACTTTGGCTTAGAAGGGGAGATGGGTCTGTAGTTCCTGAGGTCCGTCGGGTCAGCAGAGGGTTTCTTCAGCAGGGGGGTTGATCTCTGCGTGTTTCCAGTCTTCAGGGAACGTGATGGACTCGATGCAGCAGTTGGTGGTCCGGCAGAGTTTGGGAGCTGTTGAAGAAGTGGTGAGGGCAGGGATCCGAGAGGATGCTCTTCATGATTCTGAGGGTGTTGTCAGAGGTGAGGGTGGCCCAGTTGGGCAGGGTCTGCTGGGGTCTGGAGTCATTGGGTGCGGTTGTTGGGGTGGGCTGGGAGGGTCTTGGTTTGCAAAGCTGTCATAGATGTCCTTGATCTTGCGGTCGAAGAAGGTGGCGAGGTTGTCGCAGAGGTCTTGAGAGGGGGAATGTCTACTGTCTCAATGCTGAATTTGGCAAACTCTTTGACCATGGTGAAGAGTTATTTGCTGTTGTGTGCATTTGGATTGATGCGTTCCTGTAGGGCTGTTTTCTTTGTGATGAGGTGGTTGTGTGCGGTGAAGGCGGTTTTAAAGGCAGCATGGTCTGCCAAGGTCTTGCTGCTCCTCCATCTTTTCTCGAGCCATCTGAGCTGCGCCTGGACTCTTGGAGGGCAGGGTAGAACCAGCTGGCTTTCTTGGAGGGCTGCTTGCCTGAGGTTTTCCTGAGGGGTGCCAGTGTGTTGGCGCAGTTGGAGATCCAAAGGTGGAGGTTGCGTACTGAGGCGTTTGGCATCCGTGGATGTCGGTGGTGGGGTTTTGCTGAGTGAAGTGGTGAGCTAGTCTTCGGAGACCTTGTTCCAGCTTCTGCTAGAACAGCGGTGGGCGTGGTGGTGTACGGTGGGTTTGGTGAAGGAGAAGTGGGGGGCAGTGGTGGTGGGTCCAATGTAGCTCGGAGGTGTGGCTGACAGAGATGTTGTTGCTTGCGGAGAAGATGGGGTCAAGCGTGTGCCCTGCTGAGTGGGATGGAGAGGTGACCAGTTGTTTGAGTTCAATGGTGGCGATGCTCTCCATTAGGGATGCGGTATTGTGGTCGTAAGGTTGTCCAGGTGGAAATTGAGGTCGTCGAGGAGGATGTTGTCTCTTGAGGCGAGAGCGTGGTGTGCGATGAAGTCGGCTATGGCTTTGATGAAGGGGGTGCAGGGTCTGGAGATCTGTAGATAAGGGTGCCACAGAGGGTGGTGTTCAGGTTGGTCTGTATCTGGAAGTGGAGGTGTTCCATGTCAGGTGACTGGTCATGGGAGCTGGTAGTGAGGCGGAGGGTGTTTTTGTGTACGATGACGATGCCTCCTCCCGGCCGGTTGGCGCAGTCCTTGTAGATAATTATGTGGCCGTCGGGGATGGCGTTTGCGATGTCCAGACCTGAGGTTGGGTTCATCCGTGTTTCCGTGAAGAAAGTGCCATCATGGGAGATAGAGTCGAGCAGGTCCCAGATCTCCGTGGTGTGACTTTTGAGGGAGCGGGTCATGAGTAGAATGCAGCTGAGGTGGTCGGGTTCAGTTCTTGAGGGTCGTGCGGTCGGTGAGTCTGGTGTGCGGAGAGAGGAGAAGGTGCAGTTGCGGCAGGTGAACAGGCCTTGGGTGTCCTTTGGTGATGCAAGGTGGCAGGCGATGGAACTTCTGGGGTTGAGTGCGTGGAGGTTGCAGGCTTCGTAGCAGTGGGGCCGCATGAACCAGGGTCTGTGGTGCTGGGTGCAGTCCAGGTTGAGATATCTGCAGGGCTATGGGGCTGTTCTGTTGTACAAAGGAATCATGGGCAGAGGCGGGGAAATAGGTACAGATGGTTGTGATGTACAAATCCATTAAGCAGACAACTTGCACGTTGATTGAATGGAGGTTCTTTTGAATCCGGTAGACCTGTTCTCTGGTGGGTGGTGGCACTAAGGCAGTATGTGTGCCATCAATTCCTTCAACCACATATGGTAGGTGACACTAACCATAGAAGACACCCTTCACATTGGCTAAATTCTGCTGCAGTGGAAACTGGATGAAGCTGTTGATGTGTCTCATCATTTAAGATAGAACTTCTTGTAGCACACCACTGAAAGTTGGTTGTGGCATACCACCAGATACTGCCACAGTACATCGAAAGGATCCTGTGGGCACAAAATGAATTACAGACATGATTATGACAACTGGTGTAATAGATGTGGGATTTCTGTTGTGAGGCTGAAGATCTGGCTCCAGCTGATGACATAAATCCAACCTGAACTTCTTGATTATATCCCTTTCTTCTATGGTGGCAAGGTCTGGAACTGGGCCGTACACCATAGGTTATCTCCTCACTCACCCAGGTTTCATATGTCTGCATTGGAAAAATGTGAACATTTTTTTCATCATCCACAGCAACATATTTGATGAGTAACACGAAAGTCATGTATTTTGACAAAAATGTATATGGTTTAATACATATTTTGAACCAACATTTGCTTCTTGTCCTTTATCCATCACAAATGACATTTATGGCCTTTGTATGAATCAGAAAAATAAATGTCTTAATAATCCATTTCAAATGTATTATTTACAAAATAAGATTTTGTGTTTTTTGATCCAAAAATACCATCAACAGAGGTGTACACAACACCACACTAATATTGCGGTTTAGCACCGTAACGCACTACATATAAATGTTTCTTTAAAAAAAATAAGTGTCCATCGAAATGTGATTATATGAACAAACTAGCCCCCATATGGAGTGGTGGTGACGCACTTAACAGTCACTAAGACACTAGTTTGAACTCCTAAAATGGCGAGTGCCTGACCTCGCCAATAGGACATTTGGAATCAGATGGTGGTGGCAGAAGATGACCGCACAGTGGGCGTTAAACTCCACGTCGGACACAGCCATAGGCTAACATTGGTGACTGTAACGATAGAAGGTCAATGGCTGTATCCGTCTCCGCTGAATATCACATACGTCGTGTACATGTACGCGGCGGTTGGAAAAAAGCTCACTTGCCTCCTAACACTGCTGCTATCAAGACCTCCTCTACGTCTGCTGCTGTTTCTCACCTCTGGGAGCAACCACACCAGGTCCAACAGGGGAGAGGGCCTTTGCCTTCATGCTAGTGGAGCTGAAGTTGCCGGCAAAGGAGGTCCTTTCCCTGTATGGCCAGCTCTATGGCTCACCAGAGGAACATGTACATGTCTGGCATACATATGTGAATCTGTCTAACTGGCTCTTTTCCATTTACACAGGCTACAACGGCCCCCACAACGCTAGGATGCCTGGCTTCACCTTGGGGGTGCCCAGGAGTGGGCATCTCACAGGGAAAGGCCAGGAAGGGTTCCACAGCGGTATGCGTACAAGCGCCTGAGATACCCCTTCGGGGGTCGATTCGGGCGCTATACAAAATACTACTACTACAATGTCCCTTTGAGTTCCAGAGTGAAGTGTAGTTATTGATGTTAAGTGTCACATAATTTGGTCCTTACAAAGACAATGATGTTAGAGATTTGTATGCACTCTCCAATGTCAAATAAACAACGCCATCAATATGTGTAGTGTGTTTGTGATGTGTGTCTAAAGTCCTATGAATGTATATGTTTGATGTACTTGTGAAAAGTTGCCAAATAACATCATGGTAAATGATAAACACATCATATACTCTTTACACCTAGAATATGTATGTACTGTGTAAATAAACAATTGAAAATGATGTTAGCTATGTGCATAGTCCCACAAATCACTTAGCTTAGATCATGGCTCTCAAAAATATAGTTTGGGAGCTACCTATAGCTCCCAGACCCCTTAAGAATAGCACACAGCCTTGAGGTTACTTATTGGATTGGCACAAGTTGACCCTTGTAATGTAAAGTTGAGGAAAGACAGTGTTCATGTGACATCATGATCCTCAGGCTGCAGATAGCAAGGCCTGTCCTTAAGGGGAGACATCCTTTACCCCACAGTCTTTACAACGACAATCCTTTACAACAAAGTAAGTACCCCGCATGTGACATTACCACGTGTTACTTTACCATGCAAGTCGTTACAACGGCTTGCTGTAAGGGGCACGTTGTTGGACTGGTGTTGCATTTTTAAGTCCAACACCTTCCCTACTGTTGCATAGACTGGAGTTGGAATAGTAATTTATTCAATTCCAAAGTCCAGGGCTCCTAAAGCAAGTCGTTGTAATGACCTGCGTACCAAAGTAACACATGGTAACGTCGCAGGCGAGGTAGTGACCGCCTTGTAAAGGCGTGCAGGGTAAATGCCTGCGGGGTTCCGTCATACAACCGTCATTGAGCAGTGCTCATTCAGAATCATGGGCCAGGCTGGGGTTGAGTCACAGGGTCATACAACTGAAGCACTGAGGTACAGCTGTCAAGAACCTTTATCCTTTGCAGGTCAAAATTTGAAGTGTGCTTAAAATATGACCTTAAATGCTTTTAAATGGACAATAGTTGAAAGGGAGAGTTCCCTGACTTCTTGAGCTAACACTTCTGTTCAATTGACTCACATTTCAAAGAATGTCATGTCCAAACATCAGGCCCCCTTATTCACAGTGGCCACTATTCACTATGCCATAATTATTAATATTTAGCCTTCAGTAGTTCACAATCTTTTAGACTGATCAGAAGTATTTAACACCATGGATTATGTAAGGGCCCCTGGGCTAGATGATGTCACAGGCCTGGATTTGTGTGTTTAGAGCATGGCTTGGGATGAGAATATTGGTTTTGGTCAGCATGTGTCAATACACATGTTGTATGGTAACTTATGAGTTATGCTACTGATTGCTCTAGAGAATTTTTGGCACAGCAATACAGACAAACAAAAAATCACAATACCATTGTTTGTTCTTTCCTTTCATGTATCCATACAAGGCAACGCCCATCAGAAGCGTGACATATGGAAGGCCATTGACATTGGGGGTCTACAAGCGGCACAGCATCCATTGCCGCAAGAAGTGGGAGGACCTAGGAAGCTGGACCACTAAGGTTGCTGAAGTCCTGCTAGGGAAGTCTTCCCAACATGTGTGAGGCACAATCCGCACCCTGACCCCCCGAATGGCCCGCATTCTTGGAGTGGCCTATCCCAAAGTTGATAGGCAGTTGAGGGCCCAACAGGAGCAAAAAGGGTTCAATTGCTTATCAGAGTTACACATGTTACATGACCCATTTTGTTTACAGCTAGAATTTTTGCCATCAACATTCAGGGTGCCCCATGTCCAACACTCAAGAAGAGTTCTTGAAGGTGTACGTTTTGTACTAAGGTGTATGATGATGTGCTTTGTCTATTGTTTTTAGATCCCACTTGATCCCTGTCCACAACCAATTGACTGTTCTGAGCAGACACATGACTGCCTAAACTCCACATATACATCATGTGGTTTGATGCCATGAGGGTCAGTTGTACAAAACAGGCAAATAGTCTTTATTGTGTCAGTTGTGATGCTCCTTCACTGATGTGGATGATGTCTTGTTAGCCCTATTACAGGTGACATAGCATGCTAGGCACTTATGATTATGATCCAGTTGATGTACCAACCGTCACATAGGTAAGTTTGAATTCTACACAAACCAGAGTGAGCATGTATTCCAAAATGACTAGTGATGGCTACAGATTGATATCAAGACATATTCGAATTGTGTTCAGCATCAGAAATACAGTTTCATACATGTTAAACAGTGACAGATTTGCATGATGTTTTACTGTTTCACAAATGTGTGTGTAAGGCAGTCTGCTTTTGGGCAAATAATTGAGATAGGCTTACAATTTCTGATGAAATACAGACAGAAATGTGTACACAATGGTGGCAGAGTAACAAATTCCCAAAACTATTCCTCAATGTCCTTTGTCGTGTCCAGATAAACTATCAATGATGGAGTAAAATGGAAAAATTGAAGGTATTTTGGAAGATGAAATGTTTCATCACATATATGTATGAGTATTCCATCAGAAACACTTAGATTCAGGCCAAACTCAGACTCGTTAGGAAAATGTTGAAATGCATAAAGGTGTAATATGTTGCATATTGTGATTCACATTTCAATCTGTGAAGTAAATATAATATATGAATCATTGTATATAATGGTTTGTGTGATGTTTTACAATGTTTTGAGCACAGTGAAAACCAGCATATTTAGTGCAACCATTTCACAAAAATACAAGAAAGTTCAAATAACTAGAAATATTTAGGAGTCAAAAGTGACAATGCTTTTGCTCTGTACTGAAGTGTATTAGAAATGTTTCAAGGGCTATGTATTTACTCATGTTGTAGAAGTCATTTTCAGTCCCCACAAATATTAGTTTCAGACTGTCTTTAAAAGCATGGGTATGTGGATGGTATGTGATACATTGCTAAGCTACTTCACTATAGAATTCATGTACACTTTTTGACACTTAGCATATATTATATAACCCTGGGCAAAGCACTACGCTACGCTCGTGTAGTTTGCGAAGTTTGCGCTACTTCGCACAACGCGAATTGCACGTAGCACAGTGCAAACATGCGTAGCGTAGCGTAGCGTAGTGCAGCGGTCATTTTTGCTTGCTCGCGGTCCTCAACGTCAAGTTGGCGACCGCGAGCAAGCAAAATGACATCCGGCGAGACTTTTTCCTCGTTCGCGATCAGCAACATCAAGTTGCCGATCGCGAGCGTGGAAAATAAACCTCCCGGCGAGATTCTCAACGCGGGGAGGTCAGGTTTCTCATTGCGAGTGGTCGCGTATGCTCGCGACCGCTCGCGATGAGAAGCTACCAGTCCGCGTTGAGAAAGCTGCCGCTCGAGTAAAAATCTACTCGAGCGGCAGTAAAGACAGCTCGCACTGTGCAAGATGCCGTTTTCAATGATTGCACAGTGCGGACAAGCATCCGGCACTGTGCAATCATTGCGAACAGTGCACTACGCAGTTCGCGTAGTGCTACGTGTAGCTCGCGTAGTGCGAACTGCACTTTGCGTAGCTTCGCGTAGCGCTACTCTCGCGAACTACGCCCAGGCTTAATATTATAGTGAGTTGAAGTGAGTGTTACCATCATGAAATGTCCAAACAAAGATAACCTGTTTTAAGTTTTTGCTAATATTGGAACAACATTGTAGTATATATTGAAAGACATTGATTCATATTTTATTTATTGATACTGATAAGTATGCCGAATTTAGGGCCTACTGAACGCACAGTACAAAGGTATTGTTGGTGTATATCCTTTTTGGTGACATCAGTTCACTATTCTGAACAACAAAGGACAACCAATCTGAGGTGTGAAACAGTTCCTTGAGAGACATGATAATGGATAAAAGACTACATCATACGTGATATAGGAGCTCTCATGGGGAACTGTGACCAAGTGTTTCTGAAAATGTTGTCTACATGCATGTGCTTATACTAATTTAGAACCAAAGTTTGAGAGGCTTGAAGCAGGTGTTTTGTGGTCAAAGTTCATGAACTGTTCTGTTTACACAGATCCAATAACACTATTGTATATGTCATTTCAGCATCATCCAGGGCAGGTGAAGGAGAAGTTGTCAACGTAGGGGGGAAGCACCTGGCCACAGTGGTTCCGGTACCAACACCGTGGAACACAGTGGCGGGGGTGAGGGGAGTACAACAGAGGCCATCAGTGACTCAACATCTTCTGAGGCCTCCTCCAGCGAGCACTCCGTAGTGGTGGCGGACCCTACTGCTACAGTTATACCTGCATCCTTGTCCGGCACCCAGAGTACCATTTCCATTCTCCCTCCTGCTTCTCCCCCTGTTGGCCTACTCCAGGCACCTCAACCCCTAACCCTGCCCCCCCCCGGCTGCATTGAGTGAGGAGGCTATTGACCTCCTCAAGAATATCTCTGTAGGCCACACTGCACTACTGAATGCCATCCAGGGGCCTGGCAGCCAAATGCAACAAATGGTAGCCTACCTGGAAGGCATTCACAGTGCTGTGTCTGGCTTAATGAAGTCCTTTCAAGGTCTAACCTCCTCACTGACCGCAGCCTCCCAACCATCCCAACCTTGTGCCCACCTCGCACCCCGTCCCCATCCAAATTTCCTATTCCCAGATCTGTCCCAAGCACACTCGCACCTTTGCACGTACCCACTCACACAGACACAAGCAGCACACCCACACACAAACAACACAAAAAAGAGGCAAGCCTCCAAACACACAGACACCACCCCAACCCCCAGCACAACCACAGACACTGCCCCCACCACCATAGACACACCCACCACCCTCAGAACTACCACATACACTACACCCACTAGCACAGACACATCCATCACCCCCAGCACAACCACATGCACTGCACCCACCATTACAGGCACATCCACCACCCCAGCACACCCACATACTCTGTACCCAGCACCACAGAAACATCTGCCACCACCATCACATCCACATACACCACACGCACCACCACTGCCACATTCACCACAACCATATCCAGCACCTCCACAGCACACACACAAAAAACAGAAACACCCAAACTCACCCATACCACAGAGACCAACAAAGCAAGACACACCCAAACATTCACAACATACACCAGACCCACAGACACCTGCACCATCAACAGACACATGCACAACAAACATTTACACTCTCTACTTCCCAACCCCAACCCCCTCCCGACCATCCTACCCATTTTCCCAGTGAAAGTCTACTGTTTGCCCTTGCCCTGAGCCCTGCCACACCTCTTCCAAACCCACACCTACCCCTTCCACCCCAACCCATACCTTCTACATCCCAAACCACCCCTCAAAAGACCATACCCACCCCTACAACCCTCAAGGTACCCCTAAAAAGCCCCATTCCAAAAGCAAGACCACCCCTGCCAAAACCACCCACCCTCCCAAACCCAAGACTACCCCTCCCATAACCACTCCCCTCCCAAACCCAAGGACACCTCTCCCAAACCCAGCAACCCCCCCTCCCAAGTAACATCTTTGAGGTTACTGCTCTGTCCACTAGATGCCCCTTCCCAGGGAGGTTCCCCATGAAGTGCAATTGGAGGTAAGCTGAGTGCCATGGGACACATGTGCACAAGACACTTATGGACTGGTTATTTGCCTAGTCTTATAGTAGTTGCGAGTTTTTGCATTGTGAATAAATCACAATGTATCTTTTCACCAAGTTTGTCCTGGCATTAATTTACCTGTGCAATTGTTTGATTCCTAGCAATGTTTCAGTGTAAAATGTGCAGTACATATTTTTTTTTGGCATGATGGCAGGAACTACTACAACTTATTAAATGTCTACTATCTAAAGTGCATACACTGGTTTACGTGGTATGTGATGGTGATTTAAAATTAGGTGCAGCCATTCAACATAGTAGCGGACACTTGCACCTACAAATAGATGTTGAGACATTATTTAAGGATATTTTACTGCAGGTGTGTTTGTTTCACCTTGATTACTGATAACTATGTACAAATATGCATTTTACGTTGTAATATAATGTGCAAAATGAAATTGTATACAATACAGGACTTGCACTAGAAAAGGAGAAATGTTACATGGATGAACATTTAGAGTGCTTCAGATCTGGGACTGCCATTGACTTTCAAGGACATCTATGAGGTAAGGGTTACAGCTTGTCTAGTGCAATTTCCACAAGAGGTTACATTGCACTTATCCCAATGATGGGTGATGCATATGTTTTTATTGTGGCAATTTCCGTACTTTATTTCCACACACCTGTATGGTGAGTTTCTAAATTTTGATTTGATATCCTTTTTTGTGCAAGAGTCCTTTTTTGTAAGGCAGCTGGCACCAGATTTATGCACCCATGTGGTTATACAGGTGTGTTACTTTACATTTCTTAAATAACAACATTAGAGACATATGTATTGCACATTGGAATGCTATAGCTTGTGTGAGTAATTTAATAATGCACGAGTTCTGAGCATATGTGAACAGCCAAATGAAAACAGATAACAGGTAATGGGGGAGGTTACCAACGGTGTAGATTTGCATTGTGATCCTCCAGCAGCAGCAGAGCCAGGATGTGTAGGATCGGGTCCATGGTGGATCGGGAAGTGAGAAGGTGAGTAAAGGTGAGTTAGTGCCCTATATGCGTTCCATTCCGCCAACTCATGTGTGGAGGTTTCCCCGCCACGGTTGCGTCAGCTGGAAGGCAGATCGTGATTAGCCCAGAAGAGAAACAGGAGGTCCTCCCTCCAACAGCTGCTTTTGCCTATCCCGCTGTCAACGCAGTCAAGATTTCCTGGCAGTGACCACAGGACCGTGGTGGTCTATCATCTATCCAATAGCCAACATTTAAATAGGGCAGGCAAACTGCCAAGTCGGTGGGTGGGAAGACTGCTGAAAAAGCGACGGTGGGACCAATTTCGCCAAGATCTAAATCAGGCTCTCAGAGTTTCAGAATCTATTTATGTGTGTTGTATAATTGAATGTCAATAGCTCATCTCTCGAGTAAACACTGGTTTATCGTTCTTCTGTTTACGAAAAGTATAACAAACATTTAGGTATGAAGTTTTAAGACACGGAGTCTAAAAGAATAGCAACAATACAAAAATAGAAAACAACAACATTAACATGAGAGATTTTGGTACTGAAGTTGACACTCACATATTATAACTCTATAAGGCATTAGCCAGTAACACCTGAACTTGTATGCTAGCAGTGGAGTTCTTTTCCTAATATTTTTTAGTTACACATAGAGCAATTTGGAACTGCTTATGCATTGATTAGCATCCAGGTTGCCTACTCTGTTCGCTAGCGGAACTCCGTGGAATTTGGCAGAGTTTTTCGGTACCTCTGTGGAATTCCACGTAGTGAAACTCTGCGATCTCTGCCCAGGCCTATAAATAGTGCAACCAGGACATCTCACACTTTTTGGTGGGTGTCCCTTATTTGCGAAACTCTAAATAAGTAGTAAAGAGAAACAGTGGTCCCTCAAGGGGGAATGCGAACCTCTACTTCCTTGGAGAAATTTATTTTGACCATTAAAAAATTGTTTCCATTTCTAAACAAGGCAGTTTTATTCAGTTTGTTCAATCATAGAAAAAATCATTGAATTTTTATATACTCAAGCCAAATTGAAAGTAAAAAAGGTAATCCCAAAAGGCGCAGTGCAAGTGAAATAAGTGAGTGTAAAGTGCGCTGGTGCTATACAATCTATGTACATGAATAGTGACTGATTCAGGATGCAAATGTGGTTGGTACACACTCTGACACAGAGTGAAAATGTTTCAGATTCAAATCAAAACAGTACACTATTATTGTGTCATCTTTCGACCATATGCATACATCATCAGGATGCAGGTTTGGGAATCACCTACCCAATCGATAGGATGAATGAGGAGATACATCCAAGGGGTACTGATGCATAGGCTGGCACAGGAGTGGTAGGGATTAAATCCCAATCTATAGTGTATGGTTCCCAGTCAGAACATTTGTGCATCAGTATAGGATTCTGGGTAAGAGCTGTTCGGTATTCAGTTAAAAGCCCCTCTGGCAATGGGTTTCTTGACAGAGGTAAAATGAGATGAGGGCAACCAGTGGCACAAGGATGCCTCAACGTGCTGTACTGGATCGTCCTTAAATGTAGTAACCTCAACTGAGGGAAATGATTAATCTAACCATCATATAAAAATGTGGCCACTTAGAGCGATTGAGGAATAAATTCTCCTACCCCACCAATTGCTTGTGTGCATTTCGTGAGATATGCAAAGTCAATCATTTCGTGGACTAGTCTGATGTGCTCCGGCCCACACATCTGGCTTCTGTGCTGCTGCCAACCCTGAATCCTATAATGTTACACATGTTTTGACTGGGAATCATACACTATAGATTGGGATTTAATCCCTACCACTCCTGTGCCGGCCTATGCATCAGTACCCCTTGGAAGTATGATTGAACAAACTGAAAAAAACTGCCTTGTTTAGAAATGGAACCAATCTTTTAATGGTCAAAATAATTTTCTCCAAGGAATTAGAGGTTCACACTTCCCCCTTGAGGGACCACTATTTCTCTATACTACTTGATTACCCAGGTCCTAGGGTTTCTGAGTTGCCCCTTATCCTTATACATACAAACTCTAAATAAGGCCTGAAATACCAAACTTTTTAAGAATTCACTCTTTGAGTACTTCATAAAAGCCATGGTATATCCACAAGAACTCAAATGTAAACAATTT
This sequence comes from Calotriton arnoldi, assembly GCA_963921515.1. Lineage (NCBI taxonomy): Eukaryota > Metazoa > Chordata > Amphibia > Caudata > Salamandridae > Calotriton > Calotriton arnoldi. Next base: position 556,038 of record CAWUFW010000535.1, on the reverse strand, counting down.
CCAGACATTGAAATATATCAAGTGTACATTGTCGCAAACTAATATGTTACACATAAGTGCATTTGCACTTGAATTTTTTCTCCACATGGAAAATATTTTTCTTTTTGTGAAAACCTCCTCTTCTAAAGACCCATTAATTTTTTTATTTTTTTTTAGAGTTTTATATAGCGCGAACTAGACCCGAATCGGGTATCGGAGCGCTTTACATGAGCACCAGTTTCATTACAGAAGGACACATTCATTCATTTTTGTTAGACACAGGGAGATTAAGTGATTTGCCCAGAATCATAGGATGTTGAGCGTCGTTGCCAAGACTCAAACCCGGTTCCCCAGCTTCAAGGTCGGCCGCTCTAGCCGTAAGGCTACATCCTCTCCCCAATTTAATGTGGACGTTTCCTCTCTTCAATCCTGAAAACAAATTTACTACTGCCCTTCTAAGAAATACATTTAGAAGTGTTTTCAGGGCGGCAAACTGTCTTCAAAATGTTTGTAAATATCCAGAGATTTGCTGATTTGCAGATGATCACCACAGGTGAACCGACTCAAAAATGTCCACAAACCTGTACCTATACAAAGGCTTGTATTTTTGGAAATTTCCCCATATCGGCAGAATATTCATGTGAACAAATCTATCAATTTGGTGTATCAGGATGGCATTATCCATTCTCTAATTAAGTTTTTTGCACATCTAAATTATACTGAGGTACACAAAAACATTTTTTGAATTGGCCATATTACCAAACCAAACCCACCTAGCCCTACCTAGTATTTAGTTCGGACTTGTACGCCAATTTTTCTTGGGGCTTTTAATTAAGGTGGGTTAGATGCTATGCTTGAGAAGTCGAATCAGATGGTAATAATGCATGAGGCTCAGATAGGATTCAATCAAATTCCTCTTGCTTAGGGAACTATGTCACCTGCTCTGACCTTATTGGGTTTAGAGATCTGAAGAGTAAATAGGTACGAAGAGGAGCAGATAGGCATGAAGAAACCTAAAGCTGATTGCTAAAGAGGATGGAGGCAGAACTATGAACAAAGTACATCTTTAGAAAGATTTGAAGGAAAATCGTGTCAGAAGGGATATAAGGGGGGGGTGTAAGGAAATGATGAGAATTTGGAGAGCATCAACTGTGCAGGCTTGTTGGATATGAGCTCAGGGCAGGAAGTCAGGTGTTTAGTATCGCTAACCCCAATGTCAGAAGTCACAGACAAAGTTTGAGGTCTAGCTAGCACCAGAAGCAGGACACATAGTAGCAATGGGGAGGAGGTCCCCTACGGCCAGCGAGCACCTCACATGGAAGTACAGAGGATGGCCCACCAGGAATAGCAAGAAAATGGAAATGTACACAAGTTAGAACATGCCAAGTATGCGGGAGGAAGGGGGATGTGGCACCCCAGCCAATTCTGGGGAGGTGTGACTAGGGAGAAAGGGAACTGTCATCCCGCCAATACTCGGAACTTCTGCAGAAAGGCATTCCATTGCATAGAAATAGTGAAACAGCCCAGGGCACAGCCTCCCAATTTTGAAAATGGACAAACTCAGTCAGTCGGGCAAGCTGCGTGGTAACTGTAGCCCAATACTGGGAAAGGGATCAACACACTCAAAGCATGTGGTGTTGGTTGGCGTCCGATGCATGACACCAGGGACAGGTAGCGTTCGCCCGAACTAAGAGCTGATTCATCTTGGCCGGTGTCTAGTAGACTCTAGGTAGAATGAAAAATTGTATTAGTTTCACCTAGAGTTCCTAGACACTGAAGCTGGATATGCCAGCATCCTATACCATTCCATGTCAGGGAGAAGTCGCCCTATTTTCGATTCCCAACTCTTGTGGAGGCCAATCAAGGAAGTCTGTCTGTGCTCCCTGAGGGCCCGAACAATCAGCTGATAAGATGGTGGCCACCTCCCATAGTATGAAGATATTGCACAAGAGCATGAGATGGAGATTCCACAGATACGAGGTTCCAGTAGACCTGCAATGTGTGGACAAAGGTGTGATATGTCAAGAATTAACCTCTAGGGACATTACAGTGTTCCACTAGCTCATTAAAGGCATTAAGATACTGTCCTGGAAAAGATCACCCAGCGTCATCACCCCCCCAGCCCGCCACCCCTCCAGTGCCGAAGACGACAGTGAGCCCCAGGTGTGCAAGGATCCCAGCAAGAGAACAGCGGAAGTGTAAGGGAGAATGGAGACAGTGACACGCCTGCCTCTGCGAAAGCACCAAAAGGCCACATCCTAGCAGGCAGGAGGCGGCAGGTGTTTTAGTCTACATTGGGTGAAACAGGCACAATAGTCAGTTCAACCACCAGGAAGAGTGGACCGAGGCAGTATCATTCAAGTGGCATTTCGCAAACCAGCGGCTCACCCACTGTAGCTGAGAAGGCAAATGGTAATGCTCATAATCGGGGGCACCTAAGCCGCCCTTCACTGTGGGCTAGGGCAGTTTGGACATGGCCTACAATGGTCCCAGTACCAGCTGCAATAACCCAGCAGTGTGTCCTGCAAACAAAAGTAGAAAGCTTGCAGATACAGTGGGAGATTAGTAAAATAGCATAGCAGGCCCTGGAAAACAACCATTTTAAAGAGCACTATTCTACCCACTACAGATAACAGAAGGGTACGCCAAAAAGAAACCTGGTTACAAATTCCTGATACTGCCTTACCCAGGTTGCCATCTAAGAGAGCTCCTTCATCATGGTAAATCTGGATCCTCGAATATATGAACATATGTGGCTGTCATGTCAGGGTCCCACCACTCACGTCTAAACTGGATTATGCAGCATTCGGTTGCTGGGGAAACAGACAGGACTTTCGCCCATTAATGCGGAGGCCTAAGATCTTGGTGATGGCAGCAAGGGTAGTAGTGATGTCAGAGTTGTTCGCCCTCATATGCCGGATATAAAACATGATGTCATCTGCGTATAAAGAGACCATATGAGCTCTGTCCCCAAATGGTATCCCCCATCCCACCCGCCTCGATGCAGGCAAATAGCCACGGGCTATATTACTAACACGAAGAGAAGGGGGAATAGCGGGCAACCCTGCTTCATGCCCATATTAATTTGCAGGGTGTCTGTGATTTATCTACCTGTCCACATTCTTGGAACTGGCATATCATAGAGGAGCCAAATCATATTGATCATGCGTTCGCCCAGCTCACAGCGTTCGAGCAACCGGATTCAAAGGACTTCTCCAAGTCCAGAACAACACATGTGGCCTGGGGTCAGAGTCCCGAGGCCGCCTCCATGAACCTAAAGAGCCTCCGGATATTTAAAGATGTGTTCCTGCCTGGCACAAAACCATTCTGGTCAGGGTGCAATAGCTGCAGAATCAGCTGGAACAATCGCTCTGCCTGGATTTTACTAAGAATTTTTATTAAGGTATTGTGAATTTACCGTAAAAGAAGATACCCTGCCCAGCTTAGTAATGGATCTAAGCATAGCATCTTGAAGGGTTGAAGAAAGGTGTCCTTCTGCAATGGCCACACTATATAAGTGCTGCAGCGGTGGAGACAGAAGATCTGAGAAAGTCTGATAAAACTCCAAGCGGGAAGACATCTGGTCCCGAGGTTTTGTTAGTGGCTAAGGATCAAATTTCTTTCTTAATTTCCATAACTGATATAGTGAGATCTAGTACCTGATGTTAATTTGATGTGATTTGGGGCAGAAGGAGGTCTCAGAGAAAACTGTGAGAGCCTTTTGAGAAGTTGGCCGGGCTGCATAATTTTGCTCAGTGTTTGGTGAAGGCCAAATAAATGTCAGCCAAGGAGGGCTTGGAGAGATGGGCCAATCCTGCATAATCAGACATGCCAGAAGAGCAAGTATGGCATAATTGACACAGCAGAGCCATTTCTGCAAAGTGCATGTTCAGTTCTCGCCAACAGCAGTTTCTGTCTGTTGGTATCATCTGCAAGTGCCTGGTTCTCCAGGCGAAGCAAGGAATCCTCGCTTTCCCTCAACTTCCTCTCCAACTCCCTGCAGGCTCCGGCCACGGTGTTAATTCAGAGGCCCTGTAATAGTGGCCTTGAAGGCACCTCATTCAACAGCCCGAGTGGATGCAGTATCTGCATTAAGCGTGAAGTAGTCTGAGATCTGGTCCCGAAGGGTTGCGCAGAATGCTTGGTCTGCTAATTTAGAGTGGGCTGACCTTGGTGGAGTTGGTGCCAATTGTCCGTTCAGGACCGGCTCTGGAGCCAAAGAGTGAGGTGTTTAGCATGTTGCGCAGTGGGTAGCTGATGGAGGGGGTTGAAACGATATCTCCAGCGCAGTGTCCAACACACAGCTGAAGTCACTGCCAATTATTGGGGAGAGGAGTTGGCCTAACGGCTAGGGCGGTCGACCTCGAATCTGGGGAACCAGGTTCGAGTCTCGCCAATGACGCTGAACATCCTGTGATTCTGGGCAAATCACTTAATCTCCCCGTGCCTAACAAAAATTAATGTGTCCTCATGTAACGCAACTGGTGCTATGTAAAGCGCTCTGATACCCAATAGGTTCGGGTCAAGTTTGCGCTATATAAAACTCAGATAAAAAAAAATTATCAGGAGACCCCGGGACATCACATCAGGATCCCAGGCAAACAATGGATGAATTGGTAAAACTAATCTGAGCACTCGAGAAATAAGAAAACCAGTCTTTAGTCCAACAGTAAAAGATAAACAGTCCACTTTAATCCAATTCTTCTGTTTGAGCCAAGGAGGTGTAATCCATAAATCTTCTCAAAAGTGCTAGTTGAAATTCTCACAGCCAGTGTACATTACAATCAGCAACAGGTTATACAGCCAGCATAGAACATTTCAGCCAACATGTGTTTCGTCGATAGGCAAATAGCACCTCGACTTCCTCAGGGCTGATACGTGGATAAAATTCTGCTGATTTATGCAATGAGTATCAGGATAGACGGCACAGTGGTGCTGGAATCAAGTCTCTCAGGGAATACATATTTTTTAACTAAATGGTCAAACTGTTTAGCAACTGTTTAGCAAATGTGAAAATGTGAAAATTCTTCCAGTGTTATAATCTATTTCATCATGTTTTAGTTTCCTAGCTTTTCTGTGTTTAATCTCATCTTGTAATTTAGTTAGAATATCCTCACGTATGGCATAGTTCTTTTGTGTTGCTTCAGGTAGATTAAGTGCTTTGAACTCTAGCTCAAGCTCATCAATATCTGGAAGTAATTTAGTGATTATCCTTTCTGCATTTTCAGTAAGTATATTGATAAGATTGTTTGAGCTGTTGGTCAATTCTTTTTCCCATTAGAGCAATAAATCAGCCTCTAAATCTTCATAGGTGGGAATTTTTGTGACCTTAGTTCCCCGGGGTATCCAATTAAGCCTAAGGTACTGTTTCAGGGTCGTAGCATACCACCATTTGGATATTTCTGCCGTCTTTAGCTTCTCTAGGCGTAGGAATTTGTCTCTAAGACCTTCCTTTCAATTGTTATTAGTATTGCCCAAGGCTTTGCCTACAGTAATGCCCGAACTTACATTTTTGAAAAGGTCCTCAGCTATCTTGTCATGATTCATTATTACAAGTCCCCTGTGGCTGCCCAAAACCCGACACTATGTTTGCATATACTTTGGTAGCAGGTCAAAAAAGAAGCAACAAAGGGCGCCCAGCACTGTATATGGGAAAAGTACAACCCAAAGTTATCTTTAAATGGTGCTCTACAGTTTGTCCCTCTCCTTTGAGAGATATATTAGGGTTGTTTGGTAACCAACCCTCTTCTCCTTAGAGCACCATTTAAAGATATCTTTGGGTTGTACTTTCCCATATATAGAAATGTCAAAATGGTGGGATGCTGCAACCCTGAAATAGTACCTAGGGCTTAATAGGATACCCCAGGGACTAAGGTCACAAATAATTCCCACCTATGATGATTTAGAGGCTTATTCAGCAGCGAATGCTTCGCAAGAGCGTTGGGGCCACGCCCTCCCACTTCTGTCTGACACGAAGGAAAAACAATTGTGCCATTCAAAACATGCCCTGTGTGTTCCTTAATTTCAATGTTTTTTTTAGAGCCAGTAACACTACGCATGCGAGGAGTGTTTACCTCTGTCGACCATCCATTTCTTAGCATATAGCAGCAGTAGTGCCTCTTGCCAAAATCCATTGAACTGCAGGTGCGCCCATTGCATCCAATTATAATCCTAACTCGGGTTTAAGAGTGCACAGCCCGGCTTTGAATTAGATCATTCATTTGATCTGGGTTCCTTCCACTTCTATAACCCATCCCTTTCCATTACGTTACGTTTTGTTAGCAAAACTCAGTAATCCCACCCACCTGGTGACAAGCTAGGGAAATGAACATGAGTACAGGAGGAGTTTCTCTGTAATTTAGTCCCTCGTGGAGACTTTACTTTCGCTTTCATTAGAATGCGACACACTTGGTGTGCATGTTAAATTGATGCAAGTTCCGTGGCTTCTGCAGTCTTCACTGGCCAGCAGAGCAGCACGCTAATTTAACTCAGAGGTGATTGGTGACTATCATTGCGATCGACTTCATAAATAGAGTATTTACAGAAGGTCAAAAGTATACAAAGTTGTTTTCTGCTTTCAGGACTTTTACCATAACTTTACAATTTATAGTAAAGTAGCAGCATTCTGTAAATGAGGGCCACTGTGTCAGGGGAATTCTCCGTCCGAAACTCAAACAAATTTAAATCCATCTCATTTCCATGAGGCGCTGACGTTGTACAAACGAGGAGGAAGGAGCTATTAAGATTGTGCGGACTATAAAAGTACACCTCGGAGGTTCAAGCATTATGTGCAGGCCTCTTTGGGGGGTTGGAGAGGCGGCACCAGTCACCATGTGCTAAGTGCAGCTGGATCCAAAGTTGACTAGTGCCAGCCTTTTGTTACACCTGTTCTTGTTGGGTTCTCCTTCCATTCTCTGGATGTCTGGAACTCCTACAGTTCTCCTTCTGTAAATTATACTTTCGCTTTAATTTGCAAGCATTACAAGTGGTGTGTATGTAAGTGTTGGAGTTCAGTGGCTGTCTGCATTCTTCACTGAAACCAGCCAGCAAAGCAGCATGCTGATTTGACTTGGATAAGTGTTGATTGTGAGACTGCTTTGGTTGCTAGGACTGAAGAGAGGACACATTTTCATTTTTCGATTGTAGGAAAGATCCTCCTTGTGGATTGTTACCCGCACTTTAGGATCTCCCACAGAGCGTTTAGAGGAGCAAAAGTAAAAATCCATGATTTACTTGTACAAAGTGGCATCGTTTTTTTTTTAAGAATAGCAGTGACCTGGTTGGGAATTTAATGAATGCAGCATGCAATGTAAACCTGTTTATTACTGGAAGAACAGTTTACTTTGTTAATGATAAGCACATATATGTGACTCATGCGTGCAGAAAATCCCACCTTGTTGGCCTGGTCTGCACTTTGAAGTACTTAATATCAGGGTGTTTCATGGCTAATGCTTTAAAAAACGGCACTGACGTTTTTTTGTGATATTGCTGTCATTATTATAACTGCTATTTAAGGCATTTTAAAAAATGTCCAACCTCTGTAACTGAAGAGGACACTATTAAATTGAAATTGCATTTATATAGTGCTTACTACCCCTGATGAGGCAGTAAAGCCCTTTAACTACTCCCTCCCAGTTTGTGACATATTTCTAACATAGAGGTAGCTCTGGTGTGCAAGGCCTGAGAGTGTGGTATCTTTTTAGTGTTCCATTTTGCACCTTCCAAGAAAATTCTCTCATTATATGACTGATAATAAATGTGGAAAGAACAGGAAGGGAAAAATCAAAGGGAGTTGCTTTAAAATGTTGAAACATGATTGGCCACCCTATTAATTGCATTCCCTAGATTATTTGCACTATCTGTGTCTTTTCAGCCATTGTGTTGGGGAAATTATGCTATGATGTTATTGGTTTACTCAATTTTCAAAGGGCTCCTAGGAAAAGGGTCTGCATCCATCACAAACACTGCAGGGATGAAACAGGCTTTATTGCCATACTGATTTGAATATTCTATGACTGCCTTCTTAGAATTGCATGCCAAAGCTGTGGCATTTTCACAAGTAAATGTGCTGCAAAATGTACCAATTTTGACACATATTTGTTTTACATTTTATCAGGTGAGGAACTCCTTCCACCCCCCTGAGAGAATATGTGCCTGTTTTTGTATCTCACTTGCAAGGTGCAGTTTGAGGCAGTGACTTATGCCTCACCACTTTCAAAGTTCACCAGCCACCACTGGGCTGATTTACTGCTCCAATGGGAAAAAGAATTGACCAACAGCTCAAACAATCTTATCAATATAAGTATTGAAAATGCAGAAAGGGTATACACTGACCCAAAAGCACAAATAGTGGTAAGTGCCACACATCACAACAGATCCAACTAGACAAGGGTGCCCCCTGTCACCATAGATTTTTGCGTTGGTGTTGGAACCCCTGGCGATTTGGGTAAGGGGTGACCCAATAGTACGGGGACTCAAATGGACAGAGTGCCATGAGGACAAAATTTCCCTTTACGCAGACGACATATTGCTATATATGGCTTCGCCGGCGTCGTCAATACATCGCATTCTGCACATTTTCCAAATCTTTGGTAATCACTCAGGCTACACCAAAAACTGGTCTAAATCCCTACTATTCCTACTGCATGGCCCGAGAGCTAAACTGACACAAGAAGACGACATCCCCATGGCAACAGATGGGTTCCGCTATCTGGGAATCTATGTCACCATTGACTCAACATGATTCTATGAAACCAATCTGCAGGGACCTCTGGCCCGTTTACGCACCGATGTCAAGCACTGGCGAGCCCTTCCACTGACCCTCCTGGTAAGAGCGGCTCTTTATGAAATGCGTGCACTACCTCGCTTCTTGTATGCACTGCAAAATACCCCCCTTCAAGGTCCCAGATTCCTATTTCGTAAGCATTAATAGTGCAGTGCGAACTTTGCTGTGGGATGTGAGGGCACCGCATATTGCGATGCAGAAATTAACAGCGGGATGGTACGACAGCGGGACCTTAAGATTTATTACTGGGCATCCCAGCTGATGGTAATCAATCGATGGGTCTATGGTCCACAAACTGACCCGAGCCTCCGCACAGATAGATGGTTAATGGGGCAGGGAGGATATCGAAGAGCCCTCTACACAAACCCCAAACGGTTATACCTTACCGGTCCTACAGCCCGCACCATAGAAATTTGGCACTTGGTCACTAAAAACCTTGGATGGCATAAGAAAATTACACAAGTAACCCCACTCTGTGAGCCCGAGTGGCTCGGCTGCTTGAGCGTCTGCCCCGGATTTGATAAATGGGATCTAATAGGTATCTCATCAGTGTGGGACTTGTGGAATAAAAAAGTGTTGATATCATTCACAGATCTACAGAAAGAGTATCAATTAGCGCAGTCCGAAACCTTTAGGTACCTACAGATTAGCCATGCCCTAAAAGCAGCGATACCCGAGGGAGGCCCTCTACCCGAAGCATCCCCCCTCGAAGATAGACTACTACTAGACCCTATGCCTGAGAAAGCCATCTCCCTAACATATAAAAAACTGATTAACAACCGACCGGACCTGTTGGCACGTCTGAGTCAGCAATGGGAGGGATGTGGGTGATTTAGAGGAAGATGACTGGCGAGACGCGGTGGCCTCTTCCAGGGAAATTGCCATCCCCATGAGACTAAGGCTGGTCCAACTTAAAACCCTGCATAGAGTCTACTTGACAGCGAGATTCCTGGTTAAGATGGGGAGGAGAACAGACACATATTGCCTCCAAAAGTGCTCCCAAGAGGGAACCTTCTTCCACACGATGTGGGAATGTCCGATCGTCCAAACATACTGGGCTGCGGACACATCAAAAATTAAATGTGTGTGGGGGGGGGGGGAACTTAACGCCACCCCGAAACTCTGTAAACGTATGGGAAGCCACCGACCTAACTCAAACTGAACAATCATGGGTTTCACTGGGATGGGCTCTCGCCAAACGGTACATAGCACAAAAGTAGGGAGTAGGGGAACCACCACTAATAAGAGGATGGGAGGCTGATATGGATATGGACATGATAGCGGAGAAGGACATCTTCAAAAACAGGGGTTGCCCTAAAAAATGGGATTGTAAATGGGCAGCATGGAACACACACAGGGGCGAAATATGCCTGTCTCCCACAACTGAGCTACGCCAGAGGGGGGAGAGCTCACGAGAGTCACCGAACGCAGAGGGGTAGACACGAAACATTGAATATGTCTTGGCTTGAAACACCAAATGTGTTGTGCACCCATGATGTAACCAACCACTGACAAATGACTAACTGTACTGCTGTGTACTTTGTTAAATAAAAAGAGTTTTAAAAAAAAGAAAATGCAGAAAGGAAAATCAAAAAATTACTTCAAGATATTTATGAGCTTGAGCTAGAGATCAAAGCACTTAATCTACCTAAAGTGACACAAAGGAACAATGCCATACTTGAGGATATTCTAACTAAAATACAAGATGGGATTAAACAAAGAAAGGCTAGGAAACTAAAACATGATGAAATAGATTATAACACTGGAAGAATTTTCACATTTACTAAACGGTTTGAACATTTAGTTAAAAAAGATATACGCCCTGAGAGACTTGATTCCGGCACCACTGTGCCGTCTATCCTGATACTCGTTGCATGAATGAGCAGAATTTTATCCGCGTATCAGCCCTGAAGAAGTCAAGGTGCTATTTGCCTATCGACGAAACAAGTGTTGGCTGAAATGTTCTATGCTGGCTGTATAACCCGTTACTGATTGGAATGTACAATGGCTGTGAGAATTTCAACTAGCCCTTTTGTGAAGATTTATGAATTACACCTCCTTGGCTCGAACAGAAGAATTGGATTAAAGTGGTTTGTATATCATTTACTGTTGGACTAAAGACTGATTTTCTTATTTCTCGAGTGCTCGGATTAGTTTTGCCAATACAGTTTGTCCTTCTCCTTTGAGGGATATGTTAGGGTTGTTTGGTAACCAACCCTCTTCTCCTTAGAGCACCATTTAAAGATAACTTTGGGTTGTACTTTCCCCATATACAGTGCTGGGCGCCCTATGTTGCTTCTTTTTTGACCTAGTTACCAAAGTACATGCAAACATAGTGTTGATGTTTTGGGCAGCCGCAGGGACTACTGCAATAATGAATCATGACAAGATAGCTGAGGGCATTTTCAAAAATTTAAGTTCAGGCATTACTGTAAGCAAAGCCTTGGGCAATACTAATAACAATAGACAGGAAGGTCTTAGAGACAAATTCCTATGCCTAGAGAAGCTAAAGAGGGCAGAAATGTCCAAATGGTGGGATACTGCGACCCTGAAACAGTACCTTAGGCTTAATAGGATACCCCAGGGACTAAGGTCACAAATAATTCCCACCTATGATGATTTAGAGGCTGATTTATTGCTCCAATGGGAAAAAGAATTGGCCAACAGCTCAAACAATCTTATCAATATTCTTATTGAAAATGCAGAAAGGAAAATCACTAAATTACTTCAAGATATTGATGAGGTTGAGCTAGACATCAAAGCACTTAATCTACCTGAAGCAACACAAAATAACTATGCCATATTTGAGGATATTCTAACTAAATTACAAGATGAGATTAAACAAAAAAAGCTAGGAAATTAAAACGTGATGAAATAGATTATAACACTGGAAGAATTTGCACATTTGCTAAACGGCTTGACCATTTAGTTAAAAAAGATATACGCCCTGAGAGACTCGATTCCGGTACCACTGTGCCGACTATCATGATACTCGTTGCATGAATGAGCAGAATTTTATCCGCGTATCAGCCCTGAAGAAGTCGAGGTGCTATTTGCCTATCGACAAAACAAGTGTTGGCTGAAATGTTCTATGGTGGCTGTATAACCGGTTACTGATTGGAATGTACACTGGCTGTGAGAATTTCAACTTGCCCTTTTGTGAAGATTTATGGATTACACCTCCTTGGCTGGAAAAGAAGAATTGGATTAAAGTGGACTGTATATCATTTACTGTTGGACTAAAGATTGATTTTCTTATTTCTCGAGTGCTCGGATTAGTTTTGCCAATACAATTTGTCCTTCTCCTTTGAGGGATATATTTGGGTTGTTTGGTAACTGACCCTCTTTTCCTTAGAGCACCATTTAAAGATAACTTTGGGTTGTACTTTCCCCATATATAGTGCTGGGCACCCTTCGTTGCTTCTTTTTTGACTTGGTTACCAAAGTATATGCAAACAATTGATGAAGGAGGCATTGTCGGAATTAGGAGCAAATATGCTGCCTTTTATTACCAATTGGGCGCCCAGGGTTCCCTCGACCAAGGTAAATCTGTCCTCCCTGTGCAGGACAGAATTGTGCAGGTGAAAGGGGACTACAGCCTTTTTCCATGTCAGAGCACCTTGGAAAAATGCTGAATAATTTGTGAAGTCTCTGGTGTCAATCAGTCTCCAGCTTGATAATGTGTAACTCTCGTAAGAGCACAATGTGCATCCCCTACACCTCAAATAAGTGAACACTGCGTAGTGCTTGATAGCCATTTTCATACCTCTGATATTCGAGAAAAGGAGCTTACAAATGCTGAGCGGCATTTGCATGCTGAAAGGAATGCAGGGTCATGCTGTAGTGCTGGGGAAAAGGTGGGCTTGCGGCAGGAAGAGTGAAAAGCCCAACCCGAAAGTTAAGAAACTAAAGGGTCAATAACAGCCAATGGGAAAAGTAAAAACATGAACATAAATGCAAACACAAAGAACAGAGGTCAAATGGCCCTCCATCCAAACCCAGAGCAAAGAGTAGACAACATTCTATGGGGTAATAGTTACCACAGGAGGGAAGTGTAGGAACCTAGTAAGCCAGTAAGCCAGTATTTGTGTCTGAAGAAAAGGGAGAGCCTATAGAAAATGCAGGGGAAGCCTTTTTGCAGAAGTGGGGACACCTGAGGAGGAAATCGAGGCTGAGGTCCAGCCGGTGGCAGAACAGCCACCCAAGCCCAGCCTCATGAGAGATGAGCAACAGGAGAACGTGCCTGGGCCCCTAGAGAGGTGAAGGCAGGGTGGATGGGGAGGAATAGTAAAATGAAGAATGGATGTAAGAGAACCCCTCCACCCCTCCAGCACCCATACCTCAACAAGAAGCGGAAGGTTCCAAAACTGTCACAACAGATCATCGTCGGCTCTCTTGGGTGTCACATCCGCAGAAATCAGCGACTGTAGAAGTGGAGTGTGAGAAACTGAAAGATAGATGAGTCAGTATCATTGGTTGAGTCCAGGGGTGCAGCGATAGGAGGCGAGCCAGGTCCACAAAACATCAACACTGCCTTGAGCACCAATTGTCATCCATCTGAGCCTCCAAAGGGGGCAAGCTGCTGACAGAGATGACACAGAGTAATTGAGGCCCAGCATGCAGAATTTACTCTTAACCCCTATAAAAGCATGTTGGCGTTGCACTGCAATCATGTAATCCGGGAATTACATGATACGTGGATTGCCAATTTTCAGTGAGGATAATCGGCGTGCTTGCTTCAATATCTCATCCTGGGTCCCTGTAGTGCAACAGACTGGCTATTAGCGGGCGAGGCACAGAACCCAGAGAAGGTCTCCTTGCAGGGACATTGTGCATCCTCTCAATGGAGAAGAAAGAGGACAACATGTTTGGTGGCAAAAAAACTCTTGAACCAAATTTCCAGCTAAGTCACGGAGTCCTGACCCTCAGCACCCTCTGCAAGGCCCACGATGTGTATATTGTTTCTAACCGACCTGCACTCAGTGTCAATTTACTGGTCTATTCCTTCATACCGTAGCCATACTCTTGCCGACTGCAATCACCACTCTACGGTTATGTGACATTTCATACTCATTATATGCTTTTTCTCTCTTTCCTAAAAGAAATAATTACTTCACTCACACTCACAGATAGGAGAGTTTCAACCAGTGTTCTACAATTTCGACAACACTTAAAATTGGGTAACAACTGCATTTTATCAGAGGTGAAAGGAAGAGTAAAAAGGCTTCCACAAGCACAACATTCTTGTTAGACCTGCTAGCCTTAGGGTGGACTTCCCTCAAACTTTTTTCCTTCCTCCTCCATTTATGCTGATCTCATTTTTGCTGGCCTTAGGACTCTGTGTACTTTACCACTGCTAACCAGTGCTTACTCCTTAAAAGGTGGCTACATTGACTCATACCCAATTGGCATATTTAATTTACTTATAAATCCCTAGTAAATCTTCCCTTCATGCACCCAAGGCCTGTAAATTAAATGCTACTAGGGGGCCTGCAGCACTGGCTGTACCACTCACTTAAGTAGCTGTTTAAACATGTTTCAGGCAGCCTCTGTGTGCAGTTTTAAACTGCCATTTCGATCTGGCAATTTAAAACTTTTGAGAGGCCCAACCCTTCCTTTTTAATACATATAAGTCACCCCTAGGGTGGGCCCTAAACAGCCCAGAGGGCAGGGTGCAGTGTATTCAAAAAGTTGGACAAATACTTATACGTTTTATATGTCCTGGTTGTTAAAAAACTCTTAAATTCATTTTTCTGCAAGGCCTACCTTGGATAACATTGGAGTTACCTTATTACATTTAATAAGCTGTAATTTTCAAGTGGGAGCAGGCAACCATTTCATGTTTGGTGTCTTTGGAATTATAATGAAAAATACTCATTCATGGTAAATTTGGATTTTAGATTACAATTTTAAAAATTACACTTTTATAAAGATAGCATTTTCATGCCATTTGGTGCCTTCAGCCTGTCTCTGGGTCACATGACTGGGTGCAGTTGACAGTTGAGCTTTGTGTATTCCTCCTAGACAGCCACACACATTAGGGAGCTTAAGTGTGCCTGGATGGGCCATCACTGGCTTGATAGAAGGGAGGAGCTAAGCATAGCCCTACTCACACTTGCATAAGCTGCGTCCTGCCTCCACATGAAGGGCTGCATGTCCACTGTAGTTAGTCTGGAGCCAGGACAGGGAAGGTAGGATGCCTGGGGACTTCAAAGGGAATTTCTAGAAGTTTCTATCACCTTCCAGAGGAAGGGTGCCAGGTATAAATATTGGATCTTAGAGACCACCTTTTCAGTACATTTCTCGATCTGTGGCTACTCTGCCGGAAAGAAGGACCGCTGTGCTGCTGAAAGGACTGCCACTCTGCTGGACTGATGCTCTGAAAGAACTGCTGCCCTGTGATGGTGACCTACTGCCCTCTTGCCTGGGTGAGAATGAATGGACCTGCATCTCTTGAACCCAAAACCCCACAGTGACTCCAAGGGCTAGTAGGCTGGCCTCCAGACCTTAAGCTTCAGGGACACAAACGGCTTCCAACAACCTTTTACCTGGACTCTGCCACCTGTGAGTCTACCCTGCTAAGTGGTGCTACCCCAGTCCTGGACCCTTGGAAGTGGGCCTATGGTGCTCTGCCAGCCTGTAAGGACCCAGTGGAATAAACGCATCTCCTCTGCTGCGTGGTGCAACCCCGAGCAGAACCGATGCATCGCTGCTGTTCCATGGATCGGTACCACAGTGAACACCCGCATTGCAGCTCATCACCTCATTGAAACCACCACTGTGTGATGCATCCTTGGTGCAGTCCCTCGTCAAAGGCATCCAAGGCGACGGAATACACACCACAGCTCCTCAAAACCAATGCATCGCCCTGACCGCACTACGCATCCTCGACGCCGGACTTCACATCACAAGCCCTTATCAATGGGATCTTCGACAATGATGCAGGACCTCACACTGCAGCCTCGTCGCATCTTGGAACCGACGTATCGCTTTGGCTGGGCGGAGCATCTTTGAGGTGAATACTCGCAAAGCTCAGCAAACGAGGATTTAAGGTACTCTGTTCAGCTGGCTTAACTGAGTCCCTGTAGCCAGCCCGCTCTCCATTGAGGTCGGCCTAAACTTGTGACTTTGTCCCGGTCTGGTGCAACCAGATTTCCACAGTTGGTGCTTTGTGCCTTACTGCACTATTTTCACTAAAATCTTTCTAATTGCATATCTCTGATTCTACTGATTTGATTTTTGTCATTTTGGTTTTGGCTTTATTTTGTTTTATTTATTATCAATTACGCTATTTTTTCTAAACTGGTGTGGGATCCCTTTTCTGGTGTGTTTTCACTGTGTTACTGTTTGAAGTGTTCCACAAATACATTACACATTGCCTCTGAGTTAAGCCTTACTGCTCTGTGCCAAGCTACCTAGGGTTGAGCACAGGTTAATTTAGGGTTGCTTGTGAGAGGAACTGTGGTTGCTGCTTAATCGAGGCTCACACCCCAGTCAACCAACAACCCAAATTCTTACAATTCTAAATAGCCAGAAAGGTTTAAACCAGTGAGGGGCAGTGGATGCCAATGAAAGATTGTACCAATTGATTTGAGGGGAAACTAGTAAAGAAGAGTGAACCAACCATATAATTATACCAATGTTCAATAATAAAATAGGCATACAAAATACAACACTTTTCCATTCCATTAGATTTTTGGTGACAATATGCAGAAGGATCGAAGAAAAGAACTAAATCATGAGGAAGTCTCTGTGTCAATATGGTGTGAATATGCGTCTGCTGCTGACAACTTTGTTTTCTTCACTTGTATCACTCAAAGTTACAGTGGAATCTTTATCCATGTGGACAGGTGGATTACCATGAAACTTTGCAAGTCTATCTTTGCTCCATATTTGACCATTGCTCACCTACACTACATTATGTTTGACTTCAACAATTTGTATTAGTGCTGAAAATGTGCTCAATTTAGCACACACTTTGTGTGGTCTTTTTATTAGTTCCCAGTCATACATCATCCACTTTTGTTTCTTAACTCTAAGTTTAGAATTGCACGACTCCTTGCAATTATTTTAATGTTTAGCAACGTTCTCTCTACTCTTCTCATGGTCTACATGCACACATTCACATTCTCCTAACCAATTTGAGCCTAACTTGATTCACTACCCTTCAGTGAAGTAAAAGGAGATATTCCTCTGACAAGGTTGGGAGCAGGATGATAAGAGGACTGTCATTATTATATAGATTTGTCAACAGATCGTCCACTTACACATGCTACGCTGTATACATTCTTTCAACATACGATTAGCTGTCTCTCGATTAAACAATTGGCCTTGGGACAGTACAATGTTGTTCTCTCACGCTTAATGGATAAAACATTAAGGAACTCCCTCATCTCCTTAGAAATTAATTGAACATGGTTAGTGAATAAAATGGACACTATACAAAAGCTTTCCCACAAGAATTCAACAAACACTTTACTCATTGTTAAGGTTGCCATTTTAGTAACAACCAAATGTGTGTTTTAATCAATAGTTACAAACATAAATCTTTTGTAGACACCACGTAATGTTTAATGAGTCAATGACATCAAGAGATAATTATTTCTCTCAGTGTTTACCAGGAATGGTTATAGGAGAAAAAGGTACTTTCTGTGTAATTTTGTTTTTTATTGCTCGTGGAATAACTAATGCAGTCTTTTACTTTTTGTTCAGTAACTTCATCCATTCTGGGAAACCAATATTTACATCTGGCTCTGTTCTTGGTAATTCTCCTTCCCAGATGACCTTTGTGTGCAAGATCAGAGATTTTATTCCTTAGGTCAGCAGGAGGTATAACCTTTTCATTACGGAGAACCATATCATTAAGAATGTTTAGCTCCTTCCTAGCCTCCCAGAAATCTCTCAGTTCCTCCTCAACATCACTGCACCTTGACAGCCAACCCCTTGCAATATAAGATTTGATCTGATTCAGTATAATGTCTTTCTCCACACACTCTTTCCATTCACTGTCAGAGATAGTGGAATTGATTATTTAAAGTATGGGACTTTCCATTGGTTATTCATCTTCCTCGTTTTCTGGAGATGCCCTGGATATGAAATCTGCAGTTAGGTTTTGTCTGCCTGGGAAGTATTCTACTCTGAAACAAAATCCCTCTAATCCCAACACCTATTTAGCAATGTGAGGGGTACTGTGTTCAGCACCCTTTGAGGGTACCATGAAAACTAAGGATTTGGTATCAGAGCAAATTGTAAACCTGACAAGTAAAACTCAAAGTGTCTCATGGACCAGAAGCATAATAATGCTTCTCATTAAACTATGAAATAGTTGCGCTCCGCATTGGATAACCATCTGCATGCAAACGTCACAATTACTCTTTTACCATGAAATGAAATGAAATCTTAATTTGTAACATGCACTAATACCAGAGGATGTCTAGGCACAGCGGAACTACAAAGAGGGTACCCAGGAATGGGACTGCTGGATTTATGAGCTCAGGCTAGTTGTTGAACAGCCAGGTTTTTAAAAGTTTGCCTGCAATGAAACTTCCCGCCCCCCCCCCGGTGGCAGTTTTTGCCCTTGGGATTACCAGATTGAAAGATGCAGCTGATCGGAGCTGCTTCTCTGGGACCTACCACCTGAATCTGTGTGAAAAACAGTCAAGGCTAGATCCGTGCAGGGCTTTAAAGGCAATACAAAGGGCCTTAAATTCAATTCGCCTCTTAACAGGTAGCCAATGCAGAATTGGCAGGGCATGTGCCACTGGCTGATGTTTCAGGATGGCAAGTAGCAGCCGTGCTGCTGCATTTTGCAGGACCTACATTTTGTTTAGGAATCTTTATTGAATGTTGAGAAATAGGCCACTGCAATAATCAATTTTCGACAGAATGAGTGCAGAGACCACCGCTTTTTGAAGCTCTAACGGAATGAAAGGTAGTACTTTCTTGAGGGTTTTAATCATGAAAAAGCAGGAGGAGGTGATGGCATTTATTTGCCCTTCAGAGGACAGTTTTGAGTCAACGTAGACTCCTAGGTTTTTTACCTTGGTGACTGGATTGGGAATTTCTCCCAGTTTCTGCGGCCATCAGCTTGGTGTCCAAAAAGAGGTATAGCGTCCAAATAAAAGCAGCTTCGTTTTTCCTGTATTCAGCTTCAAACAGTTTTTGGACATCCAAGCCCCAACTTCCCGCATACAGTTGAGGAATCTGGATGCAGTAGTGGCTGGGTCCCCTGCAAAGGATGCCACGATTTGCGTGTCGTCAGTATAGGATAGCATACCGTCTCAATGCCGAAGGACTTTATAAGTGAGCAGAGGGGAGTGATGTAAAGGTTAAAGAGGGTCAGACTCAAAGAGGAGCCCTGCTGCACCCCGCAAGGAAAAGAGAAAAAGGGGAACCTGTACCCGCCAAGCTCCACCCGTTGCTCCCTATCTCTGAGAAAAGACTTCAGAAGGTCCAGTGCCCTACCCCTAATGCCCAAAGAAAAGAGTCGAGCGATGAGCAGATCGTCATCAACCGTGTCGAAGGCCGCCGAGAGGTCCAGCAGGATCAAGGCCGCCTTCAGCCTTTATCCAGGACCTCTCTTATTTCGTCCGACACATTAATCAGGGCCAACTCGGTGCTATGTTGACTTCTAAAGCCATATTGAGAACTGTCAATGAGTTTGTTATCTTCGATGAACTGAGTTAAATCTATGTTCATCGCCTTCTCAACGATCTTGGCTGGGAAAGGTAGTTGAGAGATCGGCCTATAGTTGTTAGGGTCCTTATTATCCAGATTTGGTTTTTCCAAAAGCGGGAGGATGGAAGCCCTCTTCCATTGAATTGGATAATACCCATCTGAGAACATTCTGTTAAAGATACCTTTAAGGTAGTTGGCTGTAACATTTGGAACCGAATGGAGGACCTTTGGAGGACACGGTCCCAGGATGAACACCTTGGGAAAGGGCCGCACCAAGACCCTTATTACTGGTGTTAGTAGAGAATATAGTTTTCCTTTTGGTATCAAAAACCCCTAATGAAGGTACAGAAATTATGTTACCTTTTAATTCTTTTTGGTATTTGCAATTTTTATCTCACTCAAACCGGGTGCCTTTTTTTAAGAGGAAACGCAGGACATTACATTTGTCTACAAGGTACATACTGTACTAGACCTAGAAATGATCTTAGTTCATCTTTATTAGTGGAGTGAAGCACATTTTTCACACTATTGATAAGACTCACTTTTGGTTTGAGAACGTCTTTGGAAATGGTGTGAACATGATAATCAACCGAGCTGACCCTGGTTTGACATTTATCTTTTCTTACTGTAATATCTGCTTCAGTAATTCTTTTAAGAACTTCTCCTAATGCTAGATTATGCTCCTGTACGGTTGCCCCATATTTCAGTATATCATCCTGGAAACCTAAGGTATTCTGTACCCATTTTAGAATTTGTTGCATGGTCTTTTAGAAAACTTCCATAGCAGATGCCAAGCCAAATGCAATCCTGTGGTACATGTAGGCCCCAATAGGCGTAAAAATGCAGTTAATACCATTGAATCTGGATTGAATGTGACCTGATTGTTACGCCATGGAGAGGTTGATAACACTAAAGCATCTTGCCTCACTCATTGTGCTTACCATCTTAGTAATGTGAGGCAATGGGTGTCTCTCAACATAAATACTTTTATTGAGCCCGAAGAGGTTGTCACAAAGGCGTAACCACTACCCATGGGCTTTAGTGGCAAGAACTATGGGGGTTAGCCACTCTGAACATTTGATGGATTGAATATTTCCAAAATCAGTCAGTTTCTTAGGTTCTTGTTCTAGGGGTTTTTCCATTAGGTAAGGTATGAAATGAGGTTTGTGTACAATAGGTTCAGCTCGTGCCTTCAGCTTATTTTTGTGCTGGGAATTCCATAAGTCGCCAAGTGTGTCCAAGGACAGTTCAGG
The DNA here is from genome assembly GCA_963921515.1 of Calotriton arnoldi. Taxonomy (NCBI): domain Eukaryota; kingdom Metazoa; phylum Chordata; class Amphibia; order Caudata; family Salamandridae; genus Calotriton; species Calotriton arnoldi. The sequence continues at coordinate 535,344 of CAWUFW010000535.1, read as the reverse complement.
AAAAATCATCATGGATATGTTTGTCACAAACAGACCTATCCACAAGGAGCACCTGCTTACTGATTTTAGAGTCTAGAGTGATGCCTAATTTCTTTTGATGTTGCTCTTAGAATCCTTTTCAACAATGTACATTTTACATAAGGTGAGTGATCTTTGAAATTAATACGTAATCTTAACATGCCAACCAGAGGAATGTTATACCCTTTTGGGTAAATGTCTGGTACTTCTAACCTTAAATCATCAGAATTTTGAAAGTTTTTGAATTCTTCTTTGCAGATTAATGAGTATGGAGAACAGGAATCAGCAAACATTGCAACTGCATTTCCGTCAAGACATACTCTGCATTTTGGATAAGCAGTATACGATTATTGTCACCATTGTTTATGTGGAAATCTATTTTCTTACCTTCTTGATTAACACCATCAATAGAATTAAGTTTTTGTCCATATCCCTAGACATTCTTGCATAGGCCTCTCTTATTACATCTCTTACAAGTTGTATTCCTGGGCTACAATTTACACTATTAACTAGGTGACTACTACTGCCACTTCAAAAGTATTTCAATCTGCCAGCTTCATGAGTAGATTTGCTCTTGCACATTGTGCTATTTCTTAATTTACAAATCAAATTTCCCTCTCTTGTTTAGAAGATTTTATTTCATCTACCGATTCAGAGCAAACACATAACTTGGATAAGGCTCTGAGCAAGGCTATGTGGTTAGTTCCACCTTTGTGTTTGGCTTGGTTTCTACATTAGAATTTGTACGCTCTAGTACTACATGTATTTTACATCCAAACTTGAATTCTTGTTTTAAAAATGTTCATTTGTATACGTCTCTATCTTCTTGCACCTCATCAGGGAAATCAATGGGTTGTGGTAGTATTTGATAGATTTTACGACCATGAATGCCCAAGTGATGTAAAAGAATATGCTCTTTTCTGACTGGGCTAAACTTTCCTCCACCAATAGCAATCAAATAAAACTCAAACAGATTAACCCACTCCTTCCAAGGTAAGTTAGGCTCTCCTGCCTCATATAAAAAGGGTGGTGGTTGATTCATGCTGACTGCAGTCATAATGGAAAGACAACAAAAGTTAAATTAGATTTTTTGTACAAGTAAATGGTGATAATAATCCTTCCACCTAAATATTAGAATATACAAGGGAAGATAACACACATAATACTCATATAATATTGATAAAAATGAAGCAAAATGTCTATATGTGCTGAGAAGGTGTGTTTATCAGGGGCTGAGCTTCTAAAACATACACTATCGTAAAGAACTAGGTGCAATTTAACCCTAAAAGACAGATATCACTGAGATCAGATAAGAAAATATTTTATTTTGGCAGTGAAACACAATCATAAAAGCACACTACGAACATAAAAAACAGTATTAAAAACAAATGGCATGGTCATCTCAATAAAACAAGTCTAAAAGCAGCAAATAAAATGATTTATAAAAACACAATCAGAGTCCGCCTCCAGAAAAGTAAGGGATTCCTGCTGTGGGGCTTAATGCCCCACAGTCATCATGTAAACAAGCCAACCTAACAGGTTCAGGCTATCTAAACATAATTTGTAGATAGATGTCACTCATTAACAGATGCCACTTTTACTAAAGCAGGTCAGTCTGAGAAAGATATTAATTGTATAAAAAGGGAGAGATTGAACACAGTTACTTGCTAACAATAATGGATAGGAGTTTGTGTCATCCCGAGATACAAATGCAATAAACTGTCTTCACAAATTGTTTGGGTCAATTTGAGAGTTTTCATATATGAGGAGAATGAAATCACTGCTATATACAATGGATTAAGAAAGTTATGAAAACTAGGTGTGCAAATCACAGTGGCATGCTATTGAAATAGATACCAGGTGTGCATGTTACCTATGGACAGCATAATATTTTAGATAAGGTAACAATCAAAATAAATGTAGGACACTAGAAACCAGTACAACTTGAGGAAGAAAAGTACCTCACAAGTGTTTACCAAATGCGAAGAGCTGAAAGTTTCAGTTATGTTCTCTTGGACTGAATGACAGGTAATGTAGATGTGGATATCACAGTGACAAGCCGCCAAAGTTGTCATTGGGTCTGTGCATCTTCGAAGTGCAACTTTAGGTGTGTAGGGCCACATGTATATACCTTTCTTAAGGTCGCAAATGGCCCAATTCGGGCCGTTTGCGACCGGAAAAAAAGGCTTTTCCTATGTACCAAACCCTATTTGCTATTTGGTAACCTATTACTGAATCGCAAATAGGGTTTGAGATTCGATGTTAGGAAGGGGCGTTTTTAGGTGTCCCTTCCTAATACCAAATTGCAGCAGTATGTAAGAATGTTTTGCGACCGAAAGGAGGTCGCAAAACATTCACATTTACCACCAACTTCAAGTTGGTGGTAACCCTTCGCAAATGGGAAGGGGTCCCCAAGGGACCCTTTCCCCTTCGTGAATGGTAGTATAAACATTTTTTCCAGAGCAGGCAGTAGTCCCACGGATCACTGCCTGCTCTTAAAAAATGAAAAGAAAATCTTTCATTTTTTTTTCAAACACAACCCATTTTCCTTTAAGGAAAATGGGCTGCATTTAAAAAAAATGATTGCTTTATTTAAAAGCAATCACGGACATGGTGGTCTGCTGACCCCAGCAGGACACCATCCCCTTGATTTTAGTGATTCCTAATGGGTCACAAATAGCGACGCACCTCATTAACATTCATGAGGTAGGTCGATTTGTGACCCCCAAGAAATCGTTAAATGAAACTCATGGAGTTTCATACATGCGGAATAGCGATAACCTAATTGTGATTCACACAAAATCGCGATTAGGCAGTAGCTAGTCCTAATATTGATACATGTGGCCCTTTATAAGCAACAATGAAATAAATGAAAAATGTACAGCTGGAATAATCTACAACTTCATCTCCGACTCCTTGACTCTTCTATTAAATCGTAACAATTTGCTGTGGTGTCTGAATAACAGCAGCGTATGCCTTCGCCATCGTTTGGTGCAAAGTCCAAGAACTACTCAGCATGAAGTTCCACCCAATTAAGTGTGTCTTGGTGAGTCCACGTCATGAAGGCGATTCCCCAGGTGGCCAACTTAAAAGATACCCCTTGGCAACCACTTGGTTTTCAAGTAATTACATAATAAAGGCCATATGTGAACATGAAGTTAATGGATTTGATAATGTCTTTTATTTATTCTTTTGATAGTTATTTATTATCATTTCTTTCAATATATACATAAATTACAAGAGTCACCACAACACTTCAAAAAATATAAATACAACTGAAATACACAATAAATATCTACATCAATTGATAAGTATATAAAACAATAACAAAACACATAATACACTTACACATAGATGACAGCCTAACACTTCCAACAAACAGATAAAATTCATGAAATATATACAAGTGAAAACTAAATATCTAAGCGACAAATGTGTTCTCTAATGATAAATATTGAGTTGTTGCTTAGTATAAACAATGTAGTGAGCTCTCTTCAAGGATTCCCCAGGTGGCAACACAGCTGAAGTTCACTCCCTCTCGCGACTCCACCCAAGCACATGATTGTGCAGTCAGGAAATCAGAAGACTATCATCTCCAGCATATACACATGCAACCTGGATCCCATGAGCGGCAGCAGACCCCGACAAAGGATGGCCAAAAATGCTCTGAAGGTTTCTCCTCTTGGTACTGTTGAGGTAGCACTGCAACAACTTAACCCCGCTGCAATTATATATATGTGGATACATATGCCAGTGTTCCCAAGGTTATAAGAAGAAGAACAACAGTATATTTTCCAATCATAGGTGTACTGAACAAAGAGTGTGTGAATTATGAAGGGAGAGTGTGTTTATGTGGGCTGCGCCAAACATAGAAGATACTATAAGTAATATACTCAGCTTATGGCTTTACTCAATATGGAGAGAGAAAATAGAGGGGGAAAGACAGAGACACTGTCCTCTTCACAGAAGCTACCTCATCATCAGTGAAGTAAGCGATACAGGCATAGAAGAAAATAAGGTTTTATTCCTTCTTACATGCTCTCCTCACACTGAGGAGATTCTCCACAAGCTCAACATTCTAAACTGTCGGAGAGGATTAAACCAGAGAGGTGAAGGGGGAGCCATAGGAAGATTGTACCAATAGGTATTAGGGAAACACAGTAAAGAGAAGAGGGAACCTACCATATAATTATACTAATGTGAAATGTCAAAACAGGTACACAAAATACAACATTACAACTCTGTGGCTGCTTATGGAATTGATCTTCTCTTTGGAACACCTCTCTCCCCACCTACTTATGTATCCAAAAAGACAAATCTGCATATCTGTATATGTTCAAATTTTCATACGTAAATCTGGATATTATTTGCATAATTAGCATTTTTAACACCTCTTCCTGCTTCATATTAAATGGAGGTGCGGAATTATTTCACTTAATTTCAAAATTTTTACCAAAACAGCAACTGTGGCCAGTGATGTGTCAGTCAAAATGCTAGCACTAGTGCCCTACACAATTCTATTGTGTGACCCATAGTACTCAACACAGAACTCTAATTTGTTCTACCTAAAGCCAAAAGAACACTAATGCCTAGAATTATTAAGATTTCACGCAACGCAGAGCAACAATGGAAGTTGCTGAGCTGCATTGAGTGAAAGGGAGAGAGCAGAACTGTGCCATATATATGCAAAGATAGGGCGCACAGCTCTGCAATTGCACTGGAGCTCTTTGGGCTGCTTTGTGCCAATGCAGGTACCCTTGCACTATGGCACCGAGGTACACCTTCCTGCTCAAAAACTATCCTTTGAGGTATATTCCTCTTTGCATTTGTGCTGCAGAATGCAAAATCTCTCCTTGTAACGCCAGCCTCAGATAGGTGTCTCATTTTAGGGCAAACCCATGTTCGCAAGTCTTCGTAAATATGGGTTTGCATCAAAATACATGGGTGAATGCATGGGAATGCCCATATTCCACCTACGTAATGCCTACCTGACACAAGGTAAAGCAAGGCAGTCCATTGTTACTTAGCCACACAAACTGGGCTTTTTCCGTGGCTCTGTAAATCTCAAAATAGATTTTGCCTCGAGGTTGCGCCAAAAAAGTGATGCAACCCTGATGCAAAATCTTAGTAAAACTGTGCCTAATAAGTATTGACAATATGACAACTAAATAGATTAATTTAACTAACAAGTACTGGGGAGCAGCACATTCACCGTTTACAGAACATGAAATAATTAGATTTCAGAAAGATCTCATATTGTAAAATGACCTCTAAATTTAAGGTAGCAGGAGGCAGCAGACAGGATTGACTGTCTCTATACTGCTTCCCTTCTGTCTCCCTGCTCAGTAAAAGACAGCCTGAGGACAGAAGGCATAAGAAGACAGAAGCAGCCCAAAGACAGGACACTGAGGTATGGGCGATACACTTGGGTGACCGCTGTACAACACAGATGTTGGGAAAATGTATGAGAAGCGTAGTCAGTAAAAGCTACACTGAACACCAATATTGTAACACTCTTACTAGAAATCAAAGTGCTCTAGCATGAGTGAGGTCTCTCTTGCGGTGAAGAAGCACTGATGCTGATGTAATGTTAGGCAAAACTGATAGGTCAGGCAGCGAGGATGCAGAAGAGAAGGAGATGGATGTTGCTGTATCCTCTGTTTATGACATGCACCAGAATACACTATTGGCTACTTCACTTTTTCCAGCAAACATCCATGACCCAGGCCACACTTGTCTAACAACATCTGACATTTAAGCAGTATTATCTAAGGCGGATGGCGCTCCAAGATAGTTACTTGAGTTGGGTGGAGTCAGAGGGCCCAAGGCAAAGCTAAGGGCCCTACTCCACTTCGGTCAATAGCAAATTGAGTGTGCCTTCTCTCTTGGATAATATTTCAATGGTAAATCAGACCCTGGGTGAATATCACAACATTGTTGCTCAATGGTGTGTTTTTCACGGGACTACTTAAGTGGAAGATTACAAAAACCATAGACTATTTTTACTGATAAGCCTCTGCCATTTTTGGTGCACTGAAATGCATTTTAATGAATGCCTCGGTTGGGTGGAACAAAAAGAATCTTGTAGAAAGGGTGATAGCAGATTTTAGTCACAATACAAATCATGTGTTGGTGGCATCATAATACATTTAGGAACTGTAGTTATTTCTAAGGTAAATTTAACCAGTTAAAAATGCTGATTTTCTGATGAGATTTGATACATAATGTTTGAGAGAAAACGGTTTTCTTTCATGTTTAGCTCATGAAAATTATGGAAGGTGCTCCAGAAACTAAAAAGAGAGTACATTTTCTATACATTCACGAATATCTTCCTCATCTAGGTGGGAAATATTGTCTGACAAGCTGAGTAAAACATGAAATTTCAACAGCAGCAGTGGTCTGTCAGTTGATTCCCCAGTGTTCTACCGTAGCTTCACCACAGAGTTCTAATGGACATCTAGTGCACTAACATTCTACATTAATGACAAAGTGAGGTGCTCCTGAACACCAGGCTATTGGAATAGGAGCTGTATAATTGAAATAATTTGCTATGGAGAAGACTGCATTAAATGAACACAATGAGGGGATTCACTTTGTCGTAGAAATTGTGAGTAGTGAACTTCTTCATCCATGTCAGGTAAAAAGTCTGGCATGCTGACAGAATGATGTACTTCCAGCACCAAAAGCAGTTTGTCATTTGACTTCCCAGTATTCCACTGAAACTTCACCACAGAGTTCTAATGAACAACTAGAGTGCTAACATTCAATATTCAAGACAAAAGTGAAGCGCCCCTTAACAGTATTTTGCTTTCCTGTCCTAGCGAGCAGGCTGAAGTAAATGAGCACTGAGGTATACATCCAGCTGGTTAAAAGATTCTGAGGGTAAGTATGGGTTTTAGTCATTTATGGCATAATATATTTTGAAGGGGCAAAAATAATTAATGAGTGAGATCCCTACCTAAGCCCAGTATCCCCTTTCTATGTCTCTGTTGCTTGATTTCTCCTCAGGTTTTAAACAGTTTCATTTTGGTAGACACTGAAGGTTATTTAACCTTCCATTTAAATGTATGGGAGTAGATATTTTAGATATTTTAGAGGTGCAGGAAGCAATTTAAAACAAATAGGTCTGTGTTCCAGTCGGAAATTATACTCACCAAATGAGTTCCTCTTTGGAAATGTATTTTTTTATTTTACTAGTTGCACCTACCAGCAAGAATGTGCACTGGCTTCAAAACCATTTGTATTGTGAATTCAATATAAAAGAATTATAAAAACACATTTTAAATGTATATTGCCCATAAATATTTTGCCGTGCACAACTTATAAAAGACATAATTCAATATTAATTAATTAAAAATGTTTTAAAGTAAATACCATTATAACCACAGACAAAAAGGAGGTTGATTTTGTATTTTAACCACAGCGTATACTGTCATTGATCACTCAATTTTCACAGACTCAGAACATTTTTAATATGTAATACAAACAAAATGGAAGGAATATTTTGGGGGGCTTCTTCATTCCAGAATGTTTTAGCAGCAGAGATAAGACACATTTTCATGTACATACTAAGGGCCTAATTACAACTATGTGACGGTGGTGGTCAACCCTATATATTACGAGTTTGATGGTTGGACCACCACTGGACCACTGCAACTGCCGGGGATTCCTGATCCCACAGCAGTGGCGCAGCGGTCTGAGGCAGCACTAAGCACTGCTGAGCAGATTACAAGTTGCCTCACCGCAACCCTATCCATGGCAGTGAGCCTGCCATGGAAAGGGTGGAGGTGAGGCAACTCAGGGGGACTGTAACCTCTGTACATGGGGGTGCATGCAGGGGGATACATGTTGTGCCCCCTTGTCTTTCTGCCCCCGGTTCCTGCACAGGAAGAAATGCACGACATGGTGCATTTCTTCCTGTGCTGGAATGTGCTTCGGCGGTTCCACAGTGCTGCCTTTCTATGGCTCTCCTTTGAGCCTTAGAAAGGCACTGCTGTGGGACCGCTACAGCACACACCGCCCGCCAGGATTACATTTATAATCCGCCGGGTGGTCTAACTTCGAGTTTGGTGGTCTTCCTGCGGGCGCTGGTGTGGCAGCCCACAGCAAGACTGCCAAACTCGTAATCAGGCCCTTAGCCTTCTGCACATGAAAATGAATTATTCTAAAGCTTTTGTCTCCAACAACATGCATCCCAGAGCAGACACATTCTGTGAACTAGGTGAACATTCTAGTTCTTTCTGAAAACTCTGTGATGTACACAGGCAGCTGTTAGTAGAAGACGGAATACTAATACGTGGGTTGAAACTGTAATGAGGCTTGTCTCAGGTACTAGCTAGAAATCTCTTGAGTAGATAATGCCCGGTTAGGTGCCAGACAGCATTTTGGGTCACGTACAGCTGTCTGGTTTACAATATTAATATTACCTTACATAATCTACCTAATCCTATTAACTGTTGTTTCCACCTGTATGTACCTTGCAATATAGTGCTATTAACAATCTAGTGGAAGTGATATTATTGTCAGGCAGTATAATGTATGATATATAATTGGGCAATCCATTCTGGATAGGCCTGTTCCCACAAGGTTCCATACAGTTCTCTTGGCTTTTTTATTGTAAATTTGAGCTTTAAATGTATCTGCTAGGATGGGATCATCATTAACTCACATACAGCTGTAAGTATCTTACCTCTCACTTTCGCGTAAGCAGGCTGAAGATAACAATGATTGTGATGAGAATGTTAGATACTGCACTGTAAATAAAAGGTCTCTAGGTGCTGTTGCAATTTCTCACCTAAGCAAGGATCGAAAGAAAGACAAAAAGAACATATTTACCTCATTGTGGTGTCAGACATAACAGGAGGAGCAAACTGCTGCAGTTGATAAAATAAATATTTGTTATGTATGCGGATGGGTTTTGGGTATGGTTAATTATTCAGACACCTAGCAATAGAAACTACGGGCCGATTACGATGGCGGTCAGACTGCAACCGACGGTTCGTTGGTTGCTTTCCAACTGCCATCTGCTGCTGCGGTCCGACTGACGCATTACAATGCATGCGGTCGGAGACGACAGACAGATGAAACACTTCATAATCCCCTAATGATGGCGGCTCTGCCATCAGGATTATGATGTTGGTTTCCTTATAGCCATTCCACGTCGGCCTTTCCGACATGGAAAGGCTGCCGGAAAGTGACATTGGGGGCCCTTAGCAGGGCCCCCTTCCCTCCTGGCCCTCTGCTCTAACATCTCTGCACTGTGTGGCAGGCACCATGAGGTGCCTGCCACACAGTGCAGGGATGTTTGAAAACATCAATTTTTCAATGGAAGCTTGTGCTGCTGGCCTTTTCCGCCCGCTGCACAACCTTCCATTGAAAAATGGATGTTTCCGACCACCCTATGGGCGGTCGCATCCAAATACTATGGTCGGAAACGCCAACCTAAGATCAGGCGGTTCCTAATCTGCACGGACATCATAATAAGCCCCTACATCTGCAAATGTACAGTGACTAACAGTTAAAGGAGCAAAAACTATACAATGATTCATTTACCAAGTAAAACGTTGACACGGTAATATGGCAAAGAGCACAAGGATTCACAATACTACTGAGCTTAAGTGAATAATCCTTTCATATGAAGCATCATTGAAATGATTACTGGGCGAGAAACTGATGGACAAGGCTTGAATACATACCTGGCAAAAAGATTAAGCTATCTGTCACAAATGTTGATAATATCCATTTGGAAAATGCATCATCTAACCACTCTGAAACCTGGAAGTAAATTAAAGTAATCACAGACAACAAATATGTACATATATAATCATTTAGAATAATAAAATGTAAGGGGCATGAAAAGATATAAGGTTGAGTATTCCTTGCAGAAGCAGAAGAAAACAAACAGTAAATAATCTGAATTTCTAACAATGGCAATAAGTTCACACTTGCCCTTGTGGGAATGTTCTAAAAGTATGAAAATCATCACAAAGTAGAATTTAAGCATGTAAACATCCTTGCTTGGGGAACAAGATTTTACCTCTATAGCTACATCTCAAGAACAAAAACAAGTAAGCTGAATTAAGTGGCAACAAAAGCAATTTTACTTTTTACCAAATTAGCAGATGGAACAGCATTAATAACATCTGACATTAAGGGGCCGATTCCGATCTCGGCCGGTAGGGCTCCGAATAGGATTCGGCTTTACCGGATCCGATTCAGAGCCCTTTTTCCCGACCGAATCGTACGCGGGTCCGGCCGAGCGAGTACGATGCGAATTCGCCGACCGACTCGTCCGGGCGACCCGACCGCTCCGACCGACTCGTACCCGGATCGTACCGCTCCGACCGACTCGCTCGGACCCGATTCGCACCGCGCAATGGAGACGTTTTCCGGCCGGGTAAGTACGATGCGCACCTCGACCGCTCCGACCGACTCGCGCCGTCCGACTCGAACTCGCTGTCGGAGCCGTACTTTGGGGGTCCGTGTCGGACCCCCTGTACGCGTACCCGTGCGAGGCGCACACAGGGGGACCCATGGGTCCCCCTACCTGTGCGTGTACGCCGCGGGCGCTTCGCGGCGTACTCGCTGTAGGGGGCGCCTTGTCCGCCTCGCACCCATTGAGGCAATGGGAGCCCGCGTACGCGTTGTACGACCGGCTCCCATTGAGTTCAATGGGAGTCCGACCGACTCGTGTCCGGTGGCATACGAATGCATCGGACTCGTTCGGTCGGACTGCACGGGTCCGATTCGGTCGGAAATCTCTCCGGGTCCGGCTCGGTCGGAGAGATTTCCGGCCCGAATCGGAATCGACCCCTAAGTGTAAAGAAGGAATAACTACTCTGAGCATAACCACTCCTCATGCAACTCTGATTTCGTCTTGTGATAACTTTTTTATCATCACTGGTAAATCTCATCATAATGTATCATACACTTTTTGTCTGCCTAACCCGTTTTTGCAAAAGCCCTTTTCGTGCTATTAAGCACTTAAAATGCAGCAATAACAATCCCTAATTTGCTTCTTGTTCAACAGCTTGTGAGTTCAGACAAACTGCACTGCAAGCCCAAGCAACTTCTTTGTATCGACTCCCAGCTACCATCCCTCAATCGACTCCAAACTCTTAAAAAAGCAACAATAAAAGAGCTCTGTGATCAAGTTTGAACTTATAACAGAAATAGCTACCCTCTGAGACCTCATCAGGAAACAAAATTGTTTAACGTTCTTTTATGTGTTCAGTTACATAAAACCTTGGGATTTCAGTTCACTAAATGGAGGTGACTGATAAAAGATTTACTAACAATGGATAACAAATATTGGCATCAAAAAGATCACTCTCTAAGCCATGGACCAAATTGAACACCATGAAAAATAAAAGTGAAGATTTGGAGAACCGGATTCAGAGATGCCTCTTGTAGAATGTTGGTATCCCTGAAGATGTAGAAGGCTCGAACAATGAAAAATATACAAAATTATAATTTTGAACTTATGTTTGCCAGAAATCAGAAATGGGTGTTAGGGTCAAAGAGTTAGTGAGTTTCCATAACACTGAAGTGAAGAAATATACAAAAAAAAACAATGGTGGCTCCTAACAATCAATTATACTGCTGCATTCTCAATACAAAATCTTCACTGAATTACAGACTAACAGAAGGACAGCATGCTTCTGACATTATTGCATAGGAACTGTAAATACATACTGTGACTGGAGTAAATGACATTGCTAGCCAAGTGTGCATTTTACTCACCTTAGTAAACCTTAGAGACTATATTATGCAAGTCGTCAACAGAACTGAGTGGGACTTCTTCTGAGCATAAATACAAATGGTTAAAATTGGAGTAATATTAATTAGAGGCAATTACAGCCCTACGTTCAGAATCCAGAATACAAATGGTAGTAAACAACATACTATGGCCTTGGTTGGGAAGTGCATAGGGAAAAAGACAGGGCTCTCCAATGTCCACACTTTTGTTTATATTTTTACATACTTATATATAATTAATAAAGTCCAATCCAGACTTAAATGGTGTCAGATTTCGATATTTGGGTACAAAAGTGCCTTATTCTACAGACCAAATGATCCTATTTCACGAGACTGTCCTTGAGAATGGGAACAGTTTTAAAACCTATTGCCTGTCTATCAAATAACCTTAATTTAAACTACTGTTAGAAATTGGGTTTTTGGTTGGCAGAGGTATGCACCCTTTCCAAGCAGGAACCACAATCCTAGTCAGGGTATGTCAGATACACGCCATAAATCAACCTGTGCTCACCCTCTGGTAGCTTGGCACAGAGCAGGAAGACTTAACTTAAGAGGCAATCTGTTAAGTCTTTATGCAACACTTCAAACAGTAACACAGTGAAAACACCACAAAAGACTGCACACCAGTTTAGAAAAATAGATTATGATTTTATAAATACAACAAGACCAAAACAACAGAAGTACAAAAAGTAGAAGCCAAGATATGATTTTTTAAAGGTCAAAAGTGAAAAATAACACTTAGAAGCAATATGCACCTATGGGGTTATCTGGTCGTGCTGAACCGGGAAAGGTCAAGAGTTCAGGCCGACCATGATGGAGCGCGGGCCAGATACAGGAGCCACACAAGGTCCGCTGAACATAAGTACCTTGATCCATGTCACAAAAGTGAGATGCGGGGTGCAGGAGAGTGATGAGCCAGTGTTGATCCCACAGTCAAGGTGATGTGTCGATTTTCTCAGAGCAACGATGGTGATGCGTCAGTTCCGAATACTAAGCCCTGGGTATCTCCACGCAGTCGAGGGGAAGCGTTGATCGTCTCTCTCTGCAGCGGCAGCGATGCGCAGACACGGATGCATCAAAGAGGGGCTTTGAAGGGCACAGAGGTCCTCCCTTCCAGCTCTGGCTCTAGACTCACTACCAAGGGGTATGCAGCCCTTTGTGTGGAGACAGGCACAGCCTATTCAGATGTAAATGTCAGCTCCTCCCTCCCATCCTGCCCAGGATGAGCCATCAGGATCTCAGTCACACCTGAGCTCTCTTTGTGTGTGGCTGTCCAGATGAAATGCACAAAGCCCAGCTGTCACCTCCCAGACATGTGTTGGAGGCTGGCTGCATGCACACAGGGCTAAGAGCAGAAAAATGCCATCTTCCTAAAAGTGGCATTTTTAAACTGGTAGAGATAAATTCAATTTTACCAGTAAAGAGGATTTATCACTACTATTCCAATGATATGAAACATGACAGACCGACTCCATCTTAAGATGGAATTACAATGTTAAGCTATGAAAGGGGTAGGCCTCACAGTAGTGAAAAACGAAGTTGGGTGTTTTTCACGTACAGTACATGCAAAACGTATAAGTACATGTGCTACCTTTTGATTACACAGCACCCTGCCCCATGGGCTACCTGGGGCCTACCTTAGAGACTTAGAGACTTATATGTAATAAAAGGGGAGCTTAAAGCTTGGTAAGGGGTTTTAAATACCAAGTCGACATGGCAGTGTAAACTGCACACACAAGTTCTACAGTGGCAGAGCCGAGACCTGGCACAATCACTGCTGCATGCCCACTAGTAGCATTTAGTTTACAGGCCCTTGGCACATGTAGTGCATTCTAATAGGGACATATAGATAAATTAAATATACCAATTGTGGATGAGTCAATCAAACCATGTTTTAGGGAAGAAGCACATTCACTTTACCACTGGTTGGCAGTGGTTAAGTGCTCGGAGACCTACTGTCAACAAAAAGCATCCTGCAAAATTGGAGGCAAGCAAGCAAAAGGGGAAGACCACCCTAAGGCTGTAAGGTCTAACATGTACTAATTACTTATGTCCTGTAATAAAGGTAGGAAGATAAGAAATTCATACAAATGAGATTTCTAGAGGGAAAAAGGAACTCTGAGCTATATAAATGAAATCACATAATAAAGCAAGACTATAGCTAGTGTGAACCTTGCTACAGATTTTGCAACAATTGTTTTGGAATTCGTATCGCAGCAAGTATTTTGTACCCCAGCTTCTTGCACATAAATCCTAAAGGATTTATTAATCTGCACGCCCTTGCAAACAGACGCTTGAGCACAGCAGCAGCAGGTGATTTATTACACCAGAGGGCACACACAATATGTTCAAAAGCAATTACAAATGTTAAATAAAACAAAACATGCAACCTGCCTTCTGAGTCTTGAATCTGGTTTATTGCATGCTTTTTCAAAATGTATTTGGGTTTGATTTACCAGTGTGTGCTTGCTTTTAAACATCAGATTTATAATTAATATGTGCTGTGCCTGTGTCAGCATATGTATTATTGTACATGTTTCTACCATGCCCTATACCCTACTTAATACTCTATGTAAGTAAAACCTTGCCTAATTAAGTCCTGGCTTACCATGCTGTGTTCCTATTTTGAAGTTCTTGCACCTTCTTGAATGACAAGAATGGCAGTCCACATTATGTCAGATACTGGCTTCTCAATTACCTGCTGCCACCAAGGTGCAAGGGCTCATTGTATTAAGATACTTTTATCTTCATTCTGGATGTTCAACTGCTTCATATTGGCAATGATCTGTCTAGGAGCCCACAGACGGGTGATTTGTGGAATTATCATCAAACCTTCACTAACACATCTACCAGAGATGCTGCGTTTTACCAGAATAATCATGTGCAATTTCTAAACTTGCATCTGTGCTCTCAAAGATTGTCATTGCCCAGCTATGTTCTCATCACTATGCACTTGAAGACAAAGCTCTGGTTCCTCAATGCTGAGAGCAGCATCATTGGAGCAGCAGGTTTAGTACTGTCATCATCGCAGAGCACCATGAGTTGGCAAAACAGAAGTCACAACAAAGGACGCTGCCTGTAAAGGTTTAAATATAATGTTTTGCCAAGAACCTCCTGGCAAAGATGGGGTTCAACATGGAGACCATCTTTGATGCCAGAAGCGGGCTCAGTATTTCTCCTCAGAACTATTGTGTAAGGATATAAATTAATAATTATAAGCAGATTGAATGTAAAAAAAAGATAAAGTGAAATGAAGTTTCAGCGTACAAATACTGTTCAGTCCAAACTATCATGAATATATAGCATGGTGCAGATCTTGTAAACATTTGTGTTTGTTTTGGCATTTTAAACAAACCTTTTTCACCTTCTACTATATCACTCTACATTATTAGGAGGAATACTTTGTCTTCAATTTGAAAATGTATCTGTAATGTCTTTTCTATTATTACTAACTATGCAGTGTGGCAGTGAACCAACTCTTTTTAAGTGTACCTGGCCACCCAAATATAAGGAGGGATAAATTGTTATGGTTATTTAAATACAAGATGCTAGCTAAAGACAAAGATTATTTGGATTTTGAAAACAGCATTGCTTCTCATTCTCCTACGCACAGAAAGGAAGAAGTATTTGAGCACTAAACACCTCCTCAGGGTATGGATGCAAGAGACTTTATTGTTTTACTAAAGCTATATGTAGAGTGAAACACCACTTCAGAAATTAACCGTATATTTTAATGTAAAGATTAAACTTTTGTACCTGTCATTATCAACTCAAAGAACCAAATGACTCATATGTGGCAGCACTTAGAGTATTTACTGCAAACTGTTGCTTCTGCAATATAATAGATTTTTACATAAGAGATCAAGTCATCATCGTTAGGTGTTCCTATAAAAAGATTCAAGAATAGCTGCTAAGAAACCTAAACCTGTCTTTGTCAGAGAAAATCGATATAGCCAAAAGTGAAAAATGCTCCATAGCCTCATTCCACACAATAAATGCACAGTACTCTATTGGTGAGCTGTCAAGTCAGGAAAGAGTATAAAAGAGAAAATTAAGAACCACAGAGATACCAGGATCTACGATGTGTGCAATGCAACACATTTCAGAATAGTAACGTTAAGATCAAATGTTTACGATGTATTTCAAGAAATCAAGTAGCGACCTAGGAAAGTCTCCCAGCAAGGGAGAAAAAAGTATTGTTTAAGGTGTGGCAAATTGAGGCATTTTTTTTTGTGTGTGTACAAAACTGGAATTTAAAAACCTGCTTTAGTAGAGGATTGAACTAATATGAATTATTCTAAAAGTAATTTGGTATTGTGAGTTTTAGATCGGTGAGAAACAGGTGTTAATGCAAACAAAAATAGATGTACTTGAGATCAGTCAGATCCTTAAGACTGAACCCAAGCTGCAAGTTTCAAACAAGTAGGAAAGAAGTTATAACACTGTTTAGAAAAGTTAGCTAATGTGGAAACTAAAATTTTAGGCACTGATCTAGAACCATAGACTCCACACAATTATGTGATCTGGATGGATAGAAAAGTGGTTCAAAGTAATAGTTCTACATTTATTGTCATATCAGAGTTTATTCTAAAAAACTTGGATCCTAATGATATATAAGCATACACCTAAGGTAAAAAATAGAAATATTAGGATATTTCGCAAATATCATTGGGTTTCAAAACAGACACACTTTATGAAAAATATATGTTGCTATTGATGTGCAAAATGACTTAAGCCGGTGTCATCAAGGCAAATTGAGTATATGATACACACTCAATGCTAAAATTCCAGTGTTTTGTGTAGATGAAGTTCTGAAACCAGAGTATTGTATGGTTGTAATGGATGAAATTATATAAATTGTATTACAAAAGTATAATTATGTTTTTTCTCAAAGACCTAGGCAAGATAACGGTGTCTCATATAAACCTGGACTCAAACAAGATGCCATCCTCATAAGGTACAAACTCTTTGCCCAGCCAAAACCAGTTCTGTCCTCTTTGGTGCAGCTGCCGGCAGGAGGTGGAGACAGCATTGTGTAAGACAGACAGGGCCTATTCAGGTGCAAGGAAAATCTCCTCCCACCACTCTAAATGCAGACCGGGCCTATTCAGGTGCTAGTGAAAACTCCCCCCCTCCCTACTCTGAATGCAGCCCAGGTCTATTCAGCCCAGCCCTGACTCCTTCAGGAAAGGCAGGACACACATCAACCCCCTCCGGTGGCCGTCTGAGAGAATGCAAATCCCCAGCCCCCGTCATTCAAAAGCCAGACAGTCAATCCACAAACCAGCAGAGGCACACAAGATGGTTAGGCAAGAAAATACCTACTTTCTGAAAGTGGTATTTTCAAACCCAGAATGTAAAAATCACACTCACTAACAGATGCATCTTAACATTCTGAGTTCAGGCATATCAAACTTTATTTTCCTATCTTGTTCCCATGGGCAGTTATGCTTATAAGATGTCATAAGCAAACTCCCCATTCTGTCCTATGGGGACAGATAGCCTTACAATAGTGAAAAACGAAATTGGCATTATTTCACTATCAGGACATGCCACACACATCAGGGCATGTCCTACCTTTCACATACACTGCACCCTTCCCACAGGGGTACCTTGGGCCTACCTTAGGGGTAACTCATGTAAGAAAAGGGAAGGTTAGGGCCTGGCAAGTGGGTGCACTTGCCAGGTCGACATGGCAGTACCAAACTGCACACAGACACTGCGGTGGCAGGTCTGAGTTACATTTACAGGCTGCTCATGTGGGTGGCACAATCAGTGCTGCAGGCCCACTAGCAGCATTTGATTTACAGGCCATGGGCACACACATGGGACTGTACTAGGGACTTACCAGTAAAGCAAAAATGCCAATTATGGAATCACCAATCCATCATAACAATTTACAGGGCGAGCATATGCACTTTAGCACTGATCAGCAGTGGTAAAGTGCCCAGAGTCATAAAACCAACAAAAAACGGTCAGAAACAAAAGGCCAAAAAGCAAAAAGTCTGGGGATAAACCCGCTGGACAAGTTAGGTCTAACACTCATCCTGGGCAGGATGGGAGGGAGGAGCTGACACAAAGGGTTAATTACTCCCCTGTAGTGAGTCTGGAGCCAGAGCTAGAAAGAAAGGGCATGTGTGCACTTCAAAGACCCTTCTTTCAAGTCAACCCCACTTCAAAGGCACAACTGGGTATAATCCTGGGTCTCTGACCGTGCCAAATAAGACACTTCTGGACCTGTAAAGAACATCTGTTAGAAGATCTGCTGTGGTGCTACAAGGCCTGTCACTCTGCTGGACTGCTGCTCTGGAAGAACTGCTTTTGAAGTGTGCTGTGCTGCCCTGCTGAGGGAGAGTAGGGCTCTGCCTTGAACCCAGAGCGATCTCCAAGGCTTGTTTGCTTGCCTCCTGTTTCCTAAGACTCAGGGATATCAAAGTCTCACCACCTGCTCCTGTGCCTGGTCGATTGAAAGTGGACCCAAGTGCTAGCTCCAGTAAAACTGATGCATATCCAGTCTGTGTGTGGCAGAACAGGTGCATCAACTCTGTTGCGGAACCAGAATCAGCGCATTGCAGTCAGAACCAGCACATCGCCTTAAAGAACGGATGCATCAAAACTGCCACATAGCCGCTGCTGCAGTGCGGGAAGATCAACGTATCCCCTCGACTGCATGGAGAAGCCTGGCGCATCATCTACAGAACCAACACCTCTTGGCTCGGCGCATCGTCTTTGGAATCGGTGCATCGCCACCACTGTGTGAAGAAAATCAATGCATCAACTTGATTTCGGGATCAACACCAACACATTGCTCGGCTGCACCTCGCATCTCACTGTTGTGACCAGGATCAAGGTACTTTGTTCAGCAGGCCATGCGTGGACCCTGGATCCAGCCCATGCTCCAACAAAGTCGGCCTGAACTGTTGACTTAGGCCTGGTCCAGCATAACCACATGACCCCCATAGGGCTTATTGCTTCTAAGCTCTAATTTTACATTTAATCTTCTACTCATTGAATGTTTGTTGTTTTGGTCTTGATTTATGTATTAAAATATTCTGTGTTTTTTAAATCTGGTGTGGAGTCTTTTTGTGGTATTTTCATTGTGTTACTGTGTGTTATATTATACAAATACTTTACAAATTGCCTCTTACGTTTAACCCGACTGCTCTGTGCCAAGCTGCCACAGGTTAACTTTTAGTGTGTATCTTACTTACCCTGACTAGGATTGTGGTTCGTGCTTGGAAAGGGTGCACATCTCTGCTAGCCAGAAACCAAATTTCTAACAAACTTGATTCATAGTCAAATTATTTCATTAGCTCATAGAGGGCATAATGGTATACCTGATACCAAAAAACAACAGTAGAAGAAATTTAGGTGGACGCACATGTACGATCAAATAAAGAGTTTGTGCAGAAATTTCAATAACGTATCAACTCGGACAAAAATGCTGAAATGTTATCAAATGAATGTTAAAAATGCTGCTTTTCCTGAGGCTCAATAGAAGGAGAGGCCATTCAAAAGGTCAACTCAAGGGAAAGTGTACACCATAATATTAACTGATTATTTTTCAAAGTGGGAGGAACTCAAATGGAATACAAATCTCACTACTGATTCTGAGATTGAATTTTTTGGGGGGTGCTCCATACACATTCAATTATTTCTGACAACAGAGTGCAATTTATACCTCACAGAGTGGCCAGTTTTTTTTTGACAAATCGGGTATTGGACAAAAAAAAGCCCTTCATTGTATGCGCCATATATGAATGTGTTGATAGAAATGCTCAACAAGGCGATAGCTTTAAAATCAAATCCAGCATCATGTGGCAAATTTAATTTGGACATATCCTTGCAGAGCTTATTGTACCACAGGCTTCACTCCATTTAATTTTCTCCACGCAGGACCCCAAGAATTAAAATACACCCAGAGTAGCTTAGGATCTTTTAAGGTGATTTGAAGATATGTACAAAAGGCTAGGTGAAAAGTAGAAAGTAAACAAAATAAACATACGGAATTAGAAGTCCCTCATGTGAGAGAAATTACATTTCAACTTGGATATTTAGTTAAAGAGAAAAACAACTTTTGACAGGAAGGATGAATCAAAGTTTTCAATTGAGTTAAAGATTGTGTTTCTATGGAGAATATCTGTATTGTTAAATGATGGTTCTTCTTGGGGAGTAGATAGATTAGTTAACTATAGAGGCAATCTCATAGTATGTCTGATTAAAGTTTAGACAAACTGGATTTCTCCAGTAGCAGCTACTAACCTATTGGAAGAGAACAATTCTTGTCAGGCATCAATGAAGAAATCTATAACTTCATTATTTGTGTAGAAGATAATTCTGATTGTTAACATACTGTCAAGATCACACCTGGTATGCGTTTCCGCAGGAGTGAAAAGGTCGGTCACGAATAATACTCCCAATCTCCAAGTCTAGCATAAAAGTCCTCACAATATTAAGACCTAATACTGCCTACCCCGGAAGCGGGGATAGAAAGGTAATGTTATTTTCCAGTGTCTCTTTGACTTTCTTCACTCTTTCCTCCTGTAATTAAAATAGTTGTTATTGAGTTATGAAGAATATAACGCCTTTTTCCTACACTAGACTGAAAATAAGCACATGTAGGAGAAATACCTTCCGTCTAAATGTTCTTAGTGTTGCCCTTCTGGTCTGACTGACTAGTTACTGAAAGGGAAGAACATAATGTAATTCCTCGAATTCCACTAAATAGGGGCAATATACAACTATTACGTAACATCTCACCTATCCTGCAGTCTGTAACTTCCTTGGAACTTGCAGGTACAGTACATATATTCTTAAAATCTGCAAACAATCCACCATTCCTTCATGCCTCATATACTATAAAGTTTTCATGCAGACTAATAATATAAATGATAAATTTAACATAAAGTTAATGCAGTCCTTAGAAAAATAATGTAACTTTAAATTCATTCATTATTCCCAAATGAAACTAATAAATGTCCTTGTATTTTTGTTTCTCTGATAGGCAATTGGATAACAGAAAACAGAATCTTGTTCCCAAAATACAAAACATGTAAGTTATTTCCTCCAAATAATGAAAGTGCTTTCAGCGCGTTACCCATGAGTTTACAATGTCTCCTTGATGTGTTTCTCTTCTTTATCTTGGCAGCAACACAGCAGCAACATGAAACGTGATGACGATAGGAGTTGATCCAGGAGAACACACGCACTGTACTTCTCCACCCGATGCCGAGACGACAGGAACAAGAGCCACGACGTTGTCCAGAAAACAGAAGACGACAGGAATGACGCCGACTGGAGCTCCACCAGGTAGGTTGCCGTACTCAAGTAGGAAGTCACTCTGATGACGAGCGACTTCCTGCAATGGAGCGTGCAGTCTTAAAGGCTACACATTCCTCTCCTTAAGGGAGATGCAATATTCTGGACCTGCATTTGGACAGGTCCAACACCCACTTCTCCCTATAGTCATAAATGATTTTTTTTATTCAGTTATGAAATATCCAGCTCCCTATTAGTAAAAGGGCAAACAGGGCATAATCATTTCTAATTGTATATTAACACTCTCCTCAATATTCATAGTTTATCCTCATCTTACTTTTTAGAGGCCAATTTAGAAAGGCATTTATGTGAAGTAGTACTATAAGAGTATTACTTCACCTATTTATAAATGCCATTGTGAAATGGCCCCACTGTGTTGTGCCTCCCCAAATCTGCACCCATACAATTACTTCTGCACACTGGTGCAGATTTCTGATTTTTCGCTATTCACATAATTCAGCAGCAATACATTTGGAAAGCTTCATCAGCTTCTATACCTTAGAGGAACCACCATCACAGCAGTTCCACTGTGTTCTGCCTCCCCAAATCTGCACCCATACAATTACTTCTGCACACCATTTGACATAGATTTTAATTAGAAACATGTTTTTTTTATTTTTTTTTATAACTCTTTTTATTGAACAATTTTCAAAACATGGTACAGTTCCACATATTTCGCTTGAAGGAAGTACTGTGAGTTCAATTATACACATAAATATTACAAGATAATGCATTGGGATTCAAGGGGAGAGGGGATCATCAGACTCCAGTAATCGGGGAGGAGTGCATATATTGCCTCGGTATTCGTTCCAGGGGGCCCATATCTTAGACCATTTGCGCGGGCAACCTCTTGTCATATACACCGTTTTTTCCCGCAGCATACACCAATCCAGGTCTCTTTCCCAGTCAGTACTCGTAGGTGCCTTTGTAGCCCCCCATAGCTGCGCAATGTTTCTCTTGGCCACTATGTATCCGAGTGTGGCCCATATTGTGGCATGTGTGGTGAGGTCGGTGGGTTCCCAGACGTTGAGGAGGCATCTAGGGGCTTGTGGTGTGAGTTCGACTCCCATTACTATGCTCATTACCTCGTGTATCCTGCGCCAATATTCCTGGATCTGTTCGCATTGCCACAGTATCTGGATGAATGTGCCCAGCTGGGTGCATCCCCTCCTACAAGACCCATCTGTTGAAAAGCCCATGTGCATCAATCGGGGACCTGTCATGTATATTCTGTGAAGTACCTTTAGTTGCACCAGGCGAAGACGTGCAGAAATAGCAACAGTTCTGGGGGAGGAGACCGCTACCTGCCAGTCTTCATCATCTACTTCCACCCCGTCCCCCGCCCATTTTTCTCGTAGCGATTGTAGGGGATTCTCCATATTATGGATGAGTTTTCGATAGGTTAGGGAGATGGCTTTTTCAGGTAAGTGCCCATCCAATATCCTATCCTCCAGTGGGGAGGCGTCTGATGGAGCCGTGTCATTGGGCAATACTGTTTGTAGTGCGTGTCGGACCTGCAGGTACCGGAAACGCTCGGAATCCGCAAGGGCATATTGACCCTGTAGGGCTTCAAATTTTTGCACTCCCTCTTTACCCCAAAGGTCTCTGATGTGAGAGATGCCAATTAAGTCCCATTTGCTAAAGCCCTTGGATTTTCTTAGGTCACCAAGTTTTTGGGAGTCCCATAGTGGCGTGGCGAGAGTTAATTTATTGTGCCATCCTAACGATTTGGTTGCCGAATGCCAAATTTTGACTGTGTGGTTGGTTGGACCCGTGAGTGGGAACCTATTTGGTGTGGAGTACAGTGCCCTGGCATATGTCCCGTTTGGGAGAATCCATTTATCCATAGTAAACCCCGGGTTGTCCGGCTGCCCATAGGTGCCATGGTTTATAGCTACCAGTTGTGCTGCCCAGTAGTATTTTTTAATGTCCGGCAGTCCAATTCCGCCATCATACCAGCTGAGCGTGAGTTTTTGCAGAGCAATACGTGGCTTTCCATTCCAGAGCAGGTCTCGCTGGAGTCCTTCTATTTCTGTAAAATACGTATTTGGGACAGGGTTTGCCGAGTTCTGCAGTGCATATAGGAAGCGGGGTAAGGACAGCATTTTAAAAAGGGCCGCTTTGCCCAGGAGAGAAAGCGGGAGGGTCTTCCAGTGTGCAATGTCGCTTTTGAGTCTTTGCAGTGGGGGAGCCAGGTTCCGAGCATATTGGAGTGTGCGGTCTAGGGAGACGAATACACCTAGATATTTGAATCCGTCTATTGCTATTGGGACGGGGCAGTGCCGGGGAAGGGGCGGAGAGTTTCCACAGAGGACGTACAGAAGAGATTTCTGCCAGTTGATGCGGAACCCAGAGAACCGGCCAAATACGGATAGGATATCAAATACTACGATGAGGGATCTCTGAGGTGACGTGAGGTATAGAAGGATGTCGTCTGCGTATAGGGAAATACGGTCTTCCCAATCTTCCGACCATCGCATTCCACGGATCCTCACGTCTTTGCGGATCCATGCGGCAAGCGGTTCCAGGGCCAAAGCGAAGAGTAAAGGAGATAGAGGGCATCCCTGCCGTGTCCCTCGGCCAAGGGTGAAGGCCTCGGATTTTTTGTTGTTCACTACCACTTGTGCCATAGGTGTGGCGTATAGTAATCGTACCCATCATCTAAAGTTCGTTCCGAATCCCAGTTTTTTTAGCACGGCAAATAGATAGGGCCACTCAAGTGTATCGAAGGCCATTGTGGCGTCTAGGGAGACGATGACTGCATCTTCTCGTATGGTCGGCACCCTGCCCAACACTCCATGTACTCTACGCAGATTTAACGCCGTGTTCCTCTTTGGCATGAACCCGGATTGATCAGGATGCACTAAGTCCCCTATTACTTTAATCAGCCTGTTGGCTAGTAATTTGGCAAGGATTTTTGGTTCTGCGTTGAGCAGCGAGATAGGACGGTAGGAGGCGCAGTCTGTTTTGGGCTTCCCTTCCTTGTGGATTGTAACTATGGTTGCTATTCTCTGATCTGGGGGTAGCAATCCCCGTTCAAGGCTGTCTTCGAACATAGTTTTCAAATATGGGGCCAACTTATCCGGACGGAGTTTGTATAGCTCAATCGGGATGCCATTGGGGCCAAGGGCCTTACCCGAGTGGAGCGCTCGGATTGCAGCCGCTATTTCATCGTGGGAGAGATCACTATCCAAGTATTCCCGATCAGTGGCTGATAGCCCTGGGAGGGAGATATCCTGTAGGAGTTCCGTGGACTCCTCTTCAGTGTGTGGGCTCACCGCGCTGTATACTGTGTGAAAGTGTGTTGCAAACTGTTCGGCTATGTCTTGGGGGTCAGTTATGGGGAAGCCATCCAAGCTCCTGATTTCTGGAACCAGCCGATTAGCATGTTCTCTTTTTTCTAACCAGGCGATTAGTTTTCCAGCTTTATCCCCCCACTCATAGATCCGGCCCAGCCTGTTTTGCCCCATTATTTTGGCGCGGTTAGTGACCAGCGCTCGGTATTCTGCCTGTCGGAGGCGAAGTGTATGGATTATTTCAGGGGACGGGTCAGTGTTCACTTCTTGTTCTAGCCGATAAAGTTCGTGTTCTACATCTGATACGTCTTTTATGTTTTCTTTTTTTGTTCCCGCAATCAGAGAGAGTGCCTGGCTCCTGATCACCGTTTTAAAGGCTTCCCATAGTATTTGCGGGGAGTCTACCGAATTATCGTTCTCTAGGAAGTAGTTATCTACGGCTTTAGTGAGGTCCTTGCGTATTTTGGGGTGTTTTAAGTACCATGGGTTGATAGGGGCAGTGCGTCCTACTTGTGCGCTCTCCAGGGCCATGTGGATCCAGATCGGGGAGTGGTCTGAAATACCTCTAGCCAGATGTCTGATCTCCTGGATTTCCATCACCTGAGTAGCCGGGATGACTATGTAGTCCAGGCGAGAGAAGCTACTGTGTGCCCCTGAATGGAAGGTGTATTGGATCTTATCAGGGTTATGGGTTCTCCACCCGTCCACCAGCCCCATTGCCTCTAGGAAACTGGAAAAAGAATGCGCTGTATGTGGGAGTGTGCGGGGTGGGTGTCTGTCTAGGGAGCCCGAAATTACTGAGTTAAAGTCACCCCCGAGCACTGGGTGTCCCTCTGGCAGTGCTATCAACACGGCGCTTAGGTCTGCAAAGGTTGCAGCTTGCAGCCCCGGGGGAGCATAGATGGACATGAATGTGATCGTTCGGCCCTCCCAAGTGCCCGTGATCCCGACATATCTGCCACGGTCGTCTGTATAGGTGGACGTGAGAGTCAGGGGGAATGATTTCTTTTGCAGGATGCCCACCCCTCTGGAGTTAGATGCGAAACCTGCATGTGCCACCATTGCGTAACCCCATCTATGCATGGCCTTGCATGTGTTACCCACCAGGTGTGTTTCCTGAAGCATTACTATGTCTGGCGACAATCTCCTAATATATTGCAATACTACACTTCTCTTGATTTTGTCCCCCAACCCGTTCACATTCCAACTTAATATTTTGACTTCCTTATTCCATTGCTTACCCATTGATATCTTAGTGACGCATACTGACTGTTACTTGCACAAATCCGGACTGTACCATTGAAAAAACTCAAACAAATAAAAACAATAAAACACAATAATCCCTCCCAACAACCCCCACCCTGCTCCCCTGCACTCTGGGCTCCAAACTACCCATATTAATCAAATGCAGAGTGCCTGTCGCCCAACGTGTACTAATAGAAGAAAATGAGGGAGGCCTCAGTGCCCCTCTGGTCCCCTCTCCTGCCATCACTAGACATAGGTACTTTTCTGTGGTGTTGCGCCCTGTGACAAATTGACCCATCTTTTTAGTACCAGAGATTCTTAGTCAAGGTCTTCAGGCCTTTAAGAGATTGCGTATTTTGTTCTATATTTGGGAGGAACATACGGAACAGAGCGTTCAAGCTTCAGATCAAGAAAGGCAGTTCTTAGTGTTCAGTGGTTGTTTGGGTTCCGTTCCGGTGAGGTTCTCCAGCCGTCCAGCCAGTCAGAAACCAACTCAGGTTGGTCGAAGAAATGCGCTTTTCCTTCCGCCTCAACTCGCAGACGCGCCGGGAAAAGCATAGCGTATTTAAGGCCCTTATCACGCAATCTTCGTTTGACTTCTAGGAAAGAGCGTCGCCGCATCTGTACTGCCTGGGTAAAGTCAGGGAAGAAGGCGAGTTCTGAGTTATCCACTTTTATCGGCGGGGCGACCCTGGCGGCCTGTAGGATCGTGTCTCTGTCTCTGTAGTTTAATAGCCTGGCCAGTATGGGACGGGGGGGCTCCCGGTTTTGGGCGTCCCCCAGGTACTCTGTGCGCCCTCTCCACCACAAACAGCTTGGACAGTCCCTTTGGTTGTAGCTTTGTCGTCACCAGGTGTTCAATGAACAGGTCAGCAGCGGGCCCCTCCGATTTCTCCGGCACTCCAATAACGCGTATGTTATTGCGTCTCAAGCGCCCCTCGTAATCGTCCAGCTTGTCTTCAGCGATTTTACGGAACGCTTGGAGTTCCACAATGTCCTTCCGCAGTTGTGAGGTGTCCTCTACTAAGTTTGTGGTGGTGAGCTCCAGCTGCTTGACTTTCTCCCTGTATTTTGTAAGGTCAGCTCTAATCAGCGTCACTTCCGAGGAGAGGTTGTCTATGGATGTGCGCACTCCAGTGATCGCCGCCATCAGGTCTTTCATTGTGGGTTCTGGGGGATCGTGCTCTGTCCCTCCTTGCTGTGTGTCGCCAGGTCCCTTTCGTTCGGGCAATTCCGCCCTTGGGCAGGTGTAGCGGTCCAGCTTGCTCTGTTGAGACGTTTTCGTACTTCTCGGGTTAGCCATGATCAGGGCCGGGCCCGCGCCGCCAGCGCGTTGCGCAGTTTCTGGGGGCTCTGCTCGGCTTGTGCCTTTCTCACCTCGCCGTAACTGTGGGCCTTCGAGTATATTCCTCCCGGTAACAGACGGTGTAGTCGAATGCTTGTTTCTCAATTTAACGGTAGACCTCTTGCATGCGCCGAGGAGTAGGCTCCGTGTGCACACTTGGCTTAGGGCCCGCTCCGCACCGCCAGAGGGAGGGGGGGCCCCCGATAATGCGGGCCACAGGTCCAGTCCCAGGCGCACTCGCCGGCGCTGGGCTTCTATGTCAGTCACCTCCTCCACCCCTGCGCGCCGATGTACCTGTCATCCGCCGATCATTCGAGTCCCTCAGGTCAGTGCTCCGGGACTGGCTCCGATGCAGCCGGCCCCACCGGTAGTCTTCAGGCCGTATTTCCATCGGGCAGCGCCCCACCGCGTAGGCTATTGCAAGGTGTGAATGCCCCTCCGCCTCAATTGCCTGCGTCCCTCCGTGGATGTATGTGGGGGAGGTCTTGCCGTCGCTCCAGGCACCCAGTCAGGCCGACGTGCCCACTCGAGGTCCCGGCTTCCCCAGGGCTGAAGGCCGCAAATTCTGGGCGGGATTTCTCCGCTTTCCGGGGACCGCCAGCACTCGGGATCACGGCAATGTGTACCGCTACACCTCCGGCGCGCGATTCTAGCACCGGAGGTTCGGATATTTGGGCCGGATATATGGGGCAGGAGAGGGGGCCTCGGAGACGCTCTAACAGGCGGCCATGTTCTTTCGCCGCGAAGCCACGCCCCCCTAGAAACATGTTTTAAATGTCAGAGTTATGCAATTTCAAAAATCGATTGATGCCATTTTTAGGTTTGCTAAAAGATTGGGCCACAAACCAACCAAAGAGATTTTATGTATTTACAAGAGTAAAAGTCTCTCAGTGGTAACTTTTGGGGCTGGGATTTAGGGACATGTAAATTGCAAATCACTTCAAATAATAGAAAATATGTTTTTAAGAAGACTTCTCTCAGTGGCCCAGAGTTCCTCTGTCACTTTCTGTCATGAGGAAGTTGGTTTGAGTTACCTGAAAGACCACATTGCATTACAACCATTGTTGCTCTGGGCAAAAACTTGGAATAATCCAGAGGCCGCTCTCTGCACGACAATATTGGCAGATTGTATGAAGCTGGATAACAGCTTAGATATACAATGGCTAAGGTATGTTAAAATGAGTTTTGTCAAGATGAGTGTCACAGAATACTATACAAACCCTGACACCCTAAGAAATGTATCGTCTGCCACTATCAAGTCACTTTTTATCAAAGTCGTGAGCAGGCAAGCCCAATACGTAATTCTACTAGTCACCCAGAGCCTTTTTCTCAGCCACAAAGAGAACCCGCCCTCTATTTGCAAATAGACCTAAATGAAAGGGGAAAATTATTGCTGACTAGGCTGCGTTTAAAAACTATACATTTTTTTGTTGCTTTCCCTATTCAAGGCTCATGGTTTGCATCACTCCCTGTTTGTCCCTGTGACAGTTGTTCATGCCAAAGCACTATGCACTTTATCTTATTTTGTAGATTTTATACCCCTCAGAGGAGGCAGTTTATTCGCCCACTATTACTTGCAGCAGGGATTAGAAATCATAAATTGGCAATGGAATACTTACTCTCCCTAGGAACTAATGAGATTATGTATTTTAAACTATCTTTTTATTGTTTTTAAGATTCTTAGTAAATACTAGACATTTTTATAATCTGTAATTACTGTGTATGTGGATTTGCTGTTTTTAATGAATATGAGTGTGTAATCTTTTATGGCTCTCTCAGAGTCGAATAAAGTACTTTGACTGACTGACTGACTACTTCTGCACACTGGTGCAGATTTCTGATTTTTCGCTATTCACATAATTCAGCAACAATACATTTGGAAAGCTGCATCAGTTATAGCTTTCCAGATTACTACTGAGTTATGTGATTTTGTTAACTGTGCTTCTTTGCTAATGTGACATTCAGCACGGAGTACAGCTACACATTGGGGAAGGGACTGCTGTGCAATTGCACATTTCTTTCTTTCCCGTGTTCTTCTCAACTGGAAAAAAAAAAATCTCCACAGTGGGAAAACCTTTCCCTTGGAAATCCCCTTCCCCTTCACCCACAGTGCACCCCTGCAAACTATCTGGGTGTTTTGTTCCCCTTGCCACCTTGGAAGAGGATTTACAACAGGCCTTTTAAGGAGCAATGTCTGACTATTCCCAAGGAGGTAAAGGGTTTGAAAGGAGTTTGTGAATGTCCACAAAATTGAGTCTTCAGAAATACTCAGTGAAAAACACACCTTTATCTGTACCTTTTCTACCCTTTCCTGGAGTTTACTAGTGTGTAAGTGTACACAGTCATGGCTTAGTTAACTAGTAAATGCATTTATGCCTGCGAGCTAGAATTTTGTGGATACCGGACAACCTTAAATGCAGCCATTTTCAGGCATAAACATTCATATACTGATGGAAATAGCTTTGTAAATGGAGCCCTATGTTTTCAAGCAAGGAATACTCAAATTCTTGAGGTTTAAACTTGCATGCTATTTATTAAGTGTGACAACGTCATTCAAACAAGGCTTTCTAGCCAATGGCACATTCCATTATATTTGTGGTGTTATCACTGTAAATATAAAGTAAAAAAGCCAAATTTAGCTAAAGGTATCACAAATCATATGGGGCCACTTGGCAGCAATGTCCAAATGATGAAAAATGTGGGGGAAAATGCATAAAGTTACTACAGTTTAACGTTTTCTGTGTCATTCTTTTCTTGTAAAGAAATTGTAGTCTACATTTTTTCATGCCTAATCCACAGATTTTTAGTTATTTTTCATATGATTTAGCACATATTTCTGCACCTTTTGGCATGCGTTTCTGTAGATTTGAACTGAATGCAGTCAAGCCTGGGATATGTAAATGAAACAAGCTACAGCTGAAGTTAACAAGGCGATTATTTAGAAAGGATTGTGATTTTACAATCTTTATACCTTTCAATTTACGACTCTCTTTTTTGGATAAAATGGCAAAATATTCTTTAATAATACTACAGCAGTTTAAAACACCAAGAATAACAAGGATAAACATGTCTCACAGACCTAAAGAAATAATGGGCACTCTACATTGCCAAACTATGCTTTATTCCTTTTGTTCAAAAAGACCACATTCATGTTTTTTGTGTGTTCAAAATAGTTTACTGGTTTTTGCAAGTGAAAAGACAATACAAAATGGAGACATCGTTGGTATATTTAATAAACACATACATAACTCTAAAATACTCCTATTGTATTATATACATACCTAAAATATGTAATTGTCTTGAATGTCATAGAACACAAATAGTGAATATATAGAACAAACAATGGCTACTTCCCAAAGTATTAGGCTTTCAACCACATCTATTAGAAGTAATACATTTATTTACTAAATATTCTACATGTATGTAGGTATATAATCATCGATTGGTCTCCATAACTGTTGAATTGAATAGGTATTTATGCACGTTCCCTTAAAGGATAGTTAGGCTTCAGATCGAACAGAAGTGACACAAAGCCTGGATTGATACTGAATCAGCTCACTTCCAATTAGATGTAATGGATTTGATGGTGATAAAAATAAGATCAAAAAGTTTAGAATTGGGAGCTCATAAATTAGAACATAATGCATGATATTTACAAATAACCATGCTATATGCGAAAGTATCAGTGATAGGAAGTATTTTAAAAATAATATCCCAAACACTTCTCCAAAACTGTAATATTGCTGCACACTCAAAAATGGCATGCTTTAAGGATCCCTCATAATGTTTACAATGCCAGCAAAGAGGTGAATCAACAAGTTTAGCCTTATATAATTTATATGGAGTCCATAAACAGTTAAGTAAAATTAAAGCATTAGTGTGTGATAATGAAACAGGAAACCACCCAGAAATATTAGTTGTCCATATTTGCCTCCAGTCATTTAAGGAAAAATTCATAGAAAGTTCTGTATTCCAATAGGTGGTTAAAAAATTCAAGTTAATTGCACAAGTACAATTTAGCTGTTTGTAGAATTTGGAGACAGTACGCGGGGAAGCAGAGAAGGCCTTAAAAAAGAGTACCAAGTCAGGGGTAATAGTCTGAGGTAACACATTTGGAAAATAATTCAGTAAAACATTGCACAGAGCATCAGACTTAGGGGCTTCAGTGTCAGGTATCATAAATGTAATTTACAATTCGAAGAATGATAACAAAGCTCCCTTATCAAAGATGTACTGAAGGAAGAAAATGCCTGCATTTATCCATAATTTCAAAATTTGATAGTATGCTTAAACTTTATTTTGGGATTATCCCAAAGGGATAGCTTGGTTGAATCTGAAATATGTGAAGAGAATGAAGCATTAAAATCAGTAATGATCAATTTAGTAGAGGCTATAATGAAAGATGACTCAATAAGTTTATTTGAGTTGGACATAGATAATAATGACGGAAGAGGGAATGACAAAACTAAGGGGCCCATTATGATAACCGGCGGTAAAAATCCGCCATCTACTATAGCCTGAAAAAACCGCCCGCCTCCACCATGGGAATACCGACCGAGCAATTATGATGTCGTGAAGCAACCTCCGCCCGCGGCGGTAAAAACACACAAAATTCCGCCCGTCCATGTCAGAGTAGAAGATTATCCGTCCGCCACGGACGCAATCCCGCCCGACAACCCAAATCCTCCCGCTCTGACGACCGTGACACCGGCCGTGAAATTATGATCTCCCCGACATGAGCGCGGTAAATCCACATATTTCCCGCCCACCACGGTTAACAACAGTGATGAATAACTGACACGGCGGAAGGCCTGGCGGCCACGTCCGTGCACAGAAATCATTGGCGGACCAAAGAAATACACACAACATGGCCAACAAGTCCACACAGCAAACTACGCCAAAAAACACAAACACACAACACATCCCAAAGACACATCCCCCCTGGCAAAACAAAAAAACTACAAATCCCAGGACACCAGGCACAACACACCTGAAAACGACAGCTCATCATGACACACCCACATAGGTGAGTACAAAAGCAGCACCTTCACAGACCACAATCCCTTGCACTACTACAAAGCGAAGACGACAGCAGAGAACCCAGAGAGCCACAAAGGAAAGCAGCATACCACACGCACGCACACATCACACTCATCACCAACACCACCACCACCATCGAAACACCGGCACCACTAACCCCCTGCACATCACACACCACACACCCACCACACCAGCACCACAAATACCAAACCACACACCATGGCAACACAAAGAATGCCTAAGTACACTGCCACTGAGTTGACGGTCCTGGTCGACGAGATCATCAAGGTGCACGCACAAATCTATGGGAACCAGGTCCAACAGACACCAGTAGCCACCAGAAACAGAATGTGGAGCAGGATCGTAGACCAGGTGAATGCAGTTGGGAACGTGCCACGCAACCGGGGTGAAATTGCAAAGAGGTGGCACGACCTGAAAAGCGTGGTCAGGAAGAAGGAGGCCAAGAATCGTGAGCTGGCTGACAGGACTGGCGGCGGAAATCCCGCGCCATTCAAGACCTTCAAGGCGTGGGAGGAGAAGGTGCGAGGCATTCTACATCCGGAGAGTCTCACCGGAATACCAGGGGGAGTGGAGGCTGGTAAGTACAAACAAATGTATACCAGCACACCGCTATGTACTGTCATGCACTACCAGGATGCCATAGCTCCGAGGGCCAAACACCCCCATGTCCAGTACACAATCCACAAGACATCTCTCACACATGCAACAGACACTCCCACACACTCAGCCCAAAGGTACCAACAAACAAAACCATGGGGGCATGTGTACAGTCAGCCAGCACCACAACTCCCAGCAGATCCCCTTGTACCCCAGATGCGCCAGAAGGAGCACTCCCCACACCCACACACGTGTCAGCCATAGCTACACTAACCAACAAGTAACAGGTAAGTAGCCTTACCACAAAGTCCGTGTATCGGAGGGGGGACTGCAGAAGTACAACCCCCACCAGGCCCCTAGTCCTACAGCGCAGCAAGATGGAGCACTTCCCACACCCATGTGTCAGCCATTGCAGTGCACACCTTCACCCGACAGTTAGATATGTTTCCCTACATGGAGGGGTGTCTGTGGGTGGTAAGCCATCACCACAACTCACAACACGGCCCCCACTCCCACAAGTGGAGAGGTGTGGTGCAGCGGCCAGGGCAGCTGACTTCGGAGCACAGGGTTCACGGTTCGATCCCCGGCTCCGGCGGCAGCTCAGCTCAGCACCATGTGACTCTGGGCAATAGCTCACTTAATTTCTACTACGGCCCCCAGCGCCTTGAGACCCGTAAGGGTGAGTAGCTGCGCTATATAAAAACGGACTTACATTTTTTTTTTTTTACTTACACTCCCACAGACCAGCAAGATGGAGCACCCCTCTCTCTCATAACCATGTGGTAGCCATTGCATTGCTCCTCCAAACCAACAAGTAGGTAGACTACTGTACAGGGTGGGGTGTCTGTAGGCAGGAGGACTGTACTACGACTAACATTTGGGACACGTCACATAGCAGAGGAACAGGTAGCACTGCTCCCTGTCATAATCATGTGAATAATGTGCACACGGACATGAATTAC
Organism: Calotriton arnoldi; assembly: GCA_963921515.1. NCBI lineage: Eukaryota > Metazoa > Chordata > Amphibia > Caudata > Salamandridae > Calotriton > Calotriton arnoldi. The sequence continues at coordinate 501,745 of CAWUFW010000535.1, read as the reverse complement.
AGAGTCATAGTCCACATGAGCCATCTCAAATACAGTAACACGTAAGGAGTCACGTCTGCATGCACAAGTCTCACTGGAGTACTGACCCACATGCCGTGCACTGTGCCAGTCATCACACACATCAGCAACACCATCGAAGTCTTGCCCATGTAGTCGTGTCTGCTTGTTCCGTTGACATTGTACAACATCACCCATGTAAGTCTATCTTGTCTCAATGTAACAGAGTGGAACCCCAGTAATGTCACATACACCACTGGACCCATGAACCACACAGCTACACAATGCACATTCAAAATCTCAGCCATCTCATCTTTCAGCCCCAGTGTCATGAAAGGTATATCATCTAAACAGTTGTCCCATATACAGTAGTTCAGCAAAGATTCCTGCCAATGACCAAAAATGTGTCTGCAGTGTCTGAAGCGCACGTCACACTGCGATTTACAACATACCTAATATAGTCAACACCCCAAGAGCACTGCATTGCTGCACATGGCTGAGGGTAGCACGCACACCAAGGAATTGTCCCATCTGCAATACGTTGTGTGGCACACAAACATTACTCACTCACTACAATGCTTGCAGTGTAATGTCCCTAAATGACAACAGTGAGCAGATATGCTGGGTATGTCAGACATACACACACCTTTGTCTCTGTAGTGTCGTGTGGCCAAAACACATGTCCCCTTCTGCACCCATATGTCACAGTATGGACCACAAAACCATATTTCATATCAAAAGCGTTGATGGAGCTGTACTCCTTTTCCCATCTGCGTTTCTAAGCGGTTCATTTGAACCCCAAAAACATATTTCATCTCAAAAGCGTTCATGGGGCTGTACCCCGTTTCCACCAAAGCCACAAAATGTAGGGGTACTGCAACACACACCGATTGGCATTCCAAATCCGTCCCATGCCACATGCACCCATCACACTATTCCATTGCCTTGATCACGCACACACATTGTAGAGCCATACACACACATCTGGGAAATCAGTGCACAACTGTGCACAAACTGTGAATGTCAGACAAATACCACAAACCTTGCAAGGTGCAACACAATAACCTTTCGTCTCCGCACCACAGGTGACGAACAGCATGATGCTGGAGAGGGAGACAGCAGCCATCACAGCCAGTCCACAAGCCCTCCACCCGGTCTCACGGATGTGGAAGACCTGGACACCTTTCCGGACGAGGACTCCTGACCAGGCACATCTGGTGTGGCAGGGCGCAACCGCTCCCCAGGACCCCTTCTACCCACCAACCCATCTCCCAGGGCTGGTGACCAGTCCCAGGCATTTTATCACAAAAAATACTCCTATAGATTAACTGATGGTTAACATAAAAACTGTGTTACCTAAATACGATAGGGAGGTGTCTATGTGAAGATCTAGAACTGCAGACACCCAAGGGTGCGCAAGGAAGCAATTCCTTTTTGTTTAGTTACCCTCACACACCCTAGTGGTGTCATGCTTCATCATCGGGTCACCCCAACGCCTATAAGTTGGGGTGGGCTCAACCACAGTGTTGGGAAGCTCTTTGGAAAGTGAAGACCAGGGGGATTATAGATAAAAATCCTCCGACAGGCCCCGGTTTCCCTTTATTATTGGGTCTGTCAGGGATATTAAAAATAATTAAAAAGAAATGGGTCAATGGGAGTGATAATGGTCCTATGACCCTATTGCCAACATGTTTCAGTCCTGGGATGGCCGTAAAGGTCCTGGACTTTCTTCAGGGCAGAGGTCGTCCTCCCTGGGAACAACAGTGAAAGGGGAGTCCCTATCCTGTGAACGAAAAAAAGGGCAGAGTAGCTGCTCCTTTTGTATAAATAACAGATGATTAATCTGTTATACGCAGTCCTTCATCTCTGAAAAACACAAGAAACAAAACAAACACCATATCGTTTCCATTGCATAAACATCATTTGTGTAGTTATTAACACCCCTAATTAGGTGCGTCAACTGTGACCCAACATTTAAATAAATGCCAGGTGAGTGTGCAAATGGAAATTCTCATTTACATCATACTCATGCCATACACAATTATATCTGTAACATAATAGTGCTATGTGGCAGATAAATGTGCGGTGGCGATTTTACTCGCATACTGACATTATCAGCATGCCAGTGTGTGTACTTATTCCAAAGTGAAAATATCGCGTGACAGTCTATAAGAACAGCACTAGGCTGCTATCAAGCAGTGTACTATTGTGCAGGTATATACTCGCATCTTTGCTTTAAAAATACTAATCATAATAAAAGCATCCATTTTCTTACCCATTTTGCGGAGAAAAACTGTGTCACAGGGGCCCGCTAGGCGTGATGGAATAGCCCTGTAGTCACACTCTGTTGTATTGTTTGGGGGTGGGGAGAAGATGAAGTATACCGGAAGTTTTTTTGTCAGGGCAAACAGTCTGTGTTTAGCAAAGTAACACGACTAAACCTGTTGTAACCACCTGTCACCCCCTACTTACTTCTTCAAGGGTCCTATCCCGCCTGTGTACCTACTTGGTCCGAGTCCCCGGCTTTCGCTCTTCACTGCCGTTGAACAGGGATATAAATACCTTTATTTTAGCGGGAAAACCTCAATTGAGTGTCACGCCCATGGTATCCTCAAGTGCCGTTAGGCACGTAGATGCGTGTGTGATGTGCCATAGAGGATCATGGGATTTGAAGTCTTTTTACAAAATGATGTCTCGATCCGAAAAATTGGTTCGCATTGGTGTTAGATTTACCGAAGAAGCCTCGATGTAGGGCTGACTCAACAACGTAATTCTAATATCGTGACACACTTAAATTTACATATGTGTCATACAATATCTACATACGGGTGGGAGTTTGTTGGCAGATTAAAGAAAACAAATTCTCATGCTCGGAAATCAGTGTATAATTAAGATGACAAGCAAGATGTCAGTGTCATGATGGAAGGGGATAATGGGAACAATAGTTCCTTTGCATTTAGATGGAACTCGAGCAGTAAAGTTTTAGTCTATTATACTAGTGTGTATAAATGAGTATTTAGAAATGGTCACTTTATACATTTTAATCAGAAAGGAAAAACCAAAAGACTATCCAAAGATACTGTTCATATAGCATCTCCATTGTCATAACAAGAGAGATAGCAGAGATGATATGTAGCTCAGTAATGTTTATTTATTTAGCTGATTGGGTGTACCCCTATATAAAAGATGACTATAAGGGTTATGAACACTCGGACTCAGGATCTTCTTATAGTGGTCAGTCGGCATCTTCCGACTCGGAACAAGAAGAGTGGTCCAGTGATGGATCTAACAGAAGCAGGAGAGGAAAACAAAGGAGACCTCGAAGAGGGGGTTTTAACCAAAGATTTGTACAACCACAGATGTATCCATGGCCTGGCCCATTTGGCCCAGCTCCATTCCATGGACCACCACAATACCCTATTGGACCCTACTATCAGCCTGAATTTAACCAACATTTTTTAGGACAGGGCGGAAGAAGAGGCAAACGAGGAAGACGTGGGAACAAGGGGGTCCAGTGGGAAGACGACAGGACCCCAATCAACACACGGAGCCATACCAGAGGTCAACCACAGCCGAGCACGAGCACAATGAGGGACTAATCGTCAACTTAACAGACGTAGTCTTGACGACAGAGGAGAAGGCGATCCTGGACAAAGGACTAGGTTTTGTTCCAACTACCTACATGGATAAATTCCGTCTAAGATGTGAACTAAGTGAATTCTTCAGGAAGATCCGCCTCAAGACTTTCTTTATGGATAAAGAAAGACAAGATAATGATGACAGCTATACCAACCTTAAATTAAAGTCCACGTTTCTTCCTCCAACATCAACAATGCCCCCAGAGGTGATGGCCTTCGAGGAAGCAGTAATCAAAGAAATTGAACAATTACAACCAAAAAGAGACACCTTCAATAATTTGAGCACCAAGGAACGTACAGCCCTCGAAACCTTAAAAACCAGATCTGATATAATTATAAAACCAGCAGATAAGGGCGGTGCAACTGTTATTCAGAAGACTAATGCATACAGAACAGCTTGCTTTGATCTCTTGGCAGATACCAAATATTACAAAAAGATTAATAGGGACCCAACCCAACGGATAAAAACCACGATATCAACATTGACGACAGATGCCCTTGAAAAAGAGTGGATCACCAAAAAGGAGCATGATTTTCTCAACCAAGATGATCCAAGAACACCTCTGTTCTACACAATACCTAAGATCCATAAAGGCAGGATACCACCCCCAGGAAGACCTATTGTATCTGGAATTGGATCTATTCTTGAACCTTTATCGAAATATGCTGACTGGTTCCTACGACCCCTGGTTACACGCATAATTTCATACGTACAAGATACAAAACATCTATTTAATCTTTTGACAGACATAGAATATGACCCACAGGAAAACATTTTGGTATGCCTTGATGTGGAAGCATTGTATACAAGTATCCCTCAGGAAGAAAGTATCAAAGTAATAGAGGATATTCTAAAACAAGAAGAATGGCAGTGGACAGCTCCTATTGAGTGGGTTATCACTCTGATTCGGTTAGCCCTTACAGAAAACTTTTTCAAATTTGAGGACCAGTTGTATCTTCAGATACACGGAACTTCAATGGGCAGTACCTTTGCCCCCAGTTTAGCCTGCCTGTATATGGGTCACTTTGAAGATCAATATATTTGGACGGCAAATGCTTATACTACTAATATATACAAATGGTACAGATATATTGATGATGTACTTCTCATCTGGAGGGGAGAAGTTTCGACTCTCAATAGCTTCATGAATTGGATTAATTGTTTAAATCCCCATCTACGATTCACTATGAATATGGATAGAGAAAAGATTTCCTTTTAGATATTACACTGAGAGCAGCTGGCGGTACTCTGTTAAGCTCACTATATACAAAGCCCACTGACAGGAACAGTTTATTAAGATTTGACAGTGCGCACCCACGCTCTCTCAGGGAGAATCTTCCGGTAGGCCAGTTCTTGAGAGTACGGAGAAATTGCTCAGATTTGAAAGACTATAAAAAGAAGCTGCAATTCTCACCACCAAACTTAGACAGAGAAAATATCCGAACAAGATTATAGAAAAAGCTAGTAAAAGAGCTCGTAACACTCCAAGAGCTGCACTTCTAGAGTCCCATCAAAAGACCCCACTTGATCAAATAATTTGTGTAACCACGTTTAATTCCTCTTCCAATGAGGTGAAGAAAATCATCAACAAGAAATGGCCCATTCTCACTTCAAATAGACTCCCTTATGAAAAACCCATGTTCTCATTCAAAAAGAATAAAAGCTTGAGAGACACTCCAGTTCACACTGACACGTTCAAAAATGTAAACAATGTTCAACTTACATTGTGGAATAACCCACCTGTGTTAGGTCATTTTCCATGTGGTTCATGTGTAGTGTGCCCCTTTACAGAACATACTAAAAGCCTTGATTTAGGCCTACACTTTCCATGGGAACAAAGATCCCATACTAATTGTAATTCAGAATCAGTAGTCTACCTCATCAAGTGCCCATGCAATTTGAGCTATATCGGTATGACTAGTCGCAAGGTCAAAGTTCGCATTAGTGAACATAGAAGCACAATAAGGCGAGCAGTGACCGCAACTAAATTAACAGCACACTATAAAGAAAAACAACATAAAGACACTGACATACGGTGGACAGTTATAGAGAAAGTGAAAGGCTCAGGCAATCTGACGAATAGACTTCTAGAACGAGAACAACGATGGGTGTATCGTCTGAAGACATATGAAATTGGTCTGAATGATTCTATACCTTGGAATCAGCTAAATAAATAAACATTACTGAGCTACATATCATCTCTGCTATCTCTCTTGTTATGACAATGGAGATGCTATATGAACAGTATCTTTGGATAGTCTTTTGGTTTTTCCTTTCTGATTAAAATGTATAAAGTGACCATTTCTAAATACTCATTTATACACACTAGTATAATAGACTAAAACTTTACTGCTCGAGTTCCATCTAAATGCAAAGGAACTATTGTTCCCATTATCCCCTTCCATCATGACACTGACATCTTGCTTGTCATCTTAATTATACACTGATTTCCGAGCATGAGAATTTGTTTTCTTTAATCTGCCAACAAACTCCCACCCGTATGTAGATATTGTATGACACATATGTAAATTTAAGTGTGTCACGATATTAGAATTACGTTGTTGAGTCAGCCCTACATCGAGGCTTCTTCGGTAAATCTAACACCAATGCGAACCAATTTTTCGGATCGAGACATCATTTTGTAAAAAGACTTCAAATCCCATGATCCTCTATGGCACATCACACACGCATCTACGTGCCTAACGGCACTTGAGGATACCATGGGCGTGACACTCAATTGAGGTTTTCCCGCTAAAATAAAGGTATTTATATCCCTGTTCAACGGCAGTGAAGAGCGAAAGCCGGGGACTCGGACCAAGTAGGTACACAGGCGGGATAGGACCCTTGAAGAAGTAAGTAGGGGGTGACAGGTGGTTACAACAGGTTTAGTCGTGTTACTTTGCTAAACACAGACTGTTTGCCCTGACTAAAAAACTTCCGGTATACTTCATCTTCTCCCCACCCCCAAACAATACAACAGAGTGTGACTACAGGGCTATTCCATCACGCCTAGCGGGCCCCTGTGACACAGTTTTTCTCCGCAAAATGGGTAAGAAAATGGATGCTTTTATTATGATTAGTATTTTTAAAGCAAAGATGCGAGTATATACCTGCACAATAGTACACTGCTTGATAGCAGCCTAGTGCTGTTCTTATAGACTGTCACGCGATATTTTCACTTTGGAATAAGTACACACACTGGCATGCTGATAATGTCAGTATGCGAGTAAAATCGCCACCGCACATTTATCTGCCACATAGCACTATTATGTTACAGATATAATTGTGTATGGCATGAGTATGATGTAAATGAGAATTTCCATTTGCACACTCACCTGGCATTTATTTAAATGTTGGGTCACAGTTGACGCACCTAATTAGGGGTGTTAATAACTACACAAATGATGTTTATGCAATGGAAACGATATGGTGTTTGTTTTGTTTCTTGTGTTTTTCAGAGATGAAGGACTGCGTATAACAGATTAATCATCTGTTATTTATACAAAAGGAGCAGCTACTCTGCCCTTTTTTCGTTCACAGGATAGGGACTCCCCTTTCACTGTTGTTCCCAGGGAGGACGACCTCTGCCCTGAAGAAAGTCCAGGACCTTTACGGCCATCCCAGGACTGAAACATGTTGGCAATAGGGTCATAGGACCATTATCACTCCCATTGACCCATTTCTTTTTAATTATTTTTAATATCCCTGACAGACCCAATAATAAAGGGAAACCGGGGCCTGTCGGAGGATTTTTATCTATAATCCCCCTGGTCTTCACTTTCCAAAGAGCTTCCCAACACTGTGGTTGAGCCCACCCCAACTTATAGGCGTTGGGGTGACCCGATGATGAAGCATGACACCACTAGGGTGTGTGAGGGTAACTAAACAAAAGGAATTGCTTCCTTGCGCACCCTTGGGTGTCTGCAGTTCTAGATCTTCACATAGACACCTCCCTATCGTATTTAGGTAACACAGTTTTTATGTTAACCATCAGTTAATCTATAGGAGTATTTTTTGTGATAAAATATCTTGACTTGGGAGGTTATACTCCAGTATGGAATCCTCTCAACCCTCTGGGCATTAGGGGTCACTTCCCCATAGCCCTATGTTTATACGACCAGTCCCAGGCCCCTGCTGCCACGGTCATTGCGGCCACCACCACCACCGCAACCACCACCACCAGGGCCTCCCTGACCACTCACCCTGCGCAAGGGGTGGTACGCACGTCGACATCGACCCTGGGAACCAGAACGAGGCCCCGGGTGACCAATGTGGCGAGTGGGCAGGTCGGTGGCAGCAGTTCATTTGGGAGGAGCAGGGTCAGGCCAACGCCATCAGAGCCTGGGAGCCAAGCCCTGCCGCAAATCGCCAGAGTCCTTGGGGCCTATGAAGAGGCCCAGGGACAATGGGCCCGGTCAGCTGCCGATACGCGGCAAGTCCTTGGGGTGTTGAGGTCCATGGACGCCCATATGGGCCAATTCGTGACCCGTATGGGCCAACTTGTCGACCTCATGGGCCAGCTAGTGGTGGTGGTGAGGGCCCAATCAAGGCCAACCACACCACCTCCGCCACCACCTGCTAGTGCGCGGGGTCGTGCAACATCCAGTTCCCCTCGTCCACAGCGAGTGGGCAATCCTCAGCCACCACCAGCAGCCCACAAACATAACCCCCCCTCTCAAACATGGAAGGGGTCGTCCGAAGAGGAAACAGGTGTCCAGAGAAGACTTCGCATGCTCCAAACACCAGTGAGTCAGCCAGCCACGGTGGCCATCTAATGCATTCACTTGGACTACTATCCTACCCCACACTGCATTGTGAATGGCATGTGTCTGTCGGACTGTGGACCCAGAACAACATGGGTACACCTTGACCATCACGCGGACATGACCGTCAACTCATTGTTTCAGCATGCACCACTTTTGTGATCACCTTGCCCACAATCACGTCACCGCTTAAAATAAATACACCTGGATCACATTCTGTTTTATCTGCTCTGTGTTTAATCAAGGATGTGCAACCGTCACCATGATCAGAAATGCATCTGGAGTGTGGTATGTCGATAGGCCAGGAGAGGCCGTAGGGACCTTGGGGTGAAAAACAGAACAAGAGTCCATTGAATGTGTGTGTCACACACTCATCACACAGTACTTGACATCAAGTTTAAGCAATGTACACACATCTCACAGAGCAACAGGGCACAATGCAACAGCCACTGTCAGTGGCATACTACCCTGGACATGGACCATTGCCACACAGCACTCAGTGAACAATAGGCCGCCGTGACAATGCACACATACACCTACACAACTACAGCAACATCAGCCGTCGTACATGGTCACTCACCGTCAAGTGAAGTAGCGGGCGATGAGCTGCTGACGCTCATTCACTGCTTCCTCCTCTCCACTGTCCTCATCACTGGACACAGCTTGGTCTGCAGGCGGGGGCCCTGGCTGATCACCGTCATCCACTATCAGGGGGACCTGCCTGCGAATCGCGAGATTGTGCAGCATGCCACAACTATCTGGCACACCTTCTGTGGGGAGTATGCCAGTGCACCCCCGGTGTGGTCCAGGCATCTGAATCTGGACTTCAGGAGTCCAAAAGTCCGCTCCACCACACGTCTAGTCCTCCCATGTGCCTCATTGTATCTGACATCAGCTGGTGTCCTAGGATTACGTAGTGGGCTCAGCAGCCAAGGCCTGTTAGGATATGCAGAGTCACCTGGGTGTGAGAAACACAGAGAATCGTTGCAATTCCAACAGGATACAAGACAGCATGTCACACCCAGCACGCTACACGAGTATGCATACTCACCAACAATTCATGCACGGTCCGGTTGAAGATTGGACATCATTCGTGGGAGGATGCTGTGGCGCATGATGTGCGAGTCATGGGCGGATCCAGGAAACTTCGCACACACGTGTGTGATAATCATGTCCGCCAGGCACACCACTTGCACATTCAGGAAGTGGAAATGTTTCCGGTTCCTATAGATATGCTTCATGGCCTGTGGTGCAACAAGGCCAACATGGGTGCAATCAATTGCACCAACAACGTGGGGGATGCGTCCAAGGGCATAGAAAGCACCCTTCACTGCCGCCAAATCACGAGCCCTGGGGAATCGGATGTACCGGTTCCTGTAGAGCATCATAGCTGACAGGACATCCCGTAGCACCATGCTGAACATGGGCTGGGACATCCCACCTCCACTGCCCACTGTGTGTTGGAAAGATCCGGTTGCGAAACAATGCAGTGCAGCCATCGCCTTAGCCGTGGGGGTGAATGCTGTAGGATACACCCTGCGAGGACGAAGGTGGGGTTCCAACATTGCACATAGGTGATGCAGGGTGGGTCGGTCCAGACGGAATTTCCGTATAACCTCCACATCCTCCATGTCTGCCAGCAATTGGTAGGGGCGATGTATGTTTGGTCTCCTCCTAGGACAGATGGAAGTGGACACATGTCAATGCAACACACCACATGGCATTTTCACATACACAAAACTAAAATTACTGACAAGGCAATAGAATCACAGAACAGCTGACAAGTAGGGACAGCACAGCTACAATACTCTTACACAGGTCCCCTTACCAATAGCAATGACCACTGACACAAACCATTGCTATGAGCATGCACATGGGGATTTAGGCCATAATAGCTTGAAAGGCATGATGATGATTACAGACTGCATATGTGGGAAGCGGCAACACCACGGCAATATACCTAGCTGCTGTGCCTGACACAGCTTCCGAGGCTGGGTGAGTATGGCACACACCAACAACACAATGTACACAGGCAGAGCGGCCTAAACAAGTGGGTCCTGTTGCACAACGGGATATGAGACAGTCAATGATGTCCCTAGTTCACCCAATGTACAGCACTGTACGTATCACACCTCCAACACACATTGACAGGTGTACACATTGACAACTCCATGACAACACAGCTGTGTGAATGCAAATACACATCACAAGTGACACGTAACGTTGCACGTGCCAAGTGGGAGATGTACATTGAGAAATTTGGCATGTGTGTGCATTTGCACATCCCATGCTCCCATGCTAATGTGTACATGATGATGTGCCAACAGACATGTGGAGGCTGAGCACTGTCCGTCAATGCCTATGCACACAGCATGAAGTGGCCCTGTCTAGTGTGGACATGCTCCCACACACAAATCATGGCCACACCTGCAAATGCATGGCGCACATTAAACTGGGGATTCCACATGGCACCAGCGGACTGTACCCGCCATGGACCAGGCCCTTGAGGTCAACTCTAATGGCCCTCGCGGTTGCATCCTGCGTGTTCGACTATAGAGGTAAGCGTACTGGGACAGCTCGGAGCAGGCCATTGGGTGCATTTGAAGTAGGCAGACATGGTACACCAATTGCAGCAGCTTGGACCCACCGAAACAGCCCCAGGGGTCTATATGAGTGTGGGAGGGAGACCGGCATTACCACAGCTTCCAGGGACTGCTGCCTGGCATCCCTCAACAACACCTGCTGCTGCTGCCGCCTGTCCACCTTCATGTCGATGACTCTGAAGATATGTCCAGGTCCACTCACCAGCGAGGAGCTGGAGATCCTGGATTCCGAGCTCCACGCACACTGCCCAAGGCTATTTCTTGCAAAAGTTGTGTGTGTAAGACAACTACAGTGTGTGTGGGAGTGCATGTGGGGGACACACATGTCATTGATCCGCAGCACTATAAGTCAGAGCCTGTGGGGTTCCAACATGCACTGCTTACCATGCTTACTACAGGTGGAAGGGGTATGTAGGCTCTCTGGCGCTTTCCCATGCATGTCCCTCCCGAGTGGTGGTACATGGCATTTTCATGTCAGACATCCAGTGACGCAGCCACTTGGCAATGCAGGACTCAGGGCAGTTATTGCATGTGTGAATGGCTGGCTGGGTCCCTGCTGGCCTTCTCAGTCTCAGCAGACCTGGGCTGCACATTGACCGCCCAATCCTAGAAGGAAATAACACTGACTGTACAGTGGGTTACATGTGTCTTTTGTTCACAACTCTCCGGAAATGCGCAAACTCAACCCTGTCGCTTGAACACTCCAGGCCTTGTGATAGGGATGTGTGTGAGAGATAGTGGCACTGAATGTGACCTCCATTGCGGGGTGAGCCATCACAGGGCGAGTACGTTGAGGGCTGCGCAGTGTTGAACACAGTGAGTCCACCCACAAAGATGTGTTGCCTTGTCATCTATGTGTTGGTCTACCTGACAATGGACAGTAGATGTGGGCAGACTACACATTGCTCAATGTGCTGGCATCCTGCATGTGAATGGGATGGACAGGTACTGTGTACACACTCCCACCAGCATGCATTCACGTGTGGTGTACACATGCTGTCATGCCATGTCTGATTACTTCTTGGCTCTGTTACACATCTCTGAGTATTTTGGATGGGTCAGCATCATGCCACTGTGATTGGTGGATGTGGGCGATGATGAGAGGTGTATGAGTGATATTTCAACCCTCTTGTGTACCATCCCTGCAGTTGGAAGTCCTCCAGCCCAAGGCCTTGTGATGAGCCATTGCATCCAAGTTGATGCCTCTGTGTATGTGTAACCGACAGTGCAGCCAATTCCACAAAGGGTGTGACGTCATCTGCTGGATGAGCGACTACGTGGCGGAGACGAATCGGGGGATGCCCCCTCGTATTGTCAGGTTAGCACGGCGCTGCATTTCACCACTAATGGTCTGCATCTTGACAGTCACACAGCCTGTGCCGGATGCACGTTTGTAGGGGCATCAGCAGCAAGCAAGTGTACAGTATTGTGGGATGGTGTCTTTTGCTGTGAGAGGCAGCATGTGTCCACAGCCTACCCATAATCTGGGTAATGTGATGTCTGTTGTGTGATGCAGTGGGTTGTAAGTGTACTCTGTGCTGGGTGCATCTGACATGCATATGCGATTCCTGAGGGTCAAGATGTAATTTGAGCACTCTGCATTGTCAATGCATTCAGAGTCGTAGCCCTCAGGAACAACCTGTAGTAGGCTGGAGTGGCAATTCACATGTATGTTTGAGGCACTGTGCCTACTCTGATTTCGTTCGGACATATGTGTGCAATGCCTCACCTCATATACCTGGTACTTACACATCCGGCACACTGTGCAACAGTAGTTGTGCTCGTGCGAACGACAGGTGGATGGCATGGGCTCATGACCATTGTGGACTGTCATGTTGCAGTCTGTGTGAGTGGTGTCCCATTCTGCTCCATGCAGGTATGTCCTTGGCCTAATTACGTAGTGGTCATCCTTGCCACCATCAGGACAGTGGGTGTGCATACAGCGATTTGTGGCTATGGTCGCAGGGTGACACAGGCCGGGTGTTGTGCTATGTGCACAACACATGTGCCACTTATTTGCGGCTTCATTTACTGTACGCCAGCCATTACGTGTTGATTGTGGTGGCTGAACACAATTGCACAGGTATCGTGCAACATGTGGATTTGAGAATGTTCTGTGTTGCTTCCCTTGCACATGTCTATTTAATTGATGCCAAATGAGTGAGGCCACCTCGCTCTCTCTCATGTAGCATCTCCCGTGGGTGCTGAGGGACAGGGGATGGTCAACAGTGGTGAGGCATCGGATGAAGCAGCTGCACAGGAGCTGAGTGAGACAGATGTGACCAGCGCCTCGGAGGGGCCAGACGTGTGCTGGATGAATCACAGGCCGAGACGCCAATTTCTGTGTCATCTGAGGACAGAGGTGATGCATCCATGTGTGCTAGCACAGGGGACGTGGACTCTGGCTCCTCTTCAGCCACGCGGAGGCCAATGCCCGCCCTCCCATCTACTTCCACTGGTGCAACACGTGTCGGCACAAGGATGAAGGATAGAGTGTCCTTCACACCAGGCACAGCTGCCCCTGCACGTGACCCCTGCTTCCCTCAGTGCTGGGTCTGTTGAGCTTGTGCGGCATCTGTGTGTGGGGCAGACAGCTCCCTTCAATGACTTCATTGCCCATGACATCACCTTGCCGCAGGTGACATAGTTCATGGAGGGCCTACATGTACGCGTGGGTGGGCTACACCAGACTGTCCACTGGTTGTCCTCCCCAGTCAAGGTGGGCCTTCAACTGGGCCAATCTCAGGCTGACATTCCTGACCCTTTCTCCACCCCCCTGGAAAGTGGCACATCAGACAACAGCAGGGCACGAGTCCTAGGAAAGAGAAGCAGGGGGACGCTGACGTCACGACAGGACGTGACATCACGAAAGGTGGCTTGCACCGTCAGACTCATTGCCTCCCCTCGCCCACCCCTTATATGCGATTGTATCAGAGAAGCCAGCGCGTGCACCAGCAGCTCCGATCTCGCCCCAGAGAGGCCAAAGAGTGAATGTGTGGCTCCATTTGCTCCAGTTATCGAGCTGGCGGGAAAAAAAGTGGTGGGACGCCGTCCACCCGCGTGGTACCCCGACTCGAGCCCTGGTGTGCAGGCAAAGTGTCCTATTGGCTTTGCGATATGTGTGAGTTGCATGACACTCGTTGGCGGGGGATGGCTCGGAGGCCCGTCACCCTGAGGCCCATGTCTCACTCCATGGGTCCCTTGTCAATGGCAGCGGATGTAATGACTATGCGCGCCGGGGTGGGTCTACCTTTCGTCTGGGATTGTGTTTGCGGCCTGGCCCGCTAGGGCAGCTACAGCCTCTGTGTGTTGCATGTGGTGTATCCGGACTCCGGAGGCTGTCATGCATTGTCACTGTTCCAGGTCTCGAGTCGGGGTACCACGTGGGTGGACGGCGTCCCCCCACTTATTTTCCCGCGAGCTCGATAACTGGAGCAAATGGAGCCACACATTCACTCTTTGGCCTCTCTGGGGCGAGATCGGAGCTGCTGGTGCACGCGCTGGCTTCTCTGTTGCAATCGCATCTAAGGGGTGGGCGAAGGGAGGCAATGAGTCTGATGGTGCAAGCCACCTTTCGTGACATCACTTCCTGTCGTGACGTCTGCGTCCCCCCACTTCTTATTTCGGACTTGTGCCATGCTGCACACTGAGAATGTGTTGCCTGCGAGATGTGACCAGGAGAAGGGCGCCATGACCTCCCACTCACCAAGCTCCACTGCCATCCCGTGCCCTGGGTAGGCTGTGCAGGTGGACAATGTAGGGGGTACACCTGGAGGACAGGGGATGTAAGTGCCTTGGCAAGGGCCTGGCAGACGCACTGCAGTATCCAGCATGTCCCCAGAGGGAGGGCTAACGTCTACACCTGATGCAGCATTGATCGTGTGCCCGCCTGTTGCGCCCACACGAGTTCACATTCATCCCCAGACAGGTAGGCTTTCCAAATACACAACACAGTGGAAATCTACCCCTCCGGAATCCTCCCCACACAGTCTGTTTCAACACTGCATGAGTGCACCTACCCGTGCCACCCACCCACCTCGGCCAAGCAGCCCTCCCGCTTCACATGCCACATGTGTGTCTTCCACAGTTGTGCTTCTCTCTCAGGGGCGGACCTCCAACTGCCCCGTAGCACACAGACAGCACTGAGTCGGACTGGCATCCTGTTTGAATGGTAGGCACCCTCACACAACTACCTGTGACACAGTGGTGGCTGTAATGGCTATTGTGACTGCCATGGCAGTGTTGCTGGCCATGGCAGGGTACACTCACACACATTGCATATGCAGCTTTTCGTGTCACTACTCTGCACATCGGACTGGCCACTGTCCCTGGTGTTGATCAATATTGCCGCCTGTCTATGTAATCTGTGACTGGATGCGGTTGTTCCTGTAGTCCGTTGTGTCTGTGTAGTTGCTGATTGCAGTTGTTGCTGTGTGTGCATAGTTAAGTGAGGCACATGCCGTGTATGGTACCTCAACAATTGCAATGTCTGGTCTCACATTCCAATGTGTTTTACACGTGGCAGGGACTTCACTTCTTTCAGACTCTGCTACTTGTGTGTGTGATGAAGAAGTATTTTTGTGACACGGATTGTCTGCATGTATTTGGTGGTATTTCTGGGAAAATGTATACGTGTCATGTTTGCGTGCAAGCAAAGCACAGGGTGTGAATCTAGCCACAGGATGACAGGTAGCATGTGCAGAGTATGCGGGTATGTGTGAGCTTACTTTCTGTGTGGCCAGCAGTGTAGGTGTATGTTAATCTTGTGATGAACATTGAGCCTGGGCACATGGCTTACTTTCAATGTGTGCATTTGGGAGGTGTAGGTGTGTGTGGTGTGAAGGGTGTGACTTTGGGGTAGTGTTGGTGTGTGTGTGTGCACTCGGGAAATGTCGACTACACACATGTGTTACCCAGGCCCATGGTGGGTGTTTGTATCCGTGTTCAGGTCTGTGAATGTGATCACATGTGTGTATTGTATGTTGCACAGTGTGCAGTGTGTGGGTGTGTCCTTGCAGTTCAGGATGACTCCTACTTGATATGTTTTGGACATTGTGTGTCTGCAGGGTGTGTGACTGTCAAGATTGTGCCTTGTTTAATTGAGCATGTATGTGAATTTCTGCAGTTCGTACTCACTGTGCAGACCTGCCCACCAACACTGATATCGTGTGTGTGTTTTGTCATGCATTGCTGTAGCATGCTTCTTGCGTGGCTCCTACTTTTGCTTGATGAGTGTGATGTCAGACTGTGAAGGTAATTATACACATATGTAGGACTGGGCTTTGTAGTGACCAGGCCGTCAGTGTTAATGTGATGATCTGTTGGGCCACGTCAGAGTCTGACAAGCCAAGGCCCACGACCTGTAGTATTTCACTAGGTCCACTGTGGCGGCAACTCATATGCATTGACATCCAATGACACTAGACTACATGGTCATCTCACGACTCTCGTGTACTTCACACACTCATCCTCTCTCATTCGTACTTGTCTTCGATGACTAATTATACAGTCACATATTTGCTTCAAGGCATGTATTTGGACTTACTTCCTCTGTGATGCAGTATAGTGGACACTACTGGCAGCAAAATGCATGTGGAGGATATACTTAGCATGATTACACATACAAAAGGGGGTACAGGTAGATGTGATTAGTTGTTGACTGTGGAATAAAGGCTTCAGAGTTACAACTGCCTTGCCCTTGCTATGCTAAAGTACATTTGCTCATTACTGAAGAGCTCTAGACTTTGACACAGACAGTATTCATTTTTCCTACCAGACAGCTTGACATCATAGGCACAGTACATCTCAGTTCCCTGGTACAGAATTACTACAAAAGTGACTCCGACACACCTGCGTCAGAGGTGACATCAGAGCATGAGCCTACATGCATGCAGCAGCGTTTCACAAGTTGTTGCAATGTGGTGGCTACTGAACATGACACAATAACTAGGGCCATGTTGTAGGGGGTTGCATTTGTTGTCCATGCAAAAGTCCTGGCACGGAAGTACAGACAAAGGTGAGGTGACAGTTCCCACGTAATACAGCAGACAGATAAGTGTGCACTGACAGGTGCATGTGTTCAGGTGTGCAGAATACATATTATAGCATAGTTGTTCGTGCAGTATTGGCCATGTGGTTACTGTACACAAGTCCCATACCTCTGCCTCCCCCTGTTCATGCAGAGACACAGGATATGGTGAGGGACAGAGTGCATGTCCCAAAAATGTCAGATGTCATGGCAGTGGAGTTGATGGTAAGGTGTTAGTTGCAGATTGTATGGTTTAGTTGTTGTACAGCTAACTGCCCACTCCGTGCGAAAGCCAAGCATAGGTACGGTGTTGAACATCAATGTTCAATTGGGGGTATTGAGTCGGGGACCCATGAATTGACAAGTTGTCATGTATGCGATACCTTCCAGCAGGGCATCCATCCCATTGATGGTAAACATGGATGACATCCAATGAAGCGGATGGTGGGTAGCAACGTGTTCGTCGTAAGTTGTCCCTTGTAGAAGCCTGATGGGACATGTTGGATGACATTCGATGAAACTGTGATCCAGAAGACGTTGTGTGGATGCACACTGGTCCCATTGCAGTGTGTCCCCGATTGCAGCCACATACGCCATGCCCCCATACACTGAACAGATCCTGTCGTGGGCGTCCAGGGGTGCAAACAAGTGTACCAAGTCCGCCTTTGGACATGCCGGGTTGGAGAGACATAAATCCACAGGACAGTGGAACGGACACCTCCGACAGTAGAAAACGGGGATGACGCAGCTGAACATTGCAATGCGGTAAGTTACTCGGTAACTTACATTCAGCATAGCCAGATTTGAACAGCCCACTATGTGTAGCAAGCTGTCACTGTAGAGCTCGATCTGTCCGGCGTAGTTGAGAAACACTGGTGCAACAGCCATTTTGCTACAGGGTGATGTGATGGCGTGCTCCGGCTGCCTGAGCAGTCAGCAGAGTGCAACCTCCGACGATGCTGGGAATTCAGGAATGGATGTACGGCGGCAGGACTTGGGGTATAGCTTGGGCGGAGGACACAGGCCCTCATCCCACATGCTTCAATGAATGGTCAAGGCCAGTGGTGTCTGACTCTTTCCAGATTACTTGCATTTGGCCCACATGGAGGAGTGGTATAATTGTATTTTGTAGTATTATCTTTCTTTCATGTTAGGCGCTATCTGCCAGTGGAAGTTTTACTCTGCATGGCTATGTTTGGCTTCTTGTTGGTACAATGGCTCCATTCTCCTGCATAATTTGTTGCAATGTGATTTCAGAGTAGGAATGGAAGGCCATTCAGTGCTATCTGCTCTCCCGTGTGTGGGCGGGACACTCCGTTGCCGCTGTACATTGAGGCTTCTGTGTGGGTGTGGTGATTGAGAACACCTTTTCTCAGGCAGCAGGGTTTTTCTATTTTGTACATTGCATGGCTTGATATTGCGAGCAGGATGGTAAAGGTATTTTTGGATGAGACTGGCGTGCCTTTTGCGGACAATGTCCATATTCTGCGCTGTTATGTAGCAGCCTCCATGCTTCTCCATGTTTTGCACACAAGGGTGTGTCCTATTTCGCCATCACATTACTCCCCTGTTCGGGACACTTGTGTGACATCCAGTTGACAACTGTGAGTTGTCGGTTGGGGACATGACTGATGCAGGAAGGCCACGTGACATGTGCCTTCAGGGTGGGGCTGGTGTGTGGGGTGTGTAGTTGTGACCCTGTGGTGTTTGTGTGCAGCCCATGTGTGGCGCTGTCGTTGGCCTCTGCGTTGTGCGCATGTGTACCTGCGTCATCGCCGCTGCGGTGGTGTGACGGGGACGTCACTTCCTGGTCCCGGGTAGTGGGTGCCCAGGATGTTGCGAGATTTTTTTTTTTTTACAGGTGGGACATGTGTGGGTACAGTGGTGGATGTGTCCTGTACACACAGGGGTGTCTGGGGGGGCCATGTGCAGTTTTTCCGCCCTTGCATTGTGTGCAGTATTTGCGTGCCCTTGTTGTGTGTCTGCCTACCTGCGTCTTCGTGGCGCGTTCACTCCTAGGTGGTGCATCATGTACAGCATGGGGATGGTCTGGAGTGCAGGATTCATTTCGGGGTGGGCCGCCTTTTTGGTCTCTGTACTCAACAGTCGGTTTTCCGCCATGGTATCTCGTGCGGTGTCTCTTTGCCGGTGAGGCTGTTTGGTTGTGGCATCGTAATTTGTACGCCGGGCGGTACGTCATTTCGTCAGACGGTGTGTCTCCATTGGCTCGCGCCGCTACGTGGACGGGCGCACTTTGATGGCGGGAGGCGTCGCAGGCTTACGGGCGGTGTTTGGCTGACTTTTCACATCCTAATTTGGCGGGCGGGTGGGCCGTTGCTGGCGTACGGTAACTAGCGGTTTTTGCCTCCGACAGCACGGCGGTAGTGTTTCGCCCGACATCGTAATGGGCCCCTAAGTTTTGTTCTATCAAAAGCCATTTAGGGGAATACCTAGGATCAATGCAAGCAAACCAAAGAGAAACTTGTTTTAAAATGAATGCTTTATGATATCTGAAAAAATCTGGCAAACCAAATCCCCAATTAAGGGGTCGATTACGATGCTGGTCGGAAAGCATTCTGACCGAATCGCTCTCGGAATGGTTTCAGACTGAATCGGATCCAGGGAGTCCCAAAGACCGATTACGATGCATCCAGATACAATTTGGTCAGACTGCCATGTCAATGGGAGCCTGTATTCTGACTGAATACACAGGCTCTCATTGAAGAAAGGGGTGGTTGGGGAAAATCGTGCACCCTGTGGCGGGCACCCCTTGTTGCCTGGTGCACTGTGCATGGTTGGAAAGGCGGGTCCCTTGAGTACCCCCACGGGACCGATTCGGAAGGCCAATGGTGAAGGGGGCCTGCTACGGGCCCCCAAAGTCAGATACCGACAGCCGATCCGTGTCAGAACAACTGATTCGGAAAGGTTGTCCAAATCTGAGATTGTAATCACTCGGTCGGAAAGCTTCGGAGTCATTCGGAAATGCGGCCTGTAGACACACACAATTCAGCTCCGAACGACTCGGACTTTCCGAATGTCGTACGGTTCGGATTCGGAACAGATTCTGAAAGTCCGAACATCGTAATCGCTCGTTTGGAAAGGTTTCGGAATTGGTCGGAAACAAGGCTTCTGAATCCGATTCGGCAGACCCGAATCTGATTCAGAGCCTTTCCCAATGGCATCGTAATTGACCCCTAAGTTTGGAAAATTTAAGCTTAGTATAAAAAATGCGTGGTGGTTTATAAATCCAGAGAAATTTGGAAATAAGTCCATCTATTTTTTGTCAGAAATGAGAGGTAATTGTAATAGGATCATAGATAAAGTGTAAAAAATAATAGGATCAAGTATAATTTTGATGGCCTCAAGTTTTCTCCAACATGATAAGTGTAATGGAAATCACTGCGAAGTTTATCTGTGACGTTAGTAATTAAGATATCACAATTTAGTGTGATGGAATGTTTTAGAGAGTGTTGTTGTATTTCTAAATATTTTAATTTCTCCTTTTGCCACCTAATCTCAGTATTTTCTAATATTGTAGGTGTGCAGTGGACATTTACGGAACAAATGCAGTTTTATTAATTTTCAAAGTGTAACCTGAAACAATAGAGTATTTATGTACAATATTTAAAACTACAGGTACAGACGTAGCTAGATTGCTAAGGTACAGTAGGACATCATCTGCATAAGCTGACGTTTTAACTGTAATGTTAGCTATAGCTATTCCTGTGATATAATTGGAGTTACAGATATGAGAGAGGAAAGATTCAATTGCTAACAAAAAAAGAAAAGGTAACAAAGGGCATCCTTGTCGGGCTCCTCTAAAAAGAAAAAAAGAATTAGAGAACTGGCCATTACTAAATAGGCACGCTGAAGGGGAACTATATAACGTTGAAACCATTTTTATAAAATTATTTCTATAAATGAGGATAGTGTTTCAAATAAAAATTGCCAATAAACTTTATCAAAGGTTTTCTCAGCATCTAAAGCGAAAAGGCCAGCGGGTGAAGTAAAGGTGGAAATATTATCAATTACATTAAATAGGAGCCGCGTGTTATTGACAGAGAATCTTTTTTTCATAAAACCAGTTTGATCTATGTGAATAAGTGATGATAAAATGTGAGCTAGTCTAGTGGTTAAAATTTCTACAAATATTTTACAATCTTGATTTATGAAAGAGATAGGGCGATAATTGAAAACCTTAGTCTGATATTTGTCTGGTTCAGGCAATACTATAATTAAAGCTTCCTCAAAGGAGCCTTCAATTAAGCCTGATTGGCTGAAATTAGTAAATAAATTATGTAAATGTGGGGTAAGAACATTACAAAAGCTTTATGAAATTCTGCATGGATACCATCAGGTCCAAGGGACTTTTGATGTTTGAGTGAATGAATAGATGTTAACATTTCTTCTTTAGAGATAGGATTATCTAATTTTGATTCCTCATATTGGGAAAGTTGTGGCAGGTTAGCAGGATCTAAAAAAGCATCTATAATTTGAGGGTCAAGGAGATTTGGCTTGTTTTATAATGATGAATACAATTTAAGGAATTCATCTAGAATCTCAAGGGTAGACACAGCAATTGTACCACTATCCCTTTGGATAGCATGAATTTGATGTCTATCTTTTTTTATGCAAAGATAGTTAGCTATGAGTTTCCCAGATCTATTAGCATTAAAGGTAAATTTTGCTTTCTGATTAGCAAACTGAATTTCAGCTCTTTAACTTAACATTGAATTATATTCATCTCTCAGCTTTTGCAAGGTGGTTTTAAAAGTAATACTTTGAGAAGAAATAAACAATCTTTCAAATTTAACAATTTGTTTCTCTAAATCTAATAATTTTGCATTAAATGTCTTTATTTTTAGGGGCCATTATAGAAGTTATCTCCCCTCATAAATATGCTTTAAAAGCATCCCATTTTATGATAGGAGAAGTTACACCACCAGAGTTGAGGGAAAAATAATCTTGAGTAGCTGTTAAAATTGTGTCTTTATAAACATCTTGAGGAATGGTATCTACATTCATGCACCAACGGGAATGAGATACAGAAAAATTATTGACTTTTAGGTAAAGAGAAATAATTGCATGGTCAGAAACCGCGATATTTCCAATAGAGGGTAGAGTTATAGATTATACCAAATCACTCGAATTTGAATAAAATACATTTTAAACTCTAATATGGTCAAAACATTGTCAGTTTGCGGGGCCTTGCATATCCATTGAGAGAGGTAAATAGTTGTCTAGAAATGCTTGAAGGTCTTCCGGGTGAAGAAATGACTTGGAAATGTCACCTTTCCAAATGTGCATGGTAAACGGGTCAAAAAGTCCGTATTTGAAGCCAGAAGTTTTCCAGTCGTGGTCTCAAAGCTGCAAATTCTCTACGAACGGCGACGGTCTCTTCATCAAAATCCTGAACAATAAAGACTTTATTGCCATTAACCAGAAGAGAGGGAGATTTTGTGCTGCTTTTTGAATGAGGACAAGATAGTGATGGTGAAGAACCTTGAATACGACTTGACGTGGGTTAGCTTGGCCAGGTTTATGATGAGATGGGATTCGATGTGCTTTATCATTCTCAAGTTTTCTGGATATTTTAGATTTAAGAGACTTGGCAATATAGATTCTCAATGTAGCATCTACAGTCATTGCCCTCTATATCTTCAGGCAGATTCAAAATTTGCAAGTTACATTAACTATTTCTATTTTCTAACCCAATCAATCTTGTATTGATAGAAGAAATTTTTTTGTGGTTAGTGGCAATAGCTTATTAATTTTTGTTTTATTCTCATTTTTTAATTTCGTTATCTGCAACCTTCACTGAAAGACCTACCATATTCTTACGTAAGTTTTTTATTTCATTGGCAATATTGTCAGTGTTAGACCTGACAGCCTGCAGTTCCTCCAAATAATAGTAAGTGAGGGTTACGAGGAATCTACAATTTTAGGCTTAAAAGATGGTGGAAATGCTGCTTGTTTACGCTTATGTGCTGATGATGTTGAAGCTTTGCCTTCCATTTGAATAAATCAGAATAAATGTAGATATAATAAATAGCAGAAAAATATAAATGCAAGTAAATATGCCAAACCGGTGTAGAAATCAAGTAAAGTTCCAAGTACAGCTGCTAGAACAGACTGTGGGAGGACTCAAGGCCGAAGCTGCACCCTTTCCTGTAGAAAACCCTGCAATCCTGACAGGCACTCCGAAGGCAGAGCAGAGAGGAGCCTCGGTGCAGGATCAGTTCAGTGCAAGAGGACGCCAGTAAATGACAAAGCCGCCAAAAGAGGCCTGCTGCCCTCACTGTGATCAAATTTTAGCAAGGCTTGACTGTATTTGTTTATTTATTTACAGTTTCTTATGTAGCCCTGCTCAACCCCATCGACTGTCAATGCGCTTTTTTTATTTTTTTAAATTTGTAGAGCGCTCTGTTACCCTGGGGTGTCCTGGTGCTATGCACTGCCTGCTAAACAAAAAAGGTGACCAACAGGCTTATTGGTTAAAAAGCCAAGTTTTGAGCCCCTTCCTGAAGGAGAGGAGGTCTGTAGCGTTCCGAACCGTACACCGTACACCGAACTGTAAAAATAGGAAAGAATGGTGTTCAGGGCACTCATTTAACTGTAAGCTAACTGCAACTGCAGTAACATTAAATCAAAGCAGAGAGAGGGGAAGCATAAGGGAGTATGGGAAGAGAGAGAGAGAAAAGTAATTCATAGGGAGAGAGAAAACAAGGAAAAGAGGAGAAAAAAGAAGAATGTGTTTCTTGTCATCTTTAGCTGGATATACAAAAGATAATTACACATTTAGATGAGTTTTAAACTGTCTTGTTTTTTACTATAAGAACATTTATTCTCTTGACATCTAAGACCTTTAGAAACGGAGCTCCATAATGACGCAGCATTGCCAGAGAATACCTTTGAAGCGGCAATAATAGTGTAATATTTCTTTGTCTCCAAAAAGGAAGTTCTCTTTACTTCTGAGAGGTTTTGCTATTCAGGCATAGGAAATAGGGAGTGATTACAAATTGGTTTTTAGGTTGAGCCTACCAGACAGCACAGCTGTTTGCGTTGCTTATGACTTCTTGTAGACATTCGGAAAGGTCCCCTGCGTTAAAAGACAGAGTTCAAATGTCAGGGTCTGTCTTCCAATAGAGCTTGGTGTTTACTTTTCTTTCCCTGACTTCAAAGAAAGAGAATTTATGTGACAATCCCGCTGAGTATCCATGTGAGTGGAGAGGGTGTAAGATGTTATTTTTCTGGCACACAATAAAAATGAACTGTGCTGATATTTCAGAATACATCAGAATTACGAAAGTACAAATGAAGCAAAAAAATTGTAATTATGAAGTATGGTGGACACAAATATTTGAATACGATCAAAGCACATCAGTATATTAGGTGATGATATTTCCATACTTTATCATTTGTGCACAGCAAAACTGTATGTCTCTACAAATGTAATGGTCATTTCATTTTTTTTTTTTTTTTAAACAATCTTTATTAATTTTTCAATAACAATCCACACAACCCCCCACCCACCTCCCTCCCCACTCCAGACAGGTAATAATTAAAAAAATACATACAAATATCACATACAAGAAGAAACAAATTGATCAAATTCCTTATATTCTTACAAAAATATCATACATTTAACTGACACCTAGGGGCCAATTCCGATTCGGGCCGGAAATCCCTCCGACCGAGCCGGACCCGGAGAGATTTCTGACCGAATCGGACCCTAGCAGCCCGACCGAACGAGTACGATGCGCACGTATGCTATCGGACTCGAGTCGGTCGGACTCCCATTGAAGTCAATGGGAGCCGGTCGTACAATGCGTACGCGGGCTCGCATTGACTCAATGGGTGCGAGGCGTACAAGGGCGCCCCCTACAGCGGGTACGCCTCGAAGCGACTCGCGGCGTACATGCCTGAGTGCGACTCGCGCGGCTACGCGTACAGGGGGGTACGACACGGACCCCCAAAGTACGGCTCTGACTGCTTCTTGGAGCCGGACGGCGCGAGTCGGTCGGACTGCTCGCGGCGCGCATCGTACTTGCCCGATCGGGGAACGTCTCCATTGCGCGGTGCGAGGCGCATCCGTGCGAGTTGGTCGGAGCGGTTGGGACCCGCGAAAGAGTCGGTCGGCGAATTCACACACGCTCGCATCGTACTCGCTCGGCCGGACGCACGTACGAATCGGTCTGGAAAAAGGGCTCCGAATCGGATCCGGTTGAGCCGAATCCGATTCGGTGCCCTACCGGCCGAGATCGGAATCGGCCCCCTAGTGTTTAAAGTGGCTTGTGCAATATCTTCCTTTCCACCCATAATAAATATTCAGGCTATCTTTCTTGAAGGCCCACTATTTTACGTACAAATTGAATTACCTATTCCTCTTACATTATTCCCCTTTTTGAATTTGAATCCACCTATCTATGGGGGTCCAAATTTGCAGCCCTCTTCTCTGCATATTCTTTCCTTTTTGTTTATAAATAGCCTTCTCCAAGTTAAATATTGCTAAAAACCTGGCTAACCATTGATGAAATGTAGGTGCTATTGGGTCCAGCCAAGCGGAGGCAATACATATTCTTAAAACTGCCATCGCAATAAAAATTAATTCATGACCTGTTCTGGCAAGATTAGTTTCAGAGACCCCTAACATCATTACATCCTCAGTCAATATTATTTCATTTTCAAGTATTTCTGTTAAGAATTTTCCTATGTCTTTTTTAACTTTTCTTAAACCATTACATGATGCAAAAATATGTATACTATCTGCGTTAAACAATGTACAACGAGGGCAGAAAGTTCCCATTCCATTCCCCCATTTGGCGATTTTATCTGGGGTGTAATATAAAAAGAAACAAGTTTTAAAAATTGCACCTGTAGTCTGGTGGACATTAAAATAGATTGTGACATCTCATACGCATACCTGAATGTCTCATTCAATATTCCTACTTTCATCTCCCATTTCAGTGAATATTTGTCCAGGTCGTCTGGTAGTACTGCATTTATAAAGGTGTAAACCTCCCCAATAGAACTGACTTTATCCTGAAATATTCTTTTAATCATTCCTATTTTCTCAAACTTGACCCGGCCACCTCCTTGTCGTAACAAAAAATCTCTGATCTGGAGAAACTTTTAAAAATCCTGCCAGTCTAGAGAGAATTTTTTTTCATTTCTTCAAAAGATCGAAGCCCCGTGGGGGAGAAGAAGCACCCAACCTGATTTACACCTGCTTTATCCCACTTCAACATACACGGTCCGGCAAAAATCTCTGGGAGATTATGGTTGTTGACTAATGGCGTATAAAAAGATAGTCTGCCGATACCAAGCACTTTTCTGATGGCCCTCCATGCTTTAAACACACTATACAGGGTTTTAAACCGGACTTTTTTATAGTAGCTATCATGCAATTGCCGCCACAGACAGCCCCTAGTCTCTGTTCCCACCATAAGTTCAAAAACCGATGGTATTTTATCTGTCTGTATATCATCATGATTAATCTGCAATAGCCCTCGACAATATGTTAAAATGGATGCCCAATAATATAACTTTATATTCGGGAGTGCCATCCCTCCCCTATCCCTTGGTAAAGTAAGAAATTTATAGGCTTGTCGAGGTCGAGAGTAAGCCCAAATAAATCTAGAGAAAATCTGTTCTATTGCCTTAAACCATGATGATGTAAATTCTAGGCAAATTGCTCTGAAAAGATATAAAATCTTTGGGAAAAAGCATTTTAATAACATTACACCTTCCTATAATAGATAGGTGTAGGTTATTGATGCGTTGAAGCTCTTTTTGAATAGTAACCATGAGGGGTTCCACATTAGCCTTGACCACGCTATCCAGCCGGGACGATATACAGATGCCTAGATATGTGGCCTTTTCTACAACCCGCATATCAGTCATCTTGGCCTTATCATTCAAGAAAACCTGGGTTTTATCCTGATTGAGTGCAAAGCCTGAGATTTGTCTAAAACATCTAGCCTCTTCTTCAATAGCTATGTTTGGGTCAGCTGTCACCAGAGCGATATCGTCTGCGTAGGCCAAGGTCTTAGTAGCTCAGTTCTGAGACCATATAGGTGGAATTTGAGCGTTGTCTTCTAACCTACGAATGAATGGGTCAATATAGATCAGAAATAGGAGCGGGGAGCAGGGACAGCCCTGCCTCGTGCCCCGGGATATTGGAAATTCCCTGGATAATATGCCATTGACCATTACGGCCGCTGCTGGGTCAACATATAGTCTCTTGACTGCCTGAATGAAAACATCCCCCACTCCAATCCTAGACATAATAGCCCATAAATATTGCCAGGAGACCCTGTCAAAAGTTTTTTCTGCGTCCAATAAAATCAGGGCCATAGGGTCTCCTGCAACATTGGTGATATCAAATAGCATGATGACCCTTTGAATATGATCTATAGTGGATCTCCCTGGTATAAATCCATGTTGTCGCTCCGAAATAACTTTATGTATGATGGGTGCAAGTCTGTTGGCTAACAGTTTCGAATATATTTTTGAATCACCATTAATTAATGTGATTGGACGATATGATCCAAGTTGTGTAGATGGTTTATTTATTTTTTAAATCACAATTTTTGCACGTGACCATGAACCCGGAGGATGCCCACCATTAAATATATGTACTATTAGATCCGTAAGAGTGTTTTTCAGCTGATCTGCAAAGACATTATAAAATTCGGTCGGAATACCGTCTGTTCCTGTCACTTTCCCATTAGCCAAGCCCTTAATAGTCATTAAGATTTCCTCCCAGTCGGGTGGACGATCTGAACATTGCTGATCCTCTTCCTCAAATGAACTGTAAGCGATGAGATCTAAATATTTTTCAATTTCACTCTGCCCATTGCCTACCTTTGCTGTATATAGAGTGCGATAAAACCGCCCAAAAGCCTCTCTTATATATGTTCTGGATTCGTGGTCTGGCCAATCACCGGATTATTTATCTCTCTAATTATATTTAACGAGGTTTGCTGTCTAGTACGCACCGCCAACTGATGGCCGATTTGTTCATTAAGCTCATACCCCACTTCTTTCTGGGCGATAGCTTTACTTACTGCTTTATCAGTATTTACATTAATAATTTCTGCTTAGCAATTGCGACCTGCCTCTGTACACCTTCTAGATCCTCCTTTCCTCTCACAGCCCTCACCAATTCCTCTTCTGCCACCCCCAAAACATCCTGCAAGGTCTTCATAGAAAGCTTATCTCGTTTATTACGGTTTAAAGAATACCTTAACGTTTCGCCCCTGATTCCAGCCTTCATGGCATCCCATACAATTTCAATAGTGGTGCTCTCTAGATTGTCTTCCAGAAACTGTGGTATCCATTGCCTAATATATGTACAATATCCCTTATCTGAAAGTAGGGATCTTTCAAATGTCCAGGGCCTTATGTTGGAATTAGCCATATCTATTTCTAGACTACATATTAATGGGTTATGGTCAGATAGGACCCGAGGTAATTTTTCTATTTGGCATTTTGATTTTATGGAATTAGACATAAACACATAATCCAATCGGGCATGTGTCAGATGCGGATTAGAAAAATAAGTATATCCTGCGGTTGCCGGGTTCATAGCCTGCCAGCCATCCACTAACCCATGAGTCTGACACCTATTTTTTAGCGCCAGAAATACCTTCGGTTTCCTGCCCACATATCGCCACCCCTCCTCCATAGACCAATTGCTGGGTAAATTAATGTTACAATCGCCACAGACTATAAGTGGGAGAGGCCAGTGCGTAAGTTCATTTGAGATATCATCCACCAAGACAGGATCGTCACAGTTGCTTCGGTATACTGTGCAGAGTGTAAACTTCTGTCCCGCATTATATTGAATTTCAGTAAACGCCCACCGGCCATGTTTATCAGACTTTGTTAAACAGCAACCCTCCTCCTTTAGCCAGGATCGCCACCCCCCGAACCCTATCCCCCTGTGTTGTGGTGCTTATCATTGTAAACCCTAGTGTTTTCAACACATGTATCTGTGAGCCCTCTATGTGAGTCTCTTGGAGGCATATGATGTTGGCGCCCAATGATTGGAGCCCCACCGCAGCCTTCTGCCTTTTTCTCACATCATTCAAACCACATATATTAATGGATGCAATTTTCAATACCCCCATCTGGTTTTATACCACATTCCTACCACAGCTGTCCCATACTCTATGCCAATTTTGTCCAGTTTTCTCTTATTTATGAAAGATACGACCCAACTGTTTCCACCCTCAAAAAAATCATATAATTCTATCATGAACCTGCTTATCACCTGTCTGAAAACACCCCAGTCCTCCCTTTCCCACCCACCCTCCCACCACCAATACCTAGGCAGCCAGGCTCAACCATGAGCCTGTGTGAGGACGTCTAACTCCTTCCACCTCACCTCCCCCCTTTTAGCTACCACTACTCCTAGTTACACCCCTATCCCGTGCTGTATCCGGTATCCTAGCTTGATCCCTCCATAATTGGGTTTAGTCCCCCTTTTTTTTATATTTTAGATCCAAAAGTTCCTTTTGTAAGGTCCTCCAGCATCTTATGAGCTTGAATTTCGGAGTTAAAGCTGAAGTTCTGCCCTTGATAAATCACTTTGAGCCTGGCCGGATTTTGTAAAAATACCATGGCTCCTGCTTGAAATGGGGTCATTAGTTGCCTTAGCCGCCATCTCCGTTCCACCGTAGCATGGGCAAAATCCGGCTTAGCGAAAAAGGAAAATCCTTCAAACTGTCTTTTGGAGTTGGGTCTAGCTAAGTCATAAACAGCCTGACGGAGTAAAAAGTTGCCAAAGTAGACCAAAATGGCACGAGGTAATGATTTTCCTTTGGCTGCATGCCTTGGTGGATTCAGCGGGAATCTGTGGGCTCTTTGGACTTCTCTATCCCAATCCCAAGAAGACAGTTCAGGAAAGGAGGCAAGATGGCGTCTGACTAGAGACCATCGCTTACTTCTCCCCTCCAGGCTGAAGAAAATTATCCCGGGCTGTGTCCGCTGGTATGCACGGAGAACCGGGCAGCATAAGCAGAACAGGCGGTGTACTTAAGCGGCCACGATTGTGCTCAGGACGAGCCGGATGCAGACAGCATATCCATGGAGAAAATCACTGGGAGGCTTTGGCGCGGCTGCTTCTCACGGCGGCTGCCGGGGCTGAGTGTGTTCATGCTCCGCGGTGACTGCTTGGATACAGCAACGCGTACCCGGAAGGATCACTGGAAAATCCAGCATCAATGGCTGCTCGAGGAAGAGGCAAGCAGAAGCGGGTGGCGGCAGCGGCTGCCCCAGTGCGGCAAGCCGGCATGGACCCCAAAAATGAGGTAAAAAAAGGGGACCTACGTGCCAGTAAAGTGGACAAAGCAGAGAAAGTAGACCTGGAGGGGGGAAAAAATGATCCTCCAGGGAAATTAAACAGCCGCGGACAAAGATTCATACCGAACTCGGGAGAACACAACCGGCCATATCAAGTATGTTCTCACCCTTAGCCGACTCCAAAACCGAGAATTCAAGGGAAAAAAATGGGCGATGGTGCCACGAACAGCGCAACACCGGGGGCAAGCCAGATAGTTTTATCTGACGCTTTGGTAGAGGACCCTGAGGGGGAAATGGGTGTCTTGAACCGAATGAAGCGGTGAAAGATGCAGTAGAAGTACCAACGCCAATCTTGGGTCCCAATTTGGATGGAAGGGCATTACTGAAGGAAGGTCAGGCCCTCGGGACAGAGATGGATATGATTACTCCAGGGGACAATGTGTCTAATGATGGAAGAAGAGATTTAACAACTAATACACGATCCCCCAGGAGAACTGAGATAACAGGAGCCAAGGAATTAGGCTACCAGTCGCCCGATATACAAGGAGAGAAGTTTTTCTCCTTAACAGAAGAATCCGAGGTGTCAGATATTGATCTCCCCAACAGCAGCAATGAGGAGGTTGGGTCATCCTCGGGAGACAGCACCCCGGGAGAAAAATTCACCAAGGCCAAGAAAAAGGCTAAAAGGGTATCAGGGAAAAAGACTCGGCGAAAGACCCTGGGAGAACAGGAATTAACGGCAGAACTGGAATGGGATTACTCAACGACACTAATGTTGTCACCAGAGATGCCCAATGAAGATGGTAAACAACCCATGACCGTGGGTGGTGCAGACCCGGACCATACTAAAAGAAAGAATTCAACGGAGCCATCATTAGCGCTGATTTTACAATCTTTCAGCGCTTTTCAGGATGACGTTAAGGCGGATAATCGACAAGCAAGGCTAGCTACCAAGAATCTGCAAGGATCAGTTCGGAAAGTAGGGAAAATCTGTTCAGATATTGCGGAACGGATGAACATGGTAGAGTCACGCACAGAAGTGCTGGAAAACACATTGGAAACCTTGCAGGTACAATCTACTTCTCAAGATAAGGCTCTTAAAGATGTCATGTGGAAGCTTGAGGACTATGAAAACCGGCAACGTCGGAATAATCTAAGGCTGCTTGGGGTACCAGAGAACCTTGAGAGTAACGATATAAGGAAATTTGTGGTAAAGATGTTAAAGGACTCCTTTCCTGAACTGTAATGGTCATTTCAATTGAAAATGTATTGGCTGTAATGGCAGTGAAGTACCACACCATGCGTACCCTACACTACACCACTCCACTTGACAACACTCCACTCTACAACACTCAACTCCACTCTGTGCCCTTTCACTCTACTCCCCTCCACTCTACGGCACACCTCTCGACTCCATTCTACACCACTTACCCCACTCCACTCAAATCTACCCCAATCCATCCCACTCCACTGCAGTCTACCCCATCACACTTCACTACAATCTACCCAGTGTATTCCACTCCAATCTACCCCACTCCACCCACCCAATCTACCCCACTTTAAACTATCCGAATGTACTCAACTCCAATCTACTCCATCCACTTCACTCAATCTACCCACCCCACTCCACCCCAATACATTCTAAACCAATCTACCTCAATCCACCCCACTCCACTCCAATCTACCCCACCCCACTCCAATCTAGTCCAATGCACTTCACTTCAGTCTACCCCATCTACCACACTCTACTCCACTCTATCCCCATCTACCCCACTTCACTCTAACTCCAATCTAGCCCACTGCAATCTACCCCAAATCCACTCTACTATGATCCAATCTACCCCACTCCACTCCAATCTACACCAATCTACCCTACTCCTCTCCAATCTGCTCCACTCCTCTCCAATCTACCCCACTTCACTCAATCCAACCCAATCAACCCCTCCCGACTCCCCTCAAACCTACCCCACTCCACCCCAGTCTACCACACTAAAATCGAAGCTACCCCACTCCGCTCTAGTCTATCCCAATCTACCCCACTCCACGCCAATCTACACCACATTACTCCACTCTAACCTACCCTACTCCCCTCCACCCACTCCAATCTATCACAACCCAACCCACACTATTCCAATCTACCCCACTCCACTCTACCTCAGTCCAATTTCTCCCACTTCACTCCAATCTACCCTAGTCCAATGAACCCATCTCAAATCTACCCCACTACAATCTTCCCCAATCTACTCCACTACAATCTAATCCACTCCAATCTATTCAACTCCACTCCAATCCAACCTACCCCATCCCACTCCAATCTACCCATCCCAATCT
This sequence comes from Calotriton arnoldi, assembly GCA_963921515.1. NCBI lineage: Eukaryota > Metazoa > Chordata > Amphibia > Caudata > Salamandridae > Calotriton > Calotriton arnoldi. Next base: position 469,076 of record CAWUFW010000535.1, on the reverse strand, counting down.
ACCCCACACCACTCTACCTCTCCCAATCTACCCCACACCACTCTACCTCCCTCCACTCTATCCCACTCCACTCCACTCCACTCCCATCTACCCCACTCCACAGGACCCCAGTCCACTCTAATCTATCCCACTCGACTCCAATCTATCCCAATCCACTCCAATCTACCCTGCTCCACCCCAATCTACCCCACTTCACTTCAATCTACCCCACTCCATCCCAAGCCACTCTTCCCCAATCTACCCCTCTCCAGTCCAATCTCCACCCCACTCCAATCTATCCGACTCCACTCCAATCAACCCCACTCCAATCTACCACTATCTACCCAACTCCAATCTACCACAATCTATCCCACCGCAATACACCACAATCTACCCCACTCCAATCTACCCCACTCAACTTCAATTCACCCCACTACCCTCTACTCCAATGTACCCCAGTCCACTTCACTACTACTGCACTCCACTCAAATCTACCCCACCTCACACCAATTTACCCTACCTCAATCTACCCCACCCGAATCTAAAATACTACAATCTATGCTACTTCAATCTACCCAAATGTACTCCACTCCAACCTTCTCCACTCCACTCCAATCTACCCCAATCTACCCCATTCCACCTCACTCCAATATACATATCCCAATCTACCCCACACCACTCTACCTCATTCTACTTTATCCCACTCCACTCTACCCCACTCCACTCCAATCTATCCCACTCCACTTCCATCTACCCCACTTCAAACTACCCCACTCAAGTCCATCCCACTCCAATCTACCCCACTCCAGCCCAATCTACTCCACTTCACTCCAATCTACCCCACTCCATTCCAATCTACCCTACTCTAATCCATCCAATCTACTCCACTCCTCCCGATCTGCACCAATCCACTCAATCTACCCACTCCACTATACCCCACTCCAGAACGTCCCCAATTTACACCACTCCACTTCTTTCTACCCCAATCTACCCAACTCCAGTCTACTACAATATACCCCACCCCAATCTACCACAATCTACCTCACTTCAGTCTTCCACAATCTACCCCACTCCAATACTCCACAATCTACCCCACTCCAATCCATCCAGTTTACCCCACTCCACTCCAATTTACCCCACTCCCCTCTACTACAATCTACCCCAGTCCACTTCACTCCAATCCACCCCAATCTAATCTACCACACTCCACTAAAATCTACCCCACTCCATTCCAATCTAACCCACCGCACCCGAATCTACCCTACCCCATCTACCCCACCCGAATCTACCACACTTCAATCTACCCCACTCCAATCTACGGCAATCTACTCCACTCCAATCTATTCCACTCCACTCCAATCTACCCCACTCCAATCTACCTATCCAATCTACCCCACACCACTCTACCTCACTCCACTCTATCCCACTCCACTCCCATCTACCCCTCTCCAGTCTATTGCACCCTAATCTACCCCACTCCACTCCAATCTACACCAATCCACTCAAACCTACCCCACTTCACTTGTCTACCCCACTCCAATTCAATCTTCCCCACTCCAATCTAGCACAATCTACCCCACTCGAATCCTTCAAATCTACTGTACTCCACTTCACTCCACCCTACGCCCCTTTACTCCAATTTACCCCAGTCCACTTCACTCCAATGTACCCCACTCCAATCTACTGCACTTCACTCCAATCTACCCAATCCACTCCAATCTCACCACCCCACCCAAATCTATCAAACCCCAATCCAACCCACACTAATCTACCCCACTCCAATCTACCCCAATCTACTCCACTCCAATCTACTCCATTCCAACCTACCACACTCCAATCTACCCCATCCCAATCTGCCCCACTCCACCCCAATACACCTCACTCCAATCTACCTATGCCAGTCTTCTCCACACCACTCAACCTCACTCCACTCTCTTACTCCCCTCTACCCCATACCAGTCCAATCTACCCCACTCCACTTTACTCCAATCTACCCCACTCCATTCCAATCTACCCTACTCTAATCCACCAAATCTACCCCACTCCAATCTACACAAATCCCCTCTAATCTACCCCACTTCACCCACACCTACCCCACTCCACGCCAATACACCCCACTCCACTCTTCCCCAATCTACCATACTCCATTCTAAGCCAATTTACCCCAATCCATTCCACTCCAATGTACCCCAATCCACCCCACTCCACTCTTCCCCATCTACTCCACTCTAACCTACCCCAATATACGCCCACTCCAATCTACCCCACTTCACCCACACCTACCCCACTCCACTTCAATACATCCCACTCCACTCTTCCCCAATCTACCACACGTCATTCTAAGCCAATCTATCCCACTCCATTTCACTCCAATCTACCCCTCTCCAATCTACCCCACTCCACCCTAATCTACCCCACTCTACTCCAATCTACTCCACTCAAATCTACCCCACTCTTTTCCAATGTACTCCATCCATTCTACTCCAATGTACCCCAATGCACCCCACTCCACTCTTCCCCCATCTACCCCACTCCACTCCAATCTGCCCCAATCTACCCCACTCCACTCCAATCTACCCCACTCACCCCAGTTTACCCTAATCCATGCCAATCTACCCCATCAATCTAACCCACTCCAATCGACCACACCAATCTATCCCACTCCAATCTAACTCACTCCACCTCACTCCACTCCAATCTACTCGACACAACTCCAATCTACCCCACTCTACTCCACTCCAATCTACCCCACTCCAATCTACCACACTCAACTCCACTACAATCTACCCCTTTCTACCCCACTCAACTCTACCCTAATATAACCCCCTCCACTCTACCCCTCTCTACTCTGCCCCAATCTACCCACTCCCCTCTACTCCAATCTACCCAATTCCACTCTACCCCAATTATCCTTACTTCAATTCACCCCAATCTACCCCACCCCACTCCACTTCAGGCCACTAACTTTTAGCTATGCTGAAAAGCAGCCACACTGGTGTACAACATGGCTAAAACACATTGCCAAAGCCAATAGCTCTCGCATAGGCAAGACCTATTGTCTTTGTCAATGCTTGTTGTAGTGTTAGTGCTCTGAAAGAAAGGCATGCAAGTTTGAATTCTTTCCTCCTGACGTAATCAGTTCAGGCCCCTCAAAGAAGAGTGATATCTGATCGATTTTTTAAAGTCTGTACTCAGTCTTTCCACTGAAATCAAAAGGGCTTTCATATGAACCAACGAGTTTTTATTCCCTATTTGCAGAATGCATAGACTTAATCTTGCACAGTGGAAAAGTGTGCTTTTTTGTAGGTTTCCTGTCACATGCCTCTTTTACCACTGGCTTTTGAGTGTGGATTGTCCAATAATGGAAAACCTGCATGAACAGATATAGGGACTTTTGGACAACTTTACTAAACAATAATTTTCACAAAGTAAGCACTTTTTCAATTGACATCCTGCCCCGACACTTCATGTAAAAATAATGGATTTCCATGCATTTTGCCATATCCCCTGCACCACAGATGCCTGGTAAATTTAGAAGTGCGGGAAATGCGTTGCACATGTTATGCTATAACAAATTATGGCTCAGAGAGAGTTCCCCTCATTAGTATGGAACACTCCACTGGAAACGCATACTAGCTGCCTCTAATAACTGCAAAAAACTCTGCAAACTTACTTAAACTTCTGCATTTGTAAGAGACAGTGCCTCAAATAAAAAATGTTGATGCTGCCTGTAGGAATCAGGAAAAGAATTTCGATGCAGAGGAGACGAAAAGGGTCATTGAAAATGAGAAGTTGAAAGAAAGATAGGAGAGGAAATGGCAGAATGGGAGGAGTTAAGGATCCGAGGGTAAGAAGGTAAGCACGAGCAAAAGGGGCAAGGCATAAGGAAAAAAAGTGGCCAAAAATAAGGATGTCAAGTGAGAAATAGTTATGGACAAGTTTGAGACAGAAGAGGGAGGAGAGTGCGAGATGAGGGAATAAGGATGAGGGCGTGAAAGGAAGGAAGGAGAAGAGAGAGGACAGAGCGAGGAGCGGCCGGCACAGGTAACATCGGTAGGGCGGGCGGGGGGGGAAGTGGACGGATGATGGGATAGGAAAAGTAAAATAAAAAATAAATAAAACCACGTACCTTGCGCTCGCCGCACCACTGACTCGGCGATGCGGTGAGCGCAAGGTAAGTGGTTTTATTTCTTTTGTTGTTTTATTTTCCCTATCCCCCGTCTGTCCATTCCTATCCCCTCCCGCCCTACCGCTGTGACCTGTGCCGGCCGCGCCTGGACAGAGCTTTTCTTCAAAAGACACATAGAATGAGGAACTTGAAGACCCGTAAACAGGGGTGCTTCTATCATTAGAGAAACAGATGCAGTAGCACCGAGGTCCAGGTGTATGATTGGCCCACCACATCCGAATTGTATCTTTATGCCAATCTGGGGCCCATTTTCCTTGCTTGCATTAGGGCCCATGACATACATGTTACATCACAGTAGTAAACAAATATTAGGGACCTGTAATCGTGGGTCATATCACAAGATAAATTTAATATTTATTTCCTAAAATGAAAATAAGATAAACAAATGTCACTCTGCTCTACCCAGAACAAGGATATAAACATTGTCTTGTTGAAACAGCCACACTCTACCATAAAAATAGTTTTGTGTGTAATTTGAAGTGACATCAGAAGATCAGCACTAACATTAAGGCATGGGATTTAGGTTTAAAAATGCTTTTTTAGATCAATTCTGATCTCTTTTAATCAGCTAGTCTGTGATTTCTGTAGTGAATACTTTGTGGCTGATTTAGAGTTTAGTGGGCAGAGGTAAGTTCATCGGTATGGCGGAGTACTTTGCTGCCGCCGTACAAAGGGTCCACCTCCTGGCAAATTTAGAGTTGTCTGCCAGGCCTGCGGACAACTCTAAATGTTGGCAAAAATGCCCTCACACTGGTTCATGTCAATGTATTAACAGTTTGACATCTAACACTAAAATCCAATTTGAGACTGCTATTGTACCCACAATAAACCCTAGACAGACATCTGGTAGGACAAAAGCGGAGTCCTTTAGCAATAAGACAGTGGATCCAAAAGAATTGTCTTGGCATCCTGCTCTCTCTCATGTCAAGTTTGTCCCAAGAGAATTATGTGAACCTATCAGACCTGTCAAGCAGGATTTGACACTGTCAAAAGGATGCCCACAGCATATTCTGTGGAGTTCAGATGAGTCATCTCTGCCCATTCAGGTCAGCCTGTTGTTTGCTCCTGGGAGGCATTTCACACCTATCAACTCATATTCAAGGATAATTACTTTTTGGGAGAAGTAAGAGAGCCAATGCAAAATAGCCTCTAGGAACTCCAGGCAGAGAAAAGATAACTTTCTAAAAGTTACCTTTCCCTAATATGTATTCAAAATCCTACTTCACTATTGAATTGCATTTATTTAAAAGTAGTTGCTTAAATATTTTCCAGACTGGTCTCATTCAGAAGATACACAATCTTAATTTTAATCTGTACTCGTTTTCTACAAAGGACAACTAGGCCTGCCACAGTCAAAATAGCTTTGGGTGCTAGGAACTGTAAGAACAAGTTAACGTTAAGTTTGCACATCCCCTACTATTAAATAGCACATGAGCTACAAGGCCTACATAGAGGTGACATTAATATTTACAAGGGAGGTTTTTATCTGTCAAAAGGGTTAAATTGCAGCTTTCACACTACTAAAGTCAGACTACAATGGTAGGCCTGAAGCCATGTTTGCTCTGCCTCTATAGTGGATGGCATAATAGGTGCTGCAGTCTGAAATTAGTAAACATTGTACCATCTGTTAGGCACTTTTAGGCAAGTAAGGTATGCCAACTAGGAGAATAACAATTCGACCATGTTAAAAGTGGGAGCACAGGCACTTTACTACTGGTTAGCAAGGGTTAAGTGCACAGAGTCCAAAAGCCAGCAAAAATATAGGGTCCAGAGAAAGGGAAAAATCCAGGGTAACCACAGAGAAGATGCTGATTTCCTACACCGCAACCCACAGCAAAGTGCTAGTGTAGACTAATCAATCTGGACATCCCTGCTCATGCAATAAAATGTAGACAACTTGCCACCCTTGCAATGGCACTTGTTTGTTGTATGCCCCTCTCAACCTACCTGTGCCCTCAGTCAAAACCTTGCCTAGCCGCTAACTCTGCTTGTGGGGAACCCTTTTCCTCTGGGGACCTCACCGTAAATATGACTAACTACAGCTTACGCACAGATACATCCCAGCAAGTGAACAGTATCATGGCCAACAACTGGATGTGACCCAGCCTGCCTTCTACATCAGAACTCTGTACCCATGTGAGGACCAGCTCTGCCCATAAGACAAGCAACCAACAGAGGCCACTGACAGCTTGCAGTGACAGGAACTACCTTCTTGGTCCACCTCCCAATTAAGGGATACTATTGCATGCTCTACCGTCTCCTCCTGGGAATACCATACCCCCAGGGCTACATTAGTCACTCCTGTGAAGTGCCCACCTTCGGGGGCTTCCTGGGACTTGCTCCTCGGGTCCCTTTGCCTTCCTGGGTCATACCGGCCACCCTTTTTGTTCCCTGACTGGAGATGTTCATAACACAGAGGTGGGTGAAAGGGCACTCTGGGCTTCCACTCATCAAAAACTCCCTCCCATGCTCCAAAGAGGTCTGGGAATCCTTCCCCTCAAAACTCTTATGGGGACGTTGTTTCAAACTTTTCTGGACTTCCTAGGTGAAAATGCAGTCTCCCTCAATGGGACACACTCTGGAGGTGTCACGCAGGCAGCACCTCCAGGTCAGAAGCTGCCTCAACAGGGTGTCTTGTGGTTTTCTCCTCTCGGAGCAGGAAAAACCTGACCCTCTGGTCCTTTCAATGTAGGTAGCATCCACTGCCTACCCTTTACTTGTCATCTGGGCCTTTGTACTCTCTGTTTAGGGACAGATTCTTAGGGATACTAGACCCTGCTCTACCCTCGCCTCCTTGAAATAACCTCCACTTAGCGCTAGATTAGCTACTCCTGTGAAGAGTACACCTGTGGGGGCTTCCTGGGACATACAGAGTCTGCCTTCTTGTACCCTGACTGAAGACAGTCATAACACCGGGGCGAGTGATAGGACGCCCTGGGCTTCCGCCAATCAAAAACTCTCTCCTCTGAAGATGTCTGGGGATCCTTCCATTCAAAACTCTTTTGGGTTTTTTTTTTTTACTTTTCTACATTATCCTAGATTTCCTCTGTGCAAAGGAACCTCAACCAACCTTCCAGTGGTCGCTCACAGGTACCTTCTATGACACTCTGGTGCGGTTACAGAGGTCAGTTTCCTTACCAAGCTCTCTGGGCACAGTAAGATTTATGTCTATTAGGTACTGGCTCAACTCTGTTAAACAATTACTTAAAATGTGCTCCTTCCTAATAAAATAGTACAGCTCATCTTAATCTTTTTCTTTGCTGCCCTTCACCTAACCATTCAGAGCCTTGCTGGAAGAATCCACAAAATCCATCCAATTGGTGTGACTGCTTCTGGCTGTCACTGAACTTCAGGCAATACTTATCAGCGGTCAAACCAAACTTACTGATAAGGGCTTCTCTCATGGGGGCACACTTCATCTGGGTACCTACCTCCAGGGCTAATCAGATATCCCTCTCAGCCATGGGCCTGTGCTTCCAGGCTGTCCCCAGAGTCCTTCTCTAGGATCAGTGCTTTAATTGGGAAGGTACTGTCCGCTACGGAGTAGCTGCCAGGGGCAGCTCCTCCATGAGAACACGTGAGCGTCGCCCGCTAACTAAAATACGCCCAAGACCGATAGATGGCAAATAAAATGGTAATTAAGGTTAATTCATTACCATTTTATTTTATATCTGCCCGTCCCGAACCGAAAGTCAGGACGGGGCTTACTGAGAGCAGCAGCAGGGAGGAGAGTGGGCTGCCGGGCATTTCAACTCAAAGTGTGCATGTCCCTGTTAGACCTGGCACCATTGGCGTGGGTCTCCCTTCCATTTTTTTGCCTTTACCTCCTGTGTTTTTCTGTGTGTTGGACTCCATTTTTTTTGCTGGTCTAGATGCTTTGGGCACTTTGCCACTGCTGTTCAGTGCCAAAGTGCAAGCAAGTGCTCCCTTTGTGAATTATTTGTTATGGATTAGTGATTCCATGATTGGCTTGTTTGATTTACTTGTCAGACCCTAGTACAGTGCACTATGTATGCCCAGGGCCTGTAAATCAAATGCTGCTGGTGGGCTTGCAGCACTGATTGTGCCACCCACAGAAGCAGCTTGTAAAATGTGACTCAGGCCTGCCATTGCAGAGCCTGTGTGCAGTCTGGGACTACCATGTCGACTTGGCAAGTGCACATACTTGCCAGTCCCTAAACCTTCCCTTTTCTACATGTTAGTCACCCCTAAGGTAGGCCCAAGGTACCCCTGTGGGCAGGGTGCATTGTATGTGAAGGTAGGACATGCCCTGATGTGTGTGGCATGTCCTGATAATGAAATACTGCCAATTTCGTTTTTCACTATTGCAACGCTGTCTGTTCCCATAGGCCAGAATCGGGAGTTTGTTTATAACATCTTATAAACATAACTGACCCTGGGAATAAGATGGGAAAATAAAGTTTAGTATGCTTAAACTCAGAATGTTAAAATGCATCTTTTAGTGAGGGTGATTTTTACATTCTGTGTTTGAAAATACCACTTTTAGAAAGTAGGTATTTTCTTGCCTAGCCATCCAGTGTGCCTCTGCTAGGTTGTGAATTGCATGTCTGGCTTTTGGATGACAGGGGCTGGAGAAGGGCAGTGGCTCCAGAAGTCTGATGAGTCAGGGCTGGGCTGAATGGACCTGGGCTGCATTTAGAGTAGGGGGAGGAGATTTCCTTTTCACCTGAATGGGCCTAGTCTGCCTTCAACAATGCTGTCTCCACCTCCTGCAAGGAAGCTGCACCAGTGAGGACAGAACTGGTTTTGGCTGGGTACAGACACTCTCTGCCTTCAGAGAACAAAGGATATTTGTGTATAAAAAGAGGGGCCCAGTCCCCAGACTTTTAGATCACTTCTGGGAATCAAGAGAAACCTTTTGCCAAGGAGAAGAGCCGGAGAAGCTGAGGAAGATTACTGCCCCTGTGCTGTTTGTTGTCTGGGGTTGGCCTGCAGTGGCTACTTGCTGCCAAGGAATAGGAGAAAAAGGACTTTGCTGTTTGCTTTGCAATCTACTTGAGGAAGAAGATCTCCAAGGGCTTGAAATTGAGCTTGCCTCCTATTTTTGAAGTCTCAGGCACACAAAGACTTAATTTCTTCTGTCTCTCTGCATCTGGAACTGCTGTTTCAGCTGTCACAGAAGGAAATTGCAACACTGACACTGGCGAGCGACGCCGTAACCTGCAACAAAGCCGTGGGCCCCGCTCGTGCAAAGCACGCCGCATTGCCTCGACTTGCACCGTAGGCCCGACGCCTGCTGACGCCGTGCCGCATCCACTCCGACGCCGGGGCTTCATCAACGCGGAGCCGATCCTCGACGTGGGTGACTACCGAATCTATCGACACCGCACCGCTGTAAGGAACAGAGGCCTCGCCGCCGCTGTGACGTCACCTCCCCGACACAGTAAGGAACAGACGTCTCGCTTCCCCTGCACCGCAGTAAGGAACTGAGGCTTCACCTCCCCTGAGTCGTAAGGAACAGGCGCCGCTCTACGCCGACGAAGCATCACCCCCCCGACGCTGTTGTTGTCATCGTTTTTGGGGGTCTGTTTGACTCCGTGCCCGACGCCGCGCACCTCGCGGTCGGCGCCGTACTTTGGGATTTCTATCTGTCACGACGTCGTGATAACTCCAGGTGGAGTTATTTGTTGCTAGGAACTTGATTTAAGTGAATAACCTATTTTTAAGTTTATTTTTGATACTGTATTGTGGATTTTTGTTGTTTCATCTTGTTTTGGGTTTAGATAAAGATTACTTATTTTTCTAAACTTGTGTGGTATCCATTTGTAGTGTTTTCACTGTGTTACTGTATGTGTTCACAAATGCTTTATACACTGCCTCTGAGATAAGCCTGTCTGCTCGTGCCGAGCTACCAAGGGGGAGAGCAGGGGTTATTTTAGAAGTGTATCCCCCTTACCCTGAATAGAAGCAAGGGTCCCTATTTGGACAAAGGTACCTACCTCTGCCAACTAGAGACCCCCATTTCTAAAAGTCCCTTTGGCCAGGCGTCTTGCAACGGCCAGTTAGACATGCGCACTTGAAACCTCTAACCCAGCTGTTTTAAGACTGCTGAATTAGAGCAAGTGCAGTCCTCCAGTGCGCTCTGGAGTGCCGAAAGCACCCAGTCCCTCCAATCCTGGCGCTGCTCTCATGCAACATAACACCAGCGCCAGGATTGGTTAAGGCACTTCGCTGGGGCCCGGGCTGGAAACCAGACTGCAGGAGGAAGACCTGCACTGAGGAGGAGGGTGTGTCACAGGTAAATGGATTTTATTTTATTTTTTACCCACCACCCATCGGCCCGCCCACCAACCCTCATGGATGCCAGCCACCACTGGTACCTGCACTTCAATATGAAAGAGAGAGCACCTGCACTTGTCAGCACTACTGCAAAACATTTAATGGGACAGTACCAACACTTTTAGGAGCAAACAGGTACTCTGGATGGTAAGTACCAGTTCTCTATTTCCAAAAGCAGCATCTGGAACATATGCATGGCCACCTCATATGCTGCAAACCACTTATCTATGTCATTCCCATCACATAACTAGGTCATTGGGGATGTGGACTATTTTACCTCTCCTATTCACTTCATAGTCCCTGCCACCATCATCTCTAGACTAAGATTCCGTTTGGGACCTCAAGCCCATCTTGCGCTGGCTCCTCTTTTGGGCCAGCAGAGCTGCCTTCTTTTCTAAGGTCAAGTTCAACTTTTTCTTCTCCAGTGCAAGGGTTGCTGCCTTCTCTTCAGCAGCCAGGGTTGCCTCTTTCTCCTCAGCAGCCAACTTTCTCTCCTGAAGGCAAAAGTGGCCAGCTGCAACTTCAAAGCCCTCTCCTCCTGTCTGTCCTCCAGCTCTGATGGGGACAAGCTGCAAGAGAACACACTACTTTCTGTCCTGGACAATGCAGGTGATGCTGCTCCTGAGGGGCAACACTCAACTGGCACTGCGGCTTCCTCAATGTCATCCTCATTTCCCTCCTCAACTTCATCTTCATGCTCCTCTGAGGTGCACTGTAGCTGACGGACTTCCTCCAAGGATATGAGCGCAATGGGATAATCCTCCTTCTTGAATATGGTTGCATGGGCTTCTTCCCACCAAAACTCCCCTTCTTTGCTCAAAAGTGGTCAGGGAATCCCTCCCCTCAAAACTCTTTTGGGGCCTTTTAAGTAACTTTCCTGTATTATCATGGCCATCCCTTTCCCTGTGTAGAGGGGAACCTGGACCAACCTTCTTGTGATGACTCTCGGTACCTTCCTGGACCCTCTGGTGCTGAGCAAGAAGTCAGCTTCTTTCTCAGGTTCTCGGAGCACAGTGATCCTGGAATTTATCAGGTGCTGGTGTTAACTCTGTAAAGCAATTGCTCAATATGTGCTTGCGCATAATCAAATTACACAGCCCATCATAATCCTTTACCGTACTACCCTTCAGTCAACATTCCATTGCCTTACTAGAGGAATTTATAAATTCCACCCCATACTAGTGCTTCTGGCTATCCCTGAACTTCAGGTTATACTTCTCTGGGGCTAGGCCAAATTTAATTACGAGGGCCTCTTTCATGTGGCCATATGTAACGCAATGAGCTGTATCTGGGGCCAATAGGGTATCCCTCCCAACAATGGGCATGTGCATCCATAGGCTACCCCTCCAGTCCTCCTCTGGGACTGTATGCATGTGCAAGGCCACCTCATAAGCTGCAAACCATTTATCAATGTCATCCCCCACCACATAACTAGGCATCAGGTCTTCTTCAGAAGTGGACCCTGCGTTTACCTCTCCTAAGCACTTCGATATCATTGCCACCATCATTACGGAACTCAAAGGCCGTTTAGGACCTCAAGCCCATCTTTGGCTGATGCCTCTCATGGGCCAGCAGGGCCTTCTCTTCTAAGGTCAAGGTCAACTTTATCTCAATGCAAGAGTAGCCAGCTGTAATATCAAGGCCTTCTCTGTTAGCTTGTTATCAAGCTTTGATGGGGACAAACTATGGAAGGACACACTGCTCTCTGCCCTGAACAATGCAGGTGATTCTGCTCTTTGGGAGGCACACTCCTCCGGCACTGGAAACTTCTCAATGTCCTCCTCATTTTTCTCTCCAACCTCATCCTCATTTGTGTCCAAGGTGCACTGTCACTGACGGACTTCCTCTCAGGCTCTGAGGGCAGTGCAATAATCCTTCTTCTTGGGCTGTTTATTCGGCTTCAGTCCACTTTGCTTACATATGCTCTTAAGTTCTACAATGCTAAGGCTCTCCATGTTAGCCAGATTCACCTCTATGTTCCCAAAAACTGGAAGTGCAAAACAATAGGGCTAGAAGTAATTTTGGAGGAAAAAAAATGTCCAATTAAAACTAAAGGCCAATTAAAAATCCATAAAGTCAAGTCACTAGGTAGTACTGCAGAACACAAGTCCTGGATCCCACCAGTGAACACCAATGTAAGAAACTGGATTATTATGTGTGGTAAGTGACTACCCACCTCAAACAATCCCAAATTTCTAAGCCCTCAAAGTCACTAAAGTCACTAATTTAGTATGAGCTCATCCCCCTGATCACTATAGCACAGAACAGAGAGGCTTAACTTAGGGCAATTTGTAAAGTATTTATGCTGTGCCAAAACAGTAATAAAGTCAAAATGCAAAACAATAAAAATCCCAAACCTAAGTAGAAAAATAGAGAAAAATGTTTTAAAAAAACAAAATGACGGCAAATAACAAAAATCTAATAAGGGGAACAGGATATATGAATTTTGAAGGTTTTCAGTAGAAATTCCACGAAAAACCATGAAGCACCAATGTTAGTCAATGGTCGTGGTAGACTGGGATGTGGGTGCAGTTTGAGGTTGGCACAATGAAGCATGGGTCAGACACACCAACCTTATTCATCCTCGTCAAAGATTTTACCTTCTGATTTAGGACCTCATTTATAAGTTGGTGGTATGTATACTCCTTCGCAACGGAGTATACATACCGTCAACATGAAGGTCCACCCGAATGTAAATGCAGGCAGACCGTAGCTTTGACTACGGCAGTGGCTCCTCCATCGGGCCTTCAGAGAAATGGCTCATATATGCCTAGCACTAGCTAGTAGGTGAAAATGACTCATGGGCATGTCCTAACTAGGGGCAACAGTTTCTGGGGCCAACCCTGGCCACTTTGGGCATTTCCAAGAAGTCTTTGGTTACACTAGACTTGCGCTCTATGGGGTGCTCTATGGGCTGGGTGTGTGTAGGTGGAGTTTACTATGCAATTCAATTATTTATTCATTATGATTTGGAATTCCGAAGAATACCACATAAAAATACATCTTAAAAACAACATTACATTCCATAAAAATTACCAATCTAAATTCATCATATCATCTCATATAAAAACACAAATGAGCATATCAGTAGCAGCCATTCTATAGGTTTTCGAGTGCCAGGAGGAGTAAACCATGAATAGTCGGATTACCATGAATGAATACTTACAGACTTATACGAAGTTATAATCTAATACTATCATAAAACGTTCAGAATTAAAACTTGTTGTAAAGTGCAAAGATTTAACAATTCGCTATACAGTACTAGATAACGAACGGAATAACCATATAATGAAAAACAATAATTTGTCTATTCACTAGACTGTACAATATAACCAGCAGCAAAATAACAGTGCAAGAGTATTTCAATACTTTAGAAATGCCATTTTCAGCGTGAAGTACACGATAATTAGCAGCAAAACAAGGATTTAGTAAGGTGCAAGAGATCATACAGGACATGTAACTAGCAGCGAAAAAAGTTTGTAAAAGTGCACGTGCTCGGTTGCAAACATAGTAAATCAGCCTTAGAATCCGAAGAGTCGAGAAAATGCAAGTGCTCAGTGCATACATATTAAATAGATCCTTACTGCTTAGTATATATTTAAAAATTGTTTAAAAAACTAAGGGGCCCATTACGATACCCGGCGTAAAATAATCCGCCAGGCATGGAAGCGGCAAAAATCCGCCCGCACACACCGTCTGAACACCGACCACGCCATTACGATTACACAAACCGAAAACCGCCATCGGCGGAAAAATCACACAAGATACCGCCCGCCATCGTCCGAGTCGGAGTCAAACCGCCCGCCACGGACGGAAACACGCACGACAACACAAAACCGCCCGCCCTCACGGCCGACACACCGCACGTGAGATTACGATCGCACCGCCATGAGCGCGGGAAAACTACAAATATACCGCCCGCCAGCGCAAACAACGCCGATGAGAATCGACACGGCAGAAGCCATGGCGCCCACGTCCCTGCACAGAAACCATCCGCTGACAAAACCAATCGCACACAACATGGCCAACAAGTCCACACAGCAAGGCACGCACAAATACACAAGCACAGTACACATCCCGAAAACACCTCCCTGGACAAACAAAAACTACAAAGGCCAGAACACCAGACACAACACACCTGAAAACAACAGACCATGAGGACACACCCACATAGGTAAGTACAAAAGCAGCACTCCCACAGACCACAACCCCTTGCAACATTGCAAACTAGAGAGGAGAGGAGAGGACACAGTGACACAGCAAGGACAGCAGCACACCACAGAAACGCACACATCACAACCACCACCACCACCACCAAACACCGGCACCACAAACCCCCTGCACATTACACAACACACACCGCACCAGCACCACAAACACCATGGCACCACAAAGAATGCCCAAGTTCACGCCCATGGAGCTGACGGTCATGGTCGACGAGATTATCAAGGTGCACCCACAAATCTATGGGAACCTGGTCCAGCACACACCACTAGCCACCAGAAACAGAATGTGGAACCGGATCGTAGACCAGGTCAATGCAGTCGGGACCCTGCCCAGGAACAGAGTTGAAATCAACAAACGGTGGAATGACGTCAAGAGCCTGGTCAAGAAGAAGGAGAACAAGAACAGAGAGCTGGCTGCCGTCACTGGCGGAGGGAATCCCGCGCTCTTCAAGACCTTCAAAGCGTGGGAGGAGAAGGTGCGAGTCATTATACATCCGGAGATCCTCGCCGGATTAGCAGGGGGAGTGGAGGCTGGTAAGTACAAACTAATGTATACCAGCACACCGCTATGTACTCACATGCACTACCACCATGCCACAGCTCCCAGGGACAAACACCCCCATGTCCAGCACACAATACACAACACATCACACACACATGCAACAGACACCACCACACACAGCCCAAACCGAACAACTGTAAGATACGTGGGGACATGTGTACACTCAGCCAGCCACGTAACCACCAACAGGTCCCCAAGTATGCCAGAAGCGCCACAACGAGCACCCACCACACCCATGTGTCCGCCATAGCTGCACTAACCGACAAGTAACAGGTAAGTGGCAGGAACACAAAGTGCAGTGGGTGGGAGGGTGGACAGCCCAAGTACAACACACACCAGGCCCCTAGTCCCACAGCACAGCAAGGAGGAGCATCCCCCACACCCCACAGCCACGTGTCAGCCACCGCAGTGCACACCGACAGCCGAAAGGTAGACATCACGGTCCACAACAATCGGTGTCAGTGGGTGTCCAGCCACCACCACGACCCACAACACCCCCCCACCCCCACAGACCTGCAACATGGAGCACCCCCGCTTAGAACCATGTGGCATCCAGTACAGTGCACGCCCGAACAACCTGCAGGTGGGAAACTGGACAGGGCTGGATTACTGGAGGCATGAGGACCGTAACACGACCAACACATGGGACATGTCACGTAGCAGACGAACACGCAGCACCGCCCACCGTCACGAACAAGTGAACAATGTGCACACGGACATGAACCACAGACTCACACCTCACATGACCCATCACAGACACAGCAACACCCAAGGAGCCACGTCTGCATGCACAAGCCACACTGAATATAGTACCACACGGCAGCCACTGTGCAACTCATCACACACAACCGAAACACCATTGAAGTCCTGTCCATGTAGCCCCTACTGCCTGTCAACCACACACCCCACAACTACGCCTATGTAAGACAAACAACACTAGACGCAACAGAGCGGAACAACATAAATGCACACGAACACCACTGAACCCATCAAACACACAGACACACCATGCACATACAACATACCATCCATCCCATCCGTCAGCCCCAGTCTCATGAAAGGCATGTCATCCGCACAGCTGCCACACATACAGCAGTCACGCTAAGATACATGCCCATGACCAACCATGTGCCAGAAGTCAATGAAGCGCACGCCACACTGTGAGCAACAACACACAACATGGGCCACACCCCCCCGAGCACTGCAGTGATGCACATGGCACAGGGCAGCACGCACACCAAGGAGATGGGACAACTGCAATACGTTGGCTGGCACACAACCAACACTCACTCATAACGATGCGTCCAATGCCATGTCCAGTAATCACAACAGACAGCAAATATGCAGGCCATGTCAGGCATGCACACACCTCAGACCATGCACTGTCATGCTGCCACAACACATGTCACGTTCGGCACCCATGGCTCACAGCATGTACCCCAAAAGCATATTCCCTCCCAAATGCGAATCTGGGGCATGGCCCCCATGTTGCCATATGCGTTCCTAAGCGTTCCATTTGAACCCCAAAAGCATATTCCATCCCAAATGCGAATCTGGGGCATGGCCCCCATGTTGCCATATGCGTTCCTAAGCGTTCCATTTGAACCCCAAAAGCATATTCCCTCCCAAATGCGAATCTGGGGCATGGCCCCCATGTTGCCATATGCGTTCCTAAGCGTTCCATTTGAACCCCAAAAGCAAAGTACAAACCAGACCCAGGATGGGCCAGGAGCCCGCATACACCAGAGTCACAATAAGTAGGGGCACAGCAACACACCCATCGGCATGGCCAATCCGTCCCATGCCACATGTGCACAGCACACAGTCCCATTGCCAAGCACACACAACTACAAATGGTACAGCCACACACACGCCTCCGGGAAACCCATGTACGAGATTGCACGAACTGTTAATGTCAGACGACAAATACATACTTCGCAAGGTGCAACACAATAACAAATCTCATTCTCTCCACAGGTGACGAACTGCTGGATGCTGGGGATGGAGCCAGCAGCCAGCACAGCCAGCCTACAAGCCCCCAACGAGGACACACGGATGTGGAGGATCTGTCCTCCTCTTCGGACACGGACCACTAAGCAGGCCCATCTGGTGTGGCAGGGCCCAGCCGCTCCCCAGGACCCCTCCTACCCACCAACTCATCATCCAGGGCTGCTGAACATTCCCAGCCCCCTGCTGCCACTGTCGTTGCGGCCACACCCACGGACATTGCGGCCACACCCACGGTCATTGCGGCCACACCCATGGTCATTGCGGCCACTACCACTGCCGCAACCGCCACCATCGCCGCACTGACCACCACCGCCGCCACCACCACCACGTCTTCGCTGGCACCAGCCCCAGCGCAGGTGGTGGCCCGGCCGACTGGATCCACCCTGGGAGCCACAGCGAGGACCGTGGTGAGCAATGTGGCTAGTGGGCAGGCCGGTGGCAGCAGTACCGGTAGGAGGAGCAGGGCCAGGGAAACGCAAGTCTCCCCTGGGAGCCATGCCCTGCCTCAAATGGCCAGAGTCCTTGGGGCCTATGAAGAGGCCCAAGGACAATGGGCCAGGTCTGCTTCAGACACGCGGGAGGTGCTGGGGGTGCTGAGGTCCATGGACGCCCGTATGGGCCAACTCGTGGACCTCATGGGCCAGCTGGTGGTGGCGGTGAGGTCACAGCCAGGGACAGCAGCTCCCCCTCCGCCACCACCTGCCGGGGCGCAGGGTCGAGCAGCAGTGTCCAGTTCCCCTGCGTCCACAGCCAGTGAGCACACCTCACCCCCCACCAGCAGGTCGCCACCACACACCCCCTCCCAAACGTGGAAGGGGCCGTCCGAAGTACAAACAGATCTCCCGGGAGGACTACGCACGCTCCAGACGCAAGTGAGGCAGCCAGCCAGCCTTCCTTGACCACCCACTGCATTGACTTGGACTACGATCCCACTCCACACAGCCATCTGGATGGCATGTGTCTGTTGGACCATGGACATGGAACCAGTGGGTACACCCTGAGCATCACGCAGCCATGACCGACAGCTCATTGTCACTGCACGCACCACTTTTGTCATCACCTTACACACAATCACATGTCACAGTTTGAAATAAATGCACCTCTTACACAAACTGCTGTTTGTGCCCTGTGTTTTATTTGTACGGAATACAACGGCCACCTTGGGCGGAAAGGCACCTGATGCGTGGCATGGCAATGGAACCGGAGGGCCTGTAGGGACCTAGGGGTGGGAGACAGAACAGGAGCACATTCAATGAGTGTATCACACACCCATCACACAGTACATGTCAACAACTACAAGCAATGTACACACATCGCACAGAGCAATAGGGCACAATGCCACAGCCACCAACAGTGGCATACTACCCCTGGCCATGGAGCGTTGACACACAGCACGCAGTGAACAAACGGCCACCCTGACACAGCACACACACACCTGCACAGATACAGCCACATCAGCCGTCGTACATGGACACTCACCGTCAAGTGAAGTAGCGGGCGATGAGCTGCTGCCGCACATTACCAGCTTCCTCCTCTCCGCTGTCCTCCTCACTCGAGCTGTCCTGGTCTGCGGGCTGGGGCCCTGGTTGATCTCCGTCATCCACGATGAGGGGGATCTGCTTCCGAATGGCCAGATTGTGCAGCATGCAGCACGCCACCACTATCTGGCACACCTTCTGTGGGGAGTACGCCAGCGCACCCCCGGTGCGGTCCAGGCACCTGAACCTGGACTTGAGGAGGCCAAAGGTACGCTCGACCACACGTCTGGTCCTCCCATGTGCCTCATTGTAGCGATCGTCTGCTGGGGTGCGAGGATTCCTCAATGGACTGAGCAGCCATGCCCCATTCGGGTACGCAGAGTCACCTGGGTGTGAGGGACACAGAGAACCGTTGCTATTCCAACTGGACAGGGGACAGCATCGCACAACCAGCACGCTACACCACTCCACATACTCACCGACAATACAGCCACGATCCTGTTGCAGATTGGACATCAGTCGTGGCAAGATGCTGTTGCGCATTATGTGTGCGTCATGGGCCGAGCCTGGGAACTTTGCACACACGTGGGTGATCACCATGTCCGCATGGCACACCACTTGCACATTCAGGGAGTGCGTGTGCTTCCTGTTGCGGTACAGGTGCTCAGTGGCCTGTGGTGGAACAAGGCCAACATGTGTGCAGTCAATGGCTCCAACGACGTGTGGGATTCTGCCAAGGGCATAGAATGCACCCTTCACTGCCGCCAATTCACGAGCCCTGGGGAAGCGGATGTACCTGTTTCGGTACAGCATCATGGCTGCCAGTACATCCCTCAGCACCTTGCTGAACATGGGCTGGGACATCCCTCCTCCACTGCCCACTGTGTGCTGGAATGACCCAGTGGCGAAGAAATGCATGGCGGCCATCACCTTAGCCGTGGGGGTGACAGCTGTCGGATACACCCTGCGGGGACGGAGATGGGGTTCCAACATGGCACACAGTCGATGCAGGGTTGGCCTGTCCAGCCGAAACTTCCTAATGACCTCTGTATCGTCCATGTCCGCCAGCAATTGGTATGGGCGGTCAATGTTCGGTCTCCGCCTAGGGAATATGGCAGTGGACACATGTCAAAGCAACACAACACATAGCAATTTCGCATACACATCACTGACATGACTGAGCAGGCACATGGGCCACAGCCCAGCTGTCAAGCTGGGACGGCACGGCCACACTACACTTACACAGGTCTCCCAACAATGGCAATGGCTAGTGATACAAACCACTGCCATGTGCATGCACATGGGGATCTAGGCCCCAATGACTTGCGGGGCGTGCTGATGGGGACTGACTGCATATTCGTCAAGCGGCAACGCCACGGCAACATGAATGTCTGCTGAGCATGGAACTGCTTCCGAGGCTGGATGAGTATGGCACACGACGACGACGATGTGGGCACAGGCTGAGCGGCCAAAACAAGTGGGACCTGTGGCACGAGGGGATATGAGACAGTAGTAGGTGTCAGCACTGCACCCTATGTACAGCACTGTACGGATCACACCTCCCGAAACATTGACAGGTGTCCACATTGACAGCCCCATGCCAAGACGGCTGTGTGCTTGCAGTCACACGTCACAGGTGAGAGGTTACATTGCACGTGCCAGGTGGCAGACGTACATAGTGGGAGCTGGCATGTGTGTGCATGTGTCTCCTGTTCAGGATCCACCAGATGGGCGCTGACTCTGTACTGAGCATTGGACACAGCATGTTCCGTGGAAGGCTTGTGTGTGTGGGATGGTGGCACTGGATGTGCCTCCGTTGGGTGGGGGGCCATGCACAGGGCGGGTACGTCGATGATTGCGCATTGTTGGTCACGGTGGGTGCACCCACTAAGATGTGTTGCCCTGTGTTCAATTCCTATGTCCGCATGATGATGGACTGTAGATGTGGGCAGACTACACATTGGTCGATGTGCTGTCTATATGCATGTGCCTTCACACCAGGCACAGCTGCCCCTGCACATGTGACCCCTGCTGGACTCGCTGCTGGGTCTGTGGAGCTGATGCACCTTCTGTGCGTGGGGCGGACAGCTCTCCTCACTTCCCACATTGCGCATGTCATGACTTTGCCGCAGGTGACATGGATCATGGAGGGCCCACATGTACGCGTGGGTAGGCTACACATGATTGTTCACTGGTCGCCACCCCCAGTCAGTGTTTCGAATGGGAAGGTTGTCGTGCTGGTGGTATATTCGATGTGGCGGATGGGCGGGCCTAGGTGCGGGCTTACATTCCGGACATGGGGGGTAGTTGGATTGGCGACTAGTTGCAGTACACACGGGACACGTCTCTTCCTTTCCACATCTGGGTCATCCCTTGTACTCACTGACAGTGATACAGTCATCTTCGCCCCAGCCCTCATGTCCTCCCCTCGCTCCCCCAATATGCATGTGCACCTGCGAGGCTAGCGCTTGCACAGGCAGCCCCAAGCTCGCACCAGAGAGGGCAAGGAGTGTATGTGTGGGTCCAGTTGCACAAGTGGGCTGTCTCAGGGTATGATGTGTTACGGGACGCCGTCCACCTGCGTGGTGCCCCAAATGGAGACCCGGCCTGCATGGACTATGCATCACAGTCTTCGCCTTCCGGATCCGCCACCTGCGACACCCAGTGGCTGTGGCTGCCCTTGCGGCCAGGCCGCGTCCGTCTGTGACTGATGGCCCACACATTCACTCTTTGGCCTCTCTGGGGAGGGCTCGGGGGTGGTGGCGCACGCGCTTGCACTTAGTCGCAATGGCATGTGTCGTGGTTGGTATGATGGGCAATGGATGGGATGGTGCGAGCCACCTCCCGTGACGTCAGTGCTGCTCGTGCTGTGGTGCGTCCCCCTACACTTCCATCTGACTTGTGCCATGCTAGACGTTGAGGTTCTATTGCCTGCGTGATATGACCAGGAGGAGCGCGAGGAGACCTCTCACACACCATGCTCCACTGCCATCCCGTGCCCTGTATCGCCTGTGCGGATTGACTATGTTGGGGTTACACCTGGTCGACTGGGGCTGTGTGTGCCTTGTCAAGGGGCATGGCGGGCGCATAACAGGATCCAGCTTGTCCACAGAGGGTGGGCTGAGGTGCGCCTGGTACCGCTTTGTACGTGTGCCCGGCTGCTGTGCACACACGTGTTCACTCCCCCCGACAGGTGTCCTCTCACAATGCCCAGGGAAGCGGTGGTGTACTGTTCATGACCCCTCCCAACACGGCGTGCTCCAACTTGGCATGTGCGCATCTACCCGTCACACCCACCCACCTGAGCACTGCGTCCATACGACTTCACACGACACATGTGTGTCTTCCACAGTTGTGCTACTCATTTGCGTTGACATCCAATACCAGTGGACTACATGGTCATGTCACGACTGCCGTGTACTTCACATACTCTCATCCTCTCTCATTCGTACTTGTGAAATGAGTCAGCGGAGACAGTTTTGGTTTCAAACATTATATTGAGTCTTCTGTCCTCTGTGATGCAGTATAGTGGACACTACTGGCAGCGGAATACATGTTGAGGATATACTGAGCATGATTGCAAATGGGATAGGGTGTGGGGTTACATGTGATTGGCTGTTGCATGTGGGATGTGGGCTTCAGAGTTACATCTGCTTGGCCAAGGCTGTGCTAATGTACATTTACGTATAGCTGCGGAGCTGCGGACTTTGACACAGACGGTATACATGTAGCCTACCAGACCGCTTGGCATCATGGGCACAGTCCATCTCAGTTCCATGTGACAGGTTTGCTGCGGTTGTTCCTCATGCACGCGTGCATGTGAGATGACATCAGGGCATGTGCTTGCGTGCATGCAGCGGCGTGCCACTTGTTGTTGCAATGTGGTGGTTACTGGACATGTCACAGTCACTGGGGTCGTGTTGTAGTTGTATGCACTTGTCGTCCATGCAAAGGTCCTGGTATGGGATTCCCGGGGCGGGGGTGGGAGGGGTGCAGCACCCACAGACTCCAGGCGACCTATTCATGTCCACTGAGCGGTGTGTGTGTCCATGGGCGCTGGATCCATGTCGTGTCCTGGTTGTTCGTGCAGTTCCGTCCATGTGGGTGCGATGCACAGACCCCATGCCACTGCCTCCCACGATGCATGCGGTGTTCCTGGATGTGATGGGGAACAGTGTGCATGTCCCGGTCACATCCGATGTCATGGCGATGTCGTTGATGGTGTGGTTACAGTTGCCGGTCGTTTGGTATGGCTGTTGTGGTGGTGACTGGCCAGTCCGTGCGGAAGCTAAGCATGGGTGCGGGGTTGGACATCATAGGTCAATCGGGGAACCTGCGTTGTGGTCCGACGAATTTACAGGTTGTCAGGTATGCGATGCCGTCCAGCAGGGCTTCCATGTCATTGGTGGTGTACATGTTTGCCAGCCAATGTAGCGGATGGTGGCTGTCAAGGTGTTGTTCGTAAGTTGTCCCTTGGAGGACCATGATGGGGCATGCTGGGTGACATTCGATGTAGCTGTTCTCGATGATCCGTCGTGTGGAGGCACAGTGGTCCCATTTCAGTGCGGGTGCGATGTTGGCCACATACGCCATGCCCCCATAGGCAGAGCAGGCCCTGTCGTGTGCGTCCAGAGGGAGGAGTAGTGGTAGCAGGTCCGCCTTTAGACATGCCGGGTTGGAGAGGCACATCTCCACGGGATGCTGGTAGGGACACCTCCGACAGTAGAAGACGGGCATGACGCAGCTGAACAATGTGATGCGGTAAGTCAGTCGGTAACTTACGTTCAGCAGGGACAGGAGATCGCATCCCAATGTATGTATCAGGTTGGTTTTGTACAGCTTGAGCTGTCCGGCGTAGTTGGGTAGGTGTGTTGCGGTTGCCATTTCGCAGCGGTGCGTTGTGGTGGCGTGCTCCGGCTGTGTGTGCAGTCTGCAATGTGCACGCTCCGAGGTTGCTGTGAGCTCTGTGTAGTCGTAGGGAGACAGGACTTGTGTTCTGTTGGCTTGTGCGGAGGACACGGGCCCTCATCCCACATGCTTCTCAGACAGTTCAAGGTCAGTGATGTGTGACTCCTTCCAATTAACTTGCATGTGGCCGACATGGGGGAGTGTATTCTTTTTTCTTCCCCGTCCGTTGTGTGCTTCTGTGATATGCGCTATCTGCCCTGTGGTCGGTCTCCTCGGCATGCCTGTGTTGGTCTTTTCTTGGACAATGGCTGTATTCACCGGCTTCTTTCGTAGGGCTGTGGTTTCGGAGTTGGAATGGAAGGTCATTCAGTGCTGTCTGCTCTCCCTTGTGTGGGCGGCAGGCTGCCTTTCCGCTCTGCGTTGGGCCTTGTGTGTGAATGT
This sequence comes from Calotriton arnoldi, assembly GCA_963921515.1. Classification (NCBI taxonomy): domain Eukaryota; kingdom Metazoa; phylum Chordata; class Amphibia; order Caudata; family Salamandridae; genus Calotriton; species Calotriton arnoldi. Next base: position 444,983 of record CAWUFW010000535.1, on the reverse strand, counting down.
TATTCTTGGGCCACCTGTTGTCGGTCCCCGGGCTCTTTGGTGTTCCGTTTTATATGTCTTGTTCATATGTGCAGGGTGGTATGGGTGTTTCAGTGTGGTACTGGCGTTCCTCTTCCCGAAGGGGCCCTGCTTCTCCTAGTTGGTGTTGCCGCCGCTGTGTGCTACGCCATGTTTGTTACACTGGGGTGTGTCCTGCTGTTGCGTGACTTCACTGACATGTGTGCGTCGGTTGTGTGGCGTTGGGTGTTGTCCGTGAATTGGGCGTTGGGGACATGTCTGTGGCAGGCCTGTCACGTGTCATGTGCGTTCGGGGTGGGGCTGATGTGTGTGCTGCTTGGTTGTGTCCCTGTGTCTGTGTGCGACGCATGCATGGCGCTGCGGTTGGCCTCTGCGTTGTGCGCATGTGTGGCGGCGTCATCGCCGCTTTGGGGCCGTGACGGGGTCGTTGGTTCCTAGTCCCAGGTGGTGTGTACACATGTGTTACGCGATGTTACGATTTGGCCTGTGTGTCATATGTGGATGCAATGGTGGATGTGTAGTGTACACGCGCTGGTGGGGGTTGTCCGCTTTTTCCGCCCTTGCACTGTGTGCGCTGTTTGCGTGCACTTGTTGTGTGTGTGCCTACCTGCGTCTCCGCGGTACGTTGCGTCCTTGGTGGTGCATCAGCAAGAGCATGGGGAGGGCCTGCAGTGCTGGATTCATGCTCGGGGAGCCGCTTCTTCGTTGTCCGTGCTCGGCGTCCGTGTTACCGCTTCGGTTTGTCGTACGGTATCTCTTAGCCGTGGGAGCCGTTTGTTTGCGGCATCGTAATTTATACGCCGGGCGGGACGTGATTTCGTCGGGCGGTGTGTGTCAATTGTGCTGCGCCGCTACGTGTACGGACGCACTTTGATGGCGGACGGTGTTGCTGGCTTGCCGGCGGTGTTTGGCCTACTTTTCGCATCGTAATTGGGCGGGCGTGTGGACTGCTGCGTGCCGGCGGTAACTGGTGGTTTTTGCATCCGCCAGCACGGCGGTTGTGCTTCCGCCCGCCATCGTAATGACCCCCTAAAAATTTTAAAACACATAATTTCAGATGGGGGAGACAGCAGACAATTCCGGGCCTCTTCTGCTGTGGCGATATTATACTTTAAAAAACAATTCCTTAGGTATCTGCGACGTGTTGATTTTAATGCGGGACAAACGAATAAAACATGATTTAGATCTTGTATACAGGAATTACATAAATGACAATATCTTTCGTGTCTAGCAATACCCTCCCAGGCTCCTGTTACAATTCTTAGGGGAAGTAAATTCAATCTAAGTAGCAGAATCACCCTACGTACTCCATGTTTAAGATTCCATAAAACATAAGGTTGGGGTTTTTGCCAATACTATTCCCCACAATACAATCATTATTTCTATTCTCTGTGCACATTTTAATATCTCTTTCACGAGAAACCCCATAGATTGTTTTCTTAATTATAATTTTCAAAGCCCTTTACAAAGAACCGCCGCCCCATCCTTATCTAAACCGAACATTGGTAGCGCTTTTAGATTATTCCTAAAAAGAGCACTCTTTTCTTTCATATTTACAAATATTTCTCTGTACAGTGCTACCCGTAGCAGGTTCTCTGAGCTGTTTAACAATGCATTGCTCCATCTTAAGCACGCGGCCATCGATAGCACATAAGTGGAGAGTAAACCAAATTCGAGCCTAAGCGCTGCAGTAGGTGCCGCGCGATTCAAATAGCATATTTGGCGCCAGATTTGCCCTTCCACTTTCTCGAATTTGTCCCACTCTTGTGCATCTATTGTTTCACTGGCGTAGCTCAGTGTTGGTGGAATCTTTATTTTATTGACTGATATAATATGAGAGAAATGTCTTTTCCCACAGTGTTTGTACAAACGGTTGATTGCAAAGGCTTGTGAAATTGCCTTGTCTTTGCAAAGATCCATATGACTACTAGCTGAGCACCTATTTGTAAATATTTTTCCTAAGTATGGATAAAATTTTAGTACTTCCAATTTCTCTTTTCCCAAAAACCAGTGCAAGTTTTTTCTGACCTTACATCCTTGATAACTAAAAATCATGACTTTGCTCTTTAAAATATTTACTATGCTAATCCTAATGACTTTGCACATCTAACACTAAAATCCATCCCTGCTATACAGTATTAGTATTTTAATCTGTATTCTGATTTCCCACATAGGATACCTAGGCCTGCCATAGTGAAAATAGCATTTGGGTGCTAGTCACTGTAAGGACATGTTAACATTACATTTCTACATCTCCTATATATAAATACCATGCACCCTACCTTGTGAGCTACAAGGCCTGCATAGGAGTGACTTATTAACTGTCAAAAGGATTTATTCTTATATGTTGAATTACAGTTTTTACACTGTTACATTCAGGCTACAATGGATGTCTGAAGCCATGTCTGCACAGCCACTGTAGTGGATGGCACAGTAGGTGCAGCAGTCCACTAGTGGCATTTAACTTCTGAACCCTGGATACACTTTGCACCATATACTAAGGACGTAAAGGCAAATTAATTATGCTAATTAAGACAGTGTCAATTAGATCATGTTGAAACGTGGAGCACAGGCACTTTATTACTGGTTAGCAGGGGTAAAGTGCACTGAGTTCTAAAGTCATCAAAAATATAGGGTCAAGCATCCAGGATGATCATGCAGAAAAGGTGGATTTCCTACAACGAAGTAGTGTCTAATTACAAGAGAACGGTTAAATTGCAATCACTGCACAAACACCTGTTTGCACAGATATAACAATTAAAAGTGGTGCAATATTTATTTGCACCAATTACAATAAAGATAAAGATCACACCTTTTGTAAAATTTTGGAAGGTCGAACTTGATGGAATTTACAAGAGGACTGGGTCTTGTATTTACTGGGATGTGCATGTTTTAGTTCAGTATGCCCAGTGGAGGCCAGCATGACCCCTGGCTGGTGGGGAGGTGCGGGAAGGTGGGGGGGGGTTTAAGTAAAAAGTTTTAAAACTTACATTACGGGAATACCGGGTCCCGCGCTGCCTCAGCTCCTGGCCGGGTCCCGCTTTTTCCTGCTACTCGCCTACTGAACAGGAAGCAGCCACAGGCAGCCTCCCTCCCCTCAGCCAATCACAATGCTGCAATGGCAGCGTTGTGATTGGTGCAGACGGCGCCCAGCTGGGCGCCTATAGGGAGGCCATTTTCTCTATGTAGGTTGCATGCAGCCTACATAGAGAAAAGGCAGAGTGCGCATGACTGGTTTGGTCGGCCCCAGAGGGCCAACCAAACAGTCAGGGCCCACAACACTGGGCAAGCCACTCCTCCCCGACCCGTCCACCCACCCACCTCCGACCAGGCATACCCTTCTGCTTCCTCGCAGTGCGAGAAGCAGAAACATAAAATGGTATTTAAAATACCATTTTATGTTTCTGCTTCTCGCACTGCGAGAAAGCAGTGGGGTGACGCTCCTCCGCCCTAATGGAGGAGCCGCCCCTGAGTATGCCCCAAAATCTGCATGTTATGATATCCTTTCTCAATGCACACTCACCCCGATCCCAAGGCTTCTGACCCTTTCCAAACAGACCCCCAGGATTACACCTTCTTCAAACTGTTTGCACTCATGGCCCCTCCTCAACCTTGACTCATTCATCAAACTTTTACACAGCACCAAATCTGGGTCTCCTAGGGACCCTTTACCTATCTCGGTGCTTCAACAATTAGAGTCGTCATCTCTGCAAACCATCTTGGATCTCCTGAATCTTTCATTAAAAGAAGCACTAGTTCCATCTGATTGGAAACACGCTATGGTGCTCCCTCTTTTAAAAAAGGCCAATGCAGATCCTGCTGTGTTATCAAATTACCGTCCTATTTCATTACTGCCGGCCTCCTCTAAGATCCTTGAGAAGCATATTTACTCCCATTTATCATCTTTTGTTGAAGCTCAAGGTTTACTTCACTCATCACAATCAGGTTTCAGAGCTGGTTTCTCTACTGAAACTACACTATTGGGAGTTACGGAAAGACTACGGCAACATCTGGATGAGGGAGAGACAGCTGCCCTTATTCTATTAGATTTAAGTGCGGCCTTTGATACCGTGTCTCATTCCATCCTTGCAAATACCTTGATATCATTAGGTATTTGCGGTCCGGCTCTTAAATGGCTAACTTCATTTTTGGCCAACCGTACCTTCCAAGTCTTTTCTGAGGAGGCCAGCTCTGAAATCTGTGCATCACCGTATGGAGTCCCTCAGGGCTCCGTTCTTAGTCCTTTGCTCTTCAATTTGTATATGAGGCCTTTAGCAGCAGTAGCTGAAGAGGCAGGTCTAACTTTGCTATCCTACGCAGACGATTCTCAAATCATCTTCTCTCTTTCTGCAGTGGGAACAAATGGGCAGTCCCCTCTTCAATCTGGTCTGAGAAACATTGCACTATGGATGCAGTCGAATTGTCTCAAATTAAATGGGGGGAAAACGGAGGTGCTTATCTTTGGCAAAGACAAGGATCTTTGGAGCCCACAACATTGGCCTTGTGAGATGGGTGTCTTGCCTCAGCCAGCTTGCCAAGTCCGTAACCTGGGCTTCACTATCGATGACTCGCTATCAATGCGCGCCCAGGCGGTAAAGGTAGCTGCCACCTGTTTCTCCATCCTCAAGTGGCTTAAAAAGATCATTTGGATGCTACCAGAGTCCACCAAAAGAACGGTAGTCCAAGCTCTAATTACATCAAGACTGGACTATGGTAACGTTCTTTATTTTGGCGCTAACAAAGATGTGACTCGCAAGCTGCAGATGGTCCAAAATTCCGCAGCCCGACTTCTCCTCCAATTACCTAGGTCCGCCTCTGTTTCCAGCCATTTGCGAGACTTGCACTGGTTTAGGGTGGAAAATCGTATTCGATTCAAAGCTCTAACATATATGTTCAAGATCAAAACTGGAACTGCACCACACTACTTATGTTCCCTAGCCAAACTGTATGTTCCTTCCCGCTGCCTGCGTTCATCTTCTCAGGGAAGGTTCTCTGTTCCCAGATTTAGGCGTTCTCGAATGGGTGGGCGCTCTTTTTCCTTCCTTGGTCCTTCACTCTGGAATACCCTTCCCATTGCCATCCGGAACGAAACAGTCTATGTTCAATTTCGCAAGGCTTTAAAGACCTGGCTCTTTAACAAATGATTCGGCTAGTTAGTCTCACTATCTGGTCTTTGTCTCTGCGTGGCGCCGGGAAACCCTTCTTGGGTAGCTGTTGCGCCTTATAAATTAAACAAATAAACAAATAAATAAATATTCTCCAAAAAGAGGAGCACTCGATCAAATTGCACCCATCATAGATCACAAGGTCAGATGCACTAAACCCTCGGCGAAGTAGTTTAATGAGGAGCTACTTATGCGAAAAAAAACTGCAAACGCTTAGAACATGGTCGGCGCAGGAATTTCAGCCCAAGTGATAAAGATAATTATCCTGGAGCCTTGGAGGAATACCACAAACAGATTAGGGCTACACCTTGCCATTTCTACATGCGAAAAATCGAGCAAGCAAAAAACTTTTCTTAGGAACTGTTTTCTATTGTGAAATCGCTATCCTCTTTGGACTGCGTCTCAGCATCTTTTATACCCTCAGTAGATGGCTGTAACTCGACCGCTCAGTTCTTCTTGGATAAAGTCTCCGCTATCTATGCCACTTTCCTTTAGAGAGTCAGAGATGGTTCGTGTCTTGAAGTTTGGTTTGAATCATCGGCAGAGGGGGTAGGACTTTCCAACTTCAATCCCCTAACCACGGAGGATCTCCTTCCTCTGCTGACAGAGGTTAAATCAGGCTCAACATCCGACCCTGCCTCGCCAAATATTTTGGAATGAGGGAAGAAGACCATATTGCCTGTGCTATGTGACCTACTTAATAATTCCTTCTAATTAGGTCAGATTCCTATGAAATGGAAACATGCCGCCATAGTCCCACTCTTAAAAAAAAAACTCTTCTGGAACCCATGAAGCCAGAAAACTTTGGGCCGATTCCCCCGCTTCCCTTCTTTTCCAAAGTGGCTGAGAAGCATATAAATAAATAGCTGTCAAGCTTTATTGAAGCTAGGGAAATGCTTCATGAGACCCAGTCGGGATACTTCCTGCAGTTCAGCAGAGAATCTGCACTGCAGTTAGCCTCAGAATCCCTTAGGCAGGTTGTGGACAGAGGAAACACTGCAGCACTGATAATGCTGGATCCCAGTGAAGCCTTCGATACCGTGTCCCACGGCCTTCTGCTTGAATGGTTGCAGAACCTCGGCATCGGAGCTATGGCCTTGCGTCCACTAGCATCTTTTGTACAGAATCGCACTTTCCAGGGGGCTCAAAAATCTTTGCTATCTGAGGTTCTACCACTGCGTCAGGGGGAGCCCCACGTTATTCAATCTGTACATGCGCCCCCTGGCTGATATCATCAAGCACTATGGCTTTAATATCATGTCATACGCCAATGATACGTAGCTTATCATCACGCTGTCTCAGGATGAAAAGGGCACTGCAGCTCTACTGATATCCTGTTTGTCAGAATTGGCTGAGTGGATGAAACATAGCTGCCTCAAACTAAATGCCGGAAAAAGTGAGGTTCTTATCCCAGGGAAGCAACCATCAATCTGGTCCTCTGCATGGTGGCCAGATTCACTTGGGCCACTTCCTGATCCCAAGCCGAAAGTTAAGAATCTCTGCATTTGGTTTGATGCAAGACTCTTGTTCGACAGTCAGATCACCAGCCTAGCGGGGAAATGTTTTGGGATTTTGAAAACCCTGAAAAAGATCTTGATGTCCCTACCAGAAACTGCCAGGAAGTCAGTAGTCCAGGCCCCGGTAATGTCCAGATTGGACTACTGCAATGTGCTGTATCTGGGAGTCTCACAGTTGAGATTGCAGAGACTGCAGAGGGTGCAAAATGCAGCAGCTTGTTTGCTGCTTAACCTCTTGAGGTGATGGCCTACGGATCCAGCTCTCGCTAAATTGCATTGGCTGCCATTGGGCAAGAAAGTATTGTTTAAAGCCCTATTGTTACTGTCACAATCCTGAATGGAAAAGGGCCTCGTTATTTGCACTCTCTTGTAAAACCCTATTTTCCCAGTAGAAGTTTCAGGTCTGCAGTGGCCTCTTTAGCCGGTATCCCCACTGTGAAAAAAATATACATCAGAGGATGTTCTTTTAGGTTGATGGCCTCCAAAAAGTAGAATCCCCTGCCTTTGGCACTCGGAGAGGAAGGTAATGAATTGGACTTTCGTAAGAAACTTGAAAGCTGGCTTTTTAGACAGACTTAAGGGCCTTTTATGGAGCGTGCTTTAAAGGTGCTGTGCCTGGGAATTAAATCTTAGTGCTGGGATACTTTGGTTGAAGTAATCATGCGCTCTGTAGTTTATTATAATTATTATAAAAAGTCATAATAGGCAATAAATATTGCATCTGATAAATTCCAAACACCTTGGTGTAGGTTTTTTTAATAGGTGTGATAATTATCGGCCTACTCGTAATCTGGGCCTTATTTTCTCATAATACTTTATTGTACTAACCAATGCAGTGACAGTACAAACATGACTACAGCCCTGCCATGTGTAGCACAGCTGTGCATGTTTTAAATTCAAATTGACTTGTCAAAATAACCCCTTTTACTAGTCCTAAACCCTCCTTTTAAATGTTAATACGTAACCCCTGTGTATGGCGGATTAAGACAGGTTGCATGATATTTAAGAGTATGACATGTAAAAGCTTAATGATAAACATGTCCTAGCAGTGAAAATGCCCAAAAGGTTATTCTGACTGTAGCAGGGTTAGATGTTCCATAGGGAAGCACTAGGATACAACATTAAATTTAATGTTGCTATCTCTGCTTAGGAAACATCAACAGAGTTCATTCTTGGACTTTTTAAAATATTTATTACAAACCAAATTTATTGGTAAAGTTGGACTTGTAGTAAATATTTCAGAACATGGACTTTTAAAAATGTGCCTGTTGCTTGCCTGAAACATCTAGAAGCCCATTTGTATGACCTTCCAACTGTCACCCAGGTGCCGAATAACCACCTTGATGAAATGTGAGCTTGCTCCCAGAGCTGAGACAAATGCCTTGGATGTGGGGAGGAGTTCTGTTTCTCTGGCAGACAGACCACCTGGGCTGCGCCAAGTAACCTGATTAACTTCAAAAAGGCCTACCCTGTCACAGGCAGATGTAGCTAACACCTGGGCCTGCCCCCTTCCTTTGTCCCCCTTGCCAGTCAGGCAGAGGCCCATTGGGAGAGCAGCTGAACCAAGACCTGGTTTTGTGTGACCACAGAGGAGGGGTTGCTCATTTCCCTGGCCATACTTCTAGGGTGGCAGCAAACAAGGGCAACCCAGTAGCCCCTTGAGAGCTTGGGCAAATATAAACCAAATAACAAAAGGCTGACAAGGAAATGATTCAAACCCTAACTCATGAAATATAAACATATTTGATCTACAATATATACATAGAGATATCTCTTTGTATTGAGCATTATAGTGATAAAGAAAATAATTCAACACTCAGGCGCATACAAGAAAACAAACGATTTTTACTTAAAGAGTCAAACAAAAGACACAAACAGAAATGAGGGGTTACACAAATTCCAGCATCCAACAGACTAATGACCCAAAATCATCCCATCAAGTCCACAGATAGGGCCAAAAGTACTGTTGGTCCACTCTTACAAACAGAAAGTTCGACTGGGACAAAATCAGTTGATAACAAATTATTTCAATTCACAAAAGTCAAACTGGTTTCTAAGAAGCAAGTAGTGGACAGACGTCGACATTTCATTCTCTAGTATAATTAATATGCAAGACCATCCTCAGGACAATGCTTAGAAACAAAATAACCCGTGGATTTCACAATTTTGTATCATCTGTCTTTGAAACGTGCAGTAAAGTGCACATACTAATTATAATTGGATTTATTTTGAATTTGAGCTCACTACAATCCTTGTTATTGCAGCATGAAAAGTAACAATTTAACTTTGAAGATGGTACTGATCGATTAGAATACAAAACGCGGTCCCGTGGCTCTGTTCCCGAGTACGGACAGGATTTTCTTTATCAATTTGATGGTCAGTAATAAGAGATATCTCTAGTACATATTGTTGATCAAATCTATATATATTTCATGAGTTAGGGTTTGAATGACCCCCCTTGTCAGCCTTTTGTTATTTAGTGTATGCTTCGAGGGTGTGCACAGGAGCTCTGCACAGGGGAGGAAAGGTTCTGCCTTGTGGGTTTTGGGCAGAGAGGGGCACTGTGGGATTGTTTTCAGGAAAAACACACTGGACGTGTTCCAAATAGGGCCCCCCCCTGGAAACATGTACTGCATTGGTTAGGGAGTGGTCAGCGTTTCCCCCACCCACAGGTTAGCACTGGGCATAAATGTGACCCTCCACAGAAAATTGCTGGTACTGAGGAAGACTCGGAAATGAGCTCCCATGCAGTTTGAAGGCTTGAAAAACTGGACCTGCTTTCCTTGTACCCAGAACCCTAGATGTGACCCTGAGGGTCAGAATACTGACCTCCCGTTTGAGCCACAGGGGCACTACAAGCTTCAAGAGGCCTTTTTCTACATTCCCAGATGACCAGTTCCAACTCCCAATCCAGTAAAGTACTCCCGACCAACGCTTAATTTGTGCAAGTGTTTGGTACCAGCACTTATTTTTGGAGCCCAAAACTCATTTCCATGAAAAGACTTTGACCCAGAGAAACGGGAAGGCAGAATAGGGAGGCGGGGGAAGAGAAACAATGAAAAACAGGGACAAAGATAGAAAGCCGGAGGGAAAAGAGCATGCAAGTGAGACATAGAGTAAAGGCTGCAGGGTGGAAGAAGGAGACATGAAGTGGAATCAAGACTAGGCATTCTTAGTCTTCAGTAACCCTGGCATTGAACAGCATCAGCAGTGGGCTCCTAAGAAAAAGCTTTGAGCCCCTGCACTTGTCTTAAACACATTTAGCGCTGCTCCTAGGAAACATTAACTCAACTGCCAAAGTTGTATTCAGAACGTCTTCTCCTTTGACACTACTAACAAGAGTCAGACTGATTTTCAAAGTGAGGGTGTTGGGAAAACCATGAATAGCATTTGTCTACCATAGGTTTGCAAATTTAAATGTTGAGCTTTTATCATAAATCGCATATGCCCACTGTCCACATCCATTGAACCAATATCAATTGCTATTGTGATAGGCTTCCGGGCTGCGATGTACCACAACTGACAAGCAGATTGTACACAGTGCAATGATCCCACCTGATGCCTATTTCTAGATATGCAAGAGTCAGCAGCCATACAAGACAAGCGTTGGCATTGCCAATAGGTCTCGCCTTTGGGACCTTATAAGTGTTTAGCCACCAACAGTTGATGTTGTTGCACCAAGGATATTGTGCTGGATAACTAAACACTTATAAGGTCCCAAAGGCGAGCCTATTGGCTATGCCAATGCTTGTTCTTTTTAATGGGGTTACATATTTTAGTAATTTTATAAATTAATCAGTCAGTTTGTGCTCAGGATTTGATGGCTAAAAGATCTTGGTAGGTAAGGTGTATAGCTTGAGACATGATTTATACAATTACCGAAGATGATTTATTGAGTGGGTGAAGATGTTTTCTGGGCTGTGATGTTCTGTGGTGCTTTAGACTGCTTGAGGATCTCACAGGAGGAGAATTTTCCAGATTCCAATCACCCGTTGGAAGCCAATGCTCCTAACAAAACAAGTGACTTCTTTTGTTTAGTCCCATGCTTTAATCGGTAGCAAAAAGGAGAAATTGCTTGATGGTGTCCTATTCAGAAAATTAACAGTGCATCAATTTAAAAAAATGTAAAGTTGAGAGGTGAAATGTAAGAGTGTGGTTGGACAGAGAGTTCGAAGCATGACAGAGCCGAAACAAGTGATTAATTGTGCCTAACTTTACTTGCCCCTCGGACGGACTGCTCTAGTATTTAATGTCTATGTTGCAAAGACTGGTTCTGTAATTGGCTTTCCAATGCTTTCGCAATGTAAATGCACAAAGTGTCTAATGTATTCTTTTCAGCGTGCTCAACTGGACAGTGAAAAGCGCTATACAAACTTAAGAAAACTAAACTTGCCAAAATAGAGAAAAGCAAATGGTTACATTTAAGGATAAGTTACCAATGATTTATTTTCCTCAAGGCCGCGTGTTTATTTTAGCATTAAGTGCAACTCCCAATTCTTCTCATCACTTTACACATGGTGACGGAGACTGGTTTGAAATTCAACTGCGCGTGAATGCGAGACAGCAAGAGATCGGCTATGCAGCAAGTGTCAGTGAAGGAGCCAGCGCGTGTATTGGAAGTAATGGTTGTGGGCAATCAGCTGATCGATGGCTGGAATGAGTGTAAGTCCCGAGAGCAAGCAAAACCTGTCAGAGTTACAGACTATAAAAGTCAGAGCAGACAGCAAGTAAATGCAACAATTGAGAACACGGAATGGTTTCTCTTCTGAATTGTATAAAATGATTTTGGTTTTACTTATGCATTTATTTTACATTTCTACCCATCTTAAATGGATGGTACCATAAAATACGGATTCATGCATAGAATGCCTGGCTTGTGAAGTTAGTCTTCTAAAGACTGCTTTTGTCTCAGCCACCGACGTGTAGGACACGATCCTGTTCCTAAGAGACAGTCTGCTGTAGGAGAGTTCGAAACATTTACAAGCTACCAGGGTATGCAGAGATTTAACTGTATCCTCTTTCAGATCCTGCAGCGCATTTACGAGGCAGTTTCACATCCTACAATGAGGAACATGTGAGCAGCATTTCAAAAAATAGCTTTAGGCAAGTTTTGATGATCATTAGCAATCCAGTACCTTCGCGTGAAGGGTTTTACAGTTACAGACCTGCACATAATACCGTAAAAAACACAAGCTTTACTCTTGAGAAGCTGCGCATGCGTGGAAACAGTGTGTTTCATTCAGTGCTGTTTCCAGTGCATCATCCTAGAGGTGCCAAAACTAAGCAAGACAAGGAGCTTCACTGTCAGTGCAGATGTTCCGTGAATGCTAAAACCAACCCCTTGATCATGTCTGCCGGTAAGGGAGAGTGCGCCGCTGCCACATTCCCCGTAACCAATATTTAAAGAAATCCCCAGCACTGACCCTCTCCTACGTGCGAAAAACTGGTGCCTTCACTCCTTACAAAGGACCAGTTAGTGTCCGGGATGTGACTCATGTAGGAAACGGCTGCAGGACACAGTTTCATTCAAAGGGCTCCAAGGATTGAAGGGTTGGGTTCAGAATAGCATTTCCCCAGGGCCGGCTTTAGTGCTGTTGGCGCCCCTCCCCCAGGTCAGCGCCCAGTGCGGCCGCACCAGTCCAACTACTCTAAAGCCGGCCCCGCATTTCCCATACTGCTACGTTCAGTAATTACTTTTAACAAGTCGTTCTCACGTAATGCTTTCTGTGCCAAGAAGCCTGCTCACAATGCCCGGCAGGTGGCAGCACAGCACCCTGATGGAGAGGGCTGAGGCACGGAGTTCCGCTGAGATCTTCAGCAGTCAAAACATGTTTTTTGGGCCGTCTGTTGTGCCTCAGCTGAGGGATCGTCTCGGAAGGGACCCTGCCGAGTTCCCAACAAAATGACAGTTCTGCTGCCTGGAAGAAAAAAATGAGTAGTGACAGCATCAGCGCGTTCCAGGGCCGTGCGTGACAAGAGACGGCAGCGTCAGAGAGGAGCGGGCGCGAGCGAGCGCGGCAGCCTGCTGAGCTGACCAGACGCTCGTGCGTCATGGCCTTTTCCCCCGCACGGCCGGCATGTGTTTCCAATTATCGGGCCCGCGTCTGGGCACGATAATTGGAAACACATGTCTGCCGCGCGCGTAACCGCAGGGAAAAGGCCATGACGCACGAGCGTCTGGTCAGCTTTTCAAACTCCCTAACTATAAGTCTCGCAGAGCAGCGCTTGCGCGCTACTCGAGACTCAACCTAAAAAACTGGGCGAAAAACATTTATTGTGCTTCAAAATGAATAACAGCAGGAGACAGCAAATAAACTATACAATCTTGCACACTTAAGTGAGAACTGAGCAGACTACTTTTGTTTCATAAATAAACAGCAAGTATATACTAGTTGCTCGTGTTTGGGTGAAGTACTTTAAGCCAGAGCAAGTACATGTCACTTTAGTTATAACTTTTAACAACGAACATTCTTCATTTTAATTAAAGAGCTGCTATATTACTTTACCCTGTTTTCGTTAATATTGTTTTAATAAGTGTTAGTTTATAAAGCTATATGGCCAGCATTCATTGCATTTTTATTTTGTTTGTAAAACTTGGGAAATGGAGTATATGGCTGAATGTATTTCTTTAACTAACACACAATCAGAGCATAGGTTGGTGGTGAACGTAGGTTTACTCTCCCCACTATTTTTAGAGGAGAGACTCTGTTCCACGTACCCTAAGAGGTGTGACCTTGTGCCCCAGCACTGAAGCTGTTGTATTTGCAAACACTGTATGTTTAACCTGGCCTCAGGGTATTTTTAAACCTCCTTTCCCACTAGTAGCATTGACTTCATTTGGGAGAGGCCCACCGGGGCTTTTCTTTGAATCTCTTATCTGAGAAGTAACAGAAAACGTCACATCATTAACCCTTATATTACCTAATGGACTGCAAATGACAGTTCATTTGCACTTTGAAACTGAATAAAGAACACCAGTTAAAAAACAAGCATTAACAGCAGGTTTGATTGATCAAAAAACACATTTTATTTACTCTTTTTCCTGTATAGATTTATTACCAAGTTCCACACATCAATTTAAAATCTGTGTCCCTTTCAGCCATTTCTGAGCTCAATGATACATTAATATATGAAAAACGTACGTATGATTTATAAAAAGTAAACCAGACCAAAATATGTTCTTTTCACATTCTGGCGTGAGTATGCTTTTTGTTTTGGTAAAATATGCCAGTTTCATTTTAAGTGAGGGTTATTATAACAGGGAATTACTTTACTTAATGTGGCATCACTGGCTGTGCTATAATTGTGAATTACATAAGCTAAATCAGTCCTCCCACAATTTTTCTTAGGACATGTGCTGTGACAACAATACTGAAATGATAGCTATTAAGTATATTGTTCTGTGTGTTAAAAAATATATATGTTTAACGGAAAAGTCGACATAGAAATAAAATAAAATGTTGTGCTTCTAAATTTCTAAAGGTAGCACGATGTGCAAAATAACGATGCACTGGAATGCTGCCTAAGTGATTACTAGTGGCTGAGATTAACTCAAGCATTCCATCCATCACTTTTTTGTATACTTTATTGTATCACTGTTGGACCTGGTCTTCTCCACACTTTTTGCCTTTGCCCCTCCTGTTTTCTGTATTTAGTTTTGTTGTCATTACGACTCTGTGAACTTTACCACTGCTAACCAATGCTAAAGTGCTTGGGTAATGCCACTAAAACATGGTACAATTGGCCTACACCTAATTAACACATTTAATGTAAGTGTAGGTCCCCAGTAAATGGTGCTACCTGTACCTAAAGTCTGTAAATTAAATGCTAGCAGTGAGCCTGCAACACTCATTGTGCCACCCACTAAAGTAGCCCTTTAAAACATGTCTGAGGCCTGCCCTTGCAGGTTGTAGTACAGTTTTAAACTGCCATTTCGGCCTGGCAAAATAGACCTTTTGCCAGTCCTAAACATTCCTTTTTATTACATGTAAATCACCCCTTGGGTTAGTCCTTAAGAGCCCACAGGGCATGGTGCATTGTATTTAAAAAGTAGGACATGTGTTTTTAAGTTTTATGTGTCCTCGTAGTAAAAAACACCTACATTTGTTTTGTTTTTCAATACGGCAAGGCTATTCTCCCTCATAGGATAAAATTGGGTTACCTTATATCAGTCAATAATTGATAACTTAAGTATGGGAGCAGATATGAAAATGATGTTTACGCTCAAATTAATTGCAATATAAAATCCTCTTTAATGGTAAAGTCAGATTTTAAGTCACAATTCTGAAAATGCCACTTTTGGAAAGTTGGTGCTTTCCTGTCCTAACCATTTGAGGCCTGCTGCCTGTGTCACATGACTGTGAATAGCTTGGCAGTTGCGCTGTCTATTCCTCTCAGACAAAGGGAGATATGGGTTTTGGCAGGATGGACCATCTTGCTAAAATGGTTGGGGCAGAGCTGTTCCCTACCCCACTTACATTTCAAAGGGATGCCTCTAGCACACACACCCAAAGGAACCTGACACTAGTCTTTGTCATCCCAGTATAAATTGAGCCTTGACAGGGGGAGGGAAGAATCTTCCAGAACCAGATATGTGGATAGTGTAGGAAGTCCCCAACTTCAAAGGTTGGCACCAGGTATGAACATTCGACCTCCTGAGCCACTCATAAGATCACTTCTGGACCTGTGGAAGACTCGGAAGAGAGACAGCCCTGCTGCAGAAGGAACTGACCTGCTGCCTGAAGAAGGAAGCCTGGACCTTCTCCTTGAACCCAAGACTACCAGAGTAACTCCAATGGCTAGCTGACTGGCCTCCTGTTCAGAGCTACAGGAACACAACAAGGGCCAGAGGCCTCCGTGCAACTGCCCAGCCAGCCGCGGCCCATGCAGGTAAGAGCTGTAGGACGGTGGGGCCTGGTTGGGGGGGGGGGGGGCGGTATTTCGACAGACGACCACGAGGGAAAATATATGATTTATTAAATTTTCCCTATTGGACGTCTGTCAAATCCCTCCCCCCCAAACCAGCCCCACCGCTCTTACCTGCACGGGCCGCGGCTACGCCCAGCTGACCTGCTGCACTGGACCTGCCCGAGTCCTACTGGGCTCTGCTGGAGCGATACCCTGATGCCCAAGAGGTACCTTCCCAGGTCCTGGACCCTTGGATGGCATCAGAGAGAATCCCTTTCTTGCCTAACTGTAGGCTGCAACAAAACTTGTGCGAAGAAGCGTAAGGCCATGCAAAGCCTCACTGCACAGTGCAGCTGAAAGATCCATGGGAAAGGACAGCGAGTGAGGCAAAGCCCCAGAAATCTTCACCGCACAAAAGCTCATTCGAACCGCAGTCGGCCTGAAGTTGTGACCAGATACCCTCAGTTGGCGCTTTGTGCTTTTAGGCACTATATTTACTTAAATATTTAAAATTGCTTATCTCCAGCTCTACCGATTGGATTTTTGTCATTCAGTATCATCTTATTCATTAAAATGTACTCTATTTTTTCTAGACTGGTGATGGATTTTTCTTGTGTTGCGTTTTCGCTTTATTACTGTTTGTGTGCTGCATAAATACTTAACTCATTATCCCTAAATTAAGCCTGACAACTTTGTGACACGCTACCAGGGGGTTGATTTAGTGACTTTTGTGGCTCGCCCAGACAAGGATTATGTTTATTATTTGAGTGGGGTTTGCATCCCTAATAACCCAACTTTTCATAATTGTCCTAAGTGCGACTGGTATGCCCAGATGAGGGTCCTGTGCACACTGTGTCACTAGAACCAAGGTATACATGGCTGATAAGCCCCCAAGTAGGGCATAAACAGCCCTGGGTTGCTTTTGTTCCGGTTCAGGGAAGACCTAGCCTGGCAGTTCAGGCTGGACTGTTCCCACTGAAGCAGGGTCAAGACTTGCTTGTTTATAGCTAGTTCCAAACTGAAGGGGCATGGTTGGTGTGCAAGAGCCAACAAATAACCAGAGGCTGAGATTAATTAAAGCATTCCTTCCATCACTTTTTTGTATACTTTACTATTTCTAAAAGTAGCATTCTCCCGGAAACCGGTAATCACGGTGGCTATTAAGAGAAAATATCACAATTTTTGTTTCAGTTGTCTGTAGACAGAAAAGCACTTAACACTTACTGCTCCCATACTTAGCCTTTGCAATTGAAACTTCAAGTAGGTGGGGTCATATTGTATCCCTCGAGCCTGGGGAGTGCAACAAAAACACTTTTCTTCTACTAGCTTAAAACAGTCAATAAGCTGCAAACGCTCTAACTGGTGAAAGACCGAGACATTCTCAAAAGCGTTGAAACTCATCGCCTCCCAGACTGGGCCACACCCAACTCCACCTGGAGCCAATCCCTGGACGGGTTCGGGCGGCTCAGGCAACAGAATTTCATTTGCAAGGGATTGTCACACACTTATCACAGAAACAAAACTGTGTAGTGCAGGATCCTTTTCCCACTGTAGTCAACTCTTTTATAACAGCACAGAGATTGTGTTAATCCACCAGCTGCCGAGTGGCTAATTAAGGTGCGCGCGTACAGTACACAGACGTGTTTTTCAGGGGAGAGGAGAACGGGTGGGCGGACAAAGTTATAAAATCCAAAATTCAGTGTTGTTGTGGAGTGTAGCGGAGATGGAGTTGGCGGCTAACGATTTATAAAATCCAGAACACTGCGTTGTTGTGGAGTAGTTGGGTGTTTGGTTTGTTTTGATGTATTTTGGTGTACGCTCACAGATAGTCTAGTCAGGAGTGTCATTCAATTGCAGCAGAAGTGGGGTCGAGGGGGAGGGGGGGGGACAGTATCAGCCGCGATACTTGTAATTACTGTCTATCAAGTACCTGCTGGCGGTGCGAACCCACCGGTGAATCAACTAGACTTTGTATACTCACTCTTAGTAAATCCGTAGAGTTGTAACAAAGTTTACCAATATTTTCAGAAGGAGAAAGTAAACACGTCCACTGCCGCGTTAATGGAAATGCACATATTAGTTCAACCAGCTTGCTGCTGCCTCAGTGGGTGACAGAGGCGACAAAACTGCACCACCACGACACGAAGAGTAAATGAAACACACTGCGCGCTCCAGAAAAGAGCTGTGTGACGCGATCCACATGACTCGCCTCCGTGCCCCGAACTGTGCAGCGAATGTGCTCATGTTCTGCCAATTGCGTGATGGGCCCGCCTCGCCCCCTCCCCGCAGTGCTGGGCCCACACACTGTCCGCCTTTGTGCCGTCCCTGCTGTGCGAGAGCGCGTGCTGCCTGCCTACATGCACGGCTCCAGCCAATGGTAACTTGGCAGACGGTCCCTGGCCTCCGAGCGCGCACGTCAGTTCCCAGGCCCCTCCCCCAGCGGTGTAGTAGGGGCAGACGGCAGGGAGTCTGGAAACCAGGAGCTCGACGGGAGAAGGGAGTTCAGGGGACAGGCGAAAGCAGGTGGACTCAACAGGAGGTGCAGCCCCTACTGCGCGCAGCACCGCAGGTGGAAGAGAAGCCCCGACAGTCCGCGGAGCGCTGCTGCCCAGCTCGGGGCTAGTTTGACAGCCTGGGGTACCGTCTCCCTGAACTTTCTGGCGGAAGGGACTGCCGGGAGGTTCCAGTCTGACTCTCCCGGGGCAGCGAGACCTGCACAGACCGCCGGCTGCACGCCAACTCGCCCCTAGCATGCGGTACTGGCGCGGCAGCCCCCTGGACAGCAGCAGAGCAGCGCAGAGAAATGAGTGAGCCCCGCTGAGCGCAGCCAGGAACCGCGGGCGGGCAGCCATGACCAGGCGGCGGCTGCCCAGTGCGGGAAGGTGGGTCCCGTGGCCCGGCTTCCCCTTACTGTTACTGCTCGTCTTCTGCGGGGGGTCCCTGCGGGCGCAGCCCTTCAACGGCGAGCGGGGCATCTCGATCCCGGACCATGGCTACTGCCAGCCCATCGCCATCCCGCTGTGCACGGACATCGCCTACAACCAGACCATCATGCCCAACCTGCTGGGGCACACGAACCAGGAGGACGCGGGGCTGGAGGTGCACCAGTTCTACCCGCTGGTGAAGGTGCAGTGCTCGCCCGAGCTGCGCTTCTTCCTTTGCTCCATGTACGCGCCGGTGTGCACGGTGCTGGAGCAGGCGCTGCCGCCCTGCCGCTCCCTGTGCGAGCGGGCGCGCCAGGGCTGTGAGGCGCTCATGAACAAGTTCGGCTTCCAGTGGCCCGAGACGCTGCGCTGCGAGAAGTTCCCGGTGCACGGCGCCGGCGAGCTCTGTGTGGGCCAGAACACCTCGGAGCGGGAGGCGGGCGGCACGCCCAGCGCGGCGCCGCCGGAGCTCTGGACCAGCAGCCCGCAGGGAGGTGGCGGCGGGGGCCGCTCTACTCTGCTCCGTGGCGGGGGCCCAGCCGAGCGCTTCACCTGCCCGCGGGCGTTGCGGGTGCCCGCCTACGTCGGCTACCACTTCCTGGGCGAGAAGGACTGCGGCGCCCCCTGCGAGCCCCGGCGTGCCCATGGCCTCATGTACTTCGCGGCAGAGGAGTTGCGATTTGCGCGCATCTGGATTGGCATCTGGTCGGTGCTGTGCTGCGCCTCCACTCTCTTCACCGTGCTCACCTACCTGGTGGACATGAAGCGCTTCAGTTACCCCGAGCGCCCCATCATCTTCCTTTCGGGGTGCTACACCATGGTAGCCGTGGCGTACATCGCCGGGTTTCTGCTGGAGGAGCGAGCCGTCTGCAACGACAAGTTCTCCGAGGATGGCTACCGCACGGTGGCCCAGGGCACCAAGAAGGAGGGCTGCACCTTCCTCTTCATGCTGCTCTACTTCTTCGGCATGGCCTCGTCCATCTGGTGGGTCATCCTGTCTCTCACCTGGTTCCTGGCGGCTGGCATGAAGTGGGGCCATGAAGCCATCGAAGCCAACTCGCAGTACTTCCACCTGGCTGCTTGGGCCGTGCCCGCCGTCAAGACCATCACCATCTTGGCTGTGGGACAAGTGGACGGTGATGTGCTGAGCGGTGTCTGCTTTGTGGGCATCAACAGCGTGGACGCTCTGCGTGGCTTTGTGCTCGCCCCACTTTTTGTCTACCTCTTCATTGGCACCTCCTTCCTGCTGGCTGGCTTTGTGTCTCTATTTCGCATCCGCACCATCATGAAGCACGATGGCACAAAGACCGAGAAGCTAGAGAAGTTGATGGTGCGCATCGGCATCTTCAGCGTGCTCTACACCGTGCCTGCCACCATCGTCATAGCCTGCTACTTCTACGAGCAGGCCTTCCGGGAGCAGTGGGAGCACACCTGGGTCACTCAGAGCTGCAAGAGCTACGCCATCCCCTGCCCGCCAGCTGGCCACGGCCACCCCCACATGAGCCCCGACTTCACGGTCTTCATGATCAAGTACCTCATGACGCTCATCGTGGGCATCACTTCGGGCTTCTGGATCTGGTCGGGCAAGACCCTCAACTCCTGGCGCAAGTTCTACTCGAGGCTCGCCAACACCAAGCAAGGGGAGACCACTGTGTAAGCCTGCCCAGCCCGGGGGTGGACTGGGCCTGTGTCCCTTTAGGTCTATAGTGAAATCATTCCATTTCTCTGTGGAGTTGCCCCTGAAAAGCTTGTGGCAGGGCAAGGTGACATGCCGTATCCTACCCGCACCAACCTGTCACAGCACCCTCCAAGCAGTAAATGGAGAGATTTCCCCATAAGCCACCCTTGCCCTCCTGCTCAGCACCCTCAGATGGACCATCTCCTCTCACTCTCTTTTAATGGTTTCCCCTATAGGCCGGACTGGCACTGGTCACAGTGGCTTGTGGTGAGACCCTTTGAGTGCAGTACTATCCAACACACTGTGTCGAGGTGTAAATAGCTTATGTAAGATTTTGTAAGTATATTTGTATTTAAATCGATAAAGATAATCCATTTTAAGTTGGTGAGTTTGGAACACTTAGTAGAGATCCCAGAAGTGGCACTTAGTTTAAGGAACATCAAAATACCCGAGTAATTTCAGGGCAACAGGTTTTTTTTGTTTTTTTTTACCTGCTTGGAAGTTAACTCTCCTTTTTTGTGTTAACGCATCAGAACGGACGACGGAGGAGCTACATTCTGCAGCCCTATTATCCAGGCACCACTTGGCATCGTTAAGGTTAGATGTGCTTGCCTGACATGAACTTCTCCAAATGAGGCAACTTTTATTCCATAGGCCAAGGTCACATTCGCCAGTGTTGTTTCAAATCTCATGTAGGTTATAGAAAACTCAAATAACAGGCTCACTGCTGATAAGATTGCCCAGGAGTGTTTACACACACACGCATATATTCCATATCTCCATCCTGTCGCGAGGCAGGTCTGAGATTCACACTCACTAGAGGAAACACATTATCAAGGCGGCCTGTGGTGTAATTTTTAATTATTTTGAAGGAACATAGGGGACATTTGCACGCAGATGCTCCAGGTCTGCATGCGCCTGTGTCCTTGAAACGGTAGAGCCTAATCGTTTGCTTTTATGGGAATCCGGCAGTAGTGTCCATCATCCAAGTTCTCTTTAGTTTATTAAAACTGACCCGGAAGCTAATTTGAAATATTTTGCCCTAGTGTTTCGGTTTACTTCCAGTCACAGGCTTGCCACTTGAATACAAATGAACTGCAAAGCCGTGTATTTGGTAGGCACGCCCCCCTCCCCTTTAACTGGTTAACATTTAACCAAATCCAGCATTTGACATTTACTATTTACTCATTCGTTCTGTATTTACTCTTTAAAGAAAGCCTGCATCAGTTACATAAAATGCCATAAGGAACCTTGCTTTTGCGCACAAGCCCGGACTACTTTTATTTTAGTGTCTAAGAAAGTAATCCCTATAGCCACAGCTACATTAAGTACACTTCATATTCACGCCAAAAACGATGTTCTCAGCACGCCTGGTAATTTTTTGTTTTTCCTTCCATTCTGTGTGGTGCGAAAAGTTTTTATTCTCATTTATTTTTGTTTTTATTGTAGTTTTTTTTTCTTTTTTTTTTTTTTTACAAGTCTGCGACTGCAACATAATGCACAATATTGCATTGTATTTCCAATATATGGGACACGTATCCATTATCACTTTCTCTCAGGTTTAGCGAACTCCTCCGCCCCTCCTTTTTCATCGTGTGCCTTTTTTGTTTTTGTTTTTTTACACCCGTTCTCGAGTGTATATAGAGATTCCCCCCCTTACTCCCTTCTTTTTCTATATGTGGTACGAGGAAAAATGTGAAATGCATCACGTTCATAAACTTATCTTTTATCACTTCTGAACAAAGGTCTGCACTATTGAATTTTCTCCCCCAAATGTTCACCACATCAACAACACTACATATTTTTGTTTCTACACAATTGCAGATTTTCAGAAGCAAGACCGCGTTTTATAATGCAAACTTTTATGTTCAAGTGTAAACGTGATCATATACATTTATCGAACTATAAGTTTGTCACAGCTGTTCAAATGTGGATAAAGCAAGTCTGTTTGAAAGGGGTCTGTTACCCGGGTGGGTGTCGCTGAGGAGTTACTGGGGGAAAAGAAACCGATTTGATTATTGCGTTGGTTAGGAATGCTTTGTAGGGTCCCGAGACAAAGGGGTTGTTCTTCCCTAAAGAAGGTGCCCAATTTATGTCAACTGTAATGGTAATAAAATCGAGCATGATTTTTAGGAAATTCAAGCTTGGGGAGGCTTCAGGAGTTTCTCTTCTGCTGGGACAATAATTGTTGGTCATTTGAAGTTGCATTGACTTGAAGAGGCGTACGTTTGTAAAAGCTTGAATTGTGGAACTGGTTTACACAGGGTAGCGTTCAAAAACAATTTCACTTGACACTTTTATAATTCCAAGACTTGCCTGTGCTCTTGATAAAAGCAATGTATTTTTACATGAAACCTGGTCTCTTGCAGAATGTGTACACACAATCAGTTTATTGTTGTCATTTTAACATTTTCTGTTCGCAGTCAATTTTAAGGGTTATCATTCCTCTTGAAAACTCAGAATTTCGAAAATTATCTAAACCCTTCCCATACCGGACATTTTTTTTATCTCTCAAGATGATATTTTCTTCCTGAAACTATAGGTCCGCTAAAATGTTTTTATATATGATAGATTGCTCTATTTTACGATGAACTCGAAATAAAATAAGTACATACATGTAAAGATAGACGTGTACACTTTTTTTAAACTGTATTCCTCAGTGAGGACTTGTGCCTTTACCAATTTTGGTATGTACAGTAATAAAAAAGGCCTTGGTGATTACCGGGCACAATCATTTTTGCCGTGGTTTGTTTTACTTGTGTGAGCTGGTCTGACTAGCACTTGTTCTTATCATTGCCTGGTACATGCAGCACTTCAACTAACCAAGCACCGCCCAACCTCCACGCCAACTGCAAATGTCCAAGGAAACTACAGAGCGCAATAGTTTGGAGAGGTTTTGAGCTCCGGCAAGTTGCTTTGAAACGGGGCTTACTACTGTCTAATCTAAACAAAGACAGTGTGGCCTGCTGTTTTGTTAACCCTCTCCATTGCTGAATCACAGCTGGCAAATCTTATCAGCTCAGGGCCTTTTTGGAGGAAGAGGTTGGGGCTGTCATTTGAGTGTGGTGTGACACTGCATTGTTATAGCTGATGGGCTTACATCGTGTACTCAGAACGCCCCCCCCCCCCCCCCACTCCTTTTTCCTTGATTTTATCTTCTGCAGGCTGCTTTGTCATCATTCAGAACATGCTGTAGAGCTGGGCCTTGTTTTTTTCTTTTCATTATTATTATTATTAAATTCCCACAATTTGACAGTGGTGCTGTGATTCTCTGATTAACTCTTGCCCATATTTGACATGAAGGCCTTATTCGGTAGTGCCTTCAGTTTCTAGTACACACATTCTCTCGCCATGGGGCTCGTTTCCTAGTACATGTCCTCAGCTTCAGGTCAGACCAAGGCTAGAAGCGTCCATGTTTTGCCAAATGTAGTTTACTGAGTGTCTATTGGTGTTGGCCACAGCATGTTTATTTTATGTGGTTTTTTTCTGTAGAACGCCCCCTGATCAAAGTGATGGTAGAACACTATAAAAGAGTGGCACAAGGTGATCATTACGTTGGCGTATGAAGAGTATAGCACATATTCAAATATTGCCATTGTAGGTTGCGGTTGTCTTGCATACCTTTTCATTTATGATGTATAGGTGTCAAATATATTCCAAGAGAGAAAAGGGTATAATTCAGTGCAGAGTACCAACCCCTGTGCTATTAGTAAGTAGAAAGCAATGGAACACAAATTTCGTCTCAAGAAGAGTAGGCCGTTAGGTTTGGAGAAGGAAGGGGTATCTAGTGCCAGTCATATGATGAGTTCTAGCGTGGGCACTAGTCACCTCTTCCTTCTCCCATGGGAAACACCAGGCCAGTCATCTCTACCCACTTCCATTGACGTGGTGTGTTTATTTGCAAAGCGGTGTCCATTGATGCTTGTTACTCTGTCTTCCCTTTCTTTGGGGAGCAGCATCTAAATGTGTGCATCCTATTTTTGACTGCTACTGAAAAGTTAGCTGTGGTTTCACGTTTTATGCTTGTGACCAAACAGATTCAAATTTGACTTGCTCATTAGACCAGAGGGTGAGAGATTCATTGGTCTAGTTTCCTGAACCCTTTCCCTGTGTTAGCCATAGAACTTCAGTGCATTATGCAGGAAAATCCATTATTGCATTCTTTGATCTCCTGATCCATTACCCCTTCATTAGTTCTTGACAGAAAAAATGAAAAGTGGGAGGTTTGTTCCATACGTTTCCATAAATGGTACTTCGTGTCCTAGAGGTCTCATTAGGGCTGGGCTAAAGTCCGCTTTGGCTGTTAGCCTGACTCATGTTATCAGAGTAATTACTATATTAAACAAATACATTCATAGAGTGGATTTATACCTACCTTTACTGGTCTGTTCAACTGTCATTAACATTTTGCTTCCACCTACCACAGTGTACTACATGGGCAGTGGGGCCGCCTCCTTTAGCTATTGGCTGTATTGCTCTGGGAGTGACGCCATTTGCCTGCTCACATTCAAATCCAAGTAAAAAGAAGTACACGTCAGTATTGGGGCTGGATGTTCATTACATAACTTAACCAATGTGTTTTTTTCTTTCTTTGTGCAAATGTTTACCGTTTTAGTAATTAAAAGTCAATAGTACCCTTTGTACCAAAGAGAATTCAATTTTCCTGTGATGTGCATTAAAAGAAGGGTTTGCTTGTTCTAAGTACACCTGCCTGCTACGAAGCACCTGTACTGTACTACACATTATATGCAATTGTGATTTTTTTTTTTTTTTCTTTTTCTCTTTCTCTTTCTCTTTTTGGGTGGCGGCATGTTTTAATTTTATTTTTATGGCACATGCATGCCAAAATAATAGAAAATAAACGTTGCACTGGCTTGCCAACGCCATCCCTATTGACTTTGCAGATGTTTGCCTTACATCTGGGTAATGGTCTGAGTTCGCACAGCATCGGAAGTAACGAACTGCCGCTGTGAAGGAGCCTCATTTCCCCACACAGTGTAGTTGTTGAAATCTTTCGGCTGATGCTGGAGCAGCCTTCCTCCCTGGTATTCTTTGCCATTAAATATTTCAGTAACGTCATTGGAAATGTTTGCTTTCTTTGCTTCTACTCTGTGGCTCTTGTCCTCACAAGGCCCACCCAGGATGCTAACAGACTTCCCTCTTTCTGCAGCGTTGACTCTGCACGCGTTCACGTAGTTTTACGAATTGCTCATTGCTCCTGGTTCTTGTTGACATAGCAGATGGCTGTTAGTCGTAAGGAGAGCGAGCGTCTCTTTCTGGACTGCTGCCGCCACCTCCTCTTTCCCCTGGTCTGTCTTAGAAAGAGGAAGTTGGCTCTGCTGGAAGAACTAGAACGCACACCTGTGGTATCTACTATCCGTGTCGTCCCAGTGTCCAAAGCTTAAAGAGCGGAAATACGAAACATCCCCCGCCCATCCAGGCACATGACGGAGCCTTTCACGGTCAGTGGTCCCCTAAAACATACCTTTCAAACCAGTGCAAGTGGAGTGGGGGATTATTACCATTGGGCAACAAAAGGCACACTGCATTGGAAATATAGAAAATGGAAGGGATGGCGTCTGAACAGAAAGGGTGCCATATATGTGCCCACCCCAGATGCGAGGTAAAGCCCCCACGCGGTGGTAAAAAGCAGTCGTAACTGGGGATCGTTCCCTCGCATCCCTGGTATGTGTGCCGCGCAGAATAGCAACGCTCTGCCTCCTAAAACCCTGAACCAAACTGCCTGGGATGTTCTGTGTTTTGCACTCCAAGGTAGAAGGGATCGTTCCTGACAGCGCTACAGGACCAATGCACCGGAAGTGTCTGTGTATGGTATGGGTAAACCGCAGGCTGTACACCAGTCCAGCTGAGTCTGGGAACTGAGCCCACACAGCGATTTATACCTCGGCCCAAGTGCATTCCGCCTCAACTGGCTTTTAATCGGTTTGCTGCATTTGAATAGTGTGTTCTGTGCGATTCTCTTAATTTCCCCCTAGAAATAGGATGTTTACATGAAACGCCCAGACTGCCTTAACAAATAGTTAACCGATTGCTTTTTGCTTTCGTTACTAATGATACACGTTCGTGTTGTTTTCATGTGTCCCTAGGATTGGTGTGAAATTGAAAACCAGTACCGCCTCACAAGTGAAAGGCTGATATGTCCATACAGATTTTGCTTGGTGTGTGCAGGTTCCTCACAAGAAAGGCACCACCCAGGCCGCTAAATGTCCGGATTTACGAGAAGCATGCACTTTTGTGCACACACGGGCCAGTAAAGACTCCCGCCTGCAGGCCGATGATGCCTGTTTGACTTTGTGCTTCCTTCTGCGAGTTGGGTTGCTCGATGCGGCCGGCCATATGTTCACAGTATAAAGACACTAACCCGATTTAAGAGAAGGACTTAAGCACAACTTTCTTAATTTTTATTTAATACAATGGTGTGTATATATAGCTACACTATACACTTAACGAGTGCACCATTCCATAAAAGAATATATTTATCAGTAAGTTACATCTTCTAATACTAGTTAGTAGGAATAAAACAGATGGGGTATTGGAAAGGGGCGTATCTATACCAACGTCCAGCATCTGATCTTTCTGTATAAAGTTCGAAAGAAGCATAGTAAATATTATGCTATTACTTTTGTAATAGAGGTCTTCTACAGATGTTATTTTAAAGAGCACGCATCCACTTTTTGCTTTGTTTTCTGGGTGGCATCATGGGCGTAGGAAGTGTGGGGGACGCGGGGGACATATCCCCCCCCAGATTTTGTAGTGGGGGGGGGGACAAGGGGGACAAGGGTGGGGGGGAGAGGGGACGAAATAATTTCCCCTCTCTCTTCTCTGTGGCAGGGCAATTGGTATGTCAAAGCGCGAGTGCTTTGACGTGCTAATGGCCCTGTACTTGACCTGTGACCTTCCCTTTTGTTGTGCTGCAAAAGCTACAGGAATGTTTTCACACCTCGCCCTCGCCGCCACCACCACTGCCTGCAGTCTGCACTTCCAGCACAAAGGAAGAGAGGTAGTTTGTTGATTGCTGACTGCAGGGCCGGCTTTAGAGTTGGTGGCGCCCAGTGCGACCATCTCGGTGGGCGCCCCAACAAACTTTTTTATTTTGAGTTTATGCGGGAAAACAATGCTGGTGTAATGCTTGTTAAGGGACTTAGATGTATGGCGCTCTGAGCACATGAGATGTAAAATGTACTATTTACTGCATTCCTGAAAACGAGAAAGGTATTTGGACTAGAGGCACACAAAGTAAAGGAATAGAAAGAGGTGCCCAGAATGCAATAGGCGCACACTGCTGCAAGGCATTGTGCGGCACACACAGTGACGGGTGCAAGGCTACGTGAAGCACAGCTAGTGCACGGTGCTTAAACCAATGAGACTTCTAGAATGAAATGCAAAAAAAAATGACATCTGATGCTCTATAAGACACGAAGACAAAGTATTAGCAGGTTAGGCCCTTGCTTATCAGACCTTCACGAAGAAAAGGAGCACAGATGCCCAGAGGTGGTATGAATGGAGAGTGGCTTCTTGAGTGGGAGGATATGTTCGGTTGCTATGATTACTTAGCAGTAACATTTTGCCTAATAGCCTAACAGTCTGCCTGCTTAGACGACGCCTGGGTGGCAGGCCTGGTACTGGTGGCTAGAAAGCCTAGATTGTAAGACAGGTCCTGGCTTGCGAGGGGAAGTCTGGGCACTCGGGCATGTCCCAGGGTGTCCACCCACCATTTTACCCACTTTTGTAGTTTTCATATTGCGCGAACTTGGCCGAAGGGTATCACAGTGCCTCATGTGAACACTAGATTATAGTACACAACGTCAGATTCATGTTTTTTTCCAGGTATGGGGAAATGAAATGCTTTGCCCAGAGTCACAGCATAGTGAGCCAACGCCGGGACTTTAACCTGAGTGCCCAGTTGCAAAATCAGAAGCTCTATGCGTTAGGCCACATCTGGTATCCTGGCCACTTGAATTCGTCGGATGGCAGACTGTAAATGCATGGAAAGCGGCGTAAAAAAAGACCATACCAGACTGTGCACACCATGACAGAAGCGGAAAACTGGTACGGGGCAGACTGAACACAAGAGAGCAGAAGTCTAAATGAAGACAAGCCACAGCAGTGTAAAGAGGGTCAAAAAATAGACTGCATATAAGGCATAGCAGTTTAGACACACAAGTAGGCTGTACACCAGAAGAGTAGCGTAAAGAGAGATGAGGGCATACTGTACACAGCACACAGGGTCGCTGGGACCCACTGGCCTGAAGGGCCCATTTTCTTTCTTGCACTGGGGTCCATGACACACTGATAGGCCTCTGGTAGCAGGAGAGCAGTGTAAATGGGCACAGGCAGACTGTCCACCACTGTAAAGTAAGACAGTATGGATAAGGACAGCAGTGTAAAGGGGGCAGGCTCTAAAGTAAAAACATAGACAAGCAGACTGTTCACAATAAAACGTAAAGGCATGAAAAATGGCGAGACAAGGAAGGCTTGTCTATACCAAAAGGCAGGAGCTGTGTTTTCAGCCACAGTGCTTTGCCTCAATTTCCTGTGATGGACGCTCGGGTGAAGGCCAGTGCTGTTTCTCTCCTGTATCAGAGGGTTGCTCCTGCGAGGGCCCTCGGGCTTGTTGTCAGAAGCCCGAGGGTGCACGGCTGCTTAGACTAGCTGTTGTTGCACAGCACAAGCACTGGTACAGTGGTGGACTCGGGGCCCAGCAGCAGCGCTTGCTGCATGTGCAGCGGCAGAGAAGGCATCCTCGGAGGGTCATACTTATTGTCCGAGTACATCCATCCGCAACCACATGAGCGCATTTGTCCATCTTCTATTTTCACGATGTTTTGGAAATGGAAGAGGACAGCGCATGCATTTTGGTCAAAGGCAAATGACGCCCCCTGAGCTTGGTGCCCGGTGCAGTGGCACCGGTCGCACCACCCTACAGCCGGCCCTGTCTGACTGCATACTACCCCTCCTCAGCCCGGACCCTACCTCATTTGACTGTTTCACACTGCGCAATTCAGCCACTCAAAGCCTAATGTTTTGTTGGAATGTTTATTTTGAGCAGTTGAACCTTGCCCTGGAACATGAGAACAATTAGCATCAAACATAGTCTAAGCTATCTTGCATTATGTTGTGTCAGATGTGTTGGTCTGTCCTAATATTTACACACATAACTATTTAAATACCACTATTTTGTCTTATTTCTTTTATAGCGCTACCCAACTCAATCCAGGGTGTTGGAGAGCTTTAACCCTTTCAATGTGGGCGGAATTCCCCCGCGATGCGGCAAAATTTCACGCGTGCGTAGATCGGACGGCTCCCGGCCGTCCGACGCACATGCCCACCGTGACGTCGGACGGCCGGGGGCCGTCCAACGCATCCAAAGGGTTAAATCACACACACACACACACACACACACACACACACACACACACACACACACACACACACACACACACACACACACACACACACACACACACACACACACACACACACACACACACACACACACACACACACACACACACACACACACACACACACACACACACACACACACACACACACACACACACACCCTCTCCCATTCACAATAAACCATGTGTGTAAATCCATTGACAGGATGTTACATAAGATAGTGCGGGTTACAAGGTGTAGGAGTCGCATGTCCTTTCCTCTATAATTCGCTGCAATGGCAGGCCTGTAGTCAAGTTTAAGTGGACTCCCACAGGTGGCAAAATACATGCTGCAGCCATTGGAGCCTCTGTTGTACCTATGCCCTGGGTACCTTAGTGGCATATACTAGCAACGTATAATGGTACACCAGTAGCCAATTGTGGATGTACCAAAGTACTTACCAGAGCCAACTTAGGGCAGAGAGCACAGTTGCTGGCGTCCTGATTAGCAGGATCCCAGCAGACTACAGTCAAAACACACTGACCCCAGGCAAAAAGTGGGGGTAACCATGAAAGCAGATCCTACTTTCCTACACCCCCCCCCCCGCACGTAAGGATGAGGCTAACCATGCCCATTTAAGGCTTCATTTTCTTAGTGGAAATATGGACTTTCCAGATCTTTGTTGGCATGGTTACTCCCAGGTCTATGTTCCACTGAAAAGTCCATCCCCTGTAGGGAAATGGATCACCTCAAAAGTTTGAGTTTTTCACCCTTCATCTGTTTAAGCCATAAGAGGGGCTTATGGTCTGTCTGAAAAATGAAGTGAGTGCCAAACAGGTATGGCCTCAACTTCTTCAAGGTCCAGACCACAGCAAAGGCCTCTCTCTCAGAAGCTGATCAACGCTTCTCCCTGGGGGTCAACTTTCTGCTTATAAAAGCTACTGGTTGATCCTGGCCCTCTGCATTAAGCTGTGACAATACTGCACCTATCCCTATCTCAGAAGCATCTATATGGACAATGAATGGTTTGGAGTAGTCAGGACTTTGCAGAATTGGAGCAGAGCACATTGCTTGCTTCAGGTTATCAAATGCCTTCTGACAGCTAAATGCTAGATATGCTGCACTATAAGCTTCCAGACCTGTTAAGACTTTATTCACCAGCCTCTGAAATGTGGTAGGTGCATTTTTTATACCAAAAGTCATCACAATAAATTGATAATGCCCACTGGGGGTTGAAAATGCTGTTTTTAGTTTGGCATCCTCATTGAGTCTGATTTGCAAATAACCAGCAATTAGGTCAAATGTACTGAGATATTTGGCAGGGGCCAAAGTATCAATCAGTTCATTTGCCCTTGGAATTGGATGGGCATTAGCCCTAGTGACTGCATTGAGGCCTCTATAATCCACAAAAAAACACATCTTTCATACCATCCTAGCTGTGAGATTTTGGTACAAGGACTACAAGACTAGACCAAGGGCTATCTGAAGCCTCAATGACTCCCAACTCTGGCATCTTTTGGACCTCTGTCCTGATGCAGTCTCTGACATGGTCAGGCTGTCTGTAAATTTCACTCTTCACAGGCATGCTGTCACCACTTCATGGGTACACCAGGTGGTTTGACTGGGTGCCAGATATAAGAGACCAGAAAACTGAGAACCTGTCTACAATCAGCTTGCTGTTGATCAGTGAGGCTGTCTGCCAAGGCTACTCCTTCAACTGATCCGTCAACAAGGTCCTGAGAGAGGAGATTAGGGAGAGGATCACTCTCTTCCTCCTGTCCCTCATCAGTGGCCATGAGCAAGCTCATGTCAGCCCTGTTAACAAAAGGTTTCGGGCGAATCACATGAAGTACCCTGTGGGGACTTCTTGGAGTACCTAGGTCAACTTGGGGCCACTCCACTTGTCTTAGAGGGCTGCTGGGGCCACAGACCCCAACAACCACACTTTCTGTCCTGGCTGGTAAACAGTAAGTACAGCCTTTTGGTCATGTCAAGCTTTCTGAAGCTCCTGGCTGGCCTCAAGGTTTTTGCTGGCCGCCTTCATATGCTCAGCCATGTGAGAACGCAGGCCCAGAACATAGTCTACTATGTCCTGTTTAGGAGGCTTGAGAGGTTGCTCCCATCCTTCTTTGACCATACATAATGGACCCCTATCTGGATGTCCAAACAGAAGTTCAAATGGGCTGTAGCCCACTCCTTCTGAGGAACCTCTCTGTAGGGAAAGAGAAGGCAAGGTAGTAAGACATCCCATTTTCACATCAGCTTTTCTAGGAGTCCCATGATCATACCTTTGAGGGTCTTGTTGAACCTTTCAACAACCCCATTGCCCTGTGGATGGTAGGGTGTGGAAAACTTATAGTTTACACCGCACTCTTTCAACATAGCAGTGATGTAGCTAGACATGAAGTTAGTACTTCTGTATGACAAGATCTCCTTAGGGAACCCAACTCTGAAAAAGATTCCCAGGAGAGCCCTGGCCACTACATGAGCTGTAGTGGTCCTAAGGGTAATAGCCTCTGGATATCTAGTGGCATGGTCCACCACCACTAAGATAAAACTATGTCCAGATGCTGTTGGAGGGTTTGAGGGACCTGCAATGTCTAATCCTACCCTCTCAAAGGGAACCCTAACCACTGGCAGTGGGATTAAGGGGGCCTTTGTAGTGCCACCTGACTTACCACAGGCTTGGCAGGTGACACAGGACTGGCAAAACTCCTTGGTGTCTTCAGACATGTGGGACCAATGAAAGTAAGGGACAAGCCTGCACCAAGTCTTGCTTTGCCCAAGATGTTCTGCAAGGGGAATGTCGTGTGCCAGGGTCAATAAGAAACCCCTGAACTTCTGAGGTATGACCAACCTCCTGGTGGCACCAGGCTTGGGGTCTCTACTTTCAGAAAACAGGAGCCCTTCTTCCTGATAAGTCCAGTGGGACCCACTGAAATGTCCTGCTTCCTCAGCAGCAGCTTGATGTCTGAGTTGTTCAAGAGAGGGCCAGGCCTTCTGCTCCAGACTGAAGTCTTCCCTTGAAGGACCCCTGCCCCTAGTTGCTCTGCCTTGTCAGGCCCAAGCTCCTCTGGTAGAGTTCCTTCACAAGTACTGAGATTATCTCCCTGAGGAGGCTGATTCTCATTGTAAGTCTGAGAGGAGGATACATCTTTATCCTTCTTGCTCCTCCTCTTGGGAGCTGGCTGGTCCATTTCTTCAGGATCCAGGGCTCCCTCAGTGCCTAACTTCTTGGCCTCAGCCCCAGTGACAGCAAAGACACTGGCTGAAATTCCCATCATTTCTGCATGAGTCCTGAACTCCACTTCAGACCAGGCTGACGTTTCCAAATGATTGCCCAGTAGACCGTCCACAGGTAGGTCGGGGGATGCCACAACTCTCTTTGGGCCAGTTACCCCTTCCCAGCTGAGATTAACATCTGCCATGGAATGATCTGTCCTGGTATTGTTAGCATTGGTCACTTGGTAAATCTGTCCAAGTAGAATCTGCTCAGTAGACACAAGTTTTTCTGTTACCATAGTGACACTGGCCCCTGTGTCCCTGTATGTCAGCTTCCTGACCATTGATGAGAGGCTGTTGTCTGTATTTGCCCAAGTTAGTGGGGCT
This sequence comes from Calotriton arnoldi, assembly GCA_963921515.1. Taxonomy (NCBI): domain Eukaryota; kingdom Metazoa; phylum Chordata; class Amphibia; order Caudata; family Salamandridae; genus Calotriton; species Calotriton arnoldi. The sequence goes on along the minus strand of CAWUFW010000535.1, from coordinate 411,760 downwards.
TGCAATAAGGGTGGCGAGCTCAGTGCCACCATCACAGACTAACACAGCATAAGTGGGTGTCCTGACTAGGCCAGAACCCACTTTAGTACACCAGGTTAACCCAGCTAAACTCTTGGGGGCCCTACTACTACCAGTGCTATTGCTAGGGGCACTAGGAGGTTTAGGAGTAGTAGTAGCAGTATTGGTGCTAGACTTAGAGCAATTGGCATCCTTTGCCCTTTTACCTTTTTCCTTACACAAATGGCACCAATGTTTCTTGTTAGAGTAGGAAGAGGAATGGGACCTACACCCAGAGAAGGATTTTTGAGGACCTTCAGAAGACTTTCTTTTCTTTAGATTTCTCCCCACCTTTCTCTTGGGCCTTAGAATAATCTTGCTTCTTCTGGTCATCACCACCATGAGACTTTTGTTGCACTCTGGTACGGACCAACTAGTCTGCCTTCTTTCCCAATACTTGGGGAGAGGTCAGATCCGAGTCCACCATGTACAGGTGCAGTTGCTGATTTTGACAGTTGTTAAAGATGTGCTTCCTCACAAGTAAATTGTACAGTCCCTCACAATCATGCACATGTCGCAAAGAGCATTCAGTTTATTCTTCCTTTTTCGTCCCACATTTGTTTGCTTGGTGCATGAAGATGTAAGATTCAAAAACATGTTTTTTCACATTTGGTCTAATTACTTTGTGAATGTAAATAACAATCGAAGCATTCTGCAAACTGTGACTACATGCCTGCCTTTAGCAATGTTTCACTACAAAACTATGCGATTGTATTCTTTTAACGGAGTGTACGGTTCCCAGACAATGGTCGATTTGTATCGGGACACTGGAAAGTCCAAAAGGTTGTCCCTGTCCCCCCCAGAAATTTAGTGTCTCCTACGCCCCTGGGTAGCATTGAGAATTTATTTAATATCTTTCGGCATTCAAAGCTGCATTTACACAAAACGCCACCAAAGAAGAAAGATTACATAAAATATCGGAATGATAAATTAAAAGATTTGGCTTGAATAGTTTGAGCCCCAAACGGCCCAGTGGGAACTCCAACCAGAGCTTCAGCTTCTCTTTTTAAGGAGGGGGCGTCATGAAATTCAATGTCTTAATATTTCGGCAGCTATTCAGTTTTTTTTACATTTATTTTAGGTATTAAAGCAGGGAGATTTCCAAACCTTATGGAGTTAAAGACTTTTGTAGTGGAGAAAAAACACTTGACACTTAAGTGTGGGGCCAGGCTCCTTCGCTGTAAAGAAGCCAATGGGTTTTTGGCAAGTCCTAGTTTTATTTTGAATATACTCTGAAACAGAAGCTTCTGGTCCTCTGCCAATTTATAACATATAGGCCACATATGGAACTCCTAATTGAAACAAAATTGAAATTATGCTTTTCTATGAGCTCCTGCAAAAACAACAATTGATGGACAGAATGCAGAACAATGTCATACATTCACCCCAGTACAGAGATCTGGGCCTAAATCCATCGTTTTTTTTTGCTCCCCATGCCATTACAGTTTGAACCCAGCCATATGCAAATCAGTCTTGACACTGTGAACAGTCCAGCCCGAACTGCCAGGCCAGGCCCTCCCTGGACTGGAAACAAGCACATGTTTTTGACTGTTTGGTTTTTAAGAACGTTCCAACTTTTCTTATCTGAAGAGCTCTCCAAATGTGTGCATTGCTTTTTCACAAAGGGAGTGAATGAAAACATAATCTCTGCAGCAAAAGGATGAGAAGGAGATACAACAGCAAACAAAACTCACGACACAGTGAGCAGGAAGCTGCATAGAGAGTAGCAATATGGCGGGTGGCCATGTACAATTTGTTGCAGAGTTAATATTGGGAGAGTACAGTGAGTGTCCTTGGCTGAATGCCATTGCCAGGTCATCACATTTAAAGTTATTCTGTGCTGAACAGTGAAAGTTGAGTTTTTTTAATTATAATTTATTACTTTGGATTGTTTTTGAAATGTTGTTAAACGCTGTGGTTCCCCATCGGGGATCATGTTTCTATATATTTTACAAGTGCACAGGAAGGCAGTGTCCTTGTATCTATAAAGGTAAACACCCAAATTGCAAAACAGTATCTGTGAGAAGGATCAGAATTGGCACAGGTGTTTATTTTTTTCCCTCTCATTCATATTAATTTCCTGATTAGTTGCTTTCCCAAACTAGCTGAAACCTGTCCATTTGTTTGTTATTGATTCTCTTAATTCAGAATTTCCACTTGCCTTTTATCCCAGGCTGTTTTTTCTATGGCTTTGCTAATGCGTGTTGTGTTTGGCTGGGGGCATCTGAAAATGTTTGTTTTCAGTTTTCTTACACAGGATGCCCAGCTGCCCACTTCAGCTGTTTCACAGAGGCTGCACATGATGGAGCATTTCTGGTATTATGAATGGTATCATTTAGACCTCGGCAGTGTCCTTAAACCGGTGCATACAGTTTTTGTGCCCCTTTTATCTGATAATACATTCAAGGTGAGTGCACATAAATCCACCTTCACTGTATTTGGCTATCCGAAGTACCCCCAGGTATTCGTGCAGTGCCACTCAGTTACTGAAATAGCCTGAATATTGATGTTTTGAAGAAACTGGTCAACACTGACTTAAGAGCAGGGCACAATTATTAAAGTGTTGGGAGGGGCTTACGAAAGTGATGGTGCAGATGCCATCCTGAAACGAAAAGCAATGGTTCCATATGGACTTGCATCATAAAAAATGTAGCATTAGAAAACATGCTATTGGTCTACCCATAGTTGTACTAAACACATCAGCAGTGTGTTGTGCATGCTGTATTCTTGAGTAAACAACTAATGAAAAAGTGCAGTCCATAAAGTCTTTAACAATTAAGCAATGATGGAGACAGTTAGTAGTACTATTCCACAACTTCTATGGATTACCATAAGGTGCAGTTAAAAGGTGTGTGTGTGTATATATTAACCATCTTTACAAAAATTATCCAAAAGAGAAGAAACAGCTAACCAGGAGTTCTTTTATAGATATTAATTCTAGTCTGTGACAATGAGTTATCCTCTTGTCTACATGATATATTCAGTGTTTCAACCTAAATGTAAGAGATTGGCGGGTCATCATTAAGTGAAAATGCACAGTGAGTATCCGTTTATAAGGTATAAGAATTGCATTTGTTCTTCACGGAGTCTGAATGCACTATCAATCAATCAAAGACTTTATTCGGTTTTGCAAAGAAACCATAAAAGTTACACAGATACAGTACATATAATCAAAAAATTTAAAACAGATCAAAACAGTCAAGGCCACCTGATAATACTCAATATAAATAAATCACACATTCCCCCAGTCACAGTTATATAGATCATAAAGTGCATTGTGCAGGAACACGTAAATTCATAATGACACTTCTTTTGTTCCAAAAGCCAAATCAGCTCCGTCAAAAATATCTTAATTTACAAATGACTAGGCATCCATACATATCCGTGATTTTACACAAGCTTTTAAAAACCCTACAATAAAAAAGATACAATCCTCGGTCAACAATTGAAGATATAAAAGGGCAGGGCGAGCCTGTCTAAAATTCATTCTTTTTAAAATTGGAATCAGGAAATGCCTTCGAGGGATTTCATATAGCTTACATAAGAACATAAAGTGCAACAGGTCCTGCGGAGACTGGCCGTCGCAGCCGCAGGAAGTTAGCACTTGACCTCTCGTATGTCCTTTAGGCCTGGCTAACAGGAAATGGAACAGGTTCATCCGAAACCTGGTTAATAAAAACTTCTCATGAGATGATAAAAACCCCATAAGATATGGTTCTGTTGACAAAGTTGTTCGTATAGTTAAAAACATACGAACACTAGGTTTCGACAACTCCTGTGCTTCCCTATCCATTTTCCTTGCAGTCAGGAAGGCTATCCTGAATGAATCCACATCCTTCTTAACTATGGATTCTGGTTTACAAAATAGATCACCACGCCCTACCCCTTCAAAGCTATTTTTAACATATTTGAGCCAGGGGATTCGAGTAGCATTATCTAAAGCCATACACTCTCTCAGGATTAAGTGGTTAAGAGATAGATCTTTATTCAACCAACACTTTAACCAGAAGATCATTGGGCGTAATGCAAGGGTGTCTCTTATATAAGGAACACCCAATTCCTCATGGACCGCTAAGTTAGAGGTTCCACGTGGAACACATAGTAGGTGCTTCAAAAGTCGTTCTCTGCCACCTGAAGGGAGTCTGCAACAATGTGTCCCCATATTTCGCTGCCATAGGTGGCTATGGCCAGGCTTTTAGCTTGATAAACTTTCAGCATGGCCCCCGTTGGTTTCTTCCCTGTCCTAGACGCAAAGTTAAAAATTGCCGCATTAGCCCGGACCATATCCCCTTTTTTTCTTCACTATTAGGGGTCCCCATTTTAATTGGTCATCAAAAAGAACCCCTAAATAGGAGAAAACGTTAGTGCGTGGGATCTTGGCCGAGCCAACACTAAATTGAAAACTCTTATTTGTGTGATGCCCCACCTTCATTACAAAGGATTTGGAGTTGTTAATTGCCATATCCCGATTAGACATGAATCTGGCAAATGCCTCCAGAAGGGATTGCAAGCCTATTGCAGTTCTTGATATGAGGACGGCGTCGTCTGCTTATAGCAGAATTGGGATCCCGCGCCGTCCTACATATGGGTAATCCACCCCTGTTGCTTTTAAGGCGGACTCCAGATCATTAATATAAAAATTAAACAGGAATGGGGCCAGAATGCATCCCTGTCGTACTCCCTTTTTTATTTCAAAGTCCCTGGTGACCCGCAGATCCTGGGAGAACCTGACATTAGCTTTTGTTGATTTATGCAGGTCCTCTAAAAAGTTCACAATACTGCTGTCCACCCCCCGTTGCCCTCATGATCTGCCACAATTTAGCTCTATTAACGCAATCGAATGCGGAGGACAGATCCATGAAGGCAAAATAGATGTTTCCGGGGCGAGCAACAGTATATTTCCCTAGGATCATGGATAGGTTTAAACACTTAACCAAACCACATAACCAAAAGGTTATGTGGGGAAAAGCCAAAAGATTGTTTTAGAAAGACTCCCAGGTTGGTGATGTTACAATCATGATTGAGGCTAGACACCGAATTGTAAAAGTTCACCAGGCCCCATCTGGCGCCCCCTCTTTTAACTAGTAGTGCCTGAATTCCTGGATTAGTCGAGGGCACAACCTGGATCTGACAATCTACCACCACAGACACGTATACGACTAGCCCACCCTTGGGTCTCCCACTCACCGAGGGGATAGCAGGAATAAAGAAAGCCTTGTAACCTTCCAAAAAGAGGTTACAATCCACAGACCAGGTTTCCTGAAGACTAATTACCAAAAATTGTTTCACAAATTGAACCCACAGTGGATCTTGGAGTTTGTTTGCCAACCCAGCGATAGTCCAAGATACAAAATTGCAGGGTCTCTCTCCTGTGGATCTATCAACTGGATCACCTGAGGTCTCGGTGCGTACGACACACTCCATCTCCGTGGGCATAGCGGTCCTTAGTCAGTCGCAGTCCTTTAGTCCATTTAAGACGGAAAATCTATTGTTAAGTTCCAGTGTGGGGGCAACATCACTCTGTCCATGTACTGCTGAAAAAGGATGAGCCCTCATAATGGACTGCTGCCTTGGTACTGTTCTGTGTGACCACCCTCCTCGCCTAGGTGCCCTGAAGGTATTATCAAATGTGTCCCTAATGGGGTCTGGATTATAAAAAGCCCAATGGGGAGGACCCTAATTATGGGGCCGGGAAGGGTTGCAGGACAAGAATCCCTAGACAAAATTCTGCCCACAATATGGGGGTTATCAAAATTTACAATAATACAGTCACCTACACCATATTTTACTGAGTTCCCTATCCAGCTCACCCTTCGTGCCATGAGGATATTATTGGCGACACAAGTTCCCAGAGAGGTATTATGAGAGAACCAATGTGTTACTTTGTTTAAGAGCTGACCATAATTCTCACTGACCCCTTGTGGGAGAGGAGGGACACTCCCCAAGACCACTACATAAGGGGTGGATTCCGGAGGAAGATCAATCACTGGGAGACTCGTTGGCTGTAACTCCCTTCTTACTGACCCCACTGCCCTTAGTGGCGCTGAAGACCCCGCATTTATGGGCATCTGTTGAGTGTAAGCTGCCGGGTCGCCACTACCACGTGTAGTATTGTAGTCACTATTCTTATCAACTGCGACTCTAGATGCATCTATACTCGTGGATAGGCCTGCCCCCATAGATGTTCCCCTAGCAGCCAGTTGATCTCTGCTGATAGTTACACTTGCTGCTGATGTTACTGGTGGTTTGCAACTCACCATCCCCTCTAATTTTAATAATCTAGCTTCTACTGCGCCTATTTTCTGTATTATAGGGTCCAGTAAGGTAGACAACATAGTTTCCATCCTCCCCCAAAAATCCTCCTCCTGTATCCTATCAACAGGCTTCCCTGTCGTGACCTGGGTAGTAGAGGTGGAGGGACCATTTTTAGAATAATTTACGGGGATAATAGGTAATATTTTCTTGCTAGTAATTGTTTTTGAGGAGGGCCTACTTGATTTCACTAGTCCTCGGCTTTTCCTTTTCTTTTTTTTAAAGGGAGATTCAATATTACATATCTGCCCCAATTTGGCTCTCTGACCTCTGGTTGCAACTTTCGGATAACTAAGACTAGAATCTAGGTCCGAGGATAAACTGGAGGCCAGAGTTGTAACTTGCTCCGATGTACCATGCGGGGAAGGAATAAACCGGTATGGGGGTGCAGCATCATCCAGTGTCCCCGCTAGTACAGGAGTCGCCGGGGTTAGAGAGGGTCTACCTTGTGAGAATTGGGGCTCAAGGGATAATCTTCTTTCAGTGAGCTTTATCTCGTTAATGAGGGCTGATTCGGCCCTCAATATGAAGGCATCCAGGGTTCCAGCCACACTTTTCCCTGGAATCATCTTACGCTTACTCATGATGGCCCAATACCTACCCACTACTGGGTAAAGAACCTGGCTAAAAATGACTTACGGCTCAAAGAATAAAATACAAACGTGCTGAATAACAAATACAATCCCTGCTAAAGTGCTTTCTCATAGGCAGGTCTAGTGCAAATAGACAATATGCAAGGTGCAAAGTGCAAATAGGCAATCAGGTAATATATTACACATGAAAAACCGCTTAAAAAGATAATTTGCTAAAAATGCCCATGTTCCTGTTATGGACAACAATAAAAATGCAACAGTTGATAAAACAACCGAAACAGAGAGAAAACTGGACCCAAAAACCACACTTAGCTGGACCCGTTAGAAAGGTATAGTCACACAGCACCAATGGCCAATTGTCCATAAAGTTTACTATTGCTGCGCTAGATGAAGGAAGACAAATGACCCTACAGATATACACACGGTACCTGTTCGCCAACTCCAGGTGTTAGGCACGAGTCCAAAACCACAGAGGTAAGAGGGGAAGCCCAGCCTCCTCCGGGTGCTGCGGGAGGTGGCCGGTGTTTTTGTGGCGCCTCCGGGCGCGAGTGCAGCGTCAGGCAGCGTCAAGGAGTCGAGGCTGCTGGGGGATGAAGTTTTTAGCCGTTCCCCTCACGGCACGTGAAGATGTGCGCCGGCCGTTCCCCTCACGGCGTCTGCAGACCAGTAAGAAGCCGTTCCCCTCACGGCGTTTCTGAATGCACTAGTGTAATCAAAATTCTTTACATTTGTTAGTTGACACCATCATACCGTGCCTAATCTACCTCCCTGTCCCCCCGTATGTGAGGAGTGACCACCATTAATCCAGTGCCAACTTAATGCCCAGGCTGGGCATCATTGTCCAGTCAATGCATACATTATAATGTAGCAGGTGTAGGGATCATGGTGGGGGCACAATAGGTCAATACTTGCCACCATTCTATGATGAATTGCCACAACACAAATTGCTACCAGAACCACTGTTGTTCTGTGACTGCATTCAATATCCCAGAAATTGTGCAAGAGTCAACATTATACTAGAGGGAGGTGCCATCATACTATGGATGCCTAAGATCTTCCAGGAATTGCCACCATTTTGAGATGGCTTGCATTCTACCTGAAGTTGACACCATCAAAACATGGATGCCCACAAAATACAAATAATTGCCATCATTCTACCAAATCCTTCATTAATGCCCACAAGTTGCCAAGAAATACCACCTTTATGTAAGGGTGAGCATTTTACTGGTTGTGGACCTCATGCCATGGATGTCCACTGATTGTCAAGAATTGACACCATTATGTGAGGGCCAGCGATTTAAGAGGACGGTGTTTGATTGTGCCATCTATCCACCTGATCCCCAAGTAGCCAAGAATTACCACTATTGTGCCACAGACAGCATTTTACAAGGTCCTTCAGTGGACGCAGCAGTCAAACTCAAGCAATTACATGCACCCAAAGACATACTCATGTGCACACAGACACACATTCACATACAGAATTAAAAAAATATATATAATTGTTTCCACTGCTCTTCCATCTTTTGCTCTGGTTGTTTTGTTGCAGCTAGTGAGGTTCCATTTGTGCCTCCAGGAGGGGGAAGGACAGATTAGAGTACCTCAGGGCATCCCGGTCATGTAGTGCATAAAAGTGCCTGGGTGGGGTTAGTGTGAGAGTTGGTGCATAGGGGTGTTCTTGTAGAAGAAGGCGAGGAAGGTGTAAACAATGGTGCATCTCAGGGCCTTGGGGAGAGAGTGAATCAGAGATTCTGTTTTATTTCTGGGATGGCTTCATGCTGTTGGGGGAGGTGGACATTGAAGGCCAACAGATATGCCTCAGTCAGGGGAGTAGGCCGACATGTTACATGTCATGCTGAGGGATTCCTTTTTTTTATTTTTTTATTCTTTGCTGCAGATGGTAGTAGAGGGACCCTTTTGTGGCCATGAGAAAGTGTTTTTTTCTTAATGGGCACTTGATTTACTCGTGGCAAGGTGCTCAGGAGTTTGTTTTTCAGAACTTCCACATTACGCTTTACATCAGCGTACGACTTTTGAGGCAAAAACAAACAAAATCTAAGGGACATGTACCTGACTGGTTATGTCAGTGTGAGAAAGTACTTCACTTAGTCAGGGCTGTCTGGTTCAAAGGGCAAATAATAAATTAGAATGAAAGGAAAGAGATTGTGCATCCACCATGTTGTACAACCACCAAAATGTTAACGCCTCTGGAAATAAATTCAAACTGAATCATGGTTTGGGGTTAATCTGTGTTACTCTTTGATGTATTGAGCTGCCCTCTGTTATATACAGTTATGATCCTAAGAAGCAGACACTGGCAGCTCATAAAATGCAAGCTCCAATGTAAAAGCTTCTAATAATCCATGACATGCTCCTCATTGGGTAACCAAGTATCTGTCTTAAAGATTCTTCAGATTTCTACTCTATGATAAGTGTTCTTTTGAACACTCATTCTCTGAGAACTCCCAGGATCTATGACAAGCATGCATTTTTACGATTGATAATAAGGATTATATGAGGAGGTATTGAAAAAAAGTTGCTTATCTCCTTTCAAGAGCTGGATGTTTCTACAACATAATATCGATGCCAAAAAAATCACAATACACAAATATCATAGCAAAGATGTCATGGTCCTAAATATCGAGTACACATAATTACAGTGTAAACTACAAAAATATGGTCTACAAAATATTGTAATACTGAATATCAAGGTATTCTAGAAAAATATATTTTTAAAGAATTTACAATTATAAAAAATTAAATATATTACCTACTGGTGGTCGCCAGTAGGTAGTTATAGTTAGAACCTAGTTTCCATAGGAAAAGCGTTTTTTGATTTGCCAATAACTTTGGCACCGTTTGACGAATCTTCACGAAATTTTCAAAACTAATTGTTCACTCAGGTCAGCTCCTGTCTTGCAAGTTTCGGGGTGATTCGTCAAGGGGGGGCCGAGCAAAAAGGGGGGTCCCAAAACGTGTTTTCTCCATGTTAATTTCCATAGGAAGCCTTAGACACGGCTACAGCCTGAACTGCTGAACGGAATTACACCAAATTTGGCAGAGAGATAGCTCTTGGTCAAGAAAGCACGCTTTTTTTTAAATGGTGTAATTCCGTTCAGTTGTTTTTGAGATATTTAAAGATTTACAGATATCGATATTTGAGAATTCTGAGATCTGTTTGGCTGATCCCTCCCGAGCACAAGCTTGCCACTGATTGGCTGCCAATAACTTCAAACCAGGAAGTGTTGGCAGCCATCTTGTGCTTCAGACCGAGGGAGAAGGAAAAAGGTAAAAAAAAAAAAAGATTAAAAACAAGAAAAGGGGGCAGGGTAAAAACACCCTGATCCCCCAGAAGCCCAAAAAAAGCATTTTTTTGTTGTTGAAATTTTCGGCTGGGTGCGCGAACCCCGCCGAAAATGAGAAAAAAACCGAACCGCGGACTCCCGCGCTTCTTTTTTTAAAGCCCCCGGGTGGGCAATGCTTATTTATGTAGCGGGGGCCCGCGGGGGCCCCTGCAGCCCCGGGGACCGCCAGCTCCCTGGGGCTTAATTGTTTGTGCGCGGGGGGCCTCGCCGGCCCCCCCGGGGACCCCCACCTCCCCGGGGCTTAAAATAAAAAAATTAAGTGTGGGTGGTGCTCCTGCCCCCTCCCCACACTGCCCCGGGGACCACCACCTCCCCGGGGCTTTGGACAGTAAGGGAGGGGAACAGCGCGGCCCCCCTCCAGGAGCCCTTGATGGCCCTGGGGACTGCCACCTCCCCAGGGCCGGCTCCTGCAATGTCCCGGGGTGCCCACCCCCGGGACATTGCTGTTTGCTATGACAGGGCGGGAGCACGGCTCCCGCCCTGTCATAGCAAACAGTGCTTTGGTTTTTGGATGCGAGAGCAGGAAACCTGCTCTCGCGTCCAAAAACCAAAGCAGATTGCTTTTGCATAAGGGGAGCTGCATGGTAGCAGCTCCCCTTGTGCAAAAGCAATGCCGGCTCCCGCAGGAGGCGGGGAGCCGGCGGGACCGTGGGGGCATTGGGGCTCCCGCCACGGTCCCCAATGGAGAGGCCAGGCCCCGGGGTATGGGGTCCCCGGGGCCAGAAGTGGCCCGGGAGGGGGGCCACGCGGCCCTCCTCCCTTTTAAAAAACAAAAAAAAAACCGAATGGCCGGGGGATGGGGTTCCCAGGGATGAAATCGGCCTGAAGAGGGGGGCCGCGCGGCCCCCTCCTCTAAATGATAATAAAATAAATAATGGCCAAGCCCCGGGGGATGGGGTCCCCGGGGCCAATAGTGGCCCAGGGAAGGGGGGGCCACGCGGCCCCCCTTCCCTATAACACATTTTTTTTTAAAAAGGCCGGTCCCGCGGAATGGGGTTCCCGGGGCCATAATTGGCCTGAGGAGGGGGGCCATGCGGCCCCCCTCCAATTTTATTTAAAAAAAAAAAAGTCTGGCCATGCTCCGGGGGATGGGGTCCCCGAGGCCTAAATTGGCCTCAGGAGGGGAGCCGCACGACCCCCTTCCCGTTTTTATTGTCTATATAAAAGGGGTCAGGCCCTGGGGGATGGGGTCCCCAGGGCCCCAAAAATGGTAAAAGAAGGGGGGCCACACAGCCCACCTTCAAATTTTTTTAAAAAAAATAAGAAAAAAGCCGGCATCTCGCCGGAGGCCCCGCCTCCTCCCTGCACCACTCTGCAAATGCGCCCCCTGGTGCGTTGTAAGTTGGGGAATTAATTCCCCTTGAATGCTGAGGGTCCCTGGGGGCCAACTAGCCCACCAGGTACCTCCAGTAAGCGCCACAGAGCTGGATTGCAGAGAGGTGGTCCGAGGCCACGCCCCTTTTTACACCACTCTGCAAACACACCTCTTGGCGCACTACTGGTGGGGCGATGAGGTCCTCTTGTGTCCTGAGGACCTCAGGACACAAGTGGACTTCATCCTCCGAGCAGCAGTGCGCCAGGAGCCGTGTTTGCAGAGTGGTGTAAAAAGGGGCGTGGCCTCGGACCACCTCTCTGCAATCCAGCTCTGTGGCGCTTACTGGAGGTACCTGGTGGGCTAGTTGGCCCCCAGGGACCCTCAGTATTCAAGAAGAATTAATTCCACAACTTACAACGCGCCAGGGGGCGTGTTTGCAGAGTGGTGGAGAAAGGGGGCGTGGCCTGGTATGAGAAGTTAGAAATCCTGCTGTGTGGGGACTTACTGGAGGTAATAGGAGGGTAGTTGGCCTCAAGGTTGACGTTGGGGGCTAATTACCCCTCCTGTTACCTCCAGTAAATCCCACACAGTGGGATTGCTAAGAGGTGTTCGGAGGCCACGCTCACCTTTCTGCACCACTCTGCAAACGTGACTGCTATGTTATAGTTAGAAATTAGCATTTAGAAAACCTTTGAAATTCACTGAAAAAACCATAGGTTTCAGGGACCTTATAGTTAGTTGTGTGAAAGGCAGCGAGTCTTCTAAGACCCTCAATGCTGCCCGGTGCAGGGTTCCACCTCTAATTCACTTTGGGTTCGCTATCAAAATAATGAGGCAAGCGCTGGAAACTGGAAGACAAGAAAAAGGTTTATTTCTCATGAGGAGATCACGTCAACTGCAGACACCGGGATGTCTGAGGGAGGTGTTCTGCTGATAACTCCTTTGGCTCTTCCTTTTATACAGGTTTGACACAATGCATTGGTTTCATCAACATGGTTACACAAGCTTGGGGTCCCCGCCCCGGGCAGGTTGTCACACAAGCCCAACAGTAATTCTCTTCCCACCCAGGTCAAACAGACAATCTTATCTTGCAGCTGGACCTTGCTTCAGGGTCTAAAACATGTGAGACCGGCCAGATCTAAGAGTCCGTTCTGTTGATAAAAACAGGTCCCATTGTTGGTAACAACAAGTCTTGCTGTTTGCAGTGCAACAAATCATGTTGCAAGTCTTTTTGGTGTTTGGAACCTGTTTGTGTAACTAGGTGCAGTGAGGGGTAGAGTGTCCAAAGGTTTGCCTGAAAACAGAGATGAGAGGAAAAGCGAGTTTGTGGCAGCAAGTGGCGCTGAGGTTTGTTGCGGCAAATAGAGTTTATAGCCCCCAGCACACGTACCAGGTCGGTCAGAGGGTCAGAGGGATGCTAGTAAGGGCAGGGTGAAACAAAGGTGACCAACAGAGTACAAAATGGCTGTGATAGATTAAAATGACTGCAACTTATGTGCACATAGAATGCCACCAGACAAGATGGCGCAGGTAATATTCACGATTGTCATTTTGCTTTTAACAGTGGCCCCTTTGAACATAACTAGCCAGCTTGTCAGTCTATTTCGATCTCCATAATGTCCTGTATCTCTTGATCATACATTACTCTCATTTTTGTTAGCTGAGTGTCCATAGTCTTAGGGTGCAAGGTAGTTATGCAAAGAGAACACAAAGGTGGTATACAGTGTATACCCAAACAACAACCACATAGTCAATACTGGGACCAAGAGAATCATTGATATTTTCCAACCCCACTCCTTCAAGATGCCCCAAAGCCAACTTCCAATTGTCCAAGTCTCTGATCCTTGATGAATTTCTGAAGATAGTCTATGGAGATGTTCGCTTGCTTCATAGGCAGAAGGTGAATTATCAGGAATGTATACACAGCAGCTGGCACCGATGATGCGGCATGCTCCTCCACGGTCCGCTAGTACCACGTCCAGGACCATGCGATTTTGCAGGGTAACCAGACGGATCGCTTGGAGCTCAGCAGTGTTGTTGGTGAGGATGCCAGCAGTGACGTTCAGGGCGGTCTCTACCGCTTGGGACAGATGTCGGATGGCTCGGCTGTTTGCCATCGGACCCCATAGCGGGACGAGCCCTTTTGCTGCGTCGAGGAACTGTGATGAGGCAGAGTCTGCTTGATCAATGTCTTTAGAACGCTTTTCTCGATGATGCTCTGCAGGGGCTGTGTAGGTTGGTGGCAAAACAAAGGCGATGTAGCACGTGCCCCCCAGTTTCTTGGGAGCCAGGTGTAGGCTTTGGTTCCACAAACAAAGTACATATTGGGTGATGCAACAAGCGCTGGGGGTTGGCAGTGTTCAAAGTCCTTACAATGCTACAGGTGCTGTGACCCACATTCTTAGTCCCACGGCCTTCAATGCATACAAGGCCAGAGACGTTCACCACAGATAGGGCCACAGTCAGTGTTGCAGCAGTTCTTTTCTTCAGGTAGGAAAATGTGGCTCTGTTAGGATTATTGAACACTTGCATTTCCACTGCGTTCTTTGGAGGGGACATTAATCTGGAATGTCGCATTGAAGGTGTGAGGGCAGAAGGGGGCGGCTGTCCTTCCTGTTTTGTTTCGCCAGAACTCGTTGTAGAACTGGGCGATTGTTCCGTCGGAAGTGGCATTATCTTTGTAACTTTCTTGTAGGAGCATCATCCAGGCAAGGCAAGATCCGTCAATAGAAAAGGGCGAAGGGATGAATGGGATGGAATGTTCAGTGGCATGTGGTAACAGCCCACAGACCCAACAGTTGGTAGCATTGGTGGCAAGATTGTGCTGGTGCAACATCTGCACGAAAGAATTATTCCAGAATTCTTTGCGTCGTTCTCGGAGATGTGGCGGTAGTGATACCAGGTAGTGTTCTTTCTTGGTGGTTGGTTGCATGGTGGGTGACAATGTTCTGTATGCAGGTGCATTCTCTTCAATGATCCAGAGTGCAACCATTAGCAGGAGACAGGTGAGAAATGCGGCTACAAGTGCAATTGTCTTTGTGCTGTGCAGGTTAGCAGTCTTGGTGTCTTTGCGGTGGTTTTGCAGGTGTTCAGTTTCTTCCATCATCTTCGAGGAGCTCAACAACTGTTAGGACCACAGACTTTTGTCTGGCGCTTTCCTGGTAGCGTTGTTTGACTGTGCTACTGATCTGAGACCTTGACTTAGTTAGTGGCCTGGTCGTTGGAGCTCCCTCCTTTCGTCGATCTTAGGTTGTACCCTTTCCTGGATGGCACCGTGGGGTCGGGAAATTCTGATAGTTCGAGGGTGTCTTCTTGTGGGTAGCAACTCAGAGCTGGTTGGTCTCTCGCGAGTACTTCCTCTTGCACCTCCACCCCTTCACAGGTTGCCAGGGTTGGAGGGACCCGTTTGCAATGATGAGCGTGCAGCCAGTTTCGTTTTCCTTCCACTCGGAGGGCAGTTCGGGTGGTGATCAGGACTTGCCAGGGGCCCGTCCACCTAGGCTCCAGATTCTTCGTTCTTTGGAAGTTGCGAATCAATACATGGTCGCCTGGCTTTATTTCATGTCCCGGGCCCCTGGATACGTCAGGCAAGGCTTGCTGCACCTGTTGGTGGATAATTGTTAGCTCGTTTGTCAATTTATGCAAGTAATCCGACATTAATATGTTCGCGACATCGTTAATGGAGGTGGGTCTTGGTGCCGCCCAAATGCTCATAGGCCTGCCGAAGACCACCTCATACGGGGTCAGTCGGTGTTTGGTTGGGGTGGAGCGCATCGATAACAATGCCAATGGGAGGGCGTCGGGCCATTTCAACCCGGTCGTGGCAACTATTTTGGCTAGTTTTAGTTTCAACGTTGCATTGTGTCTCTCTACCAGGCCCGCTGATTGGGGGTGGAAGACGTCATGGAACTTTTGTTTTACCCCCAACCCTCTCAGTATGTTCTGTATCACCTCGGCTACGAAGTGGGGGCCGTTGTCGCTTCATAAAATTCTGCAAAGGCCGTATCGGGGGAAGAATTCTTTCAGCAATACTTTTGCAGTGGCTAAGGCGGTATTGTGGCAGGTGGGATATGCCTCCACCCATTTGCTAAAAGCGTACACAACCACCAGGACATGTTTTAGACCAAGGCATCTCTCTAGTTGAATGTAATCCATTTGAAGGATTTCAAAGGGGTGGTCAGGGACTCCAAACCCTCCCCGTGGTACTACTGTCCCCTTCCCTGGGTTGTGTTGTAGGCAGACTATACATTGTTGTACTAGGTGTTTTGCAGATTCTGCTATCTTGACGTTATGCCATACTCTGGTGATTAGTTCAATCATGGGGGTGGAGCCTATGTGTGCTGGTAAATGTGCCATGGTCAATATGGGGATGAGGTAGGCATTGGGTAACAGCCATTTATTTCCGTCTTTAGTTCTCCAGCAATCTTCCTCGTCTTTTAGTCCCACCTTTTCCCACTCGGTCAATTCGTCTTGTGTGCCTGTAGTCTGTATGTCCCTTACAGTGGTCCTAGCGTCAGTCCATCGTTCAGCTTGTGACCTGGTCACATACATTCGTGTCGTAGTTCTGTCTCCTGCCGTGGCTCGGGCAGTAACGTCTGCTAGTGCATTTCCCTGTCCAATGAGATCAGTCACTTTCCTATGTGCTTGGCATTTTATCACTGCTAACTTCTTGGGGAGGAGGACTGCTTGCGTCAAGGCGGAGACTAAATATCCATGCAGGATGGGTGTACCGTGTGAAGTCAGGAACCCTCTTCTTTCCATAAGATCCCAAAATGGTGAACCACCCCGAAGGCATATTGGCTGTCGGTGTATATGTTAACTGTCGTGTCAGTCGCTAAGATACATGCTCGTGTGAGGGCAATGAGTTCTGCAGCCTGGGCTGAACGTTGGGGAATACGGGCTGTTTCCAGAACGGTTCGGGCTGTGGTGACAGCGTATGCAGCTGAGGTGGTGCCGTCGGGGAGTTTGATGCACGAACCATCCACCCATAGTTCTCCATCTGGTTCTAGAAAGGCGGTGTCTCTGAGATCTATTCTACTCTTTGTTTGTTCATCGGTTAGTGTCACACAGTCGTGTAGTGGAGTCACGCTAGGATCATTTTCGGGTAGGGGTAACAGTGTGGCTGGATTGAGGGTGGTGCATCGCTTTAGGGTAATGTGCGGTGCTAGCAGGGTCAACTCATATCCTGTCAGTCGGGCGCTAGTCAAGTGTTGGGTTTTGGTCTGGTTTAGTAGTGTGTCGACTGCATGGGGTACTAAAACAGTGACTGGATTGGAGAGTACTATTCCTTCGCTCTGGCGTATCGATACTGCTGCAGCTGCCACAGCGCGCAGGCACGCTGGCAGCACTCTGGCTACTGGATCGAGGGTGGCAGAGAAATATGCACAAGGGCGTTGTTTGTGACCAATTGATTGTGTTAGGACAGACAATGCACATCCTTCCCTCTCGTGCGTGCAGAGGAAGAATGGTTTGGAGTAATCCGGGGTTCCTAGGACAGGCGCTGAACAAAGGGCATTGCGTAGTTCTTTAAAGGCTGACTGGCATTCGGGGGTCCAGGGGAGAGGTGAGGGGATGTCTTTAGCTAGGAGGGAGAGAAGGGGTTTGACAATGAGGCTAAAGTTCGGTAACCACTGTCGGCAAAATGAAGTGAGACCTATCAAAGAGCGGACTTGTTTCTGATCTTTGGGGACAGGGGTGTCTAGAATTGTCTGGATCCTGTCAGGCGTGAGTTTCCTCCCTTCTTTGGATAAAAGGTGACCCAAATAGGTCACTTGTGATTTACAGAACTGCAATTTCTTTCGGGAGACCTTGTGACCATTCTCAGCAAGAAAATGGAGTAGTTTGATGGTGGCTGTGACGGCTATTGGTATGGTGTCCGCTGCTAGAAGGATGTCGTCTACATATTGTATTAGTGCCACTCCATCTGGCAATTGTATGGCGTCCAACTGTCTTTTAAGCGCCTGGCTATAGATGCTTGGGCTCTCAGTGTACCCCTGAGGTGCTCTGCAAAATCTGTACGAACGGGAGTTTAGGGTGAATCCAAATAGATAGCGGCTGTCCTCGTGTATAGGTATGGAAAAGAATGCGTTTTGAGGTCAATTACAGTGAAGGTGGTGGCAGTGGAGGGATTAAAGTCAAAATTGTCGTGATGTCGGAAACTACTGGGTATTGTGGCACTACGATTTTGTTTATCTCCCGCAGGTCAATGATGAAGCGGTAGGCTTTTCCGTCTCCCGCTCCCTGTCTCTTTACAATCGGTAGTATGGGACTGTTACAAACGTTGCTCACTACTTCCTCTACCACCCCTGCCGCTACCAAAGAGTGTATGATCTCTGTCAGTGCCTTCTCACCCTCTGGCGATATTTTGTACTGCGGTACTTTCGGTAGGGTTGCGTCCTGTCGTATTGTTACGTGTACTGGGTCAATCATCATTCGTACTACGTCTGAATCAGCCCTAGCCCATAAGTGTGATGGCAAAGTGTCCAGTAGGGATGCATCAGTCTCGGAGATGGGAAACATGTGCTGAGAAGGGTTCTCTCTATGGCGCTGGGGTTGTCATACAGGACGACACGCACTCCGTCTGGTGAGCATCTGATAGTCGCATGGAAGTGTTTCAAAGGTCGAGACCCATAATGGCGTCTGGGGTGTTGGAAGAGAGGAGGAATGTCGTTTCGACGCTATTGTTGTCAAGGTTAAAAGGGATCGGTCGGGACAAAGGGTTGGTGGAGGGCGTACCGTCAAATCCTATTGAGGTCACATGTGAGCCTGACAAGGGTGCCCTTGGAATCAGTCGTTTGGATAGTGCAGTACGTGTTGCTCCCGTGTCTACCAGAAATGGCGACTTTGTGCCCAGGACCTCAGTGGTAACATAAGGGCCTTGCTGATCAACATAGAGCTCGACTGGATCCCTCCCTTGCCCCTGGCTGCGCTATGCAAAGTCGTACGTATTGTCATAATCTGTCTGTTGGTACTGATTCTGTTTGGGATGGTCAAATGTGTTCACTCTTCCTGGCCTTTCCTCGCTTGCTTCACTCGCGTACCCTCTCCCACGTCCTCTTCCTCTCTGTCCACTTGCTATTTCCCTCGCCCCTCTGCCCCTACCAGCTCCTAACAAAGCCGGGCATTGGGTTTTCCAGTGTCCATATTCTTTGCAAAATGCACATTGATCCTGTCCTATGTCTTGGCGTCCTACATATGATGTCGATGAATTGTTTCTAGGAGGCTGTACTCTAGGGGTATTCTGCTGGTATCCTCCCCTATATTGCTCCCTTCCTGTATTCGCCCCCTGGAGTTGTGCTACCTATACCCTTTCCTTCAAGTCCTTTTTCCTTTCTGTAGCCCTGTCATTTTCGTTTCTCTGATGCTCATAGTACTGGGCCATTTGGAGAATGGCCGCCGGTTTAGATGCTGCCCAACTACTTTCGCTGGCTTGTAAATTTCTGGGATACATCTGGCAGTAGTCCTTTGACATAGTTCTGCACAAATAAGTGGTGTCCGGTTGCGGTGGACATGTCTTGTCCACTGTAATCGGAGAACACCGTTTCAAATCTGGAGAAATACTCTGAGACATCCTCTTGTGGTTTCTGGCGGCACGCGGTTACTATGGACCAGTCTATCTTTTTCTCTGGGATCAGCGTTTTCACTTTCTGCACTATTTTGTCAGGGAGGTCCAATATTGCTTTAACCGGTTTTTGACCAGGGTTCCGCTGTTTATCTAGTGTGTTGAGTTGTTCCCAGGTATGACCAAGCAGTTCGGTATGGTCTATTTTCCTAATCTGTTTCCACACATCTGCTGGCAAACATAACCCGAAGAACAAGTCTATGTCGGCAAGTGTCATTATTGTTGATCCCAGAGCGGTACCTAGCTCGGTGTAAAAGGCGGTGGGGTTCTTTCGTAAAATCCGGTAAAGATTTACGGAACGTCAAAATGTCCTGTCTGTCTCATGGTTGATACACCCAATTGTAGACCACCCTTCCTCTAGCGTCTTGATGGTTCATATCGTCATGAGTCCCTTGTCCTCTAGGAGGTACCCAATAAGGGGCAGCTTCTTTTATCGGCATCATGCTATCTGGTTTTTCCACCGGGGGTCCTGCTATCTTAGATGTCCTGTCCTTATCTATCCGTCCTTGTTCCACGAGGTGACGGAATACCTCCAGTGTGGATAAAAAAGAGTTCTGTAACATCGTTGTCGCCTTCATCTCCGGTGTCTACCTTCCTATAGAGAGCCACCAGCTGCTCGGGCCCTACATCTTGGTACTTCTCTTCATATGCAGTAAGAGTGTGGTAACAGAGACGTACAATAAAGTATTGTTTGCGGTTTTCAACATAGGAGTTGCATATGTCAGTTACATACTCTTCTGTCTCCTTCCTATCTATGAGGGATTTAACTATTTTATCAATGCCTGCTCGCTCATTTTTACTTAATCGCGGGACCCTGGGCGCTCCTTTTTCTTTTGATCCTACCTCTACTACTGTATCCTTTGATGAGGCATTTGGTGTGGGTGACTCGGTGGGAGCAGAGGCGGTGGAGACTGAGGCGATCGTGCCATCTCCGGCTATACTTTGGTGGTCCTGGCGTTGTACTACGGGATGAGTAGGGGCGTAAGGGGGTGGCATGTATATGATTGGGGGACCTAACAATAAATCATCATCTACCCTTTGTTTTGCTGGTAACTTGGGGTAAAGAGTCGAGGGCGTTCTAACAGGGCATTGACCTGATATTTTTGATTCCTGTTCCTTTTTATCGATTTCCTTTTCTTTTAGTTTTTCTTCTAATCTTTTACAGGCTTGGTAAGCTGATTTTCACGTTTCTTTATCTTGTCTAGCTTCGTCCCTTTTCTTTCTTTGAGCTGCCTCTTTTCGCCATAAACCAAAACTGTCAAACATGGCTGGTCTAGTTTTCTTTTTGTGGAGAGCTAATTCTAACGTTTCTATTTTAGCGGGATCGAAAGATCCCGTCAGTGGCCACTGATTTACCCGGTCTTTCCTAGTGTATTTATGCCATAGTTTGCTATAAGCTACGGTGGCTAATCCAAACTTTACGTACATGTCCTTGTTAGGGGTGCCTTCCGGCGGTGCCGGCTGACTGACCTCTAACGAACGGTCTGGTCCAAAACAATTACAATCAAACAATCTAGAGAAAACAGGCATGACGTATTTATCGGTCAAAAATGAATATCTCAATCAATCAATTTAGACAAAAAGTCTGCACTACCTGTCCTTCGCTGCCTGCAAAGAGAGAGTAAATATTCCTATTCTTCGTTGTTTGCAAGCAGGAAATGTCGCAAATAACTCAATATCAAAAAGGAATACTAGTATTTCAATCCAACTATTCAATCAATCAATTTAAGTCGTTTTTCACGACCTTACCCGGACCGTATGGACGGTTCTTCGTCTTCCCCTTCCAGCGCCTGGTTGTCCTCTCACTCCAACAATCAATGCAGCGTTCCTCTAAGGTCCCAGTCAGGACCGCAGGTCACTCGAGAGAGGTCCGTTCGGAACCGGTGAAGTTCAGTCGATCGGCAGCCAGACAAGGGTCTTCTCAGGCAGGTATACCCCAATCGTTTAGTCGTTCACTCCGTCGTTAGGACCTCTCTACCGGACCCACGCGTCGCTGATGGGCCCCCACGTTTGGGCGCCAATTTGTGAAAGGCAGCGAGTCTTCTAAGACCCTCAGTGCTGCCCGGTGCAGGGTTCCACCTCTAATTCACTTTGGGTTCGCTATCAAAATAATGAGGCAAGCGCTGGAAACTGGAAGACAAGAAAAAGGTTTATTTCTCATGAGGAGATCACGTCAACTGCAGACACCGGGATGTCTGAGGGAGGTGTTCTGCTGATAACTCCTTTGGCTCTTCCTTTTATACAGGTTTGACACAATGCATTGGTTTCATCAACATGGTTACACAAGCTAGGGGTCCCCGCCCCGGGCAGGTTGTCACACAAGCCCAACAGTAATTCTCTTCCCACCCAGGTCAAACAGACAATCTTATCTTGCAGCTGGACCTTGCTTCAGGGTCTAAAACATGTGAGACCGGCCAGATCTAAGAGTCCGTTCTGTTGATAAAAACAGGTCCCATTGTTGGTAACAACAAGTCTTGCTGTTTGCAGTGCAATAAATCATGTTGCAAGAGTCTTTTTGGTGTTTGGAACCTGTTTGTGTAACTAGGTGCAGTGAGGGGTAGAGTGTCCAAAGGTTTGCCTGAAAACAGAGATGAGAGGAAGAACGAGTTTGTGGCAGCAAGTGGCGCTGAGGTTTGTTGCGGCAAATAGAGTTTATAGCCCCCAGCACACGTACCAGGTCGGTCAGAGGGATGCTAGTAAGGGCAGGGTGAAACAAAGGTGACCAACAGAGTACAAAATGGCTGTGATAGATTAAAATGACTGCAACTTATGTGCACATAGAATTCCACCAGACAAGATGGCGCAGGTAATGTTCACGATTGTCGTTTTGCTTTTAACAGTTGGACATTTCACCCGTATAAAACCAGAGAAATTCGGCTGTTCTAGTTAGTAGAGCTAACTATAACTCGCGCCCCCGCAATGCACTGCTGATGACGTCACATATTACATCACTCATGACATGCTCAGTGACATCACTGATGACATCACTGATGACATCATCCATGTGATCATCTGATGCACATCGTCACACCCTAATAAAACCTTTTATACACCCACTCTAAAATACAGACTACCAATATCGAAACCATAGACACACCAATAGCAGTTAGTACTTACCTGCTCAGTGATTCATACGTCTACACACACACATTCACCCACTAACCCATACAGTCACCCATACACGCAGTCATTTATCAATACAGCCACTGATATATCCACTCATCCACTCATACACCCATATAGACACTCCCACACTGCCACTCACCCAAAGAGTTACTCAAAAACCTTGTCAGTCACTCAAAGAATTAATTACACTGCCATTTACTCACCTAGGTTTAGGGATTTATAGAGCGCATGGCTACCCGCAGGCATCCCAGCGCTATAACAGGTAAGGAAGCTATCTGGAACGAGAGTTAAGGGAACAGTCAAGTTTTAAGTTTCTTCTTAAAGGCCTGTTCATTTTCGATCAATCGTAGCTCTGGGTCCATGCTGTTCCAGAGTTTGGGTGCCAGATGTGAGAATGATCTTCCACCCCACCTTGATCTCTTAATTCTGGTGGTGTTCATCAGAAAATTCGACCCTGATCTAAGACAGCGGCGAGGTGAGTAGTGGGAGATCAGGGTTCGCAACATGATTGAACCTCTCCCATACATGGCTCTATGTGCAAGGCAAAGAGACTTAAATTTGATCCTGGTGTGGACAGGAAGCCAATGTAGCTCTCTAAGGGATGGTCTAGCTGACTGATTCCTAGGTATGTTAAGAAGCACTCTAGCTGCCGCATTCTGTACAACCTGTAGCCTATTGGTGACATATTTGGGTGATCCGAGGTATAATGAGTTTCCATAATCGAGTCTTGATACAACCAAGGCTTGTACCACTGTCCTTGATTTCTCTGGGAGTAGGCCAAGGATTTCCCTGAGCATCCGAAGGATGCCAAAGCATGTACCTGCCAGTTTTTTGGCTTGCGTGTCCATCGTTAAATTCTGATTGAGCCACATACCCAGATTTTTTATGGCACACCCATGTCACTTAATCCTACAGACAGGTACTGTCTACAACAATTACTGACATAAGCACACACTTATCCATGCAGCCACTGTCACGATCACTCACTGTTACATATACTCACTTATATACTCCAACACTCACAAATACTGCCTTTCATATATGTAGTTACTTACACATTTACCACTAACACATCCATTCACTCACCAACACAGCTATACGTACACTCACTCACCGATACACTACCTAACACACGCACTCATAAACGCATACAACCAGTGAATCACCCACTCACACATCCATGCAGGGAGTCACACCCCCCCCACCCACTCACACTCAGGCACCCAAACAGGTTGTCAGACAACCAATCATTCTTCAATATACCTTGGCATATATAGATATAATGTTCTTGAAAGTTTTAGAAACACTCAGTCACTGGATGATGTCATCAGTGATGTCATTTGAGATGTCATCAGTGATGTCACTGAGCATGTCATAAGTGACGTCATCAGCAGTGCATTGCGGGGGCAAGAGTTATAGTTAGCTCTACTAACTATAACAGCTGAATTTCTCTGGTTTTATACGAGTGAAATGTCCAACTAACTATAAGGTCCCTGAAACCTATGGTTTTTTCAGTGAATTTCTAAGGTTTTTTAAATGCTAATTTCTAACTATAACGTCCCTGAAACCTATGGGTTTTTCAGTGAATATATATATATATATATATTATCTACTGGCGGTCGCCAGTAGATAGTTATAGTTACAACCTATTATCCATAGGAAATCCGCGACATTCTATTTGAAATAACTCTCTTGCCGGTTGACGTATCTTCGCGAAATTTTCAAACTTCGTGGGGCGCTCCGGTCCGCTCCTACCCTGAAAGTCTCGGGGTGATACGTCAAGCTGGGGCCGAGAAAAAGGGGGTCCCAAAACGCGTTTTCCCCATGCATTTTCCCATAGGAAACTTTAGACACGGCTACAGCCCGAACTGCTGAACGGAATTACACCAAATTTGGCAAAGAGGTAGTTCTTGGTTCAGAAAGAACCCTTTTTGTTAAATGGTGTAAATCCGTTCAGTAGTTGCTGAGAAAATCAAAAAGTAAAAGTACATATATATCTATGGGCACGGAGGATTCGCGCACCCTGAGCGCACCCTGCGCGCACCGTCCCGATCACGAGCTGCATGTTAATTGGCTGTCAGCTGGCTGTCAACATTCCGATTCAGGAAATGTTGGCAGCCATTTTGTCCCTCGGTAGAACCGAGGGACAGAAACAAGTGCGCAAAGCGCACAAAGGGGGAGGGTAGAAACACCCTGACCCCCTAGGTTTGCTCAGGGGTCCCACAAGGACCCCTGGGCAAAAAAATTTTTTTTTTTTTAAAAAATCGGCAGGATGCGCTCAGGGTGCGCGAATCCTGCCGGAAAGAATCGAGCGCGGTCTCCGCGCTTTGATGTTAATTGGCCCCCGGGTGGCCCAAGTCCCGGGGGCATGGTGGGGGATAATTTAATGTGTGGGGGCCTCAAGGGCCCCCAAGCCCGGGGACCGCCACCCCCGGGGCTTTTTAAAAAATGGTGCGGGAGGGCTCTGAGCCCTCCCGCAGCCCCGAGGACCACCACCTCCCCGGGGCTTTTTAAAAAAAATTATTAAACCTGTGTGGGGGCTCCAGCCCCCACACGCCCCGGAGACCACCACCTCCCGGGGCGCTAAACATTTTAATATGGGGGTCTGTTACGGACTCCCAGAGCCCCGGGGACCACCACCTCCCGGGGCTGTGTACTGAATGGGAGGGGGCCGCGCGGCCCCCTCCTGGAGCCCTTGATGGCCCTGGGGACCACCACCCCCAGGGCCGGCTCCTGCAGTGTCCCGGGGTGCCTACCCCCGGGACACTGCTGTTTGCAATGACAGGACGGGAGCCTCGAGGCTCCCGTCCTGTCATTACAAACTGCTTTGGATATTGGAAGAGAGAGCAGGAAACCTGCTCTCTCTTCCAATATCCAAAGCCGATTGCTTTACACATGGGGAGCAGCATGTTAGCTGCTCCCCATGTGTAAAGCAATGCCGGCACCCTAGGGACGCGGGGAGCCGGCGGGACTGTGGGGGATTGGGGACCCCCCACAGTCCCCAACGAGAGCCAGGCCCCGGGGGATGGGGTCCCCGGGGCAAGTAGTGGCCCGGGAGGGGGCCACGCGGCCCCCTCCCCAAAAAATAAATAAATAAAAAAAAACAAAAACGGAATGGCCGGCCCCGGGGGATGGGGTCCCCGGGGCCTTAAATGGCCAGAGGAGGGGGCCACGCAGCCCCCTCCAAAGAATATAAATAAAAACGAGGCCATGCCCCGGGGGATGGGGTCCCCGGGGCCAATACAGGCCCAGGGAAGGGGGCCACGCGGCCCCCTTCCCGTTTTTTTTAAATTACAAATTAAAAAAGGGGGTAAGGCCCTGGGGGATGGGGTCCCCAGGGCATAAAAACAGGAAAAAGGAAGGGGGCTACACAGCCCCCTTCAGAGGACAAATTTTTTTTTTTTTTTTAAAACGATCGGCCCGCAGGCCCCGCCCCTTCCTTCACCACTCTGCAAACGCGCCCCTGGCGCGTTTGCAGAGGGGAACGAATTCCCCTTGAATACTGGGGGTCCCTGGGGGCCAACTAGCCCACCAGGAACCTCCAGTATGCGCCAGGGGCTGCGTTGCAGAGAGGTGTAGAGAGGCCACACCCCTTTACACCTCTCTGCAACGCAGCTCTGTGGCGCTTTTTGGAGGTATATGGTGGGCTAGTTGGACTCCGGGGACCCTCAGGATTCAAGGGGACTTAATCCCCCAACTTAAAACGCGCCACGGGCGCGTTTGCACAGTGGTGAAGGGAGGGGCGGGGCTTCAGGTGACATGTGTGCAAACAGGCCCCGTGGCGCGTTTTAAGATGGGAATTAAATCCCTTCAATCCTGAGGGTCCCTGGGGCCAACTAGCCCAACAGGTACATCCAGAAAGCGCCACAGAGCTGCGTTGCAGAGAGGTGTAAAAGGGGTGTGGCCTCTCTACACGTCTCTGCAACGCAGCCCCTGGCGCATATTGGAGGTTCCTGGTGGTCTAGTTGGCCCCTAGGGACCCTCAGGATTCAAGGGAACTTAATCCCCCAACTTAAAACGCGCCACGGGGCGCGTTTGCAAAGATGTCACCTCAGGCCCCGCCCCCTCCCTTCACCATTGTGCAAATATTCCTCTAAAATCAGCCGAAATAGGAATTCCGATTTACTCACCTGTTATAAGGAGAGACCTCAGTGCTGTATCTTTCAGCCCAGTACTGGTCCTGAAAAGTAATTTTAACCGTACTTACCGGTAACTTGAATTTCCTTCATAGGCTAACATTGACTGGTTTCACTTGGAAATTCTTCTAAGTGTGGAGTTTTGGAACTTTAAAATATTCCTCTAAAATCAGCCGAAATACGAATTCAGATTTACTCACCTGTTATCAGGAGAGACCTCAGTGCTGCATCTTTCAGCCCAGTACTGATCCTGAAAAGTAATTTTAACCGTACTTACCGGTAACTTGAATTTCCTTCATAGGCTAACATTGACTGGTTTCACTTGGAAATTCTTCTAAGTGTGGAGTTTTGGAACTTTAAAATATTCCTCTAAAATCAGCCGAAATACGAATTCCGATTTACTCACCTGTTATCAGGAGAGACCTCAGTGCTGCATCTTTCAGCCCAGTACTGATCCTGAAAAGTAATTTTAACCGTACTTACCGGTAACTTGAATTTCCTTCATAGGCTAACATTGACTGGTTTCACTTGGAAATTCTTCTAAGTGTGGAGTTTTGGAACTTTAAAATATTCCTCTAAAATCAGCCGAAATACGAATTCCGATTTACTCACCTGTTATCAGGAGAGACCTCAGTGCTGCATCTTTCAGCCCAGTACTGGTCCTGAAAAGTAATTTTAACCGTACTTACCAGTAACTTGAATTTCCTTCCATAGGCTAACATTGACTGGTTTCACTTGGAAATTCTTCTAAGTGTGGAGTTTTGGAACTTTAAAATATTCCTCTAAAATCAGCCGAAATACGAATTCCGATTTACTCACCTGTTATCAGGAGAGACCTCAGTGCTGCATGTTTCAGCCCAGTACTGATCCTCAAAAGTAATTTTAACCGTACTTACCGGTAACTTGAATTTCCTTCATAGGCTAACATTGACTGGTTTTCAGCAAAAAAGTTTCAAAGTGTTGATTTTCACAAACTACAAATATTCCTTAAAAATCGCCTGTATGACTTAAACGCATTCTTTCAACTGTTTACAGGAGATGCACCAGTGCTGGATCCAGGATCCAACACTGAGTAAGAAAAAGTAACGATAACAGTTTTTACCTGCTAAGTGAATTTCCTTCCATAGGATAACATTGGTGATTCTATGAGAAAAAGTTTCAAAGTGTCAACTTTTAAAATACAATAATATTCCTTAAAAATCACGACTGTAACCAAAACGCTTTTACTCAACTGTTTACAGGAGATGTACCAGGACTGAATCTAGGATCCAGTCCTGTGGTTACAAAAGTAATCCATAAAGTAACTAATTGCATTTAACTAGAAATTCACATTGAGCTGAATGTTGCATTGTGTTTGAAAATGTGTTGCCCATTGCAACAACTGTAACTACTGTACTTAAAAGTCTATTGCCTATCTGCAAAGTATTTAAACTAAAGTAATTCATTCTGAGAAAGTATTTTTGTAATGTAATGTATAATGTAATTACAATGTAATTTGACAAATAAAATATGTAAAAAAAAATTGTTTCTAAAAATGTAGTAAATCAGTATGAAAAAAATTAATATAACAATTAATACATTTAAAAATTGTCATTTACAAAACCTTTGAAATTCACTGAAAAAAACGTAGGTTTCAGGCACGTTATAGTTAGAAATTAGCATTTAAAAAACCTTTGAAATTCACTGAAAAAACCATAGGTTTCAGACACGTTATAGTTACAAATTAGCATTTAAAAAACCTTTGAAATTCACTGAAAAAACCATAGGTTTCAGACACGTTATAGTTACAAATTAGCATTTAAAAAACCTTTGAAATTCACTGAAAAAACCATAGGTTTTAGGGACAGTTATAGTTACTTGGACATTGCACTCGTACAAAACCCGTGAAATTCCCCGTTATAGTTAGTTCAGCTAACTATAACTCGCGCCCCGCAATGCACTGCTGATGACGTCACATATTACATCACTCATGACATGGTCAGTGACATCACTGATGACATCACTGATGACATCTCAAATGACATCACTGATGACATCATCCACGTGATAATCTGATGCACCTCCTCACACCCTAATATAACCTTTGATACACCCACTCTAAATTACAGACTGCCATTCGCAAAACCATAGACACTCCAACACCAATAACTACATACCCACTCACTGATTCTTAGGTCTACACACACACATCCACTCACTCACCCGTACAGTCACTCATACTTACGGTCACTCAGTACAGGACTATCATATGCACTCTTACTCCTATATAGACACTCAAACAACGCCACTCATCCATAGAGATACTCACACACCTAGTCAGTCATGCAAATAATTAAACACACTGCCATTTACTCACCTATACAGTTATACACACACCAGCTCACTTACTCATACAAATAGTAGCACATTGTTACGCTCTTATACAATCACTGATACAAGCACACAATCATCCATACAGCCACTATCACAATCACTCACTCTTGCTTATAGCTATTTATATACTCCAACACACATATATACTGCCTTTCACATATGTAGTTACTCACACATGTACCACTGGGACATACATTCACTCACTAACACACTCTTACACACACTTACCCACCCATACAGTCTATCACAGATGCACTCTTGAAACCATCCACCCAGTGAATCACCCACTCACACATCTATGCACAGAGTTGCACACACCCCTCCCACACAAACACTCAGGCACCCATACAGATACTCAGACAAGCATTCAATAACTCATATAGAAAATCATTTAGCTATTCACAAACACATGCAGCCACTTACACAGCAACAGACAGACGGATACAGACATACACCCAGTTTAGTCACTAACCCATGCATTCAGTAAGATACGTTAAATCACTCACTTATAGAGTCAGTCACGCACCTACTAAATCATCCATACAGACACTTACACACCCACTCATTCTTCAATACGTCTTTTCCTATATATTTTAAAAATATTTAAACTTTACAGAAACACACAGTCACTGGATGATGTCATCAGTGATGTCATTTGAGATGTCATCAGTGATGTCACTGACCATGTCATGAGTGATGTAATATGTGACGTCATCAGCAGTGCATTGCGGGGCGCGAGTTATAGTTAGCTGAACTAACTATAACGGGGGAATTTCACGGGTTTTGTACGAGTGCAATGTCCAAGTAACTATAACTGTCCCTAAAACCTATGGTTTTTTCAGTGAATTTCAAAGGTTTTTTAAATGCTAATTTGTAACTATAACGTGTCTGAAACCTATGGTTTTTTCAGTGAATATATATATATATATATATAAAAATAAAGTCAATACTTAAATTTTTTTAACCTATAATAAATATATAATTAAATAACTTGTATTAACAAATTAAAAAAGCACTAATTTGAAAACAAAATGTGCATATCTAATACATTTATAATAAACATTGAAAACATTAAAATTAAACAATATTATTTCAAATTAAATTTTTTAAAACTACTGTAATTACTAAATGAAAATATTACATTACAATACAAATATACTGCAAAATAAGATCACAAGTAATACATTAAAACAAAAAATAAAATTACAAAAACACTGATAAAAATGCAATGAAAAACTGATATATCTTCAAAAAGAAAAAATATTTTAAATTCAAAATCCAATGGTAATAACTCAAAGTGAAATGAATATCAAACCATCCACATTAAAATAAAAAATTAACCAAAATATAAAACAAAATTAACATTCCAAATTCAAATAAAGTCAACAAAAGTTAAATTTGAAGGAATACAAATTTCCACTCCCTTCATCATAAAAACAGTAGGGAAAGGGTTTTACTAGGATTATGCAATTCACTATACCCACTCTAACAGCCACAGAAGAGAAAATATTGGTCTTTGGAGGGGGTTATAATTACTATTCCCACTTTAACCTAAGCAACAGTAGGGAAAAAGTTGGACTTGGGATGGGGGTGGGGGGGTGGTCAGACTTGATAGTCCCATTCCAATCTAAGCAGAAGAGAAATCATTAGATGGCTCAGATTTGTAATTCTCACTTAAATCTAAGCAACGTTTGGGAAAGATGGACTTTGAAATGGTCAGATTTACTTTTCAAAGTCCTGCTCAAACAACAGTAGGGAAATTGTTGGACTTTGCATAAAGCGCCTAGCCGTGTGCTGGGTTGGGGTGAAAAGTCATTCCTATTACACCTATCTCAGCTGCAGATTTTTGTGACCCAATGGGAAAGCCTGGACGCTGTGATTACC
This sequence comes from Calotriton arnoldi, assembly GCA_963921515.1. Taxonomy (NCBI): domain Eukaryota; kingdom Metazoa; phylum Chordata; class Amphibia; order Caudata; family Salamandridae; genus Calotriton; species Calotriton arnoldi. The sequence continues at coordinate 380,981 of CAWUFW010000535.1, read as the reverse complement.
GCGGTGGATGTTAAGCAGGCAATTCAGGATCTTGCTAGAAATAAACCCCAGGCCTCTAATGCCTTCTTATAGAAGTCTACAGCACTTTCGTGGCAGTCTGGCATCTCAATTAGCTGGAATGTACAATGAGGCCCTGTGGTTAGGTGAGCTACCATCACCTTCGGGAATCTTTGCTTGTATCCATTCCCAAGCTGAACCAGGACCCTACCTCCACATCCTCATATTGACCTATCCTCATATTAGGAGCAGATTATAAAATACTGATAAAAATCTTCTCAAATAAATATGCGCAAATTCTTCCAGACCTTCACCATCCAGATCTATACTGGTTTGTCCCTGGGCGCAGCACCTCCCACAATCTTCAGCATCTTTTTCATGTACAGGATCAAGGGCGGTTCCCACTTGCGGCCTGCCTGGTTTTCCATGTGTAAAAGGCATTTGGTTTGCTAGACTGGGATTACTTTTTATTTTGTATCTGGAGTTTTATATAGCACATACTTGACCCGAAGGTATCTGAGCACTTTACATGAGCACCAGTTGCATTACAGACGGACGCATTCATTTTGCATGAGGAGATTACATGATTTGCCCCGAGTCACAGGATGTTGAGCGTCCCTTGCCGAGACTCAAACTGAGTTCCCCAACTTCAAGGTCGATCACTTTAGCCGTTAGGCTACATCCTCTCCTACTTGTTTCAGGTCCTTGCACAGATGGGTATAAGTAAACGCCTTCTAGCATATATGCAGCTCTTTTATATGAAGCCTCACTCATACGGCTGGGGCGGTACATCTCTCTGTTCTCGGTAGAACGTGGCACCCGGCAGGGGTTCTCTGCTCTCTCCTCTGCTATTTGCGATGGCTATGGAGCCGCTTGCCATTTGGCTACGGAGGGATGGTCAACACTGGGGTATTTCCCTTGCTGACCGGATGCACGCACTGTCACTATACGTTGATGATCTACTGTTGTACCTCCGTGACATCCGTACAGATCTATCCCCCATTCAAGACGCACTCCAGATGTTTGCCAGGCACACTGGCCTTGCAGTCAACTGGGTAAAGTCCTCCATCTCCACAATACCCTGCCTTGGCCTCACAGGAGATCTGTTTTGGTGGGATGCCACTCGCATGGTGGAATTCTGCTGTCCGGTAATTAGGAATTTGCCTGTATCACTCCCTGACTCACCTCCTAGAATGCAACTTTAGACCTACACTAACAGCATTTAAGTCACTGGTACAATTTTGGAAGAGATTATCACTTGCTGCCAGGGGGGAAGATTGCTTTGTCAAAGATGGTTATCTTACTGTGCCTTCTTTACTACTTTACCAACCTACCCGTGGTACCTCCCCGCAGCTTCTTGCTTGAACTCTATTAATTGCTGATAGAACTTATCTTGGGCAATGCCTGCCGCCGGATAGCCCTTGCAAAGTTACAGTTGCCTACCAGAGGGGGCAGCCTAGGCGCCCCATCATTTGGAGCCTCCTTCCTAGCAGGACCATTACAATAGGTTGCCAGGAGGTTGGCAATCCGTAATTTGGAGGAAATGTACCATGGCTCACGGCTGCAACAATTTGAGGCTTCCTGCTCCCATAGCTCTTACCAGACTCCTCGCACTCTTTGCAAGTGCAGGTTGCCCGCAAATATATGACCAGAGCGCGATTTGTCACATTTCTCCATACGTTCCGGGGTTTCCATTGCTGGGCCTGCCACATTAACCGGAGACATACTCTACAGCAGAACTGTGTAGCTGGCACGATCGGTCCCTGACCACAGCTGGTGACCTTTTTTAGATTGCCACCTCCTTTTGTTCGAGCACATTCAGATGGACTATAACATCCCGCCGGGACAATTCTTCACTTGCCATCAACTACATAACACCTGCCATACTGTTATATGTGATCAGAAAAATGATTACGCAGAGAAATGTTGGAGACTACTTTATTGTCTCAATGAAACAGGAGCCCACGATCAGGTACTCGCACATACAGAGTAACTGTCAGAGTGAGACTCTAACCGCAACTCCCAACCACCAGAACCTGGAACGTCGGCCTAAATAGAACAAACAAAACTCCCTAGAAGGACTATTGTGCATCTTGTGACACAGCATGAGATGCACAGCAACTAATCCATATATAACGCCACCCTTCTCCTTATACAAATCAAAACAAGATACCCAAAACAAGCATTTATATATACATTCAAATTACACATATTTCTAAACTTCACTGCATATAATAATCTTTCAATCTTACAGGTAGCGAAACTCTTAGTGTAGTACTGTTATCTCCATGAGTTGACAACTCTGTTGACCCAAACCCAGAACCAGGACGCCGGAAAGAGTTATCATTGACATTGGAGCTAGGTACCTGTGTAACCAAACCAGAATTAGGGGCTGAAGGTGTACACTCAGAACCAACCTCAAACCAGCTTGCATCGTCGATGTGATCTTTAGTTTTTTTTTGTCAAAATTCTTTTTATTAAGCATCATAAAGCACATGAAAAACATATGTACAGTAGGGGGCAGGCAGGCCCCAGGGGCTAATAGAGTCCGCCATAAAAGGTTCAGTTTCTGACATCCCCTAGACCCGGCCGCCCTCCCCCAAATCCTCTAGGAGATGCTCAGTTTTCTTCACCACATAAACCTAAAAAGCTGTAGTCATGCTTTTAAACACCCCCCCAAAAAACTTTCCCTCCCTGGTGATGGCAACGCAAAGACAAATTCCATAATAAACAACAGATCTTCTGTAAATCTTAATTATCGAGGTGGGGAATGACTTGTAGGTCATCCGTCTCAGTCAGGCATATACCTCAATCCCACCCTACAGTTGGAACAGATGCATGGAACGCACTGAAGCGGGACAGACCGCAGAGGGTAAGCCGCTGGAGAGAAACCGAACCAGTGGGCCCCACTTGCGTTCGAAGGCGTCATGGTCATCTTTAAAAATATCAGCTAGCCTCTCCATGGAAAGGAGTCTCCATAATCGGGCGTGCCACAGCGAAGTCGCAGGCGTTCCAACCTTTTTCCAGGCCGCTGCAATTGTGAGCTTCGCCGCCCCCACGCACAGCCAGAGAATAGCCTTGTCTGTGGAGAGCATCTGTTCCATCTCTGGAGTCCTAACACCCAACAATATCCCCTCAATTGTCGTCGGTATTTGTAGTCCCAGCATGTCTTTAAGATGGGAGAGAATCTCTTCCCAAAAGGGGCGAACACTGTGACAGTCCCACCAAATATGACGAAAGTCCCCCTGTAGTCCACATCCCCGCCAGCAGAGATCGGAAGTGTCTGGGAAAATCCGTCGTAATTTAGTGGGTTAGAGATACCAGTCGAATAGGGTTTTATAGTGGGCTTCCCTCAAGGCTATAGATCTATTGTGTCTAGGAATATCACCCCATAAATGTTTCCATTCCTCATCAGTAACCTCTCGCCCCAGAGACTGTTCCCAGAAGGACATGTAACGTGCCCGGGGTGTATGTAATGTATTTAGTAGCAGTGTATAGAGAGCAGAAATGGCGCCCTTCATAGACCCCGCTCTACGGACCGCCAATGTCTCCATGGGTGTTAACTGTCGGGTAGCCGCCTCCCTCATATGGGGTAACGTAGCCCAGTGCTTAAGTTGGAGATAGTGATAGTGTTCGCTGTGAGGTATCGAGAATTCCCTTTTGCAGCTTTCGAATGTTAAGACATCATAATTATGAAATAAATCTGACAGTTTCAGACAACCCCCTTCTCTCCAGCAATCAAAGGGTCCCTCCTGCATCGCCGGCGGAAAGGCCGGATTAAAATGGATCGGAGTGTAGGGGGAGGGAAATGAGGTCCACCCCTCCCTTCTTGTGACCTGATCCCAAACTGTCAGGGTAGTGCGTGTGGGTGTACTTATGTATGAGTTCGCGGGACGGTCTTTCTTGGGTTTCCACAAAATATCCCAGATGGAGCGCCCTACAACGGATCTGTCCATATGCAGCCAGTGTTTATCGGAGGAGCGTGCTGTCCACTCTGTTACCACCCGGAGTTGCGCTGCTTGGTAGTATAAAGTGAAGTCCGGCAACGCCACCCCCCCTGCCGCTCTGGGGCGCCGCAGTACATGAAAAGGAAGCAGGGCTCGCCCCCCTCTCCATATGAATTTGATTACCATAGAGCGGAGGCTCAGTAACAAGTCGCGATCCAGCGCCTCCGGTAGCGCTTGAAAGAGGTACAACAGCTTCGGAAGGACTGTCATTTTTACTGCGTTGATCCTACCCAGCCACGATATGTAGAGAGGTTGCCACCTCTTGAAATCCTGCTGAAGCTGGGACACTAAGGGGGGAAAGTTAGCCCTATACAAATCCCCAACCCTAGCCGTGAGGCGGACCCCTAGGTACATCAGAGAGTGTTTTGCCCAATGGAGAGGGGATTGTCCTTTTAATCGAGCCATTTCCCCTGCCGAGAGTGTGAGGTTCAATACGGAAAACTTGGAGAGATTTACCCGAAATCCCGCCACTCGCTCGATCTCAGCTAGTTCCTCCTGCACTGCCATGAGAGAGGCTGAAGGCTCCGAGAGCGAGAGGAGAATGTCGTCCGCAAAGAGGGACACTTTATGTTCGGTGCCACTAAACTTTATTCCCCGTACCTCCTTATTAACCCTAAGACGCACCGCCAGGGGTTCGATACTAAGGGCGAACAGCAGAGGGGAAAGGGGACATCCCTGCCGTGTACCTCTACTCAGCGCAAAAGGGGGTGATATGCAGCCATTGACCACCACTCGAGAACTGGGATTGGAGTAATTAGCCATGACCATTTGAAGAAACGCCTCCCCGAAGCCAAATCTCCGTAGTGTGAGAAAAAGGAAAGACCAATCCACCCTATCAAAGGCCTTTTCAGCGTCAAGCCCGACCAGTACAGCTGGGATCTTAAATTTAGTGGCCTTCTCAATAAGGTGGATAGTACGCCGAATGTTGTCATGTGTTTGCCTCCCTTTTATAAAGCCGGATTGGTCCGGGTGCACCAGATCAGGCATGAGATCCTCCATACACGCCGCGAGGATCGAAGAGTAGAGCTTCGCATCTAGATTCAACAGGGCGATTGGTCGATATGAGGAGCAGAGCGTGGGGTCCTTGCCTGCTTTGGGAATAACCGATATTATTGCTTCTGCCATGGTGGAGGACACTTGTGCGACACCAGCAATCGCATGGAAGAGCACGGTGAGGTGTGGCGACAACTCTTTTGCAAAGCATTTGTAAAACTGGGCCGTCAGACCGTCTGGCCCAGGAGCTTTGTGCAGTTTAAGCCGGCCTATGGCCCTATCCACCTCTTCGGCCGTGATGGGAGCGTCCAGAGCCTCCGCCGTCTTGTGAGGTATCTGAGGCAAAGTTACCGTCTCTAAATATTGGTGCTGTCGAGCCTCTTCCGAGGGTGAGCCTCGATAGAGGTCCCCATAGAACTCCCCAAAGAGAGTCGCTTTTGCGGAGTCTATATGGACGGTCTGTCCTCCCTGATCACGAATACCCCCAATAAATTCCCGCTCTCGCTTCATGCGTAGTTGACGCGCCAAATGTGGTCTCACCTTATCCCCTTGAGTGTACGATGTCTGACGGAGTTTCAGAAGCATATATTCTGCCCTATTATTATAAATGGATCTAAGTTTGCCCCGCACCGTGGTGAGGTGGCGCTGTAGGATTCTAGTAGGGGTAGCCTTATGCGCCTGCTCTAACGTCTCCAATTCACTCTCCAAGGCAACTCTTTCGGCCTGCCGTTTAGAGTTGAGGACCGAGTTGAGTTGGATACATCTGCCCCGAAGAACCGCCTTGAAGGCATCCCAGTTATTTTGTGGGGAAGTGGCCTGGGGGGTGTTGTGCATGAAAAATTCGCCGATAGAGGACTTCAGTTCCTTGCATAAGAGGGGATCTCGTGTAAGTGCAGTAGGGAAATACCATCGTGGCTGAGTCGCTTGGGGCCCGCCCCAAGTTAAACCAATAGTAATCAGGCTGTGATCAGAAAGAGAGATCGGCAGGATCTGTGCCGCCTGTAGTGACCCCCTAAGTGACTGGCTTAGAAATATATGGTCTATCCTAGAATAGGATCGATGCACATGCGAATAGTAAGTATAGTCTTTAACATCAGGGTACAGCGTCCGCCAGGTATCACAGAGGCCCAAGGAGGATATATGTTGCTTAAGCCCTTTCGAAAAGACGGTGTTGGAAGCCCTGTTAGCCTGAGAGCTATCTAAGGAGTCCTGCCACACCAGGTTGAAATCCCCTAGTAGAACCACAGGACCCTCCGCAAACCCCCCAATCATGTTGAGTGCGTGCGTGAGGAAAGCGGCTTGGCCCGTGTTAGGCACATATAGAGTGACGAACGTGCAGAGAACGCCCCTAAGTCTCCCCTTAACCATCAGTAAGCGTCCCACTCGGTCAGTTTTGGTCGCCTCATGCAGGAAATTGGAGGATCTATGGAAAAGTAGTGCAACTCCATTATGTTTGGTACTGGAGGATGACTGGTATATTAGCGGGTAAGCTTTATGGCGGAGCCTGGAGTCCTCTGTTTTCCTAAGATGAGTCTCCTGAAGGCCTACCACCTCAAAGTGACGATCGACTAAGTATTTCCATATTTTCTGACGTTTTTGCGGGGAGTTCAGCCCTTTAACGTTCCAGGAGGCGATAGTTACCATCGGAGCAAGACATCCTCCCCACAGCCCATGTGTCCACCCAGTGACCAGCCCCTCCCCCCAGACCTCCCCCACTCCTGCACCGACTGTCCCTTCTGAGAGCCAGAAACCAACCTACCCCATCCTCATTCCTGCCGTACTGTTGCCTATAGGAGAGGACAAAAACCCTCTTCTCCCACACCATCACCAGGGCACCCTCCCCCCTCCCTAACCCCCCCAACACACCCCAAAAAACAGTGAGCCCTCCAGCCAACCGGCCGTGGACTCCGAATCCCCCACGAGAATAAGGGAGGATTCTGGGTAGTCCGGTCAAGGCCCGGACCCCCCCGACTGCCATGCACCAAAGCAACTATGGTGTCTTCACAGAGAACATTAGGTCATACATATTAAACAAGAAAACCTCAGTGTCCGTGTGGAACAAACACAGGTCTAATGCGTCGTGGCCCCAATAGCACTGCAGCGACACACCCAGGCATCCCCGAGCTGTAGGCATACCACTGCGCAGAGCGCTGTCGGTCCTTCCACCTTACCCCTCGCCGAGCATTCGCCCCCTCCAGGCCCTCCAACAGTCCCTCCGGCTGGTGTTGGCCCCTTCTCCACACATCTACCCCACACCCAGCTATCCAACAGGCCTCCAGCAAAACAAAAACCTCAGTGTCCATCAAGGGAGGGCGCCGGTGCCCCGGCAGCAGCCCAGTCCCGCCACGAGGAGAACAATCTCCCCTCAGCGCCACCCCATTCCGGCTGCAGCAGCAGAGTCTCATCCGAGACGATCCGGGCACTCACTGTGGTTGCTCAGTTGCAGGGGTACCGCTCGTGGACCTCCCGGCCCTCGTGACGGTCCGCCAGGAGCCGGCTCCGCCCCGGGGCGGGCCCGCCCCCGCAAGGGCCCCCGATGGGGTCATCTCGTCCGGGACGGGCAGGCCCAGGATGCGCAGGCCCTCCGCCAACTCGGTGATGTGACGTGGCTTGTTGTTATATTCAAATGCCAGGCCAAAAGGAAATGTCCATCGGTAGCGTATCTCCTCCTCCCGCAGCTTGGTGGTGACTGGGCGCAGCGATTGGCGGCGCGCCAGAGTGGAGGGGGCCAAATCCTGAAAGATAGAGCAGCCGAAGCCCTGGAAAGACACCTCTTTCTTTTTGCGGGCCGCGAGAAGGATGGCCTCCTTGGTCTTAAAGGAGTGTTGTTTGACGAGGACATCACAGGGCCTTTTCCGCCCTCCGATCTGCAGTCCTCCCACACGATGTGCCCGATCGAGTTTGAGCTTCAGCTGCGTGGGGGCCAGGATCTCCGCAAACAGGCCTGTCACAAATGCCTCGATGTCCAGTCCTTCCGCCCCCTCTTCCAAGTCACGGATCCGGACATTCTCCCGCCGAGTCCTGTTCTCCAAGTCCTCCGCCTTCAAGGTTACCTGCTGGAGTTGGGTCCGGACAGCTTGCTGATCTTCCTGCAGCCGGGCCACCTGGGTCGTGAGATCTTGGTTCCGTTCCTCCACCTCCAGCACTCTAGTACCCACGGCATCCACATCTTGGCGCATGGTCGACATCTGTTCCTTAATGTCCGCTTTCAACTGGTCCATGGAGGACCGTAAGTCCCTTTTGATTTCCTGACACAGATCCGCCTTAAAATCACGTAGAGTGGCCACCAGATCCTCATGTGTAAGGGCCATGTTCTGCGGCTGTTCCGCGTCTGCAGTGGGGTTCGTCTTATCAGCGGTGGAAAAATAGCGGGAGACCTTGTTGGCACTCTTCTTGAGCGGCATAAGGGTAGCAAACCACTCTGCGCGCAGTCTCTGAGCTCTGTTATGGGCAAGTCAAGTCGGGGAAGCCTCAGGTATCTCCGCTGCCCCCGTGCTATACTCTCATGCTGGGCTAGAAATCCCCCCACTCAGCATGCCCTGGGCGCCATCTTTCCGTCAGGCGGTGCGTGCCTCCATCCAGTAATGCCCACCTTGTGTCCTTGTGCCCCCAGATCCGCCGCTGCAAGGCCCTGGTCTTGGTTCGCTGCAGTACTTATGCTAGCACCCCCACTCACCGGCCGCGCTCATCCACGCTGTGCTAACTGATGTCCCCACCGTGCTGCCGCCATCTTAGGGTCAGGCGTCGGGCCTCCAGGCCTCCGTGGCGCAGACCGGACCCCGTGGGCCCCCCAAGTGGAGACCGACCTGCTCTCCCGGGTCTGCGGGTGTTCCTCCCCCTGCGCCAGCCGTCATAGCCTCACACTCTGCAGCGGAAAGCGTAGCCGCCGCCACCCGCCCCAGTCCTCCCGGTAAGGCGCCGCCAGCCCCGGAGAATTATCATCAGCTTGTCCGTTGGTCTCAGGACATCGCGGCAACCCGTCCGAGAAGGCGACCTCTCCGGTCCGCAGCTCTCCCGGCGAAGCTCCGACACTCCGGCCGCAGTCAGCCCGCCATCTTGCCTGGGAGCTCGGCGCCCATGCGACCCGTTCTGTTTCTGTGCTCCGCTATCCCCCTTATCTATGGGGTCTCGGGTGTTCCTCGTTTCGTTCTCTCCCCGGACACTCGGTCCACGGCTCACCACATGTCCCCAAAATCCTCAAGGCAGTCGTCGGGGCCTGGAGCTGAAGCGGCTCACGTCCGCTCAGCCATCTTACTTGGCCACGCCCCCTTTCTTTAGTTTTTTTAATTTTTTCCACATGTTCTGACAATTTTGACCAAACTCCTTCTGCTCCACCACCCCTTATCCTGTAACTGAATGGCACCCATATATACTTTCAGAATCTTAACTGAAAGGGTAAACTTGGATTCTATCATAACCCAGTCTCCACTCCTGTACTCAACATCCTTAGTATGATGTTTGCTGTCAAAGTAACCCTGCATAACACCTTGTTTTCTTTTTACCACTTCCTTGACATCTGCATTAACATCAGACCAAAAAAGGTCTTTGACCCAAGCAGGGCATAAAGCACATCTTGGTAACCTTTGACGAAGTAATTTGAAAGGTGACAACGCTGCAACACTTTGTGGAGACACCAAATAGTGCCACGTTTTCCTCCTTAAAAATGTCTCCGTATTGACCCCAGAGGACTTTCCAGATTCCACCCCCTCTTTCAAAAGCTCCAAGCCTCCGACTACAGTGACCTCCTCAGCAACTTTGCAGGAAGCACGCCGTCCAAGACACACCAGGACCCTTCAACAACTTAAAACTGGACTTGCAGCTGCTCATCTACTGGCGTCACCTCACACACATACTTGTGGTGACTGAAAAACCAGCAAAGAAATCCACACGCCGGTAAGCCTTCATAGCTTCCACTCATCGCCAATATATGTTACATGTGATCAGAAAAGAGATTATGCAGAGAAACGTTGTAGACTACTTTATTGTCTCATAGAAACAGGAGCCCACAACCAGGTCCTCCCAAGTCCAGAGTAACGGTCAGAGTGAGACTATCCGCCACTCCCAATGGCCAGAACCTGGAACGTCAGCCAGAATAGAACAAGCACAACACCCTAGAACAAATACTGTGCATCTCGTGACACAGCACGAGATGCACAGCAACTAATCCATATACAACACTTACCCCTATGGTCTACACAGGGCAAGGAACCTTGTACGCACGCTGTCCTTCAGGCACTCCTCACCATGGTGAAGGGTGGTCACTTGATCACATGAATCTACAGACCACTTTGAGACTAAACAGGGACCCTCTTAGGGCCCTTGAGCGCTAAGTGGGAGGAAGACATGGGGAAGGCATTGCATGACACTGAATGGGACCAGGCCATAACCTTTCATCAGAGCGTCTCAGGAAATGCCAGATTAAAAATACACAATTTCATATCCTTCACCGTGCGTATCTGACTCCCATGGCAGACCTGTGGTGCCCTCTCTGTAAGTTGGGGGACGCGTACCTCCGCCACATGCTATGGTCACTTCCTATGGTCTTGTCCCACCCTCATCACCTACTAGAAGAGAGTGAAATCCTACAATGCCCAAAGAGAGCCTCCCCTCCTGTACGCGACGTACCCCCTGAAGATTAAACATATTTTGAGATTTGGTGATATTGCAACCTTAGACTTTTTCGCAAAGTGGAGGGAAGATGATCAAAAGGGGGACCAAAAATGCTGTTTATGCCATCAAGTAGGTGAAACATTGCAGCATGTCATCTGTATCTGCCCTCCCCTGGGCCAACAGCGAAGAAACATGTTGAAAAAAGAATTTAATGCATTAGGGATCAGGTCCTGTGGATCAGCTCTAATTGAGTCCTTAGTTACAAGGAATGCAATGCTTAACATTTGATTGGTACAGTTCTTGGACATCTCTAAATCCCTTGCGAAAGCAGATCCTCAGACTCAGGTGGGGGTCAAGATGGACGGTGAAGAAGGCCCCTGATAAGAACCCTTGAAATCCACTTACATTATGGTGGGCTGCTAGGGACTAAGTAACCTTGTTGGATCCCAATTCCACCAGGTTAGATATCAGCCCGAGTTTTCCCAGCTGTTCTTATGATCAAATATTAGCATTTTTGCACGTTTTGCACAAATTTGCACATTCCATAGGCCCCTGCCATTTCTATATTAGCGCAGGTTGCTATGGGATGCTAGATAGAATCAGGGCTATTTGGGTTCGCTTTCCGGCTACTAACCAAATAAGAAAGATCTGCACAGTTGGACTTTATGCACTATTTTGCACATGCTGGTAACATTAGAAGTAGCCAAAATGCACTTGTGCATATTGATTGCATATGATTGATTATTCTTTTCCAAATATTTATTTATTTATTGTGCGTTTAACAGTATATTTAAATTTTTTTTAATGGTTTTTATTGACTAATAAACGAATGTCATTCATTCACCTACTGGAGGGAAGTACACACTACACTATGTGTGATCACCAGACTCACGGACATTTATACGTGGGAGGCCTGCATCCTAGGCAATTTTAAGCGCAAGAAGAAATACTCTGTACGTAATCGCTTCACAATTAAATTCATCCAAAACTGAAGTCTTACTATTCAGAAGGAATCTTTCCTTCTGGTCTTCTTGTTGGTGGCCTCAGGAGCTTGGCACCCTCCCTACTCTAGTCACTAATGTAAAAATCCTTGGAATACTTGTTGATAGTAAATTGTCTTACGAGGGCCATATCAATCAAATTACCTCTGCTTCTTTCTTTAGCCTGAAATTTCTCAGGAAGGTCCTTCCCTTCATTCCATCAGATCTGCAGAAAACTGTTGTATCAGCCCTCATTGTATCAAAACTATATTACTGTAATGCCCTGTTTAAGAACATCTAGAAGAGATTTCTTAATAAGCTTCAGACCTTATAGAACGCGGCAGACCGGTTACTGCTGGGCATTCCTAAATACAAATCCATGACCCAATCCTTAGTTCAGTTGCACTGGCTTCCTATTAGGAAGTGCATCGACTTCAAGGCTTTGCGTATTGCCTTCAAGTCTCTGCACAACATAGGCCTGGAATATCTTCCCCAAAATTGTTTGCGCTACACTCCAGCTAGGCCTTTTCGATCTGCAGCAGCATATAATCTAGTCATTCCTAGATTTAAGAGATCTTCGAACTGTGGAACTCCTTGCCCCTCAGCATGAAAATAAACTCTGATTTGCTAGCCTTCAGAAAGTCACTAAAAAAATGGCTCTTTAATCAGCAATCTCAATTACTTCACAGTGAGAGGTGCAACTTTTCCTTCTGGTACAGTGCCTAGACACCTCTGGGTAATAGAGCGCTTTGTAATTCCTCATTTTATTTCATTTCACAGGGTTGGCCCTTTTACTTGCCAAAAGGACACTTACACTACAACAGAGGGCGCCAAATGTTCTACCACTGGTGGCATGGCAGGGTTCAGTACGCAAATGGGGGACGGCAGAAGGGACCGCCTCCGCTACAAAGAAGCACAACTCCTTTGCAAGCGCCCAATTTCCCAAGAGAACACACTTCTAACATAATTCTTGCACCTCATGTCCCCAGATGATCTTCCCCCGGAACTCGACTGCACTGCAACCCTGACCTGGGAACCCCCAGTGGACATCCTCCCCACAGTCCCTTATCGCTCGTGCAAAACTCCTTGACCCATCTCACCCTCCCCTTTTTGACTGCTCACACATCGGAAGCACACAGTGAGTCTACCTCACCGTTCTTCCTAAATTGCTATTTTTCTATTATTCGAACCAATACCCATTTGTCCCACCGCCGGTCATCTTACTGCGATTCTGCCTGCCTCCATGCCCTGCCCCCCATCTCCTAGTTGTGGATTCTACCCACTGAATTTGCATTGATTCTTGTCATTGTGTGAGTTGATTGTAACACGTTATTGTAAGACATGCACACCCTATGTTTTTTTCCTTTTCCTTGGCAATGACATGGTACGGCCATTGTGTTTCTGATGGTGTTTCATGCTTAATTCTTATCTTTGTGATTTCCTTTTTTGGGATTCTTCTTGGATTACTGTGCTTATATTTACCAATAAACTCTAATAAAACTATTTTTTTTAAAACCTAAAATGATAAAAACAATACATTTCACACTACATAATCTCTCAAGTATTCAGGAGTTCGAACCATCCTGTCCAATCTTCTTGGTGCTATTAACTCTCTGTCACTCTTTTCCACCTCAGGTGAATACATACTGTACAATGTGAATTCAAGAGAAATTGTGAGAACATGGCAATAACTAAAATGATGAAAAATACAATTCACAGTACATAATCTCTCAAGTATACAGGAGTCCGCACCATCATGTCTGACCTTCTTGGTGCTACTAACTCTCTGTTACTCTTTTCCAGCACAGGTTCCCCACCAGATGTTTCAACCTTCTTCCCTTTGTACACAGCTATTCTATTTAGGTTCCATATGCGGTGATCCTCTGTTTTGACAGCATTTGTAAAGATTTGTATGACTCTCAGAGGTTTAGAGAATTTACCACTTCTCTTCTTACACACAGGCATTTTCACCAATACCCAATCACCCAATCACCCAATCACCCACTCTTACTTTTGTCTCTTTTACAGACTTCCTTCTATGAAAATTCTCTTTTCTGTTTTTTATCTTCATGTCAAGCAATGGATAACCAAAGCGTATTCCACAAACACAAAATGTTGTATCAATAAAATTCCTCTACAAGACTTCCTTTTGCCTCTTTTGTCATTTCTTTCTCATGTGGGACTAGAACTTTGATAGATGCCACAACCAATTTATCCATCTTCAGTCAGGATTCTTCATCTCTTTCATGGTAGAGGAGTGGTTCAAGAAGGTACTGCATCTTATGTAGTCTTACAGACATCAGTCAGAAGATGGGGTGGATAAATGTGCATCATAGAAGGGGAGAGGGGATACGCATGGGCAAAAATCTTTTTGGGCATTTAAGTTGGTTGTTGGCCTAGGTCAGTGCAGCTTCATAAGAAGGCAATAGGCACTTCTGACTGTAGCTAGGATGTCAGATGGGCTCTATTGAAATTATATTGGCCTTGTAGGCGCTGTATTTTTCTCCTCCACCCAAACACATCCTCCTCATCTTAATTGGCCCTCCCAAGGCTAGTGTGCATCAAATGGGGTTTCTACTCCTCATCTCTGGCAATTATGTGTGTGTTGTTTTTTAATATAGTTCCTGATATCCTCTGCATTGGTAGATGATGATCCAATTACCTCATCACCTGAGGTTTTTCAGGACCGAACACCACTGTCCTATATCAGCCTTACCTTTTTATCAGACAAAGGGGCCGATTCCGATCTCGGTCGGAGGCGCACCCAATACCATTCGGTCGGGAAAAAGCCATGCGAAAGCCTGTTACCCGACCGAACCGTACGCGGGTCCGGCCGAGCGAGTACGATGCGGGTCGCCGACCGACTCGTCCGGGCGACCCGACCGCTCCGACCGACTCGTACCCGGACCGTACCGCTCCGACCGACTCGGTCGGACCCGATCGCACCGCGCAATGGAGACGTTTTCCGGCCGGGTAAGTACGATGCGCACCTCGACCGCTCCGACCGACTCGCGCCGTCCGACTCGAACTCGCTGTCGGAGCCGTACTTTGGGGGTCCGTGTCGGACCCCCTGTCACGCGTACCCGTGCGAGGCGCACACAGGGGGGACCCAAGGGTCCCCCTACCTGTGCGTGTGCGCCGCGAGCGCTTCGCGGCGTACTCGCTGTAGGGCGCCCTTGTCCGCCTCGCACCCATTGAGGCAATGGGAGCCCGCGTACGCGTTGTACGACCGGCTCCCATTGAGTTCAATGGGAGTCCGACCGACTCGTGTCCGATAACATACGGACGCATCGGACTCGTTCGGTCGGACTGCACGGGTCCGATTCGGTCGGAAATCTCTCCGGGTCCGGCTCGGTCGGGGAAATTTCCGGCCCGAATCGGAATCGACCCCAAAGTTGATATAACATCCAGGTTCTAGAGGATTTCTTATTTCACATAATTAGTATACTTGATTATCTCACATGTAAGTAGAACATATGGGGGAACATTTACACACCCAACCACCTTTGAAGAAAATAAAAAATCTTCAAAAAGCTATAAAAGAAAAGAGTGTTAAGAAGTTTAAGAGAACAAGGGAAACAACGAACATGTCTGAATGTGTGTATATATATAGGCCAAGTATTTCAGGCCTAGCAGGCTAAGTAAACAAAGCTTATGTAACTCATAGAGAGCAAGAACATTTTAGGAGTGACTATGAGGTTAAGATCTTTTGATTTCAAGTGCCTGCCTGGGATATGCCAGGTGGCTTTATCCTGCAGATTCTCAATTGTGATACATTGAAAGCGTTTAATAGTCATGCAGGCTCCCTTAAAACAAATTCTCTTTTGCATTGGCAAACAGTGATGAGATATGCATGCTGAGCTAATGTGATCTTCTATTCTCAGTCCGAAGGGGAGGTACACTACAGGGCTTTGGCACAGCAAGAACTGAGGACTGCAAAAGTGTGGAAGACTTGCATTGCAGTATCAGTGTTTAGGGCTTTAAGGCCTGTTTTATTAGGTGTACCTGCCAAAAGAGTTCTTCGTTGTCCGGGTGCAATTGGGCTTTGGAAAAGGAAGGTAGATTTCCATTCCAGTTCACACTGCTTTTTATGAAATTACTTCAGTACATCACATTGTTGCTGGGTAGCGCCTCTGTTTTTGTCCTCGAGTGGTCATGTGTGTTTCTCTGCATGCCTGAACACCGGGGATACTGTACCATTGCATAACATTATAAAATGTATTTTCAGATATGTGTTGTGATTTAATGGGCTCCCTGAGTTTACAGGTCACATTATTGCCTTTCCACATCATGATCTAACATATTTGTTGATCCTTGAGATGTGTATGAATGGCACATGCATTTGTACTGGCTTTTACATACACATTTACAATATTTTGACCTGGTGTATGTGCTCTGAAAGACACACTGTTGTGGACATGCTACAAAATATAGTGTCAAATGTCTATAGTTAAAACTAAAATCCTGAAGGAGTATGGCTTTGTCTGACTTGTGGTTGGGGTGCCACCGCTAAAGGAAAACCAGTCCGAGTCTTGGGATGCACTGCGCAATAAGGTCACACACGGCTTAGGGTGCACAAGAAGTTTAACCCTGCAGAGAGCCGGGAAATCAGGATGGCGCATAGGGTAAGTTGCATTGGCCCTTCAAGGAAAAATATCAAAGGGGACTGTGTCACAGTTAATTTTAGGCACCCTGAATGTGTGAGGAAATTGTTGAATGTGCAGATGCTGGAGATAATCAATGGCTCAAAGATTGCATCCTTGCCGTTGGGTTGCTTCTATAAGCCAACTAGACAAATATTTTGTGTACCAGCTCTGGGAATGCAATTTGCAGCCAGAGTGGGAACTGCCATGTGAGAACATTTGCAGCCATGGCAAATTATAATGAGGTGGAATGACTGACAGCTCCTAATGGGCAAGCAATGACTTTGGGTTGTCGATTAACAGTCACTAAGGGCCCGATTCTGATGCGGGTTGGAAAAGCTTCCCGACCGAGGGCCTGATTCTGATGCGGTTAGGAAGGCCTCCTAACGGCATTTGCTCCTTCCAAATCGGATCGGGAACGTGTCTCCCAACCGAGGGCCCAATTCTGATGCGGTTAGGAACAAATGTTCCCATTGAAGTCAATGGGAGTTCAACCAAATCGTATCTGGAAGCAACCGGATGCATCCTACTCCGCCGGTCGGACTTTCCCGATCCGAGTGGGTCAGACACCATTTCCCAACCGATGCGGTCGGGAAGCTTTTCCAACCCGCATCAGAATCGGCCCCTAAGTCTTACAAGCCAGCACACTTAGGATTCTGATGTACTGCCATAATTGAAGGGCAAATTATTAGCTTGGAAACTACCCCGATAGGACTGTAATGCAGAATCACAGATGTTCTCTTTTAATGTCTGCCCATATGCCCCTAATATATAAGGACTCAGAGCTAAAAATATTGAGTTGGAACGTTGCAGGAATCCGTTGTAAGATATTTCTACCTGATTGGCAATATTTTAAGTCATATGATGTTATTTTATTGTAGGAAACCTGGGAAATGAATTCTATTGATTTTTTTTTTTGTCCTCATTCTGCCAAGTCTCTTGTTTGGACTCCTCTTATCTCTCTATACCAAAATGTGGAGGCCCTCGAGTAGAGAGAATGAGCGGAGATTCCCCTCAAAGACAGTGCTGTTTCCACTTCCATCTCCCATTCACATGTGGGGGCCATCGGAAAGATACTGGAGAGGCCAGGACCAACAACATATTTGGCTTAATCATTGGACTCACCTGTCTTCTCCCTCCAATCCACCAATGCAGTCCAGATCTTATCTCTGCTTCTTGGGTCACAAGCCATATCTGATTCGCTTGTGTAAATAATGTTCTCTAAACACTCAATAAAGGTTGGGGGGGTTTTCAGATTTCCAGAGCCTGCATATCTCCCGTCTCGCCAATACTGTAACATAAAATATAAGCTTTGAACTGGGTGCATTCAACCGATAGCCATGTGTAAGTCCAAAGAATATCAAGCAGGGGCTTACCTCAATTGGTTTCCCAAGTATTTCCTCCAAAAATTTACACACCCCTGTCCAATAAGGTTTAATTTTTGGACACTCCATAAACAAATGCATATCATCTGCTGCTGGATGCTTACACTTTGGACAATTATATGTGTTACCTGTGACCTTTGATAACTTCTGGGGAGACCAGTAGACTCTGTAGGTAGTATACAGATGATTCCTCTTAAGCGATGCAGGTTTTACTACTGTCTGCAACATACCGAAGGAGTCAAACCAGAGTTTCTTGATGTCTTCACCCCAGAATTCTCTACCCCATAAGTTTGTAATTTCGGTTTCTATGCTGTCCTCAGCTTCCAAAAAGGCCCAATACCAAAAAGATATTTCTTTCTTCCACTTATCTGTTCTTAGCAGTTGGTCCAGCTTTGGGTTCTCCTCCTCCTAGGACCAATTTTGTGTAGCCCACCAGGAACATAGCAGGTAATACTTGAACCTAGTCAGTCTACCTCTAGTAAGGTTATTAAGCACTTCCCAGCTCACCAAACTGGAGTCCTTTTTAAGATCTGCCCAATAATATATGCCTCCTACTTTCAAAGGCTGACTGAGTTGATCTCTCAGGCATTCGGGAGTGCCTGGAGATTCCCAAATCGGAGCCCGCGATGAGTAGTATGGAATTTGCAGTCTCTTTCTTATGTAAACCCAGGTTTCTAACGCAGACCTTAAGATCTTCAACCTTACTTTTTTTTAAAACTTTGGATCGCCGTATTTATAAAGAAAATGTTGCTGGCCTTGACGGACATCTCCTAACATGGCTTCAAATAATAGTCCCAGTGATGATCTATCGGTCTTATTTGCCAACATACGAAAGTTTTTAAAATGCAAGGCATAACAATAGGTAAGTAGATCCGGTAAAGCCAGTCCTCCCACCTCAAGCCCTCTTCTCAGCTTTTTCCATGCTATTCTTGGGCCCTTAGAAGACCAGATAAAGCTACCGATTTTCCCCTGTAGCTTAGCTATGTCTTCTTTCCTGAATGATAGGGGGATAGAGTTATAGAGGAAAGTGATTTTAGGAAATATAATCATTTTTACGAGGTTTATCCTCCCATAATTGTTTAATGGTAGGTTCGCCCATCGTGACAATAAACTCGTTATCTCCTTACTAACTTTCTTCCAATTCACTATAGGAATATCCTCTAATTTCTGAGATATCTGTACACCAAAGTACCTCATTTGGTTTTTGGCTCCCTGACTCCTTGACCTCTGATTCCACTCCATTATTTCTGTTTTTCCCATATTAACCTTATAGCCCGAAATTTCACCAAAACTCTCCGCCTTCTTCATTAAATTAGGGATTGCTTCTTGAGGGTTTGTGGTACAGAGAATCAGGTCATCTGCATATAAAGCTAATTTTACTTCAAACTCGCCAGATCTAAAGGGAGAAATTTTAGGATCCGTCCTAATCCAATTAGCGAAAGGCTCTATATACAAATTAAATAAAAGTGGGGGTAGGGGGCATCCCTGCCTTGTCCCTCTTGTAATGCTAAACCAATCTGATAGTTCCCCATTGACCAACACCTTTGCCCTGGGACTCATATATAAATTTTGCACCGCCTTAACCATGTTTCTCGGGAAACCAAAGCTGTTTAAGGTCTCCCACAGATATGCCCAGTTCACTTGATCAAAGGCTTTGGCAGCATCTATTGCCACTATGGTTAATGGGACCTCCCGAGTCTCCGCCATATCTATAACCCCCATTATCTGAAAGGTTAGTTCATTAAGCTGCCTCCCTGGTATAAAACCTCTTTGATCAGAGTGAATAACCCCTTTTATGACCTTGGCAATTCGTGATGCCACAATACCTGAAAAAATCTTATAATCTATGTTTAAAAGAGATATAAGTCTATAGGAATCTATCTTCTGCGGATCTTTGTTTTTAAAATTAGCGTGACCGTAGCCTCTGCCCATGAGCTAGGTGGATTTTCCCCGTCTATATACATTTTATTAAACAAAGTTTTTAAAACTGGGACCACTCTATCTATGATACACAAATATATCTCCACTGGCAAGCCATCCGGTCCGGCTGCCTTTCCCCTTACCATTTTTTTACACTGTGCCCCAACTTCTTCTTCTGTGATGTCTGCTTCTAGGACTTTCTTCTGTTCCATTGTTAATTGGGGGAGTGTTATCATTTTTAGCCAATTCTCGATATTCTCTCGACCTGGTATTGTGTCTTCGCTGTACAAATCATTCATAAAGCTCCGGGCTTCTTCACGAATATCTATATCCGCATAAAGCGCTTCTCCTAACCGTCTTTTAATTAGATTTCTTATTGTATTTCTGGCCCTATCCGCTTTCGCTTTCCAAGCCAGCAAGGAACTACACTTCTCTCCATATGCGAAATGCTGAAGCTTACTTGCTCTCCATCTGTCTAGTAGCTTTTTATCTAGCTGCGCCTGGAACTCAGCCTGCCGACTCTCCTATTCCTTCGTTAAGACTGGTAAGTTACTAAGGCCTTCCATCGATGCTTTCTGCAATTCCCCTTCTTTTTCCTTAATCTCTCTGATTTTTCTCTCTTCATCTTGTTTCATAGCCCTCCTTTTTCCCCCCGTTATAGACCTAAGTAACCCCCTTAGATATGCTTTAAAAGCATCCCAGACTATCTGGTCTTTTGCTGAGCCCATATTAAATTGAAAATACTCATCTGGTTTTTCCCCCAAATCACAAGTCACTTCCTCGTCTAATAAGATAGTCCTATCTAATGTCCACCTCCTCTTTCCCTCTTTTTTGCTGAAACCTCAAAGTCATGGCCACTGCTGAGTGATCCGATAAAATTGCAGGAATATGATTTTTAGCATACAAGACGTTGAGCAAGCGCTCAAATCTATCCAAACCGGAAAGGCACTGGGCCCGGATTGTATACCGGGAGATGTATTCCTCTATGATATGGAGAGCTGGGGTACGTACATCCACCTGCTGTCAAACTCCATAGCCCGGGGCGCTGCTGTTCCAGATTCCTGGGCAGGAGCAGAAATTATACCAGTCTTTAAGAAAGGGGATAGAGCGTGCCCAGGTAACTATAGGCCAATCAGTTTGATTGACGCTTCTCAAAAGATAATGGGTAGGTTGGTCCTTAACAAAATACAGCATTGGATCGATGAATTCAGTATTCTATCCCCTTTCCAAGCTGGGTTCCGATCATTCACCAGCACAATAGACCAAGTATTCAGATTTACCCTGCTTTTCTGGAAGACGGTTACACTGGGCAAAGGAAGTCTGTATGCAGTCTTTGTCGACCTTAGGTCGGCATTTGACCTTGTACCACGTGGCAAACTTTGGCAGGTGCTGCAGGAGATGGGCCTACCCCTAGACCTATTGACACTAGTTGCCAGGTTACATGAGGATAATACCGCCAAGATCCGATGGGGAAAACAGGGAGAGCTTACAGAACCTTTCCCAGTTGAGAAGGGTGTTCGGCAAGGATGTGTGATGGCCCCGACGCTATTTAGTCTATATATTAATGGCATAGTGGAATTTATGATGTCGACCCCAACTGATGCCCCTACTCTAGCAGGAGTAAAAGTGCCGATACTAATGTTTGCGGATGACACATTGATCATTTCCAAGACACCAGCGGACTCCAAAGAGCACTAACCATCTTCGAGGAGTTCTGCTTAAGGCGTGGCTTGGAGGTCAATGTGTCAAAAACAAAGCTGATGGTCTTTAATCCGCATAGGGTCTTCAAGGGTGGTATACAAATGAACAATCTCCCAATAGAACAAGTTAAGGAGTTTACTTACCTGGGGGTGAACATACAGGAAGGGCTAAAATGGGTGCACCAACTTGACATTTCAACCTTAAAACATCGGCAATTAACAGGGGCACTCCAAAGAGAACTTAATTCCTCATTCCAGAAGACATTAAGCCCAGCTCTAGAGATATACAACACGAAGGTGATTGGCTCCGCACTGTACGGCGCAGAGCTTTGGGGGTATGAGGATCTAACAAAACTCTCAATCTCGGAAAGCAAGTTTTTTAGGCACATTACTCACCTATCACAAAGTACACCAACATATCCACTGTTGTATGACCTGGGGAGGAAGCCAATAGCAGCTTCAGCCAAAATTCGCCCTCTCTTGTACTGGCGTAGGCTGTGGTCTACCCCAGAACTAGCAGAATATGCTGCTGGCTTTCTAGATATAATCCGGGCAGACACGCAGCACCAGATAAAATGGCTGAGGGAGCTAAAGGCAACACTGTTGGAACTTGGCATGAGCCAACTAATGGAGGACCCGAAAAACAATGCTTTCCCACCTAAAAAGATTTTGAAGGCTAAATATTGGGAAAAGGTCCTAAACTGTATGGAAACTAGGTACGACCCCTCATCACTAACAGGGCTTTTTCTAGAGCACAAACCCACGCCCATGCTGGAACACTATTGGGATGTCATTTCTAAACCATACGAGCGGAAATTGTATTTCCAGTTCAGGATAGGCACACTGCCAACAAGAGTTTTTATAAGTAAATGGTCTAATACACATATCGAGCTGTGCCCAGTATGTCTGATCAAAAAGGAATCAGTGGGTCATTTACTGTTCGAATGCACAGGCTACCATGCCCCACGTCGGGTCTGGTTAAGCCCCATATGTAAGCTTCTGGGAACAAGATGTGCGAACGAAGCTCTAAGAATTCTAAGAAGTGATACTAAGGAAGTATTAGCCATAGCGATGGCCAAATTTCTGGGGTGGGCATGGACAATTAGGGCACGCTCACAGAAATAGATTAACGAGTGAAAGCAGGAGATCTAGTAAAAGACCTTGAACTGGTAGACACATAGGGTGTATTGCATAGACTTCTCAAGTCGCGCTGGTCAAACAGTATTATGAATCTTATAGTCGGTCGACATTAAAGCTAAGATTGCAGGTAACCAATTCGTTAAC
Source organism: Calotriton arnoldi (assembly GCA_963921515.1). Classification (NCBI taxonomy): domain Eukaryota; kingdom Metazoa; phylum Chordata; class Amphibia; order Caudata; family Salamandridae; genus Calotriton; species Calotriton arnoldi. The sequence continues at coordinate 358,462 of CAWUFW010000535.1, read as the reverse complement.
TGTAGCCCTTACAATAGAAAAAGCTTTGTGCCTCGAAATGCCAGGCACGTGCCCCTGGGTGCTTCCCTTTTAACAATGAAGAAATGTTTATGAATTTTAACTGTAAATAGCATTTTACAGTATTTTTATGTATCCCCTAGTGGGTATTTTATCTGTGTTGTTTTAAATATTTCATGTATAATTGTGTGCTTTTATGACCTAAAACGTCGAATAAAGCTTTTTTGTATTGGTATTGTATTGATTTACTGTCTCCACATCTATATATAGCTCCTGATCTATAAGGAAATAATCTATCCGTGAATGGTGTCTATACTTTTTACTATAAAAAGTAAAATCTCAAGCTTCCCCCATCTTACTACGCCAGATGTCCACCAAGTTAAATTCTCTTATCATGTTCTTTAAACTCGTGAATGTTTTTGGGGGCTAATATGTTTTACTCGTGAGGTGCGGTCTAACTCTTTGTTTAGAATTAAATTAAAATCACCTCCCATAATAATCCGTGCTGTTATCTCTAATAGGCAAGATTCGAGCTTTAATAGAGCCTCCCGGTTGTCCTCATTTGGCCCATAGTAGACTGCACACACTAAGGGCCTGTCCTGAATCAATATGATGGCCACCAACCATCTCCCTGATTGATCCGTCTCGTATTTAACTACTCTTATTCCTACATTAGATCTTATAATAAGGGCCACTCCCCTTTTACTTCCTCTCTGCTCAGAACAGAGCACCTCCTGAACCCATCTTATTTTACTATAGCTCTATCTACATTCTTGTTTTTCCAGATGGGTCTCATGTAAAAATATAATGTGTGCCTCACTGTTCTTTAGAAATTCTGTTGTCCGGGACATCTTTTTCCTATTTCTCAGGCCATTCACATTCCATGTTAGTAGTTTGATTGTATTCAACCTATCCATATTTAAGGCTTTATTTCCTTATAGCACCTTAACTACTTCAATCTAGAGCCCAACTTAATCATGAGGACTACATTTTTTCTTTTTTTCCCTCTGCTCCCCACTCCCAGTGCTCCCCCCACCCCCCGGGAAACCCCCTTTTTTACTCCATAGGCGGTTCAATCCGCCCTTCGTGACCCCCCCATCCCAAAAAGAAGCATTAAACAAAATCAGGAAAATCAGCCTATTACTTTATACTAAATATACACAAAATCTCTATCTCTACTGACGGTACCCCCTTTTCTGTAAAAATGCTCATCCCTCCATCTGTGCTAGAAAGGTATCCACTTCCTCCGGACTGCTGATATTGTGCATTTTGTTTCGCCACATTATTTTTAACATGGCCGGAAACTTCATTTGAACCTGAGCACCCTTGCTCCTCAGTTCATTCATTCTGACCCCCAGCTCCCATTGCCTCTGAGCTGTTCTTTTTCCAAGATCTGATCTTATTTGGTAACTGAAATTTTCATACATTAAAGATCCCTCTTTCAAAGCGCGCCCCAGCACTAGCTCCTTCACCGCATAAGTAAGGAAATTTATCAGTATTTTCCTCGGCGCCTTCCTAGCTGGGTTTAATTTGAAAGGGTCTCTGTGAACTCTCTCCTTCTCGAGCTCAATGTCAGGTCTGTCCTTCAAAATTCCTTCTCTCAACAATTTACACACAAAGGCCTTGATATCTCCTCCCTCTGATTCTTCCGGTACTTTGAGGATTCTCAAGTTATTACATCTGGCCTGCATCTCAAGCCTCTCCATGTCCTCTTGTAAGGCTCTGTTCTGTACTTTTAATTTCTCTAGGTCTTTGGTGTTCTCTAACACAGCTTCTGACAGTACCTTCACCTCACTCTCCAACACCCCAGTTCGCTGTGCTACATCATCGAGTTTTCCTTCCAGAATATCACATTTATCTTGTATCCCTTTCTGGTTGGTCTCGGAGATCTAGAATTTTGTGAAGATGTCCTGCCTCAAACTCAAAAACAGTAGTTCGACCTGACTCTTCGCCCCCTCAACTCCTTGCGTTTTGCCTGTATTTACCACCTCTAAGGTACTGCCACTACCTAAAAGTAGACTTAAACTGGAGGTGGGAAAGGGACTGGCATTTCTTTCTGCCCCCCGACTTTCACTCTTGCTATCCCCACCTTGTATACTTGCTAATGGGGAAAATCGATTTTCTAACTGTAGAGGGACCAAATTTAACTGAGTGGTCTTGTTCCCTCCGCCCTTGGGTGCAGCAACATGCTCCATTATTTTGAAATACGAGCTAAGGGACAGGGGGGGGCTTATCAATACTCGCGGCGCCTTAGTACCACACCGCTTTGGCTGCCCCGCAGATTTTATCACCTTTCTTTTAGGGGAGACAGGTATCACTTCCCGAACCACCTGCTGTTTAACGGCACTAATTCTACCACCTCTACCTTGGGCCTCAGGGTGGGACCTTAGCTGATATCTGTTCTTAATTTGGGTGGACTGTACCTCCTTACTCATACAGGTACTGGTAGTGGCGCTGCCCTCCCCCTCCCCTTTCAATATATCTGACCTCATCTGTGGGCTAACAGTGCCTTCTTTATTTGTGGTATTTGTGGTATTGAAACCCCCTCCCACTTCCCTCCTCTCTTTATTGAGCTGAGGTGCCTTGGGGGGGAAATCCCTTTCCATCGACAGAGACAGAGACAAAGTTCCTTTTACCTCCGTTTGTTGGTTTTGCACGCTCCTGCACCTTACCCCCTCCTCAGGTCGTGCATTCAAGCTGGGGTTCTGCTCCTTCTCACCATACCACACACAGCGTCTCTTCTCTGACTCCTCCAACTTCCCCAGTAGTCTTGTTCTGACGCTGCCCCTCCTCGCCCGGATTCCGACCAGCGCTGCAGCCGCTCGCGTTCTCCTCCACAGGGCCGCCGATCGCCTCCAGACCCCCGGCTGTCTCTCGGTGTCTTGACCCATATGTTTCCGACCTCAGTAAGAATTCCTTTTTTTTTTATAGCTTATTAGGGTCTGTCTATTAGCCCCCATTCACTTTGATTTTTCCGGCTGAATCTCCGTAATATTTCCGATTAGCTCAGCCCATGCCTCTCCTTGTTCTGGGAGCTCCCGCGACCAGCGTCAGCCTGCCACCATGTTCCCCCCTTCACAGTTCTCGAATTCTATTGATTTTGATTACTATATGTGTTTTAGTCTTCCAGCAGTACCATCTGGTTCAGGTCGGGCTTCGGGGGGGCGAATTTGGCCATTTGGCTCAGTTTGTTAGTTGAAGGTTCCACAGTAGTGGTGGAGACACCTGGAACCGACTTTAAAGCAGTCTTGTTCAGAGAGGCTTTGACCATATTGTTTATTAATTTTTACAATAATGACTTTCAACATGTTCCTAATTGAAAATTCCTAGGTTTAGTTTCATTTATTTCAACACAGGTAGAGAAGAAAGCACAACGGAGGAAGCAATTTGTCTAGGGGGCGAATTTAATGCTAGATTGCCACATCAGAAGGTAGGGGGAGAGGTAACAGCCCCTGGGAGAATGGATGAGTGGGGCAAGGAGTTACAGACTTTTGTTGCACCCCTTGATCTACATAACACACTGGAGAGGGACGGGACCGAAACGCAAGGATTTAGAGGGAGGAATAGCGCTTCCATTATTGACCTTGTTTTTATCTCTAACAATTTAAGGAATTTTCTGATCCATGGTACAATTATTGGTACAGACTTTGGGGAACACAATCCCATTGAGCTCACTCTAGAAATACCCTACTTATCTTGAAGCCCCAGGTCTAGCCAACCTAATGCCAACTACAGATAATTTAAGGCTACGATGGAAGCTGCTCAATCCCTTAAAATCTCTTAATAGGTTGAGAGCAGAGAACTTACAGCGGGCAATGGGTTGCTTTTCTGACGATATTAATGGAGAATCAACAGTCTCCTTGTTTGTGGCCTTTTGCTGCAAAATTAGATCTTTTTTGTTAGTACTCGTCACATCGGTCTCTCAGAGCCCTTGCTGGTATGATCACGAGTGTTCACTCATGAACTGTCAGTAAAGAGGGACTTTAAATGCAGAGTTTCGGGACCATCCATTAGTGACTGCCTTACGGAAGGTCTATAAAGCAGTCACTAATAAAAGAAGGGCTGAAGTTATCACACAGCAGTGGGCCAAGTTGTCCGTTGCTGCTAATACAAGAGACAGCAAAACCTTATGGAATTCTGTGTCCACCATCCGCTCCCTTGATCTTGGAGTAATGACAGTCGGATGTCATATAAATGGGGAGGGGTGGGTGTTAAAATTTATAGACATTTACACAGATGTCAATCCGATCCCTCCACGGCTATGGCAAGGAGCTGACCCTCCTTGCTTTGTTATTTCCATGCAGGAAGTAGAGATCGCTATCCAAGAATGTGCAGGTGGCAAAGCACAAGGGCCTGATGGTGTCCCTATCGACATCATCAAATGGAATGTAAAGCTGTAGGCCCCGTTGTTAACAAATGTGTATAACAGCCTGAATTATTCTTCAATCCCTTTTTCTTGGACTTCCTCGACTATTGTCCTGATTTTTAAAAAGAAATAGGGCGGAACTGAAATGTTACTGCCCTATTTCCTTGATCGATAGCCAGAAAAATTCTGGGGAAAATCCTGTACAACAGAATAGTAGAGTAGGTTACTTATTAACTTAAAAATGGATCCATCGATAGTGCACTTATTGATTTCCCTACATACAGGCACTAAGGCTCACATCTGGATTATGCCAATTCTTTATATTTTGGCATACCACTCTACCTCACCAAAAGACTGCAAATGGTACAGAACCAGGCAGCCAGACTGATATCCCAACAATCTAGATGGGAACACATCACTCCCACCATGAAAGAACTACACTGGCTTCCCATCCCACAAAGATGTGCATTTAAGGTTGGTTGCCTTATCTTTAAAACTCTGTATGGTGCTAGCCCAAAATTTATATCCAGACTCGTTCAGAAATACGTACCTGCACGTAGTCTACGCTCTGCCCATAAGAACCTCTTAGCCATTCCTCCCTACAGACGGAAACGAATGGGAGGCTGCAGATTTGCAGTATTGGCACCCAGTTTCTGGAACACTCTTCCTTTGGACATAAGAACTTGTACTGAATTCACAAGGTTCCGTAGGCTTCTTAAGACTTGGCTATTCACCCAAGCGTACAACTAGTTCTTCAGACAATTGAATACAGGGGGCCCCAACAAGTCCTTAAGTTTAGCGCCAAGAAACCAGCTGGTGTACGTGTGCTTTATAAGAAATTTTAACATAACATAACATACATAACAAGGCTCAAGTGAGGTTTGGCAGCAAGGGGGAAGTTTCTGATGAGTTCAGCATTAATCGGGGGTCTGTCAAGGATGTGTATAAGCTCCATTACTTTGTATTTTATATATAAATGAGCTGAGTGTAGAACTCTTTAAGAGCACCCCTGACGTAGCCCCAGTATGCAGTACCCCCCTTCCTGACTTACTTTATGCGGATGACGTCGTTTTAATTGGCCCACAGCCTTGTGTCTTTTAACCTATTCCTTTGTTAATTTTATGGCTAATCTTAATCTGTCTGCAAATTTTACTAAATCATTTTTAATGTCATGTGGGCTGAACTGCTTAAAATTGCATTCCATTATTGCAGACATGAGCACTTTATCCAGCACCGGCACTTTTTCCTATTTGGGGATTCATTTTAGCTCCTGGGGCTCGTGGTCCCAGAATATTGCACAGTGTAGAGTAAAGTTCTCAAGAGCAATTAGGTCAATGCTTAGCTTGCCGTCATCAAAGGGTGGGAGACCTTTGAAATCCTTATTGCAAATATACTTCACACAGTGTGTTCCTATTGCAACCTATGGTGCGGGAGTATGGGGTCTGCGTGACCCTACAAACCTCCAGAGGGAGCAGAATCATTTCTGTAGAAGGTTATTATCAGCCCCTATATCCTTCTCTCACTTCATTTGCCACAGTGAATTGGGCATATGTTATTTGAGTGACTATATTCAGAGTCGTCCAGCCATCCTGTGGTTATCTATTCGAAGTTCAGTAGGTGCCACACTAACAAAGAGTATAATTAATGATTGTCTGGCCTTTGATAGGGGTCTTTCCATCCCCTGCCTGACCTATGTTAAAAAATCTCTGGAAGGTGTAGGCGGAATTGATATGTTTCTGGATAGAGAGCCACAGACTGTTGCTTGTAGGAAGCAAGTGAAGTGTTTATTATTGGAGAAAGCTGCAACAGACAGACTGTGGTTGGAGAGTAAGAAAATGAGTGTTTTAGACTACTTGCATTTTAGGGGCGCTCGGACTCTTTGTGGAATACAAACAGGAGTTGGGTACGGTTCTTATTGTTCAGTTTTAGGGCTGGTACAATAAACTATCCTTTATGCTTCCCAATTCGGCATCAACATGAGCTTGATTTAAGGACATTCCCATGCAATAACCATTCCAAACAAACTATGTTGCACTTTCTCTTTTTTTGTGTTTTTTTTATGTGCTATATACAACGACCTTTCTTATGCCCCTTATAAGATCTTTGCGAATAGGTTACCACCAAAACTTGCGGGTGGGTAACTTCAATGGTTTACGACTGCTGTTTCTTTACTAAACCATTGATAACTACGGATAGGAATCGATATTTGGAATGTTCGCCTACAACACTCCCTTTCCAAATAGCGATTCCATATCCATTTCTCAACCCATTTTAGGAGTTGGTAAAAAGTTAACTAGTCAAATGGGTTTAGTCCATTGCTAAAAGCACTTTTTCGGTCACATAAATGAATCGAAACATTAATGACCAAAAAACTGGTTTGTACATTTGTCCCATAAAGTCTTTTATATCCCTGTAACTAGCACTGGGTTTTGCAGAACACAGCTGAACTCTGATTAAATTCACCAATGGCTATCTATCCCCATACATTGAAGTCACTGAAAGGAGTGAATAACATGGATTCACTCTGCTTTAGAGTGAAAGACCCTTTAGTTAGAGTTAGGCTACATTTAGTCAGCAAAGAACTTATATATTGATTAAGAAAATTACCAAAGCACCAAAACTTTCATCCGAAGCGCCTCACCTTATACCTGACATGTTTATATCAGTCTAGCGAAATTGGGTATTTCACTAAATCAAGATGAGGAATAAGACATAGTGCCTGTAGCCTTTTCCAGCCAAGGTCTATCAGTTTCTGAAATGAAGTACCCACCTCATGAACTGGAATCTCTTCCTTGCTTTTAAGTATGCATTAACTCAGAAGTGTCATTACTATTTTAATGGAGTTCATCAGAGAGTGAGTCCTTGAGTTCTATAATCCCCAACACACTCCTCCTCTTCCTTGGTATCCAGCCAGTCCTCCAACTCTTTCCACAGCAGTCCCCTCCTCTAACCCATCCCTACCTATGCCTGGTGGCCTGGAATAACTTTGCACCCATCCCTTTATTGGTGCCTAGATCCAGCAAATAACGTTCACTCTTAACCTATTCCCTTTACAGTGACTCTTTTTTGCCTTAGACATATGTCCCAGTGTCTTCTTCTCTGCCTTTTCCATATATAGCCTGTTTTGTGTTTTGTCAGCCCGCCCAGGAATTAATATTCAGCTATCCATGTGCATCCTCCCTGCTCATTTGTGATTATTACTGTCCTGGTTTGCTGCCGTCCTTGTACCTAGCTAGAGGGTTGCATTCATGTCTTCAAATGTAAATATTAAACATCTATTTCTGTTATACTTGTGATATCCCCTTTGTTCTTTCATTATATGCTTCAGATTATATACATTTTTCGAAAAAATGGCTTAAAAACTAAGGAATACTGGAAATATTACACTTATGTCTATGCTTTAAGTACAAATAACAGGACTTAGATGGCTAGCCCCCCCATATCTTTGTACCAGTTTGATCTCTTGTGCTGCCAGGGGAACATTGATGCCGATTCTCCATCAAGAACACCAAGCCTTTCTATGTATCACAGTACAGTTTAGATCAATCTTCTATGGCAAAATCATTAATCTACATCCAGGACAAAGTGTGCAGAATGATTAAAGTGAGGTTGATTGCAGTGCAGTCACCTCCAATGTTATTTTGGAGGCATAATCCAATATCAGCAGCTTTGAGGTGCCTTTTTTTAATAACTCTATGCAACTAAACCTTGCATCATTACTGATAAACTTAAATCTAATATACTGATTATTTTCAATTTGACTTCTTCATTTGTTTGGTATAATTCATTTTTTGATGTTACTGAGCAATACAAAGATTATTTTTAAGCTGAAATATCTAGAGTAATTGCAATTCCTGGTACTCATGGATCCGTGGTCTCAAAACAAACACTTCAAAGAATGTAATTTTACAAGTTGAGAGTCCCCTGATATCATTACCCAAGGATTTGGGTTCTTGTTTTGCCATAATGTCAAAGATGAAACTTGGGATTCATAATGGACAAGGATCTTATGCTATCTCAGTATATAGTAAAATAAAACAAAAATAAAGAAAGCCAACTGCTTCTATCTAAGATAACAGCGGAAAATAATTGTTTTTTTAATTAAAGAAATCTTTTTATTGAATTTTATTTAATTACAATTGCATATGGGCAAATTTCCAATGAATATATTTACACAAAATATAAATACTTGTTTATATATTTTTCATAACATATTTTTTGGGCATTTCAACATAGATGCATTGTTCAGAAAGATAAACACAGTACAATTCCATGTCATCCCCAAATGCTTCACTGAACATGGAAAAAAAGTAAGTAATATCTTTGAGTTGTCGCGCATGCCCCTTTCCCTGGCAGATCAAGTGATGTCTGGTTCTCACCCTCCCCAGCTAGATTGTGATTTAGCCCCCTTCATCAGATTCTGTCAGTCTGCACTTTGTTGTCCAAGGCAGATTAGTTTGTGGTTCAAGTATTATCCCCCAGTGGTGGGCTGAATCACCCCAGACTTTCCCATGCTTCTGCGGGCATTTCCTTGCTGCATAGATCAGCTCTCTAGATCCATGGATTTGTCTTTATCTTTTTTCCAATCTCAAAGGGATGGGGCTTCCACTGACTTCCATTTTCTGGCTATGTCCCACTTTGCCACCTCCAGCCCGATCCACTGTAGAGCTCTTTTGTATTTTTCCCTCGATTTTGCCTGGTATGCATAGAAGTACCAGTTTAGGGTCATTGGGGAGGGCCAACCCAGAACACCCCCGAGATAGGTTACAGCCACAGCCCAGAACGGGCTAAGGACAGGACGATACTGAATCTATCACTGCCTTTCACAACTGGGTAAATTCATGTAATTCTTTCTTAAGGTTCACCTGCGATCGTAGCAAAGAACGCATCTCCTTCCTAGACCTGTGGATATTCTCCACCCCCACTGGAACATTACAGACTGAGCTATACAGAAAACTTATTGAAAGGAATGCTTTACTTGCTTACACTAGCTTCCATCCTAAGTCCCTCAGAGATAATCTCCCATTTTGCCAGTTCCTCAGAGTACGGCGGAATAGCTCAGACATACAGAGCTTTAAGAACCATGCAACTAAGCTCTCTTCCCAACTCTTGGATCACCAATATCCGCCATCACTAATACAGAAGTCAGTCAAAAGAGCTAGAAACAACAACCAGGAAGCCCTACTGGAGCCACGTCCACCTAAGGAACCCTCCGGATGTTTGGTTTTTGTCAACACGTTCTGCAATGATTCTGGGAAAATCCAAAAAGCCATCTACAGGAATTGGCATATCCTGAACACAGGGACAGTTTCCCTTCCAAAACCACTCTTTGCTTACAAAAGGAGTATGGATTTGAAGGACAAATTGGTCCACACAAAACCTAAAACCACTATTGGCCAACAACAGAACATTCAAAGGAATCTACCACCCATAAGGGGGCACTTTCCATGTGGTTCATGCTCAGTTTGTGCCCAGACATCATACTCCACACATATTGGCAGGCACTGCCAGATCATGGGAGCTGAAACATCACTCTAATTGCAATAGTGAACGGGTGATTTACCTGATTTACTGTCCCTGTGGCTTGAAGTATGTTGGGATGACCACACGTAAGGCTAACATTCATATAATGGAGCATAAGAGCACCATTAGGTGTAACAAACAGGCTACCAAATTGACCTCACATTTTTTGGAAAAGGGTCACCAGGTCGACGATCTCACCTGGACTGTATTGGACAAGCCTGTTACCCCTCTATTTGTCCCTGATATCTCCCAGTACCTATTTAAGTTGGAACAGAAATGGGGTTTCAGACTAGGCAGCGACAAACGGGGAATAAACGATGACATTCCTTGGGCTTCACTTCCCTAGCCGCATGTAACATGCTTCTCCCTTGGCAGGACCACTACTCTGGTTGGCTGCACATATCATTCTTTCTTGTCACAGTATCATCACCTCTGATTGGTTTGAGAAACAGAACATCAGGAGAGACCCTCTACCTATATCTCCTCACCAGTCATTGTTTGCGAACTGGTCATTTTTGAGGCACCATTATACGGTTGTACTGACCTCCCCATGGGGGCGCACCATACCTCTAGGTAATTGCACCGTGGTATGTACCCTACATAATGCCTTTCACATATAGGCAATTAGGACCAAGACAAGGCATTGTTATCCTATGAACAACGGTAGAGATGATAGCCTTATTAGCATTTAGTGCCTTCAGGTTCAAACAGTTGAGGATTACAGAATCTTAGCCCATAAGTGAAATCAGATAAAGCGAGATGTGAACTCTGTGGGCTACGACACAAAGAACTACAATTTCCATCTTTTTTGTAGTTCTTTGGATATGCTCGATTTGGATGTCTCGTGACGTCATGCGCTTAACGTGCCTCCTGTATTCTCCCTTTTTTTCCGGCCAACTCAGAGACCACAAACATTTTCTAACCTCAGCACACATCACGCCGCTGGTTACTGGGCCAAAAAGGTATGTAGGTTCTTTGTTTACCATTCATGTGTTTGCGAAGGATCCTCCTAACATGTGATTTAGCGGGCTAGCATAAACGGGGATGCCCGCTAGAGTTTACCCTCATGGAGATCTCTTTGAACCATATTTCTTTTATAGCCTTTGTGAATCTATAGGCAAGATGCCAGTCGTCTTACACTCTCTCTCTTATGAGCCTCACACTCAGAAAGTATCTGTCTTCGATGAGTGTTTGATAAGCAGTGAGGTCTCTTTGGCATTTGGATATAGTTTCAAGGCACTGTTTCGATGGATGTGACGACTTAAGCTTTTTGCATATACATGGTATTTTATTTATTTATTTTGAATTTGTAATGCGCATGGCTGCCCCAGCGACGGGGCGTCCCAGCGCAACCAAAGACTAGAGACTGTAAAAGTTGAAGGGAGTTAGGCCGGGAAGAGCCAGGTCTTTATGGCTTTGCGAAAGGCCAGATGATTCTGGATTCCTCTGATGGAGGCTGGGAGCGAGTTCCATAGTCTGGCCGCGAGCGTTCTAAAAGAGCGGCCTCCAGCTCTGGCTCTTAAGATTCGGGGAATACAAGCCAGCCCTTGGTCAGCTGAGCGTAAAGAACGCCGAGGAACATAGAAGGCTAGTAGATCCGCCAGCCCCGATGGTGCTTGCTGAGTCAGAATTCTATGAGCCACACATAATGCTTTAAACTGAATTCTTTTTTTCACTGGCAACCAATGAAGTTTAGGTAGAAATTTAGACACAGAGCAAGATTTCGGGACCGCCAGGAGAATACGGGCTGCTGCGTTCTGTATTCTCTGCAAACGTCGGGTACTGGACTTATTGGCGCCTAAATAAAGAGAGTTGCCGTAGTCTAATCTAGATAAAATCATAGCCTGAACAATGGTCTGACGAGTTTTCAAATCAAAGAAGCCAAGTAGAGGTTTTAATCCTCGCAAGAGCCCAAAGCAGGTCCCTGCTACTGATTTAGATTGGGTGTCAAAGGAGAGACCACTGTCAATCCAAACACCGAGATTCTTAACTGCCTCTTTAGGCGAGGGTGCTGGTTTTAATCGATCTGGCCAATATTGCTCAGACCACATATCACGGTCCCTCCCGAACAGCAGAATTTCAGACTTACTGGCATTCAGCTGCAGGCAGTTTGAAGCCATCCAGTCCGCGATCACCAACAAGTCCTCCTTAAATTTCACGAGGTTGTGGTTACATTTCTTTGAGAAGGTAATAACCAATTGGGTGTCGTCAGCGAACGACACCAACGACAACCCTCTACTTTTTGCCACTGCTGCTAGGGGTTGAACATATATGTTGAAAAGTAAGGGGCTCCATATTGAGCCTTGTGGCACCCCCTGTTGCAGGGCGTACTCCCGAGAGTGGAAAGGTGGCACCAGGACTTGGAAAGATCTACCCTCCAGAAAGGAACGAAACCAGGCCAGGGCCGACCCCCTAATTCCTATTTCCTGAAGACGATTTAAAAGTATCACGTGGGAGACAGTGTCGAAGGCGGCACTTAAGTCCAAAAGAACCAAGGCTGCAGAATTTCCGACATCAAGGTTGCCACGGATTTCTTCCGTCACTGCCAACAGAGCTGATTCGGTACTGTGGCGAGATCTGAAACCGTTTTGTGAGGAATCTAGGATTTCATTACTCTCAATAAACTCAGTAAGGATGGTAATTACATGAGATTCTACCATCTTAGCCAAAAAGGGCAGCTGAGATATAGGACGATAATTACCCAGCTCGGATGGATCCAGGGACGGTTTCTTCAGAAGAGGTATAACTTTAGCGTGCTTCCACGCAGATGGTACGGACGCAGTAGTTAGAGATAGATTAACCAAATCCCTGCTCACTGGCGCAATAAGGGTATGAAACTGACGAAAGTGAGCAGGTGTCAAAGGGTCGGCTGGAGAGCCTGATTTAATTTTCAAACAGAGGGACTGAAAATCAGTGAGGGACAGTAAAGAAAAAGACGAGAGTACACTAACCCCAGTGGATCCAATGTTCCCATGCCTTTCCATGAGATCAGTGGTGCCAGTGGCCAGAGGGAGACTCTTATATATCTTCTCCACCTTGTTCAGAAAGTAACAGGCCAGGTCATCACCCTGAAGATTTGAGGTGTTAGGAGAGTCCACCTTCAGCCCAGAGCTCTTCATGACCTTGAGCAGGGTGAAGATAGTTTTAGAGGGGTTATCACTCGCCGAGATTTTTCCAGCTATAAACTCTGCTCTGGCTGTCCGGGCCAGTTTATGATAGAGCTTAATGGATGCCCTGTATTTATTTTTTGCTTCAACATCATAAGTGCGCCCCCAGGCGCGCTCGAGTTGTTTGAAATGTTTTTTGGCTTTAATCAGCGAGTTGTTGAACCAGGGATTAGACTGCCCTCTTTTTTTTACTCTCAATTTGGCAGGGATGCAGCTGTCTAAAGCTAGCGTCAGCCAATTCTGGAATCGCGTATTTGCATCCTCAGTGTCAGGTGGTAACTGGTGCTTGTGGCTTAACAAAACATCTAAGAAATAGTTAGTGTCTAACTTGTGCCAGGGACGTTTTAAGACTGGTACGGGGCAATTCAAAACCGGCTTTCCTAATGCCACCGCAGGGAGAAAGAAATGAGAAAATGATCTGTCCAGAGCATGGGGATCGGCGACAAAACCTTTAAAGAACCCAGGTTGGAAAATATAGGGTCCAACAGGTGACCCGCAACATGTGTGCTCTTAGGGACACATTGAGCCAGCTGACAGGCCTCTAAATCTGCCAGAAAACTGGCGATCTCCGATTTGCCAACGTTATCGAGATGTAGGTTGAGGTCGCCTAAGATAGTAAAATTCGCCGCTTTACTCGCGAAGAGGGTAACCTTATTCAACAATTCTTCCCTGAACACTTTAGATGGCCCTGGAGGTCGATAAATAAGAAGACCAGTGAGGTTGTGGTTTAACGTTATTTTGAAAAGAGCGCTTTCGCAGTCAGGGATGTCCTCCTTAATAAAACTGCAGTGGTATGACTCCTTAAAAATAACTGCAATACCACCCCCTCTGTTTCCTGATCTGTTAACTTGATTCATAATAAAACCTTGCGGGAGAGCCAGCCAGGACTCCGCAACAGAGTCCTGCGTGAGCCACGTCTCCGTTAAAAATAATACATCTGGAGTCTCATCCATTAGTAGGTCAAAGATCTCACCGTGGTGCTTCGCAAGCGACCGACAATTAAGACTTAGGAACTTAAACTCAGCAAGGTCAGGAGGGAGTGGGTCTGACTCTTCTATTTGGAGTTGAAAAGAGCAATGCTGGCACTTAAAGGAACCGGCCGGGGGAGCCCGAGCCAGAGTAGGGCATTTCATGTCCAACGACGAAAGCTCGGCGCGAGAATACCTGAGTGGGGCAACTGTAGGTTGGGCAGGGGGTCTGGTGTCTGGCGGCGACCCGGCGCGGACGGGCGCAGACGGGCTTGCCTTAGGCGCGCCAGCGGTGCGCCCGCTGCGCGCGTCCGCTGCGCGGTCGCGTTAGCGCCTCCATATGTAGTGTCAGGGGTATGAGAACTAGCCCGCTGACCTACACTACCCCCAAAATGGTGGTCCCGCTCCCGCGAACACTGAGCGTACCGCGTACTTTGCCCCCACACAGCAGCCTTCAAGCAGGACAAAGCAGCAGAAGTAAGTCCAGTTACTGAGGCAGATTCAAACAATTTAACAATTTAAGCAATCTAAAACAGGTTCATGTGAACATAAAATGCTTTTTAAAAACCGCCGATTAAGTATGCAAACGCTATGATTTTAAAACAGACAATGGAATGTGCAAACGCTATGCTTTCACTCCCGGCTCACGCCTCAGGAGTCTAAGGTAGTGCGCGGTCGCGTTAGCGCCTCCATATGTAGTGTCAGGGGTATGAGAACTAGCCCGCTGACCTACACTACCCCCAAAATGGTGGTCCCGCTCCCACGAACACGGAGCGTACCGCGTACTTTGCCCCCACACAGCAGCCTTCAAGCAGGACAAAGCAGCAGAAGTAAGTACAGTTACTGAGGCAGATTCAAACAATTTAAGCAATCTAAAACAGGTTCATGTGAACATAAAATGCTTTTTAAAAACCACCGATTAAGTATGCAAACGCTATGATTTTAAAACAGACAATGGAATGTGCAAACGCTATGCTTTCACTCCCGGCTCACGCCTTGGGAGTCTAAGGTAGTGCGCGGTCGCGTTAGCGCTTCCATATGTAGTGTCAGGGGTATGAGAACTAGCCCGCTGACCTACACTACCCCCAAAATGGTGGTCCCGCTCCCACGAACACGGAGCGTACCGCGTACTTTGCCCCCACACAGCAGCCTTCAAGCAGGACAAAGCAGCAGAAGTAAGTCCAGTTACTGAGGCAGATTCAAACAATTTAACAATTTAAGCAATCTAAAACAGGTTCATGTGAACATAAAATGCTATTTAAAAACCGCCGATTAAGTATGCAAACGCTATGATTTTAAAACAGACAATGGAATGTGCAAACGCTATGCTTTCACTCCCGGCTCACGCCTCAGGAGTCTAAGGTATCTATGTTAATACTAGTGAATTGCTACAATAAATGTGGCTCCCAATGAAGCGGCTGATACTTACACTCAGTTAGACACTTACACACAGATGACTATACTGTTCGAGTTAATCTACCACACTTTTCCTTCAAGAATACAATGTCTGACTTATAATTACATCAGAACACCTCAGCCTAATAAACTAAATTGCTGTTCTGCATTTTACAATGAGTCAAGTGTTTCGAAGTAACTCCCCCCTGTGCCCTTGTAATTACAGGACTCGGGTCACACCTAGAGCTATGCGCCAAGGTATAGATGAGGTTAGTTGCCTGACTACAGCAGGTAAGCTAGCACATGGGTGTTTGATAACACCTTACTGTCTTTGGATGTATTGGTCCCATCATGTCTGGTTACATTAAGGGTCCCAGGAAACTCCTGTGGATGATAACCCTTGTTCTTTTCCCACCCTTTCTTTGGAAATTTATGTCATGCTAAGATATGTATTGTTAATTTAGCTAACTGAATACTGTCATGTTTTTTATAGGCAGTACCGACCAGTGGATCGCTGACTGAGGGCTTCCAACTCCAACCACTTGTTTGTATACTCATGTTTTCTTCACAATATTGGTTACATACATTTATAGTAACTATTACGAGGTCCTGAAGAAAGCCGCTACACCTCTTATGAGGGTACTAGGCCGAAACATGTCGACCTATGATCACCCACGCATCTTTGACAGATTTAATCTCACTCTGTCTTTGTTGGTTTTAATCCTGGTTGGAGGATTCCCACATAAATTAATGCGCATACCTCCTAACTAGTTTTGTCTCACATCTATTCCCTTCATCGCTCACCACACCAGTCTCACATGGGATATTTAGTGTACCTCTTCTAAACAATCTAAACATCCCTGAGTTCCTCCTTCTCAGTGAAGGGGTTGTAGCCGACACTGTGACTTGGTCACAGTGTGAGGAGGTTGCCCTATGATGAAGCATGCCACCTTCGGGTGGGTGAGGGAAACCATTCTATAAAAGGGACACCCCATTAGCATCAGCTTCTCCCCTCTTTTCTTTTCTATAGACCCAGGGTTCCTTTTGTGTTGTGTAGGGACAGGGCAGCCACATACCATACAAAGGAAGACTCTGTGGTATGCAGAGCAGCGAGAAAATCAGGGAGATGATCACTCCCATATGCCATGGTCTGGAGAGCTTGGGGTATGTTCTGAGTAAGTATTTGAACTGCATGAGGCTGATTTGGGCAGCAATAACCGCTTCTCTAGGAGAACTTAATTCTTCCCGCTAGTCATTGTGGTCTAACAGCTAAAGGTTCCGCGTCCGAGTTGCCTGATGTCTATGCATAGAACTAGGGGTCTGTGTCACCAGTGACTTATATCTAAATTATAATTTGTGTCAATGGGTTGGCTAAGTAGCACCAGAGTCTCCAGGGGACTGAATTCCAGAGGCTCCTTCAGACCAGAGATGTAAGGTAGGGGTGCATGCCTGATCTGCAGGAAATAGTAAAATTGGGGTTTGTGCAGTTCGTACTTTGCTTGCAGGTCTGTTACTGACTTGGTGGTGATCCCCATCATAATATCCCCTAGGGTAGAGATCCTGATGAGATCTCAGCCACCGAATCCCTCCAGCTCTGTCACCTCTGTGAGGTAACACCTGTATAACACTTGGGTTTTTCTTGTCAGGCGCTTGTTCCAACCCAATGTCTGAAGGGTATGTGCAGTTGGAGTACCCTGTAGGCCCACTTCTCGGAGGAGTACACTGGGATGTTAGAGCCTCTGAACCACCACTTGTTAAGCACCACTAGGTGCGTGGCTCCGTAATTTGAAAGAATATCAGGTGTGGCAAGTTCGCCATCAAAGGTGGTCTTAAAAGGTGGTCTTAAAGCCCAACCATTGCAGGTCTGCCAAGTTGATGAGGACTTTGTACGCATACAGTGCAATCTCATCTAACACTCAAGGTTCCCAATTGAATCCCTGGACAAGCCCTTCTATCTGCAGCTACTCCATTAGAGGCTTGATGGCCAGCTGAAAGAGCAGGCGAGACAGGGGGCCTTCTTTAAGCGTACCTTGTTGAATTGGGAGCATATGGGATACCAAACCCCCTACGTGAACTCGGGCAGTGTATAGTAGTTTAACGAAGTTGATATAACTGAGGCCAAAATACAACTTGTTTATATTTAAATACTTGCTGATCTCATGAATGTTCTCATTCCGTTATATCCAATACTTAGGCCCAAATAGGTTCTTTATGGTTCCAATATTTCCTCATGTTAGTGCAGGCAAACGCATGACATGTAGATTGTCTTCTGTAATGACAATATGTAAATCCATGCCTAGTTCACTTGTTGCCAGGGCTAAAGGGATATTCCAGTGTTTGGCAATGTCACGTTTTTGGAAATAGTTTGATTGAATCTGACTTTGGTTATATCAAGAGTAAACTACCTAAAGGGGCTTTATACTGGATGCTAATGAGCCCATATATTATCTACTTCAGCAATACTACATTGGCTTCTGGTGAAAAAGAGGATACAGCTTAAACTACTGACAACTGGTTTGGTCATCTAACAATGTGTGAGTTGTAAGTTGTAGTCCTAGGGTTTAAGGAGAATAAAACTGGAGACAGAGCTTTCACATTCTGTACACACTTTATGACCAAATTATTGTTTTGGAGATCACCAAGACGATCAAAGAATATTTCATTGGCTACCTCTCATCTGTGATGTAGGAGCCTATAATTGTGTGCCAGGTAAATGTATAGACAAATCTGGCTCAAAGAGCTACCACCTGGGTGCTCTTTGCAGGCCCATGGCCATAGACCTAATAGCATACATGTTTAATCATTACAAATGAATAAAAAGAGTACCTAGAAACATTTTACTTATGACTAATCACCAGATATACCCAAACTCTTTAAACAAAAAATCTGAAATTAACTGCTATATTTGAAGTCTTGTGCTGAAAATACAAATGCAATATGGGTGGCCAGGCCACATGTAGGCAAACACCCAGTAGCCTCTGAAGCCACACTGCGAAATGAAATGTTGCAGTTGACTGACATAAGGAAGTCCCACAAAAGACTGTATCACCCTCAAGGGGTCGGTCATTTAGAAAGAGTCTACAAACCCCCCTTGTGGTACCCATTACCCTCAGTAAAAACAATGGTGTGGTCGAATTAAAGTATACCTAGCATATGCATACAATTGTATGAAAAGCCAAAACCAACCATATCTCATATTGTTTAGGTATAATATTATATTATGTCATGGTATGCTACAACATGTTATTTTTGTACCATGTGCACAGTACTCTTTCTACCATGAGTATGTCCTCATACTGCTTTTGGTCATCCCAATTGCCTTCAGACGTTTCAGAGGTTTTCATCAAAGACTGGAGTTTAAGGCATCCTGTGCTGAGATATTGGGCTCCAGAATGTCCCTGGTTAGAGTGGCTGTACATAATTCAATGAACTGTGGGTGCATGATTTTGGTGTTTCAGAGGTGTGGCCATAGGTTTGTTGCTTTAATAATTGATTGTACCAACCTAAAAGGCATATATAAGGTCCATGTTAGCTATAAATGAGGTATATTAGCTAATGTTTTTATGCGATGGTTATCTACCAGGAGATTTCTGTTTAACAGGGATTCCTGATGGTTGAGGTCCTGAAAGCTACACAAAGTATGTGTAACCACTGAAGCATCAAGTGGATCAACCGTTGTAGTCAGCCACACCAGAAAATAATTCCAACTGAAGGAAAGACCAACTGCATCGTCACTCGAAATCCCCCCTTACTCGGCTCCACCACCCCACCGCCCACCGCTGTTACCTGCACGGACCGCGGCTGTTTGCAATATGAAGGATAACTTTGCCAAGGACACGCACTCATCATTTCCCATGAGGCTGTCCCCAGCTCCTTTGCAGAGATTTTTCAAGGCATATTGGAAGTCCATGCCTTTCCAGGCTGTCTCTGTCTTCCAGTGTGTAGTACACTGAATCAATTAGTATAACTTGTTAGTCTCTGCGACACGTTCTGTTTTCCAAAGCTCCTTTCATGCCGGGCGCCGCCACTGTCATAAATCCAAACACAGTGCGGTCAAAAGTGGCACATTCTAACTGCTGGTGCAATCATTGGGATTTAACTAAGGTACCTGAGATATTTGTAGACCAAAATTAATAACGGGAGTGCAGCATTATTAATGAAAGGAGCTTTGGAAAACTGAATGCATTGCAGAGACAAACAAGTGATACTAATGCGCACACACCGAGACGAGATTACATTCTAGTGCTTTGTTTTCTACCTCTTCAAGTAGAAAAACTCCGACCAACATCGTAATAGCCCCCTTAGTGCAGATTGTTGAAGGTGTCTCCATATACTTTGACTCAAATGGTAGTAACAGCCTTGAATGGCTATGTGGGGTTAAATGTTTAAAATGGTTGGAATCATGGCTTGTTCAAAGTCTATGATTATTTTTTGTGGGTAGTATTTATTTGTTTTATGTTTAAAGTGGTTTAAGAGTTCATAATAAGTGCTACTTGGTGGTAGGGCACATATAAAAGGGATATGTGTGTTTTGATATTCTCCATGTATAGTGTATATCTTAGTGAATGGTTTTGAGGGTGCCATTCATCATCCAGGTTTGACAATGGCTTATGTTTAGTAAGTTATCTGCTGTAGAAAATATTAGAATTCACTTATAATTGTTTAAGTTGTTATATAAAAGGAAGGCTTCCTCACTATGTGGTATTTTTAAATGTTCAGGTGTTTCTATAACTTTGTATCGTCTTGGGTCTGGAGGAGTATTTCTGGTGGCTTTTTTAGCTCATGCAATCAAACGTTTTAAAGTGGCTATAGGTGGTAGTTTGACTGTGACTTTAGGACGTATATCTTTTAGGATTTTGGTTGTTAGTGCCTGGGCGCTAGTGTTTACCTCTTTTATATCCTGCAATACCTCCCTTACTTCTGTTTCTGTCACATTTCGGGGATGGTTCCAGTCCCTTACATTAATTGCAATATCATCTTTTGTAGTGGCCTTCCCATAGCATTCATTAGAATAATATTTGGTACATTTCCAATTCACATTTTCATTGATGTGTTTTCTTGGTTGTAGATGTAGCCGATGTGACTTAGTAATTGCTTTCCTTTCTGGGATGTTATATAGTTTGCTCTCTCTGTCATTTGATCTGAAAGTAGTGTAATAGTATAAATAAATGTAATTTTTTACAAGTTTGTAAATTTGCTTTTTCCATATAAAATTATGCAACTACTTATTTCATTTATACCTACATGTATGTTCTTCATAGATGTTTCACACTTTTTTGCAGATTTGCGATTGATGGTGGAGCAGGTGCTTTTTTTCTGTTGCAAGAAAAAAAGAGCATTAGTTTCATTTTAAATATTTATTTGTTGGTACTTTGTCGAGATTAAGATCGCTAGGTGTATTTATACTAACTTTCGGGGTTAGTTTATATTTTATAACAATTTACATATACCTACCTTGTTATATCTTTTTGCTGATTTTCGATTGGTGTTGTTTTTTGGCAGGTTAGCACTTTTCAAAGTTGTAGTATTTTCTTTTAGGAAGTACAAGTACAGAGATAAAAGTTGGAGAGTGTTTTGTATATTATCTACTATTTTACATTTATTATTTTAATTGCATGTAGGTTTTACTTTAAATATAAGTTTTACTTACTTAGAAAGGTAGTTGTCAAGATGTATATATTCTTTTTTAAGGGTCTGGTCAGAGAATCCAGCAGAGTTTCTTTGTCTTGCAGCATTTGTCGTTTTTGAAGTATTTAGTTGATTACATTTTGCTTTTCATACTGTTGATTAAATTGTTTGTCTGATTTTATCGGTAAGTTTGTTTCTATTTTGATTTTATTCGTTAGTTTAGTTTTAGTTTGAATTATTTTTTATCAGTTATGTCTTTGTATGGTAAATGCTAATGTAGGTTCTATTTATAATGTTTGATATGTAGTTTGATAGTTTTGAAGAATATTTCATATATATATATACATACATATATATACATATATATATATGTGTGTGTATAGATATATATATATATATTTATATATCCAAACACAATGCAGTAAAAAGTGGCTCACTCTAGCTGCTAGTGCAACCGTTGGAATATGACGAATATCCCCAAGATATATGTAGACCAAAATGAATAACGCTGCACTCCCAAGGGCTTCAGATTCACAGGATTTAATTAGCAATTGCACCGAAACGTCACCAACACGTTTCAACCATTACGGTCTTGATCACAGTAGCTGAGTCTGTTAGCAATTTACCAATCTATGGGGTCTATTACGATGGCGGTCGGATGACCACTGCCGGTCCGGCGGTGGTGCCCGCCATACCGGCGGTGACATCCGACCGCCATCGCGACCAGGAAAACCGCTGGTCAAATTAGGATGGCGGTGGTGACCGCGGCGGTGTGAAATTCCGACCGCCGCTTTACCGCCGGTTGCCATCCGCACTCCTGCCTGGCGGGCGGAGCAGGGCAGGCTCCGCCAGCAGGATTATGATGCCGGCGGTAGCCAGCCTTTCCTCAGCGGTCAGGCCGCCATTGAAAGGCATGAGGTGATTGTCTTCTGGGGGCCCGTTGTGGGCCCCCAATGTGTTGGGGGTGTGTGGGTGCACTGGGGGGGTACCCATGGTCCTCCCCTACATTTCCCTGTGCCAGGTGGCAGGCACTGTGCAGTGCCTGCCATGCAGTGCAGGGAAATACAGGACATGCTCCTTTTGACATAGCGGCGGTGCTGCGTGCATCAGCAACCGCCGCAATGTTAAAGCCCGCGATCCGACCGCCGCGGTCAGATTTCGACAGCGGGTCATCCTAATACGACCGGCGGTGATGTCGCGGTACATGCGGGCGGTCTTTTCCCGCTACCATGGCGGTCGGGGAGGTTTCCCGACCGCCATCGTAATAGGCCCCTATGCTCTCATGCCTTTTTATACCCAAATGGGCATTCTGATACTTGTAATCCATTAACTGTTAATCTTCAAGCCATTGTTGGATTTGCACAGATATATGTGAATTATAAGGCACATAGTGATCCTTAAAAGATCTTATCAGTATTTTGGCATAGAGGAGTGTGTGCAATTCATCCTTTTTGCACACTGCTGATAATTCAAATTACTGCACTTCTACCTGCCATTTCTAGTCTTTCCGAAATCACTGGTAAACAATCCGCGCTTGCAGCCTGATTTTTTTCACCAGCATCGCTTTCGTTCAAACAAAGTATTTGAAAAAACCCAGTCCCTCTAATTAGGCCCTGGTAGTTGCTCTTATGCTAAAGTGAAATTGGAGCCCCCGGACTCCAACCAATTTCAGGGTTGCATCCATCCACGGTTCGTGCAGGTAACAGCGGTGGGGCGTTGGGCCGAGTAACGGGGAATTTCGAGGGACGATGCAGAGGGAAAATTAATTATTTATTTAATTTTCCCTCTGCATCGTCACTCGAAATCCCCCCTTACTCGGCTCCACCACCCCACCGCTGTTACCTGCACGGACCGCGGCTGTTTGCAATATGAAGGATAACTTTGCCAAGGACACGCACTCATCATTTCCCATGAGGCTGTCCCCAGCTCCTTTGCAGAGATTTTTCAAGGCATATTGGAAGTCCATGCCTTTCCAGGCTGTCTCTGTCTTCCAGTGTGTAGTACACTGAATCAATTAGTATAACTTGTTAGTCTCTGCGACACGTTCTGTTTTCCAAAGCTCCTTTCATGCCGGGCGCCGCCACTGTCATAAATCCAAACACAGTGCGGTCAAAAGTGGCACATTCCAACTGCTGGTGCAATCATTGGGATTTAACCAAGGTACCTGAGATATTTGTAGACCAAAATTAATAACGGGAGTGCAGCGTTATTAATGAAAGGAGCTTTGGAAAACTGAATGCATTGCAGAGACAAACAAGTGATACTAATGCGCACACACCGAGACGAGATTACATTCTAGTGCTTTGTTTTCTACCTCTTCAAGTAGAAAAAAACTGGGTTCGAATTTGGGCTTCGAAACAGAAACGCAGTGGGTGGTAGTTAGTAGCCAGTTGACAACAGCTCCTTGTTTTGTCTGTTAACACCATGAGCGCTTCAACTCCTAGTAGAAAGCGCTATGTTAAAAAAGGTGTTTTACTGAGCAGAAATGTGATTGGGCACAGAGTGGCGTAGCTAACCATGTGCTGCCCGTGGCGGTCCCTGCGTTTGCCGCTTGGTGCAGCATGTAAGAGCGGGGTGGGGGTTGCTGGCAATTCCCGTGGCGGCCGCAGATAAGAGCTGGGGAGGCCGCCGCCCCAAAAACTCCCCCCTTGCTACGCCACTGTGGGCACACGCACAGCGGTGGGGACCCCGCTGCTCTTCATAGTATCACAGTGAGTCGAGCGGCCCAGACAATGCTAAGCTTGAACTATCCTCTGAAGCCCCACGTCGTGCTTGTGCTGCTGCTAGGAAATGACTTTGAAGGAGAAGCAAAGCGGGTAGCTTTGCAAAGAAGATCCACAGGCATGCATAATAACCACATACCTTAGCCTACCAAGCGCAGCCTGGGAGTAAAGTTTGGATCTCCCTCTTCCTCTTTCCTGGGTTTCCCATAGCACATGCGCCTGAGGGACAACCTTCGTATTTCTAGCGTTAACGAGGAAACTAGAAGGACTGCCTGCCATGCTGTCTGCTAATACAACCAAGCAGAGCCACCAGCAGCACTCCCGTCCCAGGTAGCCTTCCCATAATTTTATTACCTTACAGTGTGAGTGGAGCCCAGTGCTTTAAATGGGCAGGTACTGAGTACATCAGTGGTCGAAGTCCATTAAAAAAAAGTATGGGAACCATGATGCAGCGTGCAAGGGGGTGGGTTGAGTGAGCGTATGGGTGTGGTCAAAGGCATGGCTAAAAAAACAAAATATTCTGTAACTTTTTTTGGTCTTTCACCTTCAGGTAACTACATATGAAATAAGGCACAGCTTAAATGAAAATTAAATGCAAGTTATATTAATCAGTGGGAAATGCATTATTGTACATTATGAAACATATATTAATTAATGCACTGCACCAGAGAGCCACAGAACTAAACCCTGGTTTGTGCAGTGAAGAATAGTGACTTGTGTATGTTTAGGGCTACAAGGTGCCAGTCTGTGAGAGAACGCACTGTGAACATGCAAGTCATTATTTTAAACTTGCATTACACAGAGTAAAAGATAGGCTGCTACAAAATGCTCACAAAGTTTTAAGATAAAAAAAAGTCCATCCAAAATATTGGTTTTAATATTACCCAGACTGTATGTAGTGCAAATTTTATTTGAAACTGTCTTTTAAAAGCAGATACTTCACAGCTTAGCTCGTAGCACCTTTACAATACCTTGCAAACAGAATAAATGTGTGTCATCCGGAAACTTCAAGCGATTCCATCAATTAAAGCCAATACCAACTTCCAAGCACCCTTTACAATTGCAGATTTACCAGTTGCGTGCATTTACATCTCTTTTAGAGAAGTTGGCACCCTGGCAAAGAGGCTTGTTTAGCTGTCTGCCCCTCCCTTGGTTTCACAGCATAGGAGGATCCCTGTCTTACACTTCAGCTGAAGCATTTAAACTCTTGGAATTAACCTTCCCAGAGATGTTGTCTTTTCACAAAAAGTAGGGGAACTATTTCCCTAAAATTAAAAAAAGTATGGGCACATCGTGCCCCTCAGGTTCCATCCACTTCGATCACTGGAGTACATGCACTGCTTTAATTTGAAAGGGAGAGTACCTGCACTTCCCAGCACTGGTGCAATAGTTTTAATGAGAGAGTAATGGCACTGCTCAGTAGTATGCTTGTTTCCAGTTCAGGGAAGACCTGGCTTGGCAGTGCGGGCTGGACTGTTCCCATGAGGCACAGGGTCAAGACTGATTTGCATATAGCTGGGTCTGAACTGGGGTGGCGAAGTGAGCTAAAGAACGATGATGGATTCAACCCAGATCTGTGACTGGGGGTGAGTATCTGAAAAGTTTCAGCGCTCAGTCCATCATCTCCTTGTGTTTGCACTGCTCAGTAGTAATCAGGTACTCTGGGGTACTGAGTACCTGCACTTTTCTATTTCCATTTAAAGCACTGGTAGAGCCTCATTCCACAAGTAAGATCGAAGTTTACTGTTGGGGGGGCAATGGGTTGTCAACTCTAACCATTAACATGTGCCCGGATTTCTGCACATAAATGTGCGTAGGCCTGAAATGCTTGTATTATGCCAAACCTTCATGAAACTCAATTCACCTAAATGCCTGGGGTAGCAGAAGTGACCTTTGACACCCTTTGACCTTCAGTTTCACTCATACACAGATGCATACATATGCAAAAGCATTCACACTCACACGAAATATCTGTCTCATGTAAACAGACAATCACCGTCACACACAACATACATTTAACGCATTTTTACTTACCCCACTTGCAAGGGAAGGGTATATTGCAGTCAATTATACTCCATGTTTTTTTACACTAATAATGGAAAATTATTCACAATTAGTGTAATAAAACTGAGCGAAAACAAAGACAGTGGAGCCCAAACCAACGTCCATAAGAATGAACTTCCACTGTGTTCCTGGCACTGATTATGCCTCCTCTGAAGCCTGGGGTCTCAAAGGTAGTACCAGGGGTCACAAGGGGCAAGCCAGGGGTCTCAGCTGCGACCCCCTGGGAATCCCTAAATGACGTCCATGCAGTCAATGACATTCCTTTTATGTTTTGATCCAATTTTTAAGGCCACTGCTATAATGCCTCAGTAGAGGAACACATTTTATGGCAGGGTTGACAAAATTATGTGGCAAGAAAAGGAAAATTATGCAACATATTGTAGCAAATTTTGTGATAGTATTACTTAATTATTTTGTCATTTTTGCACTTTAACATTGCCTGGGCAAAGGTTTCAATTCATTAGTAGCAGTTTAATACCAAAATACAGCAATTAGTAACTAAAAGCTGACCAGTCAACCTTTGCGAAGGTCCTTCCCCTGAGCAACAACGCGTGTTGCCATGTATTTAGTAACTTTTGATACTTTTAAGCTAGAATAAATTTTTGTGACAGTCTGCAAATTATGCAGTTGATCATTGATTATGTGGCCAATGCTTGTCATGAGTGATTATAATATGTAAGCTCATAAGCAGTGCATTGCGGGGGCGTAAGTTATAGTTAGCTCAAGTAACTATAACTGCTGAATTTCACTGGTTTTGAGTGAAATCTGAGCCTAACTATAACATCCCCAATTTCTAAGGTTTTTTTAAATACTATTTCCTAACTATAACGTCCCTGTAACGTTTGGTTTTTAAGTGAATTTGTAAGTTTTTTTAAAAATTGTATTTCCTAGCTGTAGCCACTGACCTTTGACACTGGGGGGGCGATTACAATGTCGGGCGGACTGTCTCGTAAATGGGAGCGACCAACCTCCGGTCGGTGGACTGCCCACCACATTAGGATGCAACCGAACACTGTTCGTTCGCATTCCGACATTTCCCTATAGGAGTATGCGTTACTGCGGTAAACCGGCCATAATACATGCTCCCATGGGGATATGGGAGGTGTTGTTCATCCCTGCACCCAGTGGCAGGCACCTCAAGTTGCCTGCCACAGGGGTGCAGGGATCAACAGGGCCCTCAACCGAAGGCCGCACACACAAGGGGGCCCTATTGGGGCCCCCCAAACACGCTTTCCGATATGGTTTCCATGTTGGACAGGCTGGCATGGCAACCATGCCGGAAAACGTGCATCGTAATCCCAAGGGCACAAAGGCCCACCCTTTGGGATTACGAGCCGGTTCCAAATGAGCCTGTCGGAAGCCAACCGGAATAACCAGCTGATTTCAATTCTGACTAGCTGATACATAATCAGCTAGTCAGAATTGAAACCGATGGTGGGGGTCGGAAAGCCACCAACCGAAGTTAGAGGCTCTCTGACCTCCATCGTAATAGTCCCTGAGTGTGTGAGTGAGTGCTTGAGTAGGTTTGTAAGTAGGTGTGAGAGAGTATGAGTGGGTCTGTGAGTGGGTGTGTGAGTCTCTGAGAGGGTCTGTGAGTCAGTACATGACTCTCTGAGTAGATCTGTGAGTGGGTGAGAGAGACTATGAGGGATTCTGTAAGTGGGTGCATGAGTGTCTGACTGTGTCTATGAGTGTGTGTACGTGTCTGAGTTCATCTGTGAGTGGGTGCATGAGCGAATGGGTCTGTGAGTGACTGTGAGAGTGTCTGAGTTGTTCTGTGAGAGGGTGCATGAGTACCTGAGTGGGTTCTGCTCATTTTCTGCCTTTTTTCTTCTCACTTCTGACCTTTATTTTGCCTCTTTCTGTTTGTTTCTGACCTTTATTCTGCCTCTTTCTGTTTGTTTCTGACCTCTATTCTATTCTGCCTCTTTCTGCTTGTTTCTGGTCTCTATTTTGCCTCTTGCTGCTTGGTTCTGACATTTATTTTGCCTCTTCTGGTCGTTTCTGACTTCTGTTCTGCCTCTTTCTGCTCGTTTATCACCTTTATTTTGCATTTTCTGCTTTTTGCTGAGCTGTATTCTGCCCCTTTCTGCTTGTTTCTCACCTTTGTCTTGCCTCTTTCTGCTTGTTGCTGACCTTTATTTTGCCTGTTTTTACTCATTTCTTATCTCTATAGTGCCTCTTTCTGCTCGATTCTTAACTTTATTTTGCTTCTTTTTGCTCATTTCTGATCTCTATTTTGTCTCTTTATGCTCGTTGCTTGCATTATTTTGCATCTTTCTGTACACATAAAAAGCAGTGCCCTGGAGCATTGGTGAATATCGTAAATTAGCGGCAATGTTTTAAAAAAAATGCATTTAAGCCGTGGCAGGGTCCAGGGGGACCCCAAGACCAAGGCTTGGGGTCAGGGTATTCCTACCCTGCCCCTTTTCTTTTTTAATTTTTTTTTTGAGGACCCAGCTGAAGCCAAATCCCAAGATGGCTGCCAACACTTCCTGGTTGAAGTGTTGGCAGCCAATCAGAGCTCTGCATTTCCGTGCATGAGCTCGTTATTTTTCATGAAGTTGCAGCCACAGATATCACTAACT
Source organism: Calotriton arnoldi (assembly GCA_963921515.1). Classification (NCBI taxonomy): domain Eukaryota; kingdom Metazoa; phylum Chordata; class Amphibia; order Caudata; family Salamandridae; genus Calotriton; species Calotriton arnoldi. The sequence goes on along the minus strand of CAWUFW010000535.1, from coordinate 330,043 downwards.
ATATTCTCTTAAATTTCTCAACAACTACTGCATAGAATTACATCAAATGACAAAAAGCACAATCTGCATAACCAAAGCTACCTTTCTGCCAAATTTGGTGCAATTCTATCCAGCTGTTCTGGCTGTATACATGTTCAAAGGTCTTATGGGAATTAACATGAGAAAATGCACTTTTTTACACCCCTATTTCTTGGCCCCTGCTTGACGGATCACCCCAAAACGTTCCATGTGCAACAAGAATCCCTGGCACACTTTTTGGGGACCATTTTGTGAAGATTAGTCGAACGGCTCCAAAGTCAAAGAATGCTTTTTCTAGGGAAACATGGTCATAACTATAACTACCTGCTGGCATATATTTGCTTCAATCAAATCAGTGATGTCTGAAAGCTCAACCTCACGTGGCGGGGCTCGGATGCAGTCACCACCGCGGTAATATCCCAAACGCAAATTTGCGCTGCAACTTTAAGCGAAGAAATGAGCCACTCCTGACAAGGCAGAATAAGGTTTGTTTTATTTCACAAAACCAAACAGAATTTGTGTTTCGACCACAACGGGTCTTGTTCGCATGACCTTAGGTCCCACCTACATCATTATAGTTAAGTGACATAAAAGAAAGACTACACGGCAGAGGTTGAAGTATACAATTACCCTAGTATTTTGGATGTGGCGCACATTTTGAATTTAACATAAGAAAAATAACTTTTATATTTTTAAAGAATACAGGCTCAAGTAGCCATCCGCGCTTTGCACGTATTCCTTTGTTCATTCCCATGTATACAAATAAATTGTGACAAACATTCACAGTGCATTTTGTTGATTGGCATTCAATTTTTAGAAACCAGTGAACCGTTTCAATCAAGGCTAAAGTAGCCATGCCGGTGCTCTGTGCACTATTTGATGTTGCTACTGTGTTTCCATGCTGTTTCATTAATCATCAAGGGACTGGTAGGTAACTCTTACAGATAGTTTTAAGGTTTTTAGATGTTCTGGTAATTAATCTGTAGTAGCCAATTTCATAATCCATACAGCGGCGTTTCCTATGGTCCTACAACGGAAGTTGCAAAAACATATACTTCAATTTGTCGTGTAGCTCCTATAGTACCCCTGCAGGACCTGCGCGTTTGGATAACATATACTGCAGGCTTGGTGGCAGACTGACTCCGTGCACCCCCACAGTATATGTTAGCCTGGTTTTGCATTAGCTAGCTCGCAGTGCCACTAGTGTCTCCTCTTATCGGGGAGAGATTAGTTTCTGGCAACCTTAGAACATGACAACCCTGATTCCCTCAGAATCGTGGAAACAATGTACTACCTTTCGCTCAGTCACTCGTGCTCACTTATTCGGTTTGTCTCAGAGAGTTACACAGAATAAACAGTCGGGCGTTTCAATAAGTATTTATTGAACAGTTGTTATTCTAGTGTAAAATATATGTGCTGCGGTAACCAGCAGACAATAGCAGAGATATATAATTAGCAGTACGATGAAAGCAAAGGGATAGAACAGTTCCACCATATTGCGATAATCTTGAGTACATACATGAATAAAAAAACATTATGCAAGTGCGCGTACTCCTACGATGCCTAACTAGATGTACCTGAGTGTACCTAGCATATGTGTGTAGGTCTTAGAAGCTAAGAGCCAAGAATCCTCCTAGGATTTAGTCGAACCCCCATACCTGAATAGCGAGAGTGTGGGACCCCGTCCTGGTCTCGAGTTGGCACCCCGTCCAGGTTGTATCAGACCACTGTCAGCTTGAGTGACTGCATGCAGGGGCCTCAGCGTCCCTGGTCAGTGTGTCAGCATGGAAGTCTCGGTTCCCTCTGTTTTACCGGGGCAAGATTTGGTGTATTTATACCCTAAAGAGTCTCGGTCCTCAGTATGGTTTATATTGGACATGAGGAAGACGTCAGGGGTGAACTTTGTACATATATATTATGCCGGTGGTGTATTCTTAGAAAGCCATGCATAATTAATGAGTACAGTGTGGGCCTGTGTTTGGAAGAACCCTGCTGCATTCAAAACCACAGGATAGATAACGTTCAGCCCTCAGAGCTCGTTGTGTGCTAGCTGGGACCAATGTAGGTGAAAGATCATGCCTATATAAGGAATCGTACCATAATAGGACATGTACAGTTGTGACCATAATTCGGCATATGCGGCCATGACCATAATTGGGCAAGTACGAATATGACCATATTAGGGTAAATATGAATACGTCCATTTTAGGGCATGTACGAACGGGTCTACATTAGGGCCTCTATGCGGGATATAACAAATTATTGTGTAACATGACTTGTGTGACCTGATCTGGCGCTTACATAGTACCATCACTAATGCATATCATATTTCCTTCACCCCACGATGTTATGCTTTCCCATCTCTAAGACCTTATATCAAATCAAACGAAAATAAAAATGTATAATGAGGTGGGCATCATGGCTCCCTTATGGAAAGGACGAAAGGGAATGACAGAGTGCACACCAATCTTTCCAAGTTTAGTCAACAGTTCTTTAGTATTCATTTGTAAGCGTGCTGGCCCGGTATCGTGGACTGCCCGTGCCACGTGTGTGGAATAAATCACTGAAAAAATGGGGTGAAGTGACACCCCACTCCAGGCGCACTGCTTTCCATCGTGTGTAACAAATATGCCACAATTGTTCCAGTTAAACCAAAGTTTTTATGTAAAATGTCATTAACATTTTGTTCAATATTTTCCATAATCGTCCTGTCACATGAAAGACGCTCTATATTTCCATTAATTCCTTAATGCGGTAGACATGCCGATGCGGGCCTTATTCTAGAGCACGGTGTGTTACATAGGTATTCCTCAAATGATAATTTTCATCACCCAATGCATTTCGGGCCCATTCTTGGCCCTTCGTCAGGGGTATTCTGCAATTTTAAAACATTGCTGTTAGACTATATCATGATAACTCACATTAAGAATATATAACATATGTTAATGACCGGAGTTAAACCCGTTGGTAACGTTTTGCCCGCTGAATTCAAAAATGCTACAATTCAATGAATAAATGCCCAGTGCTTCATCTTCCGATCTTATCTCCCTCGTTTGCGCATATAATTTCACATAAGAAATTATATGCGCAAACGTCCAGTAAGGGATCTCTAACCTCCTGTTGCAGTGTACTATGGGTTTTGTAGTTTGATGAAACAGTCAGTGTTTATTGGATGAATACTAATGGGCGGGGACACGCTGCAGGTGATTAAAATCGAGTGAGAGAGAGAAACGATTAGAAGGGTTTTGAACATGAGGTGAATGGGTGTTTGAACACAAGATACAACCGTCATCAGTATGATTAAGGTATGTGTTCGCTTGATAACGCATATTTAGAGGGATACTTTCATCAAAAACGGTTGTTGACACAGTCGTGAGGGAACTGAGTGATGAGAATTTAAGGGGTGGAGGGAGATAAGATCGGAAGATGAAGCACTGGGCATTTATTCATTGAATTGTAGCATTTTTGAATTCAGCGGGCAAAACGTTACCAACGGGTTTAACTCCGGTCATTAACATATGTTATATATTCTTAATGTGAGTTATCATGATATAGTCTAACAGCAATGTTTTAAAATTGCAGAATACCCCTGATGAAGGGCCAAGAATGGGCCCGAAATGCATTGGGTGATGAAAATTATCATTTGAGGAATACCTATGTAACACACCGTGCTCTAGAATAAGGCCCGCATCGGCATGTCTACCGCATTAAGGAATTAATGGAAATATAGAGCATCTTTCATGTGACAGGACGATTATGGAAAATATTGAACAAAATGTCAATGACATTTTACATAAAAACTTTGGTTTAACTGGAACAATTGTGGCATATTTGTTACACACGATGGAAAGCAGTGCGCCTGGAGTGGGGTGTCACTTCACCCCATTTTTTCAGTGATTTATTCCCTTATGGAAAGGCTCACTAATATTAACCTAGAGATGTGCAAATAGTTCTTCCTCTGCATTCATTCCTATCAGAGCAACACATCCTGCCTCAAGCATGAACCTGGATTTCATCCTGCTTAAAGCTGTCAGCCAGTCACCACCTCTGGGGTGTTTTAGTAGCATGTCAATCCCAAAGCACCCTGCTTTGGACCAATCACCATTGTGTTTGTCCCTAAATTGTGTGGCCGTGCCATTATTCATGTCATTGTGAATGATGGCCCTCCAATGCTCCCGGAATCCTTTTCTTAACAGGGAAAGACAGTCGAGCCAATGTACCACATCTTGCAGGGAGATGTTATTACGTAGACTACAAAGTCCATTTTACATAAGATGTGTTTGGGAATTCTCCACACTTTCTTAGTAAGTGGTAAAACTACCTCATGTATATTACCACTATGTTTGCAGGCCTTGCATATCGTCTGAATCCCTTGTCTGGCTTGAGCCACAGAGTTTGTTTAGGTGGCAGACAGCTATGTACAAGGAGATCTCTTAAGGAGGAAATCCTTTGATATGTTACTGAAGGACTATTGCCTATTACATTCTTAAGTGCCAGTTCTTGTGCCAAAATGTCCCATATTTTGTGTAAAATTCTTTTCCGTTTCCATGACTGTTGACTGAATTTTGTAACTAACCTTATGGGTTCTTGTGTATTAGGTATTTGACTTGTGGTGTCCCTGAATAGTGCCTGTTCTCTTGGGATCTTGTCTGCTCTTTGAGCTGCAAAATTGAGGGCCTTACTTGGGTAACCCCTGGCTAATAACCTCTGGGACATTTCCCCTTTTGCTTTATGGTAACCCTGATCAGAACTGCAATTACGCTTGGTGCATAAAAACTCACTAAAAGGGATACTCCACCTAAAGTTAGAAGGATGGCTGTTCATCGCATGGAGAATGGAATTTCCTGACATATTCATTCTAAAGATTTCAGTATTTAAACTGCCATCCATAACTGTGAGTTTAAGATCTAAAAACTCTATGCTTTTCTGATCAAAACTCATGGTAAATTTCAAATTGAGACCATGCACATTGAGGGCTTCCCAAAATGTCAATAAATCCCCTTCAGAGCCATTCCACAAAAAAACACATCATTGATTTACCTCAACCATATGCTGATCTTATCAGTCCATTGTGTCATCTCATTGCCTCAGAGAACCTGTTCCTCCCACCAGGCCATCACCAGATTGGCGTAGCTGGGGGCGAAACAGGAGCCCATGGCCACCCCTTATATCTGCTTGTGGAAGTTGTTTTCAAACATAAATACATTTTCAGTCAAACATAGATCAATTATTCTTAATAACATGTGAGTGTGTGAAAGATGATTGATGCTTCCGGCTCACAGGACATATTTACATGCCTGCAGGCAATTTCTGGGTCTTATGCAAGTGTAGAGGCTTTCTATGTATTAACAAACTATTATGCAGGTCTGTTCCCATTTTAGGTTCTGTACTCTCTTCAGGAAATCCTTAGTGTCCTTAACATAAGAGCTCAAGTTCTTTACAAAAGGGGAGAGGGAGTGGTCTACATATATGGAGATGTTCTCAAAAATGCTATTTTTAGATGGCACAGTTGGACATCCCGGGGGGTTAACAAAACTCTTGTGGACTTTGGGTAATATATAAAACGTATGAACCGTGGGTGTCTCATTTTTCAAGAATTGTACCTCATCCCAACTTAACATCAGGTCATTGTACCAATCTTTTAGCAAATCATTATATTGGCTATAACTTAACATGAAGGAACAGAGCCCCAGCCAAAAGAGTAACCAAACTCCTTGTGCCAAGACCTCATCTCCGCTTTGGCCAGCACTTCATCTAACTCATCCAAATCTGAGTCTGGAGTTTGTTAAGCCTGTAGCCTCACTCAGGATGCCATTGGAGTTCTGGTGCTGGGCACCGTACTAGCATTGCTAAGTTGTGGAGACTAGAGATTCTGACATTTTGATGAGATTGGTCTTCTACTGACTCTGTACCTTGCAAACAGTTGGGTCGCTTTTCATTGCAGCAAGAATGTAATCTCGCATATACTTGAAAGGTGGTTTTCCTGGCAAAAATGTATTGAGGAAACACAGAAATCAATGTGTTAAAGATTTAATCACTGCTGATGAACAAGCATATATATAACTAATGGCTACTGTGGCCTAAGAGTTGTAGGTGACACACATTGCATGGACTAGTCATTTTGGAAGCCAAATGATAGCAACTGAGAAAGTGTATGTTATGTAAATGCCGCCTATCCATGCAAATTAAGTCTTTTGTCAAAGCAGTTTTACAGAAATGCATTGTGGTATTAGTAGTGAGTTTAAAGGGCTGCTGACAAGCTTTCAGTGACTTTGTTGCAAACAGGTGACATATCGCATATAACAGTCCTGCACACCATGGCAGTAAACAACAGCTTTAAAAGTAAATTAATTTGCCCGCTGCTGTGAAAATTCATATAAATGTTTCACATCAACAGAATGACTATCATTAGAAACAGCATGGATATTTCATGCATGTTTGGATTTAGTGATAACCACTTTGCTTTGAACGGCACACATACTGTATGATTTCATTGTACCTTAGCAAGACTGCATGCAAATGTTAAAGAATTTTCTGATTAACACAACTCTGTGAAGATTGTCATTGATTATGCCAAAATGTAACTTTTATTGCTATGATGTTGCGGGCGTATTTATAAACTGCTAAAGACAAACTTAAAGTATTTCTTCCATGCTTACGATATTTGCATGTATAAAGAGGTTACCAAAATGGCGGTTTTTAGATTCAAAAAGGCTGTTGCACAGCCGAAATGTGTCTCTCTGAGCTTCTGGGTCATGAGAGGCCCACCTCATGGAGCAGGCCAATTACTCCAGCCTCTGAGTGTGTGCTCTCTTCTTTTAAGGAGTTGGGAGGCAGTGTGGATGTCTAAAGAGCTAACTGTAGCACCTATACACATACCACAAGCGGTCAGGTGCATATATATATATATATATATATATATATATATATATATATATATATATATATATATATATATGCAAAGTAAATCCCTGCAATCCGCGCAGGAAAAAACGAGCCACTCCAGTTCCAAAGTTCAAAGGTATTCCAGGTTTATTTTACGGCAACAAAGGACGACGCGTTTCGATCTCTAGCGAGATCTTGGTCACATGACCTCTTAGGCAGTTCCACATCTATTTAAAGACCTACTAACATGCACGACACAGCGTGCAGTGAGACATAAAGAAAATACTGCAGTGATTTCCAAAGTTGTTGACATTTAAGAAGTTGAAAACAAAAGGCATTATTAATTAGCATAAATGCATTTGAAAGTATAAATTGAGGTGTATATCTAAATTTGTACCTTAAACAACAAATCATCAGTTGTATATATATGCTATCACTCTCTACACAACTCTAGCACATATATATATATATATATATATATATATATATATATATATATATATATAGGGTTCTATTGGAAAAGCACTTTTTGTCTTGCTTATATCTTTGGCACCGTTTGGCGAATCTTCACTAAACTTTCCAAAACAAGGGGCACGGTATGTCTAGTTGTGCATGAAAAGGTTTGGGGTGAATCATCAAGCGGGGGCCGAGAAAAGGGGGGGTAAAAAATATTGCATTTCCCATACAATTTCCCATAGGGAGTTTGAACACGACTGCAGCCCGAACTGCTGGATGGAATTACACCAAATTTGGCAGACAGGTAGTGGTTGGTCCAGAAAGAGCCCTTTTTGTGATTTGGTGTATATCCATTCAGTAGTTATGGAATTATCAAAGAAAAATAAATATAGATATTTAGGGACCCATACCCTCAGCAGATCCTCTGCAGGGGATCCGCAAAGCTACACGCCACCAGCACCACTGTGATTGACTGACCACAACCCTGACCAAGAGGTTCCTGCTGTCATTTTAAGTATTGGGGAATGGTCCCAGGGCCTCACAATTTTCTGCAAAGTGAATATAAGCGTCAGGGTAGAGGTACCATGACCCCATGGGCGTGTTAGAGGGACCTATGTTGGGTACAAAACTAAGGTATATATTTTTTTCACTTCAGGAATCTGCAGAGCTGCCCCAAGGCCCAGCGTGGCCCCATGTAAATCTGCAACAGACCCAGCCAGGCAGTCAAGCACCCACTCACAGACCTAAGCAGGCATTCACACACCCATTGACAGACTCCCTCAGACACTTACATACCCAGTCACAGACCCACTCGAACACTCACACACCCACTCGCAGACCCACTCAGACACTCACACACTCATTCAAAGACCTACTCTGATACTCACACACCTACTCATAGACCCACTCAGACACTCTCACACCCACTCACAGACCCACTTAGGCACTCACACATACTCACAGATCCACTCACACACTGAAACACCCACTCAGACCCCCACTCAGACACTCACAAACCCACTCAGACACTCACAAACCCACTCAGACACTCACACACCCACTCACAGGCCCTCGCAGACACTCACACACTCACTCACAGACCTACTCAGACACTCACACACCCACTCATATATTCACTCAGACATTCACACACCCAGTTACAGACCCACTCAGATAATCTCACACCCACTCAAAGACCCACTCAGACACTCGCACATCCACTCACAGACCCATTCAGACACTCACACCCACTCACAGATCCACTCAGACACTCACATACCCATGCAGGCAGTCATACACACACTCACAGACCCACACATGCACCCTACACACCAACTCACAGACCCACACAGGCACTCACAAACCCACTCAGAGACCCACACACAGTTATACATCTACTCACAGACCTGTACAAGCGAATTTACAATGTGCTGCTTCACACTGAATGTGTGCTTTTGGTTTGTGGAACCGCGATGGATCTGCAGAGTCAAGTAAAAATTTCAAAAGCAGGTTTTAAAAAGAAAATTAACCAGTGTTTGGGAGAAAGGGTAGCTCTAAAAAAAAGCCATTGTGTTTATGGTTTGTAGATAATAACCACGCATAAAACATGATGCAGTCCTTCAAGTTCAATGAGCACCCTGTTGCCTTTCTCTGTGAAATGAACTCCATCATTTCTATATATACTGTCCATATCAAAGCATAACTTGTTGTGGTATATGGAACCCATGTTGTGGTCTCTGAGGAATGCAGAAACAGTTTTATTGACAAGTTTCCTGGATTTGTCTATCTATGGACAGAATTAGTTTGACCACTTCCAATTCTGCCTTTGGCAAATGCTGGAGAACACCAAGGCAGTGTGTGGGAAAAGTTCCATTAATTTACCAAAGGTATCCTTCATTAGGATTTCCGGTCCAATCCCAGTGAGTGTGCCTAGGCCATTCCCACCACAGTGCACAATCATGAGGTCTGGATGTTGGCAATCCACAATGCTTTCAACCAAAGGCAGCAATTGATGACACTTCAATCCTCTCTGGCCAAACCAGGTAATGTCTACATTAGGTAAACCCAAGTCCCTGTCAATGCCACCCTTTCTAGCACTCTCACACAAAACTGTGGCCCGCAATCCACACTCTAACCATTTTTTAGGCAAACTGGTGTAGCACACAGAAGGCTATAGCAGAATGAGACAGTTTTCAAAATGAAAGGCAGTTAAAATGGAGGACAGCACCTAAATTAAAAAAGAGCATATTTAATTGCATGCTGTTATCATGCAGGTAGCTTAAAGTAGGTAGTGATTTTGAGAAAAAACTAATTTCTTCTGTGATTGGCTCTGGGAAAAAAACCAGATGCTGTTACTTTGGTTTAAATTTTAATACTAAACAGTAAACCACACATGCTACATTTCAATTTGAAGGTAGTATTGTGCTCAGAGAAAGGGTTATGAACTTTTATTTTTTTTCAAATAATTTTTATTGGGAATTTCAAGAAAAGCGAGAACATAAGTGAAAATAAAGAAATACACAAACCGTCATGAGAAGATATGCAATTACAAATGAGATTGTAAATAATAATTAATTACAAAAAGAAAAAAAAAATTACAAAAGAAAGTTACAAATGGAGTGACAAATGGAATTGCGGTTATGAACTTTTGACCTAGTGCTAGCAGTCAATGTTCTAAACGCTGTTACAGACCTATAGATTTACTAAGAGAGCCAGTTATATGCTGAGATAGTTACTCTCATCCAGTGACACACCCAGCGAGGGACTGATACACTCATTCAGATATGTATTGAAGAACTGACACTACCAAATCACCCATCCAGATAAGTAGGCCTTTAACCATGTCTTGGGCCTGATACTGCAGAGCCTGTGTGTGCAGTTTTACTGCCAGGCCCATTTGGCATATTAAAACCCACTGGCAAGCCTTAAAGTTGCCTACTACGACATATAATTCATCTCTAAAGTAGGCCGTAGGTAAGCTGTAGGGCAGGATGCTAAATGCTAAAAAGGTAAGATATGCACTTTGAAGTTTACATGAGTTACACAAGCACTTATAGACATATGTACCCAGTTATACATCCAGTCTCCCACCCATACTGCGACTCACATACCTACGTACAAAAGCATATAGACACTAACACAGCCAGTCAGACAGTGAGAGAGGCACTTATACATTCACTTAAATTCACTTACACACCCACATAGCAATTATGTATGGAGCAGTAACAACATTAGTTGTACAGAGCGATACATACAGCAACAGTCACTAAAACAGTCAGTAGAGAATTCATGCAGCATTTACATATAGATTTACAGACCCATAGAGTTACTAAGGGAGCTAGTCATATGCTAACATGGTTACTTACATATCCAATGAGACACCCACAGAGGGATTGATACACTCACTGAGATTTATACTCAAGTACCGACACTCCTAGTCTCCCATCCAGACAAGTAGCCCTTTACACATGTCTCCTGCAGAGCCTGTGTATACAGTTTTACTGTCATGCAGACTTGGCATTTAAAACCTCTTGCTGGGCCGTAAACTCTCCTTAATCTACATGTAAGTCACCCCTAGGTAGGCCGTAGCTAACCCATAGGGCATAGTGCTATGTGCTTAAAAGATAAAACATGTACTTTGAAATTTTAGTGAGTTGCATGCACACCACAGACCTATATGCCGATTTATACTTTGAGTCTCCCAACCATACTGTGACTCACATACCTAATTACAAAAGCATAGAGTCACTCACACACCCAGTTAGACAGCTACAGAGGGAGTACACATTCACTCACACTACTACACAGCTCTTACATGAATTGTTTTTAGTTGCTTTCACATGGGACTTGCCCCATGTGAATACTTTTTTACAGTCCCCCTGGATAACTGCTTGCCTCAAATACTGCACTGCGCATATTAGCAGTAACCTTCTTTTCCCCTGATGGTATTGTAAAATGCTTCCAGACATCTCTTTGTTTTCTTGCAGGTGGTGTATCTTTCTCCTCATTCTCAATAGGTTCTAGATGTTCATTCCGGACAGAAGATGAAGCTTCAGCCGTTCTTTCAAATTATTCACAAAAGTGAACAAAAAACAGAGCACCAATGCTTCTGAAGCTCTGAGCTCACTAGAGAAATAACTGTTTTTGGGTGTGGCTTTACATGCACATGGGTGGGGTCCTAATATGCCTAATCAGAAGACAAGGTTTGGGTGTGTCATCGAGCAAATTTGCAATTCCAGTCTGTAGATTTGCAAAGTCGCACAACTCGTAAACCAAGTAAGTTTCTTGAAAACCAGATATAGGGTGCCATATATATACTCATAAATATGTTCACACTGATGTCAATAATGAAAGTAGAGGGATGTACATGATCAAAACAATTTCAGATACATTGTGATCACGTGATCAGAATCAAAATAATAAAATAAACATAAAAGTTGTTCAATTACATTTACAAAAACATTATATATTTTTCATTCAGTAGATATCTGATTTTTACCTTTGAAAATGTATATAAACTATATATTTTTTTTAAGTCTACAGGTTTTTAAAAAAATATTACTAAATTAACAAGCAAAATAAACTAGTCTACTTAGTACTAAAAATAAACCCTAGAAATTAACTAAAAAAACTAAACATTACAGAGACATAATGCTTCGAAAATAGAATTTGAAAAACCTTTGAAATTCACTGAAAAAAACAAGGGTGACGGACGTTATAGTCAGGAAATAGAATTAAAAATACCTTAGAAATCCACTGAAAAATACAAAGGTTACAGGAATGTTATAGTTAGGCTCAGACTATACACGCACAAAACCACAGAAATTCAGCAGTTACAGTTACCTAGACTAACTATAACTTACGCCGCCGCAATGCACTGCTTATGACCTCACATATTACATCACTCATGATATGGTCAGGGACATCAACAATATTTGTGTTTTTGATATAAGTAAATATTTCTATTTTTAATAATGATATTTGTGTTCTTGATATCTGGGGTTTTATTAGTTAAGTATAAAAAGGCAATATTTTTGTTAATGAAATCTTTTTGGGGATATTTTTGTGTTTCAATATTGTATGCATCGATATTATGTCAGTGATCCAATACTATTGTTTTAGATTAAAAAAAATGAAAACAAATTTCTCTAACTCCTGTTCAACTAGACTACCACAGTAATAAGGGACAACACACCTGCACTAAAACTTAACATAATAGCAAGTATTAAAGTTATTTTAATTTTGAATATTTTCATGTATATATTTTTTTTAATGAATTAAAATATAATTGTTCCCTTTCTGACCCTTATGTTATCACTGTAGAATGTGTCACAGTCTTGGATGCAAGTTAGTACTATTTTAATTGTGATTTGTTTGCTAGAAGCATACATAATAATTTACAGTATTTTGTATTACAATATTTTACATATATTAAATATTTAACATTTAGAAATGATATAATACAAATAATAGAAAGTTGAACACAGCTGTATTTAAAATGTTATTTAATTTGATGTATTGTATATGTGTCAGTATTATTCCCTTCCTCCACTGATTTCTAGTGTTTGAAAGTACCAGAGGTTGGCCATGCGTGGTGCTTGACTTGTTTTCAAAGCTGGTCATTTGAATTTATGCCTGTTTTGTCACAGGTACAACTGTAGTAGATTTAAATGTATATTTTGTGAATTGCAGATCTACTCTCATGTGAGTGTTTATTTTGTATTTGTATGCCCCTCCTCAACCACGTCCTTCAGTTTCAACCACTGCCCACTTTGAGAAAACCTTTCTTCAGTTTCCCATCACTCTCCCATGTACCTTGCATAGTTACCACCAAATCCTATACTCGAATGTGTGTAGATCTCCTGCACCAGGGCAAACCTCTCTGTACAGAAAATTAGGCGAAGGAGGACATCTACATCCGATCTACGTCCGATGGTTTGTAAATTGCATTTTGAAGTATTTGAAGGAAAGACTGGTATAGACTGGCTGATTCAGTTGGGAAAATGTGAACCCTTGGATTGGAATTGGACTGATGAAACCATTAATCCAAAAATACCCCCTCAAAAACCATATGAGCCCTAACACCAGACTTTGTAAGATAGGTTCATGGAATAGGACAGGTGCACATCAGAATAAAAAAGGATTGGTTTCACTATTGGAATTAGACAATTAAACCATACTCATTTTGCAAGGCACTTCGGTGATGTCAAAATATCAGTCAATCAAGCCGCATTTGTAAAGCGCAACACTGTCACCCCTAGGGATATCTGGGCGCTGTGTCTCCATCGAAGAGCCAGGTCTTGTGTCTCTTTCTGAAGTCTGTCAGTGAGGGGGCTGAACGGAGCTGGAGGGAAATGTTGTTCCAGGTCTTGGCAGCTGGAGGTGAAAATGGGGTTGAGTGTGTGCCTGGCTTTGTGCGTGGGTTTGGTGACCACTTGGTTCATGTATTTGGTAATCACATACAAACTAGCGTAAAGGCTAAAGATGAAATAGTGGTTGACTTTGTGGTGGATAAATGATATTGATACCATCATTATTGAACCTAGAGTTAAAACAAAATCTATGAAGATGAAGAAAAAGGTTTGATAATAAGGATTACAGCCACCACTAAGAATGCAAGAAAAGATGGACAGTCAATGATAAAAAATCAGATTGTGATAAATATTTAAATGTTGCTGTACTTTTAATGGGAAATTTCAATTCTGCGGCCCCCATTTTTACAGAATGAAGATATTCCAGAAATTATTTGGAAGCTCATATTGAGATACGAGCACAAATACTAAAGAAAAACAAAAATGAATTAAAGAGGAAGAAATCTGGATACCCTAAACAAAAGCTGATAAATTCAACAACAGAAAAGCAAGCTCCCATATTGGCTATACTATAATATCACTTTAATTGGTTCATGGAATTCAGGACTTTCAGATTAAGGCATATTTTGGATGGGTCATAGACCCCAGTTATTAGTATTAGAGTACTCTCCACAAATGCATAAAATAAGGGACTGGGACAGAATCTTGAGACCAGAAACAATACTGGGACTATTTGGACTATCTTAAATAAAAAACAATTGTGTCAAAAAAATAAAAGAGCTTATAACCCGCATGGAGGAGAAGAGTTCAGATGTACTTCTGGGGTCCTATGATGCTTTTGTAATAAAGTTGAAATATTTTTTAACAATACAAAGCAGCAAAGAAACTTGCTCTTGCTAACTAAACAGTGAACAATTGAGGGAAACTAAAAAAGGCGTTAAATAAACAAATAATGGATCCTTTTTAGTTAAATAATGAACAAAGGGTCTCCCTCATTACTAAATATTGCAAACGACATTGGAAAGATAAGAGGAATTTATACTATAAAGAAAAATAATAATTTTGGAAAAATGTAATAAGATTGCTCAAAGAAAAAAGTAATAAAACGTTTTGAAATTGAATTTGTAATAACATACCTCAAAATTAAAAAAACAACTGTGGATTCATTTTGTATCATAGATGGATACTATTAATGAGTTTCAGGAAATTATTTGCAAAGATCTATGCTTTTCAAAAGAAACAAAATTGTCAGTTGGAGCCAACTTGTAAAAAACTGTGGCAGAAGATAATACAGATATGGCAATTTAAATTCCATCATTAAAGAAAATAGAAGCATATGTGTATAATATTAAATCCTCATGTGCACAGGGCCCTGATGGAACAACAGTGGATATTAAGAAATGAACACCTCAAATGTAGTCTGTCTTTCTTTACCCATTCAGTATGTATGAGTATTTATTTCAACCAGTCACAGCCTTAAGAGATCATCATAAAAACACAGTAAACATAGTAAAAATCATTGGACAATTCAATACAGTATAAGAAATCAGAAATGCAAAAATCATGATTAATCCATTAATTAAAATCTGCTATGATGGCGATAAAAAGTGAAAAATTGTTTGGCATATCTGAGGAAAAATAATTTACAACCAGCCGCCAAACAACAAGAACAGTACATCAAGACATCAGCCTAACTGATTTCAATTCTACATGCTCAATAACAACGATCTTGTAACAACCACAGGCACATAGAGTTATAGCAAGTTGGATGTAATAATAGACCATTCTTTCAAGTGATCATCCAAACAAACAAGATCCCAGAGTCCGGAAAGAAGTGTCTGAATACCATTGTATCAAAAAGAGATAAAGCTTGTCCTGGAAACTACAGGATGATACCTCTCAGTGACTTCCAGGAACATATTTTGCAAGACATATATTACATTATTTTGAGCACTGGGTTGAGCAAGCTGGAATTTGACCAATTAATCAAATCAGTGTTAGACCAAATGATTTGATTTTGGATGGTTGTGTTGCTTTAAGGTTTTTCTAGCAGAAAAATACATTAAGCCAAAAACGAGGACATTCATATGCTGTATTTATAGGCTTATCTACTGTATTCAACTCTACAGCTCAAAAAGACTGTGGAGGAAAATTAAGTGTGAATGGTCCAATTATAGGGAGAATTGATCCCCCAAATGACCAGAGACAGGGTTGTGTTTTGGCCCCATTATTGTTCTCCATCTACAGAGCGAAAGCTCAAAAGTATCTAAAAGTAACAAGGCCTTTTCCACCAAAATTAGGTGCATCCCATATTGAACGTTTCTTTTATGCAGTTGATACATTCCCACTGGATATAACCCCAGTAGGGCTTCAAATGCTTTTTGAAACATTGTAAAAAAACTAAAATGCTATTTGAAAAAAGGAAAACAAAAAAATTACATTTAGCTGGAAATTAAATTAAGGGCCAAGTGGTGAAGCAGGGGTGCAAACTTCACCCCAGTTTTCCTTTCGTCAGCTGTTCAGTTCTTTTTTTTATGTGCATTTTTATTGGTTTATGTAAACTTAAACAATAAGGCAAGAAACAAGTTACATATTTATACATGGAAAGAGTAAAAAAGCACGTCAGGCAGAAATACAAACTTTCTAAAAAGACAACAATTCCTTATAGGTAACGGACATAGAAGCACTGAAAATAATTATTAAAATTTGCAAATCAGAGAGATCACCTGGTGAAAGTATAACAGTGCTCAAATTTGGAGAACAAATAGTAGTGATAGACTTTCAATGTAGTAAAACATGAGCAAGTGTTTCAATATTTATTTTGCAAATATGACATAAGTCCTTAAGATACACTACCCTCCATTTGCTAAGTACATCAATAGTAAATATATGACCAAATCAAAGTTGCATCAGCATAGGATGGCACTTTTCAATCTGCATACAATGCAACACTATGTGAAGGAGAGTGAATCACTTGATATGTGGATTAAGACTCCAGGTTTTGTACACTAGAAAAATCAGCAGTGTTGACATCTCTCTTAATGTGTGACTTACATTAATCTGAAAACTAGGAGCAGAGATTGTTGAATCAGCAAAAAAACAGTACCAACATGTTGGGGCATTCTATACAAAATGTACATTAATTACAATATTTTTTGTGATCAGCCTTATTCCCCACTTTGAATAATCACGTGACTGTGACTAATGGTGCTTAATACAAGGGACACAAGGAGTTCGGGGAAGTGAAGCAGGTGTGAAGTGAAGTAGAGGTGTGTGGTGTGTGGTGTGCTTTGGCTTTTTCAGCTCCAACTGTGGCTGAAAATCAGCGGTCGGCTGTTGGTTGCTGACTGCCCGCTGAGTGGAGAAGGAGTAGGTGAACCCGCAAGGGGGAAGCACAGTGAGCAGAGGGCTCCCACTATTCTAGTTAATGCCTGACGGTGAGGTGTGGAGTGAGTCTGCTCACCATTTATCTCCTCAACTTTTTAACTGATTTTCTAACTGACTTGGACATTAGACATTAGGATATTTGTGTTGAGCCTATTTTGTTTGAGGGTTTTTGTGTGAGAGAATGACCTTCTGACCCTCTGAAGCTGGTCCATAACATCACATCACTATACTATCACAACCCTATAATTCAGAAGTGTTATCACGGAACTATGCAAGTAGCTGGTGTGTTCATGGCTGGCCCTGCTGTTCTGCCCTGCTTAACCTTGCTGGTACTCTGGTTGTCCTGCTGATGGCTCCCCCCAGGTGCATGGAGAACTTGGGCCAGGAGGCCACTGCCTGACTACATGAGTAGCGATAGAGTGGAGGAGTTTGACCACTGGGTCAAGGAGGGCAGATTATTAGATGGGTTGTTGCCAAGTGTACCAAGTGCAGGAGCTGGCTGGAGGTCAGTTGAGTTGTTTGTGGAGAATTGCCATTCAAATCTGCCATTGACACTGCAAATAAAGCTGATGATTACAAGTATATTGAATTTTAGTAATAACTTGCAGCATTGTGGTGCACTGTGAGACTGTTGAACTTGCTATTGACATTTGAAATAGCGCTGATGATTGAAAGTATATTGAATTTTAGTAATTTTATGGAGCAGCGCGGTGTACTGTGAGATATGCGACATAAGTTTGGCTTAGTCTGAAGGGTACCGCTAGTGTGATCAGTTGACTAACCATGTGCGTGTACTTGAAGTGGGGCAAGATAGTTGTGAGAGGCCAAATAAGGCATACCACTTGCTAGGGTTGGAAAATTAAGTAAATGAAACTGCTCAACTGACGTGTTTCGCTGAAGGGGAGTAATCGTTTTTGCCAGTCGGAGATTTGAAAATAATTTAAGTAGGTTAACTCATCAAGCAGAGATATTGCCAAAAGAAAATCGAAAGGCCAACCTAAATTGGCATTGAGCAATGCTCATGTGAATGGTAAGTCCCTACAAAAAGTAGTGTGTACAAGGAAGAAGCTTCACTGCAAAGTATGCCCATGTCTGTAAGGTCAATAATTATGCTGAAAACAGGGTTTTGAAAAGTAAGACATTGAAGAAAAATCCTAACGGTTTATAAACAAACCTTGTTAGGGTGTCATAAAAAGGACTACATCCATACACACCAAGAAATACAAAGACCAAGTAGGCGACTTAGTACAAGTAATCTGAGGTTAAGTGAAATCATGTTGTCCTCTCTGCCACTGACAGACAATTTGTTGACTGTTAAAGATCTATATAAAGGAACACTACAAAACCCTCAGGTGCCTAGTATGAATGAGAGTAAAGAGGATATGGTTGTGTCGTATAAAGAGGGTGTGACATCTAAAACGTCTGTATAACGGACTACTGGGTACTTATAGTGAAAGATAGATTGACTGAGAATGTAATAAGAGAGCCTGCTTTGATATGAGAAAAAAAGCAAGGGGTTCAAGTGATGCAGGCAGGGACCTTGGTTGTGGATTGCAAATAGCTCTTTAAAATTCCTAGCACAGTGCACGGAGGCACGGTGGAGAGGATAAAAGCTGCAGTCAAATAGGTGTAAATGCCAATATAGCACCGTCTAGAGTTAAGAAATTGGAATACACCTGTAGAACTGGTGTTACAGATGATATAGAGGGTATGTGCTTAGGGGTCTAGCAGGTAGCTAAACCTGGCTGAGTGCTGGTGTGTGCAGAGGTTCATATGCACCTTAGAAAAGATACTCCCTTTAAAAAAACTCAATGAGGTATCAAGAGGGTTCTGAGCTAAATGTTACAATTGATAAAGTTCCATCGCCGTTAGGATTAAAAAGGCCTGGTCCCAATAAAAATAAAGGGTCCTAAGGGGCAAATTGCACTGGTCAAGGCAATATAAGGATGGTCCCCGTATTATAACCTGGATTACAATCTTGTGAGTGATAAATCCATTCTAGACATAATATCAGGGGGAAAAGGGGAAAAGTCACAGTGGAAATGCCGCTATGTTCAATGCTGTCCTGGAATTCAAACTTGAGGTTAAACATTTGTTGAGCCCAAAATTGAAATCATTCTATAAATTAAGTCAAGAGCACCCCGAAATATAGCCACCGAATAACCATGTGGAAAAAGAGGATGGAGAAGCAAGTGAAAGTGGACAATACCATTTCAATATGATTATAGGTGTAATCCCTTAAGAGTACTTCTGGCCTGTCCCAAGCCAAATTTCTTGGAGATGTGTTGATTCACTAAGATATTCAAATTTTCAACATATAGCTCCTTACAGCTTGTTGATAGGAGACATAATTGCAGGACTGCTGTAAAATAAAATGGCATTTGCTTTGGCCGTATAGCAAAGGACACAAATAGTATCTACCAAAGCCCTGTTGAAACCTTGCGAGAGCACTGAAACAATCTGATAATGACCTTCAGGAAAGTTTACTTTTTAACAGTTCTCCAAGATAATGAGAACTCGTTACTATTTCAAAGCCTTTATAATCCAGGAACCAGCAGTCTTTAGATTTAGATTCATCAAATGGCAATATATATGGCAAAATATGAGTTTATCAAGTGGCTAAATATGAGTTTTGTTCAAGTTTTCCTCTAGGAGTTATAATATGTATTAAGTGCACAAGTATTAAGGGCCTGCTGCATACCAAAGAAAGTTCAAGTAAGAAACAAGACTTTGTTAGCTTAGCTGTTGTCATGGTACCTCCGAAGGTATTGACTCACCGGGTTACATGCATTATGAACTTGCCAATAGCATATTCTCCCTGATGAAGGACCATGAGGGTCCAAAATGCTTTGGGAACATGATTCAGTGTTTATAATGCACAAGTGCTATATGGAATATATTGTGGATGTAGGAACCAAGAATCGTTCAAGATATTCATTGATGGATAAAATATGAATTTTCTCAGGATTTCAAAAGCTATTTTCCAAAAGGATTGCAAGTTACTAAAAAAGCAGTACAACTGATGGATATATTTAATTGGGTTCTATTATATAAAACTCAAAATCATTTTCTTGGCTGATTAGGTGACACTGCATTTTAGGGGTCTTGTTTGAGAATAGCTGTCATTCAATTTGTTTCTGTGTCCTTGGACAGAGAACGCATCAAAGAGGCATGCCCATACTGGATTCATTTATGATTTGTGGATTAAACATGAGTGTAGTGCAGGGACTACTCTTTTTTGTTATCAATTTTAACACCTAGATTTTTTTATAAGTTATACGGTTGAGGGCAGGAGCCTCATGTAGGTGCCTAGATGGAGGGATGCCAGAGACTGTGATTGCCACCATTTGAACACCCATTAATTGATTATAAAGTCTATATAGAGGTTGGATATCATTGGTATTTATGTAGAGGGTAAGGTTACTGGAGTGGGAATCAATTTAAATCAGACGGTTTAGAATCTCTATTTCACAACAACAGGGTTGATCCCTGCTCACAGTGTTTCCCTTTACTTCTCGGCAACACACCTTTGTCATTGTTTATGAGAAGGCCACGAACTATACATCAAATAAATTAAAATCACACTACTATTTATAATTTCAGTCAATAACAAGAGTTAGGTGTAAGTTTTAAGGATTTTATGTTCATTTAAAAAGGTTTAGTACGTTTTCTTTTTTTATTCAGTTAGTTTAAGTATCAGTCAGATTACAGAACTGATCATAAAAGAAATGGTTAGAGTAAACATAACAAATAATGCATCAAGCGTGTTCCATAAAGGAAAGAATTCCCTATTCTAGAGAATGAGGCAAAAATTGTGTTAGCAGGAACTCATAAAGAGACCAAGCAAAAGTAAGATAGAGCATAAAGCTCAAATTCAATCAGTCAATAATGGCTAAACCTCTCATAAAGATAGGTTCATCAACTCAATAAGACTCAGAAATGAAGCAAACTAACTATGCAGTAGCAACTGTAGTCAGCAAATCAGGTAGGGAAGGGGCAGCAAATCAGTGTTCAGTCTTCAGCATTAAGACATTCGCATTCAGCTTCAGTGCGGATAAGTAGAATATAGAAAGGGTCTAGGAAAAGGGCATCTGAAAAAGTGTAGAGTGGTGGCCTACTCTAGGAACACAAACTAATATAAACAGTCAAAAGAAATGTTGCAGTTCATGTAGCATCTTCTTCTCCTCTCGTCCAATCAGCTTTCGATTCTTCTTTAGAACAGATTCTTCTCCTCCTTTCCCACGTTCACTACGTCATGAAGTATGAAACATTTATTAAACTATGTCTACATATGACGCTTTCCGATTCTTAGACCTTCTTTGCCATGAGGACATTCAAGCTAGTTGATGAGTATGACATGATCATTAGGGTCAATACCTCTAAAAGTTTGAAAAATATCAGGGTGTCGACATCCTTGCCTTTTGTGGCCATGCGGAGGTCATCTACTACAAACAGCATGCAAATTCTGTGTTTTAATGAAGGTGCAAGCCAGCTTGGGTGTTGTCCAGTATCTCATTGCTTCCAGAAAACAGCAGAGGTGTTTGTCAACAAAAGCTTCAAGATTCTTAGCCACTGCTGGGAGAAGGTTTAACGGGCAGTCATTGGCTGGAAGCTGAGGATGAAGCTCCACTTTTTTCAACAAGAGCATAATGACACCTGCCTTAAGCCGGTAGCAAATGGCGCTTTTCATTAGAAAACGTTCAACATTTCCAAAGTCCTGAAGAATGGGTTCTCCAAGCTCGAACATAAATGCAACTGGAATATCAACAAATGTAAAGCCAGACCTGCAGTTTGCGGAGTCCCTTGTTCAAAGTTCAACAATAACTCACCTTGTGGAGGGTTGAGATCAATGGCAGAGAAGAGATCAGAAGAGTCCTTTGTTTCTACCACTTTTCAAGAGTATTACCAGTTATTGTACTCTGATGACACTAACCCCTCAGAACAAAATTTGCACGCCTCTTTTAATGGTCTACCTAACCCCCATCTTAACTTGAAAAATTTGATTTATTGGAAGTTGAGATAACTCTCCAGGAAATAACAGATGCCATCAAATCCTTAAAAAAATCCAAGGCCCCTGGTCCTGATGGCCTTTCTATTGAATTATTTTCTGCTTTTTCCTCCATTTTTGCCCCTAACCTTCCTGAACTTTTCAACTCTTTTGTTGCAGAATCTAAGGCCACTGGCTCCCTGATTGTCCTTATTCCCAAACCTGATAAAGAGCACTCCCTTTGTAAAAACTACCATTCTATTTAATTAATTAATTATGATTGCAAAATATTTGCCAAAATCCTTGCCTCTCGTCTTGAGACTATTGTTCCGTTACTGGGCAACACAGATCAGTCTGCTTTTGCTAAGGGCAGACTGGCTGCTGATAATGCTAGAATGTTTTCTAATGTCATTGCTTTTGGTAAAAAACATCAATCCCCTCTAGCTGCAATGTCCTTCGATCGTATTAATTGGTAATTTATGTTTACTACTCTTCAATGGGATGGTTTTGGCCCCAATTTAATTTCATTTGTAAAATTATTATACTCGGCTCCGCGTACTAGCATTTTTGTTAATAATCGTTTTTCCCAATATTTTCGGTTACATAGAGGTACTCGGCAAAGATGTCCTCTTTCCCCTTTGCTATTTGTTTTATGTGTAGAACCTTTCCTTGAACGCATCCGTGTTATCCCACTTATCTCAGGTTTTGTACATAACTCCTCTGAAACTAAACTATCGGTTTATGCTGATGATATTTTGGTTTATCTATCCAACCCCCCTCCTCCCTTCCTTCCTTTCTACACGAAATTCATTTATACTCTAGCATCTCTGGATATAAATTGAATCTTTCCAAAACAGAGTTAGTACTCTTAAACCCTTCATGTTACCAATATATGTTCGCTAACACTAATTTCACTTGGTGTCCTACCAAAATAAAATATCTTGGAATATGGTTCTCCTCTACTGTTTTAAACACAATTAATTGTATGTTTAATGCCTTAATAACCACACTCCAGAAATTACTTTCCTAATGGTCTCCTCTCCACTTATCATGGTGGGACAGACTGGATACTATTAAGATGATGATTGTTCCTCATGTCCTTTATACATTGTCTATGTTACCTTTTAGGATTCCCATTTCTTATTTCTCTCAAATTAATTCAATTTGCATCAAATTTCTATGGAATAATAAACATCCCTGTATTGCTTTAGCTAAACTCAAATGTCCCAAGAATGAGGGTGGTGTTCGTTTCCCCTAATTTTAAATTATATCACTCTGCATTTCTAATTAGACAATTCTTTGCCTTAACTCATGAATTTGGTGATACTCCCATGCCACGATGGATTATATTTGAACGCTCTTTATTAAAGGATTTCTCATTTGAAAACATAATTTATATGTCTAACTGCACCTTTATATCAAATAGCCCTATACTGAAATACTCCCAACAATTTTTACATAATGTATTTTCTATAGGTTTCGACCCTCGTCAATGTTTCTTGACCGCCTCTATTTGGTATAACAAATTTATCAAATTTAGACGTAAATCATTCTACTATAAACACTGGAAGGAGAAGGGTATTATGTTTATTTATCAGCTTGTCCAACATAACTCTGTTATTCCCTTCTCCCAATTGCAATCACAGTATAATTTACCAAATTCGTTTATCCATGAGTATCTTTTAATATCATCTTCTTTGCAGTCTTACTTAACAACTAATAACTTTACCCCAACCACTGCCCCTCTTATTCCTACCCACTTATTCCTACTACACCGTTATGCAACATCTCTCGTTACTTTATACCCAAGGCTGCATTTCTCTATAAGATGTTATTGTCACCTATCCCTGAAAGATCCAAAACACCTACCGAGCTTCTGTGGGAAGCTGATTTATCCATTTCACTCCATATCTCTACTTGGGATACATTTTGGCTTAAACTATTTAAAACATCCAAAGCAGCTCGTATTACACAATCATTATTTTTCATTTATAACAGAGCTCTTATTACTCCTGAATGTATATCCAAGTTCTCCCCCACCTGCTCTCCTTTATGCTGGTCTTGTTCTTCCTTCGCAGGGACTTTAATTAACCTACTATATGATTGTTCCCATGTGTTGAAATTTTAGGAATTTATCTGGGCAAAATGTCTAGAAATATTTCAATGAAATATTCCATTATCAATGTAAAATGTTTTCCTCGGCACTGCTTCACCAGATTTTGACAGTATTTCTCCTAAACCTATGTTACTTGATCTTTTCATTGTTATTGCATTTAAAGTGATCATGTCTTGTTGGAAAGATACCTCTAAAATATCAACATTAATATGGTGGAATTTTATATGTGATGAACACAGACTTGCCACTGTTTCTTCACTCTCATTGTCTCAGAAAATTAAATTTGATCTACTGTGGCTACCTTTCACTTCGTATCTTTCTGCGCACACACCTATATCTTAGCTACTATATTATTATTTTTTTCTTTCTTTCTCTCTTCTCTCTCCCTTTTCTCTTCTTCTTCCCCCTCTTTCATACTTCATAGTTTTATAACATAATTTGGTATATATTTATCGACTGGTATTGCTTTTTTTAAATTCTCTAAATTATTTGATTATGTTCTATTTTTCTCTACTGGTTGTTATTTAATATTGATATTGTATTGATGTTATTGTTAATGTTCTTTTCTCTGAAAACTCAATAACAAAAATTATTAAACAAAAAAAGAAGAGTCCTTTGCGTGGCTGCTCTTATCTTTACAATTTATGACAAGGAAAATCCTGCACGTTCTTTGTAAAACTGTGACGAACAAAGATAGTCATTTAGATGCCTGTTTCTAGAAGAATGCTTGTTAATGATTTTGAAGACTTCTTTTTGTTTGCTAGCAGCTTTCAAAATTCAGTCAGAGAAATAGCAGAGTTTGGCTCATTTTAATAACAAACTAATATCTGTGCAGAGCAGACGTTTACACAACTTCCAGCGAGTCATCATATGAGTCCCTTTCAAAAGCTTGATTACTTTGTAGCTTTTTTAGGACAATGACCATTATGGAACAGGAGAAGATTTCAGATTAATGTTTACTTGCCTGTATTTGCTAGGAGGCAATGCCTCTAATGTGGAGACTATAAATGAGCAGTAGGACAAGTATTTAGTGATGAAGTTTTCCGACATTTGTAGAAGAGTTAATCTGAAAGTTTAATAGTTATCTAATAGGTACAGGAACAACCTTTCTCCTATTACTGTTTTATATCGATCTGCCTTTTTAGAACCACATTTATTGGTAGTTCATATTGTCAGATGATGGCCAAATCAACCGGAAAGTGATACTTTTCTTAGCAGTGTGCTTACTGCAGGTCCAATAATTAAATCAGGAGTATGCTCTGAGTTGTGAGTTGCTGTATGAACAAATTGGTAAAAAAAAGAAAAGGACTCAGAAGGTTGAGCAATTGAACAGTATCTGGGTTAGCTAAATCATCCATGGTAATGTCAGAGGTCACCAAGGAAATATGGACCAGCATGGGATGCAGACAGTTCAGATAATATTTATTCAAATTCCTTTAAGAAAGGCTGGATATAGATGGAGCGTGGTAAATCAAAATAAAGGTTTGATGTGCCTGGAGTGAAACCTTGATGTTAAACACCTCTAAGTGAGTTAAGGGGGGTGGGTGCAGACAAAAAGGTGAAATGCAGAGACTTTTCAATAAAAATATCAATGCTGCCTTCCGTTTATCACCCACTCAAAAAGTCAGCTGATGTAGCATGAGACCCTACCGAGATATTAACAATGTTTAAGTAAGAAAGAGAAGACCTATTTAATGTTCAGTTACTCATAGTAATTCATCTGATATGGAGTAAACGTTCTGGTGCAGCGTGATTAGGTGAGCCCTATGGTATCTAATGGATGCAGCATGAGAGGAAGGGCTCTTAGCAGAGGTGGTTGTTCACAAAACAGCTGGATATCCAAAGAAAGAACCGGCAGCATGGCTGACCCCCAGTGTCAACCGGGAGCACACCAAGGTGCCTTTAGTACTTCTGGTGCCCTTTTATTCCTCCATAGGGCGGTGCCCATGCTTGGTCAGTCTGAATACTACTAGTTCGCTGTGAGCCAATCCTGTGCAGGAAGTGGAGAAAATGATGGTTAGAAAGAAGATATATATGAAGGCCGACAGATAAAAGAAACACTTCTGTCTTAAAGGCTGAAATCGAGAATACAGGCCATAAGCTTTGACTAAAAATGTAAAAAAAAAAAAAACACACACACACAAAGGAAGCACAAGATGCAAATAAAAACCTCAGGTCAAGATAAACATTTTTTAGGAAACAACCAATGCCTGCCCAGAAAAATTGTGTAATGCTGGGTGACCCTTTCGGAAGCTAGTCTGAGTTTTTGAAGTATGTTGCAATCGACCCATGCAGCTAGGTCAATTAATAGGATTTTAGCAAACAACCTTGGCCGGTGGCTATAACATGGAGGTAAGAGGGGAGTTTTTTGGTCTTTTTGAGTGCATTTTTTCATAATGGTACCACAATCCCCTTTAGCCAAATTGGAAGAAATGCTCTGAATAAATGTGATATCAGGCTGCAAACAAATGCATTTTTTGGCTGGGGATTGAGAACATCTTCTGCTCTGTAGGACTGACAGATGCTGACTCATGTTTTTTTATGGGAGATGTAAGAATGATTAGTGTGATTCTTTTACTCAAGAAGGCTTAAGGTGAGGAAATTAAAAGTTGATGTTCCTGATTAGCAATGTTTTGGGAAGTTTGAGATTGTTAGGCAGCCCAGGTTTATCACTCCAGTGTGTATACATGACAGTATTCAGGTATTCTGTATTACCTGGGAGGTGAATGTAATCTATGTACTGTTAACAGATTGTAGGACAGAATATTATTATCAAAACATCATCAAAAACTAGAACGTCCTAAATATTGTCCCATTGGGTGTAGAGTTTCTATTATTAACTCCGGATATTTATAATATTCCAACAATGATATTCTGGTATGATTCTCTTTTAACAGGTAGCTCTGCACTGACAAGAGTTAACTGAGCTCTGCATTCATACTTGTTTTGCTATGTGTCTTTAGCTTATGCTCTTAACACTGTGTACACTATTACTATGACGATTAGTTAAAAGTTAGATTAGATTATGATGGCAGATGCATCAAATTGTTTTTGTCTCAGGCTTGTGCAATTGAGAGTGAGACATCTGGGTCACTCCATTAATAATTTGGTGTATTTGCAAGGTGTCCCTGGAACATGGATGTAGGTGATTAATGAAGGAACCCAAAAAAGTAATGCTAATCTCAGACCCTTCATGTTGGAAAATAGTATTTATGGATTTCTGCTTCATGGGAAAATATGAAGGAAAGATCTCTATGTTTTTAGCAAAGCTTACAGAAATCATATTTTCTGCAAAATTAAATATACACATATAATTATAAAAACTAAGGTAAATAGTTATCCCCTAAACTTTGTCGACATGCTCATGCATTATCTGTACCCCTGAATGGCTATCAGGCATAATCATGCACTTAGTTATGGGCCTCTTCTGAGCCTGGGCTTGTCAAGCACCTGAACACAGGATTATAGGTACTAATATGGTTTAGTCACCTTCTGTTTTTATGCCTTAGGGCAGGGGTCTTCAATCTAAGGGGCGCGACCCCCCGGGGGGGCATGGAATTGTGGAAAGGGGGTCGCGCCTTCCCGTCGCACTTCTTCCTGGAACTGCCTCAATCTGGAATCCAAAACGTTTACTCTTCGTTTTGGATTCCGAACAGTGCATCTCAAAGAGCTCTCTGATTGGAGGACATTGATGACTGTCCTCCAATCAGAGAAACTGCAGGATGCACACCAGGAAATGTCGGGAACAGGGGCCATAAATATTCACCTGTGGAGTGTGGAAGGCTCTGGAGTGCTTCAATATTTATTTGTTCCTGCTGCCTTGCATTCCTGCTCCCTTTCCTGGACTTGCTCGTTGCTGCTGCTGCTGTGTTGTTCCAGCTGGTGTCCTCTTCGTGCTTCTTCCTCGAGGCTGCCTCTGCAATCCGATCTCCCGGCTGTTTCCTGGTTTCCAAGGCAACCGAAGCTTCGCAAAACTTGTGAGTAAGCTGCCTCTTCCCCCGCCTTCCTCTGCATCCACCCTGGCTTTTTTTAACCTCTCAGAGACACACACACACACACGAAGGATGTGCATTTCCTTAAGGATTCAAAGAGTTGCAAATGTATAAATAATTTTGAAAGGTGGGTTGGGGCTTATTTATTGGAGAATATTTGTGCAAATGAAGAGAGTTAAAAACTATTTACCAGGGGTGAGATAAAAGGTCAAAAGGGTCGCAAAACATATTTGCCTTCACTATCGTTTTTTGACTAGCATGTGTTGCTGAGCCAAATTTAACCCCTTGCATGGTGCGCACATTCCCCCGCTGTGCAGGAGAATTAATGAGTGGGCGGGATTCGGACGGCCCCCGGCCGTCCTCCGCACATGCCCACCGTGACGTTGGACGGCCGGGGGCCGTCCTAAGCATGCAAGGGGTTAAACTCAACATTTACCTTCTACATTTATATAACTTTACTTCTCAGGAAATGTTTATTTTCAATCTTAGCACAATTACTCCACTTTTTTTCCATGACCTTTAATTCTGGCCAAGTTATTGCATTTTTGTATTGTCCTCTGTGGATACTTAATGGCATATTACTATTTCTTGGCACATCAATCTTTTTACTGCTAATAATACTATTTCCCCCAAAGCAACTATTCCTACTTCTCCAACTGCTCTGACTGCTACTACTAATTTCACTGCTGCCAGTGCTACAACAGCTACTAGTACTACTAGAAATTATATCAGAGGGGCTCAGCTACATACTTTTGGATATTTTTTCAGGAAAAATCATTTCAGATTAGCAACATTTGTAGGTGATAAGGGGAAAATATTTCTGTAAATCTGATTTTGCCAATTCCTACTAACCTTGTAGTCTCCTTCAAAAACAAATCTATTGACTTTGACCTCCTGTGCACCATGCTAGGCCCTAAACACGATGTGAGTGACAATGTTGAAAATGGGTTCTGCCTTAGTATGCAGAGGTGAATGGCATCTGTTTACCTGCCTTTGTTCTGTAAATGGTGGCACTGTCACAATTACCTCGACCTGCAGCTCGCTGGAAAATGAGCAATTCTGATAAATTACCTTTGGCTGGTGTCCTTTGTTAAACTTTCTTCTTACCTCATCTGAGGCCTCCTGTCCCCCCCACATCACCAACTTGACCAAGCAGCTGGGGAGGGGAACCAGTATGCCAGTCTTGTTTAGTGGGCAGCCTCCTGTAAACTCTCGCCATCAGTTTCTTTGATTAGTGGTGGCAATTGAGTGGGTGATTCTCTTTTGCTGGGGAGTGCCTGTTCTTTACCAAGGATTGTTTTTCCAAACCTCTCATTAGGATTCAACAGGACTGCTGTGGAAGGGCTGCCTTACCCTACTTTCTCAGCTGCTGTTTCGAGAGGTTCTCTTACTTGGGGTTGCACCCTAGTAACGTCAAGTTAATGTATCCAGATAATAAGGTCACCTGGGATGGGGTGGTGAGTGGCTGCATTTATTGGTAGCTGCAATCTAGGGTAGACACAGCTCCACCCTGTTTCAAGACGATGCAAACGTTGTTGGTTTCGGGAATGGACTTGAAGTGAGGCTAACAAATGATAGGATTTGTGTATCGTAAATGGCTTTTAGCGGTTCAAACTTTTATTTAACAGGGCACTTGTGTCCTGAGATGACTCAGTGGCAATTGAATTTGGAGAAGCGAGTACTGGTTTATGGTTCCAAGCCTAATAATGGATTTAAAGTGTAATATCTCGGGAGCTGTATGTTGTATAAACCAACCAGAGACATCACGTGTTGTGTGCACTCGAGCTCTCAGAGGGCTAGGGGGTGCCTTTTACTTTCTTTCCGAGGGAGGGTTGGGGCAGTGCAACTGTGGTACAGGCTGCAGGTGCTCTGCCCCCTTTTTAAATGGCGCTGCCATCAAGCCGCGTCTGGTGGCTTAGTGGACTAATGTACCCACTGTAGGGGCCTGTGCTTGACCTCATGGTCACAGGTTCAAATCCCGCCGGGTCCACTCAGCCTTTCATCCACCTGAGGTCGATAAAATGAGTACCATTGAGTTGGGTAACAATAAACATCTGTTATTCAGCGCCTTGAGACCCTAGCTTGGGTGATACTTGCACTTTACAAATACACATGTTATGTTATGTTATGGATCTGACAGAAAGGCAGTGTGGTTGGTGGGGGCCTGGGTGGGCGGGGGGCTTGGAGGAGGCATAACATTGATGGGATGAAGGGGAAGAGCCTGGACAGACAATGCCCGGCCTGTGTGTGATTATTAGGTATTGAGAGACAGGGCCAGACATACTTTAACTGACAGAGATGAGAGGGATGGATGGGAGGGGGTGGGGGGAAAGAGGCGTGTGTAAACTGTTTAACTCTGCACAAGACCTCCAGGGTTTTAAGGGACCCCCTACTTCTCCCGGGCCAGGTGAGCTTCTAATGTGGCTTCACATAACATTATTTACATTTTCTTACCACACAATTTAGTTGACCCTGCTGCCTAATTTGGTCCTCCCTTGCCTCATTATTTTAGTAGCCCTTCCTATAGGGCAGTCTGGCAGTGCCCAAAGGGGTGGCCAGTCAGGTCAGTGTGTGTGCTTTGTTTTGCTGCTTGCTGACCTGTTTTACAGTCTGGTGGACTGTTTTTACTCTTAATTTCTGTGCTATTACCACAAATATTGTCTGCAGGACGCACAAGTGCATCTAGTCTACCCTACCTTGCAAAATACCTCTTCAGCTCGGCCTTTACAAGTTTAAAACCGCGGCATAATTTGGTCCTCACTTGCCTCATAATTCCAGTAGCCCTGCCTATAGGGCAGTCTGGTCGTGCCCAAAGGGGTTACAGGTCAGGTCAGTGCTCTTGATTTCTGTGTTATTACCACAAATATTGTCTGCATGAAGCACAAATGCATGCAGTCTACCATACCTTGCAAAACACATATACAGCTCAATCAATTACAAGTTTAAAACAGCCCCGCTTTCCAAATAAGGGCCCCTTTTTAAGATCTCATATACGCTGCACTCACACGCAGTAAACTTCATTGTCTACTCTGCGCTATATCCCTTATAGCTCAGTGAGCTCCAGTGATGAGTGAAAGGGGAGGCGACACTTGGTGGCACTGGCAGGAAGCCAGAGAGTGTCAAGCTGGGCGCCAGGTTTAGAAATCATAACTATAAGTAACAAAGGTGGAGAGAATTTTTGCAGGCTTTCATCTCAGGCTGTCACGAAGGAGGGGATGGTCAGACACCAACCTGTCAAGGAAATGTGAATTTCCAGGGAGAGAGTACATACTCTTTGAATGGGCTTTTTGTGATTGCTAGATAATCCTCATCAGAATACAGCAGCGAAGTCTTCATGACCACTGAATGTAAATTGTGCCGCACACAAGTCACCTTGTTATGTGTGTGAGTAGCCTCTTGGTGCATCCCCAGTTCAGCAGAGCCTGGAGCACTGCTGGCAAAGCAAAACAAAAACAAATAGAGCACCCCGTGGTCTTACAGTTGACCAATGCATTATGAGTAATTTTGGGGCAAATGGGATGAGCCAGAAGGTCTAACAAAATGGCAGAATGCCACCAGTGTCCACGCATGTATGGACTTTCATTCCTTCAAGAGAAAGAGAGATGCGAAAGAGAGGTTAAATGCAAGGAAGGAGATAGAATATGAGAGCAAAGACAAGAAAGTCATTAGAGGAATATAACGTATCACTGAGTAACTAAGAGTCTGCCACAACAGCCTACACTTGTCTGGCAGGGTTTCCAAGCAAGCACCGCAAGGCTGGCTTTTACTGGATAGTAGTGGTCTTCCTTCTGAGATCAATTATGACACGGACAACAACGTTGGAGTCCTTCTTCCTTTCTTGAAGAAGGTGTCAGGAGATCAGGAGTTGGACTAGCCTACATAGAGAGCACTACAATAATCAATTTGGGCACGAACAGCAGATTTTTAATCTCATTAACAAGTGGGAGGTGGATTTTAAACGTCCTCCACCCATGTTACCTATTGCTATCAATGTGTGCGCACTCAAGGGAAGGGGAACCTTGGTAATGGCCCACAACGCCAGCTCACATAATGGAAGCCAGGACCAGCTGCAATTTCTGTTTTAAGCATGTGGAAGGAACCTGATGTGTTATTCGCGTTTTAGATAAGATAAGAAGATTTTTTACACTTCTTGTGAAATTGCAAAGAGGATTTTTTTAAATGACAACCATACTGCATGCAGCAGCAAGTCTGTGGTAATCATTAATATTGGACTTTGGAATTTTGTATCATAGGTCAAACACACATTTCACATGGATCGTTTCCTGCTGCCAAAAGATGGTAGATCACTCAAACGAAAGGCCGAAACAGATGTAGAGAAAAGAGCTGTAAAATGTAGGAAGTATGATGCCTCCTACCTGGACCTTGGATTCACCTGCGTCACCATAAATGGTGAAATAAAGCCACAGTGTGTGGTTTGTGGCATGACCTTGGCTAACGAAAGTCTGAAACCAAACAATTAAAGCGCCACTTGGACACTAAACACGGGTCACTGGTAGGAAAGAATACAGATTTTTTTGCCAGAAAGCTGGAAGACATCATCCACCAAAAAGACACTGTGAAAAATGTGGTCTCCACGCCAACAAATGCCCTGAAAGAATCTTACCAAGTGGCGTACCACATTGCCAAAAACAAAAAGCCTTTTGCATATGGGGAAAAAGTGATTCTTCCAGCAATGCTTGATGTGGCCAGGACAATGCTTGGTGAAAAAGCAGCAGAGAAGTTGAAAATGGTACCACTCTCAGACACAACAATTTGCCGCCGAATCTCTGACATGTCAGAGGATATCCACAGACAACTCCTTGCATGCTTGAAATCGAGTTTGTTTGCTTTGCAATTGGATGAAGCGACTGACCTATCTAAGGAAGCTCATTTAATTGCTTATGTCAGATACTGCCACAAAACTGTAATATTGGAAGATTTTTTATTCTGTAAACCAATCAGGGGACAAGCAACAGCATCAACCCTGTTTGACATTCTCAATGACTTCCTGTGCTCCAACGGCTTAAAATGGGACAGCAGTGTTGGGATCTGTATGGATGGTGCTCCTTCCATGTGTGGGGCTAGGGCAGGCCTAAAAGCCAAAGTGTTGAAAGTGGCTCCTCAAATTCTATGGACCCACAGTATGATACACTGGGAAGCCCTTGCAGTCCGAAACATGGATAGAGAACTTGGGGATGTGTTGGATTGTGCTGTAAAAATTGTGAATTTCATAAAGGCTCACCCCACTAGAGCTCGTCTGTTTGCAATTTTGTGTGCAGAAATGGGAGCTAAACATGATGGTTTGCTTTTCCATACAGAAGTCCGATGGTTATCCAGAGGGAAAGTTCTGAATCCTATTTTTTAATTGAGAAATGAAGTACGGCAATTCCTTCTAGATTTGGATCCATACAAAGCAGAACAGTTGTGTAATCCCCGTTGGCTTGTGCTTTTAGCATACCTTGCAGACATTTTTGTTAAATTAAATTCCTTGAATTTGTCTTTGCAAGGAGCTGAAAGTACATCTTTCGCAAAGTGCAAAAAAATATCTGCTTTCAAGAAGAAGCTAGAGTTGTGGAAAAGACTAATCAAAGATGGCCTGCTGGAGGCATTCCCATGTATATCAGAAGCTGTTGAGGACACAGGATATGAACTTGAAAGTGCTGCTGAGTCATAAGAAATCACTTGACTTCTCTCAGGGACGGTTTAGAAAAGTACTTTCCTGAGGACATTGATCATGACAATGACTGGGTCTTTCAACCTTTTCTAGTGGATGCAGGTACTCATCTCCCAGTGCACCTTCAGCAAGACCTAATTGAGGTCCAGAGTGATCGCGTTCTCCAAATGCAATTCAGCAAAACCCCATTGGGGGAATTTTGGCTGAAAATGTCTGAAGAACATTCATGTTTGTCAAAAATTGCAGTCAAGACTATTCTGCCTTTTAGTTCATCATATTTATGTGAGATTGGGTTCTCAGCATTGGCAGTATTAACAAGCATTTGCAATGCAATCGGTCTCGCCTTTGGGACCTTATATGTATTTAGCTATGCAGCACATTAGCCTGGCTGCTGAAACATCTACTGTTCTTTAACATGGAGGGAAAGTAAGCACCAAACTGTGTGACACGCCAGGTATGGAACACATGGAGAGAAACATTGCCTTTCAGGGGAAATGGTATAGTCCAAAGTTCTGTTTTTAATATAAAATCAGGGCCTTCGGTGGTCATATCACTGAAAATACAAGATTTGAAAAAAATATTATTGTCTAAGGGTGCTCATGGAAGACAATTTCTATGGACTGGAATCTAGAGAATGCTAAAGTGATTCTGGTATTTTACTGACCTCTGCTGGTCGTTTTCTATCAAGACAGTTAAATAGAGACAGTTGAACAGAACAAAAAGTCCCTAAGCGGAAGCAGATAAGTCCTAGGGCTGATCTCCAGAGCCCACAAAGTACATACACATATAAGTATAAACTAAAGTATATACAAGAGGTCTTGAATGCTCGACCTAAAAACAGGATCTAATCATTCACTATCCAATATGAACCATCAGGCCCAAAAACTTCAAATGCTCCTAATTCCGGTGCCATTGTCGCATTTAAATACCGGTTTGGTGTAAAGTGTTTACTATACACCAAAACTGTCCACTTTGCTGCTTCTCTAATGCTCTCCAGGCCAGGCGAGAGGACCAGGATAACCCTCAGGGCCCTGTGAAGAGAAATAGGGGCGCACTGTAAGGGGTACGGATCAAGTGGGGTCACCACCGGTTTCTAGAGGGACTGATTCTTCCCCAGGGCCAGAGTCAAGGTAAATGGAGATAGTTTCTTCCGGTACAGCTCCTACACTTTCCAGGCAGATAATGTCCTCTTCTAGACACGCTCCCACCGACAGGGCCCGCTCTCCTCTGAAGGCCACACTCCAGCACCCTCTCCACAGCTCTCCTCTGAAGGCCACACTACAGCACCCTCTCCACAGCTTTCCTGAAGGCCACACTCCAGCTCCCTGTCCACAGCTCTCCTCTGAAGGCCACACTCAGCATCCTCTCCACAGCTCTCCTCTGAAGGCCACACTACAGCACCCTCCCCACAACTCTCCTGAATGCCACATTCCAGCTCCCTCTACACAGCTCTCCTCTGAAGGCCACACTACAGCACCTGCCATCCAAACTTTGTAAGAGACGTGACACACAGTTGCCCATTCTATCACACATCTGCCACTACAGTACGAGACATCTTCCAACAACTCCCACCTAGACTGTTAGAAATCTACCATTTAAATGTAGGGACATCAGACATATATCCACCAGCTGGACTGACATCAGATACCCCGCACCCAGCCATAGTAAGAGACTCTACCTATGCAAGACCCAAGTAATCGTACAATAGACCACTTCTGCAACCCCTGTCTAAAGTCAAACTTTTCCTTTTGTATAAAATAGGCTCCTTTAGCCATTCACTTTACAGAGATTTGCATAAAAGTGAGTTATCGTTCATAGTAACTAATCTTTGGAGTAAAGCAACCAGTTCCATCAATTTTCACAACCTATTAAACCATTTTCCATATTTTAATTAAGCAATACAATACCTTCCTTATTCGATTGAAACAACAGACTTCATTCAATATGTTAATGAAATATGATGTGCTCTCCTGTATTTGCTCTTCTTTAAACCATAAAAATTACTTAAACATACTTTACATTAAAATAATAACTTTTAACACAAAGGCTAAGTTCAGCTAAATTATAAAAAATTATATTATGTACAACTGCAATTAACAAACGATATATAAGACCTAAAAAAGGTATTCTTACTTTGTTTATTCTGTGCCAGGATGTTCTTGACATCACGATATTTCTGA
Source organism: Calotriton arnoldi (assembly GCA_963921515.1). Lineage (NCBI taxonomy): Eukaryota > Metazoa > Chordata > Amphibia > Caudata > Salamandridae > Calotriton > Calotriton arnoldi. The sequence continues at coordinate 294,037 of CAWUFW010000535.1, read as the reverse complement.
CATGTAATGTTTGTTTCACCATGTTTTCAGCACAATATTTTGTCGGAATACCTTGGGGAGTGCGTGGTGCTCAGACAGCAAGATGCATGTTGGGGTCTCTCACGCAGCTGCTAGTAAGGAGCAGGGCGTGTGGCTCTCTACGGCAGCAGGGAGCCTTGTATGCTGCTATCTCCTGGCACAGCAGAGTGCATGCCAAGGCGCACGTGGCTCACAGATGTATCGCGCCTTCCCCTCTGATGGCATCCTGTTTGGACTTCCCATGATCGAGTACTGGAGTGTGGGCAGGAACCATCACTGCACTACGTGTTGAGGGTATCTGTCTTCGTTAAGCACAGAGGCCAAGACGTGGGGAAAATTAAAGTTGAACTTCCCTTAACCCCAAGCATGAATACTGAACCAGCCCACCTCGGCCTTGGTGAAGTGCTTTAAAGGTAGCAGTGAACCGCTGAGGTGCTACCTCTATAGAGAGGCCATTGACTGAATTGGAACAGATATTGCATGGGTAGAGTCTTGCATTGTGAAAATAATGCTTTATTATTGTGGTAATGTATACACATATTCACTTGAATGATTAAAAATCGTGAGCTAGCACCAGCTGGCACAACTGGGAAAGAATGCAGGACTCTTGAACTTCCAACAGGGGCGCCACGAGAAAAGAATACAGAAATTGTGATCTTCCTACGGGGTTGCCACTAGTGCAGGTACGGGAATACCAGGACCTGTGAGCTGCCACCAGGAGCCCTGTCACTGAGTAATGCTCAATCAAAGAAGTTTGAGTTACCAGCACCCGGCGTCTCACGGGTGCATGCTGGAAACGCTAGAAATTAAAAAATGACACCAGGAGACTATGAGATTGCAGCCCAGTGCTGTGAGGTGCAACCACGGCCCCGCTGTTAGATGCTGCGAATGCCAGGCGGCTGAGCTGCCACCGCGGCCCACACTGTTGTTTGCAGGCTGTGAAAGGCGGGATCTGTGAGCTGGCACCAGGGCTCCCTCGGTGCCTACGGGTGGTGTCTATTATATTACCCAGTCAGTTAATGGGATCCTTGCTCAGCCAACACAGAGAGAGGACATGCCCCGGAACAGGGGAGCGGAGCTGTACCCCGTCCAACTCAATGGCTCCAGCAAGAAACCTGGCATGCGCTCTGCAGGCCACAGCTGCATCCCAGTGCCGCCACTCAGCAGCGAAACTGGGATTAATCAGGCAGGCGAGGGTGGTAAAATCAGGCAGGCGGGGGTGGTAAAACCAGGGTTGGGGGATCTTGGGGTGAAGGGCCTCCGGTTTTCAGAGACCTCCCAAATATCTCATCCATAAATGAATCCAATATGCTCCGCAAAGACTGTGCAAACAAGAACTGGCAAAGGCAATAGTTTTGGCGTGAGCTGCCATCCTTTTGGCTTTGTCAATGCCTGTTTTTTTTGGTCATTTTAGGGGGTGGAATCTTAATTGTTAGGGAAACTGTCGGGCCCTCATCAATTTAAAACAACATCGGCAAAAAGTAAAAACGTGTCTTTGGTCTCAAAAAGCCCACCTTACTCAATACTGCTACCATGGCTGGCGCAACTCCCTCGTCCCATCCTCCCTCTTCTCCATAATGGCGTTGTGCGATATAATGTCGCCTCCCGCGAAAGTCGTCTCTAACCTGGTGCGGGCAGGGCGCGGCTGAAGAGCTGCTGCAGAATAACTCTCACTCTGTTATAATACACGCGCAGCACCGTTGCGGCTACAGACAATGGTGACATAGCTTCCCCACGCATGTGTAAGAGAGACGTTTGTATTGCGCATGTGCTTAGGACAGGTCAGGCAAAATATAGTGCACATTTATCCACCAATCACAGGACAAACAAGCATTGAAAATGCAATAGGACTCGTATTTACGGGAGACCTATTGCATTTTCAACGGAAGTGCTTGCATCAAAGAAGGCACGAGCAGGAGGGGGTGGGGGGCTGGTTGTGGTCCAAGAGGTTAGGGACTGCAGGAGGGAACGGGGAGAGGCAGGGGAACAAAACGTTTTTTTAAGTAAAGGGGCTGATAGCCTCGGAAGAAGAACAAGCATTGGCATAGCCAATTGGTCTCACCTTTGGGACCTTATAAGTGTTTAGCCATGCAACAGTTGATGTTGTTGCACCAAGGATATTGTGCTGCATAACTAAATACTTATAAGGTCCCAAAGGCGAGACCTATTGGCTATGCCAATGCTTGTTTTGAAAGTGATAGTTTTCAAACATTAATTTAGAAACATTAATTCTTCCCCCACCCTAACAACAATGCCAATAATGAACTGAGACGCAAGTCAGTTGTTATGTGCTATCTTTGGGAAGCCTTGGTTACTATAATACATGAACAACCGGATAGTTTATTAAATCAAACACAGGAGAAGGTTTTGTAGAGCACACATTCTGAACTCATGTATTTCGAGGTCCTCTTATTTGTAATAATGAAGAAAAAGAAGGGAAAGTGAAATAAAGCATGTGCCTAGGATCACACAATTTGGTAAAATGGGGAATTTGAGATTAATCCCAGGTTTTCTGTTTTCATATTGTGCAATTGCCACTAGATTTGTAGATGTATATGCTTTGCTTCACCTACACCCACCTTACCACTGACCCCACCCGCACCGTCACTCATCCCCTCACACCCCACACCCCAACTCCTCACCTCCCCCCCACCGCCACCCAGCTGATATCAGTGCTGCCCTCGGTCACATCACAGTCCAAACTTTGTGACCCCTGGAAAAATATTTGTGAGAACCCATAGATTAGACTGACGTAGTCTGATGTGCTGGCCCAAGTGTGGCTTATGGGAGATCATATTATCTCGGTGGACATTCACATTTCAGTGTTGCTTACTTCAAGAACTTAAGCTTACGCTAGTGGACCGATGCACTAGATACTCAGCCTGTGTCTCCTGTGCTACGATATGTCTAAACTCTGCTCCTTCCTAGTGAGTGGTCTACCTGTGTGCACATAGTGTGCTTGTATGAGTGCTGAATAGCCACCAGGTTTTGTGAGTGCATTGCAAGGGATGTGCCGGTGCAAATGTAATATTAGCATCGTCTTTTGTGAGTGCAGGGTATGTGGTTTACAGGTTGAAAGTTGTGCCTGTTTAAGTACAGAGTGAAGCATATGCGATCTACAGGTTGAAAGTTGTGCCTGAGCGAGTGCAGAGTGAGGTATATACCTATGTGAGTGCAGTGTGAGGAATGTGCCTATGGGAGCTCAGTAGTGTGGGTGTGGGGTCCATGCATGTTATGTCTTAGTATGCATGCACTTTACAAAGGCCAAACATATTAGATTTTGTAATGCTTTTTATGACTATTGCTTCGAATTGCAGAAACAGTGCAGGAAGTGTTCTGTATGAGAACGGTAGTGAGTTTGATATTGCAGAGGTAGATTCTAACGAAGGAGGTAGAGGAGTGTTGGGGGTAGCTGACTGACTGAGATGTCACCCTAGCCAGGGGCTGGCTTACTTTGCTTGCACTAGGGCCCATTGCACCTAGCCACGCCACTGAGATAACATGATGTACCCTTTCTCTGAATGACGAGACGGCCTTTAGAAAGTTTTCTGCTGAGTGCATGCTCTATGCTGCACTGCAGTTTAAACCACCTGTCTAGTGGGATATTCTCAGTGCTTTAAATGGGCCGGTACTCACCGGTATTGAGTACCGGCACTTCTCAGTTTTCTCCCCCTGAGTACTGGAACTTCTACTTTGGCTAGAAGAGTACCGGTACTCCTAGTGACAGCAGGGCTCAGGCTCTGAAGTATAGGTACGCGCAGCTCAAAAGCTGCTGAAAAGGAGCCTCTCCGATAGAGCGTGTCTATGTGCCGCTCTGACAGGGAATAGCTAGTGTATTCCGCCGGTAGGTTGCTGCTGCAGCCTTTCCTTCTAATTGGCATTGCAGCAGGAAAGAGATATTGCAGAGCTGCCGACAATGGAAGTGGGGAACCAGGTTCGAATTACGGCGTGGGCTCATCATCCTGTGATTCTGTGCAGTTCAATTAACCACATGTGCTTAAAAAAGGATGCTTTCATGTAAAACTTCTGATTGTAATGAAAAGCACTCACATGCTCTCGGACCAAATTTGCTCTATATCAAACTGCCAAATATTAGGCCTTGCACATATGACGTAGAGGCTTATGCCTGTCATGTCTCACAACACGCACAAAATCCTAATGTACGTGTTGGGCGCGGAGCGGTCTGTGGCCTGGCAGAGTCAGGGTGCAGTGAGTTGAGGCACCTCAGCTACGTCTATTTAAAAAAAAAAATATATATATATATTGAAGGTTGCTGCAAGTGCCGATTTGAATGTTCTTGTATGTGTGTGTATGTGCCTAACCCTGCTGTCACAGGCCACACAAGTAGTGGGACAGCTGGAAGAGACAAGCTGACACCTACTCCGCTCATGCTCAATTCCAGACGGTGGGGGGGGGTAGAATGTGGGTCTCATGGTGACACAGAATACATCCTCTCAGCAAGGCTTCACCTTTAGTTTTTCATTGTGCTACAACTATACGATGTTTTATTGTGCCCTTTCAAAATGTTGCTGAAAATGCAGTAGCTGGCTCAACGATCACCAGCCTCTGATAGACACCAAAAACATGTTGATATTGTTAAATGCTTGGCTCACAGCCATGCCGCTAACTGCCTCTCAAGGTTAACGGATGTCTGACCCCTCTGCACATCACTCAATACTGAACGTCTTGTTACAATAAATGCTGTAATGTTTGACATTGTCAATGCTGTGAAACTTCAAAGAGGAATGATAAACGGATGCACGATTAATAAGTGGAGGGGATTTGACTTTTACCTGTGGCCAGGCTGCAGGTGCTTGCTCGATCCGGACGGTTTGACGGCCGTTTTTTCGGGCTCTAATAATCAAAGGTATTAAACACAGAATTTGAAGTGTTTTTACCTGAAAAGTCAGATTTGGCGAGTGTACCACGTGAAACGTTGTTGGCAGTGCTTCGTTGTGTAAACAAACGATTGTGAACTGTTAAACGAAAATGTCTATCATTTACCTTTTTCTAACAACATATAATATTTTCAACCCTGAAAGTTGTATCCGAAATTCGTGAGTTTTTCAATTCCGTGGGTTATGAAAATAACAGCTGTAGGGAAGGATGGCATATCTCTGAATGCCATTTTTAGCATTCAAGTAATGGTTGACTCTGTGAAGTGTTGTCGTAGATCTTCCGGCAGGGGGCAGTATGGCTCTTTCTCACATACTTAGTTTGCCTCCTGGCTATTTAACGACAATCAGAAAAAAATCAACCGCGAAGATGGTAGTTGTGGGAAATGTGAAGTGTTTACATTTCTAATCTGCCCTTAACAATGGTCTTCTGTTTCACCCTTCTGCAAAATTAATTCCTATTCATCAAACGAGTGCAGGGAAACGAAGTGAATGAAGCAGACTTTCTGCGGCCAGTGGGTCTGTGTAACAAGCACGTTGTAGAAAATGCATCACTGCGCTAGTAAAAAGAGGAGCGGGGGCGAGCGAGCGCGGCAGCCTGGGCTTTTGAAAGCTGACCAGACGCTCGTGCGTCATGGCCTTTTCCCCGCACGGCCGGCATGTGTTTACAATTATCGCGCCCGCGTCTGGGCACGATAATTGGAAACACATGTCTGCCGCGCGCGTAACCGCAGGGAAAAGGCCATGACGCACGAACGTCTGGTCAGCTTTCAAAAGCCCTAACTTAAAGTCTCGCAGAGCAACGCTTGCGCGCTACTCGAGGCTCGACCTAAAAATGACGACATGGCTGTCAGGAGGCGGGACTAACAAACCAAAAACCAATCATAATGCAGAATTTATGATTGCAGCCAATCAAAAATATGGCCGGAAAGTGGGCGGAGCTTCCCCCCACTATAGTGTATACTGCATGTCTCGCAAAGCAAACAGCGCGTTGCGCTGCAACGCTATGCGAGACCTAAAAACTAAGTACCGTTCAAGGCTTGAGGTGGATCACAACCTGAGGATGGCAGTAGCAAAAATACATCCACAAATTGACAGTCTCTCTGGAGAAAAACAGGCACACCCATCACATTAGTTCAGAAATGTGTTATCAAGTTTTGTCAAATTATGTTTTGTTTAGGAAAAATAAAGTACTGTTGTGCATTTTTGGTCAATTCTTTTTGGAGACTTTTTGTTTGAACTGTGTAGTAAGCCTGTGACTCCGACCTACAATCACCCACAAACCTTTAGTTTACTAAACACTGTTTAATAATATTTCCCCCTAGTAAAAATGATTTGCCATGGGAACTGGGTGCGTTTGTGGTTGTTGGTGATGAGGAGTTCCAAGTTCTAGAAAAATTTTTCAGGAGGGGGTCCTAACGGCTGGAAATTTTGACAGGGGGGGTCTCGGCATCCAAAAGTTTTAAGACCTCCGCCTTAGGGTATGGGGATGGTGTGATCAAGGGCTCTTCTCACCTACCCCCATATAGATGGTAAAAACCTGGACACCATCCCTGGAATAATCTGCAACATTCAAACAAAAAGCATTGTTCCCTGACCCCACATGGAGTCAACCAAGTGACACATGGAATGTAGGGCACTATGGGCATTGCCTCATTTTAATTTGCTATATAGTGTAGTAACTCACCATATAGATGCATTTTATTATGCTTGAGGTTGCACTGACATAGTGATGTGAAGATGTTTACATGGACTACAACTAGAAGGCATTCATTACCATAGACACACATTTGCCAGATGTCACCTGCACTCCTCAAAAAGCATGTGGAAAAAGGCCTCTACGAGATGGCTCATCACACTCATTCCTTGGGGTGTGTGCCCAATAACCATAGTAGAATGCAGAGGTGGGTGTTGATGGAGTCCATTGTTGATAAGAACATGGATACTCCTGTACAGTGCAATAGTTTGGAACACATTATAACTATGATATTGCATACTTCCTGCTATGTACAGGAGCACCAGACGTCATCCAGGCACAAGACAAGACTTAGGTGACTGTGTGCTGAATAATTAACCTGCTGAGAGCAGCTCAGAAGTAGCAGAAATGGCGTGAGAGGGAACACACTGTAACCTGTGTGTAAATCTGTTGAGTTGGTGCCCACATAGTGTGTAATATCTTCCCACTTACCTTTGAAATAAATTTCTATTTGCAATTTTATGGTATATCAGGGTATTCATTTATCTCTAGTCCATACCACATACATACAAACATTATCTAAACATTTATATGGTGCCGTCAGCATTTCACTGATCATCTGGAAATGAAGCTGTCATGGGTTGCATATGGGAAGTGGGGGTTCACATGTACATACACTTATGACCAAGCTTATGCTGGCTCCACCTATTTCCATCTTCAAAACAGGTCTTAAAACCTTCTCATTACAAACATAAATACTACTGATCCATTGTATCAAGATCATATTGATTAACTATATTTCTCATGTCTCTGATTTTCAGTTTTATTCTTTGTGTCTGCATGCTATGTGTTCCCTCTCTGGAAATCTTTGCATGAAATACTACGTTCAAATAAAGTGCTCTGTCACACTTGTATTCGAGTCTGGGTTGTTCTACAGAAACATATATAACACAATTTAAAAAATGATGTCCAGTCTGGCATCGCTAATAGTTTGCACATTAACATAATACCAACTTGATGTGAATATAAACAGACAGAAGTTTGGTGGCTCCAGTGTAACAGAGGCAAAGCGAATTGCACCAAGCATACATGGATAACCAGCCACAAAATATAACTTCTTTGACATGTTACTTGCCCTGCACAAGTTGTTGAGTGATAGTGTGCTTCTTCATCCAGCCTCGAATGCACTGCAACATTTTGTGCAGGATTGTCAATTAGACTGATTCTGAAATACATCTTCTGTCTTGCTAAAGCGCTGAAAAGAACCAGTGATTAAAAGATGCAGTACCACAAGTATTTTCATTTGAGCAGGAATGCAGAGGAGCATACAGTTCATTATGCAAGTTCAACCTCCCGCTCACTGACCATGCCCAGGATCACATGTGGTGGAACGTGAAAACAATCCCATCCGCCTATTCATCAGCGATACCAAAGAGTATACCACTTCCCCTGAAATCTACTTTTCTTAGCAGTAGAGCCACAATATTACGTGATAGAGGAGACATGCCAGCTTGCTAAACTGTTCCTCACCTGAAGCAGAAGCTTTCATACATACAAGTGTCTGTGACCGAAACATCATGTTGTGTAAACTGAGTCTTTGACTCTACAGGGGTTGTTTTAACACCCACAGGTGACATGAGTGAACTTAGTTCAATGCCCCAATGCTTGAATGTGAAAGACAGGTTTTTGTAGCCCTGCAGAACCCCACCCAATACATAGTTGAAGTGGCATTAATGCTTTTGGGTTACTAACCGTACCTAAACAGGGATCCAGGGACACTGCAGTGATTGGAAACAAACCTATTTCATTCCATCTAATATCACACACACAAAGTGCACTAAGAAAAAAGACACTTTAACTAAAAGGATTTTATTTCAACAGTCTCCATCTGTTGCTTAGCCCATTTAAAATAACTACACAAAATATCATAATAATAGTACATATGAATGTTGTGAACAACAAGCATAAAATTAACATTTCCACTATAGTTAAAATGTCAACTGAAATATAACACCCTTAAACCTACTTCTATGAGCTACACTAGGCGAGCATGGAGTGGGATAGCTTGCATCTAGATTTTCTTAGGGAGAATCAGTGTACTGCATACCTGTTTACAGCAAAGTGCTGTAATTGTCAAAGACAGAGAAGCTTTGTTTCCTGTGAAAGGTAAACACACATCGCATCAGCACCTTTCCTCAAGGACTTTGGCTCGCTATCAGCTATTGATAGAAAGTGCAGGGGGGCAGCATCTCTGGCAGTCAAGATCATCTCTGACAGTATTTTGCGTGATAATCTGGGGTGAAGGACCTCTCCTGCAAGCGGTCAAGCATAGGTAGGGCCTTTTATAACATGTCTTATCTAAGATGGGAGATTCCTACATCCCCTTAGAAATGTCTGGTCCTACCAATGTGCATCAAGATGCTAGTCTAAGACGCATTCTTATAAACAAATATGGTGAAAATATGCCAATTCAGACTACACTGTTTTGGCTATTGTTCTTGTTTGAGCTTGAAATAGAGATAACACGGCTCTTGTTCCAGACTGATATCGCATCAGATGTCTTCTCAGTGTCAGTGTCTGAGTTGCTTGACACTTTCATGGGTTCTTGGAAAGATAAGGACAGACTACATCTGCATCAAAGAAACATATTAATTGGATTCTGCAAAAAATATAGAAAATTGAGTCTCAACCTGCTCAAAATAGAGTCGGACCTTATGATCTTTACGTCAGTCAGCAGAGGCAGCTGTTTTATGAACCACAACCCTGCTGTTGGACTTAGTCATCTGTGGGTCAATATTATTTTGTGTAGGCAAATTATGTAATGTTCTGTGCAGTCACCAGGAATGAATACTTAATTCTACTAATTTGATATGTATATGTGCATGGTATTCACAAGGATGATTATACTACATAAATTAGGTTATGTTACATATGGGTTATTCATTACATGCACATTGTCTTTGTAAATTTCTTTTTTCCTTTACTTTTAAATGATGCACTTTTGGAACATTTAGACAAGAGGCATAGTTATAAAGTTATTCATGGTAACATAAGCTTGAACATTTAACTGTAACATATTTTCTTCAGTTTACAGGCAAGTTCATAAAATAATTTAGCATCTCCTGAGGACTTCTCATAGTTAGCAAGATCTGAGTGTCTCGTATATTTGAAATTACAGCTGGCACAACTAATTAGTGTTGTACAACAGAAACATTTGACTACAAATGTCTTATCTCTGCTTTTAAGTAGAGGACTGCTGCACCATCATTTCTTGTTAGAGTATATTAATTCCTCTTCTGATGTATGATTTGAGGAAAGATATTTATTTTGGGATGCTCAAAAGTTCATATTACAAGAATTAAACCGATATAGCACCTAACAAACCCTTACAGGGAATTAAAGTAGGTGGTGTCATACTGAGAATTCCAGATGGACTAAACTCACAAGTGAACTCTAGCTATACCTAAAATGATTTGTACAATACAGTATTATGTCACTCATAGTCCATATTGTTTTTGGTAAACTATATTATTAACATGATGCTTTATTTGTTCACCCTCGCATCTACTGTATGTAGAATATTGAAAACTAACGAGGGTCTGTGCCAGACGTCTGCATATCACTCGTGTGTGGGCATTTTGACCATTCTTTGGAAGAGTTCAGGGGCTTTATGTGAGGCCATTAGGAATGGCTATGTGCTGCATGTGAGAATTTCTGTCAGATGACTCCAATAAAATTAGGCAAATCACACCTGACAGTTCACTTCTTGAGGTAGGGAATTGGTGAGGTCAATCCCTGTGATGTCGCATCCAGTCAGCACAATGTGTAAGTGCAATGTGTATCCTCTCTGACTTCTGTCATTCAGAAAGACCATCTGTCATAGTTGTTGTGTGGAGTTTCTGCTTCCCTCTTTACTTGTATGGTTTGCACTACCTCACCTTTTACTTGGATCCACTCCAAAGTCAGATCACCAGTTCATCGGAGAGGATAAGCAGTGTTTTCACTTTGAGATTCTGTAAACTGATCATATGTTTGCTATGTCTCTTCTCAGGCTCATTACCTTCATCAAGGAGGTCTTATGCCAATTTGATGGCTTCAGAGAGTAATATAAAGGCACTGACCATAACCATGCTCTTTTCTCTTTGCGTGTGCTGCCCAGCATCGGGGTCATACTGCTTCCTGCACTGTGATGTGACCCGGGCCTGCTGTGTTATCAACTGTGAGCTTCTTCCAAACTCTATGATCTTCACCTCATCCCATGGTTTTCTCTCCTCTCTGGTAATGTACTTGATGCCCAGTGACCTGAGTGGAAAGTGCTCGCCTGAGTTACATATACCTTCTCAGATTTATAAGACTGCTTTCTGTTACTGTCACCTACTTCTGATTCCCCCCCGAACCCCCAGCCACTGTTGGACTGTCTTTTTGGGCAGTCTGGTAGTGCCAGATAGCCCATCTTGAAATGTCCAGTGTGTGGGCTGTTTTTTTGTTTTTGGTTCTGTGGCCCACGATAGGTCCAAGCAAGCAATGGCAAAGCCAACAGGCCTGGCCTTGGCCATCTGCCTTTTGGCAATTCTTGTTTCGTTATGCTTTTTGTAACACTTTATTGTTCAAAAAGCTGACAGGCCCTTATCAATCTAAATAAAAACATTGGCTAAAGGCAAGAATATTTTTTGGTCTAAAAAAAGCAGGAATTACCATAGAACTCCTTGGCACTGAAGAAAACTACTTTGTGTGGATGTGCTCCATGTAAAAGGGCAGCATAGTGAATTCAGCCAGTAGCTGAAGTGGGGTGACCCATTACCTCTTTGTGTATGCTGAAGTGGGTGGAAGAAAAATGTAAAGGACACAACAACAGACTAATGGATGAAATCAGGCGGAAAGCTCTATAAGTAAGTATGTTATACAAATAGTTTTAGTAAAATGAAATGATCTTGGCTAACACAGACCTAAAAAAGCCGATAGGTCTGGCACTGGTTGCCAGCCTATTGCCTTTGAGAGAAAAGAAAGAAAGAAAGAAAGAAAGAAAGAAAGAAAAAAGAAATCAAGAAAGAAGGCAAGCGAGAACGAGGGCAAGCAAGATAGAAGAAAAGGAAGAGAGAAAGAAAAAAAGAAAGAAAGAAAGAAAGAAAGAAAGAAAGAAAAAGAAGGCAAGCAAGAAATAAAGAAAGAAGGAAAGAGGGCAAGACAGAAAGAAAGAAAGATGGAAAGAAGGCAAGAAGGAAAGAAGATAGCAAAGAAAGTAGGAAACAAAGATAGAGGAAGGAAAAAATGAAGAAAGAAAGAAAGAAGGAGCTGTCAGATAAACAAGGGCACTCTGAAAGGAATTTGCTGTACATCCGGCTCTAAACACAAAGACAACACTAAAGTAATTACATTAAAAAAATGAAAATAAATGGCACTGAAGGGAATTTTCTTGTATGGGTATAAGGTCCTAGCGAAAGAACAAAATGCAGTCACTCAAAGTGAAGTTAATCAGTAGCTTATGTAGGATGACCCATTACCCCATGCTGTGTGCTGTAGTGGGTGGAAGCAAAATGTGAATGACACAACAACAGACCAATGGATGAAGAGAGGTGGCTGAAAGCCCCTTTAACGAAGTATATTATACATATAATTTTAGTAAAAATGAAAAGGTCTTGGCTAACGCAGACCTAAAAACAAGCCCACACGGTGGCTGTTTCAAGCTAGCCCATCTGGCAGTGCTCCACTGCCTAAAGGCCAGTCCAGCACTGCCCCCACTAATGTTGGCACAAACCACAGTACTAGCAATTGTTTAGATACTTGTTTCTATCAAGGTGCATAACATTTAGTTCCATTTTCCATGGTTCTGTCTGCTGGGTGAGGGGAAGGGGCTAACAGGTGCCCGGTGTTTCTGGAGCCTGGGACTCTTGCATCAATACGGTCAAGTGAACTAACACATAATGGGCCACAGAAGAACGGAGGATGACGTGTGCCGATTTGACAGGCAGACCGAGATTCTAAATTGCACTTAGGATTTGGGTACAATGTCAGTTATAGGGTGCGGTGCTAGAAGACTATTTTATATTTGCAGCTAGAGCTCCACAAAGTTACATATTTTTCCTGTTTTTCTTATATCTTGGTAAGAAGGAGTGTTTAAATATTGAAGATAGCACTTGGGTGATGGAGGCAGGACACAGATAAGTGCAAAATGGTACCTTCTGTGTCTTGCTACAGGAAAGTACATAGACACCCCCTCCACCCGCCGGTGAAGGACATAGCTCAGCGCTGACTCTTATTTAGCTGCACAGCTGCAGTCCCACAAATTATACTTCTCTCTCAACACTCCATCATGCATCATCACGTCCCACTCATGAACAGGGGAGCTCAAGCAGGCAGGACTACAAAGTACAACAAGCATTATTAAACCTAGTAGGTCTAAGCTTAAGGTGCTAAAACACACAAACAGCATTTGTGCATGCCTATGCTTGCATATGTTAGGAAATTAAAGCGCTATGTATTGGCTTTGCACTTGCCAACATTTTATGATGGCCTTTTAACTCTGATGCTGCAGCCTACTATGCTTGCCATTGGCAAGGAAACAACGCTGCCCCAGGCTACACAGCACATCACTCAGCAGCAGAACGGAAGGCAGGAGCACTCTGGGGGGTGGTCAAAACAATTGGTGCACTGTAGTGATGGTCTATAGGATAGCCAAGCTTCGATCATTTGGGACCATCAAAAGCAAATTATCTTACTCCCAGTGTCTCTTGAATTTGCACATTTTCCATGCTTCTCTTCTGTAAAGCCAGCTGCAGCAGGTGGAGCTGGGATGATGTCATGCTCGGGGAGGCGTGCACTGGTCTCAGGCAGTTTTAAGAAAAAACAATTCTGGTTACATTTTTGACAACACATTATAAGGACTGTGAGTTATATTACAGATAAATGTGATACATTGCATGGAATAGGGTGTAGCTGGATGGATAGGATGGTTACCTTTTTTACACATTATAAGAACTGTGAATTACACTATAGGTAAATGTGATACATTACATGGAATGAGATGTGGCTGGATGGAGAGGATGTGGCATTGAGACTAGAGCTGCCGACTTTAGAACTGGGGAACCAGGTTTGTGTACCCGTGTTGGCTCAACATTCTGTGATTATGCGCTAATCACTTAATCTTCTCTTCCTAAAATAAAAAATGTTACCTTTGGTAATGTAACGGTACTTACATAAAGCACTCCAACACCTTTGGTTCGAGTTTATGCTATATAAAGCTGCCAATAAATACTTTTCCACTAGAAGTGTGAAATTTGAAAGTAGGATATAATACAATCTGTTGTGAGGAAGTGAGGTTGTGAAACACTGGGTATAAACGATTTGAAAAAGAAAAAGAAGAGAAGTTGAATATTATGAAATGCATGAAGAAGACGTTTTGAGCCAATATTATTATTTCTCAAGTGTCCCCAGTGATATGTTAATAAAAATGTAAGAAGAGCATCTGTGGATGGAGGGGTGGGAGGTCCAGCCTTTAGAATTATTACGATTCTTAACAAAACACCCAACTCAATTCCCACAGTTCAGAGAAAGGGAGAGGCAACCTGTAGAAGTGACTTGCATATTGCACAGGATTTTAGAAAGTTGAAACTGAAATGTGAAATAGAGATAGCATGTGTGTAGTGAGGCAAGATAGATGCTGTTGAGCGCCGGTGGAGAGAGAGAGCAACACGACTGGTGGGCCTCCCTTGCCCTGGGCGTCCTGCGGCAAGTCTGGAGGAGAGCCCCTGGATTAACAGACCGCCCGTGGCTGCGATCCACTGTGGCGTGAAGGCGTGGCATGGAGAGGGAGCCGAGGGCAGAGATCAGCTGCAGGCGGAGGCCGAGCCGCTTTCGAGGTGAGCCGCGGCACGGGCTGGTGCTAGTGCTAGTGCCCGGGTGCAGCTACCGCTCAGCTGTGGGCCCCAGGCTGGTTGTGATCTTTCTTTCTTCCTCCTCCACCTACTGTGGTTGTGCTGGGCCCCCGCTGCTGGGGGTGAAGCTGGGCATAGAAGAGAACGGCTGCATATGGAGGCCCTACACAGCCGGTCTGGTGTGAGTTGCAGCGCCCGGATGTGGCTGTCACTCAACTTAGGGCCCGAGCTGATTGTACCTTTCGTCTCTCTTTAACTGCCTGCTTCCTTGCTCCTCCAGACGTGTCGACATCACCGATTGGGGACTGCCGCAGAGTGACCGGACTGAACTTCGTTATTTGGCCTGTTCATCTGCTGAGGCATACATGCAGGGGGAAAACTCACCGATCTTGCTCTAGTTGCTCAGCCGTTTGTTGTGGTAGGAGACCGGGTCAGCGGCTACCCAGACCCCCGGTCTCCCCCCCTCCACTCTTGCACCTGACCAAGGCTGGGCCGGGCCATCCTCTCTGGCTCATTCCCTTGGGTATATCCTGGGACACTCACTGTAAGGACCCACTGTAAGGATCTAAAGCATCGCCCAAGGTAAGAGTATGGGGAAGAGAAAGTCTGTGACGCCGAGTATCAGAGAGCACCCACTTGCAGCAACCATAACCAGCTTTTTGGCCATGGGGGCTATCAACACCGAGATCGAGTGTGCAGAGGAGAGACTTGGTGCCACAAAGAAAGCTTTGCACATTAGCGCCACGGGTGGTAATGTTGGCGCAGCTCTTGCAACAGACGGGCAGCGCTAGGAGCACAGGGGACACTAGGGACTCCGGAAACCCATGTGTTTTTAAGGGTGATTCTACGATTGCTCCAATTGATGTACATAGTACACAGTCCGACCCAGGTTGCTCACCACCGTCAAACAAACCAGAAGACATTAATAAGCCAACAACTAAATGGAAGCTGCCCTCGGCTGTAAAGAAACCACCCACTGGTATGAGAATCAATGGGCCAACGCCTGGGACTGGGGCCATCAATGAGGTAGTATGGCACAGACGGAACTCTGAGAGTGCCTGGACGAATCTCTAAAAGGGTACCTGGACCCAGTGTTGGCAGTCGTCAACAGCATTGACACTTCTTTGAAGATCCAGATTGGTTCTAGTCTAAGTACCCTTTCGAGTAATGTTAAAAACCCAGCGGTAGTCACACAAGGCTCTCAGGTACTTACCGCAATCACTGTAAATCAAAACCAGGGGAAGCATCTTGATGGACTTCAACTAGACAACCTTAGAAAACCTAGCCTCAAGTGCACTGATCAATTTAACCCGGCAGATGATCTGTACAGCACACAAGCAGATTCTGTTAGGAGGCTTCGCAGTGGCTCCACTTTTTTAACAAAATAAGCACCAGTCATTTCTGGCCTCAGGCAGAGCGCTCCACTCTTAGTGCACTAAGAACTATGCAACTTCCTCCAGAGGCTACACCCCTAGTAATTGTTTTGAAAACTTTGCCCCGACCCCCAAACTGAAGACTTCGCCCAATTAAAAAACAAGGTAGTTCACTGGCTTCAGAAAACCACAGATTGTTTTAGCTGTGAGGAACTCTATGGGAGCATAAACAACGTACAACGAGTGTCCTGGGTTGGGCATCACCCAAAGGAAGTCGCGGGTGACTGTATTGTGGTCAACTTTAGAAACCAGCATATGGCAGGTCGTCTCTTGGACAGAGTAGCCAGATCCCCTCTACCGGGAGGAAGGATCCAGGCAGTACCTCTGAGTTACTTTTATAGACCTTTTAAGCAAAATGTTCCAAAACCACTCTATTTTAATGTCAGTGCCCTGAAGTCATTCGCCATTTCAACATACAACCGCTTTTCTTCTCTCAGGCAAATTGATTCACTACACACACAGAGGCTAGTTGCTGTCCCAGGCCTGGTGAGAGAGCCCGGGGGGTTAATACAACAGGAACCCAGGGCCTCTTTATTGCCCCCGGTATCTACAAGCACGGACACAGCTACTATACATACCTGCGGCAAAGAAACGACCAGTCAGGCCTCAACTAATTGTGTTCCAAGTGTTGCTCTCAGAGAGAATGTGGCTATCACGCAAAAGGGTAACAGGGTTAGTTGCCTGTTTTGGAATGTAGCCGGTCTTGTGTCTAGGGTTAGAAATGATGACTGGCTAGACTTCATAAATGGCCATGATATTATTTGTCTCCAAGAGACCTGGGCTCGCGACAAGATTTACATAGACGGCTTTATATCCATTGATACACCAGCTGTCCGATCATGCGGAGGTCATGATCGTGGCGGTCTGCTTACGCTAATATCAACAACCCTGGATAACGAAGTCTGCACCTCCAATTTGGACTCCCCGCATTTTCAATTTATTAATGCTACATATCAAGTAAATGTTACACTCATTATTGTAAATGTTTACATTTCTGCTCATACTGAAGTAGCGGCTAGTTTTTAAACTGCATTAGGTAAACATATCATGGAGCTGAATACTGATTATATAATATTATGGGGTGGGGATTTTAATTGTAGACCTTGTACCCTGTCACAGGAATCCCCATGTACATATATGGAAGAATCCCCTGAGGTTCAATGTCATTTTGAACATACACCCTGTGGCAATATTTTTAATGCTATGTTAGCTAAATTTTCTCTTTTTTTGACTTTAGATCTGATTACAGGGGCAGGTAAGGAGGAGTACACACACATTAGCAGTAGACGGGGTAGCCTCATTGATTTTATTGCATTATCTGACCACTACAAACCTAAGTCAGTAGATTTCTCGATTTTAAACATTTTTTTTAGTGATCATTTTCCCTTATTAATCGAGTTTGAAACATTCACCAGGAAAAGGAGCCTAGTAGCGCACCCCTTCACCCATAATAGAAACAAGGGTCTTATGTGTAAATGGAAGTCCATGAATCCTGAGATGGTTTTGGAAAAATTATCGAACACTAACAGACCACAATTCATGTTGTGTCTTGAAAGTGAACTAAACCCCAAGAGCATGTTAGAATTCTTCACTGCTATCACCGTTACATTAAATGAGATTTTAGAAACTGATAGACGGCACAGTGTCCGCAATCGATTTAAATGGTTTAACAGTGATTGCTCAAGGTCACACTCTAAGCTACTGGAAACCTTAAAACAAAAGCCTAGGGATCCTGAACTGATAGGAGCTTGCAGACGCCAGTACAAAAAGACCTTAGCGGAACGGAGGGAGACTTTTAGGAAGGAGGCCTGGGAGAGGCTGTATGAAGCTAGTATCACCAAAAATTGCAGTCTCTTTTGGAAGACCATCAATGCCCCATTCATCCAGGACAGTCATATAAACACCATTGATGTCACAATCCCCCAAAAGTAATGTGTTGCCCATTTCTACGCGATTTATAGAAGTAGTGAGGTTTGCGAAAATTATGCAGTAGGGGTTATGACAAAGCTAGATCCCCCCACAATCTAGGAAGTCACAAAGGCCCTTAGCTTGACTAAGAAAAGTAAGGCAGTGGGCCCTGATGGCATACCAGCCGATCTCTTCCTGGCAAAACCTGATCTATCTTTCCCCATTTTAACTAACATTTTAAGTTGAATTGCAGCTACAGGACCACCAGAATCGTGGTCCACTGGAACAATTGTCCCCATTTTCAAAAAGGGAGACAGGCCGAACCTCAATTGTTACCGCCCTATATCCTTGACTGATATTACATGTAAGTTGATGGGGAGGGTTTTACTTGACTGCCTTGAATCATGGATAGCTGAAAAGGGGCTTTTTGCGGACATTCAATATGGTTTTAGAAGAGGTTTGGGCACTGTAGAGCAGTGCCTAAACCTCCATTTGGTAATGAATAAATATACCTTGACAAAAAAAACCTAATTTATATATGGGTTTCAGGGACCTGACTTCTGCCTTCGATTGCGTGGTGAGAGGACAATGATGGCAAAAGATGCTAGGAATGGGCATTGATGGGCCCTTGGTTCACTTCTTAGCGCAGACACACTGCAACGTCACGGGCAGAGTGAGATTTGGGGCGGATGGAGAACTGTCTTATCCCTTTAAGATGAACAGTGGTGTCTGACAGGGGTGCGTGTTAGCCCCTTTTTTGTTTTGCCTGTACCTAAATGATTTGGAGAGTTTTTTAA
This sequence comes from Calotriton arnoldi, assembly GCA_963921515.1. Classification (NCBI taxonomy): domain Eukaryota; kingdom Metazoa; phylum Chordata; class Amphibia; order Caudata; family Salamandridae; genus Calotriton; species Calotriton arnoldi. The sequence goes on along the minus strand of CAWUFW010000535.1, from coordinate 275,419 downwards.
TGCAGGGGCGATTGATGTGCCAAGGGTGGGGCAGAGAAATCTCCCCGCTCTACTATCTCTATGTGGATGACTGTGTTTTAATGTCAAGAACAGGGGTAGGGATGCAATCCCTTGTTAATAGATTTAATGAATTCATGATTGAGTTGGGCCTAAAGACCAATACAGCCAAGTCACATGTCATGGTGGTGGGGAAAGCACACTGTAAAAAAAGATCTTGCTTTATTAACAATGAAAAATTATCCCAGGTCTCAAATTTCTCTTACCTAGCCGTTCCTTTTGACCACAAAGGCACATGGGCCCATCTTGTAAAAGGTAGGAAAAGGAGCTTCGAAAAAGCACTCGTAGCTCTAGCTAGGTTTAGCAAGAAGCTGGGATCTAAACCAACTAAGACCCTCCTTAATATTTACAATGCCCGATGCTGTGCTGTGATCTTGTATGGGGCAGGGGTTTGGGGCTTTGGTAATTCTCCAACTTTACAAACCATTGAAAATGTCTTCCTTAGAAGATTAATGTCGACCCCACCCAGAATGCCCTCCATCATTTGTCATAAGGAATTGGGGTTAACTCCCCTGGCAGATCGAATACAAATCGCCCCTACCATGTTATGGCGTTCGATTTGGGTAAACGAGGAATCGGCCCTTAACCGTGCAATCATTCAGGATTGTCTAAAGTGTGACCACGTACACAAAATACCGTGGCTTGGCCACGTTAAATCGCAGTTGGCCCTCGCGGGGAGGCAAGACTATTTCGCTAACCCTTATCTTATCACGTCTGTTTCGAAACTCCAATTAAAAAGAGATCTCTTAAATGTTTTAATGGTAAAAAGAGAACAGGGGGAGGCTAGCAAAAAGCTTGTAGCCGATTATTTACCTTTGGTTACCAATGAAGGAATTGAGCCATATCTCCTGTACCCTTTTAGCCACTCTAAAAAATTCTATCTTTCAAGATTTAGATTGGGCATTGCACACTTTCTGGTGTCTTATCCTAGTAAAATATATCACAACTCCCATCTGGATCCTTGTCCCTGCGATTGTAACTCATCACAGAACATGCTGCATTTTCTTTTTTTTTGCCAGCTATATGACAACCCGCGTTAGGAATTTATTTTACCACTCCTGAAGATGCTGAACATTAGAAAATGCAGGCCGGCCCTTTTCCACCTTCGGCTACTCCAATCAGAATACATCTGTGAAATGATTTATAGATTAATTTCTGTTGCAATTCGTTTAAGGAGGTTAGTTGGAAAATGATTGCTCGGTCTCTTTTGTAAGATTATGTTTTAAACTTGATCTTTTTACTTACCTAAATAGGTCACTCGTAACTCCGGAGAGTTTTAAACCTTTATTTTGCTCTTTTAAAAAGGCACAATGCACTTTGTAAAACTGTTTGTCTCTAAGGCTGCTAGTTGTGTTTGAGTTTCTACAGCGCTGGTTAAAGGCACCATGCTCCTCATAAAGAGAAAACCGAATGATTGTGCCTGATTTAGGACACAGAATTTTAAATGACTTGATCCAGACGGCTCCTGATCTGAGGTGTCCTTATGAATTGTAAATGTGTTAACCTCTTCTCTTTGGGGCTCCATGGTCAAAGGCATTATGCACTTTTTAAAGATAAGAAATTGTTTACCTATAGGTGAGGTATCTTGGTTGAAAAATTTTAACAAAACTGATATACTTAAACAGATCTAACTTGATTGTTTTTTATTGTATCTGATCAAGGAATTTGAATTCTAAATTACCTGATTTGGGGGCCTTAATGGGTTTGCACATCATTTAAATATATCAAGATGTTCTTTTCTGAATTCCGTTTCTTTTTTCTTAAAGCACTTTCTGTATTCTTTTTTTTTTATTTTTCTATTTTATCTGTGACTTTTATGGTTTGATAAAAACCGAATAAAGTTTTATTTAATTTGATTTGATAGTATTTAGCCAAGCATGCGTGGCTCAGAAATCCCAGCAATGGAAGACATATATTGTCAGGCGTGTAATGTCCTGAAGTACTTTTCCACAAGATGTTTTAGGATACTTTCAGAGCAACACGAATTGAGTGTTCAGTGAATGAGTAAAACTAATTCTTATGGAAATAAAGATACAATTAGTAAAGCTTTAAGTCCTTTTATATTAAGATTTCCATACTAGCAAAAGGAGGGCCTCATGTGCAAAGTGTTTTAACGATTGCAGACCCAAAGATTCAATAAATCTGAAGCTGCAATACTTTTCTGAATCGTTACATGAGTTTAAGAAACAATAAGGAATTGGTATTAGGAAGGGCGAGGTTACGGTGTCTCTTCCAAATACCGAACCCTTATGGTATGTATTAACGTTTTTTTACTGAAATCTGGTCACAGACATTAACATTTTACCTCCAACTCAAAGGAGGTGGTAACCACGGGACAACTGCCTACTTATAAACAAGCATTGGCAAAGCCAATAGGTCTCGCAAATCTGAGGGCTATTGGTGTTGTCAAAGTCAATGTCTTTTAGAGGCAGCGCACATGCTGAGCCGAGATCTAAAAGTAAGGTATAGTTCCTTGTTTACTGCTACTAACTAATAAGTTCCAGCTACAATGCTCGAGGTTTATTCAGTGCGGTTTTCTTCGCATTATGGAAATCATAGTCCTGTATTTATATAAGTAAATGAAGACTGGAAGTTTTATATTGTATTGAGGCATAAAAAGAAGCAAATGGAAAAAAAAAAACACATAATAAGCTTCAATTTGTGTATCTACAAGAGGAAACAGAAGACAGTGAAGAGATGCCCATAAACTCTAACAGCAATTACATGCATTCCGTACTGGGAATTGATCCAGCGATCAGGGATCGATAATTTTTTTCACAAACATAGGCCCATTTACACTACCCAACTTATCCCTTCACGCTGGGGTTCAGTGGGATGCAAGTTATATTCCTAGCTCACTAATTACACTTTAGAACCTGCATTTCTCCTTACAAATAAATGTGGCGACGAGCCGAAAGTTGAAAAGTTGATGACAATAATTATGTACTTATCTATGCTACTAAATAAAAACGGACTCAGTGTGTAGTTTATGTTATTTATCGTAAATAATGTGAGAAATAAATGCTCATCAAATACAGTTACACAAACGCAAATCATAGATTATCACACAAAGAGAACATTGGCAATGTATAAATTCAAACTCATGTCAAATTGTCAATAAACAATGCATTGAAGGAGTGGATAGGCGAAGAGAGAAAAGTTTCAGAGACAAAATAGATTTGCAAATGATTATGCAATTTTTAAAGATTATCTATACTAACCCAAGTAAGAATCAGGAAAACTACCCCACTGGCCAGTCAGGGCAGCAAGGCCACTCAAGTAGAGTCGAATGGCAAAGATCAAGACAGGAGTCAGGAATCAGGTAGGCCTCTATCTGGAAACAGCAAACCGATGACAGCGACGATCTATCGCTAGCTAAACACCAGCCGAACCTAACCACACCCCCCAGGAACTTTCAATTATAACCTAAAACCTAAATGTCCAACCCACATTTGTTTCAAATTTGGAACGAACTCCATCTCCCATTGGCTAAGATTGGGGGTGTACTGTCACACCACTCTTCATCATGACCATTTTATTAAACATTTCTTTGTTCTAAACATTCAACATTACGACAGATACATCCCAGGAAACAATTTTGAACACAATCATAGTAAATATTTCCTGCAGTATTTTTATGTATCAAGTGTATCAAGTCTTTCACGCTTTCTTTGTTTGCCTCTGCCATCTCGTGAGGAAGTTGCCTCGCTTCCACTTGCTTATCCAAATGTCTTTTCCGAAGATTGGCAGTCATACAAGGACATAAAAGCATGCACAGCTTTTCGCGTTTTCTCTCTTCTTCTTACAAAATCATTCTTTTTGGACATCTTATTTTCCATTAACAAATGTTAACCCCAAACTGGCATGCAGGAAAGTAGGCCCATGCTTGTTTTTCTACAGAGAACAGAACACAAACATTAATTATTTTCATGAAATGTAATTTCATTTTGCACACCATCCCAGCATTTGCACTAACCCATGCACAACCCATGTTATTCCTAGTGAAATATTATTAACATGCACAAAAGCAGCATTCGTCTTTTTATCGAAACAATTTTCCCACTGAGGAAAAACTCTTACCAAGTTTCTCCCATGCACCGTCAACCTTTAGTTCAGTTAAATCTTCATGAAGTTCTGTAATATTTTTGATATACCCCTCAAGATTTTTACTTTTGTCAGGGATATAAGTACAGCATTGTTGTATTTTCAACATGCTACAGACTCCACCCTCTTTTGCCAATAATATATCAAGGGCAAGTCGATTTTGTAAAACCATTGATCTAAATGCAACCATTTCAGTATCAATCATCAAGAACCCACCAGCAGTATCTGTTGATAAACGATCAACCACTGTGGACAATTTTCTAATTTTATGTGAATTCAGAATAACTCCAACTGAAGGTTTCAGTGCTCCAAAAATATCCCCAATTATTTCAGAATAACTCGCTCCTCTCTTATTACGTTTTAGTCCTTGTTTCATTTCATTAACTCTATTGATCTTATCTACGTGATATACCTTCGGAAATACTATACCTAAATAACAACATCCATACCAACCTGTGGGTAACGTATAATAAGCATTCTTACCACACACATAATAAATTACTGGAAAAACAGGATCAGTTCCTCCTTTCAGTCCCCAATTTCCTTTTATCAAGAAAGTATGCTCACATTCACTAGAACCAATGAAGTAACTATTATGTTCAGTCTTTTCTCTAAACACACAAAGCTTTCCTCTATGTTGAAAATCTAGAGTCATGGCAGCGTAAGTCTCACCCTTTTTGTAATCACCCTCTCTGAAAGCCCATGGAGGTACATTGGACTATTGCTCAGCAGCTTTCTTTTTGAAATCTCGCCTTCTATCTTCTACCATATTCATAAATTCTATTTCTTCATGCCTTAGTTTACAAGTTAATTTATTTCTATGTGCATCTATTGTATCTATCGGTTTGTTACTAATGAATAAATCTCCCATGTAGGATGCATAAACAGGATCATAAATAATTTTTAAATCTCTTCTAATAGGAATTTCGGAATAGAATAATAATACTCCAGTCCTTCCCTCTCGTAGAACAGACTGGTTAAAACACTACAAGACACACCATAGGTTAAAGGTAGATGATGATAAGTCACCCCCTCTGAGACAGACAACGGTAATTGCATGCACACATAACAATCTCTCGCATTCATTGTGTTAACGTATTCATACAACAATTTAGTAAAAACATTTAACGAAAAATCATTAATTGATTTATCATGATGATAAACACTATCATCTTCTATCTTTTCTATATTAGTATTTGTATCTTCTTTAGTAACAATATCCATTCTCTCACTTCCCACATCAATAGTATTATTTTTGTGATTAGTCACCATTAAAACAGGGACAATAACAATCAGTGTTAACCATACCAATGTAAGTAATAAGACACTACATAAGAAAGCATTAATACATCTACGTTTTAAACTATGATTTTGATATGCAGTCTCTGTTACCTTTGCCATTTTTGACACTATATAAAAAATTAAAAATCTAAAAAAACCTAAAAATCTTTAAAAACTTTTAATTTAAAAAACATATCCAAAAACCATCTAGAGTAGTGTATCCTTACACTTTATGCCTCTCTTCTTTACCCCCTTTTTTCTTTTCTTTTCTTTTTTTTATATCTTCTTCAAATCTTTTGGAACTTTCAGAATATTCTTCATTGAAATTGTTGCACCCGTATTTTCACAGTTCTTTTTAAGGTGGTTTCTGTTTGCTTTGATCACTTTGATCAGTACCAGCTTCTTCTTCTTTTTGATTTGTGTTCTCAATTTCTTCCAATACCACATATGTCCATTCTGGAGCTGTGTATTTCTTACTTCTCTTTTTCTTTCTCAACAGCAGTCTCTAGAGACCCAGTAGCTGGTGCCCACTTTATTCGACTTGTACTTGGTTCTTCCTCTTGCTCAGCTTTTTCAGAATTTGTAACACTAGATTCTATAGCTTCATGTTCTTCAGCTTCTGGTTCTTTTCTTTGCTTTACTAGTTGCTGCTCTTCTTCTTGTCTTTCATGTGGACTTGGGACTCTTTTTGTATGACTTGCATGAATCCAGTTTGGCAAGCCACCACACTTTACTGCTGTCGTTGTCACCAATATGATCTGATATGGTCCATTCCACCTGGGTTCTAAACACGACTTCCTCATGTGTTTCTTGACAAGAACCCACTCTCCTGGACTCAAATCATGTGCTTGATCCGGCTGTGTTGTGTTTGCAATTTCTCCAACCTGATGAGACACAGAACGCACCAGATCAGCCGATCCTTTGCAATAATCAAGCACTAGATCATCAGTAATATTCATCGGTTTGTTTGCTGGTACAATTGCTTGTCTCATGGCTTTCCCCATCAAAATTTCGTGAGGACTCAATCCAGTCTTTTAATCAGGAATGCTTCTAAGATTCATCAATACCAGGGGTAAAGCGTCTGGCCATTTCAGTGTTGTAGACGCACACACTTTTAATAGTCTGGATTTAATAGTGCCATTAATTTTAATTTGTTCGACCACTCCATATGCTTCTGGTCGATAGGCACAATGCAGCTTTTGCTCAATTTGTAATGCTGCGCAAATCATCCAAATTATTTCATTATTAAAATGAGTTCCTCTATCTGTTTCTAAAGAGACTGGAAATCCAAATCTTGGGATTATCTCTCTTAAAAGTAATTTAGCAACAGTTAGGCTGTCATTTCTTCTTGTTGGATAAGCTTCTACCCAGCGAGAAAACAAACAAACAACCACCAACACATATTTCAGTCCATTACAAGGGGGAAGCTCGATAAAATCTAACTGTAGTCGGGTAAATGATCCTGCTGCTTTTCCAATTCCACCCCAACTAACAAATGGCTTTCTACCTGGATTTAGCTGCTGGCACACTATACATCTCTGGCATAGACTCTCTGCAATGTCCCTAAACTTTGGGTTGCACCATGACTGCTTGAAGAGCCTGATCATAGCATCTCTTCCAACATGTGCAATTCCATGGTACATTCTTGCCATCTGAGAAAGTAAACTATCTGGCATCACTGATCTTCCATCAACATACACCCACACTTCATCATCTACTCTCTTTTTGCAACCTGATTTTATCCAAATTTCTTTTTCTTCCTCATTTGCTTCTTCCTGAAGCTGCCTAATTTCTTCCTATGTTTCCAAAGAAAAAAAATCAAGTGGCAATTTGTATGTTTTTTCTCCATCCCTCTATTGATTGAAATTTAATTTTGTGCACAGAAACGAGCCACTTGGTCTGCGTATCTGTTTCCATTTGTCACATAGTCATTTCCTGACTTGTGTGCTGAACATTTTACCACAGCAATCTTTTTGGGCATTTGTAATGTATTCAATAGATCCTTCACATTTTTACTGTTCCGGATCGGGGATCCCGAAGAAGTCAGAAATCCTCTTTGCATCCACAACTGACCAAAATCATGCACCACCCCAAAACCATATTGACTATCAGTGAATATTGTTACTCTCAGATTTTTGCTAATTATAAATTCTCTTGTTAAAGCAATCAGTTCAGAAATTTGAGCAGAATTTATCCCCTTTAGACAGGATGCTTCAAGAACCATAGACACTGTACACACTGCATAAGCAGCACTTTTTCATCTCTCAGACAAGATCCATCCACGAACATCACACTATCTGACTCTTCTAGTGGTGTATCCTTTATGTCAGGCCTTGGTTTCGTGCACAATTCTGTCACATCCAAACAATCATGATCTGCTTCATCTTTCACTTCTTCACAATTTGAATTTGGCAACAAGGTTTCTGGGTTCAATGTTGTACATCTTGTCACTGTCACATTTTCAGCTCCCAAAATCACTCTTTCATACCTAGTCAGCTGACTATACGTCATATGCTAAGTCTGAGTCCTTGTTAATAGGATCTCAGCAGAATGTGGCACATATACTTTAACTGGCTGTCCCATAACAATTGTTTCGCTCTGCTCAAGACTCACACAAGTAGCAGCCACTGCTTTTAAACAGCCTGGTAGCGCCTCAGCCACTGAATCCAAAGTAGCAGAAAAATATGCCACTGGACGACGTGCATTTCCATGTTTTTGCGTTAAGACTGAAAGTGCACACCCATCTCTCTCACAACAGAATAATGCAAAATCTTTTGTGTAATCTGGCATTCCCAATGCAGGTGCTCGACAAAGACTATCTCGCAACTCAATAAAAGATTTCATACTTTCTTCATCCAATTCAATCGGGTCAACCACATCTTTATGAGTCAACCTCTGTAGAGGTTTTGCAATTAGTGAAAACCCACTGATCCACTGTCTGCAGTATCCAACCATTCCCAAAAACATTCGAACTTCTTTTGTAGTCTTAGGAGGGACCATCTGCAAAATTACATTGATTCGGTCTTGCGTCACTTTTCTAACTCCTTTCTCAATTTTGTGTCCCAGATACTGAACTTCTTTTTGACAAAACTGTAATGTTTCTGGTGACACTTTATGCCCACCTTCTGCCAAATGATTCAGTAAGGCAATTGTATCTGTCACACAAGCCTCTCGTGTTTTTGATGCCACCAGTAGGTCATCAATATACTGCACTAACACTGAATTTTCTGGCATGATCAATGACTCCAAACATTTTTTCAAAATCTGATTAAAAATCGAAGGACTTTCTGTATACCTTTGAGGAACTCGGCACCATGCCAAAACACGGTTTCCGAACCGGAAAGCAAAAAGATATTGGCTATCCGGATGCAAAGGTATTGAGAAAAATGCTTGACACTGATCAATTACTGTGTACCATTCTGCATCACAGGGAATTTGATAAAGAATCACTGCTGGATTTGGCACTATTGGACAGCAAGGTACTACAATCTTATTAATTTTTCTCAAATCCTGAACTATTCTATATTTTCCACTTGGTTTCTTAATCCCCATAATAGGTGAGTTACAAGGACTTCTTAGTATTTCTTTTAAAATACCTTGCTCAATCATTTGATCAATTACAGGAATTACTCCTGCTGTTATTTCAGGACTCTTCTTGTGTTTGGATATATTGCACCTGGTTTAACTGTAACCTGAATAGGATCCACACCTTTCATCAACCCAATTTCTTTTCCTGTAAAATCCCATACATCAGGTCTCACTGCATTTCTCAACTCTGCAGGTAAATGTTCTTCTGTAAGCAATGAATACAAATCATTCACTTCTGTCCCTTGCTTCGCTAACATCATTTTAAAAGCAACATCCTCATCTGGTGTTTGAAAAGCAATACTATCTGGCGTACAATAGATGGTGCAGTTCATTTTACAAAGTAAGTCCCTACCTAAAAGGTTCACTGGACTTATATCACATACCACAAACCGATGCATGTCCCTGAATCTTCCAATGTGAACTTCTATTGGTCTTGTTATTGGAGTGTTAATATATTTATTTGACACTCCCACAACTTGGATAGTTTCTCCCGAGAGGGGTAGGTTTGGGATTTCTGCTGCTCTCACAGTAGAACGGGTAGCACCAGTGTCCACTAGGAATGTAATATCATTACCTTCCACTTTTCCATCAACAAAAGGACCTGACTGATCTACCTCTAGAGATGCGCCAAGCACGCACTCTTCCTCCCCCCTCAGGCACCATCCTTGAGATGAGTCTGAGTCACTTTCTGAACAGTGCAACAAATACTGTGAAACCACTTGCACATTTTGATTCTTACCAACTTGTTCACCTGCGTGAAATCCAGTATTCGCACTGTATCTCTGTACTTGAGCATTCACATTATTTGGCGTAGGAGCTTGAAGCACCTGTACTTGTTGTGTCTGGGGTGTAACTACCTGCTGCTGTTGTTGTTGTTGTTGATTCACAACCACTTAATTCTGCATCTGCGGATTGAAATTTAGATTCATTCCATTATTCCATTATTAAGGCTGATAACTCGACTAAGGAGGTGTTTAAAGTGGTCAAATCTTTCCTTAAACCCAGAGCTGTGGAGACCACTGTGCAACCCTCACTCGCCTTGTGCGAAAGTATCTCCATCTTTTTTGACAATAAAATTCAGGAAGTGTATAAATCTTTCTTAGGGCGGTTAGAAACGGAGAAATGTGACAAGAGGGTAGTTAGAGACACAGAACCGTCTTTGATGTCGTTTTCCAGCATTTCCCAACAGGATGCTATGTCAGAAATTGTGAGGTGTAAGTCGGGGCACCTGATGATCCTTGTCCCCCAACACTATGGAAAGTGCTGGCCCACTCCTTGTCACACACTCTGATGCACATCTGGAACTCCTCCCTGTTGACAGGTACTTTTCCAGATATCTGGAAACATGCTACTCTCCTACCGCTAAGGAAAAACTGAATGGGGATCCTGGAGATCTGACCAATTATAGACCTATCTCTCTGCTGCCAGCTCCGGCTAAGATGTTGGAAAAATTGGTGCAGAGGCAACTGTCTAGTTTTATTGAAAAGGAGGGCATCCTGCATGATACCCAATCTGGTTTTCAGGTTGGGATTTAGTACTGAGACAGCCCTCCTGGAGGTGGCGGAACTAGTCAGACAGGCTGCAGATTCAGGGGCCTCCGCGATGCTGGTGCTCCTGGATCTGTCGGCCGCATTCGATACCGTTGATCATACCTTGCTGTCAGAGAGACTGCTGGATATTGGTATTGGAGGTTCGGCCCTGGCATGGTTGAAATCCTATTTGGAGAATCGCACTCAGAGGGTTGCGCTTCAACCTTTTCTATCCAAGCCAAAACAGCTCTGGTGTGGAGTCCCTCAGGGGTCAGCACTCAGCCCTCTTCTGTTTAATGTGTACCTGGCTCCTTTGTTCACCCTGATAGCCAATTGGGGGATAAAAGCGATCTCCTATGCAGATGATACACAATTGGTTTTTACTTTTAAAGAGCAGACCGAGGTTGCCTTTGAGAGCTTCAAGGGTTGCTTGAAAGACATAGCGTTGTGGATAAACAACAACAAACTCAGGCTCAATGCAGGAAAGACAGAGGTGTTGTTTTTCGGGAAAGAGCCACCCCCAGCTTCGGATCTCTGGTGGCCTACTGAAATGGGTCCCCCTCCCTCACCGGCAGATTGTATAAAAAATCTGGGTGTAAAGTGGGAGGCCGACCTTTCCTTCTCGGCTCAGATACGTCAGGTGACTGCCACCTGTTTCTGTCAACTGAGGAATCTGAAGAAATTCTTGTTTCTACTTCCAGAGGAGTGTCGGAAAAATATAGTACATGCTGTAGTGACTTCCAGGCTTGACTATGCTAATGGCCTTTATTTGGGTCAGCCAGAGTATCTGATTAAGCGCCTGCAGATAGTGCAAAATGCGGCTGCGAGACTAATCAGGCGAGTGCCGTTTCGCGAACATGTCTCTCCGTATTTAAAAGCACTGCACTGGCTTCCAGTGAGGAAAAGAATTAAATTCAAGGCCCTGACGCTGGCGTTCCGTGCTATTCATGGTAACTGCCCCATCTATCTGAAACACAGACTACGTGGTTACAAACAGTCAAGAACCTTGAGGTCCAATTCCCAAAATCTACTGTGTATCCCCCGTTTTAAAAAGACACGTATGGGTGGCAGATCTTTTTCACTCGGTGCTGCAAAACTGTGGAACTCCCTGCCGAGCAATTTCCGCATTATAGAAACAGAGTCCCTCTTCAGGAAAATGGTGAAAACCTGGCTTTTTAGGGCAGACTGAGGGCCCGAGGCTGTGCCCTGAGCGGTCTAACGCGGCTATACTTTTCGCATAGCGCCGGGACACCTCTGTTTGAGGTAGCTGTCGCGCTTTACAAATGTCTGTATTATTATTATTATTATTATTTTTCAGTAAAGATCTACACTCATTCCTCCAATGTCCAAACTTTCCGCACGCATGACAAGGAAATTTCTTTTCCGTTCTTCCCTACTCATCTTACCTCTACCTCTACCTCCATTTGGTACCTGACCATTTTGATTTTGTCCTTTCATCTGAAAATCTGTTTGAGAACCATTGTTTCCATCTTTCTGTTCTGCCACTTTCACCTGTGCCCACATCATTTTCTTTTTCAGCTTTTTATGCCTTGACTCAATATCATCACTACAATATTTAGCATATCTCAGAATCTCATCAACTGTTTTATTCTGCCAACAAATCAAATGTTGCTGAATCATGTTACTAATTTCGGGTTTTAATCCAAAAACAAACCTATATCCAAAATGTCCCATATCTTTGTCACCTATACTTTCAAAACCAGTATACTGTTTGAACACCTGTAACAACCTTTCATAATAAGCATGTACCGATTCTTTAGGTTCCTGGGTTGTCCTATCAATTTTAACCCAATCTGTTTCTTTTGGAGAGATTTTACTTTTCAGGAAAGTAATTACTTGATTATATTTTTTCATCACTTCTTCTGAAGGTGCTCCTGTTTTCACATCTCTAGGATACTCTTCTTTTGGCCAGTCAACAGTAATTTTACACTCAGTCCATAAATCAGCTGGAACTACAATCTCAGACAAACCATCTAAATCTTTTAACAAAACTTTTGAAACTTTTACAAACCTTTCTACCTGTTTGTACCATTCAACAGGTTTCTCTCTCAGCCTAGGGAAATCATTTGTAAAGGATAATATATCCTGTCTTGTCCAAGGAACGTGAACATATCCACCACCTGGAACTTCTCTCATTGGACATACCATTTCAGCCTGTCCTGTTTCTCTTAATGGAAATAAAGACGCATTTTTACTTGCTAACATTTCTTCCTTCTTTTTCGCCCATCTACCTTTCTACCGTTCTAAATCACCCCATTTCTTCAAGGTATTCATTAGTTCTTTTATTTGCAATCGTTTACCAGACGCATTCAAACTCTCCAAATCCTTATCAGTAAAATCCAATCTATACGTTTTTTTGCAAAACTTTAGACTTTTCTATGTCTACTCCGTATTCTTGTGCAGCTTCTGCTAGCCTCTCATGTAAATTCCTTGCTTTCCATGTAATATTCTTACACAAAAATAACAACTCTTCATCTCAGTACTTACTCAATCTTTCTGGACTTATGGTACCAATAATCATTTCTTCCAGATCCACTCTCAATCCAGCTACATCTATACTCGATTGTGACTTCTTCTTTTCCATTCCTCTTATCCAGTCATCTAACTCCTCTGGCGAAGGACCCACTGAACTCCCTGATACTGGAGTTGTTCCACTGACATTCTGGATTATTTTTCTAGGATCCATCTGTACACTTCTCTTTGGTGTTTCAGTTACATCTTCACTCACTAGAAGATCAATTAATGAAGTACTCATCTAAACTTGTTCTGATCCACTAACATTCCTGGCATTATTCACGGGAATTGTCAATGCATGTACTCTCGATATATTCTGACTCTCACCATACAATGGAACTATAGGATCAATCGTTACTGGTACCGATAATGCTTCTGCATTCAGACTCATTTGACTTATTCTCTGAGTTAACTCCTCTCTTGCCTTATTCAACATGTCAATCTCATTCTCCTGCAACACTCGAGTGTGTGAAGCCACCGGAACTTGTGTAACCTGTGAAACCTGTGGAGTTTGTGTAGCTTGTGGAACCTGAGGAACTTGTATTTCAATTAGTGGTGCATTTGGAATTGTTTCCCCTGAACTTTCTTGATATGGTGGAGGTCTCTTTAATAGTATTTCATCCAACAACTCATCATCAATCCCATCCGAATCATTATCTAGCTCTGAATTCTCTAGATTATTCTTTTTCTCTTTACTTTTGCCTCCAGTCTGATCCTCAGCAACTATTACTGGATATAATCCATCTGCAATTACATCTCTCCTCCATCTTTTCTTTTGATCATCCCATCTAGCCTCAAAACATCTCGTTATTATACTCCTGTACTTAATTCCATTCCTGTCTCTCTCCCTTTTATATGCCTCATGTTCCCATTCCTCAAGTGCTTCATACTGCGTAGGTCTAGGACTTGGCTTTAATGAATTCATTTGTCCTCTCAAGTTCTCCAAAATCCTTACGTTAAATGTACCATTCTCTGGGAAAGCTAAACTCCATCATCTTCCGTATAACTCATCCAGTTCTCTAACCATGCACATGTATTATGCCCATGTTCCAACATCATAAAAGAAGCAGGCGTTCTCGGAGGAGGTATAGGAAGTCCCTCTCTAGTAGCTATCGGCTTGTCTTTTTTAAAGAAATCTTTTATTCTTTTTACCATCTTCATTTTTCAACTCTTTTTCTCGCTAAATAAACCAAAAACAAACAAGGGAAAACTTCTGTAAATCCTCTCACTCTATTCGCTAAATCCAACCAATACTAGCGCGGCTCACAGCAACCAACCAATCACGGCTCACTACGTATTCACTATTTCGACCAATACCAGCGCAGCTCACAGCAACCAACCAATCACGGCTCACTACATGCCCGCTGCCTGACCAATGCCAGCGCGCCTTTTTGTGACGTCAGTATTACTCCTGCTACTGACCTTCCCTTTACAAAATAATACGGCAATGTATTTTCTAGGTTTTCTCAACTATTTCTTGTTAAAAAAACAACACAAAACAATGCTACTTTGTCTGCTCCACTAATAAAGAGATAATTTCATCATCCAAAAAGAAATTCTTTCGCTTCTGGTAAAATAACGACCAGCGCTACTCTACTCTCAATCAAGTTAAAGGAGGTCTTGGTACTCCTCTGGGGATACTAGCCAAAGTTTCGGAAGAGGACTTTCCTTTCAGAAAGAGGTCTTGGTACTCCTTTGGGGAGGTAAGGCCAGAGTTTCGGAAGCGGACCTTTCACTAATTTATGCCATCTTCTTTCAATCTAATATGTCCCTAAAATACCATCGACAACCTTTCGCTGTTCGATATTACAACAACAGACAAAGTACTTCTGCAGTGTGATACCTTTCCACACTATTCTTCTGCCACTTAGGCTAAAATAACATCATCCTACGATCTTAGGTAACTCCGTACCCATACAACATAAAACAAAGACAAAGACACTAACTTTTCATGTTAATAATCAATAAATCAATAATCAATAATTATTTCCAAACTAATCAATAATTAACCATCCTCTGCTACCAAAACTGATCCAGCGATCAGGGATCGATAATTTTTTCACAAACATAGGCCCATTTACACTACCCAACTAATCCCTTCACGCTGGGGTTCAGTGGGATGCAAGTTATATTCCTAGCTCACTAATTACACTTTAGAACCTGCATTTCTCCTTATAAATAAATGTGGCGACGAACCTGTAGTTGAAAAGTTGATGACAATAATTATGTACTTATCTATGCTACTAAATAAAAACGGACTCAGTGTGTAGTTTGTTATTTATCGTAAATAAAGTGAGAAATAAATGCTCATCAAATACAGTTACACAAATGCAAATCATAGATTATCACACAAAGAGAACATTGGCAATGTATAAATTCAAACTTATGTCAATAAACAATGCATTGAAGGAGTGGATAGGCGAAAAGAGAAAAGTTTCAGAGACAAAATACATTCGCAAATGATTATGCAATTTTTAAAGATTATCTATACTAACCCAAGTAAGAATCAGGAAAACTACCCCACTGGCCAGTCAGGGAAGCAAGGCCACCAAGTAGAGTCCAATGGCAAAGATCAAGACAGGAGTCCGGAATCAGGTAGGCCTCTATCTGGAAACAGCAAACCGACGACAGCGATGATCTCCCGCTAGCTAAACACCAGCCGAACCTAACCACACCCCCCAGGAACTTTCAATTATACCCTAAAACCTAAATGTCCAACCCACATTTGTTTCAAATTTGGAACGAACTCCATCTCCCATTGGCTAAGATTGGGGGTGTACTGTCACACCACTCTTCATCATGACCATTTTATTAAACATTTCTTTGTTCTAAACATTCAACATTACGACAGATTCATCCCAGGAAACAATTTTGAACACAATCATAGTCAATATTTCCTGCAGTATTTTTATGTATCAAGTGTATCAAGTCTATCACGCTTTCTTTGTTTGCCTCTGCCATCTCGTGAGGAAGTTGCATCGCTTCCACTTGCTTATCAAAATGTCCTTTCCGAAGCTTGGCAGTCATACAAGGACATAAAAGCATGCACAGCTTTTCGCGTTTTCTCTCTTCTCCTTACAAAATCATTTTTCTGGACATCTTATTTTCCATTAACAAATGTTAACCCCAAAGTGGCATGCAGGAAAGTAGGCCCATGCTTGTTTTTCTACATAGAACAGAACACAAACATTAATTATTTTCATGAAATGTAATTTCATTTTGCACACCATCCCAGCATTTGCACTAACCCATGCACAACCCATGTTATTCCTAGTGAAATATTATTAACGTGCACAAAAGCAGCATTAGTCTTTTTATGGAAACAATTTTTGCGGCCTAGTTTCATGCATTAGTACACGCATTAATTTACGCATTAGTTTTACGCATACGCAAAAGCATTTCCCCTTATTTTAGCGTTCTTTCTTAATATTTTTTTTCACAGCACACTGTTAATAAATGTTACTGAGGGTTCAATCCGAGCAGGTTTTATTTTCTCAAAACCCTGCTCCATCAGAATCTAATAGAAAACCTCCTGGGCCTGTTTGTTTTCTAGCTTGATATGTAATTGTTCTGGCCTATGTTGAATGAAACCAGCCAGATTAATACTTCTTGCCCGATGCCTTGATGATTCACAGGGACATGCTGATAGGCTCTGAGGAAGGAAATTGGCCCCACATTAAAACCTGCTGTGCTGCGAGAAGGAGGGAAGGCACCACAGCAGGCAGCTCTACAAAGTACTGAACTACAATAAATGGTGAAAGGACCGGTAGAAGCGTAATCACGCACAACACTGTAATTAAAGAAACCACCGAAAACCGTAACATGTATTTATTTCGGTAAATAGACATAATATCGAAAAAAATATCGAATGGACAAAATATCGAGTCCAAAATATAGAATGGACATAATATCGAATGGACACAATATAGTCGTTAAAAATATCGAAATTAAGGTAAGTAATATCGATTGTTAAAATATCGAAGTACATAATATAGGCATTAAAAAGATTGAATTTTTAATAATATCGAATTTTTTCTAAGTGTATTGTATGTTAGTATATGTGTTAAAAGTGTATATTAGTTGTTGTAATGTATGTTTAATTTTTTAAAAGCAATGAATTTTATGTTATTTAATTTTTGCGTAATTTAATTCCGTAGCGGGTAGTGGGTTTATAGGGGAATAGGGTGGGAAGTAATTTAATTGAAATTAAGTACATATTAATAAATATTAATTGGTATTGATAATTAATTTATTGTTAATTAATTATTAATTAGTAATTACAATTTTATTAATTGGGATTTTTTTTTAATTGATTAATTGGTAATTATGTTAATTCTATTAATTAAATAGTTGTAGCGGGATGTGGGTTTATAGGGGAATAGGGTGGGAAGTAATTTAATTGAAATTAAGTACATATTAATTAATATTAATTGGTATTGATAATTAATTTATTGTTAATTAATTATTAATTGGTAAATACATTTTATTAATTGGTAATTATTTTTTTTAATTGATTTATTGGTAATTATGTTATTTCTATTAATTAAATAGTTGTAGCGGGATGTGGGTTTATAGGGAATGTGGGGAAGTAATTTAATTGTAATTAGTTAATTATAGAAAATATTTTTTTGTATTGATACTTAATTTACTGGTAATTAAATATTAATTGGTATTTATTTAAATATTTATACAAATCTGGTAATGATTATTAATTGGTTGTTAATGATTTATTAATAGGTAATTAATTTTTAATAAATAATATGTATTGTATTTATAATAAATTAATTATTAAAGATTTTGTAATTGGTAATTAGTGTTATTAATAATATTTATTAGTATTGATAATTAATTATTTTTTAGTAAAATATTAAAATATTACTTTCCTACTGTTGCACTCACTGGAGTGGGAATAGTAATTTTAACCCTCCCGCTATCCTACCCTGTCCCTACTGTTGCACTCTCTGGAGTGGGAATAGTAATTTTAACCCTCCCGCTATCCAACTATTTCCCTACTGTTGCACTCTCTGGAGTGGGAATAGTAATTTTACTCCTACGCTATCCAACGCTTTCCCTACTGTTGCACTAACTGGAGTGGGAATAGTAATTTTTACCCTCCTGCTATCCAACACTTTCCCTACTGTTGCACTCTCTGGAGTGGGAATAGTAATTTTTACCCCTACGCTATCCAACGCTTTCCTACTGTTGCACTCTCTGGAGTGGGAATAGTAATTTTTACCCTCCCGCTATCCAACGCTTTCCCTACTGTTACACTCTGGAGTGGGAATAGTAATTTTTACCCCTACGCTATCCAACAGTTTCCCTACTGTTGCACTCACTGGAGTGGGAATAGTAAATTTTACCCCTATGCTATCCAACGCTTTCCCTACTGTTGCACTCACTGGAGTGGGAATAGTAATTTTTACCCTCCCGCTATCCAACGCATTCCCTACTGTTGCACTCTCTGGAGTGGGAATAGTAATTTTTACCTCTACGCTATCCAACGCTTTCCCTACTGTCGCACTCTTTGGAGTGGGAATAGTAAATTTTACCCTCCCGCTATCCTACGCTAAAAGTAGTGATTATTATTTTATATTATTATGTTAATATATGTATGTATTAAAAATAAAAATGTATGTAGATTTTTTTTAACTTAAAATAATTATTTATTAATTTTAAAGTAATTTAACTAATTTTAAGTATGTTTTACTTTATTTTATTTATTATTTCATTAATTTTACATTACTTTTAACAGATTTATAAAATTCGATATTTTGACTAACTATATTTTTAACGACGTATATTTTGGATTCGATATTTTTGTACTTACCTGTTTGGCGATAGGGAGTCGATATTTTGACAGTCGATATTTTGTCCACGATATTTTGTCTGCTCGATATTTGTGCAATAGATATTTTGTCAGTGATCCATTTATTTCAGCAGCAAACGGGCACCAGGACACTCTTTAAAAAAAAAAAAAGGGACATATACTGAGAGATTGATCTGGGTCACTACAGCAAAACCACACATGAAACTGAATTTACGTTTTGTGATGGGAATTGAACAGGCCTACCTTCAGAACTATTCACGTGATGTGGAGCTGCTTCGTATAATTTGAATCCATTTTGTAATTCTGGCTCCATGAATAACAAAAGTCTTCCCATTACAGAAGTGAAACTTACTTCCTGATGCTGTGATGTGTCGCAGCTGCCCATTGGTCATTGAACATAGCTGTCCAATTGGTTGTTAACTTCTTGCTCCAAAAGCTTCTGCGTGATTGTCTTTGTATTCGTTCAATTTTGCGTTTTAGTTGCGGCGCGTGAATTTGTAAGATTGCGAACACTTGATAATACAATTTTGAATGTATTTTCCCTGTCATTTTAACGCTTATCTTATTTGAATTGGGAAAACTGTGAAAAGCGAGCAATAAACGTTCACGCTCAGATTGTTCCATATTTTGCTGAAGCCAAAACCTTAATTTAGATTGTGGGATTTGTTTTCATCACACATTTTTGTTCGTGTGTTGTACCACAAGACTTTGACGTCATGCACACAGAGGGAGTATGGGGCTTTTGAAAAAAGGGTGGGCTTTGAGGAAACTACTGCGCTTGCCTCCTGAACACAATGCAAAGGAGGAAGTGGCCAGGAAGCTAACCATAGCTCTGCCGGACTTGGAGCCAGAGAGGTGAGGAAATAATGAAAGGACAAACACGGGACTCAGAGGGGAGGAGCTGGAAAGAGCAGCTGATGACAGAGGGGGCAAGTAAGGAGGGGGTAAGCAGTGATGAGGGAGTGGTGAAGGACAGGTCAAGCATGGAAGCAGGAGGAGGTTGGGGGACGGAACAGGCTCCCTCGGGGAACAGCAAATGTGAAGAGATAAGAACAAGATTTACAGGGTTGTTTACAAAAATAGTGCTATCAGCAAGCTCTCATGTGAAGTGCTCAAAATCAATTTAAAAAGTAGTTCCAAAAACAGTTGCTTTAATGGGAGCTGTACATGGATAGTGGTAATTGGTCTCTGCTCTTAGAGAGGGCTTAACACAGGAAGAGGTATGACACGTGCAAGCTATGGACAAATGGGGAGAAAGAATAAGAGAGCGACAATGGAGCCGGCAGATTGGAAGCCTATGGGCGGGCTGAAGCCCACGTAGTATATACAACATGTCTGTTTGAGAAAGTGCACATGCTGTCAAGAGCCGAAACCTAAAAAGGTTTGTGTAACTTTCTTCTTTGGTTTAAACGCATCCTGTTTTCCTATAGGGAAAACAGGCTGCATTTTAAAAAGAAAAATACAATTTTATTTAAAAACGATCACAGACATGGTGGTCTACTGACACTAGCATGTCACCATCCTTCTCATTGTGGTCAATCATAGCAGGTTGTAATTTGCGACCGACCTTATGAATATTGATAAGGTAGGTCGAATTGCAAGCCAATAAAGTTCTGTATTTTTCAAACCGACCTATTAGTACATAGGTTGGTTTGCAAAATCAAAAATGATATGGGAAAAGTCGGGGTGCAATTTGCAACCACTTTTACAAAATCAGTTCTTTGTACATGAGTCCCACAATTCTACAAGATAGGTTCTAGAAGTAACAGATATTAATAAAATGATAGCAGATGTGAAAACACACATGTTCCATGTAAGCTTCTCAGTACATCTGCAATGTAGCCAGGTCAGCAAAGCAGTAGTCACTGTGTTGAGAAGTCATGACTCTTCGAAAGTCTGTGCTAGCTGTGGGGCCTTGTGCTGAATTGAGTTTAATTTTTCAGTTTTTTGCTTTACCAAAAATGAGCATGACTCATAGAGGTCATATTTCTGTAAAGGTGTGCTATTGTATAAAAAACTGTTTACGAAAAATCAGGATTTTTTTTTTGAGGGAGTAAACAATGCCTTGAAATGAAGTTAATTTGAGAGAGAAACACAAAACCTACTTTGTGGGAGACACGTTTCTGTTAGAAGATCTCACACTAAAACATTTGCTTGCAGGAAATGTAACCGGTGGATTAAGGTTTGAAAATATGGAAAACTTTGCACCTTTGTGAATTTGCTAAATTTCGTGCACAGCTTTCTTGACAAAATAATAGATCCGCATATTCATAATTTACAATCCTTTGATACGTTTTAACAGATTCACTCATCATTCATGTCACAGAAGTTTAACACATATTTCAAAAGGGGTAACTCTGTGGTACTTCAAGCCCACACCCGTTTCTGTGAGCATGGTTGATTTCTCATTCTGACTAAGACTCCTTTTCTCCAGCCATCAGTAATCTCTGCAGTCACAGCCTCACCACAGCAGACACAATTGCAGACACCAAAGGTCCAAGACACTGGGATACTGTACAGGCCGGTCCGCAACATCCTTTCATCATTTTAATGTGGTCCTTACCACGGAAAAAGATAGAGTTTTGCCCCTCAGTCATGTGGAGACAGCTGGTAGTCTGCAGAAACTACCAAACCTGCTGCAAACGAACAGAACTATAAATCCCAGACTGCAGTAGGAGTGGCAACAGTTGCAGCATGAGTGGCAGCCATTTTGTTCATAGATAGGGGAGCCCGCCTCACCTGCTTCTCCCATTATTGAGAGTTTAGTAGTGTTAGAAATGGGGGTCTCTAGTTGGCAAGGGTGTGCACCTTTGTCCAAGTAGGGACCCTTCCTTCTAGTCAGGATAAGGGGGTTACACTCTTAAAATAACCCCTGCTCACCCCCTTGGTAGCTTGGCACGAGCAGTCATGCTTATCTTAGAGGCAGTGTGTAAAGCATTTGCACATACCCAATAGTAATACAGTGAAAGCACTACAAAAGGACACCACACCAGTTTAGAAAAATATCCAATATTTTTATATACTTAAAACAAGACCAAAAACGATCAAAATCCACCATACAGTTCTCAGAAATCTTCAGTAATCAAAATAGACTTGAAATACAGTTCATTGAGGTCGATAGCTCCATCTGGGGCTATCACGGCGTCGTGAACAACAAATCCAAACAGTTCTGGCTGACCACGGCGTCGCGGGCCAGGTACAGTGTCGGGAAGATACGCAAAACAGTACCTTTAGAAATGTAGGGTGTCGGCAACCTCTTGATGAGCCCCAAAGGGCCGGCGCCCGCAGGCGTCGGTTCTGGAGGTCGGTGCAGGAGTTGTCGGGCCCTCGAAGTCACACGCGTTGCAGATCGAACTCCTTGCGGTTGAAGCCGGGAGTGCCGGCAGGCGTCAGGGCTGTGGTGCGAAGTGCAGCGGTGAGGCATGCGGTGCCCTCAGGTCGTGGTGCAGGCAGTGGCTCGGTGACGGTAATCCAGCGGCATCGGTGAGACCAGGGCTGCGGTGCGAAGTGATGCGGTGCTTGTCGCGGTGCCGGCAGGTCACGGTGCAAGCAGCGTCGTCGTCATTGCTGAAGCGCTGTTGTCGGCTGACGTACTGGAGTCGATGGCACCGGCGTCGGTGGGCCAAGGCTGCGGTGCTGGATGAGGACGGTGCATCATGTAACTTACAAGCGGTGCCCTCGAACCACAGTGCAAGCAGCGGCATCGAAGTCGGCATGGAGCGGCGTCATTGGGTATACCAGGGTGACGGCGTGAAGCGAGGCGGTGCGGAGTGCGGTGCCGACAGGTCGCGGTGCAAGCAGTGGCTTGGTGGCGGCATCAGGTGTCGTCGTCGGTGAGACCTGGGTTGTGGTGCAAAGTGCGGTGGTGCCCTCTCCTGTGCCCTCAGGACACGTAGTCGGCAGGGGCGTCATTGACGGCGTCAGGTTGCTTTTCTTCTGTTGCAGCGCAAAACACACAGTCCCCAGTGATGGTAACAGATGAACTTGAAGTCTTTGCTGTTCCTGAGACTTCTTGAACAGGGGGCAAGTTCTACCTCAGCCCTTGGAGAAACTCACAAAAAGGAAGTTGCAGAAAGTTCAGTCCAGTCCTTTCACTGCCCAAGATAGAAGCAGCCACTGCAGGCCAACACAGCAAAGTGGTAGTCTCTCCTCACAGCTTCTCCAGCTCTTCTTCTTGGCAATCTTCTTGGTCCCAAAAGAGTTCTAAAGTTCTGGGGTCTGGGCCCCAATATTTATACTCCAAATTCATTTGTCCTCTCAGGCAGAGAGTGTTTGTGCTTAGTCCAAACCAGTTTGGTCCTCTCTGGCCCAGCTTCCTGGCAGGAGGTGGAGACAGCATTGTTGAAGGCAGACCAGGCCCATTCACGTGAAAGGAAATCTCCTCCTCTGAATGCAGCCCAGGTCTTTTCAGCCCAGCCCTGACTCATCCAGACTCTCTGGAGCCACTGCACATCTCCAGCCCCTGTCACTCCAAAGCCAGCCAGTCAATACACATTCTAGCAGAGGCACACAGGATAGCTAAGCAAGAAAAGACCTACTTTCTAAAAGTGGTATTTTCAAACCCAGAATGTAGAAATCACCTTTACTAAAAGATGCATCTTTAGATTCTGAGTTCAGACAAACTAAACTTTATTTTCCTATCTGATCCCAATGGGAAGTTATATTTATAAGATGTTATAAATTAACTCCCATGCTTTCTTATAAGCCAGATAGTTTTTCAATAGTGAAAAACGAAATTGGCAGTATTTCACTATCAGGACATGCCACACACATCAGTGCATGTCCTACCTTTCACATTCACTGCACCCTGCCCACGGGGGTACCTTGGGCCTACCTTAGGGGTGACTCACACGTAAGAGAAGAGAAGGTTAGGGCCTGGCAAGTGGGTGCACTTGCCAAGTTGACATGAGAGTACTAGACTGCACACACACACTGCAGTGGCAGGTCTGAGTTACCTTTGAAGGGTTGCTTGTGTGGGTGGCACAACCAGTGCTACAAGCCCACTAGCAGCATTTGATTTACAGGCCCTGGGCACACACAGTGCACTGTACTAGGGAATGACTAGTAAATCAAATAACCAATCATGGAATCACCAATCCATAACAACAATTTACAACTGGAGCACTTGCACCTTAACACTGAACAGCAGTGAGAAAGTGCGCAGAGACACTAAACCAGCAAAAACAGAGTCAAAACCAGGAGGTCAGAAGGCAAAAAGACAAGGGAAACATGCCAAAAGATGTCAAGTCTAACAAGTAGCAGCTGTGGTAGTGGATCCTAACTGGTCCTCGGTTGTACACTGAGGCAAAAGATACCATCAACATCAGTCTGCAGCAGCAAGCAGTTTTCACCAAGTCTGGTGAGTCTTGAGTAACTTGGAAGCTTGCCAAGGCATTTGGCCAGTGCAATACGTAATATCTGTTGATTCTTAAGACCTAACGTACCCGTATGACGATACCACTTTTCTTGAACCTACCAAACTTAGAAATTTGACACTGCGAACCTCATGTCCATTAGAACTAAAGCTCATAGAAGCTGAAGTGGTTGATGTTTAGTGCCCTTTGATATCTGGCATCACTGAAGGTTGGGCACATTAAACTAGAATGCTTCTAACCTTGACAGCACCAAACCTTGAGACTACTGTAGTAACATGTTGCCCTTATTTGTCATAGCTCCTCAGAGTCCATTGAAACTTGGGTATTTATCTTTGAACCTGGTGACCCCGAGGGCTCACAACTAAGGGGCCGATTCCGATCTCGGCCGGTAGGGCTCCGAATCGGATTCGGCTTAACCGGATCCGATTCGGAGCCCTATTTCCCGACCGAATCGTACGCGCGTCCGGGCGAGCGAGTACGATGCGAATTTGCCGACCGACTCGTCTGGGCGTCCCGACCGCTCCGACCGACTCGTTCCCGGCTCGAACCGCACCGACCGACTCGCTCGGACTCGACTCGCACCGCGCAATGGAGACGTTCCCCGGCCGGGTAAGCAAGATGCGCGCCGCGAGCAGTCCGACCGAGCCGCGCACTCCGGCTCGAAAGAGCAGTCAGAGCCGTACTTTGGGGGTCCGTGTCGGACCCCCCTGTACGCGTAGCCGCGCGAGTCGCACACAGGGGGGACCCATGGGTCCCTCCTACCTGTGCGTGTATGGCGCGAATCGCTTCGCCGCGTACACGCTGTAGGGGGCGCCCATGTCCGCCTCGCACCCATTGAGTCAATGGGAGCCCGCGTACGCGTTGTACGACCGGCTCCCATTGACTTCAATGGGAGTCCGACCGACTCGAGTCCGATGGCATACGTGCGCATCGTACTCGTTCGGTCGGGCTGCCAGAGTCAGATTCGGTCGGAAATCTCTCCGAGTCCGGCTCGGTCGGAGAGATTTCCGGCCCGAATCGGAATCGGCCCCTAAGACTCTGATAATATCTGTGCTGGCTGTCCCCAGCCTTTTTGGGCAATATCTTAGTTATGAGTGATTCTGCCTGACTGTACAAACTGCTGGTGATTGTGCTGACAAAAATAGCAATGTTGTTCTTTGAAAATTCTTCTCATTACAGCCTCCCTTTACCAGCTGCCCCCTTTTTAGGTCTCGCGCCTAGCGTTGCAGTGTGCAGCACTGCTCGCACAGCGCGAGACCTCTAGAAAGGGCTTTAGAAAGCTAACCACACGCTTGTGCGTGTGGTTTTGCTTTCGGAAGCCCACATTAACTGTAGCGTGCGTTTAAAAAAAAAAAAACTGCACGCAATTGGGCAAAGGCGGGCGCATATCCCGCCTTTGCTCCGCCCATTCCCGTCCGTGTCTAGGACGCGCATCAGCGCGCGGCACAGACGGCAGGCTCCCTCGCCCCACCCCCCCCGCTCCGTGCGCACCACTGGTCTTTTAAGAAACAGCTTACATGCACTTTAAGTTATAATTCTCCAAGCATCCGTTTTATTTTTAAACTCAGAATAATTCAGTTTCATTATTTGTATAGACTGCCAGTAATTTCCCTGACTTACCAAGAGCCATAGAGGAAGTGGCGAAGCCGGGCAGGCGGGGCGGGGCGTGCCGGGCTGTGCTGGGTCCAGGGAGCGCTGGGGCCCGGTCAGTCAGCGATCACAGGGTGTGCAGGGTCCCTGTTGGACGGGGGACAGGCTGTGCTGGGTCCCTCTCAGACAGGCTGTCCGGGGTCCGTGCTGTCCGGGTGCAGGCTGTGCTGGGTTGGGGCAGTGCAGAGAACAAACTGAGCCCCTGTCCTGCTTGGCGTCTGCGCCCCCGGGCCTCTCCGGTGGGGGCCCTGCCCTCTCCTGTGCGGGGCTGCCCTGCTCATCATGCTCGCGATTGTCATGTCTTCGCGGCTCGTGGATATGCTTCGGGGGCCCTGATCGTGGCCCTGTCCTTGGGGCCCGACCTGCTTCTCATGTTCGTGGAGTTGATTGCTGCCATGGTGAAGGATCCTTGCCAGCTTAGCAGTAGTGCTTCTCCGCCGTGCCCCCTGTCGCTGCTCCCCGTGGCCCCTGTCGCTGCTCCCATTGTCGCTGCTCCCGTGGCTAGAGCACAGTATAGAATACAATGTCTGCACGCTGGTGAAGTGCCGACCGTGTGTAAACATCATTGCATTGCCCTTTGTGTAGCGCTTCCCTGCCCTCTGCTTGGCCCAAAGCGCTGTCTTCGTTGCGCAATTATTAGCTGTCTCCCATGAATTATGTGTCTAGCGCTTCAGTACCCTGACAAAGTCATGCAGCGCTGCGATTGGCATCGGGCGCATGGTGAGTCCTGTGTGCATGCAGGCGTATTCATGTGTGTGTGTGTTTACAAATGTCTGTGTGCAGGTGTGAATGTATGTGAGAGACTGTGTACAGGTGTGTGCGCGTATTTATAAGTGTGTGTGTGTGACTGCAGCTGTGACTGTGTTACAGGTGTGTGGGCGTGTGAATGCACGGGAGACACTATTTACAGGCGCGTGTGTAGTATGCACTGATGTGAGAGACTGCAGGTATGTATGATTGTGTATTTACAGGTGTATGTACAAGTGTGTGTGTGTGCAGGTGTGAGTGTGTATTTACAGGTGTGTGCACAATTGTGTGTGTGTGCAGGTGTGAATGAATGTGAAAGGCTGAGTGTGTGTCTACAGGTGTATGTACTAGTGTCCATCTGTGTGAATGTATGTGAGATGCTGAGCGCGAGTAGGTGTGTGTTTGTATGTACTGGTGTGTGCGCAGGTGTGAGTGTATTTGAGAGGCTGTGTGTATTTGGTGTGTGTTTGTATGTACTGGTGTGCGTCTGTGTGAAGGTGTGAATGAATGTGAAAGGCTGAGTGTGTGTTTACAGGTGTGTGTATGTACTAGTGTCCGTCTGTGTGAATGTATGTGAGATGCTGGGCACGAGCAGGTGTGTGTTTGCATGTACTGGTGTGTGCGCACGTGTGAGTGTATTTGAGAGGCTGTGTGTGTACAGGTGTGTATGTATGTACTGGTGTGCGTCTGTGTGCAGGTGTGAATGAATGTGAAAGGCTGAGTGTGTTTTTACAGGTGTGTGTATCTACTAGTGTCTGTGTGAATGTATGTGAGATGCTGGGCGCGAGCAGGTGTGTGTTTCTATTTACTGGTGTGTGCGCAGGTGTGAGTGTATTTGAGAGGCTGTGTGTGTACAGGTGTGTATTTGGTGTGTGTTTGTATGTACTGGTGTGCGTCTGTGTGAAGGTATGAATGTGAAAGGCTGAGTGTGTGTTTACAGGTGTGTGTGTGCATTGTGAATGTATATGAGAGACTGTGTGTACACTAACACTAATCCTTTTATTGGTTCCGGAGTAGCGTGCTACTCACCAGAAAAGCGCTTCAACACCCATCAGGGGTAACAAGTGCTATATGAATGCAAACCTTTCTTCCCCTTCTATCCCTCCGCTATCCTTCTCACTCCAAATAACTGACTAATATCCACCACTCAAATTACTTTCATATTTCACTATACTAATTCACCACAAATCCTTTATGGGTTTCCGGAGTAGCGTGCTTCAACACCCCATCAGGGGTAACAAGCGCTATATAAATACAAACCTTTTTTCCTCTTCTATCTTTCTGCTATCCTTCCGAATCCAAATAACTGAGTAACCTACCCACCACTTAAAATTTACTTGCATGTTTCACTATACAAATTCAACACTAATCCTCTTTGGGTCCCGGAGTAGCGTGCTACTCGCCGAAAAGTGCTTCGACGCCTCGTCAGGGGTAGTAAGCGCTATATAAATGCAATTACAATACAATGCAAGTTTGTTCCTGTGTACATTGCTCATACTTTTTCATTTCTTCTTAATGGAAAAATAACATGTGGGGATGTGTGTGCGTGTGTATATACAATGTACCTTTCTAATTAATTTTAATGAAGTTATGGATACAGTGCATTTGGTTCAACCTTTAAATAAATAAAAATAATATAAATATATTTTTTTATTATATGGATTTTCTTGTAACATTTGTATTGTGCTGTTTTGTGAAAACCTTAACCACGCAAAAAACTTTACTTTCTAAATGTATCTAATACTTCTTTCTGCAATGTTTCGAAGTCTAATGAACGCTGTAGGCCTTGCAAAGAGTATGTTAAGTGCTAAATAACGAAATAAGTACTAATGCAATAAAATACAATGTACCTTTCTAATTAATTTTAATGAAGTTATGGATACAGTGCATTTGGTTCAATCTACAAATAAATGTAAAAAAAAAAATATATATATATATATAGTTACGTGATTAATGTTTTCACAAAACAGCACAATACAAATGTTACATGAAAATAAATCTAAAAAAAAATTTCCCCACACATAAATTTACATGTAGAAATTAAATGTCATAGCGAAATTGTGAAACTTGACATTACATATTCATCACTAGACATTGTTCGCTCTCAGAATCCCAAGTTTATTTGCACAGTTTATACCTAAAGGCGTCTGAACCTACCTAATATCAATCGTCAGGGCTTTAAGTGGGCTGGGTCCGTCTGAGTCTCAGACCCGGAAGAATTTAAAACGGGCATTGAAGCGGGTCCCTGTTGGAGACTATAGTCATGTCCTAAACTTTACAGGCAAAAACACTGAGTGATTTTTTTTTTTTGGGTATATTTTTATTGAAAATATCGATAGCAAGAACATAGATCAGGTCACATCCTTGGTTACAAAATTTCAAGTGAGAGGGAGCTATGGTAAGCCAAGGAAAAATATATAGTAAGGACACTGCAGTACAATAGTTGGGGGTGGGGGAGTTTCTTCCTTTACAAAAAAAACCACTGTTACAAATGGAAAGCAGTGTCTGCTGGGGGAGAGGATAAACAATAGTACCATACAGCAGTAATAGACATTAATGGCCATATGCAGACTCTCTGTACAGTGGGTCCTGTCTGTCGTCCGTCAACCACTTATCAAAAACAAGCATTTGCAATGCAATAGGTCTCGCATTTACGCGAGTTTGAGCCATTGGCATTGTTACTGACAATGCCTCTTATTTATGTTTTGTTTTTAGGTCTCGAGCCTAGCGTTGCAGTGCGCAGCCCTGCTCGCACAGCGCCAGACCTCTAGAAAGGGCTTTAGAAAGCTAACCACACGCTTGTGCGTGTGGTTTTGCTTTCGCTTGCTGGTATTGGCTTTCGAGGGCTTTTTTTTTATAAATACAGCACGCGATTGGGCAAAGGCGGGCGCATGTCCCGCCTTTGCTCCTCCCATTCCCACTGGTGGCTAGCACGCGCAGCAGCGCGCGTTCGCCTCGCTGCCGCAGCCGCGCTCCCTCCCCCTGCTCCTCTGTGGTGCGCGCGCACCACTGTTTTTAATGGATGTCTGTAGCATTCCTGAAAGAAAACTGTATGCTCTGGAAGAGTTGATGCAGCTGACCCCACCATCGCATGCAAGGGTCACCTTGGCGCTGATTAAGTTTTCAGTTTACGCAAACCGTGCTTATTACAGGCCGGCACATTTAGAGTATGATTGCCCGCTCTAAGAGTTTGTTTTGATAATTTATTTATCATATTGATTTGTAAAGCGCTGGCTTGTTGCAACAAGTCTGTTCATAGCGCTTTAAGTGATGAATTGTTCAGAAGTAAAAAGCATACCGGGAGTTATCAAAACTGAAAGGTAAGAGTGGTTTGGATTGAAAGAAGTGCTTACCTTTAGAAGGAATGTAAATTGTAAAAAAATTTTGGTTGATACCGTGTTTCACAAACTGTCCATTATAGGTCGACCTTGAAACCTTTGTGCAGACTACAGAATGAGCCTTCTGTTTAGAATGTTATTGATTTTTAGTAATTTGGGTTCGTTTTATGCTCTACCCTAATAACCACTTGAAGTATAACTATCAATGTAGACTACAGGGCAGACATAGCTGGGTCCGTCACATAGTGTTAAGTTGCCAAACGAGTGATCTCACTGCAATGTATTACTGCAAATAGCTGCTTTGTATTCTTCCAAAGGAAGCTGAACGAATGCCTTACACAAGAGATGCAGGAATACAGTTCCCGGACGTGACCTACTGAGCAGCACAGAACAGGTATGGCTGAGTGGTGCTTGCTCACTGCTTGTTTGACATGTTGGTACGGAACCGCTTGCAGCGTACAAGGCGGAGTCTGCACGGGGCAAAAGCTCTTTCCTCTGTTCTCCTTGTGCCTTGGCCTCGTCTACTCCACTCTCCTGACTTGGCTGCCCCTTTTGTTTTGAACCATCTCTTGCTCCATGCCCCTTCTCTTCCCTCTTTCTCATCGCTATTACTTATGTCCTGTTCTGCCCCTGTGTCTGCTTGGTGCTCGGCCCCAATTATTGTCCATTTGCTCTCTTTCCTGTCTCCTCTTTTCTCGCCCCATTGCCAGCTTCCTGTTCTGTCCTCTATCACCTTATGGCTCTGGACTCTAGTCCCCTCTCCCACATCCCTTACCTGTATACCGTCCAGCTGGTATCCCCTATCCTGTGTGTCCAACTGTATAGTGTATTTCCCACCCTTCTAAGGAAGTATGCTTACTTCAGTGGCTAACTCCTTGGTGTTTGACACTGGGAAAACTGACTTAGTACCTTCCCCACGGCACCAGCACCGGGACATGCACCCGCCTTTGCCCAACTTAGACTTTACAAGTCCAGAACACACTGTCTGAGAGGCAACCACTGCACAACCATTTGGTCATATACTTGAAGGGCCCGTCTTCCGGGCTTTTTCATGATACCATTGTGGGTAGAAAAACCTGTTTTCACCGGAATTGCAGTAGTGTGTTTGAATTGTGCTGCCATCCTTCTTTCCAATACCTACGATTATTTCCACAATTAGAGTGCAAAACCCAGGGCTTTAAGTGGGCCGGGTCTCACCGGTGCTGAGCACCGGCAGTTTTTAAAAGGGGGCCTTGAAACGGGTCTCTATTGGGCTCTGTTTTGTTCCCTGGCACAAAGTAATATCCAAGTATTCCCCAAGCTTAGTTGTTAAAAATATGCTTCATGGCTACACACTTACACGGTCCACACATGCTTTCTTTTTTAAAAGTCGCTGCTTGTTTGGTTTACTTTTGGCCAGTCACTCTCCAACAGAGCATTTTGGCACTCCGACACCAACTGCTCCCTCCATCCTCCCTTAGTAGGTAACAGACATTGCCATTTACAATGCCAATAGCTCTAACTTAAAAAAATGCGAGACCTATTGCATTTCCAATGCTTGTTAACAATGTTCCTACTGTTGGATAACTCCATTTTCTCTGTCATTGCTCAGATGATTTTCTGAGAAGCTACCCAAGGTGCAGGTGTTTCTAATCCAACTACAAAACTGCACTTTGCCTGTAGACCAATGCCTTTAGCCAAGACTACTCTCTGACCTCGGGGCGATGCCAGATGAGTGAGTTATCTTTGCTATGAGTGGGTACCATTATATAATTTTCAGTCCATAAAAGTTTTGAAGAATGTGACTAAAACTTTTAAAAATGAGATGAAACTGATAAAAGAAAGTGTTTTTCAAGGAAGCTGCATGGGCGGTGCACTAAAAATCCTAAAGCACGACATGTCTTTCATGTAGGAAATCGACTGGCAGGGCAAAGGTGAGACTATAGTTAGGGGTGTACCGCTTTCAGTTGAGTGTCCCCCCCCCCCCACGCCCACATCAAGTGACTCTCAAACAGAGGAATATCCTGTTAGAATGTTGGCTCACCAATTGGAGAGCAGGTGAAACTCATGGCTCATTTCTGCCAGTGCTTCTGAGGGATGCAGTAATCAGTAAGAACAACTGCAATAGATTTGAGTCATATCAAACTTTTTGTTCAAAGAAAGAATATTGATATAAATATTAACAACGTATTACATTCCTACTTTGACAATTGTCTGGAAGAGAAATCACCTATAAGGGACGCCAGGAACAGATGATGCCATAGGCCATTCCCTTAGATCCACTCAGCATAAACCCTGGCAGTGCCATTCCTTACCATTGCCAGTTTGCACCTCTCTCCTTTCCTGATGATTCTTTTCTACCTTTCAGTTCCCTGCCACCTCGTTCTGCTCTTCACTCCTTTCACTTTGTTAACACTGATTTAAAATCCGAATGTTCTGAGTTAAAATATCTCATTGGCTCCCTTTGATTGGGTGCTGCTTTTAAGTGGTTAATTCATTGTATACAGATGTTCTGTGTAATTTGTTCAATGTGAAGTGCACCAACACCTCTCTTATAATAGCTGAAGGCTAGTGCGTCTGCATCATTAGTTGAAACCAGGTGCCCAGCTCGCAAGGTTTTTACTCAGCGGGGAAGGCGGGAAATCCGCACTTCCTGCAGTCACGTGAACACTCCAGCAAATCAGGACGGAGGAGACTGTTCTGAAGGTGCCAGTTATGAAGTGCTTAAGCGAATACAAAAGTGGTGGTTGATCACTTGACCTGGCAAGGTCAATCATCAGTGAAGTCGGGTGGATGGTAGTAGACTCCACCACCCAGCATGTGCACCTTCTGCTGGGGTTAGGTGGTCTGTTCACAAACGTCGTGTGCTGAGAAGTCAAGTAAACCAGTGCTTCCTGCATCATTCAACCTCATGGCCAATCATGACTCAGCAGGAAGGAGGATGCCCTGAAGATGGCAAAGGAGAGAGGGGTGCTCGTTCGCTGGCCCCTCTTTGACCGTTTTTTCGGGGAAGGCAAGCAATCTAGGGGTCCAGTCTAGGGGCATTGAGGTCTTCTGCACTTTCAGCACATGATTAAGATAAAACACATAAAGGACTAGGGGGCATATTAGCAAGAAGAGGCGATAATCATCGCTAACCCTGCTTAGCGTGATTTTTTTTATCGCCGGCTATCGCTGGAATATATCGCCACGCTAACGCTGTATTAGCAACGATTAGCGCTATGGCGATGAATATTCCAGCGATAGCGGGGGAAATGGGCCAACATCGCTGAAAAACCAGCGATGTTGCATGGAGAAGGGAGAACACCTTGCTGATACGACCCTGTGGTCGTATCAGCATAATCCACCCCCCATGTTAGGTATGGCTAACACCTGCTAATTGCAGGTGTTAAATAAATGGCGATGACCCCGGTTAGCGCGACTTTTCACGTCGCTAACTGGGGCCATGGCCACCTTGCTAATAGGCGATAGGCCTGTTAGCGAGTGTTTCCCAGGTTTGTTCGTCGGAACGCCCACTTTGCATGTCATTAGCGATAAATATCGCTGACATGCAAAGCGGTAAAAAAACGGGCGCTTAATGCCCGCAAACTGTCGCTAACTGCTGTTAGAGACAGTTTGCTGATAGGGCGATATAAATATCGCCGCTTTAGCGGCAAAAAGTGCCGTTAAAGCGGCGATAGTGCCCTTGCTAATATGCCCCTATGTTGTTATTCTTCTGTGTCAGAAAAAATGCAAATGGCTGAACCATACTGGTTACAGCACCTGCATATTTTCAAACAAATATTAATTGACTCAGAGGGGGGCTTTGTACGTTTGCCAGTTGTGCAGAGCCATGGTTGCTGATGAAGTATTGCTGATTTACAGGTCCTAGGTGATGGCTGCCAGTGGCTCAAGACAGCCAAGTTATCCTTTCCATTACAGACGGCTGCAGATTTGTTCACACAGTGCGTTTCTGTAAACATGAGCATTGGGCCAAAGTTCTTGGCAAAATCCATCAGTGAAGGTCAAAACTGCCTGTAGACAAAAGTAAACACTCAATCAGTAGAGCAGGGCTAATAGGCTTCAGAAATGTAGGTTAGAGGTTTGTAGTATAGCACACAGCCTGTCGTTTTTTATTTGGTTATATTTTTTATTAAACTGCTCCTATATTCGTCTGCTTTCACATTTGAATGAAATGAGGTAGAGAAATAATTCAGCAGATTATATTTGCGCTCTATTCGTGTTTGTTACAATTATATTCGCTGAAAGTATATTGCTGTGGTTGGAAAGCAATGTGACACTTTAAACTCTGCCGCTAGGGGCGCTGTAAGTCAGTCTTCAGGCGCTTCAGCTCTTCCAGTAAATGGTGCCTATTTAATGGCTGACACTGAAGGTCAAATATAATAAAAATGCCCTTTGAATGGTCGTGTTATCCATGATTTTTTCCATTTATGTTGCTTTTATATTAAACACGGCTACGATATGCTTCATGGTGGGCGGAATGGAATTCCCCAACCGTTCAGCTTGTGATATTCACAATTTAGCTGAGACTCAATGTATGTGAGAAGAAATAGTAAAATAAGTGAAAAGGGATGCACATCTGAATATTAGCATGTACAAAGAAAAGAGAAGAGTGAAATGTGTTGAAATGTTTTGCGGCTTTTCTTAAATATAGTTTTTAAATGTTTTCATTTTCACTCCATTATTGCAGCTTTTCTATTTACATGTCTCTGTCAACATGCGCATGAGTCAGACATCCCTTCCATGTACTCGGGTTTATTACAATAACAGCCCGGGGGAGAGCTTCAAAGCCCCGAATGTCTGATCACTCAAAAGTATCGCTTCTTCCCCTTCACCTCCTCTCAGGAATTACGCAGCCTCTCCTCGTTCTTTCATGAGAAAGGATCAAAATGAGAACGAAAGGGAGTTTGTTCTTCCCTCATCTGGCAACGCAGACAACATCATGACCAGATTTGTTATTTGCACAAAATAAATGACAAACAACCCAAAGAAATGTCTAATCTTCTTTGAAAAAAGTCCTTCTTGACTAGAAATGATGGTGAGCTTTGCTAACTGTTGGTTCTCTGCCAACGCCTAATTTGTGAACCAAATTAAAAAGAAAGAAAGTAAAAAAAGAAAGTTAAAAAACACATGAAGTGCCAGGGCTTAGGTGCTCCCCGTTGGCAGTGCCAAATGCCATGGTTGCCGAAAATACCAATGTTGCCAATTACCAATTCAGCAACGTCATTCATTCGATCCTTATCTCTTCTATAGCTCCTATGTCAGCACCTTTGCTATGAACAATGCTCCATTGCCCCCACGCTTGCTTTGCACAGTGCTGCAGAAATGCAAGAACATTAGTTATATTTTGCCAATAGTTTCAAGTAAGCAGCATCTAACGTTGCTGAGAGTGGTTGATTCTGAGCTGCCTGTGACAGCCATTAATTAGTAACTTTTAAGTTTGATTTTTCTTTGCATTCTGGTGATCTCATCAAGCATTCAGAGATGGACAAAAATCTGAAAGCACGCACGTTCGAAAAAACGCTGGCAAAAGTTTTAGGGGCATATTACCAAGGATGTGCGATAATTATCGCAAAGCGCACTTAGCGCTGTTTTTTTTATCGCTGGCTATCGCTGGATTACATTGCGGAGATACCGCGTTATTATCAACGCTTATCTCCAAGGCGATAGAAAATCCAGCGATAGCGGCGAAACCCAGCAATAGCGCGCGAAATCCAGCGATAAATTCCACGCGCTAATAAAAAGCTTGCTAATAGGCAGGTGAGGACTTAACCTTACAATCCACCTCCCATTGACTAGAATGGTTAAGTTTTAAAGAGGTGTTAGATTCCAGCGATAATCGCGGTTAGCGCGACTTATTTTACGCTTCGCGGGCATTGCTAATAGGGGGAAGTTGTGTTTGCGACTGTTTTCGCCTACTTTGCATGTCATTAGCGATAATTATCGCTGACATGCAAAGCAGCAAGAAAACGGCCGCTTTCGCGAATAAAGCTGGCGCTAACAGCTGTTAGCGACAGCTTGCTAATAGGGCGATAAAAATATTGCCGCTTTAGCGGCAAAAAGTGCCGCTAAAGTGGCGATACTGCCCTTGATAATATGCCCCTTGGTGTTTGTATAGCGGGAAGGTTTTTGCCAAAAGCTTCCCTAACCAGGGCTTTAAGTGGGCCGGGTCTTACCGGTGCTGAGCACCGGCAGTTTTTTAAAGGGGGGCTCGAAACGGGTCTCTATCGGGCTCTGTTTTGTGCCCTGGCACAGGCGGTCCGTTTTTTTCCGTACTGCAGTGACAGCAGGCACGTATATGTGCGCTGCTCACACACTCACTTCTCAGTAGTGGAGAAGTGACGGCGTGAGGTCATGCTAGGTGAGCGTTGTAGGGGAAGGGGAATCCTTTAAAGCGAGTCATTTTCTCTCTGGATTTCCCTTTTCTTTTTGAAACTCAGGAGCAGCAACATTGTCGTGGTGTCACCAGGGCTTTAAGTGAAAGCTTTTTCAATATTATATACAAGCCATAGTTGCTGCTTATTTATCTTATGCAACTAACATCCATTGACAAAGCCAATAGTCCTGACTTGTTGTAGGTATGATGTTACTTGTTGTATCATATATCTGGATGCAATGACAGAAACAGCAAAAGACAAGTTGGGCAGCAGACTATTACATTGACCATGCCCCTTGAGAGACCCCCCCCCCCCCAGTTTTTTCATCCCACTTAAAGCCCTGTCCCTAACACAATCACGGCAGGTGGCAACAGCTGTGCAGGTGGCACACAAACGTCCTCAATGCTTGATTTGTAAAAGAATGAGTGGTGGTGCCTAAAGCTCTTCTCAGAAGCCGCGGCCGGTGCATTTAAATGTTGGCGCACTCAATACCAAGGCTGCACAGTCTTAAATCCACCTCATGCCCCTTGAATCCACTAACCACTAGCAGACACTCCCCACCCCTTTATCTCACTCTTGCAGGTTCCTGCTGTCTCTCTTTATGACGGCTTTCCCATTCCTCTTCTCCGTCTTTCTGCTTTGTTTGTTTTTTTCTCTTTCTCTCTGTAAATGTTTGATGCAGGAAAATAAGTGCCAGTGCCCCAAAATGATAGATTGTGGGCCCCACCGGCAACAGCTGGCTCAAATTAAGCACTGAATCTCCTGAGAGCTACTGCTGCACAAAAACGCCGAATAGCAGTAGCCTTTTATTTTAAACTGATCGTGGGTCTTTAAAGATTTGTAAACCATGACCTTGTTTTGTGTCTAAGCACCCAACATGAGAAGTGGCACTCAAGAATCTATAGCTTACAGTGCCAATAAATTTACTCTGGTTACATCCCAAAATATCTTGTGTCAGAAAGTGCCACTTTTATCAAATCAGGAACTTGCTGTACCCGCTGTAAGAAAATGGCACTTTTAACAGCCCTGCTGTCAGAAAATGCCACCAGGCACTTGTAAGATCCTGTAACAAGCACTTTAGAACATCTTTAATAGAAGAAGCGTAGCTTGTTAAATAATAAGTGATTGTACTCACTTCCTCTATTTGGCCTATTTGGTTTTCCATCAACAATGAAAGTACCAATATAACATGGGCGCATACCACTTCAAGACGTTCCGAGCCAGGGCTACTGGGCCTTAAGACCATTAGCTAAAATCAGCCTTATTATCTATAAGTTACAGTTCTCCCTTGGTACAGTTGTGGTTATATGTCACAGGTACTACACTTTAATGCAAAGCCATCCCTCTGAAAAACACACGTTTCCTCTTCCAAATACTCTGTAGAGGCAGTCCTCAGCAGAGTGACCATCCTCCCTTCATAAAAAAACGTATATGGAATTTGCTGAGCTTGATGTCCCACACACTTTCAGGCCTCCAATAATACCTCTATATTGTTTTTTTTTTTTTTTTTGAGTTTCTGCCATCAGAGCCCTGGCTCATCCTTATTTACTGTCCTAAAGCCCCCTGTTTACATCATGCCAGTTTGGGAGCTCCAAAAATTGGAACCTGACTGCCTTGAGGTAAATATTACGCCGTCATTCTGAAAGTAATTTGTTTTCAAATATAATGTGACAAAATCTAAAAGTAGCTGTATTTGAGTTTTTAAAAATTTAAGTTACCTAATTGGCCCAATTTTTCCCATTTCCTTTCCTCATTCGAGCATCTCCATCTCTGGGTCCATGCAGAAGGATGTGTGAGCCTCCATGTCTGAAAGGTCAGCTACAGAAAGGGCAGCTCACGAGCTGGGGTAAATGAGCTCAAGAGGAAGTGACAGCTATTTCTAGTGTGAGCCAGGTGGAACCTGTACTTACCGTAAGTGGAATTTGCCACTTTTACTGACCAATGGTTTGCCTGCTGGTTAGGTTTATGTTCAGAACACAAACCTGAACAGCAACAAAACCATTGGGTCATGGAAAGTGGCAGGGGAAACGTAGGTGAGGGGAATGATGCATGGATTCCCATACACCAATCTTGACACCGTACACTTCTTATCCAGAGTCCCATGCTTCTAGACTCCCAAAATACATCATGTTCATCCCACGTGGCACTCCTCTCTCAACCAATAAAGCCATGCTCATCTGTTGCCAGGTCCCTGACCTGGCTAGCTCCTGACACTTTGGCCTCTGGACAAGCTATGAAACCCAGTCATACAGGCCCGAGGCCCCACAGCCACCTATCTACACAAACTAGGAGTAAGCTCAGACATGCATCTGCAACCTGGGCAACAAGTACGTAGAGACTAACAACTCATGTTTCTCAGAAACAAACAGTAGTTCACAAAAAGAGGGATAACTGGAGCAGAGTCTCGCAGCTACAAGACCGGTGACGGCCAGGGAGAGGCAATATTGGCAATCCACAATAAAAAGTTCCGTACCGTAAGGGAGCCTAAATGTAGATAATTGAGAGGCCAAGACAGCAAAGTAGACCATCGGACAGGTGAGGAGACTGCAGCACCGAGCGTGCAAGGCCTGTATTCATTCTCAACCCAACAAGGCCCTCAATCAGTTATCCTTCTCCCTAAACCAGGGCAGTACTGACACTTGACCCAGGCAGCACCCGGCCCGCACCATTCCCCACATAGCTTTAGTGATTCCCCCTGCAGCCGGAGTGTTCAGCATCCCAGTGTATGGACCAGTGGCGGCTGGAAGGGAACGGTGGCAGGGTCCGGGGGAAGGTGCGGGGTTAGGAAATAAAGAAAACGTACCTGCTGGTCGCCGTTGCCAACCGCTGCCTCTCCTCCAACGCAGGAACCAGGAAGCACACAGGCTCCCAGACTCCCCTGGCCAATCACGACGCTGCGTTACAGCAGCGTTGTGATTGGTGTGAGCGCAGTGGTTCAGCGCTCAGAGAGGGACTGGGAGGCTGTGCATGTTCTCCACCCAAGCTGTGCAATACAGCTGGTGGAGGACATGCAAAGTGTGCATGACAGTTTGGCCGGCCCGAGACGGCCAGCCAAACCGTCATGCACACTTAAGGTGCACTAACCACTCCTCCTCCCTATGGGTCATGGGAGCCCAGCCCCGCCCCACCCTAACCTAACCTGGCTGCAACTGCAACACTAAAAATAAAATAATAATAACGTTCTGTTATTATCATTTTATTTTTCCTTTGTACTGCTTTAAAGCAGTGATGCGAAGCTCCTCCGCCTTAGTGGGGGAGCCACCCCTGGTATGGACTAACTTCACGTACAAGCTGTCAGAACAAGGGCCTGGTCCATCTCTTATGTCGCCACCACTCTCCATCCCCATGTCCACTTCCACAGAGGCAGGAATTGTGACACTGTCCAGGAAATGAAATGGAGCAACCACATTAACCTGTCTTCTGTAGAGGAGCCTGAGTCCACTCTGTTCATTTCAGAAATGTATACCCAGACTAATGCTGAAAGTAGATCTGTTTAACAGCGGCAGGCAACTAGAGAAGTTGAAGTCATGTAGGAAGCTGGCTCTTTATGTGATATAATATGGGGATTTTAATATTCACAGTGAAGATAGCGCCAATATTGATTCCGTTTACTTCCTTGCAGACATGGCCTCCATAGGATTGGTAAAGATCAATGTTGGCCCTATTCACTCAGCCGGGCACACCCTGGACATTATTCTTACCAACTCACGCCATATACTTGCAGAACCCCCTTGCCCAGTGATCTGGTTGGATCATTTTTTGATTAATTTTCAGATTACTGGCACCCAACCCATCTACACCCCCACTAATCCCATTCGTAATCCTAGAAGACAATGGTACAAGTTCACGCAAGACTCTTTTGCGGAAAATTTTATATCTCCCATATTTGAAGCACCTGGTGATACTAACACAATGTTTAATGTATTCCATAAGGCCATAAAATCAGTCACAGACACTCTTGCGCCGTTAAAACAACAGCACGTCAATCCCCAAAGAAAGCACGCAGCTTAGTATACCTCTGAACTTCGTAGGGAAAAGTCTAACTGCAAAAAATTGGAAAAGACATGGCGAAAATCTGAAACTGTGAAGGAGAAAGTAATTTATAAAACACTCTTAGCACTTTACCACAAGAATATTAAAAAAGCACGGAAATCCCATATTACCTCTGGGCTAAACCAAGCAGGCAACTCTACTAAAGAACTCTATAAAATCCTCAATTCCTTTACCAACCCAATTGCCTGTATCAATCAGATCCCCCCTCTCAAGTATTATGTGATAATATTGCCAATTATTTTGAGGGGAAAAATGAACAAAATATATGATAGATTTTCAAGAGACTCTGAATCACTAGCTATTACTGCCCTATTGTCTACATCTCTGAGGGAGAAGGATGCCGGCTTAGAGAGTTTCCCTGCTTTGCAGGTATCAAGAGTGGAAGAGATGCTGAAAACAGTCAAGTCTGGTTCACCCCTCAACATTATGTCAGCCAATCTGTTTGCCTTATTTGCTATGCAACTAGCCCCCTCCATTTGCACTATATTAAATGCTTCTTTGAGTGAAGGGAAACTTCCACAGGAATGGAAGGCGGCACAAGTGCTTCCAATCCGTAAGAAGCCACATGTACCCGCAACAGAGCTGGCAAACTACTGCCCTATTTCACTCCTTCCGCTTATGAGTAAACTTTTGGAAGGACATATTAATACTAAGTTTATGCAGTACATAGAATCCCAAGGCTGCCTCAACCCCTCACAGTATGATTTCAGACCTGATCACTCCACTGAAACCACCCTTATAGGTGTCACAGACTACATCAAACTTGCCCTGTACAACAATAAGGCTGTGCTGTTAGTGCTGCTGGACTTGACCGCAGCTTTTGATACTGTATCTCACCACAAGCTACTCCAAAGATTGAATGAGATCGGAATCCATGGACTTGCGCTAAGATGGCTTGCGAGTTTTCTGGACCAGCGCACCCAAACTGTTAACTTGGGTCCTTTCCGCTCCCTCATAATGAAGCTCACGAAGGAGTTACCACAGGGCTCTTGTCTTAGCGCTACCCTGTTTAATGTGTATGTGGCCCCTCTCGCAAAGATCATTAGAGATCATGGGTTCACTCCCTTTCCTTATGTGGACGACACCCAACTTCTTTTATCATTTGATAACAATACGGCCTCGACCAAATCTATCTATGCGGATGGTATGCATGCAATTTCTGGCTGGATGACGGAAAACTTCCTCCAGCTTAATCCAGATAAAACTGAAATCTTATTATTCGGCGGTGCTCAAACTTTATGGTCTCCTGATTGGTGGCCCCTAGAGTTGGGCTTAGCCCCTACCCCAAAAATTGTGGCAAAAACCTGGGCGTTCGTCTGGGCCACTCTCTTACTATGAGAGACCAAGTAATGGCCACTTCAGGTACTTGCTTCCACACGTTGAGTCTCCTCCATAGAGTGTTCCATCTTCTTCCTCTATCTGTTCGCAGGACCCTGAGTCAAGCCTTGGTAATCAGTCGCCTCGACTATTGCAACACCCTTCTTGCAGCCGCAAATGAATCCTTGCTGAATAGACTGCAGGTGGTTCAGAACACGGAAGCCAGTCTGGCACTTAACATGCCCCCCAGAACATCCTCCCTGCCATTGCTGAGACATCTTCACTGGCCACCCATCCGCCAAAGAATCAAGTTCAAAATCTGTTGTCTAGTCCATAAAGCACTCAATGGCAGAGTTCCAGGTTACCTCGTGGAAAAACTTAAGTTTTATCAGCCTGGCAGATCTCTTCGCTCAGGGGAAAAAGCTCCTCTTGTGATCCCTCGTTACAGAAAACTCCGCGCTGGGGGCAAAGCTTCCTCATACCTCGCCCCATGGTACTGGAACTCACTACCTATACATTTGCATAAGTGCCCAGATCTCCTTCGCTTCAGGAAACTCCTGAAAACAGAACTTTTCAGTAACTGATCTTTCAGGCCTGGCGTATTATACCCCCACCTCTAGTGCGGAGATACCCCTTCGAGGGCGATTCCGGCGCTTTACAAATTCCATCATTCATTCATATATCAAAAATGAGATATATTGTGTAAAGAGTTCAGGGGTTCCCTTATGAGTGGACAGGGGGCTTGCTATGGAAATCCCAAGATGCTCTATTAGGGGGTAGTGTAGTCAAGCAGCCTTAGGCTTAACACAGAGGAGTGCAAGACATCTAAAAATACACACAATGGTCAATAAATGAGATACACGACTCACTAAGGAGATCCACAGCAATTTATAAAAATAGCAAGTATCTTTATATATGTTTAGAAATCAGAAGAAAATCATACAGGTAAGTATGTTTTTAAATAGGAATATTTTTTAGTTCAAAAAGTCGACAGTGCAATTTCTGAATTCTGCAATGTTAACATATGGGAAGAAAATCATATGCGGTTTATTAGTTCTTGTCAGCCACTTACGGGACCCTTCTCCAAGAGTTAAGGTGAGTGGTGGGCAATGTCCAAGGCAGCTCCAGCAGAACACCGCCAGCGACACTATGGCAGTAAGGCGCAGAGGTGCATAACAGCGTTGGGTGCCCAACGTTATCCAATGGAGAATGGTTGCGGTAGAAAGAGGCTGCAGGAGGGGACCTGGGGACCAGGCCGGTGAAACCAAAGAGTGGCTTTGGTTCTTGTGATGCTGGGAAATGTGGAGATACATTTGGTCCTCTTCTCCTCAGGACGGGGTGTCCCTGTGCGGAGGGTCTTTGGGATGTCGGGTTTCTATGCCAGGCAACACTCGTGGTTGATGGGGGCTGCCAACAGAGGCTGCAGGCGACGTTAGGGACTTCACGAGGAGTCACTCCAGAGTGGACTCAGTAACTTGAGGGCTTGGGTTCCATGCTGACACCACTGGCCCACTTTGACACGAGCTGCAGGCTCAGGGGCAGTGGTGCTTGATGACATCAGGTTTTGGCGTGTCCGGAGTCCTTGGTCATTCTTTTGCTGTCTGCAAGATGCAGGGGACAATTACACTGTCCCTTGGGAGGTCTTGGTTCCTGGGCGAAGGCTGGCATGTCTCCCGGGCTTTGGGGACAAGACGACTTTTGGTGCAATAGATGAAGTCAGCAGGCAGGCCGGCAGGGTTGGCGCCAAGTCAGTTGTTGCGTCTTCTGTTCTTACTGAGCGACTCTTCTCATCCATCTTCTTTCTTCAGGTCATCAGGATCTGCTCTTCTGGTGCCAGGGGCTCCCTTAAATACTAAATTCAGTGGTATTAGGGGAGTGTATGGTAGTAGCCAATGGGTAACAAAGTTATTATCATTTTCTCTTTTCTTTTTTCACTGCTCTGAGAGCAGTGGGGCGACACTCCTCCGCCTTAGAGGAGGAGCCACCCCGGCTTTCATATCGCTGACTTTTAAATAAGCTATTTGTCTTCAAACTAAACTTAGGAGCAATTAATAGCCCTTTCCTAGTTTTTTTGTTATACATTTTGATAGGCGTTTGTGTGATGGCATTGAAAGTACCCTTGAAGGTGGAAGCAACTATTATAAGTGTGAAATTCAGAGAATGGTTAATACATTTCAGGACTATTGACACTGCAATAGGCGTTTGTGTGATGGAATTGAAAGCACCTTTGAAGGTGGAAGCAACTATTATAACTGTGAAATTCAGGGAATGGTTAATATATTTCAGGCCTATTGATGCTGCTTTTGGCGTGGGAGTTGAC
Source organism: Calotriton arnoldi (assembly GCA_963921515.1). Lineage (NCBI taxonomy): Eukaryota > Metazoa > Chordata > Amphibia > Caudata > Salamandridae > Calotriton > Calotriton arnoldi. Next base: position 231,342 of record CAWUFW010000535.1, on the reverse strand, counting down.
CTTTGTGATGCAGGGATCCCTGCATTCCACAGTCCTAGAAAGAAACATTTTCTATATGCATTGTGAACAATGGCGCATGCACTCCCAGAGACATTTCCTGTTTAAAACACTTGCATTGATTATCACAAAGGGAGAGATTGAGGTATACCATCACACAGCCTCCAACAAATACACAAAAGAATCACAAAAAGGAGTGATGGTAGTGACAGTGTGGCCATATTGGGGCTAACAGTCAATCAATTGGACAGGTCAGGTAAACCTAGTTCCTTGCACCCCTTAGGGCCTAACCAAACTAGATGTGCCAGTATAGACTGAATGAGGAAACCTCACCCACTTGTTGTGGAATGCTTTATTCTTGGCAAACTCATTCCAACCTGGTAAGGTGATACTACCAATCCGGAATCAACCTCTATGAGAGGGAGTTTTTAATAAAAAATTTCCTAGATCGAGATCAACTAAAAATACCTTAAGGTAAACCCGGGATTGTACCTTTATTAGTAGGTACCTTAGGTATGGTTAGAAAAAAACAAACCAGAAATGGTAGTTAGGGACAATGACCCTTCCATCCATACTAGGCCAACACGTTTCTGCATTCGCTACTGCCAATAATGGTCAGGAGCATTCATTAGGGCACATGGGATCCATGTCTTCCTAAGTCAAGCCTGTCGCAATAAGGTGTGGGGTGCTCAGTTATCGTTAACAAATTTCTACTGTGACAACCAATGCAAATGTTTCCCTCAATTTCGGGAATTATTGTATCATGGTCTGGTCAGAGGTGATACCCTCTGTAGTCACACATTCATCAAAAGTAGTACCTGTGGGGCGACCTGTTTGGCTCCTGTGTAACCAGCAGCTTATACAGGGGTCAAACTGGTTGTCCCACCAGCACTACACTTGACATTGAGTTCATGTCTGTTAACTTTGTGGAAACCAATAAAGAACACCAACATCAGATGTCGTAGACAGAAAGTACAACAGCCTAAGACTATGTGGCTCAGAACTGACCAGTATTGTCACTGAATCTGGCTACCTATCTATCCCACTGGAAGCTGGACTGATAGACTTGACAAAGTCAAGGGAGCAACAAAGATAATGCTAAAAATAATCATAACATTTGGTGCATAGAGGGCTGTGACCAGGCTGAGTCATCACTATCTTACCTGCACTTGAAGTAATCGTTCTCCTGGAAAGCCCATACCCTTCACTGGTGCTAGAAGGGAGGGTCTAGGCAGATGTTCACAAACATCACTTGTTATTGATGTCAACTCTTCAGCAACACACCTCCTTTTCGTGACGATCCACACTCAAATTGCACCTCAGCAACGAGAGTCCATGCAGGTCCAAGCACAAGTGACAATTGATGAGCTGCTGGGCAGCTCTATTGTGTATTCCCACGTAGGTATTTTTGGCAGATGCCTACTGGTAATCATAGTTCAATAGATCCTTTCAATTTTAGAATTCCAGGCAATAAGACTAAGGCAAGTTTTTCCTCCTCGGAGTGTTGTCTTGGATATTCAGAGCCTCTGCCTATGTGCTGTGCTTTAGGGAAAGCAAAATAAGTTTATCTTGGGGTAAACTATTTCCTCCAAACAGACTGAAAAAATGTAGAATACGAAAAATAAATTGTTGATAGAGTCATTCTCAGTTGGTAGCAATCATCTTCTTTCTTGCAATATCATTCTTAAAGCAAAATAAGTGTTTGTGATCAGTTATGGGTACCAATAAAAACTGGTGCACTAATAATGTTTGGAAACATCTTTCTTTTGCTTCAGTTGTGCTATGCTGCAAAGGGCTACACTTGTTATGACTGCATGTAACGTTTGCAAACATTACATAAATTGAATAAAAATGTAACTCTAAGAAATCCTTGACTGCTGCTAGACCTCGGAGTTTAGTTATGTGGAGGGGTTTACAGAGGCAGCCAAAATCTATCAATTAACTGCTACCAGATGGGGCTTGATCCAAATGGGTGAAGTGGTGCTACCCTTTAAAACTATGGGTAGAGAGACCAAGGGAGGTCTACTGTCTCACAGTTCACCCAATAGGTGAGCCTGAGGGACACCATTTTGAGGTTTAGGAGTCCATATAAATACTGGGCCCCACAAACTTTAGCAAATAAGCAAAAATCACAGGGAAAAGTTCAGGACAAATCATACAATGTCAAGGACACCAGCTGACCATTTGTCTGAGACTTTCTTCATTACAGTATGCCTTTCCTAGATTAGACTCATATGGGGAGCTACTGGCCACTAGGATAATCAAGTTTATCCAATTAATGCAATTTCCTTCAAAGTTCATCTTGATTTCAGTGGGAAGTTCTTTTTTTGTTTGATTTTCAAGTCCATACTCTGCAAGAAAATGACCCACTTGAGCAACCAGGGATTGCCGTCCTTCGTGATCATCGCCCATTTGTGGGACTTGTGATCAATCACAGCAGTAACTCTTATCCCAAGCAAGTAGGGTCAGAACCTCTCAGGCTCCTACACAATACAAAGCATTCCTGTGCAACAGCAGCCCAATTCCGTTCTTTGGGCAGCTACCATCAGCTAATAAAAGCTCCTAGGTGTTGCCCCCTTGTCAATAAGGTGGGACAGCACTGCACCTATTTCATGGTCTGTTGCATTAATTTGCACAATAAAGGGCTGATGGAAGTCTGGTGCCTCATTCAGAGCTTCCTCAATTGATCAAAGGCATCTTGACAATTCACAGTCTATTTTGAAATGTTGGGCTCTTTCTGGATATCAGCACCATCAGAGAAGCACCAAAAGAACTGTATCTCCTTACAAAGTTCATGGAGTACTTTTGAGGCCCTTCAATGCCCACATATGAGTGTGGGTGGTCAGTATCTTCCATTCTACAATAAGCCTATATTTTGACCTTGAAAGGTTCCACTTTTCCTCAACACAATTGATTTCAAAAGTAACCCATCAAGTTGTAGCCAGTCTAACGCTTGGTTGTATCCATAATGAGGATACCTGTTTGTTGGGTCCACAACACTTATTTGAAGTGTAGGAAGTTATCTGCCCAGGAATTTCTGTGTATACGTATGTCATCTAGTTAGGTGACACAGAATATATACTGATCATGTTAGACATTGTTTACCAACCTCTGGAATGTGCCAGGTGTGTTCCTTTACTCTCAAAGAATGGCACTAAACTGAAACACACTATTGGGGTGAAGAACACTGTCATCTTGGAATTAGGGGTCAAGGTAATCCTGTACCCACCTTAAGGTGAAAGGTGCCCAGGACATTAGCAGACTCTGCTTTGTCCAAGAGCCTCTTGTGAGTAGGTAGGTGGTGCCCATCAGTTCTAGTGAGTGTATTGAGGCCTCTGTAATTTACATAGAATTGAAGGTCCATCAACGTCTGCTCTGAGGCCAGTAGCACTGGACAATCTGACTCTGCAAGATTTTTAACATCTTGGTGACTTTCATCTTCTCTATCTATTCTGAACTTTACATTCCTTCAGTTTCTCAGGCCTTCTGCCACCTATGTTGATATTGCATTTGCACTTCAGTGTTAGACCAGGGGTTAAAGAACACAGTCCACGAAAACACCCTAGAATGATCCTACATACCTCCTACTGCTTGGATATAAAGTGGGGAAGAGTTAGGTTCCCTCTACAAAAGCTATGTTTCTTAGAGGGTCACTCTCTTGCATCTATTGATCTTCACCTTCTTGTGGTAAAACTTCAGCCGGATAATGTGGTAAACATGACGAGTCTCTTTAGAGGCAATGATTTTCTTTAGGACAGTATAATAGCATGTCCATTTATCCTCTATAGCACAAGCTTTCATTGGTTCCATAATCATCACCCATTGACTCACCCCTTGATCCCTTGACTTCGAGTGGCCTTTTGATGTTACCACTATTTATTAGTTTGTGGCAGGCCTTACACTGCACTTTTCTTTAGAAATAATCTGGTTCAAATTTTTACAGAAACAAGTTACATGCTCTGTTAGAAATGAAGTTTCTAGTTGGCAGAGGTATGCACACTGACAAAGTAGAGACCACCACTCTAGTCAGGGTAATTCAGATACACACTCTAAATTAACATGTGCTCACCCTCTGGTAACTTGGCACAGAGCAGTCAGGCTTAACTTAAGAGGTAATATGTAAAGTATTTGTGCAACATTTAATACAGAAAAATAGCGAACACACCACACAAAAATAATCCACACCATGATACCACAGAACAATAGAGCTTAATTTAATGAACAAAACAAGACCAAAAAACAAAAATCCAATAAGTAGAACTGGAGTTATGAATTTTTAAAGAATATCTTCAAATCTAGTGCTGACAGTCGTAAATCGCCAACCGGGGCTATCTGGTTGTGCTGCACCGGCTCACATCTGAAAATTAAAGCCGACCGCGATGGGGCGCGGGTTGAATACAGAAACCATGCAGGCCCTTCTGTAACGGTACCTTCAAGGAGGACAATCGTCGAGATTGAGGAGCAGCTGTGAGGAGAGGAGGAGGCAATGCGTCGTAGTCAAAACAAAGAATTGCAGGCAATGCATCAGCTCTGAGTCACGCAGTTGGGTCTTGCGTCGTCATCAAGTTCAGGTTAATGAAGGCAATGTGTCGTCGTCGAGCCGCGTGGCGATGCAGTTGAGTCCTTGAAGCAGCGTTGTGCTAGCGTCGAATGCGAACGCTTTGGTTCCCACTGAAGCAATGCAGACGATGCATGGATTCTTGCAGAAAAAGCCAGTAAACCCACCTCCAAGGGCCCAGGACTGAATTGGCACCACGTGGTAGGGCAGGACTCACAGTTGGCAGAGCCCAGAGGCTGTAGCAGGGTTGAAGTCGTTGATGTCCCTGAGACTTCAGAACAGAAGGCAAGCCAGCATGCCCTTGGAGTCACTGGTTCTAGGGATGTAGAGATTCAGGTCCAGTCCTTCTCACCACCAGGCAAGGGGCAGCAGACAGCAGGGCAGGCACAGCAGAGCAGTAGTGCAGCAAATCCAGCAGAGTTCATCAGAGTGGCGGTCCTTTCATCAGCACAGCAGTCTTTCTTCCTAGCAGAGTGTCCTCAGGTCCAGAGTGTACTGAATTGGCAGTTTCAGGGCTCCTGTACTTATACCCAGTTGTGACTTTGAAGTGGAGGAGACTTCATAGAGAGGCCTTTGAAGTACACAAGGCTCATGCTCTTCCTGTCCTGGCCCCAGACTCACTACAGGGGGGCATGCAGCTCTTTGTGTGGGGACAGACACAGCCCTATTCAGGTGCAAGTGTCAGCTCCAACCTCCCATCCAGCCCAGGAAGACCAATCAGCCTTGTGATGGGCCATCAGGGTGTGAATAACACACCTCAACTCCCTTTGTGTGTGACTGGCTAGAGGGAATGCACAATGCCCAGATGTCACCTACAACAGACATGTAAACAGAGACAGGCAGAGGCACAGAATGGTTAAAGTAAGAAAATGCCAACTTTCTAAAAAGTGGCATTTTTAGACTTACAATTTAAAATCCGACTTCACCATAAGTTGTGATTTTAAATTGTGAGCCTAGAGACACCAAACTCGAAATTTCTATCTTGTCCCAATTGGAAATTACACTAATAAAATGTAACAAGGATTCAATGTTAACCTATGGCCACGATAAGCCTGGCAGGAGTGAAAACGAATTTAAGAGTTTTTCACTACCTGGACATGTAAAACTTAAAAGTATATGTCCAACTTTTTGAATACACTGCACCCTACCCTTGCAGCAGTCCAGGGCCTTCCATAGGGGTGACTTACATGTAATAAAAAGGAAGGTTTGGGCCTGGCAAAAGGTTTGTTTTGGCAGGTCGAAATGGTAGCTTAATACTGCAGACACAGGCTCTGCAATGGCAGTCCTGACACATGTTTAAAGGGCTACTTAATTGGGTGGTACAATCAGTGTTCCAGACCCACTAGCAGCATTTAATGTACAGTCCTCATGCACAGGTACTGCCACTTTACTTGGGACTTATAAATAAATTAAATATGTCGATTGGGGATAAGCCAATATTACCATGTTTAGAGGAGCAAGCACAATCACTTTAGCACCAGTTAGCAGTGCTAAAGTGCACAGAGTCCTAGTACTAGCAAAAACGAGGTCAACAAAGTGGAGGAGGAAGGAAAAAAGTTGAGCAGAAGACCATCCTATGGCTGAACGGTCTAACAGGGTATATCTTATATAATGTGCCAGGAGCTATGTATGCTCTATGCAGCATATTAAATTGAATATATTTAAAATAGCAAACACAACAAGATGATGGACAGAGTGCTGAAACTTTTCAACCATTCAACCCCAGTCAAGAGATCTGGGTGAAATCAATTGTTCTTTTGCTAACTATGTATGCAACCCCAGCTTGAATCCAACCATATGCAAATCAGTCTTGAACCTGCTCCTCATGGGAACAGACCAGCCCCAACTGCCAGGCCAGGTCCTCCCTGGTTTGGAAACAAGCATCCTGGGACTGGTTTCTGGTCATCACCCCATATCAGCTAGGCTAGCTTGAATCCAGTGGTACAGCGAGCAAGGGACCCACGTCTGGGCATACCCTTTGCCACTTAGGGCAAACATAGCAAACACAACAAGATGATGGACGGAGTGCTGAAACTTTTCAACAACTCACCCCCAGTCAAGAGATCTGATTGAATGTTTGACATTGTTCAGCATTCTGTCCACCAATTTAAAATAGGCATTTCTAGAGACATTGTGAGGGCAGCATCATACACTATTCCACTCCTTATCATGGAGACATCTGCTTAAATCATGGTTCCACTTGTCTCTTACCTGGGACATGTGGGTATTCGTGGTCTGCATTAGGGCCCAGTATAACCAAGTAATTAAATGTCTCCCTTCTCCCAATGTGATTATGTTCTGAATATGTTCAAGGGTGGCTAGTTCAGTGTTTGCAATATTCCAATTTATCTTGAGGAAGATAATGTCGCAGTTATAGGAATTGCCCTCTATGTTTCCCAAAGTTATTGATAATCCAATCAAAGAACATTAGATGGCTATTCTCAAACATGTCACCCAATGTGATTACACCTGCCTCCTCCCACTGCTCTAAGTACGTGACATAAAAATAACCACCTGTCAAGATGGCCACCGAGCTGAAGCTGTACAAAAAGCTCCCAGAGTTGGGATCATTAATCCATAAATATCCCGCCTATGCCCTGCCTTCCACCAACTTTGAAACTAGCAGCGCAACAAGAAAGGCAAGTTAAACGATTTCTTACTGGCAAAACTTCCCCAGTCGGGAAACCCAGGGATGTGCTTAGAGTGGACCTCTGTTCCTCTCGCCGCTGGGCTTTATGCCTAAGCAGTGCCTACTTGCAAACCCACAGCCTTTGTTTCGCTGCTCTGTTTGTTCTGTTCAGGGGATTAGAATCTTGCTAAACCATCACTCCATTTTGGTGGGTCCATCGCACACATATTTGTTGTCCACAAAATGGTGGTCTGCCCATAAATGACACTCAACAAACAAAGGAATCTGCCTATCCTGATATATATATTTATTAACGAAGGACTTAACTGCTAGAGTCCTGCTACACTGTCAGGATAGAAGGACTCCTCGCTATGCAATCAGATAAAACAAATAAAGGACACTACCTAATCTGAAGGGTAGACAGTAAAAGAGGACTCAATAGCTACATAGTCAGGGAAGAAGAAGCCTTCACCTCAGCACATCCAATGGTAACCATCTGGCAGTGGTTTTCGTTCCTGTTATCTCCGATGAACTTCTGATATTTATAACTCAAAAACCTGCTTGATATTGCCTGCACCGAGGTTCCTCCTTAAATCTTTGCACGCCCCTTAGGACCTACTTCCTTGGCCTACCAACCATTCTCATTCCCTCACTAGCAAATATATTGAAGTATATTGCTATTTTGCTTACATTCCACACTGTTAGATGATCCTTGCGCCTCTGAGCTGCTATTAAGTCACAATCCTCCTATGAGTTTCTGGGAGAAACACATCATCCTCACTCTCACAAGACCTCACTTGCCAGCTCCATCCACTACCTTCAACTCCATACGATTCCCCCACTCTACCTCTGGCCCACCTGCAGCTCGCTTCGGACATGGATTCCCCAAAAATAAATGATACCAAGCTGGAGCCATCAAGCCACTAAGCATACAAAATTAAGGACCCCCTAACCTAACAAAAAAGGCTACCAAGAACTTAAAACATAGACTCCTCAAAGATCATCCAGAAGCTCTTGATTCTGGCCCCTACTTCTGCGTAAATAAGGAGTTATTATAAGTGACCCTCTGCTTTTTATGAAGAGATGAGCTCAATGGAAGAAAGCCTTGCAGTCATTTCTCTTGATCTATATCCAGAAAAACTCCTCATGATCTAAGACTTTCAGTAGCTCCCTCTTCGGCTTACCGAGCAGAAGCAACCATCTTCATATACAACGATGAGATTATCCTCATCCAATCATTAGACTGTAACCTTGAACTATTAAGGACATTTTCCCTCTCATCAAAAATGCTGCAACCAGGACTGTATCCACCTCCTGCCAAGTCCTTCCTAACTCTGCATGCAACACTAACTCATCTACATCATCAGGTGGACCTGATCCCCCTTCTATCAATCGCCATACAGAATTGCATCCACATCTCACACCCAGGGTTGTCACTCCAGAGCTACTTAGCCTTCCAAAGCATTACTTCTCCCCGATTAGACCTCTGACCCCCTCCTTGCTTCTTCCAATGACACTGCTGAAGTCCGAACTCCCTATCCCACACAGCAACAGGTCCCTAGTAGCCTTTCTGGCCTTGCTCTCGAGCTTCCCACCTCCCTTCTGCGAGCCTTCTTCCCCTTCCAACTCAACTCTGCCTCTGCTGGCTTCCCCTCCCAACAACACTCCACCACCACAAGCATCAACGTCCCCCACCTCCTCCCCCTCTCCTCCAAGACCCTGACAACCTGTTCCCACACCTCACTTGCATCCAGACTGGATGAGATTACACAAGACCTACAACAACTCAAGGCAGAGTCAGAGCCTTATCCACATCACCATAAAATCTACTAATAATCGGTGGCCAACTAGGAAGTCGAATACTAAAAGTAATTTTCATGGCCATCTCACCAACCACCACCCCATGCCTCCAACACACCTCCCTTCCAACCTGATCTCGTTTTCTTTGAAGTTCCCCCATTTAAGATAGAGAACCCTACCTTACCCCAATGCCATCACTTGGCCCTTTAGACTGTTAGAGAAACTATCTGATGAAGATATCCACTCCCTCCTCCTATCTTATACCTCCTCACACTTTGATAACAAAGACAACCAGGGTCAAATCCAATCCATTCCTGCAAACCCACACAGAGAATCAAAGCCTAACCACAGAGCTGTAAACAAATAGAACCTTAAACGTATTACCCTTACTCAGACCTCCCCAACCAGTGCCACCTCCCATTTGGAATGCATGCTACTCAATTGCAGATTGGCTGCAAGACATGCAGTGGATATTGCTGACCTTATCCTTGCACATGACCTTGACCTCCTTTTCTTAACAGAAACATGCCTAAGTGCTTTCTCTGCTCCTATCCTGGACATACTAGTCCCTACTAGCTACGATATCACCAGATCTGATAGACCCAGTAGACCAGGTGGAGGCATTGCCTGCATTCACCGCAACAGCCTCTCAGTCAAACACTCTCTATCCCCGTTTCTATCCTCATGCAACAACAGACCGCTATGCAAATTACACACTATCTACCACCTGCCTAGAGATAACCTTTCCTTCACAGAAGAAATCATAGAAATCATCCCAACAAACTCTTGCTGACATTGCACCCAAATCTACCTTGGAGATTTCAACCTCCACTGGAATGATTTGAATGACCCTATAGTTAACAGCCTTAAATTCTTTCTTGCTTATCTCAACCTGATACAATTCTGCAACAGCCCCACACACAACAAGGGAGCAACCTTAGATTTTATCATCACTAACACAAGCTCTATTCAACTGGAATCTATCCTCTCCTGTGACTGGTCTGACCACCACGGCATCACATTCTTCATTTCAAAATCCGCAAGAAATTTGCTCAATTAACAAAACCCAAAATATGGAAAAGGAGCATGCATAACATTAACCTTAATGAATGTACATCCGTTAGTAATAACATCCTTCCGCCTCCTGGGGACATGTCAGATGTCCAAGATCCTACAAGCCACTACACCAGTTCCATGAAGAACATTCTAGACTCGATCGCACCCTTACATCTCAAAAGACTGTCCAGTAAAGACTTTAAACCATGGTACAATGGTAGCCTTAATACCAAAAGACGTAACCTGCGACTAGCGGAACGAAAGTGGAGATCCTCACCTTCCCATGAACACCACAAGCATTTGAGATCACTTAGGAACTCATACTACAAAAGCATTAGAAAGTCAAAAGCAAATTTCTTCAGAAACCAGCTAGATTGAGAAAGAAACTGACCCAAAAAGTTATTTGAGCTCATTAAACTTCAATCAACTGGCTTATCAAACCCTCCCCCAGCCAGATCCAATACGCTACCAAACTGTGAAAAATTTGCTTTCTTTTTCCTTGTAAAGACGGAAAATATTAAATCTGATTTACAGAGGGCTCTGGAGCACTGTCCTCTCTCACCTCACTCCAGCCCTTCCCCTTCCCGGATTGCTGTACCCTCATGTCTATCGGAGCACATCCTCAAAAACAACGCTTTGACGCTTTGTGTAACTCCTTCAAAACTGTTGAGAAAAATACCATTCTCAAAATTCTAGCAGATCTGAAACCCTCAAACCACTACAATGACCTGCTACCCCCCAACTTTTTCAATCAGATCAAACTATTGATACTCCCAATTTGGATCAAGATTGTTAATGCCTCTCTACTTCAAAGCACAATCTCTAATTACCTAAAGTCTGGGCAGGTCAATCCTATTTTTAAAAAACCAACGGCTGATCACTCGGACCTAAATAACTTCTGCCCCATTACAAACATTCCAACTATGTTGAAGCTCCTTGCAAAATGTCTACACGTCCAACTCTGTAACAACATAGATGAATTCCGTCTTCTTGACCAATTCCAATCCGACTTCCGCTCAGGCCACAGCACCGAATTGGTACTTACACATATAGTGGATGATGCAATAAAAATGTTGGATCAAAATGAATCATGCCTCCTTATCCTCCTTGACCTATCTACAGCATTCGATACGGTTAAGCACAACTACCTACTAGACCTATTGGACCATAGGATGGGACTCTCAGGGCCTGTCCTATACTGGTTCACCGCATTTCTCCAAAAAAGAACTAAAAAAATCAAGGTTAATCAGTCCCTGTCTAAGTCCGCGCCTATCACCTTAGGGATCCCACAGGGTTCCTCCTTCTCGCCCACTCTCTTTAACCTGTTCATGGAGCCGCTAACGTTAATTCTGAGCTCATCCATCATCCACTATCACATGTATGCCGATGACACCAAATTATACCTGAAAGTCTCCACTCCTGAAGACTTCAAAGCCCTCAACTTAACCATACAAAAAACCCAAAACTGGCTGACATGCAACCACCTCAAACTAAATACTCTCAAAACTGAATTCCTCCAAATTCCCCACCCAAACAATCACCCGTCATTAGCGAATGGATGAAGCAACTAACAGCCTTCAACTGCCTGCCTCAGGTCATTAATTCAGCAAGATCACTAGGAATAACTCTTGACAAAAACCTTAACATGCAGAAGCACATTACTGTTGCCACCAAAAGAGCGAACCTCCAAATGAACATCTTAAGAAAATTAAAACCCTTCCTACCCCCCTAGGACTTCAACTCTGCAGTCCAAGCCCTAGTGATTTCCAGACTGAACTATGGAAGCACAACTTTATGCGGCTTGCCCAAATCCACAATGGCTCCCTAAAGGGCCTCCCTCAACTCTGCAGCAAGGCTCATCACTAGATCGAAAAGAAAAAGCCACATCACATCTGATTTGAAATCCCTCAACTGGCTCCCCTACGAAGCAAGAATTCAGCTGAAAATCGCATGCATGACCCACAAAGCCCTACACTTCAATAGTCCAATTTGCTGAAACCACAGAGATTCTCTAAAAATAAACCTACAAGAGAGCCTTCTCTGGCATCGCCCCAAGAATTTGGAACTCCCTACCCCCTGAAACAAGACGAGATCCCTCAAAGGAATCTTTCAAGAAAGAAGTTAAACTACACTCATGAACAGATTTCTGCCCTAGTTCCTTGGAACTCTTCTCTCTGAGCTTACCTGGACTTGTAATCTTCTCTCATAATTATGATTCGCTTGTTATATTACTCTTTTGATCTATCTGTCCTATCATTGAGGCATTCCCACCGTTATCGGGGACCTGCCATATCCTGTACAGTTTCTCGACTATTATAATGTTGATTGTAAATGTCTCTATTCTTTAAAATGTGTAAAGCACTCTGATACCCGCAAGGATTTTGTTCGCGCTTTATAAAACCTTCAAATAAATAAATAAACTCCTTGATCTAGGGAAGCCTCTAAGGGGTATAGCAGGCTTATACTGGATGCCATCCAGTGTCTTACGTCTTACCTCATTCCAGCATGCAGTGCAACACTCAACAGCTTGGAAAGTGAGCCAACTGGCTTGTGTTTATCATGCAACATATTGATAGCTTACCATCCTTTAATATTTTGAGAGGGAATCCTGTTTCATCAGTGTTACGCCCTCCTAGCCAATACGCCACCTACTGCTTTTGGGATGCTAAATAACATATTTCCATATCCGTGGCACTTAGTCCACCTGTATCAGTGGGGTTCTAGTTTAGACACTTCAAGACACCTTCAACCACTCCTCATATCAGCTGTCCTCTAGTTTGTTAAAAGTAGGTGTGGGCACAAGCACTGGTAGGTTAAGAAAGCAGTAGAGTAATCAAGGCAACATAACAATTTTTCCAATAGCAACACAACCTATTGGGGCAAGGGACACATTTTTATAAAAGCAACCTAAGGTCCTAGCGAAGCAAGCATGGTCCCCATGTAGCCCTCTAATATATCTTTGTCTTTATGGTACACTCTGATTCACAAATATCTAAATGTATGCGGCACACATTTGATCATATCTTGCCTATGTGCAAGATGAACTGGGTAGGCCCACCTACAGTGGGGTATATACAGGATTTGGACCAGTTCTTCCATTTTGTATAATATCTTGAAAATGGGATCCACCTATGTTTACTCTGGCGATGGGAAGAGTATATATCAGTTATATCCATTGGACAATGCGGTCACTGACACCAAATTTGTATAATGTTAAGAATAAATATCTCCAAATTAGGGTGTCAAAGGCCTTCTCAATGTCTCAAGCAGGTATGGCTGAGTGTGGTTATATTTGAGATGCACCTTCTATTACACAAAACAAACGCTGAATGTTTAATGACGTGCTGTGCCCAGATATCAAACTATTTTGGCCCTTACGCACCAACCTTGCCATATACTGAAGCAATCTGGTGGTCAGTAGTCTGCTTAGTAGTTTACAGTCTGTATTTATGAGAGAGGCTGATGCAATGCAATGCCCAGTGGATCACTCTTAGGCTGAGGCAGGGCAGAGACTAGACCCTCACGAATGGCAGCCGGGAGACTGCCCATCTCCGTGGATATGTGATAGAGCTCCGTCAGCTCGGGGAACAGCAAGTTGGAAAAGGTGTAATAAAATTCAGATAGCAGGCCATCTGTACCTGACATTTTATTTTTCTAGCTATTTTCTGATAATTAACGGGGAAATCCATCTCAATCCTCTGGGTCAATAATGAGAAGGGTAAACACTTCAAGAAATGAGATAATCTTGTCTTGCGTGGCCTGATCCAAATTTTTATTTTGTTTTGAATAGTATGTAGCGAAAACCCTAGTAATATCCTTCTGAGACCCCTATGTGTGTCCCACACTTATGGAGCGTGCCCTGACTCCTCCCTCAGGAGCTTAGCCAATAATCTGCCTGATTTGTTGGCATGGGCATACGTACAGGTGCCATATTCCATACAGTCAATACCACGTAGCCTGTCTAGAAGCACATCATACTCCTTTGTGATCTGTATTAATAAGGGGGATGTAGAGGGGTTCACTTTAATTTCATATTCTCACTTTCTTAAGGTATTCTCCAGTGCTATTATTTCTTTGAGTATTGTATTGCGGCAACCTACCGGCAACCTACCGTTGCCTTATGGATATGTCCCAGATGATTAGCTTCAGAGCCTCCCACTCTGCTACTGTATCTGATACCGTATCAGAGTTTAAAGCTGTGTATTCATCCAGTGTCTCATGCAAGGTGGCATTGTAAGCCTTGTCCTCCAGGTATGTTGGTTGTAGCTGTCAAGTAGGTATGGTGTTAGTTCCTACTCCCTTGCAAGTCAACCACAAGAGGGTTATGATCTGATAATTATTTACACAAGCGTTCCGCACTACCCACGGATCTATAGCTATCCTGTGTACAGAGTATATAATCTAGCCCGTAGTGGAGGGCATGCACTGAAGAATACCGAAATAGTGTTTTTTTCATATCTGGGTGAGAGCATCTCCAGACATCCAGGAACCACTATTGTTGGCACCACCTCTGAAAGCCTGCAGCTGTCTTTATTCCTGGAGAGTGCAGCAAGGGTAGAACTGACATACCAGGAGAATATCAGATACGCCATTGAAGTCACCATCCATTATACACAGTATATTTGGGCCATTTCATTAATACATGGATAACGGACGTATATTAGTTTCATTGGTTCATGTTAGGATCATATATCCCCCCAATCACCATGGGTGTACCAATGAATTCACCCATTATAAATACATATTTGCCATGAACGTCTATCTCTGCTTCCATCTCTTCAAAGGGTACCCCATGCCGAAAACATATCATGATGCCCCTACCATAGGTATAGGAGGAGGTATAGAACATTTGGCCACGCCATCTCTTCCACGGTTTGTCCCCTTCAGTCTGTATCAAATTTGTTTTGTGTGGGATAGCAATCTGTTTTGCTCTGCGTTGTGTATATGGGTACATTTTAGCCCCTTTACTGGCAGTTTTCATACCAAGTATATTCCTTGTCATAAGCAGACATTTTCTATTGATAGCTGTATATGTGATATTAAGTACCTGTAGCATGTGGTTTATAATCGAGCCAGCATATCAACATCCCACCCTGCATTATCCCAGATGACTTGCTCAATGCAGCACATCGGAATACATAGCAACTCAAGTCCAGCAGGCCAACAACATCGACAACAAACCCTAAACAGCCCCCCATGGACTAAAGCATACTAACCATCTCAAAGTACCTTCTGTCGTCTTTGTTCTTAAAACACCTGGGTGCATATTTACAAGGAAATGATGGAGCGGGGAGCTGCTGCAGATTTTCCAGTGCCACACTCCGCCATTGCCAGAACGCAGGGATGCGCTGTATTTACAATACAGCGCACCCCTGTGTTTTTTCCTTAACACTGGCGCTAAAAATAGCTGCCTAGCGCCAACACAGACACCCTTGCGCCACAGGGCAAGGGTGCCTGTGTTGCACTTATAATAATAATGGTGATGTGCTACTTCTATGCATGCTGCATTCTGCTGCACAAATAGAAGTAGCAAATCGCCATTATTTAATGATTGTTTATGTACAGGAAGGGACACCTTCCTGCACATAAGCATTCATTAATGGCATTTTGCTTTTTCTATGTGTAGTGAATGCAGCACACATAGAAAAAGACAGAACAAGGAGAAATAAAAGTATTTTTCCTCGTTGCGATATTCTAACGCCTGCTATTGCATGGCGTTAGATTTTGGCACTGCCTCAGATTTACACCTCCTTGTAAATCTGGGGCAGCGTCAAAAAGCAATGAGTGTTGCGGTGGAACTCCCACAGCAACACCCATTGCACGCCATATTTACAAAGCGACGAAAAGCCTCAAAAAGTGGCTTAACACCACTTTGTAAATATGCTGTAGGGCATTGTGCCACCAGAACATCAAAAGACTTGTATTGAACTCTTTCTAATATCTGTTTGCAACAAATATCAAACAGGTTTTTGATGTGCTTAATTTTGCACTAGAGATTTTATTTTTATTCTTCATGTTTGCAAACATGCTCTCTCTTTCATGTGAAAGAGCTACACACCAAGGTTTTAACCCCTTCCCTGCGGGGGTAATTCCCCCACGGGTGCGGGGAGGGGGCGGGGGGGGTGAGCGCGGCACTGCGGTGCTCGTGACGAGACCAGCTCGTCATGAGTCACGGTGGAGCTGTGCTCATGACGAGCTGGTCTCGTCACGACCCCGCCCACTGATTAATTCTCCCGCACAGACGGGGAATTAATCCCGCGTGGGCGGAGCGCAGCCGTTATGACGGGACCAGCTCGTCATGAGCACAGCTCCACTGTGACTCATGACGAGCTGGTCTCGTCATGAGCACCGAAGAGGTTAATTGGTTTGTGGGGTATGTGATTGTGTGACCATGTATTATATGGGATATATTGCCCCCTGGCGTACATGATAAGGATATTGCAAGTCACCTTGGAGTTCAATAACCTTATAAAGGAACTTGGTCTGCGGTCTCATTCCTCTGTACGTTTATGGAACTCCTCGGAGACTTGCAATATCCTTATCATGTATAGCAGGGGGTACTTTATCTCATATAGTTTCCCTCCTTTGTTTGCTGGGATCTGATGTAGGCAAATCACTGTGCTTATGACTAGTGAAACGTGTCTGATTAATTGGTGTTGTCTGTACTACACAGATTAAGTGCTTAAAAGCAGGGAATTTACAGCCACTAGTAAGTAATTTCAAAGCTGTGTTCACACCCCTCTCTATCCACCTCACCCTTTTCTTTCTCTGCCTCTGTACTGCTTCACTCTGTGTTTCACATTCACAGGTGTCGGGTATGCTGTAAAAGTCTTCTGTATGTAAACAAAGTGTGAACTGCTGCTTTACTCTTTTAACAGTGGATTGTGCATTGCAATAAAATGTACACCTAGCCTGTACGTTTCTCTTTTATAAAAGCGCGTCTCTGAAGGAAAATTGATTATACATGCATCAAAGCACTTCCTTTAGTGAGAATCTGTTTAGCTTTGGACATTCTTTTGTGAGATATTAACATGGCCACCATCGGCGGTCGTTCATGTCAGGACTTTTAACTATGGGTCCTCTTTCTATGTCGATGACTTTAGTATTTATCCAACAATTGAAACATGAACAGTGTTCCCTGTATCGTGTATGTGCCCCAAACATGTATCCTGACGTCGAGGTTAACTATTATACTTTCATGTTTTTATGCTACATTGGTAATCCTTTTTGGATATTTTGATATGCACAGTTTTGATTCAGTGAGATTTGAGAAAAAGCGGCATTTTCATCATGTTTTTTCTAATGTTGGGGACAGTAATTTTCGTTTGTGTATTTTGTTTCAACGACTTGTGATGCAAACTGGACCAGTGTCGGCTCGCAGAGGGAGTGCTGCGGGGCGGTGAGGAGGGGGAGGGGCTGGGTGGGGGGTAGTGCAGTTGGACATACGACGGGCAGGAGTAAGGTAAGTAAATAAATAAATAAAACTATTTACCTTGCGCTCGCTGCATCGCCAACTCGGCGATGCAGCGAGCGCAAGGTAAATAGTTTTATTTATTTATTTACTTACCTTACTCCTGCCCGTCGTATGTCCGACTCCATTACCCCCCACCCAGCCCCTCCCCTGCCCCGCCCCACAGCACTCTCTCTGCAAGCCGCCACTGAACTGGACGCTTCTTTATATTAATAGCCTTGTTTGGACATGGATTTTCGGACTACAGATATCTTTTGTGGCCTAAAAGCAGTGCAATAATGTGCCTATTAGTGTCAAAGCTTCCATGTTAAAGAGCAGTAGACGACTGTGCCAACTCCCTCGCCCCGCTGAAAAAACTCACCTACAGCGACACCACCAAAAGAGCCAGCTGGTTCACCCCGGAACTCCTAGCTTCCAAGCGTACCTGCCGGAAACTAGAGAAGAAATGGCACAGTGATAAGACACCGGACAGCCACGCAGCCCACAAAGACGCCATCCGTAACCACCACCACCTCATCAGGTCCGCCAAGAGAATCTCCTTCAAAGACTGCCTCGACAACAACGCACACAACAGCAAGGAGCTCTTCAACATCGTGAAGGAACTCTCCAACCCCAGCTCCAACACCAACGACATCCCGCCGTTGCAAGCCCTGTGCGATTCCCTCGCCACCTTCTTCCACCGCAAGATCGCCGACATCCACGACAGCTTCAACACCCAGACAGCCCCTACTAAGATAGATACACCAGACCCGCCGCACACCATCGACCATGACCCCTTGCCAGCCTGGGCCAGCGTGAACATCGATGACACCATCAAGACCATGAGCACAATACACTCCGGCTCCCCGTCAGACCCTTTCCCGCACCACATCTTCAACAAAGCCAGCAGCTCCATCGCACCCCACCTGTGCAACGTTATCAATCTCTCCTTCGAGACCGCGACCTTCCCAGAGAGCTGGAAACACGCAGAGATCAACGCCCTACTCAAAAAACCCAAGGCGGACCCGAGAGACCTCAAGAACTTCCGGCCCATCTCCCTGCTTCCGTTCCCAGCCAAGGTCATCGAGAAGATCGTCAACAAACAGCTAACCCGATACCTCGAAGAAAACAGCATCCTGGACCCATCCCAATCAGGGTTCCGCAGCAACCACAGCACTGAGACTGCCCTCATCGCCGCCACCGACAACATCAGGACCCTGCTGGACAACAGTGAGACCGCAGCCCTCATCCTGCTGGACCTCTCCGCCGCCTTCGACACTGTCTGCCACCGCACTCTACGTGCACGCCTCCACGACGCAGGGATCCGAGACAAGGCCCTGGAATGGACCACCTCCTTCCTCGACGGCAGAACCCAGAGAGTCCGCCTCCCACCTTTCCGATCCGAAGCCTCCAAGATCATCTGCGGCGTACCCCAGGGATCTTCCCTCAGCCCAACACTGTTCAACATCTACATGGCCCCGCTCGCACGCATCGCCAGACAGCACGACCTCAACATTATCTGCTACGCCGACGACACTCAACTGATCCTCTCCCTCACCAAGGACCCCCTCGCCGCCAAATCCAATCTCCATGAAGGAATGAAGGCCGTCGCCGATTGGATGAAGATCAGCAGACTAAAGCTGAACACGGACAAGACAGAGGTCCTCATCCTCAGCTCCAACCGCTCAGCCTGGGACGACTCCTGGTGGCCAACGACGCTGGGAGCAGCCCCGACACCCACCGACCACGCACGCAACCTGGGAGTCATCCTCGACTCAATGCTCTCCATGACCAAGCAAGTCAACGCAGTCTCCTCCTCCTGCTTCAACACCCTCCGCATGCTTCGCAAGATCTACAGGTGGATCCCGACAGATACAAGAAGAACAGTCACCCAGGTTCTCGTCAGTAGCAGACTTGACTATGGGAACGCCCTCTACACGGGAGCCCCGGCCAAGCTCATCAAGCGACTGCAACGCATACAAAACGCCTCTGCACGCCTGATCCTCGACGTACCACGCCACAGCCACATCACCCCCCACCTGAGGAACCTGCACTGGCTCCCCGTCGACAGGAGAATCTCCTTCAAACTCCTCATCCACGCACACGAGGCACTCCACAACACTGGCCCAGCCTACCTCAACAGACGACTCCTCTTCTACGTCCCCAACCGCCAGCTCCGCTCCGCCCCCCCTCTCTCCGTCGCCACCGTCCCTCGCATTCGAAGAACAACCACCGGCGGCAGATCCTTCTCACACCTCGCCGCCAAGACCTGGAACACCCTTCCACTAAGCCTACGACAGACCCAAGACCTGCTGACCTTCAGGAGGCTACTCAAGACCTGGCTGTTCGACCAGTAGCAGACCCCCCTCCCCCCTTTTCTCTCCCCAGCGCCTTGAGACCCTCGCGGGTAAGTAGTGCGCTCTACAAATTCTGTGATTGATTGATTGATTGGGAAACTGCATTAACCACACGGGCTATGCCATGTGTGCCGTTCCCAGGCAAGCTGAACACCGCTTGCCTTAACCACCCATATGCCTTAACCACGCAAATGCGTGATTAAGGCAGTGAGCGGTCTAGTTGCAGAGACCTGAAGGAAGACCGGAGAGAGGAAGGATAGGACTTGGAACAAGATCGTGGCTTGGTAAGTAGGGCGTGGGGTGGAGGAGGTAATTTTCAGGGGGCAGGGGGTTGTTTTCAGCAGGGGGCAGTTTTAGAGCTCAGGTCAGGAGGGAAGGGGAAGTTTTCAGGGCCGTTTTAAGGTTCAGGTTGGGTGGCTGGGTTCGGGGTAGTTTTTTGCGCTGGGTGCCGTTTTAGGGCTTAGGGTGGGGGCAGAGTAGTTTTTGAGGCTGGGGGCTGTTTTAGGGCTCAGGGCGGGGAGCAGGGTAGTTTTTGAGGGTAGGGGTTGTTTTAGGGCTCAGGGCAGGGGGCTGGGGTCGGGTAATTTTTTGGGCTGGTGGCTGAGTTTTAGGGTGGGGGTCGGGTAGTTCTTAGGGCTAGTGCAGGGTGCAAAGCAGGGCTGGGGGACAGTTTTAAGAGCTCAGGGCAGGGGCGCTGGCGTGTCAACTTTACTACGCATCTAACTTTACCAAGCATGCTTTTACAAAGAAATGCATTGTAAAGGCACGTGTAGTAAAGGCATGCATAGGAAATGAATGTGTGGTTAAGACTCATTCATTGTTGTGACATGGTTGATTAAGCATGCATGGTTTAGTCGTGCATGCTTCTGTCATTCAACCGTTGCAGCACCCAGGATAATGTGCGGTATGGCTAAATACTTATAAGGTCCCAAAGGCAAGACCGATTGCATCGCAAATGCTTGTTATGCTTTGGACTCCTTCTGGACTCTAGACGCTCTAAGGATAAGAGCTGAAGGATGATGACACCTACGATCTGAGCATGTTAGTTTAGTTATAACCCATAACTCTGATAAAGGACTCGTTATGGTAAAAAGTTCATTTTATTAATAGGATCTAAGTTGCCTGAGTTCCCTGGGGGATACTGATGTGGGCCATTCCAACTTTCCCCTATCTTTGAGGTTAGGGACACCGGATCTGGACCCATATATAATGCTGCTGGGCCTGTAGGCAGCTGGTGCACTCTGTCCCACCTATCCTGCACAACAGGGGGAGATGTAAATGCCACCCTTAGCTCTGCCGTCACTTCTCTTGCCTCACACCCCTTACTCCCCCCGTCCCTGCCATAACAAAACAAAGCCCCGCTCCAAAAAGGTGGTAAATGGGTGTCGATTTAAGAGTGATGTTTTCAACAGAATGCGAAAAAAACACACAATTGGACCCAATATCAACGAATCCACATGTGAGTCCCCATTCCAGAGAAAACATCTTGCAGTCCCTATATTGTGGTGCTGGGGTACTAGCTGGAATCGGTGATTTGGACCCCTGGTATTCTTGCACCAAAATATTGAGAGCTCTTACTGAGGCCCAAGGCGTTTGAACAACAGGGGATCAGGAAGCTGTACTTTTGTGAGAACTAATGTATAGACCCTCCCCTCCATAGCTTCTGTATTATTGAAAGCATGCAATACAATTTAAATCTTTATCTCTTAAACTGAATGTCATGAATGAATTTTCTGAGTAAATAAATATCCTGCAACAGGGCTGCAGACTATTCAAAAGGTATTTTAATGTGCACGTGTACTTTAGTTAAATACAGCTTCAAAGAACTTTTGACCCAACCATTCCACATTTTAGATTGGAGCAGTTCATGTAAAGTGCATGTCTTCTAGTAGCTGTTAATTAAACTGAGCATCTGGGAGGTTTCACTAATCTGAAAAAAAGAAAAGCTGCATATCTCTTTTTGCATCTGTCCTTGGACACAACAAGCAAATGTTTCAAAGAACATTCAGTTTTCTATAAACTAATGAAGAACTAATTTGAAGGTGAACTCTGATGTTTTTTCTCTTTAGTAGCAAATGGGTATTTTCAGTATATATTTACAGTAAGGCACAATTTGGAATAAACATGTGTGTAAACAAGTATCAAGCGTGGCTAGCGAATGTTACTCCAACTTAGGTTGTACTAGTATTTCTTTTCCATCAGTAATATTTTTTCTCCATAACGTTCTAGAACGCTGTTACTCTTCAATGGTAATACTGTTCCATGAGTTTAGTGGAGGGGTTATTTTACGATTATGAGCAAAGACGATTTGCTGCTCCTTTTAAAACAATTTCTTAGGTGTCTGTTCACAAAGTAACTTACAATTCATATCATGTAAGGTGAAGTCTATGTGTGCTTTGATAATTTTTGTTAACGAATAGTACTCTATGTGCCTTAACTCTGTAAACTACACAAGGTTGTAATTGAATTGTAACAGAAACAAACGCATTTTGTCCAGAGTATGCTGCAGCTTCTGAGGAAGGTAAGCAAAAGCTACCTTTTACCTGTACTTCCAAAAGTGGATTTTTGGATTTTGGAACCAGCAAGCACTGGAGATGGCACACAGAAACTGACCTCTCTACCAAGGTCCTTGGCAGACTTGAAATAGAGTTATTGGTGACTAGGCAGATACAATGGCAAAATAAACGGAGCCCTGCGTGACAGTGGGGAAACATATACTGACTACCACTTAGGGCTGCTAGTTGACCACTGAAGCCCTGTCAATGCTCACCTTTTTCCCAGTGTGCAGCTGGCCATATGCATTCTTTTCCCACCAGAAGCCACTTTTAAGGGGGGGGGGGGTAACTTATGTCTGTCAATAGGAGAATGGATGGTGCTGAGATGATTGTTTCCTATTTGTCAGGGTTAAATGTGGTAATTGTAGGTGAACCTTTTTATGTAGACACTAAAGACAGGTAGTATATAGCGAGAACACTCGTGGAGGGCCAATTAGCCCTCTATGTCCTAGTGTGTGTCCGTAGGGTTATCTTTTATAAGATTTGCAAGTTAAGAACTGCAGACTCCTCCAGATGGTGGTGTTGACGCGTTTCGGCCCTTTAAGATTCGCGCAGACAAATGCTCAGAGATCTCTCTCCCTCGACCTGGCCGTAGACCTCTTTTATGGACCGTACAAAAAATTAAGAAGCATGACCATAGTATGTACAAACAGCTGGAAGACTGAAGAAAGTTTCTAGTTGCTACACAAATCAAATAATCAGAAATTGTACTGCACAGTATAATTCGTCCCCCTTTTTATTCGTGTCTGTTAACTTTGTATTATATATGTACAACTGTGTGTTATATGTGTTTGTTTAATCATACTTCAGGTACCTGTACCCGGAGTGAAGATTACTATGCGTGCTAAATAATCAGAATAAATAATGCATTGTATAATTAAATACATCACCAGTGACTAATAAAAATTTTCATGGTGGAAAGGACTTTGATAACAATTTATTCCCATACAATACCTGGTTTCTGTTTACACTGTTTCCTGCACAGGTATTGTGGGATCATTTGGGCAAGCCCCTATATATGTATATCAAAAGCCCCACAACACAGGCCACTGGAGCTATGATTTCACACCTGGCCACAGTGATATGTGTATCGAAAGGTTAGCCAAGGGCCTCAGTCCTACTCTTTAAGATTCTCTTATCAGCCCTATCTCCTTCCTGAGATGTGCCCAGCCCCTTTCCTTGTGAGCTCTCTCTGAATCAAAGATCACCCTTTGAAGTGTACTGGGGGAGCCTGGCTCTCCCTCTCCCCAGTGTGTCCCATCCATCTTACAGGAATGAAGATAAACACAAATCTATCTTGGGGGATTACTCTACCTCCTCATGTTTCACCATGGAGAACAGGGTATCCCAAAATGGAACCCAGAGTCAACCATGTATCGGCACGTATTCACCCAGTACATGTACACAACATACACAGACTATAATACATTCTTCATGTATTGTACCACTCACAAAGCAAACACAAGGAGATGATGGACGGAGCGCTGAAACGTTTCAGACACTCACCCCCAGTCACAGATCTGGGTTGAATCCATCATCATTCTTTAGCTCACTTCGCCACCTCGTTCAGACCCAGCTATATGCAAATCAGTCTTGGCCCTGTGCCTCACGGGAACAGTCCAGCCTGAACTGCCAAGCCAGGTCTTCCCTGAACCGGAAACAAGCATCCTGGGATCGGTTTCTGGGTAAAACCCTTCATCAGCCAGGCTAGCTTGAATCCAGTGGCAAAGTGAGCAAGGGACCCACGTTTGGGCATACCCTGCCAACTTAGGGCGAACAAAGCAAACACAAGGAGATGATGGACGGAGCGCTGAAACTTTTCAGACACTCACCCCCAGTCACAGATCTGGGTTGAATCCATCATCATTCTTTAGCTCACTTCACCACCTCAGTTCAGACCCAGCTATATGCAAATCAGTCTTGGCCCTGTGCCTCATGGGAACAGTCCAGCCCAAACTGCCAAGCCAGGTCTTCCCTGAACCGGAAACAAGCATCCTGGGACCGGTTTCTGGGTAACACCCTTCATCAGCCAGGCTAGCTTGAATCCAGTGGCAAAGTGAGCAAGGGACCCACGTCTGGGCATACCCTGCCAACTTAGGGTAAACAAAGCAAACACAAGGAGATGATGGACGGAGCGCTGAAACTTTTCAGAAACTCACCCCCAGTCACAGATCTGGGTTGAATCCATCATCATTCTGTAGCTCACTTCGCCACCTCAGTTCAGACCCACCTATATGCAAATCAGTCTTGGCCCTGTGCCTCATGGGAACAGTCCAGCCCGAACTGCCAAGCCAGGTCTTCCATGAACCGGAAACAAGCATCCTGGGACCGGTTTCTGGGTAACACCCTTCATCAGCCAGGCTAGCGTGAATCCAGTGGCAAAGTGAGCAAGGGACCCACTTTTTGGCATACCCTGCCAACTTAGGGCGAACAAAGCAAACACAAGGAGATGATGGATGGAGCGCTGAAACTTTTCAGACACCCCCAGTCACAGATCTGGGTTGAATCCATCATCATTCTTTAGCTCACTTCGCCACCTCAGTTCAGACCCAGCTATATGCAAATCAGTCTTGGCCCTGTGCCTCATGGGAAAAAACGAAGGATTTAGGCGCAGATCTCTGTACTGGGGTGAATATATGACATTGTTCTGCATTCTGTCCATCAATTGTTGTTTTTGCATTTGTCACCCCGAGTGGGACGGGTATGCCCAGACGTGGGTCCCGTGCTCTCCATGCCACTGGAGTCATGCTATCCTGGCTGATGAGGGGTGAAACCCTGAAACCGGTCCTAGGATGCTTGTTTCCAGTCCAGGGAGGACCTGGCCTGGCAGTTCGGGCTGGACTGTTCCTATTGGGCGCAGGGTCAAGACTGATTTGCATATGGCTGGGTTCAAACTAAAATGGCATGGGGAGCAAAAAAACGATGGATTTAGGCCCAGATCTCTGTACTGGGGTGAATGTATGACATTGTTCTGCATTCTGTCCATCAATTGTTGTTTTTGAATTTGTCACCCCGAGTGGGACGGGTATGCCCAGACGTGGGTCCCGTGCTCTCCATGCCACTGGTGTCATGCTATCCTGGCTGATGAGGGGTAAAACCCCGAAACCGGTCCTAGGATGCTTGTTTCCAGTCCAGGGAGGACCTGGCCTGGCAGTTCGGGCTGGACTGTTCCCATTGGGCGCAGGGTCAAGACTGATTTGCATATGGCTGGGTTCAAACTGGAATGGCACGGGGAGCAAAAAATCGATGGATTTAGGCCCAGATCTCTGTACTGGGGTGAATGTATGACATTGTTCTGCATTCTGTCCATCAATTGTTGTTTTTGCATTTGTACCACTCACAGGCACAGATACACCCAGCACATGGATATACCATACACTCACTGCACAGCACTACATCATGTATGTATTGTACACAGGCACATATACACTTAGCACTTGCATATAACATACGTACACTGCACAGTACTGTATTAGCCCTGTATTGTACCATTCACATGCACACATACATCCATCACATGTTCACCACACATGCACTGCATAGCACTACACCCCAAACCGATGTAGGCCAAGGGTGAGATAAGCACAAAGCAGCTGAAATTTAAATGAGTGAACCTGTAGGCCTTACTCCAATGACACAGGTAAAAAGGACCTCTTCACTCCTACTGATCACTACTCTGTATGCTGCTACCACTGCACTCGTGCTGCTTAACTCCTGGTAAAGGCAGTAGCCGTTGACCACTATGAAGGTAGCAGTTAGGGTAGGGTGACCAGGCGTCCCGGATTTGCCGGGATAGTCCCAGTTTTCCACTAGCTGTCCCGGCAGATTCCTGCAAATTTGGCTCATGTCCCGGTTTTTAGAGGGGGTCAACTGAAAACAGTGAGAGGCGCCTTTAGGTGTTTTCAAGCTGTGCTAGTTAGCAAAAGTTGTAAGTAAGCAATTTAATCAACAGGCACAAAGCTGGTTTTAGAATTACATTTTATTTATTTTCTTAGTGCCTCTTCAGTGTTCCTGTGTTGATGAGAGCTGTCATTCTGTGTCGCTCAGTTGATGTAAAATTGTAGTCCTTCTTCTATTTTTGCAAAATGTCCCGGTTTTTGGTTCTCAAGATCTGGTCACCCTAAGTTAGGGCCCCCCTCCCAGTTCAACAACACTGAAATCCACGAGACAGGCCTATATCATAGTGCACACCCATGATCCATTTTCACCTATGACAACAAAAATCAGCATTAGGAATCAAGACATCAGTACAGTTGGGTCATTCAGGGCAGGGAAGCATGTCCATACCATGCAGAGGACTTTTCCATCCCAACACCCTTTTTTCAAATATACTAAGCCCATCTACCGATTTGGAAAAGGTTTTTGTGAATTGTTCAATGGGTTTAGTAAACCATACCGAAGTGTTTAGAGCGTCCCCTTCCAAATACCAATTCCATACACTATGTATTTATATCCAGTTGCAAAACATTATTATTATATCGACAACATAAAGGTTTGTGAATGTTGAAAAACGATATTTGTTTAGGAGCAGGCAATGATACATTTCATCATTTTAACACATCCGATTTTTCTTTAAGGAAAACAAGCTGCATTTTAAAAACATTAATACTTTATTTAAAAGCAATTACAGATATGGTGGTCTGCTGACCCTAGCAGATTACCATCCCTGTGATGGCAACCAATTGTAGTTAGTCAAAATGTGCGACCTAACTCATTAATATACATCTGGCAGGTAAGGATTTTGTCCCACTATTATTTGGATTTTTAGGAACCAAGCTGTTAGTACATAGGTCGTTTATTAAAAATGTTTACTGGTCGGAAAAAAACTGGTCGCAAATTGCAACCAGTATTTTGCGACCATATAAATGTACATATGTCCCCAAATATTGACTAAAGGATACCTTGCAGGTGTAAATGGATTAATTCCTGCATAATTGTACACCACAAATGCATACCGTTATGCAATTGTGAACCCCATGTAAAGGCTGGGATGTGGGCAGAACAAAGAGTGGTTTGCCTTAATAGTTTGCAAATGCTCACAAACCTGTATGTTTTTAGGCATTCAGAAACACCTCTCTAACCCTTTCCTGTAGGAGAGTAGGATCTGCCTCTTATGTTGCCCCCACTTTTTTTCTTATGTTTACACTGGTTTCTGGCTATAGTCTGGCTGGGTCCCTGCCAATCAGGGCCCCAACCTCTCTGTTCTCTCTAAATGACTTGGAGTGCACTCTAGGTGCACTAGTGATTGGATACTGTGGTACCTTATGAGTCCCTAGTATATGGTACCTTAGGTACCAAGGGCATAGGTACTTCACAGGCCTACCAGGGGCTGAAGCATGTATTATGCCACCCCTGGGAAGCAGACTAAATCTGACACCACAGGCCTGCTACTGCAGCCTGGGTGAGGTGGTGCTAGCACCCCTCACTTAGATATAGGTTTCCTATATCTCTCCTGCACACACATTTAAACCTATCAGTCACCCCTAAGGCAGGCCCTATCAATCCTGAGGGCAGGGTGCTTGGTTCCTATGTGAGAGGGTGCCTCTGCCTGAGCAGGGCCCCTCTGCAGCTCTCAGAGTCCATTCTCTGGGGCTGTTTGTGGATGCGGTTAAACCATATACTCTTAAGTGCATTATATCCTCGCGGTAGAATGCTAACTTTGGAAAAGGGTGCATCAAAACATGTCGTGTTTGGTGTCAAACATCTTGGAATACTACCCCCCGCCAGTTCTGGCGGCGGGGGTAGCATTCCACCCTTCTAGAGGGATAGACATGTACCTACTGTGGAAACGCGGTAGAATCCTGCAGAGCCCTGGCATCACAAAATGGATGCCACCAGTCACAGACACTGGGCTGCCCTCCTGCTGATGACCGAAACTCGCAGTGGAGGAAGCCCAACAATAAGTATCCTGTCACAGGAGGGTGTGACCACCTTCCAGACAGGGTTTAGTGTATTGGGGCTGGGTGGGTGCACTCTTAGAGTGCTTTGAAGTCCTGCACTGGGGGAGCAGAAGGCTCCTCTGTGCATATGCCAGTTCAAACCAGCTCAGGGGCTACCTGCCCCTGCTCTGGCGTGAAACTGGACAAAGGGAAGTGGGTGTAGCCACCCACTCCCTGACCCTCCCATAGGTGGGGTCATAGAGCTAGTCCCTCCCTTTCTTTTAGTATAAGAGGGGGAACCTGTGCATTGCAAACTAGATACCCTGGACGACGCTCTACAAGAAGAATCCTGGACCTTCGACGTTCCACTACCTTTGGAAGACGGAAGAATCTCCCTTGGAGTCAAGGAGTGACTCCCCTGCTTGGCAGGCACCAAACACGACAACGACAGTCGCAAACTACGCCGCTCCCGCCGGAGCCCGAAGTCCCTGCAGCCCAGGAAGAGGATTTCCTGACCCCTCCAAGGCCATCGTGAGTCCCCAGCAAAGCTGAGGCAAGTGGACCCCACGAGCAATGAGGAACTGCAGCACCTGGGTACCGTGCACTATTGTCGAGTGCAACCCCTTCACGATGTTCTACGAACTTGTGCTTTGGACCACGTGTGGTCCCAGCCTCCAGCAGAGATCCCTCCCAAAATCAGAGGCCTACACTGTCCCGAGTGACCGTGGGCCCCTGTTGAGTGAATCCTCCTGAGGCGTCTTTGCGATCCCTTGCCAGCCCGCTTGTGGGTCCCCAGAAGACTTTCCAAAGAAACCAAAGGGCTCTCCTGGTTGCTCCAGGCCTGCCCTGACCTACCCTTGCGGGGTAAGTCCCCCAGACCTTGCTGGTCTGCACCATTGACTTTTCCTTTCCACCACGAGACTTGCGGCTACCAAGGCTTGTTGGCTCCAATCGAGTCGCCGACATCTCAGTAAGCTGCAGACGTCGTGGGACACACCGAATCCAGCTCCTGGTCATCATCGACGCTGCCTGGACCACGTGGTCGAAGAGTCAAGACACCCGTGAACAACCTGAATCTGTCGACGACGGTGGGCATTCATCTTCCTTGCCCCGGGTCACTGCCAAGTGCCCTTGAACACTGTCCCCTCTGCTTTCAGGTCTTCCTCCTCCCGAATCCAGGCTTGGATTCCAACGGACACTTCTTCTGTCGCCGCAAGCAGCAAGTCTTCACTGGCTCCCATTGAAAACGACGCCGCGACCCGACACCAAAGGACACCTATGCACCCGGCTCCCCTGGGTGAGGTAACTTTAGCATTACGGTGCTCCTGTGGGTGGGGGCCCTAGAATTACTTACCCTGTAAGTGGCTTGCTTGAAGCTACCCTAGAAGTGCCCTAAAACTCTTATTTTCTAAGTGCGACAAATGCGCTGACTCGTACAGGGTTCACGTCTGTGTTAGACACATTGCGTCCATCTCCCTTGAAACACTATCTATAACTGTGTCCTTCGACTCGTACTGAGTCCGATCAGTGTTCGCCTCGAACACCCAAGGGGCCTGTAACATTGAAATATCCATTGCGCTGACTCGTACAAGGTTCGCGTCTGTGTTAGACACAGCGCGTCCATCTCCCTTGCAACTCTATCTGTAACCGCGTCCTTCGACTCGTACAAGGACCGATCGGTGTGTTCACCGCGAACACGCAAGGGACCTTTAACATTGAAATCTCAATCGCGTCTGTTCGCATAGACTCGTACAGGACTCGCACTGGTGCCAGGACACCGCGTCCGTCCCCTGTGGGTCTCCTACAACTACCTGGGGTGGTTCTTGGGGGTCCCTCGATTCTAACTGCTCTAGACCTAGGTCTAGCCAAACTAAGATTGTGATATTTGATTGTGCTAACTTATTTTGATAATATTTGATTTGTACATATGTTCCTGACTTCTAATCTCACAAAGAGATTAGTAGAGAGTTGTTTATTAATAAATACATATATATTTGATATATATACCTGTGTGGTGTCTTTTCATTTGGTGATTCAAGAGATTGTGTGGTAAAACAAGCTGCTTTACATTCCTCCAAGACTTAGCCTGAAGGCTGCTCTCCACAGCTACCACTAGGATAGCTTTCTATAACGGTTGTCTTAAACCTACCAACCATAAGAGTCGAATTGTTCTGGTGCAAGGTGTCCACTTTAATTAGTGAACAGCATATACCAGGCCAACTTCTCACATTTCCTACCATAGAAATGGTCATAGATTTGCTCCAGCAAAAGGCTGGAGGAATGCCCTTTTGAGGGTGGGAAGAGAAACAAAGCACCATCTAACTTCATGGGGTATATAGCAATGGGTTTCTCCATGGTAAAATAGTTTTCCCTAGCGCAGAGTTGGCCTGTGCATACAATTCTGCTTTGGGTGGAAAAGCAACTCAAAGAAATGTCACAGGACAGTCCCAGTACTACACCTAAAAACCTGCAACTTTCACAAATTTCTAGACATACTACTTGGAATGTATGTGAATTCCCAAAACAAATAAATATACACCTACGTGTAGGAGTATGTGTACTGGGTCATTACCCAACATGGGCAGTGTGGGCAGCTGTTCAGGGCCCAGTGCCATGTCACCACCATGGGCCCTGCAGCCCTCACTCATCTCACGGGATCTCCAGCATTTTCTGTAATAAGAGCTACTTAGGTTCAATGGAAATCATCCCAAGCTACTAATATTTTTAGTGTTATAACAGTGACCATGTGAGACAAGATTACATTAAGTGGCCATGCCATGCAGTATTACCAGCAGTGATCACCTCAGTGCATCAGGCAAGGTGCCAGCAGTAATATAAAAAGGCTATTTCAATTAAGAATGCCTCTACATGGGTAATATATGACAGCCATAGCAGCAATTCTGTTGACGCCAAGGTACTCATTTTAGTAATATTGAATGATTTATCACTCAAATATCAGCTTTATATATATTTTGGAAATCCATTTTTCTCCAAACAGCAGCTTATGAGTTGTGAAAAGACACACTCTTCAATTTTGACATATATATATATATATTCATTTAACCAACAAAAGATTTAGTAGGCTGGACTGTATACAGGAGAGCTACTTCCAAGTAGCTGGAGAGCTATCAGTAGCTCCCGAGCTACCTGTTGGAGAAGCCTGCTCTGCTATAATCCTGTGCCCACTTCCTCATGAGTTCCTCATACCCTATTGCAGTAGGACGTGGTAAGAATTCAGAGAGGATTGTGAAGCCCAGGGGAGGGGCCCTCCGCACTCCCATGGGCCTTGTATCCATATTCCAGTGCTTTGAGGCCCAGGAAACCCCCTTCCCCTTGCCTTCACAGGCATGGTCCAGCGCTGTGAGAAACGAGACCCTATCCTGGGCCTCACATCACTGAGCAGTGACTGTGAGGCCAAGGGGACGGGCCCCTCTCAGGGTCGTAGCTTTCAGTAGAGTAACAGATGCAATGGCCCGAGTCAACAGCTGTTGGATGACCAATACTCCCAAATTATAGCTGTCCACCCAGCGGACAGTAGGCGGCTTACCTTGCTTGGACACATGCCCATGACACCATTGCTATAACACTGGACCCTCTACCATGGGCCTCCCGTATATTATCAAAGTCTATGAGGCTCAGGAAATGCTCCATTCCTGTGAGCCTCGCAGCCATGGGCCAACGCTCCAAGGCCCAACAGGGGTGGCAACTCCCAGCACTCGAGGTTCTGGAGATTGGGCATCTCTCAGGGGTGTGTCTATCAAAAGTACAGCAGGTGCAGTGGCACTGGTGTAAGAGTTGTTAGGTGCCCAAAGTAAATTATGGCTGTATTTTACTGTCCAGCCAATGATCAGTTAGACAATTTACCTTGCTTGCACTAGTGCCCATGCTGCCATTGCCACTTCACTGTCTCCCTTCCCCTCGGCCTATCATCCATGGTTCAACATTGCGAGGCCTAGGGGAGGGTGCCCCTCGCAGCACTGAACCATGACTGCATGGCCCTTGGGAAGGGACCCATCTCAGGGGCATAGCTATCAATAATGCAGCAGGTGCAGTGGCTCCTTGGCCATGTGTTGTTAGGAGCCCAATGCACCCAAATTATGGCTGTGCTTTACTGCTCAATCACTCGACCAGTGGGTGGGGGTTAATTTACCTTGTTTGCACCACTGACCTCCCTCTGTAATATCTTACAGCCATAATCCTATGAGTGGAAGCGCTATTGTGTGCTGGCATGTTCAGTTATTTGTCTAAGGGTATTCCGAGGGACTTTGTTGTTATTATAATGGCTGATTTGCAATTGAGGGCGTGTAGGTGGCTGATCCATTCTGATAGGGAGGGGTTGCTGTTCCTTAGAGAGATGAGAGGGAATTCTATTTTCAGTGTGTTTAACTTGAGGTGATTTTATGCTAGCTAGTTTTGGGTTTTGTTAGGGTGTCATTGATTCTGGTGATATTGTCGACGGATGAATTTTTTACGTATAGCTGGGTGTCATCAGCATACATGTGGTAGGTGATGTTCTCATTCTTGAGTATCCCTGTCAGTGGTTCCATACAAAGGTTGAAGAGTGTGGGAGAGGTGGTGAAACCTTGAGGGACTCCACACCTCAGTAGGGATTCATTAGATAGTGAGCTGCCCATATTGACTTGTGAGCGATTTCGGAGAAAAGAAATGAACCATTTTAGAACATTATCAGATAGTCCCATTCTGTGCTCAATTAGTACTAAGAATGAGTCATGATTGACTGTGTCGAATGTTGATGAAAGGTCAAGTAGGATGAGTAGGAAGGAGTTGTTATGGTCCTAAATTTTGATAGCATCATCTATGATGTGTAGGGCAGATGTTTTAATGCTGTGTCCTGGTCTGAATCCAGATTGGAAATTGTCTAGCAAGTTAAATCTTTCAATGTGCTGACAGAGTTGATTGTGTATGCATTTTCTTTATAGTTTTGGGAGGAAGGGGGTGTTTGAAACTGGACAAAAATTCGATAGGTCAGTCGGATTGGCATCTGGCCTTTTCAGGTTTGGAATTACATGCCCAATCTTTAAGCAGTCTGGGATTTGCCTTGTGTTAGTGAGGCATTAACAATCTGCATCTAGAGGGGGAAAACAGTTATCTGAGGTCCTTAATGATCGTAGAGGGGGTGGGGTTATTGAAGTGTGTGGTTCATTTAATTGGTGCTATAATAGTATTGATATCATCTTCATTGAAGGTTTTAAATTGGTTCCAAAAAGCCTCATTTTTGGATTTTCAGGGTTAATTGGGAGTACCAACCTTCCCATTGATTGACCCTTCCTGTTGGGATGGCTGCTTGATTGGAGTCAGCTACTGTTTCGTGTCTCTGTAGATTGTGATTGACTCTTCGATTTTCGTTATCTTCTCTTCGAAAAAGGATGGGAAAGCATCACAAGACTCTGTCAAGGTGCTCATGTTCGTGGTGGAATTTGCGGTTCCAGTTTGCTGCTTGACAATTTTCAGAGTTTTCTCTGTCTGTTATTAGCGTTGTCTAGTTCGGATCTGAAGAAGACTATTTTGGCATTTCATATGATCTTTTTATATATGTTTCTACCCTCTTGCAGTAATTTTAGGTGTGTCGCTGAGGAATTACGTCTCCATGACGTCTCCGTATGTCTTAGAGCCCTCCTTTCTTTGTTTGAATGTTGGTTGTACCAGGGGTGAGCTATTTTGTGTTTGTGCGGCGAAGTGGGGCTATTGCATCCATTATGTCCATCATGGTTGTGTCGTAATAATCAATTAGCTCTTGCACTCTTAGCAGTCTGCTATGGTGGGGTGGGGTATGGTTCCTTTGGCAAAAAGAGGCAAGGTCCTCTCTGTTCAAGTTTCCAAAGTCCCTAGTCCAATATTTGGATTTGAGTCCTTGGCCTTTTAGCTTCTGTTCCTTTGCTGGGATGTGGAAAAATATTTGATGATGATCTCACCACTCAGATTATAGTCAATGTTTAAGGCTCCTTTCTTGGATATGATTAGATCAAGTGTAGCACCTTTGGCATGCGTCGGGTCTGTGCAGGTTTGCACAAGGTTTTGATCTGTGAAGAAGATGGATAGGGTGAATACCGGTGGGTCGTCATCATCAATCCAGTGTAGGTTGAAATCACTTAGAAAGATGGTGTTGTGGTATGGCATGGAATGTACTGTGATGGTTTCCATTATTTGTTGAAGGATCAACTTGTTTTTTCCTGGAAGTGACAGATCAGGTGGAGTTTAGATATTGATCTGCCTGCTATGAAGATTTCTACTCCTATGTATATGCAGGAGGACAAGTCATCCACAGGGAAGGGTTTTATGTGTATTGAGTTTCATTTGACCTGGGCTCAGTTGTTGCCATTTATTGATCAGCAGAACTCTCCAATCTTCTAGTTTGTCACTTTCTTGATACTTAGCTTTCGTGATCTTCAGTGATACACTTGCTTTCTCACTTTCATTGCACCTTGTGTTTTTGAAATCTATTTGTCTTCAGATAAAACAGTTAAAGGTTATAGCCCAAGAAGTTCTGTTGAGGTTTTTGGTGTACTGAGAAAATACTAGCCCATGTTTTTTATTCACAATGTGCCTTACTTACAAAGATAAACTTACACCTTTGGTGTAAGTGTACTATTTTTTTGCTATTCAAAACTACGAGTGTAGTTTTACGTGAAGTATCTTTACAAATGTGGAGAACTCTGTTCATTAAAAGATAGGACAGTCTCTGCAGCGATAAAAATACTACATGTAAAACTATACACTTGTAGTTTGTTAATAGAAAATCAATAGTAAACTTACACTAAAAGTGTAAGTTTACCTTTGTGAATAAGGCCCTATGTCACTACTACCAGGGACAAACTTTATGCAAAAGAATTTTGGTTTTGCTCAGATAGGAACGGTCCAGTCATGTCATTTCATGTCATGTTATGTTGGAAATGCAAGCGACTGCTGACTTTTCAGTCTTGTCTGTTCTCCTCACTTAGCTGCAAATTGCATCCTATGGTAAACTGAGCTGCAGATCCCACATCTGGGCATAACTGTTACATTCATGGAATTTCACTGAGAAGAAATATGAGATGAAGGGTGGAGTGCTTGAATTAATCTCAGCCTCTGCTAAATTTTATAGCACGTATTCCAACCCGCTGTTGTTTTGCAGACGAGGACCAACCGTATGCAAATAAGATTTGGTCCTCGTGTACCAAATACAGAAACACATTAGGTTTTGTTACATTTTTCAATTTTGGTCCTGGTTTAGTTATAGAAATACTGGCTATGATGGTAAAATACTGGTCTGGTGGCAACCCTAGAGAGCTGGCCTCCCTCCTCTGGGCTTCCCAGCCATGATCCAGAACTGTGTGCCCCAAGGCAGCGAGTGGTTTATGACCCTGTCTCACATATTTATTTAGTTACATCTAGACATGTGCTTTCAGGTTTGTTGCACAATTGGAAAAAATATTGTCTGTATGCAAGTGAAAGGAGATATAATTAAAAACTGTTAATTGAATTTGCATTATGGTAATTTGCAAAACGAAATGCGCTCTGAAACCACCTAAATATTGACTAATAATTGGTATTTGAACTTTTAAAAGCTGCAGAGGCAGTTGATAGGGGATTTGAAGCCATGGTTTCAGGGCACATCCCATTGAACTATTTTAGCCTATATGACATTGCATTCTAATAGTTTCACATTTATAAAAATATAAGTTTGGGCTGAAATCTAATCAGCTAATCATTGTTATGAAAGAGGACCAAATAATAATGGGACAAATGACGTCTAAGGCAAGCACCTACATTAAGCAGTGATACTCACTAAATTAGATTCAACAAAACAATATTCCTTTCAGTAGGTCAATATTGATAGTTCTGTTGTTGTACAGTGGCCTTTATGGATAACAAGGATTTATTTTCGTTCTGAGCAGCGACAGTCAACATGTATTTTTCTTGCTGGCCTGGGCTTTTGTGACCAGAGCCCCAAATTTCCTAGAGCCGGCCCTTTATGTGTACAAGATTTCTTTGTTATTCGGCCCATACATGTTAAAAAAATTACAGGTATATTGGCCTTGCAGTGTCAAGCCATCATGAAGACTAAGAGTACCTTGTAAAATCTTGAAATGTGATGCACTGAACATGAAGTATGAAGCACTGTTATATGATAAGCAGACATCGCCTGCAGGCCTTAAGTGGCAGCATGAGATCACGGCAAATGAGCCAAGAGTTCCATTATGTTGACAATTTCAATTGGAACCCACACTACCTTGAGAGTGTATCCCATGGTAATAGGTCTTAATAGGAGCTACATTTGGTTCATTTTAACAGGTCAATAATAAAATAATGTGCTCAAAATTAAATCATTTGTTGTAGAGTGCCGGGTCAGGAGTTGTGCAACTTGACTGCATTACATACCTTCCACAACTTCCAACCAGCAGGAGAAATGCTAACACAAACACAGTCTTGGGCTACTTTATTGGCAGACAATTTAGCTTTAAAAGTTCCACAGCTGTTTCTCCTTGCTCAGCTGCAACACACAGCAGCAGCGGCTCAGCTCCACCGTCTCTAAGTACACACACTTTGTGCTGCTATCCCAATACCTCTTCTCAGCTCTGTAGGCTAGACATCTGTGCTTGTGTCTGGAGACACTTACTCATGGTATTGGGCCCCGTGCTGTGTTATTCCTGCAAGTGGGCATTTAGCCGCCTGCACTGCACCCCATAAGTAAGCAACGCTGCAGATGGCAAAGTGCCTGTCAGATGGTGGGAAGAGAGTGTAGGGCCATGGGGGGCACCACCCATAAATATGTAAATACAAAATAACAAGAAGCAATCACTGCAGTGGAAACACCTGCTTCTAGAGAGCGTAGGTGTGTGTCTCTCAGAGAAATGTCGGCAAATCCTATCTCATTTTGCATTTCCCTTTGAGTTGAACTCTCTACATCACTAACTTACTGCCACTGTACTGGACACTAAATTAAACGATTCCAATATCCAGCACCCCCCTAAGGCAAGTCGTTAAAACTACTTGCGTGAAGAACAAATGCATGCTAAAGATACATTTATTCAAATGACGGAGTTCCTGCAGACTCTTCCCAGCCATTGTGCTGGAGATGAGTCTACTAGGTCTTCGTGGAACTTGTTCGGTTTCATCTTCAAAGAGACCAGTTTTGTTTAGTGGCAGTTCTCCCCAGTCTCCACATCTATATTTGTTTTACCTTTTCACCACTTGTGGTAATGAGGCATACTCATACGGAGACACTGGAGACAGGAAGGTATTGACAACTAACGTTAATCCAGGATACAAGTTATAGGTAAAAAAAACACACCAGGAGCTTGATGTGGACCAGCTGAGCTCTAGTTGCATACCAAGCCTTCCAACCAATACATACTGAGCACAGGCCATGTGACATAACATGCCTTTCACCATTTGAGTGAACAATAGCAACTTTTAAACCCCTTTGAAATTGTATATTTTTTTACTAGTTTGGTTTCATTACCACAACTTTAAAGCTATATAACATCTTTTAAGCAAGTAATGTAATTTTCGGCTTAGGTACTGAATTATGTATTTAGAAATAGTGTCCATAATGTTCCTACTTATTCTATACATTTTGTTTACAATTTAAAACACTCTTTTGACAAATATTATCAACTTCTAAAATGTAACAATCACAGTCTTTTTAAAGCCATAAATGTTCTATAAAGCATTTTAATGTTGTAAAATGGGTACATAGATTTGCGCCCAGATGTCAAGTTGTCAAACTTATCTCATCTGACATAGGAATATTCGAGCCAATTTTAAAGTGATATTTCTAGAGTTCAAGCAAACAATGCCAACTTTTTAAAATAAAATCTAATATAAAATGTAGAACACTTTTAAAGTGTTTTGTAACAAATTGTTACAGCTTTTCAGAAAACAGTGAGAAGATTTGTAAATTGAGAAATGTTAGAACCTTTTGAGCAAATAATCACAACTTTTTCAAATCTTATAAATAATGGTTTACACTTTTAAACACAAAACACCTATGTGTATTTAATGTTTAATCATTTCTTTTTCAAAGGAATGGAAACTACTTAAATCACTAAAATATATCAATTACATATTTATCAAAGTATTTATACATTTTAAACATTTTATTCATTGATTAAATATCAAAAGGTTCTCAAAAACATTAAGGTTTAATGACATTTTCTGGTGCACAATATATCTCACAGCAAGAAAGAAGAACTAGTGCTTGTTCCCTTTGGGCAAACTTGAGAAATTAATTGGTGGCACAGGGGAGGAACAGAATATAAAGCCACAGAGGTTACCCGCATGCTCTGCTAGAATTACTTTGGCTTTATCATTAATATTTCCTTGGCCAAGGTATCTGTAAAAGTTGTAAACCATATATTAATTAGGTACCCATTAATAGGTGCAGG
Organism: Calotriton arnoldi; assembly: GCA_963921515.1. Classification (NCBI taxonomy): domain Eukaryota; kingdom Metazoa; phylum Chordata; class Amphibia; order Caudata; family Salamandridae; genus Calotriton; species Calotriton arnoldi. Next base: position 192,673 of record CAWUFW010000535.1, on the reverse strand, counting down.
TGAAAATAGGAGTCATTAGAATGAATAAAAATGTCAGCATCCAAAAGGGCTTAAGGCTATGATTAATTATAGAAAAAAGGTGATATAAAAAATGTACAGAGCATTTTAAGTATCATCATGGGGGTTTTAATGTGCCAAAATCAGTTGCAAGTCCACCCACAATTGTATGAGACCTGTAAACGTGTAGTTTGGGCCCGCTAAAAGAAAATTACTTTATTTAGTTAGTTATTTTAACAATGTCTGGGTTTAATTTCCCTTAAAGGAGATAAGCAACAGGCAGCAGGAACATTTCTACAACAGAAAGTATCTTCCCCATCACCTCTATACTCTGAGAGAAGTGCACTTATTTTATTATGATTTCTGGAACAGTTTCTGCTATCTCTGATCTAGTTTATGCATGCTTGTGGTAAAGAAGCCTTTTGGGGCAAATGCACTTGATAACTTTTTTGTCTACATGGGAAATGTTTTCTTCCTGCACAGCACACTCTACGTGCACCCCCCACCAATTTTGCAGGGGTTCTCTTCCCATTTTGACCTGGTACACCCATATACAGAGTTAGAAGAAGTTGACACTAAAGGTATCTTAAGTGGTTGTTAAATTGGAGGCTGTTTTACCCGGGTGGCTTATGTCATATTCCCCAGAGGTCAAATATGTAATGTGAAATAATGGTGTCACTGTGTGACAGCTGAACCTTTAAAACATCAACCACATTGTATTTTTCCCTATGTTCTAAAACTGTTGATTGGCAACTTCCTTAAGATTACGCCATCAATGAGATGATGTCATGGGCTTGCAAGAACCGCACACACTTCAGTCAACATTATACTGATGAAAATGCCTTTTCTCATCTTCAGGAAATACAATCACTGCCTCACTATTGAAAAAACCCTGAGGTAGTAGTTAATTGGAACTCAACATTGTATATGTTTAAATGGCTGCTCTAGGAACATCTTGCCATTATAGATGGCACCATGGCAACACAACAGTCAACATTTTAGATGTCAAAGTGTTTAAAGCAATCCAAAATGAATTGACCTGTCTGCAAGGTCTTGCTGCATATTGAGGAGACAAGTATGAGTGCTGGATCTTAGATCAGGACAACGAGCCATTTGCTGAAAAACAGCCTAGTATTGTATTGTATTGCCACATTTATATAGCACCTATTACCCATAGATGAGACGATGAAGCAGTTCTCCACAAGGGTAGCACTTTACACTGTGTAGGGTGTGTGGTTAGAAGTGTGTTGACTTTGTTTGAATCCTATGTGGAAGGTGCTTTGAATTGATGTTGTGAGTGATGACCACTGTGCTGCGGTTATCATGCCATGGGATTCAGAGCCCAGCAGTGTGATGGATGAAGAAGTGTGAGAGAGAAGCATGTTGTTTATGGTTTCGAGTAAGTTGGCGTCTTTGAGCATGATCTTTACAGTATTTCTTATCATCATAGTCAACTTAGCTGGCTAGTTCACGGGTTTTCCACTCTGAGGTATTGTGTTTAACATTTATATTCCTGAGCAAGTTGTTGCGGTCACAGCAGGGAGAGTAGCTATCTCCACACAGGTAAACAGCTGGTCTCAAATGGCTGCTCACAGGCTTCCACTTAAATAGTCACACAAACAATGCATCTTACAAAAGGTTAAATAATGAGTTACTCAATAATTACATGTTTGTTACAAAACATCACATCACCTGTGTCTTTAAACTCCTGACATTTTCCTCTACACAGTCTTTATTGTAATTCTAACAATGCTTAACAAACATTTATTTGCTTCTTTCGTATGCATGTTTGTGCGTGTGTGTTTTATTGTTCTGATCCCAAGACTTCTTATCAGATTCTGTGTACCCTTGGCTAACTCTAGCTCCTGCTCCTATTCTGCAATCATGTTTTCAATTTACTCAGAACACAGAATACATGCTTATTGTGCTGTGACCATAAATTCCTTTAGGCCTGCAAACACGGGTTTTCCTTTAACTGAGACCTTGCTGGTCATGCACTCGATATCCTAGTGAACTCTTCACCTGTCTTGCATAATTTTAGAGCTTGGGCCTGCAGTGCTCTTTCACCGTGTAGAACTCTGTGACATTTTCTACTGATATCTGCAGTGGCATAACTTCACATTTAGTTTCCTCTCTACCATCTCTCCCCCAGTTGATATTTCAACTACTGGCTCTAATCCTGTGTCTGTACTTGGCACTGGATGATATGTATTGCCCTGAACATCTACTACTCGTGTGGGTCTCCTAACTGCAAACATCCCTCCTGCCTTCATACTGATCCTTGTACAACATGCTAAAATTAATTGAATAGCACAACATATCAACAACAGTGCAGCAAGAGCAGGCAATAAAACCTTTAAAAGTCCTGACATCCAGGATGGTAGTAAACGAAACCACATACATAGCCAATTATCTGGGGCACCTCCTTCATCTACCATTTTCTTCTGAAGATTATGCAAAGTTTGTATAGCCTCTGACAAAGTTCTATTGTCCGCATTGTTTGTTGGGACATAAGTACAGCAAGCAGTTCCTATCTTCGCACATACCTCTCCTTCCATGGCCGTCATAAGGTCAAGTACATAGCGATGCTGCATAACCATCATTCTCATGGCACACAGCTCTTTCTTTATGACATTAAATCCATCTTTCATGGTATTGATGCATTTGAACAGTTCCCATTGAATTATCTGTAGCCATTGAGCAGTTGCCTTTGCCCGAACAAAGGGCAAAATACTTCGAAAGAACAATTATGCATCATTAAACAACCTGCCCTTGTCATGTGTTTCTTGCATGACCCATTGTAGTTTTCCCTATGTCAGCCTAGCTGTACACGTTGTAGGCCTTATTTTCCTTTCCACACGTTACTATATAAACAAGCTTGCTTTTGTGCCAAATTGTACTTTCACACAGAACCTGCATATGATTTGTGTTCTGTTTTTTTCCTGAGATTTAGTCTGGGCACCATCAACAAGGTCAAACAACAATGTCCCTTGTTACTCTTTCTGTCCAGGCACTAGCACCATGACATATCACAAGAATACAGCTGCTGTTTTTGCGAGCACATATCCTATCATATATATGAGTACATGAGCCGCAGACACATAAGTGGAATGAGAGTTTTGAGACAAGAGCACTGCATCCGCTGAGATGTAAAGCGTCCATCTGTGTATGCTGAGGTACAGGGTCCTTAGCATATCATATAATCATTTAGCTTTAGTAGCAGGGTAAGGGGGTTAGGTCACTCTGTTCTATAAAATGACAGCGCTTGGCATATGGATTATTAACCATGCTAACAGTATTTTTATTATGCCTCTCTTTTCTAATTGTGGCACACATACTGCATTTCAGAGCATGATAGTTTGAATGAATATTCTAAACTTTGTTTCTTTTGGTTATCTAATTGTGGACAAGAACAAGTGAGAGAGCAAAAGGGTGTGTCCTGTTACCCCGATTCCTTAGAGGGTCGAGAGTGTTGTGTTTGTGGGTGCCAATTCACTTGTTTCTCTGGTAAAGTTAGGAGGGCAAGTGAGGCACTATAGCTAGTCGGACCCAGACTCATGGACTCTGAGGTGATATGGTGACTCAGGGCCATATGTATGAAGCCAATTTGCGATCGCAAATGCCGAAATTCGCAGAATTTCGGCGTTTGCAATCGCAAATTAGCAGTGTGCAATGTATCACACTGAAACCCCCTCGCAAAATAAGGATCGCAAATTTTGCGATTCCCTATTTTGCAATTGCATTTAAGGAATCGCTAATTGCGATTCCTTAAATGCAATGTAAGAAGCACAAAAAAAGTGCAATTTGGGCTTAAGGAATCGCAAATTACCACCAACTTCAAGTTGATGGTAACTTGTGATTTCACTTAAAAATGCACTTTTTGCATTTTTTAAAGTGCCATGTGGCGCACATACATGCCCTTAGGGCATGTATGTGTGCCACATGTGCACACATGCACATTTCAGGGTGCAACAGGGTGTCCTTTTGACACCCTGGCACCCTTCAAATTGCATTCTCAATTTGCGATTCTCTAATTGCTAATCGCAAATTGAGAATGTCTTCCCATTCATTCCTATGGGCCTCTAGGCCCATAGGAATGAATGGGGAGGTATTCTTAATTGCGAATCGCAATTTGCGATTCGCAATTAAGGAATATGAAGGATTCGCAAAATGTATTGCAAATCCTACATACATCTCGTTTTGCGATTCTCAAATAGCGATTCTCTAAAATTCGCTATTTGAGAATCGCAAAACCAAACTTTCATACATATGGCCCTCAGTCCCTACATACTGATGTTCTATGGTTCCAAGCATAGTTCTGTTCCATAGGAGAAGCCCTAAGGAACATCATTCCAAGTAGTAGTGCCATAATATTCTGCAGCTCTTCTCCTTCGGTGATGATGTAACAAAATCGTTGGGTGGCTCATGGGGCGTTCATGTAGCATAGACAGACTTACTCATGGAATTACCAAGACAGAGTAATGCAAGTTTACCACTGTGCAGAGGCCATTCCAGTTCAGTGGTAACTGAGCGTACAATAATTCTCCACACTGCCAATAATAGTCCTGAGGCAGGAGGTGCCACCCTGCATTTCGGAGTTATCTTTTATGGCATTGCAGTTAATATTCTATCCTACATTAATTGTGCAGTTTCCTCTGAAACATAAAGAAACAGACGTTAATCTTATGACTGTCTGAGGACTTACAGTACTATCTATCTAAGTGTATTGTGCAACATTATCATCTCATATATGCGTACACTTTCTTATTGTATCCTGATGTAATATCAGTATGATTGGATAAAGACATAGCACTAAAAGAAAATTCAATATCAGAATGCCATTGATCATGGGCATAAACTGATCCAGTTACTCTAAACCCTGGCCTACGTACACAATCTGGGGGTAAAGGATTTACTAAATAACTATTACACTCAGTAAGAGGGCGTGTTACTCCTAAAAACCCTAAACCTAAAACCATTCATATCCATTCTGTAGTGGTACGACGGCATGGTTTCTTTATTCATGATATCTCATCCTTAATGTCCTGCCTGTCTGTAAGGATATCTAAAACTTCTGCTAAGGAGTCATATTTTGTAACCTTAACTAGGATCTGTACTACCCTAAGGTGTTAGCAGCATTCAGGCCTTAATCCTACACAGGGAGAAATGTAAAAGCAATAAAGCTGGGCTTGGGGGTACTTCTTTAGTTGATTGTAACCTATCTAATTCTACGGCATGAGTAATTAAAGAGCAAACAAAACACAACCCATTAGTGCTTTCTGATCCAATGTCTGACATATGTTGAGTCCACATATTATCTAATAATTTACTTTGAATACTATGGGACACATTGGCATGAGTAGACAATTCTCTTCGCAGGTGTGTGATATTAGAACTAAAATATGCATTACTATAAAGAAGCAATAGTAGAAATGATAGTATCAAGAGACAAAAAAGGGAAAATAAATTAAAAATCCATAACTTTCGTTTTGCTGGTTCAAAAAATTGTCTAAAGGCGGAGGTGGATAGTTTTATGGTCACAATCTTCTTCCCCCCTCTTGTTCCATTTACATCTCTGTCAGTATTTGACGTGATGCAGGGTTCATTCGAGCATCCGATAGACTGATCCATGGCTTCCTGCCATCTACCTTAAGGGCAATGGGGGTGGCCATTGTCATGATAAAAGAACCATCAAACTTCGGGTCTTTCCATTTCTGGACAAAATTCCTTACAAATACTCGCCTATTTGCACCATTGGAAAGTCGACCTCAATGGTGGCATGCTGTTCCTTTGCTTTGGTTAACTGCTTAGAAATGAACTTTGCAGCTTTTGTTAGTTCAGAGAGATAGACATGCATTTCATCATTCAAGATTTCAGCTGTGCTTTCTCCCTGTACCTTACTTCTAGTGGCAGGTATTTGCGTATTTATGAGTCTTCCTGTCACTATCTGTTGGGGTGACAGGTGATGATCAGAACTAGGTGTGTTCTTAAGGGGGAACAATGCTAATGGTACGCAATACAACCACTTTTTATGCAACGTGGCGCATAGCTTGCTGATCTTATTCTTCAGTAAGCCATTTAAGTGCTCAACAATGCCATTGCTCTGGGGACGATAAACAAAAGATATTTCATGCTTTATCCCTAACATTGTCGTGGGATGTGTGAAAACTGCATTAACAAAGTGTGTGTTGTTATCAGATCCTATTCCTTCTGGAATTTCCCAGCGGGGAATCACCTCACAAATCAGAAATGTAGCAGCTGACTTAGCATCACAGTGGACGCACGGTCCTGCTTCAACCCATCGAGAAGAAGGACAAACCACAACTGTGAGATCCCGATAGTTGTTGCACCTGTCTATCATGTCCACAAAGTCAAGATGGAGAGCTTTAAAAGGACCATGTGGTTGTGGTATGGTAGAATTTATCACCTTCAATGTGGGATTTGGATAGAAAATTATTGACAAACAGTACAATTATGAAGGTACATGCTAAGCATATTATGCAAATTGGGAACAAACCAATCTTGATATTTTTGCATAGACACATGATCTCTCGAGATATGGGCTGGTAAATGCAATTGATCAAGAGTAAAGTAAAGATTGAGGCATCACTGGTTTACCTGTAGATATTTGTCTATAAATTAAATAGTCCCCTGACTGGACCACCATCTAGTCTCTCATAACTGTTTCTCATGCAATTGAGCAGCTTTCTGTAACTTTTGAAGATGTGAATGTGCTGTCTCAGCATATTGAGGTGTAACATTATCTGTGGTAGCATTTGATTCAGACTCGGATAGCGAGGCAGTCTTGGCCACTAAAACAACGACATGTTGTGAACCTGATGGCACAGATGGGAGTGTGTGCCTAGCTGTGTCTTTAGCTGCCCAAACTGCTAATGCATATTCCTGTGATACAAAATCCTGTCTATTTGTATGTGCCACACACTTCACAACTGCCACTGCCTGTGGTAAAGCAAATGCCTCTATTAAAGCCTCTAAGAGATTCCTATGCATGACAGAACTGTCGTCGGACTAAAGGAAGCCTCTCTTGCTCCATCTCATAATGCTAAAATACTTAGTGGTAGTTAAATAAGATGAGTCTGAATAGATCAGGATGACTTTTCCTATTCCTTACTTAAGAGCCACTATCAAGGCTATCAATTTTGCTGCTTGTGCAGAATAATGTGCTGGTAGTGTTAACTGCTCTACTTTGTGAAGTGTGTCTGAAGAATCATGCTGTTGTGCTCCGACTACTGCTGCACCTGTGTGTCTTACTAGTGTTTCCTGGTCAATAGTAGAGGAACCATCATCAAAATAGACAATGCTATCGGGAATAGGATCCTCTGTTTCTTGACTAGATTTATTAGGAATATACGTTACACAGTCATGCACATCATCCTCTGAGACTAATACAGGATGAGCAAGAAATGTTGCAGAATTCACCGTATGACACTTCACAACCTTCAGAAATGGTAGCAACAGTTTCAACTCATATCCTTACACTCTCTGCGTGGTTAAAGTAGTCTTAGCCTTCTGAATAATAGCAAATACTGCATGTTCTGCATAGAACATCAAAGGTGCAGGGGGGGTGCTCTTCTGTAGTGCAAAGGCTATAGTGGCGAGAGCTTGCTCGCAAGGATAATGTCCTCTCATCACTGAATCCAACTGTCCACTAAAGTATGCAATCTGTTTGTGTCCTAAGGGATATTTTTGCGCAAGGACAGCTGTCATCACTTGACCCCTGCAATGACAAAAGAGATAAAACTTCTTGGTGTAGTCAGAAGTCCATAAAACTGGGGCATTCGTTATCTCAGTCTTCAGTTTTTGCAAAGTCTCCCTCATTTCTGGTGTCCATGTTATCTTATCATTTCTGTCTTTTGCCTGTTTAATAGAAGCCAGCGAAGGTGCTTTTAAAGTGCTGTAATCAAAGACTCATTGTCTCATATAGTTACAGCGGCCCAAATAACTTATGCATTCCCTTAACAGTTTCTGGCTCAGTCGTTTGATGTATAGATGCTGCTTTCGCAGGAGTGTCTCGTTGATCAGAAGCTGACAGTAATTGACCTAGGTAATGGACCTCCTCCTGACAATACTGAACTTTGTCTTTCTCTACCTTGTATCCTCTCTGTGTGAGAGTAACCAGAAGAGATATAGTATCTTTCCTACACTGATGTTCTGTAGTACTACAGACTAATATGTCACTGATATATTGCAACAACGTACTGTCACACTGAAAGTTTGACAGATCATTTTCACCACTCTATTGAAAATGCTAGGGGACTCACAATAACCTTGAGGCAAACGAGAATACAAATACTGAATCCCGCAATAGGAGAATGCTGTCAAATAATGACTGATTGGATGGAGAGAGATGCTAAAGAAAGCATTCTTGACACGTATAACAGAGAAAAATTGAGCATCCTGGGGAATATTTGTCAGAAGAATGGAGGGGTCAGGAACAATTGGAAATACTGGTACCACTACATTGTTCAGAGGGTGCAGGTCTTGAACCATATGCCAAGTATTACCCTTGGATTTCTTAACCAGGTAAATAGGGGTATTACAAGGAGACACTCTGGGGTAAATTACTCCTTGCTCTAACAACGCCTGCATAGTAGAGTGATGCCCTCATCTTCTTTTTTGGAAAGGGGATATTGTCTCACCCTAGGTAAAATAGCACCTTTCTTCAATGTAATTCTAAATGGAGTAGCAGTCTAAATAAGGCCTACATCATGGGGACCATTAGTCCACAAGGTGTCTGGTACTTAGGAGAGATCTGCATCCCTAACATAATGAAAGGACTTACTTGGTGCGGGCGTCCTTACTTCCAATACTGTTCTCAATGATGTGTCATCATGACAGACTATAACTGTTTTCTTAGAATCATCATCAAACAGTTGATCACCCAGTATTTCCTTAACCATTTTACACTGGCTCAATGAATATAACGCATGCCCATAAAACATGGTTATAATCACAGGCTATCAGAGAGCCATTAGTCGGTGTTATCTATAAGGCATCTATTTGCAGTATCAGCTCATTGTCAGATATCCAAGAATCTTGCTCTTGTTGCTGGAAAAGGAGCTCTTTGGGTAACTGGACCTCCCTTCACAGTAACTCTGGTGTTTCTGCTATTATTGTATACAATGCTGTGGTAAATGCTTCTATATCAGTGGGTCAAGCTCTGATTTCGTCTCCAGTAGAAGAGTCTACTGTTACAGGCGTGATTCTGGAAGGAGCAACTCCAGGGGTAAAACAAATCATAGTACCATCAGGCCCAAAATGAATTGTCATATTTAACTTAGCCATAAGGTCTCTCCCCAATAGATTAGCTGGGGCAGCCAGAGAGAATAGTAAACAGTCATCAATGTACATCCCTCCCTCGTATTTCTATCTCCACTGGTTTAGTAAACGGAACCCTTGTTACCACCCAGAGAATCCATCCTTGTGTGTCCATTGATCTAATAGAAATTGGAAGCTCTCCTTCTCTAAAGAAGATTGGGTTGCTCCCGTATCTATGAGGAATGCATACATCTTGTTATTGATATCTACAGTCACGGTGGGCTCCTCATTTGGCCTGTGCATCACTGACAATACTGGACACATGGAACTACTCTGTGGGCATCTTCATTGCATGTATCCTCCCACATAATATGTTTGGAATGGATTTCCTCCTCTCACAATCACACTTGCCTGTCCACTTTGAGATGGAGTTGCCATTGGGGGTGCTTGGCAACTTTGCTGTGGCGGCATTTGTTGCACTTGAGGCATTACTGGTTGCTGCTAAAAACAGTTTTTTTTTAGCAGAACGTATCTTTAGTGAGTTTTCATATTCAGATAGGGAGCGATACGTTCTCTTGTGGGAGTCACTCCCTTGGATCCCAAGTGTGGTATTATTATATTACTGGTTGCTGCACATCTTGTGGTGGTGTCTGAGGTACATATATTATTTGCAGGTTTGGATGTGGCTGCACTACTGTATTCCAGGGCTGAATATAAACTCCTGTCCTTCCACTTTGTTTATCCCAATTTTTAGTCCTGCAATCTTTAATGAAATGTCCATATCTGTGACAGTAATGACATTTTGGATCCATCCTCTCGGGACCTATTCTGCCTCTTCTTAGTCCTCCTTGTCCTCCTCTGCTGCTTCCTTGTGCCCTTACACTATCCTGTTGTTGTGGGTAGTGCTGTTGAGTGGTCCCCGGGACCGATCCTACAGACATTGCAGTCACCTGAGTGGTGGCTGCTACTACAGCCCCTTACGTTGCTCCTTTCTTTGCCAATTTTTCTGCACTAACTTGGCTGCTGCTTTCTCTGTTACCCCCTGCTTGTTCTTCTCTTTCTCCTGTTTCTTCTTACAAAAATGAATTATATGTGCATGTATCTCTGTCCAGGGTTTGGCTTCCAATGCCACAATATTATAAAGATTATCCTGCACATCAGAGTGTAAACCCTTCTTCACTACATTATAAAACAACATGGCATTTCTACCTGTTACTTCCCAATCCTGACCTACTTCTTGAGTCCCCTTTTCTTTCCACTTCCTGAGAAACTGAGCGTGGTCCTCATTTAGCTGTATTGATTGAGCCATGAGAGACACAATGTCTGGCCTATCAGTATACATTTTCCTCAACTGATCCCAGACCACTGTCCGGACTAAGTTGAATGGGGACCCATCATACCTAGTCTCAGTGAGGGTAGCATTCCTCACTCCAGCCTTATGAAAAACAATGTCTGCCTTGTCTCCTATGAGAGACTTAAGTTAAACTCTTAATGTCCCCTACTGCCAGGGTAATGACTGCAGTTTGTTTCTCAAAGGACCTAATCCATTTCCCTGCTTCCTCTGCAAGCAGTGGTAACAACTTTTTAAGATTCTCCTTGTCCATTTGTGGTGAAGAAACATAATGAGGTGCCCCAGGTCCCTTACGTATCCGGGGCATCTGATATACTTGAATAACAGAATGTTGGGGGTTGTGTGTTCTGGCATATTTTTCCCATTCGCGCAAACACTTCCGCATGTAGGGATAATCTCAGTCTGGATCTCCCTCACCATAAAGAATGCAATCCTCAGTGTTTGCCATGTCACATGGATCAAAGGACCCTTCCCGTGGCCACGGACTCATCTGTGGGGCTAAACCTTCAGTCCATCCGGCTAAATTATCCAGATAGGGTACAACACTGCACCAACTGTTTTCTCCTTAGGCGACTATCTCATTAGGGATGAGATTAGTGCAGAGTAGAACTGATTAAACACTCATCTGCTGCATTGGTCTATCATGTAGTGTCAACCCTCCTATAACTTCACAAGATCCCATCCTGGGATCTGGCTGGCCATGTGTTCCCTGAAATCGCAACTACTCAAGCTCTATTGCACGGGGTCTCCTAGTTTTAGAGAACATGTTTCGCTCTCCTTTTCTAGTGTTGGTGCGATTAGACAGTCCCATCACTCCCTTCGTATGGTCAAGGTCAATAAGGGGCCTTTCTCGAGTACTAATTCCATAAATAGGTTGCCTAGCCTTTGGAGTATGTCACCCATGTTGTCTATGCGCCTGTGTATTGACTCTGCTCTTTTTGCCATCCTCCCAAAACTTCCCTTAATCAGTCCTGACAAATTATCACAATATCCTTCTCTCTTTGCTTCCCTTGCATCTCTTCTATCCTCACCTCATGATAACCATTCCTGAACATTCTCTGGTGAAACAATTACATTCCCCTTCTCCTTCAGCCAAGGTGGTAAGTTATCTTCATTCCTCCTAAAATCCTCATCTCCTTCTTGAGATACTGGCCCTCACACCATACTAACAGCCCTGTCTACATAGTCTTTCTATCTAGCATCATCTGCACTCTTCGTTGTGGGGTAGATATTCGCTCCTTAACTACCCTTCCTGTTATACACCTCTTCTGTAATCAGTGCGATGCTGCTGATGAAAAAAGCGACTGATTCTCACTGTCTCCTGCTCTTCACCTCTACCCTCCAAGGGGGGAGGGGGGCTGGATCTAAATGTAGTGTAAACTTTGCTTCTAATTTTCCTGAAAACTGAGAGTCTCCCACCCTTACTTGTCTGGAAGTACTTTTGTGTCTCGGTTTCGACATTTGGGATCCCTTCAAGGATTGTGAAGGGGTCTCAACCTCAGGATTCTCAAATCCCACTGTGGCTTCCTGTATCTGTGCCAATGGATAAATACCAGGTACCTTGGGGGAAGTATTCACAGAATCATATAGAGGTGGGAGAGAAGACGGGGTACTATATGTGTCAGCATTTGAGGAGTCCTTGGACTTTTCACAAAAGACTCACCATAAGACTAAGTTGGCTTCTCGCTTCTCCACTTTAACTCCTACATATTTGCTCTTAAGATGTGCAACAATGTGCCCTAATATTTTGTCATCAAATGCCCCTTCCTTGGCCAAGGATATGTGTATTTCTGAGTGGCCATAAACCATTTCTTACAATGCTTTTGTAACCTTTTCGGATCACCTGGAAAGGTATTTTGCAAGTGTTCTTAATCATGTCTTCATAATGTCTTCATGATCCCTGTATTCCTAGCAAATTTTATAATCTTACTTTTATCTATCTACTCAATATTTCTCATTTTTTAATTTCTTACACTAGTCCTCACAAATAAGAAATACATCAATTTGTCTTTTCAGTCATATGTTTAAATATTATACAACACAACAACATTATACAATAATATCACTCTTTGGCCACATTTTTATTTACATTCATGCACACACATTCATCATCAACATATTTTAAAAATATAAGCACTTCAACTATTTCTAAATATTAATCACAGCTGTTTGACTCTAAACTGCAAATTAAATCAGTAGCAACTGGTCACTTCCCTCCACACCCAAGAGAGGTTAACCCTCAAACCATGCGTCTTATAGACTATGGAATTACTTCTGGACATTAGGTCCAGGACAGTAATTTGAGTGTTTAGATTGTACCTGAAGGTAAGGTTTAGCGACTTCAGCCTTTCAGTCATCCCTCTCTGTCAAGATTTTGGAACACATATTGGACTCCCAACTTCGAATCACCCATATTGACCACTTCCAACTTTATATTGGGATACACACTCTACCGACTACGCAGTGCCTTAACTTAATATTGTGCAACACTTCTACACAATCTTGCATGTGATAACCTTATTTACATTACGTCTACGTTTACCATTGCCAAAGAGACAAGTCACACAACATACAAAACAGGGAATGAAGTCCGCATTGTCCTCGCCTTAAAGATGGCAATCTCCAGGTCCTACCCAATCCGTGAATAGGCAGAGCCATGGAAAGAGGCCGGCCCTGGGAGAACCAAGTGGAGAGAGGCCAGAGAGGGGATAACTGAGGGGAGTCAAGCCAGAGGGACTGAAAGAAAGGGAGACATGAGGGGGACCAGCCAAACACGCAGAGAAGACAAATCGTTCACATGACCTGAACAGAGAGTGTATGTGTAGAGCACATGGAGCAGGATATTTAAAAGTCTGGGTAGAATGTTTGTGGCAGAGATCCTACACAGAGTATGATGGCAAACTGGAAAGGAGTTCATTGTGCAGGGATACCGGGCACAGCATGTAAGGCAGGTGCAACGCTTATGGTGCAGGTCAACGTGAACAGTGCTTGGGAAGTATGTGCTGGGCTGGGGAAGTGTGTGTGTGATGGCCAGTGACTGGTAGGAGCAATGTGTGTAGGATATTGGGCAGAGTGTAGGATGGAAGGAGCTTTGGGCTGGGTTAGCAGTGGCAGTAAGCGGAGGCAGGAAGAGTGTAAGCAGGGCAAAATCCGAATGTGAGGCAAGGTGTGCAGGGCAATCTTTGTGTGGAAGTGACTGTGTGTATGAAGGTCCTGCAAGTTCGGAAGGATGGTTGCCAGAGGGCATTCTGATGACTCAGGCAGTTTGAAGAAGGCAGGGATGTGCATGCGGAGCTAGGACAGTCAGGGACTGGGAGATAGACATTGGTGGGGGCTGCAGCAGGGCGGTGTAGAAGACTCGTTTCTGGCTGTGCAGTTACACAGTTATGGAGCAGTTAGTATATGTGGTTTGGCTTCTGGGCTCTGCTCTTACCGACGCGGGTGACTGCCCATCTGTACTGCCTCCATCCTTTCAGTCATACTTGCAGCCCCTGGGGGCCGGCAGTACTTACTATTTCAGGCTACAGTTCACATAGGGTCCAGAAGTGTCGGGGACAGGCACTGTGTGACACGGAAACATGAAATACCAGCAGCAGGCTTCATCAGTTCCTGCTTTTCACTTCTGCTTCATGGATACAATACGGATACGAACTGCAGCTCGACTCTGTCACCACAATTAGTTAGTGTAGGACTAAGCATTGATGTACTGCACACAATAAATAGTTAGGGTAGCTTGTGTGTCGCCCGCTGATGGAATCAGCCAGTCGGAAAGCGGTATATATAGACATGTAGACAGTACGCCGAAAACACAGTAGTCAGGAGCCCTCTGATTGGCTGATAGAAGCGCAGTGACTCCAACCTGAGCTGCAAAAAGATAATCAAGACCCTGGCTGTTTGTTTTTTTGCAGCTCAGCTTTCCCCTGATTTAGGTAAAGTGATAAAGCACCTAATCTGCATGTGTTTTGGCCTCCCTCGTCATAGCGAAGTAGTGATTACATTTTTTTGGCACTGGTTTGACCACCTCTGAGGCCAGAGGTCGCAAAATCAGTGACAGGGGTTGCATGAGGCCAGCCAGGGGTCACAGCTGCGACCGCTAATTGACTTCCATGCTAGGAGCAAGTGTGAATTTTGCCTTTCATCCTTCCAAATATGTGAAATTGAAGCCCATTACACTGTGAAATAATCAAATATGTTATTTGTTGCATTACCAAAGAGCAAAACAAATGGGGGCCTGGTCTGAGCCCTGTCATGGACTCAATATCCTGTGATTCCTAGCAAAACACTTACTCTCCCTTTGCCTCCCAAAAAAAACATCTGCCCTTGTGTAATATAATATGGTGCTAGCTCTCAAAGAGCTGTAATGGCCTTGTCCCGCGCTCACACTATATCAACTTAAAAAAACATAAATATATATCAACAAAATTATGATTATATTTGTGTGTAAATCCAAATAGCTAAAACAAATAATAGATAACACATGACTCCTTCAGTTCAGCCTTTGTGGTCTGTGTTGAACAATCAATATAAAGAGTCAATCAACTCGGTGCTGATGAAAAGGTGGGGTCTGGAGAAGTAATATTATGTTATGTTAATTTGTAAAGCGTACTAATCATCCGAGAGGGTATCCAGGCGCTTGTAATACTGATGATGCAGGCAGGTCATTGTGGTTTGTTATCTGTCCTGATTTGTACTGATTTGCCTTCACTTTTAAGCCATGAAGACATCGACTGAGGCTAGTGCTCATGCGTGGAAATTGGAATGCAAAGGTATAGGTCAAGTGTCAGTGAATGCAATGTGACCTTTGCAATGACTACCCACAGCGAACTGCTTTTACTGGTTATTCTAAGACTTAGAAATTGCTGCTTGAATGCAAAAAACAACAAAAGAGTGGTCATGTTATAGTATTAACATTCAAGGTTTTAATTTATGAACTATGCGTCTCCGTACATACACGTTTATTGCACATATCACTTCAGTGTATTTCAAATTTATGTTATAATGTAAATTCATGATAAAATGCAAATATAGTTTATACAGTTTTTAAAATCAGAACCACTTAAAGCATACCGAATCACTGCAGGACGTCACAAATAGAAAAAATAGGAATGCTTTGCCACATTGCTCTGAAGATTTTTCTAAGTTTAGGACTGACGTTGCTTTCAATTTAACAGTATTTAGAAATGTTAACTACTTCAAAATGAAAAAACTGCTAATCACTACTTTATCAACATATAAATCTTAATTTGGCTATAGATATAACCACAAACGAGCATAAATTCAAAGTACATACACTTCATAAAACTGTAAAAAACAACACTTTTATAAATCCATAAAATGTTAAAAAGGATAAAATTATGTTGATAGCACATACATTAATTCCTCATGAACAGCAACAGGGTTAATCCGGTCTAGATCACCATGATCTCAAATCTGCACGTAAAAAGCATGAAGCAGCAAATAAAACATGTTCATTCAGTGAAAGCTGCAGGTACATAAGCACTGGACGAACCTGTGTGAAATTCCGGGCTTTCAATAACAGAAGGATAAACCTCTTCCTTGGCATGCTAAAATACTTACAAAACAGCACAACATGTAGTGTGTCCTGTGGAGACATATTGTCGCAGCCACAGGGCCTCAAGGTTCCCGGACGGCTCCATCATCCACTTGGAGAGGCCAAAAGATGGTGCAACAAATTAAACCTGAATCTCATCACAACAAATCTATCCCTCTCATTGAGTAAAAGATATAAATAAGGTTCCATACCCTGAACAGTTTTTAACAAATTTGCCCCGTACCATGGGTTTCATCAATTCAATATGTTGAAGTCGCAATACAACACGTTAAAAAAACAAAGCCCTCACCCTTTTAAGCTCCTGGGGGCACAGAGAGTGATGGTTATAAAATATGACTGCTCTGCCCATGCTAGCAAAAGCTGCATTTACGTAGGCAATCCAAGGAATTTTATACATATGGTCAAGAGACAAACAGAAAGAATCGGTCTGTTCAGCTGGGCACCCTCCCCAGTCCAAATTTTAATCCAGCAAAGCAAAGGCCTGAGAACAACGATGTCTGCAATATATTTTACTCCAAGCTCCTCATGAACAGAAAAGGCTGTAGTACTTTGCAGAACCTGCAAAATGCGTCTTAAAAACATATTTTCTGCGAGCTGGATCTTATCGACCATTGTATATCGCCATACCTCACAGCCGTATACGGCCTTGGAAATGCACTTGGCCTTATAAAGCTTAACTAAAGGTCCCGGACACCACAAACCCAACCTCTGGGCGAAACTACCTACTACCCCCATGGCCTTGACCAGATCAACTCTCCTACCCTCAATCAGAGGTTTCCAGTTCGTATTCACATCAAATAGCACCCTGAGGTAAGGAAAAGATGGAACTTTTGCCAAAGTGTGATTCCCCACCTTAAAGGTTTTGGAGCTGGTGGACCAGGGCTCAACTACCATGACATATGATTTTGTGAAGTTTCCTGCAAGATCCAAACCACCCATAAAGGAAACAAACTTGTCCAGTAATGACTACAGTCCCACCGCAGTACATGCCATGAGAACCACGTCATTGGCGTACAACAGGACCGGTACTGATCTCGCTCCCACTTTAGGGCAATTAGCCTGCACTGACAGAGGGCTTGTTCCAGCCCGCTGATTTAAAGGGTGAGCAAAAAGGGGGCAAGTATGGATCCCTGATGTACTACCCTAGTGGTGCTAAAATGCTCAGTGAGATCTGCCCTGTGTGAATATCTCACTGCAGGCGAGGTGTTAGCATGTAGATTCGATAGGAGGAGCACTATATCTGAATCCAAGCCCATCACAAGGAGCAGGTCCCACAACTTCCTCCGGTTGACCCTAATAAATGCGGAGGTAAGGTCCATATAGCCAGGTGAAGTGATCCTGGCCGTGCAACGGTGTACTTATTTATGTTTAAAAATAGGTTTAGGCATTGATCAGTTGTCGACTTACCTGGCCTGAAACCATATTGGACTTACGAAAATATACCATTCGTGTCTGCCCATAGCATCAACTTATTTAAAAGAACCCTCCCAAGGACCTTCACCACTGCATCAATAAGTGAAATCGATCGATAACACTGGGGATTGTCCTTGTCCCTCTTCTTGAATATCGGGACAATTACAGCAGTGGGCCACAAATACAGAGTGCCTTGCCTCACAGCAGCATTGAGAACCAGTGTCAGGGCTGGCCCCAGGGACCTCAATGTTATTCTGAAACAAGTCAGGGGGTATACCATTGGGTCCTGGGGCTTTATTACCAGATATCACCTGAATACCCTGTGAAACTTCCTCTGGAGTAAAAACATTGGCTCTGCCCTACACTGAACCACTATGATCCCCCACACCATTATCAAGATATACATGCCTTTAAAGTGGTCCACCCATTGCTGCTCCAAAATATGATGGCATAAAGCTGGTCCTGATAATTCAGCAAAACAAGGCTTATTTATCAGTCTCCAGAAAAGGGAACTGTCCCTTGTTTCGCTAGCTTGGGCTAAATCCTCTCACACATTCTTGCGTAATATAAGTTTGCAGTTTGCTACAGCCTTCTTATATTCCTTCCATCAATAGGCAACAATATCGCTGTCTTTGGGGACCTGCTGTAAGGCAACCTTCAGGAGATGAAGGGACTTAGAGCAGTCTTGGGCAAACCATTTTGGCTCCTGAGAGCTAGAGTTTGTCACCGGGCCATTAACCATGTCGATATCTTCTGAGCAAAAACGTGCAAATGCAAACAAGATTGCCCCTTGCGAGAACTTCAAATCCAAGCAGGTGGATATCTCCTGCCAGCACTCAGGAAAGAGCGTCAATTTAACTTCTTTTGGCTCTACCTGCGATCATCTCAGTCGCCTACCCTGGTCAGAAAGAGTGGGGTCTCCTTGTACCTCAACCAATGGCCTAGTCCCACCCCTTACTCCACCAATGGCTAGAGAAAAAGGTTTGTGGTCACTAAAAGGGCTATGAACTGTATTGAAATCCGAAATAAGCAGGAACAAAGCAGCAGAGACAAAGATAAAGTCTATTATGGATGCACACCTCCTCCCTTTAAACGTGGGGAAAATGTGTGGCTTAGCTGAGTCTACTAACTTCTCGAAGGTAAAAACAAGGTTATGAGAGTTTACAAATATATTCAGCTCTGTGCCCTCCTTTGTATGAACCATATGGAGCCCATCTGCTATCATACAATGTGGCTTGATGTTATCTGAGGCTATGGGGCAGGCACACAGATGGCAGTTAAAATCACCTCCTAGTATGAGCTTATCCCAACCAACACCATGCCCCACAAGAGAGTCAATAGTGGAGCATAGGCTGGGGAGGTTAGAGGCCAAATGCAGGACTGTTTTTGCATTATAAAAGTTAATCAATACTAGGGGAATGGAACAGGGGATATGCAGCTTCAATGCCTGGGACAGATGTGAGTCGCAGTTAAGATCATTCATATGCCCACATAGCTCCAATGACACAAAAATCATCAATCCCCCTTTAGCCCTCCCCGACATTGACTCCATTGCAGCAGAACAATAGGTTTTGTATCCTTCTAGGAAAAAGAGATTATTAACTTCCCAGGTTTCCTGTAAGCAGATGTTACGGTGTGTCTTAACAAACTGTACCCAATTACCGCCACTGAACTTAGCAGACAAACCAGTCATATTCCAGGATAGCAACCTCAGATCATCGAAGTTGCCATATATGCTTCCAAAGAGAGATTTAAAGACAGGGTAGGTAAGGGGAGTGTCTCAGGGGCAGCGAGTCAGTTGTAGGACTCAAGGTTACTCAAAGGCGCAAATCTGTTATGTAGGGGCAAGTCGGAGACACCAGTGGGACCGATATAGGGTGACCACAATGAGCCGATCCGCGCAGAGATCCACAAAGGTTGGCTCACAATTTCAGGTTTCTAAAAGAAACCAAGTGGGAGTGCCTGGTTTTGGTAGATCTAAATGATCTAAGTGAGCCTAGGGTAGTCAAAACAAGTGCCGCACTGGTAGGTTTATTAAAATTGACCACCACACAGTCCCCCCACCGATCCTTCCTGACCATATTAATTGAGTCATAATTCTCCATGCCTAGGTTGGAGTGAGAGTTAAACCAGTGTACCACTTTCTTCTTTAGCTCCCCAAAAGATTCAGGTGTGGAATTATTATAAGGGGGAACATTCCCTAAGACTACCAGATAAGGAGTTGCTTCCAGGGGCAAATGAATCACCACACCTGGCCTAGGAGATAAAGAATGGGTCACTGCCGGGGGGTGTGGCCCAGCCGGGAGGAGTTTTGGGCCTGGGGTAGCCTGTGAAAACAGAGGAGTAATCCTGAACGACTGAGGGTGTAAGGGAGTTTACTCACTAGGATGCACTGACACACTCTGTGGCAGAGCTGAGCCAGTGTTGGTAGGCCCCTCCCCAGATGAGGGACTCTGACCCATGTGTGGGGCGGTCGAAACTTTCAGCTGATCCATGATCTGCGAAACTCGGGCTTCAATCAGTACTAGCATTAATATAACAGGGTCTAATTTGGAGTTGAGGGTGCCAATAAGCTCCGGAAGGTGAGCATCGAGCGTGTGATCAGACTGACCAATTTGCTGGGAGTAGTGTGACATTGGCTCTGTCTGTACCCACACATTCTGAGATGATTTTCTGCTTTGGGACGACCACATGTCTCTTAAGCTTGCACCTAGGGCTTACAATGGGCCTTGACTGTGTGTTGTTACCCTGAGTATCTCCCACTAGGGTGCCCCCGCTAAATGTCGAGGTTTACCCTTTGCGCTGCTTCATACGGCTCCTCATCTAGAATAGATTTCTGGTTAGGCACTAGAGGTGTGGCAGGCTTGTGAGGATGAATGTCTGGGACGCACTCTCGCTGGACTCATTTGACTGCAATTGGCCGCAGCTGATATCATTCAGTTAGAAACTGGGCGGGCCAAATTCTCGACCATCCAACAGGTATTTTATCAGCATTAGTTGCATGCCATACCAGGTTATACACTGCACAGTACATATTCATGGATATCTGGATATGGCTACACTGGCATGGTTAGAACCCAAAGAGGATGGACAACTGTGCTCACCCATAACTTTGAAGAAAATAAAAAATGTGATCAAGAACATAAGGAATGGCAGCTCTCCTAGTGGGGATGGACTACCAATGAAATTCTACAAACGAGTATGCAGAGGAGCTAGCCTTATTCTTGCTAGAGGTTTATAAGGAGGTGCACAAGATTGGGATGCTGACTCTGTCAATATGTGAAGCCATATTAATGTATGAGGCCATAGTAATTATTCTGCTAAAATCTGGGAAGCCCCCTCATGTCTGCAAATCATACAGACCTAATATAATCATACATAATAATAATCAGCTTAATCATACATTAACATTGTCATACAGACTCTGATTAACAGAGATAATAAGATCCTGACAAAAATGATAGCTGACAGACTGATGCAGGGTATGGTTAGTCCAAACCAATCAGAGGTTATCCCAGGCAGAGTCACTGTGGCTAACATGTGCACACTGTTCATAGGTATCTAGCAAGCTGACATGAAAACTGCGGCATGGCCACATTCCCCAACGACACCAAGGCGCTTGACTCTATTGACTGGTAATATTTGCTTACAGTGATCAAGAGAATTGGCACAGGTAAAGCTATGCTTCAATGGATGAGAATCTTTTACACTGACTTGGTTGCCAGAATTAAAAAAGTTAAATTAATTTTAATTTTAATATCCAATTGGGATGGGGTGGGGGATGAGGCAGGAGTGTCACCTCTCACCAATTCTATTTAGCTTAGCCATGGAATTTCTTGTCAGCATTCTCAGAGATTTCCATCTTAATTGAGGGATCCCACAGGATCTTACAGTCGATGTATGCGGACGACATCCATTGCTAAGACCTGGACCCAGATTTGTGTAGAAGTCATGCAACGCAGCACAGCAAATAAAGTTTTTGTCATCCATGCACCAATGCAGACACCCTTGTCACTATAGTGCATGGAAGTCTGTGTTGTGGGAAGCACATGTTTTCCAGTACAGAAAAATATGCATTAAGACGTTTCCCACTTTGTAAGTCTGCTGTACAATGCAGCACTCATGCAAAATAGGACAAATGAGGAGAAATTAAAACATTTCTCCCCGTTACACCTGCCTTGGAGAGAAGCAGCATTTTGGTGCAAATGCTTATCTACAATTGTTCGCAGAAAAGGATTTGCATCAAAACCCATGGGCGGCCCATGCACCACCCGTGGTACGCCCACTTTCACAAATTAATGCCAGGCAGTATATTGTTCAGCTTTGCGTTACTTTGGGTTACAATCCAGTGCAAATCATGATTTGCATTCAATTGTAAATCCCACCACAACACTTTGTGTTTGGTTTGTGTTAAAAAAGTATTGCAAAGTGTTTGTAAATCTGAGCCCCAGATCAGAACCTGACCCCTATAATTAGTGAAAGCATCAATTTTGGTAGATGGTCAGGGATTTTGATCAATTAGTCCTGGTCCATCATGCTTCTCTTTACTAAAGAGACCCATTGACCAGCCCTTGATTTCCCAATAAGATGACAAATAGTATTGATTAGGTATGTGTAAAAGCCAGAGAAAAGTATGGCAAATGTATGGAAGTTATGGCCTCTCCCATGGAAAAGTGGATTAGGTTGCCTCTGTTGGTAACAGGCATTGTGACTCCAATGAAAATGATGCTGCTGCTAAATCTCCTGTCCCTTTTTCAAACCAACCCATCCCATCCACTCGATAATTTTTGGAACGACTAACATAAGTGATAATCAGGCTTGCATAGACTGAACAACAGCCGAGAATACACTGGAGTGAAATCCAGCTCAGCTAAATGAACGTGGTTATGCAGTCCGAACTTCAAGATATACTGCCTTATCACCCAGGCACAATTTGCAAGTGATTGACTTCGTAATATTAGACGGGCCCCTCACTGTGATCTTGAAAAGAGATTAGTAGACCCAATTCCTTTTGAATTCTGTCCTGATTCAGTAACCACAAAGACTTAACAGGGAGTTCTGCACTGTAAAGTGTACTATTTGGGCTTGGTCATGGTTGGTCACATTGTGTGAAGTAGCCGAGGTATACTCTCTTCAGTAACCTTGATTAATCATCCATGCATTGAGGTAACTAATGAAAGGAGAGGGATTAGACAGTTCAAGTGTAAATAGTTGCACATACTGGGGGATCTCTTTATCAATAGAAAGTTCAAGCCCCTCCAAGTATTTGAATGGCACAACAGGCACAACTCTGGACGTATCACAGACTTTGTTGCTCAATGGGCAAAATATTCTCCTCTGTTTCTCTTATGAGCCTGTGAAGTGGAACCTCCTCACCTTAATCATTGCAAACAACTGTCACAGTAGGCTGAGTACAACAATGTATAACTATAACTGTGTACTAAATGACATGAAGGTAGAGCACCTTTAGTCTATGAAGAAATGGACCAAAGATTTGGGGCATAAGATTTCTCACACCCAGTGGGCATATTGCTGTCGACAAAAAAATGAGGTTTTCACTAATGAAAGGCGTAGGATAATCCATTTAAAATGTGTGCATAGGGCCTATTATTCTCCTGCCAGTATGGTCAGTTTTGGCATGATCAGAAGTTTCATGATTTGGCGTGTGTTTGCCCAGTGGTCAGCAAATATTGGTTGCAGGGGCTTGACGCAGTGAAGGCAATGACAGCAGCCAGACTAGGGCTCACCCCTTATGTCACCCACCTGGGATATGTAAAGACATCCCTAGAAAGTACAGGAAGTTATTTGCAGTGGCTATATTGACGGGCAAAGCTAGCGTTTTCATGACTTAGGGGAGAGGTTTGCGCTCTCATGTAGAAGACTGAAAGATCTTTCTATGTTTTGCATGCAGTTAGAGGTGTATTCAACCGTGCTTCCCAGTGCATCATGTCCTAGAGATATTTGTTACCCACTTGACACATATGTATCCATATTTATCCAATAGTACTAGCTTGCAGTAGTTTAGTCTTATTGGCTGTATTATATGGATGTAAGGTAGTTGAGAACGGGCTGGGAGGAAGCATCGCCTGGAGTCTGTTTCCTTAAGAAGGTATTAATGTTCTGCTAATAGTTTGCCTCCTGTTGCTATCATACTGACATTGTTAAAAACTGAAAATAAAATAAATGAAAACGGAGTCATGCTGGCACCTGACAAGATGATCGTGCTCATATTGTCAATCCTTTATTGAATCTAGGATATTAATGAAGTGTTGTGATATACGTACAAACCCAATACCTCATTATACATTAGCATTAAGTTAACCTATCTATTAGAAGAGGTGGAATGTTCAATGCTCTGGAATAGATTTGCGTGGATATTTAGTGTTACAAACAGTTTTTTGCACAAAAAGGAGAGGCAACAAACACAATTAAGTGCAAAGTAATAATTAGTGTAGATCAAAACTCATAGGTCCTCATCACAGTGGTAGTTTTTTTCTTCTTCATTTACTTTCTTTACAAAACTATAAACACGCAGCCAATGTGTTTCACCTTACAAAGGCTTCATCGGGGCTGCAACCATAAAAGACATTGATAAGTCAAATCACAAGACTTAAAATATTCACATAAAGTCAAAGGTCTATGACAGAGACCCATATACACATGATTGAACTATTGACAAATTAATACAAAAACACAAACATAAATCATTAAAAAATCTCCAAAAATTAAAGGGATCACTCAAAATCAGAGGAAAATACTGAACAAATAACAGTGGGAGAAATTGGGGTTCCTATACAAAAAACTGGAATAAATGACAACTTGGTTGTAAATTTATCAAATCTTGTCTTAAATGAATATGGAATGTCTGTTTTGAATAAAGGGCTTGGATTCTGTCCCACGTATCATGGTACTTTTTCAGATGTACACATTGATGTTTTTAAATTTGTACGTAAAGCTAAATTGAATTGTCACTTTCACTTACGTGATTACAGGAGAACACAGATGGATCCCAAGACTATGCTGACAGACCTGTCGGTTGCCCAACTGAAAGATATCTCTGTGCTACTTCCACTGAATGATGATGATACTCTTACCGATGATTTGGACATAGAACAAGATTATACGTGTGAAAGTGGTTTGCCCTGTGGTAGTAAATTCACACCACCGGGGCTACCTCCGAATAGTATAGATGTGTTTGGAAGCAGGTAACAATGACCTGTTCTGTCTGGAGGATAGAATGATGAAGTGTTGCAATAAACAGTACACAGACAATCTATCTAAAGAAGTGAGAGCCGCTTTGAAAAGCTTTAGAGAGGATACTTCCTTGATCATACGTGAAGCAGACAAGGGTAGGAACGTTGTTCTCATGAACAGGACTGACTATGAGAGGGAGATTTATGGACAACTGGACACACCAACATATTACAGGAGGCTACAAGAGAATCTGTATATGATTGTGAAACCTCTGATTAATGAAAAACGTACCCATTGGAAGGAGGTTGGTTTGTTGTCCAATACTGAGTTCAAATTCTTAAAAAATTGATTGTCCTAGGTTCCCAAGCCTCTACCTATTGCTTAAAATTCATAAAAAAGGCCAGTTTACCCCTGGACTTCCCATTATTTCAGGGATTAGCTCGCTAACTGAGCACCTTTCCCAATGTGTAGATTCATTTTTGAAACCGTTGGTTGTGATCCTTCCATCCTTTGTACGAGATATAATGGATATCCTTAACAAGTTTGAGGACTTCATGTGGGATGGAGCTATGTGGCTTGTTACCATGGATGCTGAGTCCTTGTATGCATGTATAAAGAGGGACAATGGACGCATGGCCATGGAGTATTTCTTGTCCACATAAAAAGCCAATTACTTTGAGCACAAAAAGATGTTGCTCAAAATTTCTTCCTGTACAATAGAGAATGGTTTTATCAACTCCAAGGCATGGCCATGGGTTCAAGATTTGCACCATCATATGCAAATCTGTTCATGGGCTGGGTAGAGCAAACCTATGCCTGGGCCCAAGTAGCATCAGAGTGGACCAAACAAGTCCACTATTGGGGGCAGTACATTGATGATATGATTTTGATATGGACAGGCATGGAGAGACAGATGAGGGCATATTTTGTTTATCTGAATGACAACCCTTTCAATGTAAGAGTAACGCTCAACATGTCACAGTCCCGGATACAATTTCTGGATGTAGAAATCTCAGGAAAAGCACAGCTGTAAGTAGCATTCTACACCATGACAGTGCACATCCTCCATGCACGAAACAAGCAATCCCCATTTGGGAAATGGTCAGAATGCGGAGGAGTTGTAGGGAGAAGAGTAGGTTTGACCTACATGTGAATCAAACTGTGAACAGGCTGGAGGCTAGGGGCTACAACAAAGTTGATCTGGTTAAAGCAGTCAATTAAGTGAGAGGAGTTGAAAGAAATACAATCTTGAAGGCCAAACCAAAACCAAGAGTTACGGATTTGTTGTCTTTCATTATTATGTATTCCACACTGTATCAGGAGGTATTTAAGATCTTGAAAAAACACTGGTCATTACTGAAAGGGATACCAGGTGTCGGCATGTTGATTTCCCAAAAACCGTCCATAAGGTACAGAAGAAGTAGAACCATCAGGGTATTGATTTGGCCAAAATATATCCTTCCAAAGTCACAGGACTCCAAATCCTGGCTGAAAAGACCTATGGGTTTTCCTACCTGTGGTGAATGCAATGTATGTCATCTGGGCATGAACAGGATGAGAAGTTTTTCTTATAACACTGAAAAGAGTTATGACATTGGTCAATTCATTAACTGCCAATTGACCCATGTGGTTCATATCATTATCTGTGTCTGCAGTAAGATTTATGTGGCAGCACGACACAACAACTCTGAGTTTGCATCCAGGAACATCATAGAGCATGTACTGTTCTAGATGTTCCCTATTCACTGGTATCACACAATTGCACCAGTCGGGCTAGTAGAGCAAACTTCAGATTCCATGGCATTGACCTAGTACGACCAGATTAAAGAGGAGGTGATAGGGAGTGGAGCCTGCGGAGATTAGAAGCTAAGTGGATATGTAGACTCAGGCCGGACCAAAAAGGACTTAATTCAAATAATGAGTTAAACCATTTTCTGTAGGGTTTAACAACAGTGAGAGTTGTACTATTTGGTATTATGAATACGTCATTGCCAGCATTGTAATGCCACATCCAGGTTAGACTTGAGGGTGAAAAGTGTTTCAGGCCCTTAGTCCTAGGGTCCTGATATACGCTGATATTTGAGTATGATCTTGTCAATGATTCCCCCTTCCCCTCTCGCTTCTCTTTCTTCCTGTCAGCTGACATGCATGGTCTTTTGGTGACATGATTTGGTACACTGTATAATGTATCGTATCAGAATGTATTATAATGTTTTGTACATACATAAGGTTTCGTTTAAGTTGTCACTTTTTTGGGAGGTGAGCTTGCCTCCCATTTGAGTGTGTTGTTGGTTTGGGCCATAAAAGGATGAGCGTGCTAGGTGGTGTTTTCTACATGTACGTATCTATACGTCTTCACAACCTGTGTGTTCCATTTTAGTCCTTTTTATTGACTTTCCATAGATCCAATTTGACAGTGGATGTGGTGAATAACCACACACGAGAGTCTTTTGTCGGTTTCCGACTGGCATTTCCGGGACAGATGTGCTGCCCAACAGTCTAGTTGCCGGGATGGGTGGGGTATTGAGGTTTAAAGATGCCGGATAGGGGGCGGTCTTTTCTTACCACAGTAGAGGATTTGGGGATACGACTCCATCTAAGCCATACATGGGTGAGTTTTCTCCGTATAGCGCACATTGTGGGCCCAGTGAGCGGGTTCTATGGGAACAGATTATCTTTGGGAGGGACAAGTAATAAAGAGTGTACTCGTAACAGAAACTTGGGTCTCTGCCTCATGGGGGTTGAGAATCTAGCAGGGTGTGTGTTTGGTATAATGCCCCGTGTGGAGATGGGCATTACCCTGCTTTGCGTTTGTTAATCACTGGTCAAAACTAAAACAAGTAATGTTTTCAACTAGTGGGGATTCTAATTAGGATCTTCCATTTTCTTGTTTTCCAAACATTGCTAGCTAGATCTGATGACCCAGTGAGCCTTTTTCAAGGCGCTGCTTGTTGCGGATATATAGCGTGAACCGTAGAAAACACTTTTTCGACCACACATAATGAGGTAGCTACACTTCCCTCTCAGGTCTACCTATTACTTCATATAGTATCACTCTAAGACACATGCAGTTACATGGGACTTAAGGACACCTAAGATGTAAATGAGACGATTGTCTGTACTATGTCGGTGCACCATGATATGGATATGGAATCTGTATTTCCTCCTTTCTCACCCTCTGAAGATGTAAATTGAAGCTCAGAGTTTCTCTCCTAATCCCAGCTTTTAAAGTTTCCCAGACTATTCTTGTGGGAGCTGTACCCCTATTAGTCTCTAAAATGCGTTGCAGCCAAGTCCTCATATGATCTACATATGGTGGATCTGCTAATAACTTCCTATCAAAGGTACATGTCCTCTTCAGTTTACCTATGTCCCCTGCTGGTATCGTAAGGATTATGATCCGATATCACTCGAGGAGAAATCTCAATTGTCACTTTGCTAGCTTCACTGGCCGTTATAAAGAAGTGGTCCAAACAAACCATTTTATTATGTGGGTGAGAATAGAAAGTAAAACCCGGGTCCGGGCCTTATGTTTATCCCACAGGTCTACCAGATCATGATCTTCCACTAATCATTCCAGAGCCCTATACACCTTTGGTTTCCGGCCTCAATATTTTCATTCATTAAAGTGCGAGTAGTTCACATCTAAATGAATATTAAGGTCCCCACACAGCACCAATAGGGTAGGCCATGTAGCGAGCTCTGTATTTAGTTAATCAAAAATCATTGCCTCGTGCAGATTAGCCCCATAAATTGAGCATAATGGAAAGTGCATAATACTTATTCTACATTCTAAGATCACCCAGCCTCCTCGATCATCTACCATCCGCCGGGGTACAGCAGAAATATTGCTTTTCGCAAGAATCACAACCCCTCTTGAAGCCACATTTTGTTTTGTATTTGCCAACACATTTAGTCCTAATTCCTTTCTTTAACAGTTCTTTCTTCTCATAAGGGATGTGTGTCTCTTGAATACAAAGTATGTCAGCCATCGTTGTCCTTAAAACCAGGGCAGGTCTGGCTCTTTTTTACCTATCATTTAAGCCACATATATTTATTAAGCTAATGCGCAATTTATCTAGTCAATTCTGCCTTCTCCTATCTGCCATTGGGGGTTACTTTCCACCATCCTTTTTTTTTTTCCTCCCGAAGATCCAACAAAAAGGGGGTGGAGTAAATTACCATCCTTACTTTCCTGATATTCCTTAATATTATTATTTATTTTTCCTTCTCTTTTTTTGTATTTCCCATTGATAGTTTGCTTATGTGTATACACTGCTTTCTTCATCCTGTTCAACAGTGCTTAAATTCTGCGTGCTACCTCTATAGTCCTTCAAATCCCCGTGTACCCCTATGCCTTCCCCATCCCTCCTCTCCTCCCTCCCCCCAAACCACTCTTTTCTCCCTTCCCCTGCCATTCTTGAAAGGTTTTAGGAACTATCAGGTCCTGTGTGATGATGTGCAACCCGCAGTGCCGCCCTCCTCTTATAGTCACAGATATATTCTAAATTCATTTAAAGCAGTCTGCTTTTTCCCCACCCCCATCCTCACCGAAGCTCTTCATCATACACCATCTGTTCAATGCATACTTCTCAAAAATTCTTTAGCGTCAGCTTCTGTAGTGAAAAAATAAGACCTCACCACACCCTTCAACTTTGCCGGATTTAACAAAAAACCCTTTGTCCCCTTACTTTGAAGTGGTGCTATCAGTCGGTGCAGCCGCCACTTTTTCTCCACTGTGGTATGACAATAATCTGGCCTCACAAAAAACTCCTGCCCCTTTGCCCGTCATTTCCTGTCTGGCTGGGCCAGATCATAGAGAGCTAGCTGTGCTACAAAATTACCCAAGAAGATCAAAATAGTCCTAGGTTTTGATTCCGCCCGCCCCGCTCATACTTTTACTTTAAATGGAAATCAGTGTGCTCTTTGTATTTCTATGTTCCAGTTCCACTGCATCAGTTCTGGGACAGCTTCCTTACATAGCTCTACCACATATTTACGCACATCTGGCCCCTCCTCCCCTTCAGGATTACCCAAAACCCTTAAGTTGTTCCTCCTTATTCTATTTTCTATGTCTTCAAGCTTCCTACGAGTGGCTTCCATATGGGCTTTCATCATCTCGGTCACATCCTTCTGAGCTGCAGTTTCATCTTCTAATTTAGATAGTCTATTCTCCGCCTCTGCCATTCTATCGGCAAAATCTGAGCATAATTTGGTTACCCGTCAAACTGCCCCCTGCATTTTCCAACAGCCTCTTAGCACTCTTTGACTCTCTGTTTTTGTTTCCTCGTGATGAGACATAATACTTCAATATATCATTCCCAATGATATATCACATGCGGGGCCCCCATCAGTAGCAAATTCTCCCCCCAGGCCTGTAGTAGCTGAATAGTCCCATAACAGATCTTGCCCTTCAGGGTTTGGGTTTTGATTATCCTTTTTAAGGGTTTCCATCGTTTTTGTCTTTTGAACCGTGTTAACTTCCTTTACTGAAATCTCTGGAGACTCTGGTGTCTTGTGTGGCTGTTGCTCCCCCCCCTCATATTGCTCTCATCCGTTCTTGCACCTTCTATGGAATTTCTTCTAAACGAGCATTCACTAAGTTACTCCTCTACCCCAGATCTGTTTGAGTGATCTGAAAAAGAGAAACAAATTATCCCCTGTTTCAACCTCTGACCCAGCTAATTCCATCGCTTTGGCCTGGGGTGCCATCTGGAAAGACTTAACATAGCTCTAGAATCTTCAGCAATACCAATTCTAGTCTCAGATATAGCCTCCAGAGTGCTATTTGGGCTAATATCTTCAAAAGAAAGCACCTTCTCAACTATCAGGGGCGCCGGTAACATATTCAGCAGCTCAGTAACCATAGCAGACCCCTCCTGTTTGCCTGATGTGAATCTCCCGGGTGGGGGAGGGTGGTTCAGAGTCTGCCCCACCATTTCAACATAAGCCCCCTTACCTTCTACCAATCGCATCCTATCTGCGGGGGTGATTCCACTCTCTCCACATCACTGCATGAAGATGTTTTAGCCAGCATTTTAGTCAGCGCATTTACAGGTTTCTTCTGTGCTCCTGCTACTTCTTGGCCTTCAGAGATTTGACTGCTTACTCCTTGGTGGTCGATCTCCTCCCTGCCGTCTCAGCACCTGAGGTGATCTGTGGATTCAGTGTTGCCGATGGTGCTTGCGTGTTGCCGCGGGGTTTCCCATCCCTCGCGGGCTTAGGCAGCATTCTTTCCCGACCAGCATAGGGAGAGCAGAAGCCGATGTCGGTAGTCCTGAAGCATACGCCGCAAAGAGTGTTCCGCGAACAGAAAGCCTGCTGTCAACAGCCCCATCCAATGTCCAGTATCCTCCAGTCTCAGCAGAGTACTCACAATCGGTAGGTACTCCAGTGAAGTTTATGTTAATTAATTATTGCATCCTCTGGAAGGCGGCTTCAGAGAGACGCTTACAGCCACAGAATTGCGGCCGCCATCTTGCCTCAAGTTGGATGATATAGATATCTGTGTGTTTTTAAAGGCCTGTGAGAAACCCCCGCTAAGGCACTTTGTGCATGAGAAGTTGTGAGGAAGACACTGTTATGGATATGCTTAATTACATGTTCAGGATTCTTGCATTGTGCATAACGCTTTCCTTCTCTTGCTGTTTTTCTTGTTTCTCTCATTTTTCTCTTTTTGATGTGCTCAAGCACATGCGAGGAATGACAGTAGGCTCGCGGTGCAGTGTATTGTTGGACTCTAAGGGGCCGATTACGATCTCGTCTGGAAAGCATTCCTACCGAATCGGTTCCAGAATGCTCTCCGAACGACTCGAATCGGGGGAGTCCGACAGAGCGATTTGGATGCACCATTGAAGTATACCTACAATTGAAACCAGTGAATTGCAGTTACTTCTAAGTAAGTCCTGGTTTTTTGGAGGGTGGCAGAGAACACTATTGTATGTCACACTCCCTTGGGCCCGAGAAATGTGAACCAATCATATTTGACTGAAGCTTTTTAATCTGCTATGGTTTAGTTAACATGAAAATTATGTTTTTTTTTTGTGTTGTAGTGGAATATTGCTTTTTGTGTCTTACGAGAGTGTGGATTTATCATCTGGGTAAGACCCTCAATGGTCTATGTGGTGCACTAGTTTGGCTCTGCATCTACTAAGCAGAACATACACACATAGGGTGTCTGGTAAACTACCGCGGTTTGGATCATTATTTTGGTTCTCACTGATCCTTCTTATCTTTTCTTCCTTTTTGTTTGTTCTTTATTCCCAGGTCTCTTTCTCCCTATTGCTTCTTGGTGTCGACTCTTGTTGCTATTCTAGACTGGAGTTTTCATATATAAATGACTCTCTTCTTAATTGTTCTGTTTGTTTTAACAGCATTTGTAATATGGTTTTCTTATAGATAAGTTCTGCATAGATGAGTTTTCAGGTTCAATCCGAAGTGCAGAAGGTTGTCATTGGTCCTCAGATTGTTCCGGAATCAAGGTGCCAAGCATGAGAAGGCCTCGTTCAGGGTCTTGAAATGTTACTTTCAGAATTCCCCGTATCATGCGAGCTTGGTTCCTGGTACTTTTTCTTCTCTCCGGAGGACTTGAGTTTGTTATTCAGGTAGGTGGACTGGCCTACGGGTATATATTTATGAGTGATGCAAGCAATTATAAAGTGAATTCAACCATCTTAAGGCAACCATGAAGGTCTATCAGGATGAGAGTAATATGTATGATTTTTTGCACGTTTCATTAGGTAATCCTCCATGTGTAGTAGAGCTCTGAAACAGACGAGGTTAGCCTTGGGGGGGGGTGAAAGTAATGCACTGCAGCTGTCGAGGTGAGATAGTACTAGGGCTTGATTCACAGTCCTGATATCTTCGGATGGAATGGAGGGTTTGATTTTTCCTACTGAGGTCAAATTTGAGAGGTGCAGTTTTCCTTAGATTCGAGATGTGGTTTCCCTGAGAATGTTATAGTCAAGGATGAATCCTAAAGATTTACAAAAGTGTACTAGTGTTGTTGTGGAGGTTAGACAGCAAGATTCTGAAGACAGAGATTAGCTGTGGGAGGGGTCTTCTGTGAGAGTAACAGGAGGAATAACATTTTAGTCATGCTAAGTTTAAGGAGGGAAGTGCTCATACAATATGTTAGGTTTTCTATGAACAGCTTGAGGTAGAGGTTTCTGAAAGGTTTTAGGACTATTTATGTGTTGTATGGGCAAAGAGGTGAGTGACTACAGATTTTCCTAATACACTTTAAAGCCAGGCCTCTAGTTCGGAAAATGATTGGGGTTTAGATGAGGTTTCTACACAAGTGGAATGGTCTGGTCAACTTTGAGGGTTATTGGGAATAAACCTTTCTCAAGAGATGAGTTGATGATCTTCAGAAAGACGGAGTGATGTCTTTAGTAAGGGATTTTAGTAGGTTTGCTGGGTGGAGGTCATCTGCATAAAAAGAGGATTGATATTAAGATGAGTAGGATGGATTCCCAGTCTAACTGGTTAAATGTGGATCATTTGTAGTATCCCGTTCTGATATACACTTGTAAATGAGAAGTCAAATTGGTACTCTTGATATTTTTGTGGATTTGTCTGATTGTTTTCAGTGAAGAAGACCACAATGTCATTAGCTACCTTGGCTGAACTAGGTATTCTAATTTTTTTGATTGGATTAGTACAATGTTTTATAGTTTGAAAGAGTGACCTGGGTCGGTTCAAGCTCTTATTTTTCAGTTTTTTTTAATAATTTGGTTTTGGTGTGGAAGATTAGGTATTTGTCAATTTGCTTGTGATTCTGTTTAGGCTATATAGAAATTAAGTGGTTTGAAATTTCCCCAAGGCTTTTTCTGGCTTTCTATTTGATCTCTTGCTGGTATTTAGATCCGAGTTGAATCAGGGAGCATTCTGGTTTACTTTGACGGCTTTTGGGATTAGGAGTTTAGCTTGATGATTGCATTTCATGTGGCATGGGTATAGTAGTTATTTGGAATGTCTGTTGAAATGTAAGTGGGTGAGAATGTTGATATGTTTTAGAGTTGTTCAGAGAGCTGATGTGCAGAGATGTTCTTTAGTGGTCTTGTCGGGATTTTGGATACTTTTCTTTGGCCATTGTTTAGAGGAACTTGTGTATCGATAAAGAATTGTATAGCAAGATGGTTAGGCCAGTCTAATTTAAATGGGTCCTTGTATTTTCCGATGTTATAGGAGAGATTATGAGGTCTAAGGTGTTGACTTTGCTATGTGTTGGGTATAAGATCAGCTGAGACAGACCATCTAGGAAGCAGAGGGGTTCGTATTGAGGCTCCAATGCATGTTAAAGTCATCTAGGAAGATCTTAGTGGAGTATTGTGTTGGCATTGTGATTAAGTCATTGAAGTGTTCAAGGAATTTTGTAATGTATCCAGTTGGGCGTTAACTGTTGTGTAAGCAAAAGGTTTTGTTTTGGTTCGATCTGTGTGTTATGGGTAGTCCGTATTGATACTGGGCGGAATATTTTTGAGGATGATGGCTAAACTATTTCTGTTCTTTATGGGTTTGCCTTTCTGTATGAGTAGGTGGTTTTAAAAGACCAAAATATCACAGGATGTTGCGGATGTAATTAATGGTAGACCTAAGGAGTAGGATGTGATCAAGTCTGTAAATTTAAATGCATGAGCTGGGCAAACCTTGCATTTATTAGCATACATTTAAATATGGAATCTTTAGTGCATTGAGTAACAGATGGGATTGTGTTTTTTTTAGGTCAATGGCTTGGTTTGTTGTCAGTTTATGGTGCGGATGTTTCTTAGCAAAATCTTTTATGGGTATGTGATAACCTGGGTTACGATACACAGATTTGACCTTAATGGCTATGCTATGTTTTCAGCGTGTGGGTCGATGTATGTTGGAAAATGGCCCTCTCTGAAGGGTCACCCGAAACCTTTTGCCTTTCTCCTCCTCCTTTTCGGACCTTCTTTGTGTTGACTTTAGGACTCTAGAAGCTTTACCGCTGCTGACCAGTGCTAGAGTGCATGTGCTCGCCCCTATGAACATGGTATAATTGGTTCACACCTGTTTGGCATTTTTGATTTACTTGTAAGTCCCTTGTAAAATGGTATACCATATTCCCAGGGCCTGTAAATTAAATGCGCTAGTGGGCCTGCAGCACCGATTGCGCCACTCACAGAAGTAGCCTTTCAAACTTGTGCCACTGCAGGGCCTGTGTTCGAAGTTTACTGCCACTTCAACTTGCCATTTAAAACTACTTGCCAAACCTTAAACTCCCCTTTTATTACATATAAGTCACCCCTAATGTAGGCCCTGGGTAGCCCTAAGGTCCGGTGCTTGTAAGAAAAGGTAGGACATGTACTGTGATGTTTTGCATGTCCTGGTAGTGACAAACAGCCTATTTTGTTTTTCACTACTGTGAGGCCTACTCCTTTCATAGGTTAGCATTGGGAATTCCTTAATCCACTTTTAAGCTGTGATTCCTGATCAAAGAAGAGTAGCTTTTTCGTGTTTCATATGTTTGGAATGGTAATGACAAATTCTTCTTACTTGTAAAGTTGGATTTGGCATTACCATTTTAGAAATGCCACTTTTAGAATGTGAAAGGAACAAATTATGGACGGAATGCTGAACAATGCAAACATTCACCCCCAGTCACAAAGATCTGGGTTTAATCAATTGTTCTTTTGCTCACCACGCCACCGCAGTTTGGACCCAGCCGTATGCAAATCAGTCTTGACCCTATGCCTCATGGCAACAGTCCAGCCCGAACTGCCAAGCCAGGTCCTCCCTCGACCGGAAACAAGCATCCTGGGACCGGTTTTGGGGCATCACCCCTCATCAGCCAGGCTAGCTTGAATCCAGTGGCTCAGTGAGCACAGGACCACGTCTGGGCATACTCTTCCCACTTAGGGCGGCAAAAGGAAAAAATGATGGACGTACTGCTGAACAATGCAAACATACACCCCCAGTCACAAAGATCTGGGTTTGATCCATTGTTCTTTTTCTCACCACGCCACCCCAGTTTGGACCCAGCCATATGCAAATCAGTCTTGACCCTGTGCCCCGTGGGAACACTCCAGCCGCAACTGCCAAGCCAGGTCCTCCCTGGACCGTAAACAAGCATCCTGGGACCGGTTTCAGGGCATCACCCCTCATCAGCCAGGCTAGCTCGAATCCAGTGTCGCAGTGAGCACGGGACCCACGTCTGGGCATACCCTTCCCACTTAGGTCGACAAAAGCAAAAGGAACAAATGATGGATAGAATGCTGAACAATGCAAACATTCACCCCCAGTCACAAAGATCTGGGTTTAATCAATTGTTCTTTTGCTCACCACGCCACCCCAGTTTGGACCCGGCCATATGCATATCAGTCTTCACCCTGTGCCTCATGGAAACAGTCCAGCCTGAACTGCCAAGCCAGGTCCTTCCTGGACTGTAAACAAGCATCCTGGGACCGGTTTCAGGGCATCACCCCCTCATCAGCCATGCTAGCTTGAATCCAGTGGCGCAGTGAGCACGGGACCCACGTCTGGGCATATCCTTCCCACTTAGGGCAACAAAAGCAAAAGGAACAAATGATGGACGTAATGCTGAACAATGCAAACATTCACCCCCAGTCACAAAGACCTGGGTTTAATCCATCGTTCTTTTGCTCACCACGCCACCCCAGTTTCGACCCAGCCATATGCAAATCAGTCTTGACCCTGTGCCTCATGGGAACAGTCCGGCCCAAATTCCCAAGCCAGGTTCTCCCTGGACCGGAAACAAGCATCTTGGGACCGGTTTCGGGGCATCACCCCTCATCAGCCAGGCTAGCTTGAATCCAGTGGGGCAGTGAGCACGGGACCCACGTCTGGGCATACCCTTCCCACTTAGGACGACAAAAGCAAAAGGAACAAATGATGGACGGAATGCTGAACAATGCAAACATTCAGCCCCAGTCACAAAGACCTGGGTTTAATCCATCGTTCTTTTGCTCACCACGCCGCTCCAGTTTGCACACAGGCATATGCAAATCAGTCTTGACCCTGTTCCTCATGGAAACATTCCAGCCCGAACTGCCAAGCCAGGTCCTTTGATTGACCAGAAACAATCATCCTGGGACCGTTTTGGGGGCATTACCCCTCATCAGCCAGGCTAGGTTGAATCCAGTGGCGCAGTGAGTTCGGGACCCACGTCTGGGCATACCCTTTCCACTTAGGGCAACAAAGGCAAAAGGAACAAATGTTGGACGGAAAGCTCAACAATGCAAACATTCACCCCCAGTCACAAAGATCTGGGTTTAATCCATTGTTCTTTTGCACACCACGCCACCCCAGTTTAGACCCAGCCATATGCAAATCAGTCTTGACCCTGTGCCTCATGGGAACAGTCCAGCCCGAACTGCCAGGCCAGGTCCTCCCTGGACGGAAACAAGCATCCTGGGACCGGTTTCGGGGCATCACCTCTTATCAGCCAGGCTAGTTTGAATCCAGTGGTGCAGTGAGCACGGAACCCACATCTGGGCATACCCTTCCCACTTAGGGCGATAAAAGCAAAAGGAACAAATGATGGACGGAATGCTGAACAATGCAAACATTCACCCCCAGTCACAAAGATCTGGGTTTAATCCATTGTTCTTTTCCTCACCACGCCACCCCAGTTTGGACCCAGTCATATGCAAATCGGTCTTGACCCTGTGCCTCATGGGAACACTCTAGCCTGAACTGCCAAACCAGGTCCTCCCTGGACCGTAAACAAGCATCCTGGGACCGGTTTCAGGGCATCACCCCTCATCAGCCAGGCTAGCTTGAATCCAGTGTCGCAGTGAGCAAGGGACCCACGTCTGGGCATACCCTTCCCACTCAGGGCGACAAAAGCAAAAGGAAACAATGATGGACAGAATGCTGAACAATGCAAACATTCACCCCCAGTCACAAAGATCTGGGTTTAATCCATCGTTCTTTTGCTCACCACGCCACCCCAGTTTGGACACAGCCATATGCAAATCAGTCTGCACCCTGTGCCTCATGGGAACAGTCCAGCCCGAACTGCAAAGCCAGGTCCTCCCTGGACCGAAAACAATCATCCTGGGACCGGTTTCGGGGCATCACCCCTCATCAGCCAGGCTAGCTTGAATCCAGTGGCGCAGTGAGCACGGGACCCATGTCTGGGCATACTCTTCCCACTTAGGGCAACAAAAGCAAAAGGAACAAATGATGGATGGAATGCTGACCAATGCAAACATTCACCCCCAGTCACAAAGATCTTGGTTTAATCCATCGTTCTTTTGCTCACCACGCCACCCCAGTTTCGACCCAGCCATATGCAAATCAGTCTTGACCCTGTGCCTCATGGGAACAGTCCAGCCTGAACTGCCAAGCCAGGTCCTCCCTGGACCGTAAATAGCATCCTTGGACTGGTTTCGGGGCATCACCTCCTCTTATCAGCTAGGCTAGCTTGAATCCAATAGTGCAGTGAGCACGGGACCCACATCTGGGCATACCCTTCCACTTAGGGCAACAAAAGCAAAAGGAACAAATGTTGGACGGAAAGCAGAACAATGCAAACATTCACCCCCAGTCACAAAGATCTGGGTTTAATCCATTGTTCTTTTACACACCACGCCACCCCAGTTTAGACCCAGCCATTTGCAAATCAGTCTTGACCCTGTGCCTCATGGGAACAGTCCAGCCCGAACTGCCAAACCAGGTCCTCCCTGGACGGAAACAAGCATCCTGGGACCGGTTTCGGGGCATCACCTCTTATCAGCCAGGCTAGTTTGAATCCAATGGTGCAGTGAGCACGGAACCCATGTCTGGGCATACCCTTCCCACTTAGGGCGATAAAAGCAAAAGGAACAAATGATGGACGGAATGCTGAACAATGCAAACATTCACCCCCAGTCACAAAGATCTGGGTTTAATCCATTGTTCTTTTCCTCACCACGCCACCCCAGTTTGGACCCAGTCATATGCAAATCAGTCTTGACCCTGTGCCTCATGGGAACACTCTAGCCTGAACTGCCAAACCAGGTCCTCCCTGGACCGTAAACAAGCATCCTGGGACCGGTTTCGGGGCATCACCCCTCATCAGCCAGGCTAGTTTGAATCCAGTGGTGCAGTGAGCACGGAACCCACGTCTGGGCATACCCTTCCCACTTAGGGCGATAAAAGCAAAAGGAACAAATGATGGACGGAATGCTGAATAATGCAAACATTCACCCCCAGTCACAAAGATCTGGGTTTAATCCATTGTTCTTTTCCTCACCACGCCACCCCAGTTTGGACCCAGTCATATGCAAATCAGTCTTGACCCTGTGCCTCATGGGAACACTCTAGCCTGAACTGTGTAGTGGTCATGCCCACGTGTACAGCAGACAAAGTAGACGTAGCCGAGTTGTAGTTGAAGTATTTATTCAGTTCTTTGAAGTAGTTACAATAAGCTGGAACAGGCCCCACCAGGAGCAGCCTCCTAGCTGCTCAGCCCATCTTCCCAACTGTCTCACTCACACACAGGCACCCAAGCATTCCACTCACACTAACATTCTACGCGGAACACTCACACTGGCTGAGCAGCTAGGTACAGGGAACAGAATGACATGACCTGAGGATACCACATATCCTATCCCTTTTATACTGAACAATAAAAAGAACCAAACTAAAATGAAAACAACTATACACAATAATGTACACATGAAGTAAACCAACCATTAACCCAGGGATGCAAGGAATGACATCACAAGAGGGAAAACGGAAGCACGAAGAAAGAAAGAAGAATGGAGAAATAGAAATGCACATGCACTATACCCATCCTGTTCCTTTCATAGTAATTGAATAAAAAGTAAATAGCGTAATAAGAGCTCACATACACAAGTGAGCAAAACACACATGACAAAAGAAAAGGGTAAACTTATCCAGACTAGAATACAATGGGTGGAACAACACCCAAGGAAGTACACCTCACGTGAGGAGACTGTGGCGAAAACACCATACGCCACCCCTCATGAGAGGAACACTGTGGGACTAAAACCCCAGTGAAAAAACAATAATGATTGGGACTGACACCCAAATGTACAGATTACATCACATGGGACTAACCCCCAAGGACTTGTGCAGCATGGGAATACAGATGCAGCACAGTGTGGCATCACAAGAGGACTACCCACACACATGACAACGTACAAGGAAGTGAAGGGACTGACACCCAAATGTACATATAACGTTGCATGGGACTGACACCCAAGAACTTTGTGCAGCAGAAAGTAGCACAGTGTGACAAACGCACACAATACGTCGACACAACAAAACGACGTAAAAGCACTGAGTGAAGCGCAGGGCGACTTATACACCAAAAACACAAGGGACTGACACCCAAGTATAACAGGTAACAATGCATTGGACTGACACCCAAATGTAACAAGTAACGTTGCATGGGACTAACACCCATGAACTTGTGCAGCTCGAAAACAGCACAGTGTGACAAACGCACACACTACGTCGACACAACAGAACGACGCAAAAGCACTAAGTGAAGCGCAGGGCGACTTATACACCAAAAACACAACATGACGTTCAAACGTGTAACTGGGACTGACACCCAAACACACACATCCAGACGAAAGGATGTACATCAAACCCACTGTAAGGAATGACATAAGCCCAAGAACATGGAGCGTAACTACTAGTGTCACATGGGACTAAAACCCAAGGACATGTAAAGCATCATTAAACACAAATGCAGTACAGTGTGGCACACGCACACAAGGAAATGGGACTAAAACCCATACCAAAAATAATAAAGGAACACAACCCCTAAGTAACCCCACATCTAAGGTTCCAACGACTCTGCAAAAACTGTTCCTT
This sequence comes from Calotriton arnoldi, assembly GCA_963921515.1. Lineage (NCBI taxonomy): Eukaryota > Metazoa > Chordata > Amphibia > Caudata > Salamandridae > Calotriton > Calotriton arnoldi. The sequence continues at coordinate 152,048 of CAWUFW010000535.1, read as the reverse complement.
AAACGTATAGAGGAGAAATGGCACTAAAACCCACTCCACTCCCAATGACAGGGATAAAACATCAGAAATTGGAAAAAACGTAAACCTGAGACATGGGACTAGGACCCACTCCCATGCCAACAAAACATGTATGTGAGTAACGCAATTAGCGATGTTGGCAGACAGCACTAACACACTGTAAATACATAAATGTCAATTGCCTGTTCAAAGAAGACTTTAAGGCCTTACATCCTGTAGAGAAAGACAACAAACTTGTAATTAAACAATGACAATGGTGTGCCTGTCAACGAGGTGTACAGGCGCTCAAATAATTTAGAATAAGCACTATAAGCCTACCAATTCTAAAATTTCCTTGGTGTGCCCGTCAACGTGATCTGGTGGTACAGGCTGTCCATAGAGCACTGGAAAGTTATGGCACATGAAGCTTGATCAAGGATGATACAATGCTGCAGAGGAGACTCCCAACGAATACTGAAGAGCAGAACATATTTAGGAATACAAACTCTCCACAGGATATGGCAGCAAAGTTCAGTGTCCAGAGTCTGAACCAGAGTATTCAAACTCACCACAGCGCGTCGAAACTCTCCAACGTTGCGCTTACTTGTAAAGCGTTGCTGCGAAATCCAAAATCCATCTGGGCGACAAAGCGACAAATTGTCGAGACTTTTGGCAGTGCTCATGTTGAGCGAGGCGCCGCTTGAGATATTCAACTCGCGATCAACTTTATTACGCTGAACAAAGTGGTTGGCAGGAATACACACACCTCGAACGTTAACAGGCAATACAGTATGCCTGCATCTTCCAACTCCAAAATGGCGGCACGTTGATGTAACGCACGCCGGGTGGCTCCAGGCACACTCTTGCTGCCAAGCGTTAAGAGGCAGCATAGTGTACCGCCTGGCAACAAAAACGTCATGCAAGTTCTGGAGAGGCTCCGCGCGACACCACGGACCAAGTAAGTTGCGCAAGCCATATTTGAATTTGATTCAAAACGCAACTGCTATCCCTCAAAGGCCTCTCAGTAGAGAAGACAAGACTACAAAATAAATACATCATGACGGTCCCCTCTTGTAACGGACAGGGAGACCTTGCGCTGACAGTACATCCAAAGCGCCAGTATTTGAAAGTACACAGGCCAACGTTGAGTTCCCTCCAGTGCTGCGCTGACACGGAGGAGCGCTAAATAGTTACGACACACCAAAACCAACAGAAAGGAAAGTCTTGTACTTAGATAGTCAAGTATCATGTACTTTCTGAAAAACAGTCTCACGCAGAACAGAAACACTGCACTTCGCACTGGAGGTAGAATCTCAGGCTGTCACTGATTACCTTGTTACTTGAAGAGGCACTGTTGTGGCGCAGTAGACTTTTGTTGTGGACCTGTATACGTTTGATGTGGCACTGTAGACATTTGTAGAAGCATCGGATCTTTAACAAGATGTTGTAGCTGTAGAGATGGAAACACAGCACGTCTGGGCTGGGCTGTCCGGTGTAGTGGACACTGGTGGGGCTGCGAGGCGTGCTTGACATGTTTCTTGCTTTACTGGTTTCTTTACCTTGAGTTTCTTTAAACTTGTTGCTCTTCATCTGTGAATGCGATAGGTTCTTAGCTCCAGATCGTCACCATAAATGTGTAGTGGTCATGCCCACGTGTACAGCAGACAAAGTAGACGTAGCCGAGTTGTAGTTGAAGTATTTATTCAGTTCTTTGAAGTAGTTACAATAAGCTGGAACAGGCCCCACCAGGAGCAGCCTCCTAGCTGCTCAGCCCATCTTCCCAACTGTCTCACACACACACAGGCACCCAAGCATTGCACTCACACTAACATTCTACGCGGAACACTCACACTGGCTGAGCAGCTAGGTACAGGGAACAGAATGACATGACCTGAGGATACCACAAACTGCCAAACCAGGTCCTCCCTGGACCGTAAACAAGCATCCTGGGACCGGTTTCAGGGCATCACCCCTCATCAGCCAGGCTAGCTTGAATCCAGTGTCGCAGTGAGCAAGGGACCCACGTCTGGGCATACCCTTCCCACTCAGGGCGACAAAAGCAAAAGGAAACAATGATGGACAGAATGCTGAACAATGCAAACATTCACCCCCAGTCACAAAGATCTGGGTTTAATCCATCGTTCTTTTGCTCACCACGCCACCCCAGTTTGGACACAGCCATATGCAAATCAGTCTTGACCCTGTGCCTCATGGGAACAGTCCAGCCCGAACTGCAAAGCCAGGTCCTCCCTGGACCGAAAACAATCATCCTGGGACCGGTTTCGGGGCATCACCTCCTCTTATCAGCTAGGCTAGCTTGAATCCAGTGGTGCAGTGAGCACGGGACCCACATCTGGGCATACCCTTCCCACTTAGGGCGATAAAAGCAAAAGGAACAAATGATGGACGGAATGCTGAACAATGCAAACATGCACCCCCAGTCACAAAGATCTGGGTTTAGTCCAACATTATTTTGCTCACCACGCCACTCCAGTTTGGACCCAGCCATATGCAAATCAGTCTTGACCCAGTGCCTCAAGGGAACAGTCCGAACTGCTCCAGCCCGAGGTCCTCCCTGTACTGGAAACAAGCATCCTGGGACCGGTTTCATGGCATCACACCTCAGCAGCCAGGCTAGGTTGAATCCAGTGTCGAAGTGAGCACGGGACCCACGTCTGGGCATACCCTTCCCACTTAGGGCGACAAAAGCAAAAGGAACAAATGATGGACGGAATGCTGAACAATGCAAACATTCACCCCCAGTCACAGTGAGTGCAACAGTAGGGAAAGTGTTGGATAGCGGAGGGTTAAAAATTACTATTCCCACTCCAATGAGTACAACAGTAGGGAAAGTGTTGGATAGTGAAGGGGTAAAAATTACTTTTCCCCCTCCAGTGAATGCAACAGTAGGGTAAGTGTTGGATAGGAAAGGGATTACATTTACTATTCCAACTGCAGTGAGTGCAACAGTAGGGAAAGTGTTGGATAGCGGAGGGGTAAAAATTACTATTCCCACTCCAGTGAGTGCAACAGTAGGGAAAGTGTTGGATAGCAAAGGGGTAAAAATTACCATTCCTACGCCAGTGAGTGCAACAGTAGGGAAAGTGTTGGACAGTGGAGGGGTGAAAATTACTATTCCCACTCCAATGAGTGCAACAGTAGGGAAAGTGTTGGATAGCGAAGGGATAAAATTACTATTCACACTCCAGTCAGTTAAAAAATAAAAATAAAATAAATATTTACAAATAAATAAATAATATTATAAAAATTAATAAATAAATAAGTTTATAAATATGTTAAAAATTAAAATACATATATTTAATTTATAAAAAGAAAAGATATTATAATATTAATTAGATACAAGTACCTACTATTATATAAAATAAAATAAATACATTTCCAAAAATAAATATTTTAAACTAGAAGATATTTACAAACAAAAACATTAATTATTACATAAATGTATTTATTTTATTTCCTACTCTATAACACCACACACATCCCAACACACTTCTAAATTTTGTAAAAAATATACTTCCATAATGAACATAATTAATTATCAATTAAAATATATTATTAATAAAAAAATTAATTAATTAACTACCCACACTTTAACCCTATAATCCGCACAATGCACACCTAAATTAAACTGCAAAATAATAAAATACACAATTAAAACTATTACTATTAAACAACTAATTATAAAGTAAGTAAAATGTATTTAATACATACCCTTTACCCCTTTAAAAGTAAAAACAACACACAAAAAAATAAACAATAACCTAAAATAAATATCCAATAGTTAACATTAATTAACAACTATGGGGCGGATTACGATCTCGCTAGGAAAGCCCTCCTTACAACTCTAATCCGGGGGGCTTTCCTAGCGAATCGCGCTGTGTGAGTTTGACCGAACGAGTACGATGCAGCCGTATGCTGATGGACTCGATTCGCTCGGACTCCCATTAAACTCTGTAGGATCCTGTGTACCGACGCGTACACAGGCTCCCATAGCAAAAAAGGGGTGGGTGGGGAAAAGCATACACCCTGTGGCGGACACGCCATGTTGCCCGCTACACTGTGCATGCTTGGATCGGGGGGACCCAGGCGCACCCCCTAGCGACCGATTCGGAGGGCTCCGGGTAAAGGGGGACCTGCTACGGCCCCCCAAAGTCTGATTCCGACAGCCTTTTAGTCTCGCTGACACTGAGTCAATACAGCTGTCCGAATCGTGCATTGTACTCGCTCGTTCGGAATCCGGCTCCATTGCACTGCACGATTCAGCTCCGAAAGAATCGGACGGACAGGATCTAGTTCGGAAACGATTCAGTCCATGCGGAAGAGATCTTCGCATCGTACTTGGTCATTCATAACGGGGAACGACTCAGGGGTCGATTCCGATCTCGGCCGGAAGCGCACCTAACAGTATTTGTCCGGAAAAAATACAAGCCGAACGCGTGTTTCCCGACCGATTCGAACACTCGTCCGAACGAACAAGTACGATGCGCACAACAGCCCAGATTCCGAGCGAGCCGTACTTACCCATTTCAGCTCCTGTTCCCCACCCGAGCCGGATCCGTAAACGCCGATTCGAGTCGCACGGAAGCAAATACACAGCACCTTCCGGCCGGACTAGTACGATGCGCCTTCCGTACGCGCCGAACCCGTCGCTACGTCCGGCACGTTTGAGCATCCGGGAGAGCTGTACATAAGCTCCGATTCGCACCACAAGACGATCCACGGCGACGAGACGAACAAGCCAGCGACGAGTACGAGTCGAAGCCACGAGAAACCCGAACGAGATGACCCAACCATGAATCCCATCGTGCAGGTCCTACCAATACTCTACATCTATTACCGGGACCGGTACGGACGCGTACGGCGCAGACGGTAAGTCAAACACCCACAACACAAGCAAACGACACGTACCCGAAATATGTCACACACACATAGGGATGCACAAATGACGTACACTAGCAACAGCAGAACCATAGGGGCGGGATGGCTATCACCAATGCCATACACACCCATAGGGGATGGATGCCTACCACTACCACCACCCCTACTCAGGGGGCCTGGATGCCTGTCACTACTACCCTCCCCACCCATAGGGGGATGGATGCCTGCCACTACTACCATCCCCACTCATAGGGGGATGGATGCCTACCACTACCACCACCCCTACTCATGGGGGCCTGGATGCCTGTCACTACTACCATCCCCACTCATAGGGGGATGGATGCCTACCACTACCACCACCCCTACTCATGGGGGCCTGGATGCCTGTCACTACTACCATCCCCACTCATAGGGGGATGGATGCCTACCACCACCACCACCCCTACTCATGGGGGCCTGGATGCCTACCACCCACACAACACCTACTCATAGGACGGGTAATGCATGACACAACCAGCATACTCCAACATAAGGAATGTCTGAAAAATACATCCCCACCAACACCATGACAAGCGTGTGTAGTCTGTGTCAAATGCCTACAACACTGAACATGACATTGAACATACAATGTGACCCCCTATCACATGTGTCACACATAAATGTGTGTGGTCTCCACAATGCAAGCAGATCATGACCACTGTGGCAATGGGGTCTAAAGCCCCATCACCACAGTGACCAAAATGTAAGTGTGGGGTCCATAGCTGAAGCACATTTTGAACATTGTGGCAATGGGGTCTAACACCCCATCATCACAGTGACCAAAAGGTAAGCGTGGGGTCCATAGCTGAAGCACATTTTGAACATTGTGGCAATGGGGTCTAACATCCCATCACCACAGTGACCAAAATGTAAGTGTGGGGTCCATAGCTGAAGCACATTTTGAACATTGTGGCAATGGGGTCTAACACCCCATCACCACAGTGACCAAAATGTAAGTGTGGGGTCCATAGCTGAAGCACATTTTGAACATTGTGGCAATGGGGTCTAAAGCCCCATCACCACAGTGACCAAAATGTAAGTGTTGTCATGTGAAAAGCTGCAAATGCCAAACTGCATGGATGATTCCTGGTCACACAACAACAAACACACCAGTGGTGCTTGTGTCCCATAGCAACATAGTTTGGGTGAGGCAAACAGTGCAGTGCCAATGAAACATCGCTTTGGCCATGTGCAGACAAACATCACCCATGGGGGCTCACATTGTCAACATTCACGAATTACACAATGACAGAAGTGACCATCATAATGCAGACCCACACATCAGCACCAATGGACACACAAATGTAGATATCCTGTGGAGACTGTAGATGTCAGATGAACAAATACCATTCCATGGCAGCAATAGGACATACAAACCAAGATCATTGTGCTGACTGATGACCCAGGAGTCCCAGGGACAGCAGGGGAAACCCACCAAACAACATACAGCCAATGGCACACTAAAGAAATGCCAATGCAGTGGTGCAAATGCACAAACACAAGCAGGCAGACTCACAATGCATATCAAACACAACAGGTGATGGGGGGGGTGTGCCAGTGTCCCCAGGCAACCACACAACACATGAGGAGGCCTGAATCCCTATTACACAGATGTCAATACAGTGCCACACAAAAGTAACTCATGGATCGGATTCCCCTATGTGGGCAATCAGGCATGGTTAGATGAGAGGGAGCCCAAATTACAAATGTCACACAAGCTTGTAGGAACAGCAACTAACACAGCAAGAGACAGACCCACCACAGCACTACCCCCAGGGACCCCACATTGTGGTGACACTGGGCTGCATGATAATCCCACTGTGATGACAAAGGTAGATGTCGTACACACTGTGAACCACAGTCATGTGTCCTGAGCAACTAACTACCATCACACCTACACAAGCACAAATCAATCAGCACGGCCTGTCAGCCAAGGCCAACATGGAGGTAGGGGTCTAGCCATGCAACAACTCTCATTTGCACACACTCAACACCACACACCTTGACCTCCACCAATGTGCAGCAGTGAAGCTCACATGGACTGGTGACATTGCACATGCACCCATGACAATCCCAGGGGTGGTGGGGGGAACTAAGGTGGAGATACCCATCACACATGGCCAGTCAACAAAACTTGTGAATGTCTGACACACTGCACAGTACGCTGTACATGGGCATGACGTCAAATCCACGCCAACCAATGGGATCCCGGCCACAGTCACACACCAATGAAGAAGCCAAGGTCACCCACCAAGAACACACATAGACAACTTCCAACATTGCAGCTCTGACCCTGAGGAGTGGCATCAGTCACACACAACGTGTCACAATCACTGAAAGGTAACACAAAATGTAAATTACATGACTTGTGTAACCAACAAGTGCCAAGGGGAATCCTGACTGTGTCTCATCTGCATTTGCCCACAAACTCAGCCCTGACAGCAAACACACCTAAGGATGACACCCTGATCACCAGTAATGTGCCATGCACCCACATCACAGGGAACCCAGGGCGAAGATTTGGGGGGAACATTGCTCAACTCAGCAAGCATCACAAACAGGAACATCACTAGGGACCCCAGCCTGCGTAGCAAAATGGAAGTGAACACACACAGACATGCTCACACAACACACACCTTGGGCTCAGGCAATGTCACGGAATTACACACTGCCATGAGGGGACTCCACTCCTGTGTAAGGAAAGCTGCGCCATACGTTGTCTCTGCAGGGCTCAATCATGTCAGCAGAACACTTGGTCACTCAGTCAACAATTAGCACAAAATGAAGGCTCTCGTCACATCAGCCTGGTCATGGCAGTGTCACCAAAATCATCTGTACCGATCAAATACACATGTAGAGTTGCACTGATACCACAGATGAGTCCTTTCCCATTGATGCCCAAACTTGCATGTTCAGTGGAGATGGTCACACGGTCAGGGAAATAGACAAATTGAACAATGGCAAGCACATCTGATGTGCAGGGGTATAAGCCACAGATGTGATATTGCAAAAACATGTAGGGAATCCCATTGGCAAATATGAAAAACATGACACCCTCATATTGCTGCAAAGGATGACATGGCTACACCGCAGGATAGGACACATTCACCCTGGACCACATGGGGTCCTGCACAGTAACACTTCATTTACCTGATAGCAAAAATCACCATCACTGCAGCAAAGGCATGTTTAGCATCCGCAACATCATGTACATCTGAAGCAAAACCACTGGAGAACTGAAAGGAGCTTTATTCAGCATATGTCATATTAAAAAAGAAAGTCCAGACAAAACCCAAAGGCCAATGGCCAGTCCATGACTGAAGTCCAAACAGGGTGACAGTGGCAGATGTCACCCTTTCCTTTCCTGCACTGCTAATAACCAGGGACACTCCCCTCGGAGGGGCATACGGGGGGTCAGGCCAGGCACCGCAGGGACAGGATCAGGGCTCACCAGAAGGAGGCAGGGAAGGGGTGGCTGGTGGTGGAGAGTCACTGACAACTGCAGTGGAGGTGTCTGACATGGTGTGTGCCGGCACAACTGGGGGGGCATGACTCAGATGGTGTGGGTGCCGGCACAACTCCAGTGGGCTGGCCAGATGGAGTGGACAGGTTCCCCACTGCAGTGCCCAAGTCAGACGGGGTGGTAGTGGACTCCACTGCAGTGCCCATCTCCGGGGGAGTAGAATGGGGTTCAGGTAAGGTGGGCAGGACAGAGGGGGAGGACACGGTCTCCACACCAGCAGCACAAACATGTGCAGCGGGGGTGTGGGGCTGGAAGAGCAAGTGGTAGGTGGAGAAGGCCGCATCATTTTGGGGATGGTGTATCTGTGGGTGGGGGAACCTGGGACAGGGTGTGGTGGGGGAACCTGTGTTGTGGGTGACTGAGGGATGGAGGAAGGAGACTGTGTGGTTGACCTGCAGGGCGGTGGCGGGGTCTTGCTCTTCCGGGACCGGGGGGACTTGCGGGTGGGGGCCTCAGGCTGTCTGCGCCTGGGGGAGGGTGTCCGGGGGCGAGGGGCACTCCCCTCTGTGTGGGTGGACTTCCTCTTCGCCCTGTATGCTGGATCAGCGGGATCGGAGGGGAAGAGGCCGAGGTCACAGAGGAAGAGCTGCTTTGTAGGTGGGGTTGCAGGTGAGGCAAGGGAAGGGGTCTTGGAGGGAGAGGATTTTGAGGACTGCGGAGTGACTGTGGATGCCTGTGTGTGTGTCTGTTCCCCATCCCCTGTGGGTGTGGTATCAGTCCCCTGAGGATGCTTGTGTGCACGTTTTGCCCTTGTTCTGTGTGTTTCTGTGCTGCTCGTGTCTGTGTGTTTGGGTGATTGTGCAGGTGTGCATGTGCTTGGGACAGGTAGGGTGCCAGGAAGTGTGGATGGGGCAGAGGTAGGAGGGGTGATGGACTGTTGGAGGAGGGACACTGCTGCCGAAAGGGAGGAGTCCATGGACCTATTGCTCCTCTGTAGGGCAGACATGCCCGTTGAGATGCCCTCCATGAACGACACCAGCTGTGTCAACAGAGTGGTGTGTGCATGGAGGACACTCAGCATTGCTGTCTGCCCTCCATTGAGCTGCCGAAGTAGTTACACAGACTCCTCACTCAGGGCAGCAGGGGACACGGGCAGGGGGTGCGTGCCTGGCCCGAAGGAGACACGCTCCCGGACACGGGAGCCTCCACGGACATCTGGAATGGGAGCCAATGGGAGGGCGGTGGTGGTGGCGGGGCCAGACATACTAGCTGGGGTGTGGTGGCTGCTGACACCCGCCTCCACAAGGGAGTCATCCTCCGAGCTGCTGTGGTCCTCAGCTGAGGTGGATGGTGCTGAGGACTCCTCGGTGTGGCTCCCCTCGCCCTCCATGCCACTGGGTCCCTCCAACCACTCATCGCCTGCTGACCCAGTCTGGCTCTGCAGCTCCTTCTGGTCTGTGGAGCTGTCCCCTCCTGTGGCCGTGGATGTATCTGCAAACAATTAGGGAAACAGACAAACATCAGTCACCTGCACTGACCGCACACACCACAGTAAGTACAGCACATTACAGAGCAAGCCCTGGCATCCTCAGTTGAACATTGCCAAAAGTCCTCACACAGATTAGGAGAAGCCAATTGTCAGTCTGATGGTCAACCATGGCACTCACACCCCTCCTGCCCTTGCACCCATCTGTCTGGTGCCTGTTGGATGTTAATACCCCAGTGTGGACACATGCACCACGTACACAGTTGTTGGACATTGCAGAGAACACAGTGAAGTATGTGAACATGCACACATCACATCTCTTGCCACTGAGTTAGTACAGGTGTCCGGGTAAAGGGATGGCCAGAGTCTAATTAGAAATGCATGTGATGCATACCAGCACCAGACACCATGATGCACCCATGTCCGGATAGTCAATGCCACAATGGGGTGCATGTTGCACATGTCACTCCCCTGCAGGATCACTCTTAGGAAGTTAAATGCCATGGCACAGGCATGCCTGCAAAGTCATACATCACTGTCTCCAGTCACATGGGCATGGCAGCCAGCCAACAACAGTCTGCACTGTGTCACAATCCTAGGAAATGGGGAATGCAAGTTATGTAGCTGACAAGTGCACATGTCCATCCCCCACAAACCACATCATCTGAACTCTTATTTGGCCACGTCATGCCAATTGGACATATGGGAGACATGAAACACAACTCTATGAGCCTGAGCACCTCACAGTCTGCTGTGAATGTAAAACAGCTGCCTGAAGTTCACAGTCGCATACACCTGTGTGCACAGTCAAGTGATCAAACACCTATGAGTCACAGAAGTATCGTCTCTCATGGTCACATCTCAGATGGCATGCTGAGCCCTAAACGATAAACATCCCAGTAGTCCTGACAACGAAGCCACAGCACAATGACACAGAGGCAGACACCTGAGGGAACATTTCACTGATCACAACATGTCAGCTGATACACGGGAGTGGGAGTACAGAGTGTATTGTATGCCCTGGAGTAGGCATGACTGTCCTGCTCCACCTGAAAGAGGGATGAGCCCTGGACAGTAGGCAGGTGGCTAAGCATGTGTGACACACTTGATATACATACTCCTGAGGCCCAAACATTGTTCCCACCCGCAGCATGGGGGTTGCCAAATACCCCAGGGACATGTGGTGATTCAGATCAGCAAGTGGACCACATATCAAAGTTACACCCAGATTACATGTCAGAACTTAGGCATTGTGTAAGCAATTGACCCACCCATGAATCCCACAACATAGTCACGGGAACAAATGCTGTCCCCCACCTTGAGCGAAGCAAAAGGCAAGGACACAGTACCCAAGTGACACAATTTCCTGACTGTAAGGGCCACACATATGCGTATCAGATGAGGAGTGGGCATGTCACAATTGAGGGACATGGGTCCTGGACCACAAGACTGATGTACTGTAGAAGTTTAACCAGGCCAGAGGAGGGAACATAGCATGTCAGACAAAGTGCACAGTGCAGTCATGGACTCACCCCCTGCTTGCTGCTGTCTGGCCTTCAGCTGCCCATCCAGGTCAGGGAAGACCACCGCCAGGATCCTGAGCATGTGGGGGGTCAGGGTACGGTGTCCGCCCCTCCTGCGAGGAGGCGACAGCTTCAGCTGGACCCTTGCGATCCTCCGGGTCCAGCCCCGAAGGTCCTGCCACCTCTTCTGGCAGTTGCGGATCCGGCGCTTGTAGACCCCCACGGATCTCACTGCCCGGGCGATGGTCAGCCATATTTCCTGCTTCTGGTGGGCATCAACCTGTGAGGATGACAATGTGAAAATGCCATTACTACACATGCAACATATACGTGCATCACACAGTTGGATATACATGTCTCAATCACAGGGGCATATGATGTACGCAGGCAGTGCAATGATGGCTATGAACAGTTTGCCAGCAGTTACTACATGGTATCATTGCATGAGAAGTAAACATTGTTGGAATGCACTGTTACTGCACTGTACCTGTTCAGTGCATGTAACTACACACTTTGGGGGTGAGAACTACTCAGTGAGCATGCTAGCCAGTGGTGTGCACACTGTAAGTCTTGCTAGTCAGACAACATGCACAATTAGTAAGGCAGTGGACAGCACACTCACCTGCTCCCCTGGTTTCCCATACAGCTTGCTGTACTGTGGAAGGAGGCTGTCCAGCAGGGCCTGGTTCTCCTCAAGGCTGAAGGCTGGGGCTCTCTCCACAGTACGTGCCATTGCAGTAGCCAGAGTATGCAGAGACAGCAGCAGTGTTGGTGGCAGATGTCGTCCTGGAGCATGTAGTGCAGGCAAGTGAGCTCTCAGGGGAACAGCCAGCATTATATGTGTGCTGCAGAGGCAGATACTGTCCCATGTGTCCAAAGTGATAGGTCCAAGTCGTTTGCATCTTCTGAATCTGGCCAATCCATGGAATAGCACCACTTATACACGCCCACAGCCTCCTTCAAAAGTTAAACTTCATGACACCCATGTATTTGCAACATTGTTGTGGCTGGCCAACTGAATTCACTGCATCAGACTCGTTACAGCTTCAAAAACGCGTCCGTTGCCATGCCAGGCCCTAGCCAATGCATGCGCACCGTCCGGACCATTGCTGTACAACGCGTATTTAAAAAAACAACGCGTACACGCTCACATCAAATGCAATGTCCAATGCGTGCGCACCAATCGGTCCATTGCTGTACAACGCGTATTCCGGGAAACAACGTGTACCCGCTCACAACAGATGCAATGGCCAGTGCGTGCACACCGACCGGTCCATTGCTGTACAACGCGTACCCGCTCACAACAGATGCAATGGCCAGTGCGTGCACACCGATCGGTCCATTGCTGTACAACGCGTATTCCGGGAAACAACGCGTACCCGCTCAGAACAGATGCAATGGCAAGTGCGTGCACACCGATCGGTCCATTGCTGTACAACGCGTACCCGCTCACAACAGATTCAATGGCCAGTGCGTGCACACCGATCGGTCCATTGCTGTACAACGCGTATTCCGGGAAACAACACGTACCCGCTCACAACAGATGCAATGGCCAGTGCGTGCACAACGATCGGTCCATTGCTGTACAACGCGTACCCGCTCACAACACATGCAATGGCCAGTGCGTGCACACCGACCGGTCCATTGCTGTACAACGCGTATTCTGGGAAACAACGCGTACCCGCTCACAACAGATGCAATGGCCAGTGCGTGCACACCGATCGGTCCATTGCTGTACAACGCGTACCCGCTCACAACAGATGCAATGGCCAGTGCGTGCACACCGATCGGTCCATTGCTGTACAACGCGTATTCCGGGAAACAACGCGTACCCGCTCACAACAGATGCAATGGCCAGTGCGTGCACACCGATCGGTCCATTGCTGTTCAACGCGTATTCCGGGAAACAACGCGTACCTGCTCACAACAGATGCAATGGCCAGTGCGTGCACACCGATCAGTCCATTGCTATACAACGCGTCCCTGTACAGGTCACTCGCATATGTCACCATGCTTGTCACTGGTGAACGTATGCCAGCCACATATACTTGCCAGGGACTCAGGGGCACACCTACAACACCACACCCAGTCCACACTGTATCCTAAGGCATGTAAGGCTGCATTACCTTTTCTGTGTATGGGGGTAAACATGTGGTTTTTGGGGTGGCTCTTGGGGGCAGCCACTCCCAGGCTGTGCACGTGTTCATGGGGACAGGATCCTTTGTGTGTTGTGCACATGACCACTGTGATGTGCAACTGTTCATTTCGGAGCATGTGGCATGGTCACATTTCCAGGTTGTGTATGTGTATGACATGTCACATACCCCCAGAGTCCCATGTGGGAAGGCATGTACGTCACAGGGTGACCCATTGCCACAATAGTGATGGCCCTCCACAGTCTGTGTGCATGTTGTGTTTCCGATGTCTCTGATTCCATGTGCACAATGGGAGACAGTCTCCACATCCACGTTGTTTGTGCATGGACTTTGATGTTGTGCGTGTTTGTGTCACAGACATCCATGTCTGTCCTGCGGAGGCAACAGGGGCCACTACCTGTGGGAGTCTTGTTTGTTTTTCTGACGTGTACATGATACGCCATGTCATGCCAGTGTCCATGTGGCAAGACAGGGTCACTGGGAATCTACCTGTCAATGAGCTGTGATGCCTGTGGCGCATCTGTCCAGACATGTCACTGTGGTGTGTGTATGGAACGTGACAGCAGTAAATGGGTACTGTGACACAGCCTAATGGTTTCCCATAGCACAACCTGGAACCTGTTGTCAACACATGTTGAACTGAGATGTTAGATGATGTCCATGTAGGTGCCATATATGTCCATACAGAACGGCACACACATCAAGTACTTGTGTCTCTTAATGATGTATCATGTGATATTGAGTATGGTGAATGGCACATATGTGGGGTGACTGACAATCTTTCTTTCTTCACCTATGCACTGCAGGGCACCAGCTGTCCATAGACCATTCCCTGACCTAGCAACGATGGTGGAACGTGACAGCATCCGACGGTACCGCTTCACCAGGCAGCTGATTGAGGATTTGGCAGTGCGCTTGGCCCCACATTTGCAACCTGGCCGGCCGTACCCTACAGCGCTGACCCCCAAGGTGAAGGTGATGGCAGCCCTACACTTCTTTGCCACCGGTACCTTTCAACACACTGTGGCGACTGCTGGTGGGATGTCACAGACTATGTTCAGCCGTGTGCTACGCGATGTTTTGGAGGCAGTGTTGAGATGCCTGAACCAGTACATCTATTTCCCTACACGTCAACAACTCACTGACGTCAAGAGTGACTTCTATGCCCTGGGGAGGATGCCACATGTCATTGGCTCCATTGATGGGACACATGTGGCTTTGGTATCACCACAGGCACATGAGCAGGCATACAGGAACAGGAAACATTATCATTCGATCAATGCTCTGGTGGTATGTCTTGCAGATATGAGCATCTCACATGTGTGTGCTCGTTTCCCTGGTTCGGCACACGATGCCTACGTGATGAGGAGTAGTCGCATCCCGAGTATGATGTCACAGATGCAGAACCAGCGTGCCTGGCTTGTCGGTGTGTACTGACTTTGTACCATTGTGTGTGTTCTGCTATGTTGTATTCCGCCCTCTTTTCCAACTCTGCTAATGTGCAATTGTCTGTCTGTAGGTGACTCCGGATACCCCAACATGCCGTGGTTGCTGACACCCCTCAGGAACCCTGTGACACCAGCCCAGATGCGCTACAATGAGGCACATGGTCGGACCAGGAGAGTGATCGAGCGGACATTTGGTCTCCTGAAGAGCCGCTTCCGCTGCCTGGACAAGACAGGAGGGGCCCTCCCATATGCCCCAGCAAAGGTGTGCTAGATTGTCATTGTCTGCTGCATGCTACACAACCTGGCAGTGCGGAAGGAGTTGCCTCTCATCCTGGATGACGATGACCAACATCCGCCACCTGTGGAGGATCCTGGCCTGGGCCACGATGCCAGTGATGATGATAATGATGAAGGTGATGTCCGCACACAGCTCATCACCAACTTCTTCAGCTGAATGTGAGTATCCAGAGATGTCATGTCAATGATGTGAGTTTGCGTGATATGTGTTGGTGGTGCTCTGGTGCTGTTTGAGTGTGGCCATGTGCTACTTGACTGGAAGCGTGCAGCGATGTGTCCTTACAGGTAGTCTGTACTCCCCAACAGTGTTGACAAGCTAACTTGGTTTTCTGTGAGTATCTTGTGACATGTATTGGCCATGAGTATTGCAGTTCTGTCCTGTTCTTCCGTGCTTTTGACTGTGTGTCATGTCTGTCCTTCACAGGGTACTTTCAGAGTTGTTTGGTGAACTGTGATCCCCCAACACCATGATTCAACTTCCAGGGTGGAAGCAGTCGTTTCCCTACAGGTGATGTGCCACACACCCCTGGACTTTATTTCTTCTACACTTGTTGACTGTGTGGCCACTGCCACGTAGGATTACCTTGCATCTGTAGTGGAAACAACATGTTGCAAATGTGTAATAAACCTGTGCTTCACTTTGGGTTGTGCGTTGTCTGTGGTCACACGTCTGACTGACATGTGCTTACTGCACCTGTGGGCTAGTTAACACAGACTGTGAATAGGTGTGGTGTCTGTGCATTCCACTGTATTTCCTGGCAACATCAGTGTAGGCGATGAGTCTGATGGCCCTGGTGTGTATGTGTTGTGTAGCCCTAGTGGTGTGTCTCCCTCATATGTGTCACGTCGCCATGACTCACATGACGGTGTTGAACTTGCTGTAGCAGTTAGCATGCACAGTGTCATTTAGCAGATCACCATCTACATGACAGAAACCACGTTGGAATCACAACAGAGGCAAGTATGGTGTATTAGTGAGTTTATTTCCATACATGTGTGAGGATAGTGCACAGGATGGTGGGTGCTGTACATTGGGATTGGAATCCAAAGTTCCCAGATGAGTTGGAAGTCTTGGTAGCAGAAATGTCCTGAGTAAAGTCCACAGTCATCTGATACATTGGGCCAACTTAAGCTCCCCATGTCATGTGGGAGAGTTGTGTTGCATTCGACAGGGTAAACAGTTTGCACACAAAGGAGAATTTCCAGAACAGGTGTTGGGTTCCTGGGGGATGTACATGGCCATCGGCCTCTCAGTTTTCCTTCCTCGGACGACCCCTCTTCTTCCCGGGGGACCCTCACGTGCAGGCTGCTGCGGTGCAGAGGACTCTCCGCCAGAGTCATCCTCCCTCCCTGTGGCAGTTGCAGTTGTTGCAGCACCAGATGTTGTGGGCACACAGGGAGGTGTGGCCATGTTGGTGCTAATCTGGCGGAGGCATGTCAATATGTCCCTATGCACCGCTGTCAGTTCTTCCAATGTGTCCCACTTGGACTCCATGCCAGACATGTGTGTCTCCACACGGGACATATGTGTCTCCACACGGGACATGTGTGAGTCTAAGCGGGCATGATGGGCAGCCTGCTGCTGTTGAATGTCCTTGAGGATCCCCACTACCTGGCTGACCTCTCCGGTGCTATTCTGGTACGCCTCAGCAATGCGTGCCAGTTGTGGGTCATCATGCAGTCCAGGCCCCTCTGCAAACAGCGACCTTTGTCTACCACCCCTCCCACCACCCCTGGCGACACGTGCGGGACCTGTGGTGGCATGCACAGGTGACCGTAGGCCCACTTGGGGGTTGTTACTGGGGTCGTTGTCCGTTGCTCCACGTTGGGCCAGGGTCCCTGTGCTGTTGTCATCGGTGGTCCTTGGTCTGTCCGTGTTGGCAGGGGTGGTCTGTGTGTTGGCAGTTGTTGGAGGGGTGGGTGCAGGGGGTGCAGATGTTGGTCCTGCTGGTGCTGCATGATGACTCGCACCGGAGGGGCCAGGTAGGTCTTCGCCATCCGAGGAGTGCAGAGGCTGTTCCACACCAGTGAGCTCAGTGTCCCCCGGAGCCTGGGACAGGGACTCCTCATCGTCTGCTGCTGTGTCCCCATCATCACCTGTTTTTGGAAGAGACTCACAATGTATGTTATGTTTCTACGGGCATCAATGGTTCACACACCTGACAGTTGTGACTGTACCTCTGGATGCGGGCCTGTACATTGCATTGTCCTAAGTTGTCACAGTCAGAGGTTGATATTGGTGTAGCACATTGTCCTGCCAACCTGAAGCTTTTCAATGTGAATGTTGAGGTGTGTGCATGGCCAGCATTGGTGGTATTTGGTGGACATCCAGCCCTCCTTCTCCCCCCAGCCCAGTTATCCCACCATGAAGCATGCCACCCTTGCAGTGTGTGCAGGTTGACTCTCAGGATGTCAGTCAGTGGTGTCCTGCTGTTGGTTGTTGCACAGCTCCCAGCTGGGCCTTGTGCTCCCCACAGCTGAGGCCAGTGTCAGACATCTTTGAAGTGGCTTTTCACTGGCTGTGAGGTGTGCATGCTTCAGTGTGAGCTTGCTGGGCCATGTGGGTGGGGGATGTTGAGCTGTGACTACCACTCTCATCATGCTATTGCCTACACCCCCCTTCACAGCATGCCCATTCTTCCTTCCTTTTGACTCTGCTTCCCTGTGGGGTAGTGTGCCTGTGCTGACAGGATGGCTGACAGTGTTGTCCTGGCGGTTGTTTGGCTACAAGTCCTAATAGTGTCCCTGTGCTTCACACAGCATAACCCAGGGTGGTGGTTCTTTGTGGGATATTTAATTGGAGTGTGAGGCATTGCATTCTCCCAGGTGAGTTGTGTGGAGTTTGTGTTAAGGGGGTGTGTGAGGAAAGCTGCTTGTAACAATGGTCAGAGCTGTCAGTCCTCCTTCCCACCCAGCCAGATATCCCACCATGGAACGTGCTTCCATTGCAGGGAGTGCAAGTTGGCTTACAGGATGTCAGTCAGTGGTGTCCTGCTGTTGGTTGGTGCCCAGTTCCCAGCAGGGGCTTGTGCTCCCCACAGCAGTACCCAGTGTCAGCCATCTTGTCAGTTGTTTTCCACTCCCTGTGATGTGAGCATGGTTCAGAGTGGTGTTGATGGGCCAATTGTGAGGGTGACCAATATCTGTGACTACAACTCCCATCATGCTATAGCCTACACCCCCCTTCCCAGCATGCCCATACTTCCTTCCTTTTGAGTGGACTTCACTGTGTGTGAGTGTGACAGCAATAGCAAGATGTCAGTCAGTGGTGTCCTGCTGTTGGTTGGTGCCCAGTTCCCAGCAGGGGCTTGTGCTCCCCACAGCAGTACCCAGTGTCAGCAATCTTGTCAGTTGTTTTCCACTCCCTGTGATGTGAGCAAGGTTCAGAGTGGTGTTGATGTGCCAATTGTGAGGGTGACCAATATCTGTGACTACAACTCCCATCATGCTATTGCCTACACCCCCCTTCCCAGCATGCCCATACTTCCTTCCTTTTGAGTGGAGTTCACTGTGTGTGAGTGTGACAGCAATGGCAAGATGGCTGACAGTGGTGTCTTGCTGTTGGTTGGTGGCCAGGTCCCAGCAGGGCCTTGTGCTCCCCACAGCTGAGGCCAGTGTCAGACATCTTTGAAGTGGCTTTTCACTGGCTGGAGGTGTGCATGCTTCAGTGTGAGCTTGCTGGGCCATGTGGGTGGGGGATGTTGAGCTGTGACTACCACTCCCATCATGCTATTGCCTACACCCCCCCTTCCCAGCATGCCCATACTTCCTTCCTTTTGACTCTGCTTCCCTGTGGGGTAGTGTGACTGTGCTGACAGGATGGCTGACAGTGTTGTCCTGGTGGTTTTTTTGGCTACAAGTCTCAATAGTGTCCCTGTGCTTCACACAGCATAACCCAGGGTGGTGGTTCTTTGTGGGATATTTAATTGGAGTGTGAGGCATTGCATTCTCCCAGGTGAGTTGTGTGGAGTTTGTGTTAAGGGGGTGTGTGAGGAAAGCTGCTTGTAACAATGGTCAGAGCTGTCAGACTTCCTTCCCACCCAGCCAGATATCCCACCATGGAACGTGCTTCCATTGCAGGGAGTGCAAGTTGGCTTTCAGGATGTCAGTCAGTGGTGTCCTGCTGTTGGTTGGTGCCCAGTTCCCAGCAGGGGCTTGTGCTCCCCACAGCAGTACCCAGTGTCAGCCATCTTGTCAGTTGTTTTCCACTCCCTGTGATGTGAGCATGGCTCAGAGTGGTGTTGATGGGCCAATTGTGAGGGTGACCAATATCTGTGACTACAACTCCCATCATGCTATTGCCTACACCCCCCTTCCCAGCATGCCCATACTTCCTTCTTTTTGAGTGGAGTTCACTGTGTGTGAGTGTGACAGCAATGGCAAGATGGCTGACAGTGGTGTCCTGCTGTTGGTTGGTGCCCAGGTCCCAGCAGGGCCTTGTGCTCCCCACTGCTGAGGCCAGTGTCAGACATCTTTGAAGTGGCTTTTCACTGGCTGTGAGGTGTGCATGCTTCAGTGTGAGCTTGCTGGGCCATGTGGGTGGGGGATGTTGAGCTGTGACTACCACTCCCATCATGCTATTGCCTACACCCCCCCTTCCCAGCATGCCCATACTTCCTTCCTTTTGACTCTGCTTCCCTGTGGGGTAGTGTACCTGTGCTGACAGGATGGCTGACAGTGTTGTCCTGGCGTTTGTTTGGCTACAAGTCCCAAGAGTGTCCCTGTGCTTCACACAGCATAACCCAGTGTGGTTGTTCTTTGTGGGATATTTAATTAGAGTGTGAGGCAATGCATTCTCCCAGGTGAGTTGTGTGGAGTTTGTGTTAAGGGGGTGTGTGAGAAAAGCTGCTAGTAACTATGGTCAGAGCTGTCAGTCCTCCTTCCCACCCAGCCAGATATCCCACCATGGAACGTGCTTCCATTGCAGGGAGTGCAAGTTGGCTTTCAGGATGTCAGTCAGTGGTGTCCTGCTGTTGGTTGGTGCCCAGTTCCCAGCAGGGGCTTGTGCTCCCCACAGCAGTACCCAGTGTCAGCCATCTTGTCAGTTGTTTTCCACTCCCTGTGATGTGTGCATGGTTCAGAGTGGTGTTGATGGGCCAATTGTGAGGGTGACCAATATCTGTGACTACAACTCCCATCATGCTATAGCCTACACCCCCTTCCCAGCATGCCCATACTTCCTTCCTTTTGAGTGGACTTCACTGTGTGTGAGTGTGACAGCAATGGCAAGATGGCTGACAGTGGTGTCCTGCTGTTGGTTGGTGCACAGTTCCCAGCAGGGCCTTGTGCTCCCCACAGCAGTACCCAGTGTCAGCCATCTTGTCAGTTGTTTTCCACTCCCTGTGATGTGAGCATGGTTCAGAGTGGTGTTGATGGGCCAATTGTGAGGGTGACCAATATATGTGACTACAACTCCCATCATGCTATCGGCTACACTGACTTCACCAGCATACACAGAATTCCTTCCTTTGAGTGAGCTTCCCTGTGAGGTGGTGTTCTAGTGGTGGCAAAATGTCTAACTGTGTTTGTTGGTTACATTTGTGCCACTGCCTTGCTGTATTTGTAGTTATGTTTGTACATATCATGACACAGTTACATATCACTATGAGATGGCATGTATTGTGTTTATCTGACTGACAGACAAATCTTGGAGTGATTATCTTTTGATTGCTGTGGATTTGCTAAGGGTGCATGGTTTGACTATCCCCTTGACAGTGATGTTTGTGTATTGTCACACAATATTGTGTATATTTGTTGTGTACTCACCAGGCTCTGGGATGTTTGATAGTCCATATACGCTCATTGGTGGTAGGATGGCCCGCACCTTCTCCTCCCAGGGCCTGAGGTATAGTGGTTTGGCAGGAGGGCCACTGCCGGTGCACTGACTCACGATGTAATCCTTCTTTAGTAGGTCCCTGACCCTCCTGCGCACATCATACCACCTGTTCTGGATGTCTTCCTTTGTGCGCAAACATGGTGATTGTGCGTTGACCCTGTCGACGATCCTCTGCAACATCTTGGTTTTCTGCGACATGGGGGTCTGTTGTACCATTGTACCAAACAACTGTGGCTCTACCCTGAGGAGCTCATCTACCAGGACTTCCAATTCACTGTCTAGGAACTTTGGTTTCTTCTTTAGGGGCATGGTGATGGGTGGTGGTGGGGATTGAGGTGTGTGTGTGTGCAGGTGAGGGTGTGTGAGTGTAGGTTTTGCTGGGTGTATGTGAGGGTGCTATTTGTTGAGGTGCTAATGGTGTGTGGCTTGTGTGATGGATGAGCTGTGAGTGTGTCTGTGGTTGCTGTGTGATGGTGTTCTGTGCTGGCAGGTCAGTTGAATTTGCAAAGGATCATGGTAGGGATTTGTGGCCTTTATATAGGTGGAGTTG
Organism: Calotriton arnoldi; assembly: GCA_963921515.1. Lineage (NCBI taxonomy): Eukaryota > Metazoa > Chordata > Amphibia > Caudata > Salamandridae > Calotriton > Calotriton arnoldi. The sequence goes on along the minus strand of CAWUFW010000535.1, from coordinate 130,354 downwards.
GGGGTGTGTCCTTGTTCCATGTTTTTTTCCCTGTATTTATTGACTTTGTCATTGCTTGTTTGGCCCTTTTTTTTGTTTTTTTCCTTAGTATTTTTTGTGCATGTAGGAGACGTTCTTCTGACCTAGTAGGACGCTGCAGTTGTCTCGTGCGAGCTTCTCCGAGTCGTTCACGCTGTGTTTCTGCTAGGTTTCTTGTGCGGCGTACGCGTCGGTCGCGGAGTATTGGCTTCCTTCTGCTGGCTTTTGTATGCGTGTCGGTCGTTCGGCTTGAGCTCCGTGCGACTCGGTCTGGTTTTCCACGCATTGCATCGTACTGCGCGGGTCGGAGTTCGCGGGTACGTTTCGTTCGGGTTGATTCCTGGTGCGTGTCGGTCGGTTCTATTCGCGTGGTTTCCCGGCCGGATAGCTTGTTTCCGTCCGGTTCGGTCGTTCGGCTTGTGTTCCGTACGAGTCGGTCGTGATTCACATGCATTTCATCGTACTACCCAGGTCGGGCAACGCCGGTACGTGTCGGTCGGACTATATTCCCGTACCGAGTCGGTCGGTGAGATTTCTGGCCCGAATCGGAATCGGCCCCTCAGTCGGAAACATAGGCTCCGAATCGGATTTGCTCGTTCTGGAACCCGTCTGGAGGGCTCCCTAGCGAGATCGTATTCGGCCCCTATATATTAATTAATTAAACACACTGCCCACCCTTTACCCCTATAAACACCACAACACACACATAAAATTAATTACACAATTACCATAATTAATTTTTAATTAAAGTAATTAATAACAATCAACAAATAATTATTAATAAAAAAAATTACTTGCCACCCTTTACACCTATAAACACCAAAACACACCCCTAAAATTAATTACACAATTACCATAATTAATTACCAATTAATTAATTAATATTAATTAACAACCAATCATTAAATAATTAATAATAAATTAATTTACACATTTAACACTATCACATCTCAATTAAATAAATATTAACAAATAAAAAATAATCATTAATTTATTATAATTAAAATACTTCCCACCCTATTCCCCTATAAACCCACAACCGGCTACAGAACTAAAAAACACAAAATTCGAATTAAAAAAAAATAATAACTACTAACAATTTAACACAGATATTAAAAATATAAACAATTCTTACACATAAAAAGACATCACATGCATTTAAAATATATACTAAAATACATAACATTAATTAAAAAATATATATTTTTAACAACTATATTTTTGCAAACGATATTAAACACTTCGATATTTTTTAAATCGATATTACTTACCTTAAGTCGATGTTCTTGACCACGATATTCTTACTGTCAATATTTCTCAGTCACAATATTTATGACTCGATATTTCTGCCAGTCGATATTTAAAACTTGATATTGTGTCTCATCACCGTTTCAGATATATCAAAGACAGGGAATTAGGCATAGACATAGTCAGGACTTGAGATGGTGGAGAACGGGACATTGGAAACTAAAGAAACTCTAAACACTAGACCACTAACACTTACACACTTACTTCCTGATGATGGTAAACTTCTGGAGCATGAAGGGTAGAGCCAGTATTTTTTACATTTTAACAATGAGTCTCTGCTTAGCAGTATGCCATTACTTGTTGTGGCTCTCTGCTTCGTACAAGTTTGCACCCTTTTACTTGTCCCAAAGGTGTGTTGTTTTTCCCTTGGTAATTCTTTTGTATTCAGTGCCTCTTTTAGTTCCTTCCTTCTAGTGTGTATGTGGTGGTTCTCATGAGTATCATTTTCTCTCTTACCTTTTTAGCTCATAGCTGGTCTGGTATGCTGGGGCGTCCTGTGACTCCTGTGTATTATCCTGGTTTGCTAGGGGCTCGTCCTAGCAACATCTGCTTCTGAAAGCAGTAAACCTACACTTCTCATAAGCGTCGCTCTGGCCTGTAATCATATGCATATCGGATGTCTCCCATTTATCCTGCAGCCGGTTCAGTTATGTGCCATTCCACCAAATTCTGAGGTTACATGCGATGCCTTCAGCCTGCGAAGATCTGTTCTGAGAGTGAGATCTAGTCCAGTGTTTTTCTTGCACGCCCCTTCTGTGTTTTCCTCAAATTCCTACCACAGGTGTGTTATTCCATTTTCTACCTACACAGGTGTTCTAGGATGGCAGGAACTTTCAGCTGGTCTGATCAACAGGATCCTGATAGTATAGTTCCTTAATGTTAAAGCAAGAGTCTGATGTTCCACAAGATTATTCTAGGAAGTTTGCATCATTGTTATTTTGGATGATGTTGATTGACTGCTGGGCCTGAAATACATTATTCAGACTAAGAGCAACTTTAATACTAATGGTGCAAAACAATGCTGATCTGATTTATAATTAGTTAACAGGAGGGTTAGGAAAAAAAACAATTAAAAATGTTTACTAAATGTGGACCTCTGATAAGAATCACTGACATAATATCGACAGACACAATTTCGACCTACCAAAATATCGGGACAAAAATATCGATAACACTAATATCGACATCCTATACTTAATTAAGAAAATACAAAAATATCGACTACAAAATATCGTAAAACATTAACATCGTTTTCAACGTTATCGAAGGCAAAAATATCATAATAAATAATATCGAACACATTAAATATACATACAAAAAGACAAAAATATCAATCACAAAAATATAGACTACAAAATTATCGTTTAAAAAAATATATTGTCATGTTAAATATTTTATATTAACTCAAAACATACCCCCAAAATATAAAAATAGCAATAACACACACAACATACATTATAAATCACTTAACATATATATTATAAAAATAACAAAACAATATCATAAACATTTATAAATTCACCAATATTATATACTACTCCAAACATAATATATAAAATAAAATGTAAAACTTAAACATTTAAAACAGTATAAATATCAAATAATGTAATGCACCATTTTTTTCTCTTAAAAAAAAACCTGAAACTTAATTAGCGTTTTCCATATATAGAAAACAACTGCCAAATTTATTAAAACAATCAGTAACAACCAATGAAATACACATACAATGGAAATAAACCAATTAGATTGGAAAAGTAATTAATAACACACTATATAAACACACGCAAATTAAACATTATTTTACCTTGCAAACAAAAAAGCAACAATAAGGAGAAACTCTGCCGGATTGCTGACACAACACAGAACTGCGTTACAGAAAATTCTGATTACATCTCCACAAAGTAAGTAAAATAGCATTTTAAAACTACTACTACTAAAAATGCTCTCAAAATAATCTTCTATAAATAAAATAATTAATATGTATTTTTTAAATTATATCTCCTCTACAGATAATTCTGAAAAAGTGAAGGAACTGCAGTACAGTGCGAAAAGTCAATTTACAAATAAGGCAAGTATGACTCTCAAAATAACTAAATCTATTTTTTAAAATAGCAAACAGATATACTAGCTAACAACAACTCCCCCCCCCCCTGCTACAAATACATTTAAACAGATTAATTAATATTACTATTTTTTTTAACAGAAATCTCTACAGAAAAACGAAAACTAAACAGCAAAGAAAACGAAACAACATTTAACAAAGTCTGCAAATCCAACATTGTAAGTATAAAATTGACAATGTTCATTTTTAGAAAATACCACATAATATGTATTGTTTAATTAATTTTTTATATACATCTCTCTTTGCATTTGAAGCTTCACCATGACTGAAGGGGCCCAATTTACTACTTCCCAGAAAGGAAAATTATTATTATGTTATATGGGGTATGTGTACACCCAAGAAAAGCAAACAGGGGACAAAGTCAACTGGAAATGTAGCAAATATTATTCGAACAAATGTTATGGTAGGGCTGCTACAAAGGAAACAACTGTATTATATGTTAGAGAGCATAGCCACCCCCCTAACGTAGCTGAAATTGAAGTTAGAAATGCAATTGAAAATATCAAAGAAATTAGTACCAGATCTCAAAAGCCCACAACAGAAATTCTTAAAAACATACTTCCCACAGTCCCAGAGCATGCAACTGGCCAACTGCCCTCAATATCCTCACTAAAACGAACTATAGCTAGAACTAAAAAAGCTACTGCTACCACCACACTTACCCCCAAAACCTTTGCAGAAGTAGAAATACCACCTGAGCTCACAGTTACACATACCGAAGAACAATTTCTTTTGTATGATAATAAATCAGCAGACAAAAGAATAATAATGTTTGGGACCCCCACAAATTTACTTAAATTACAAAACTGTGAAACATGGATGATGGATGGGACTTTTAAAATATGTCCCAAACCATTCTACCAATTGTACACAATACATGGACTATTCCAACACACAAACATCCCCTTCATATATGCTTTACTGCCAAACAAGCAAACGTCAACTTATATTGAACTTTTAAGCAAAATAAAGGAAGAAACTAACAATTATTTTCCACAAAAAATAATAGTCGACTTTGAGCAGTCAATGATCCAAGCAATACTAAAAAACTACCCTCACACAGCAATTCAAGGTTGCTACTATCACTTTAACCAATGCATTTGGAGACACCTCCAAAAATATACATTAAGGGCCCGATTCCGATCTCGTTCGGAAGGCCCTCCGAGAGCCGTCCGTAGCGTTACCTTCTGACCGACTCATTTTGGGAGCCGATCCATCCAAACGACGAAGTACATGCGCAAAAGTCTCTTATTTCCGAGCGGCATGTACGCTCCGATTCCAGCACCATTTTCCATATGACCCGGCTCCGTAAATGCTGAATGGAGTCATCCGAAGCCATTTCCGAAGCAGTTTCCGGCCGGCAAAGTACGATGCGTACTTCCTACGCGCTGAACAGGTCGCCACCTCCAGCACATCACGGCATCCGGAAGAGCTGTATTTCATCGCCGATTTGCACCACAACACGATCACTGCGTACGAGACAAAGCAGCCATGTATCCGATCGCGCATTTCATCCCTATACTCTACGCCACAGCTTTCCAAACTTTTCATGTTGGTGACACACTTTTTAGAAATGCAATGTTTAGTGACACGGTAATGCAGTGTAGCGAGCGAGCCCAAACAAACTAGGTGGGTTCGGGGGTGTTCTCCCCCCGAGAAAATTTTGAAAAAAGAGTGGGCAAATGGTGCATTTTAAAGCAAATTTGAGAAAACAGGAAGGTTAATAAAGCAATTGTGAATCTGTTCTAACAAAGACAGTGACTGGCAAAACTGTCTATCCGCCGCTTGTTCTGCTGACATCCTAGGCGCGCAAAAAGAAACCAATATACATTGGGTGTAAGGTTAGGTTTGTGGCTGAAACAAGAATATAATGATGCACAGATTGACACATGCCCCAGTGATTTACGGCACAAAAACGGCGGGTGCACGCACTGCCAACCCTTTCAACCATGCCCAAAGTCCGCCTGCTGCCTTGCTGAATATGAGTTATACAAAAATCCATTCAGGAAGGGGGAATTGTGAGTGGTAAAACAATCATGCAACTTATCAGCCGGTCCCTGCGCATTGAACTCAGGTGGGACCGCTCTCCTCAGCACAGCGCACCAAAAGCCAACTGAAAATAAGACGAGTCATATGTTTTCCCATTCAGCACTTTGAGGTAAAATTAACTGCATATAAGAGATAAGGACCAATACATATGTCATAGAAATTGTAAATATCAAAATGTATGGAAACACAAAATATCTCACGAAAACTTCTCATTGATTTGTAAAAAAAATATATGCTTTGTAATATAACACACATACATTTCCAAAACATGTTGGCCTTTATGAGTAACAATATGTAAATATGTGAAAGAATTCAAAACTTTAAATAAAAACAACAGCACTTACTATTTTATTGAGATGAATGAGGTTGATAGGATGAACACAGCTGGTCAATATTTGGTGGAATATTAGATAAAGACACTCGCATTTCGTCATTAAGCATTTTCAAGCTTCCACGTTTCAGTGTCATTTTTTGTTTCAGCTCATTCTTCTTCAGAAAGTGAAAAGTTCCCTGTTGCAGTTGAAAGAAATGGATTTCTGATGCAATCATAGGGGCCGATTCCGATTCGGGCCGGAAATCTCTCTGACCGAGCCGGATCTGGAGAGATTTCCGACCGAGCCGGACTCCTGCAGTCCGACCGAGCGAGTACGATGCAGCCGTATGCTGCCCGACTCGATTCGGTCGGACTCCCATTGAAGTCAATGGGAGCCGGTCGTACAACGCGTACACGGGCTCCCATTGACTGAATGGGTACATCACGAACAGGGGGGCCCCCTACAGTGGGTACGCGTCAGTGCGACTCGCACCGTACATGCATGTTTAGGGGGGACCCTTGGGTCCCCCCTGTGTGCGACTCGTGTGGCTACGCATGCAGGGGGGTCCGACACGGACCCCCGAAGTCCGGCTCCGACAGCTCTTTGGAGCCGGAGGCTATGAGTCGGTCGGGCTGTTCGAAGCGCGCATCGTACTTGCTCGGTCGGGAAACGTCTCCATTGCGTGGTGCGAGCCGTGTCCGTACCAATTGATCGGAGCCTTTAGGACCCCGGGACGAGTCGGTCGGCGATTTCGCGTGCGCTCGCATCGTACTTGCTCGCTGGGACGACTGTACGAATCGGTCGGGAAAAAGGCCTCCGAATCGGATCCGGTAAAGCCGAATCCGATTCGGAGCCCTACCGGCCGAGATCGGAATCGGCCCCATAGTCTTTAGATTTCAACATTTGGGAAGTAATGATGAATGTTCACTCCGAGCAATGTTACAATCAGCGGGCTGATATCACATTTCAGCGGGCACTCAGCAGTTTTGGAAAACATTTCAAAATTCCCTTCTTTCACTTTGCTTTTCCAAATTGCTATTTTGTCTCTCATAGCACAAGAATTACAACATTTTAATAAAAACAACAGCACTTGTCTTACTATTTTAATGAGATATATGAGGTTGATAGGATGAACACAGCTGGTCAATATTTGGTTGAATATTAGATAAAGACACTCGCATTTCATCATCAAGCATTTTCAAGCATCCACGTTTCAGTGTCTTTAAGTTTGTCATCGTTGAAAAGGATACTTCACAAATGTATGTAGTAGAAAACTGCAAGAGAATTTTTAACGATTTTCTACCTATGTTTGGATGCATTTTTGTAACACGAATCCAAAAGCTGTCTAAATCACCCTCTTCATGCATCATTAACATACTTCGATCATTTTTTATTCCAGCTAATTCTTCAGTAAGTGAAAAGTTCCCAGTTACAGTTGAAAGAAATGGATTTCTGATCCAATCATAGTCTTGGACTTCAACATTTGGGAAGTAATGATAAACTTTCTCTCCGAGCAATGTTAAACGGTCAACAATCAGCGGGCTGATATCACATTTCAGCTGGCACTCACCAGTTTTGGAAAATATTTCAAAACTGCCTTCTTTCACTTTCCTTTCCCAAATTTTTATTTTGTCTCTCAAAGCGCAAATTTTATCTACTGCTGTTAAGATATTTTCTCCTTTCCCTTGCATACTGGTGTTAATTTTATTCAAATGTTCAAATATGTCAGCAAGATATGCCAATTTTGTGCACCAAAGTTTGTTTTGAATTAGATCGCAGAATTCGTGTTGCTGATTTTCCTCAAAAAGTTTAAGCATCATTTCCCGCAATTCGTAAACACGACAAAGAACGCAACCTCTTGAGAGCCAACGAACGTCTGTGTGCAGTAGGAGCTTTTTAAACGTTGCCCCCATTTGTTCACAAATATGAGCAAATATTCTTGATTTAAGAGGTCTGCTTTTAATGTAATTGAGCATTTGAATCACTTTGTTCATAACTTTCCTTAATTCATTTCCAATGGTTTGCGCGACTAGTGCCTCGCGATGTAAAAAGCAATGAGTAAATATGATATTTTCATTTTCTTTCTTTGCTAAAGCTATAAAACCTTTTGTTGAGCCAACCATTGAGGGTGCACCATCCGTGCATATCCCGACACAATTTAACCAGCACAAATTATTTTCCTTCATGAAGCAATCTAAAGTTTGAAATATATCCTCACCTCTAGTTCTCAATGGAAGTTCTAGGCAACACAGGAATTGCTCAATAATTCCGTCAGTATGAATGAAACGTATAAAAACCAGTAATTGAGCTAACCCACTGACATCTGTTGATTCGTCTAATTGCAATGTAAAGATCATATTGTCGTCTTGAAAAATATCCTTCATTTGCAGCTTAACGTTAGCAGACACATCTTGAATACGTCTTCCAATTGTGTTATCTGCCAAAGGGATTTTATTAACTTCTATCTCAAATTTTGGCCCAAACATTGTTCGAACAATAGCACAGCAAGATTGCCTTATGGTGGTTTCGGCAACAGTGTGTGGTTCCTTGTTTTTGGCAATTATTTGAGCAACCAAGTAACTTGCCTTTTGAGCTTTCTCTGATGTCTTCATTCTCTTTGTGAATGATGCAGACTGCTTCCTTATAGATTTTGCAAGCTCAATAAAGTATTCTACTGGTTTTTCTGACAAATGGCTGTGTTTTGTGGTAAAATGGTGTTTTAATTTATTTGGTACCATACTTTCATTTGTAAGTATTTCCCCACAAACTAAACACTGGGGACAAGGATGGTTTTCATTACCAGAAAATGTGAACCCCAGTTTCATATAAGCTTTATTATATAAACGAGGATTGGCGATTTTCCCTTTACACTTCTTACGTACTGAGACAGACCGTTCAGTTGATTCTAGGGTACTTTGCTCAATAGCTGCTACATTTTGTTCTTCGCAAACGTCATCGTCACCAGCTTTTCGCTTCCTAATTATAAACTTATCCATTTTGAGTTTCTGTTTGCCTTCCGGGAAAATGAAGAAATGTGGAAATCTAGAGAGAGGAAGAGCATGAGATACGAAGTTTAACAATCTTACGCCTTGCATACAGTCTTCATTCTCTCTAGTAACATTTCAGGATTTGAGTAGTAGATAATCATGTGAAATCAGAGCTCTCAGCATAAGGTGGGACAGAAGTAATAACTGCATTGACGCTGGCTCGGACAGACTCAGGATGCCAAGTGAGCTGTCCAGAACCCACAATTATATTCCATCCTTTATCAGAAGGCCCTTACATTTCCATGCCATGGTCTTCCTCGCCAAACTAAATTGCTTACTTTCCTAAAAAACAAATTGATGTCTCATTTTTAATCTACTTATTTGAACTGGAAGCAATCAAGAGATAATCACATAAACAACCACATATTGCTCTGCTATGACACTGAAGCCTTTTTGACTGGATCAGAGACAGGCAACCTAAATGAGGTAGCAGTGCGGCACGCGGAAAACATGACATTGAAGGTGGAAGAGCCACGCCAACATTGCCCAGGGGAAATTCTAATTAAGTTGGAGGACCACGTTTCTGAAACCTCTAAAATGGTTGGGAAAACAAACTGTTGCCCAAGCTGTGTTGAAAATAATGGCTGCCATCTTTCAAGAATCTAGTTCTAATCTAGTCAATAATATCATAGGACTTAAGATTGGCCTATAAAACAATAAAGCAAACACAAGGAGATGATGGACGGAGCGCTGAAAATTTACAGACACTCAACCCCCAGTCACAGATCTGGGTTGAATCCATCATCATTCTTTAGCTCACTTCGCTACCTCAGTTCACACCCAGCTATATGACAATGAATGTACACTAGAAGAGTAAGCAGTAAACACAGAGCTGGAGTCTCAACCAATTTTGAAAGTCAGAAATATAAACAAAGCATTTACTTAACAGCAAAAAACAAAAAAAAAACGCTTGCTTGAAACGTGACTTTTGGAATGTACAAACAACCAGAGTGCAACATTATCTTGATGGCTAACTGAACAACTCTATTTTTACAGTTATATTCACAAACATCTCAATCCAGCATACAGTAAGGCTCACTTTAGTGCACAAGTAACTGAGCAGTCATAGGATGGTAAGCATGTAACACAGGTTATTTGAACATGGTGTTTCAAGTGTGCAGCTTTAAAAATGAATGTCTAGATTAGAATTAGAGAAGTTGAACTGAGGCAGCTTGCTTCTGTGACTACATGATCCACATTAATGGAAAAGTATCTTCTGGAATTTGGAGTAGCCTGGTCAGCCCCAGGTCTGTTAGTGTTTGTTAGGCATAAATGTGCAAGATTTATCGATGAGCTTCTCTGAAGCACTATAAATCGCAAAAATGTTCAATGGGTTGAAGATAAGAAGGATGACTAATCCCAGCGATGACTGCATCTGCTCCTCTATTTCCAAAAACATAATATTCTATGGATCTTTACTTTTATCTTTTCACTCTTCTGTAACTATACCTCTCAATCAGAGCTCAAGTTAGCAAATGATAACGACATAAATGCAATGCAGGGACATAATGCAGAGTCGTCACTGGCTTAGAACTTGGAACACAAGCATTGTAATAACGGAGGTAGAAGTACATTAAGCAACATATTATCAGCCCTGTGGCTATGACGCCCTTTCTTTTATTAACAGATGGAATCTCCGAACAAGAGCCCTGCAAGTGTTTTGGAACACAAACCTTTTACCACTCAGTTCTGATACTAATTCGGTGATTCAGGGACACAAAAATATACTAGGTATCTGCTGTAATGCCAACTAAACCAAATATCAGAGCAATAACCAGAAGGGCCAACTAACCCCTGGCATTCGAGAACCCACATCCTTTGGCTTCCCAAGACCCTTCATCTCAGCCTGTGCAACTACTCTGACAAGAATAAAAGGACCAGTCGACCTGGTGGTCATACCCACAACCATTGTTCATGCATAATAACGTGCATGCTGCTGAGCTATTCCGGAACTGGTGGCCTCTTGCCACCTGTGCCCCTTCGAATCGCCACAATAAAAAACACATTTACCATGAAAAAGTCAATCTTAGAAAACATGTTTCACCTGTAGCCCACTGCTAGAATCAGTGTCCCCCACACCACCGCAGTCCACCAGTCTGCGTAGGTCACCCAGAGCTGAAGGAACCATTGGCTGGGTGCTACGACCAGGCCTAAAGTCCTAAAGCCAGCTTGGAACGGGTACAATACCTTCTTTGAGCCCGTGAAGTACTGTTAAAAAAGTTCTTCCTAGATTTTTCCCAAATGGGATAGTAAGGAAATTGAGCGAAAGCTGTTCAGGTCCTTGTGTGAGGGTAGGTTTCTCCAGCAAAGATTTTACTGTTGCTGTGTTAGTCATGGTTACTACGCCTTGTTACGTGAGCGGTTGAATAGACCAGGTTAGATTTCCAATTACCTCAGGATTGATCATTTCCAATATTTTGTGGGACAGTTATTTGGCGATGAGCCTGAGGGTTTGGGATTAGCTTTGATGGGACTTTGTATATGTTTGTCGCACTGAAGCGTATTAATGGGTCTGAGGAATGAAGTAAATAATTCGATATTGGTCTTTCAGTATGTCTGTCATATCCTGCTCTGCAAACACACAATGCTGAAACGAGACAAACTCTCCGGGAGCACCCCAAAACAAAACCAGAAGCACCTGCACTTCTGACAGTACACCTTCAAGTAACTGAAACCAGGTCTGCCCTGCTAGATGTTTAAAATACAACTGGCTTTAAACTTGCACACAGCTGTGAAAAACACGCAAAACAAACGCAGAAACCCTTGCAGGCAGACAAACCCACTCAACAACAACTTGCACACAAAGAAAACGGTTCAAAAACAAAAAAAACAGGCAGGCAAATAAATGCAGGTTGGAAAGCCTAAACATGAATGTAACCAGACATGGTCCCAGGAGCACACAGTACAAACTGGTGCAAACACACGCAGAGAAACTCCGATAAGAAACAAGAACACAAAAAGAAACCCGATCAAACGCGCATACACAGAACACAGGAACATGCACAGAGAGAGTTAAAATACACAAATCAGTGCACACACATGGGCAGATGCGCATACAAAAAACACACAATCACAAACACACATACAGAGGCCAATGCATCTGGGCAAGCGCAGGGAAATAAAGTACCTGACATAAACATTATCGCCACAAACATGCTCAAAAACTCTCAAAGAAATGCCTGGATCAAACAAACATGAACGAGCAAAAACGAAAATGTGTGCCGACACAAACACATGACATGCTAACAAAACACAACATACTAACACAAACACACAGGGAGCGTAGGGATGTGCATGTTAAATAATACCACACCCCGCCGATAGTTAATTGGAAGCAAATCCGAAGGTACAAACTCATTGACGCACGCACGCACACAAAAGTATAAAAGCACATATAGGTGCGCACAGCCATACATTTCGACCTCACCATCTGTGCGTGCAGCAGGTGCCGGTAGACTGCAGGCAGGGTGGGGCGCCCAGAAGCCCGCCCTTGCAATATCCTGCCACATTGTGAGTAAATCCCCTGACAGTGGTGTCACTTAAATTATGGAAAGCAATCTGAAACCTTGGCAGCTATGTGGCGCCAATCTCGGAGGTGTAGTTTGTATCCCCGGGTGCTAGGTTAGTGAACCACTATGGCGCCGATCTTGGAGGTGCAGATACAACTGCAACTAAATCTGCAGAAAAATCTATTCTCAAAATCAAGCGTTGTCACAGCATCCATTCTCCAGCTCTGTATTTAACTTTTAAGGCAGACAAGGTCAACCGAAACTGACTGAACCAACATTTATTTACACAAAAAAAACACGACCAAACGCGCATACACATAACACAGGAACACGCACAGAGAGAGTAAAAATACACAAATCAGTGCACTCACATGGGCAGATGCGCATACAAAAACACACACAATCACAGACACAAACACACATACAGAGGCCAATGCATTAAGTATGGCGCCAATCTTGGAGGTGTAGTTTGTATCCCCTGGTGCTAGGTTAGTTAACTAGTATGGCGCCAATCTCGGAGGTGTAGTTACAACTACACCTCCGAGATTGGCGCCATACTAGTTAACTAACCTAGCACCAGGGGATACAAACTACACCTCCGAAATTGGCGCCATATTAATTTTATGCCAACAGCGTTTTTAAATGTAGAAATGTAACTTACCGAGCGCCTGGGATGGGGGGCAGAGACAGCTCCGTGGCCACTGCGTCGCAAAGTGAACAAGGCCGCGCGCTCAGAAGCGCTCAAGGCAGAGCCGTGAGCAGTGCCGCAGCACCGCACAGCACACCACGCGGTGCACTCCCAGAGCGGAGTCAATACTCCCACTGGCCTCTCGCTGGTTAAATCCAGGCACGCGTCAGTCCGCCGCTGAGCCTTGGACAATGCCCCACTGAGCCTCGGTATTGCGGAATCGAGCTCCGAGGCTCTGAACCGTGCATATCCGCTGAGGATCCGCTCAGCTGCTGCTCCGCCTTGCACGTCACACGTCCTTGTCCTTACTCCGGCTTACTGATTGCTTATAGCTCGCATTCCCCTAATATCGGCCCGCAGATGTCATCGCGTCGCACCGCGACACACCCACACATGGGAGGCGACACAGTACCGTGTCGCGACACACAGTTTGGAAAGCTGTGCTCTACGCTTACGGTCGAATCAACAACCGGAACCGACGCGTCCGTCCCAGACGGTAAGTCAGACACCTAACACACACAAAAACGTGACAATCCCGAGAAAGGCAACACATCCATAGGGGGTGGATGCCTAACACTACCAGCATTGCCTACCCCATAGGGGGTGGATGCCTAACACTACCAGCATTGCCCACCCCATAGGGGGTGAATGCCCATCACTACCAGCATTGCCCACCCCATAGGGGGTGGATGCAGAACACTACCAGTATTGCCCACCCCATAGGGGGTGGATGCCTATCACTCTCACCATTGTCCACCCTATAGGGGATGGATGCCTAACACTACCAGCATTGCCCATCCCATAGGGGGTGGATGCCAATCACTACCAGCACTGCCCACCCCATAGGGGGTGGATGCATAACTCTACCAGCATTGCCCACCCCATAGGGGGTGGATGCCCATCACTCCCACCATTGTCCACCCCATAGGGGGTGGATGCCCATCACTCCCAGCATTGCCCACCCCATAGGGGGTGGATGACTATCACTCCCACCATTGCCCACCCCATAGGGGGTGGATGCCTAACACTACCAGCATTGCCCACCCGATAGGGGGTGGATGCCCATCACTACCAGCATTGCCCACCCCATAGGGGTGGATACAGAACACCACCAGCATTGCCCACCCCATAGGGGGTGGATGCCTAACACTACCAGCATTGCCCACCCCATAGGGGGTGGATGCCCATCACTACCAGCATTGCCCACCCCATAGGGGGTGGATGCAGAACACCACCAGCATTGCCCACCTCTTAGGGGGTGGATGCCTTTCACTCCCACCATTGTCCACCCCATAGGGGGTGGATGCCTAACACTACCAGCACTGCCCACCCCATAGGGGGTGGATGCCTAACACTACCAGCATTGCCCACCCCATAGGGGGTGGATGCCCATTACTCCCACCATTGTCCACCCCATAGGGGGTGGATGCCTAACACTACCAGCATTGCCCACCCCATAGGGGGTGGATGCCCATCACTCCCAGAATTGCCCACCCCTTAGGGGGTGGATGCCTATCACTCCCACCATTGCCCACCCCATAGGGGGTGGATGCCTAACACTACCAGCATTGCCCACCCCATAGGGGGTGGATGCCCATCACTACGAGCATTTCCCACCCCATAGGGGGTGGATGCAGAACACCACCAGCATTGCCCACCCCATAGGGGGTGGATGCCTAACACTACCAGCATTGTCCACCCCATAGGGGTTGGATGCCCATCACTACCAGCATTACCCACCCCATAGGGGGTGGATGCCTATCACTCCCACCATTGCCCACCCCATAGGGGGTGGATGCCTAACACTACCAGTATTGCCCACCCCATAGGGGGTGGATGCCCATCACTACCAGCCTTGCCCACCCCATAGGGGGTGGATGCCTATCACTCCCACCATTGTCCACCCCATAGGGGGTGGATGCAGAACACTCCCCCAGTGCTGTCATGCCTAAATTATGTTTAGTGTGTACAGTGCTTGCAAAATTGACACATTAAGAGATACATTGGACAAACAACCCATATCTGTAGTGACAAAAAGGTGAGTGTTGGGTTCAATCCCCCATCATTTTCAAGAACATAGGGGTAATGGGGGATACCCCCCCATCACTGTAGTGACAAAAAGGTGAGTGTTGGGTTCAATACCCCATCATTTTCAAGCACATAGGGGTAATGGGGGATACCCCCCATCACTGTAGTGACAAAAAGGTGAGTGTGGGGTTCCATCCCCCAGCATTTTCAAGCACATAGGGGCAATGGGGTATAACCCCCCCTCACTGTAGTGACAACAAAGTGAGTGTGGGGTACCATCCCCCAGCATTTTCAAGCACATAGGGGTAATGGCGGATAACCCTCCCATCACTGTAGTGACAAAAAGGTGAATGTATGTCTCACACACCCAGCATGTCCGACCAATCATGTTATTTTTTAGCCTAAAAACACAAGCAATGTAGTGATAAAGTAGTGGTTGTGTGCCAAACAACAACATAACTGTTGAGGCCAACATTGTTGTGTGTGTCAGATACCCTCAGCCATGTGCAGCCAATCAGTGCTCTTGGGGGCTAACACTGCCAGCAATATTCAATTGGACAATGTAACATGTGACCATCCAAAATGCATAAACACACATTTTTGTCACAAGCAGACACAATTACAAAGGATTCAATCTGAAACAAACATTTTTGATGAGATCCAGTACCATACTGTGGCAGCAAGGTCAAATGCAAAACATAAGGGATGTGCAGAGTGAAGATGAAGGAGTCCCAGGGCCAGTAGAGCAAAAAACTAAACTAAACATCCACTCAATGCCATTGAAACACTGTCGAAATACATGGGTGAAGATGCACAAAGACAACCAACCAGCCACACACTGCAGAACAAACACAACATCTGTGTGAGTGTTGAAGTGTTTCTTGCCTGGCACAGTACACACGATGTGGGTCACAACTCCACTGAGACATATGCCTGCTGAGTACAATCTGGAAAGATTCCATAATTTGGGATAGTGAATGTGGCAAATCAGGCATTGTTTGATGAGCGGGTGCACAAGAGTCACATGTGGAACAAGCCTGGTGGAACACCAAACAAAACATCAAGAGACTGACTCTCTTCCGCAGTACCCTCAAGGCCACATCACTGTGGTGACAGTATCATGTCTGCTGACCCTCTGTCATGCTAAATGAGGATGTGTGCCATACTTTAGAGCCCAATCACTTCTGCGCACTGTCACGTTCCTTGCAAGAACGTCTGTCATCTCACATACCTATAACATTACTCCCACGGAATGGCCCGTAATGTAAGGCCACATAATAGGTAGGGGCCTTGCCAAAAGACAAGTGACATTTGGCCAGTCTAAACACCACACACCTCGATCAGCATCAATGTGCCTCATCTAAGCCTAAATTGACTGGTGACATTGCACAGGCACCCATGACAGTGTGTATCGCTGGCTGCATGACGAGGAACACATTATTGACCACACATCAGTGTGATCAAAATACAAACATGGGTCCATGTACTGTTGTGTATGACCAATGTGTCAATCACTGTATCAGCAAGGTACACCCAGCATGCCACATACTAGGACACACACAGTTTATGGTTGAACAAGAGGTGCCAGACACACATATGTATGGGACATAAATTCACAGCATCTGTCCACAACAACACATACTCAAACCCTGCAGGGCAAGAGGAGTAAACACACTGACAGAAGAATGATATTTTGATGAGTTATTGTACAATGAAGCACACAGGAGACAGCCCACGACAACACACAACTCCACAGACAATCAAAAAACGTTCATGATGCTCCCACTGCAACAAACATGAGGTGGTTGTGTCACAGCTGTCAGCGCTACATGTGTAGACCAGATTCCTACTTGAGGTGTAGCAAAGCATGGAACAACAATGTAAAAGACAGTCAACATGTGTTGACTATGTGCGTTGCACACAACTCAAGATCAGACCATTTACAACGTTAACTTCTTTGGCATGTCTATCACATCAACTCTGCATCTAGTTATAAAATCTGCATCATGTGCAGATCAAAATGAATATGCTGACTGTTTACTGCAGAAGACTTGGAAGATACATGTCTCACCAGATAGGGCACACAACAACTGTGTCAGTAGGCTCCAATGCACAGGTAAATGTGTAAGCTAATCTCCCTGCACTGTTGACAACCCCAGGGGTGGTGGTGGGATCTGCGTTTAACAAACACAATACACATAGCTAGGCATTACACATGTTGAAACTTGTAAATCCGTTTAGGATGGAGTACATGTGCATAACGTGATATGTATGGTACACATTTGGAATTTTAAGACTGTCTCAGAATAATGAAACACTCAAGGAGACCTACAAAAAAGACATGTTGCCATCAGGCTATAGGGAAGGGTAGAAACTGCTGAGTGTGAGCAGTCATAGAGACATACAAGTGCCAAACTTGCAAAAACAGATGACTGATTAAAAATACGCAGATGTTGCTAGCACAAATGTGACTCTGGGAATTAAAAATGTGTCACATGTGTGTTTGCCCACAGTGCAGGCCCTTGTCTCAAACCAACCAGAGATGTCACCATCATTTATTTATTTATAAAGTTTTATATAGCGCGAACATGACCCACGGGGGTATCAGAGCGCTTTACAGAATACAGTTGTTGCGCCATACAGTACAAAAGAGGTATATAGGAGTATATGGGTGGCATAGGAGACTAGTAGTTATTAAGGAATGATCCAAGAGGGAATCAGAGCGCTTTACAATACACAAGTTATTACATATTAGGTGGTTGAGGTAGTATGCATACATTCGATATAAGTCAATAAGGTACAAAAGAGGTAGACCGTGGTATAAGGGTAGCATAGGATAATGGTAGACATCATAGAATTACAGTCTTAGGATATGAATTTGTTCATTAGGAGCAGTTTTACTTCTTTTTTGAAGGAGGTAAAGGAAGTGATCCCGTGAACCACTGGTGGTAGGGAGTTCCAAATCTTCGGAGCGATCCCTGAGAATGCTCTGCAATCAGTTCTCTTTTTGTGGAAGGATTGTGGTTTCAGTAGTAATGAACTCGCACTACGCAATAGTCTGCATCCTCCTGAACGCTCAAGCTTTCGTGCTAAGTAGCTGGGGGTATTGCTATGCAGGGCTTTGTGGGTCATGCAGGCGATCTTTAGGTGTATTCTAGCCTCATAGGGTAGCCAGTTCAAAGCTTTCAAGGTGGAGAAATGTGATTATTTCATTTAGTTCCTGAGACCAATCTGGCCGCAGCGTTAGCTGAAGCCCTCAGAGGGGCAAGCTTGTATTTGGGAAGACCGCATAGGGTGGTGCTTCCATAGTCCAATCTTGGTAGCACTAGGGCTTGAAGCGCCATTTTTAAGTCGTTATGTGGGAGGAAGGGCTTGAGTTTCCTTAGTATGCTCATCTGATGATTAGCTCCCTTGGTGGCAATATTGATTTGCGCCTGCATGTTCAAGTGTTTGTCTATGGTGACTCCCAAGGATTTCGCAGAGTCAATGATGTGAGGAGCACAGTCAAAGGAAGTAAGATGCTTCAACCATAAGTCTATCTTGGGTGTGTGATTGGGAGGAGAGATGAGAAGGAATTCCGTTTTTTTGGTGTTAAGCATGAGGTGGTTGTCAGTGAGCCAACTTTGAGTATTCTGTAGAATAGCGTTGAGGGAGATGAAGTCTTCTGGTTGGGAGATTTTCATATACAGTTGAGTGTCGTCCGCATATAGGTGATATAGAATGTTCGCAGAGTTCAATGCGTTTGCCAGGGGTTCCATGAGTAAATTGAAAAGGATGGGTGAGAGTGCTGAGCCCTGTCGAACCCCTATGGTGACCATGGAGGGTTGAGAGAGTGAATTCTTCGTCTTAATTCTTTGTGTTCTGTTATTTAGGAAGGAGGTGAACCATTGTAGCACTGAGCCAGTTAGGCCCATCCTTCGTTCCAGTAAGGACAGTAGGTTGTCATGCTTAACTGTATCAAAAGCGGAGGATAAGTCAAGAAGTATCAATAGGCATGATTCATTGTGGTCAAGCATTTTTAGGATGTCGTCCATTATGTGGGTGAGTGCAGATTCAGTGCTGTGACCATGCCGGAAGCCGGATTGGTGTTTGTCTAGGAGGTTGTAATTCTCGATGTGGTTGCATAGTTGTATTTACACACATTTTTCCAGCAATTTCGCCAGAGTGGGGATGTTGGATATAGGGCGGTAGTTGTTGAGATCAGTGGGGGGGGGGGGTGTCAGACTTCTTTAGTATAGGTGTGACCTGCCCTATTTTGAGACAGTCCGGTATGGACCCTTGTCTCAGGGAGGCGTTTACGGTCTTTGACCATAGGGGAAGAATAGAGGTTTTTATCATTTTGAATAAAGAAGGAGGTAAGGGGTCTGAGAAGTGATTTGAGGGGTTAATCGTTAGAAGAGTGTTGTAGATTTCTTGTTCAGGGATGGGCGAGAAGGTGTGCCAGGAGGCATTGTTTTTTGGGATTTCAGTCGGAGTAAAATGGACCTTGATCTGAGAGTGAGATTTATCATCAAGGGCCATAGTTTGAGGGAGGACCTTCTTAGATTGGATGTTGAGTTCAATGGATTTTGTTTTTTCTAGGAAGAAGTTGGCCAGCTCATCGCAGTTAGGTGTAACCGAGTCGCTTGGTTCCAGGGAGTTTGGCTTATTGCACGCTTGTTGTTTGGCGATTTCGAATAGTTTTTTGGGACGGTTGATGGCTTGGTTCAGCTGGGATTTGAAAAAGTCTGCTTTAGCCTTTAGGATCTTCCTATTGTATGAATTCCTCAGCACTCTGAGTTGATATAAGTGCTCAATGGAGGGTGCTGATTTCCATAGTCGCTCCGCTGATCTTAGCTTTCGCCGCTCCGAATTCAGATTCTCATTGAACTATGGTTTGGAGAGTTTGGAGGAAACGTTTTTTTCCTGGATGGGCGCTGCAGAGTGAAGAATTTCAAGCATTGTGGAATTGTAAAAGACTGTAAGGTCGTGGACGTCTGCCATGTCTGTTGAGGGGGTCAGGGCGGAGTTGCATCGGTTTACCAGGTCGATGGGGTTGATATTTTGTATATTCCTTTTCCATTGTTTTGTTTTTGTGGGTTGACCCCTTTTAGGACTTACCACGATATTGATGGAGAAGAGAATGCTATAATGGTCTGTCCAGTCACAGGGGGTGATGGATTCTAAAGATACTGTGTTCATTTTAGCTATGATGAGGTCTAGTGTCTCTCCCTTGTTGTGGGTTGGACTGTCACATACTTGGGACAGATCCTGATTTGCCAGAAAAGATTTAAGACAAATGACACCAAGATCACCTGAGTTATTCCAGTGGAGATTGAAGTCGCCCAGGAAAATCTGTGGTACTTGTGAGTTGTCATTGGGTGTAATAACTTCCATTAGCTCATCGATGAACGTCAAATTATCACCCGGGGGGTGATAAATTATGTGAAGTTTGCAGGCGAGGCGCTTGTCATCAGAGATGTTGATACAGAGATATTTGCAAGAGGATAGAGAGATGGAGTCTGCTTGATTGACTGCGATAGTGTTTCGATAAATGAAGGCTAGCCCGCCACCGGGTTGCATGTTTCTGTCTAGACGGATTAGGTCGTGGCTAGGGGGTACCAGGAGGTCCAAGATGGGAGAGGAGGAACTGTTTAGCCATGTTTCGGTAAGGACGATAATGTCAAGATCATTCGCGAGGATGAAGTCGTAAATGTCAGGGGCATGTTTGTTAGCAGATCTGCAATTGATGAGTGCACATTTCAGCTTGCTAGTCAGATGGGGGAGTGGTCTGCACTATGTTGATATTTGTGAGGTTTTCTCTAATAATGGATCTGTAGTTGTGAGTGGGTTCTCTGAAGGGGTTGGTTTGAATGGATTGGATAGTGCCACAACGAGACTCACTGATGGCTATCTGGCTGGCATAGGATATGCAGAGGTCATCAATGTCATTGTCCAATAGTACAGCAGTTGCCCTCCTAGGACGAGATGGGTCATTGGGGGAAGGTATCTTATACTGTCTGGTATCCTCGAGGTGTGAGTTCTTGGTGATATATCTGCTAGTTTGGTGACTGATTCGGTTCACGGTGGTACTAGTAGCTCTGTGTGTGTTTAGGAGTTCTTTGGTGATGGTTGATAGACTTTGCATTTCAGCCTTGAGATGGGCTAGGCCACTGGCTAGCTCATTGAATCGTTCGATCCAATCAGCGTTGGGATAATTAGATGGGTGTGTAGGTGTGGGTTCTATTGTAGCGGGAGGTCGGCAAATAAGGTTTGGTTGCAAGGGTATCTCATTATCTGGTTGCCTGGGGATAACGTTATTAGGGATTGAAGGGGTTAGTTGATCATGGATGTTCGTTGTAAGGTCCGAATCAGTGTGTGAGAAGGCCTTTGGATGTGACCGCATGATAGGGGCTGACGCATGTGATTGGGGTATGGTCAATGAGTGGAGAGTGCGTAAGGGCGGAGTGAGTATCAGGGGTGATGGGAGCTGTTCAGGTAACGGGGTACGCGATAGGTCGTGGGGAGCTATGCATGCCAGCTCAGGTGGAGATGGGGAGAGAGGGATGTCGTGGGTAGAATCCAGGTTGGTGAATTCTTCTGTAGACACCAGGGATATCAATGGTGTATCTGCAATGTGGTGGCCGGTCGCTAAGAGTAACCCTGTCCCTCCTGGGCCAAGGGATCCCGGTGTGGTTGAGATCGATGTGACGGAGGGGTAGAGTTCATTGGGTGTGTGGAGAGATATCGGTTCCATAGAGATTATTATGGGATCTTGTAGTAGAGTTGGGGTGTCACCGGGAAAATCGGGGAGAGTAGTGGCAGGGGGTGAGATTTTCTTGCTGTTCACTGCTTTCTTGAGAGTAGGGAAGATCTTGTCTATGGTGGCGAGATTGGAATTAGAAGCTTGTAACAGAATATTGCCGTTGTTGTATATGGAGATATTGGCATTCGCAGGGCAGAAGTCTGATGAGACTATCGACAGTTTGAGGGCATGCGGAGTTCTTTTGATGTTGGAGATTTGGAGCATGGAGTAGAAGGTATTTCTCCACTGCGCACGTTTTTTTTGTGTAAAAGATGAGGTCGTTCAATAGTAGGCCTTTGCTGATGCAGAAGTAGGGATCTGAAATGAGAATCTCAGGGTGAGATTTCATTAGCCTATGCTTGAACTTCTTTGCTGCGTTTTTGGAGAGATTAGGAGGGTATGAGATGGTGAAGGCATGGCGGCCTGAGAGTTCTAGGTTTTTATCCATTTTTTTTATCAACTCTCCTTCTTCAGTTCTTTATTTTCTTAACTTCTTTATATCTCGGCTTCCTTCCTTCGTCCGTTCACTGGTAGGATTATTTGCTTACTAATATGCTTAGGATTGACCTACATTGTTTCTTTGCTATCCTAAATTGTCTGGGGGACATTGTTGATGTTTGAAGCCTTTCAGGTTAGTAAGAACCTGGTATAGTAGGGACAAGTAAAGGAGAAATGGCTGCCCCACAAACAAACCTATATCATTTGTTTACAATAGGTAAGGTCTGAAGTGAAGACGGTCTGAGCAATCGGGTGCTACTAGATGACCATGGGTTTTACATCGGCGAAGGTCTGAGGCAGTCGGTATGCCGGATTTGAGACTAGCATGCTAATTCCAAACATTAAGGACGCCAGGATCAGAAACACGGGCGCCATTTTGGGGTCAGGCGCTGGAGTCTAATGCGTCCTGTGGAAGAGATCAGTGTTGCAATAGATCACTTCTAAGCATCATTCGGCATCGCCTCAGGAATCATTGTTCTTAACATACACTCGCATAATAATTTTAAAAAAAAAGCATAAGGAAGCCAGGATCTGAACCGTGGGCACCATTTTAGGGTCAGGCGCTGGAATCATGTGCGTCATGTAAAACGATCAGAATTGCAAAGGATCACCTCAAGAGTCATTGGCCTCGCGTCAGGAATCATAGTTCTTATTGAGGGGATTCCAGCGCGCACGCCGGCCGAGGAAGGTGAGAGGCGCTCCTCGCACTTCTTAAGAGGGTGCCATTTTGAGGTCAGGCGGTATAGAAGTACAAGCCTGGGCGTCAATAACATACGGCAAGGTTGCAGTGGCAGTATCATACCCTTCAAGAGTCATTATGCATCACAACAGGAATCATACATTGTATTGGGCGGGATTCCAACGCGCAAGCCGGCCGGGGAAGGTGAGAGGCGCTCCTCGCACTTCTTACGAAGGCGCCATTTTAAGGTCAGGCGGTTTGAAGTGCAAGCCTGGGCGTCGATAATATACGACAAGGCTGCAGTGGCAAAAACGTACCTCAGCACTGCAGAGCGATGTCGGCTGGTACCCTCTGAGGCATGCAGGCGGAATTCGGAACTCCGCTGCGAACCAGCTCCTTCCGCTATCGAAGCCGCTCTACATCCGCTCGGAGGGAGCATGGGCGGCAGCCTTGCTTCAGAGGCGACTCGCAGGCTCAGCTCCTCATTGGGGGCGCGAGCCAGGCGCTCCGGTCTGCACTTGGTCCGCAGTCAGACCCTTGGTATTAACCCCCGATGTCTGTTGGTACCTTCAGCATCAGTCCGCGGTCGGTCCCAGCGTCAGCCTCAGCCCACCACTCGTCACAGGCAATATCCAGGAAGCCCGATCTGCGCATGAAAAAGGCCATTCCGGTAAGCCCTTGCGCAGACAGGAACGGATCGTTGAGATGCAGATGATTTACCCAGTGCAGGGATGCCGAACTGTAGGGAGAGAAGGGGGGGATATACGGGGATGTTCACCAAACAGTGATCCCCAGCCCCGGAGCTTCTCAGCTGATCTCCACCATGGCGGCCATCTTGGCATGTCTTGGCATGTCTCCATTCTACTGGTGCACCCACATCTCGGACACTCAAAGTCCAATAGGTAGAGAAAGCACTGGACTACTCAGCACACAGAAAGATTCTCAAGCAGGAACATCTGCAGGGACTACAGTCTTGGCAGGAAATGGGGTTTGCAGACAGAGATCAATGCTCACATGACACACCATGGTCTCAGGATATGTCACAGATTTACACACTGCCATGAGGTGATGTCACTACTGTGTAAGGTCAGCTGTGTCAAGCTTGGTCTTGGCAGGGGTCTACCATGTCCCAATGAAGCTCGGACATGGATCCAACAATTCCAACACACAGAATACTTTGTTTCCATCAGCCTGCGTACATGTGTGTCCCCAAAGTCACCTGCACGTAGGCAAACTCCATGTTTAACAAGTTGCACTGATGAGACAGATGATGTGTTCATCATCAATGCGCTATTCTGCATGTCCATCATAGACGCTTGTACCGTTGGAAAATTGTACAATGTGTACAAATGTCAGAACAACCTATGTGCAAAAGTGTAAGTCAAATATGGGATGTTGTCAAAAGCAGGTCACACTCCGTGTCCAAAACATTGTGGATCATGACAACCTGCAATTGCTGTCAATGATGACTCTGATACATACTGTAATAGTACACATATACCACGGACCACATGCAATCCCTCACATCGCTAAAACATAATATTCACTAAATAAGATTTGAACAGCAATTTCATTATGACTCATTAACAAAATTAGGTACACAAAATGCAAATCTACAAAAGAAAAGGTAATGCTTTATTCAGGATTTGAAAAAAATATTCTGAACATGAAGAACAATATGGCCAATGGCCAGTCCATTTTAATTGAGTCCTTTAGGGGGGAAACCTAATGCTTCGGACTCCTTCGCTTGCCTGCACTGCTACAACTAGGGGACATCTCCCCTTGGAGGGGCATCTTTAGGGGCATGCCAGGCACCGCAGGGACAGGATTAGGGTGTACCAGTATGGGTCATGGGAGGTATGGGGGCTACTGGAGTGTCGGGTTCCACTGCAGTGGACAGGTCTGATTGAGGGGGCGGGTGATCCACTGCAGTGGACAGGTCTGATTGAGGGGGCGGGTGATCCACTGCAGTGGACAGGTCTGATTGAGGGGGCGGGGGCTCCACTGCAGTGGACAGGTCTGATTGAGGGGACGTGGGCTCCACTGCAGTGGACAGGTTTGATTGCGAGGGTGGGGGCTCCACTGCAGTGTCCGGAACTGACAGAAGGTGTGGTGTTGTGGGAGGTGAAGTGCTTGTGGTAGGGGGGGAAGGCCTTATCATCTTGGGGATGGTGTAATGGTGTGTGGGTGAAACTGGGATGGTTTGTGATGTGTGAACTGTGGGAGGGGTGGCCTGGGCTCGGGTTGAAGTTGGTTTTGTGGTGGCAGTGTGGGATGGTGGTGAGGTTTTTGATATCTTTGTTCTGGGGGATGTACGGGTGGGGGCCTCAGTCTTCCTACTCTTAGGGGAGGGTGTGCGGGCAGGGGTGGATCTCCTCTCTGTGCTGGGTGATTTCCTCCTCCCCTTGCGAGTCTAGTCTGATGTATCAGTGGGGAAGAGGCCAAGGTCACAGAGGAAGACCCTCTGGGAAGGGGGGTTGCAGGAGAGTTAAGGGTAGGGGTTTTGGAGGGAGAGGTAGCTGAGGAATGCGTAGTGGTTGTGGATGGTTGTGTGTGTTTTTTGGCCCTATCCCCTGTGTGTGTGTGTGTGATGTCAGTCCCCTGAGTGTGCGTGCGTGGTTTTTTGGACTTTGTTTTAGTTGGCTGTGTGCTGCTGTGTCTGTTGGGGTGTGTGCATGTGCCTGTGTGAGTGTGCTTTGGTCAGGTAGGTTAGTGGGGACTGTGGATGGGGCAGAGGTAGGAGGGGTGAGGGACTTCTGTAGGAGGGACACTGCTGCCGTCAGTGAGGAGGCCATGGACTGACTTGTCCGCTGTAGGGCAGACATGTTTGATGACATGCCCTCCATGTATGACACCAATTGGGTCAAAAGACTGGTGTGTGCATGGAGGACACTCAGCATGGATGTCTGCCCCACATGTATCTGTTTGAGCAAATCCACAGACTCCATACTCAGGGCAGCAGGAGTGATAGATGCACAGGGTGCTGTACCTGGCCCGAAGGAGACATGCTCCCTAATACGGGAGGGTCCACGGACACTTGGAATGGGAGCCGCTGTGAGGGTGGAGATGGTGGTGGAGGCGGGAACAGACTCTGATGTTGTGGCCTCTGCTCTGGTAACACCCACCACCACAAGGGAGTCATCACTGGAGCTTGATTGGTCCTGTGCAGATGTCAATGTTTCAGACCGGCCCTCAGTGTGGCTCCCCTCACCCTTCGTGCCACTGGGTCCCTCCTCCTCCCATGTGGACCCAGTCTGGCTAGCCGCTTCCTCTTGTTCCGTGGAACTGTCTCCTCCAGTAGCCGTAGAAGATGCTGTGAACAGGGATGAGAAATAGATTTACATCAGTCATCTGCATAGACTTGACACATGAGTTTAAGCACAACACATCACAGAGGAAGCCTTTGCATTACGTTAATGTCACTTTTTATAATCATTGCACATATGTGAACATGGCACTTGTCAGTCTGCCAGTGAACCATGGTTCCCAAAAACATGATGGCAATGGAACCATCAGTTAGATGTATTTCAAAGACCACTAAACACATGTCCAACAACGCACTAATTTGCCTGTTGTCTGATCTGTAACCCTGGGTGGAGTTCGCGGAGTTGCACTACGCGAAGCTACGTGAAGTTCAAAAAAACTCCGCCACACTACGCGGGGCTCCGCGAGCGGCGGAGTATGGTAGAAAAATGCCGTTCGCGGTGATTACACAGTGCCGGATGCTTGTTCGCACTGTGCAATCATTGCGAACAGCACCATGCACAGCGCAAGCTTACCTTTTCTGCCGCTCGAGTAGATTTTTACTCGAGCTGCAGCTTTCTCAACGCGAACGGGCAGTTTCTCAACGCGCGCGGTCGCGAGCATACGCGACCACTTGCAATGAGAAACCTGACCCCCCCGCATTGAGAAATGTCGCCGGGAGGTTTATTTTCCACGCTCGCGCTCGCCAACTTGATGTTGGCGATTGCGAACGAGGAAAAATCTCGCCGGGAGGAGGATTTTCCTCGCTCGCGCTCGCCAACTTGACGTTGGTGAACGCGAGCGAGGAAAAAAACTCTGCTACGCTGCGCGAAGCGGAGTTTTTCGGATCTCCGCGAGCTCCGCGTAACGCGGAGTGCGGGAAACTCTGCAAACTCCGCGAGCGGAGCGGAGTTCACTGCCCAATCCTACTGATCTGTAATGCTCCTAACAGTCATGTGTCGTTACGAACATGTCTCAGCTCATGCAAGGGAGTCTGGAAGTGACAGAGCAAATGGGATGGACAAATTGATAAGTTGACATGTTGAACATAATGCCATCCCCAGTCATCATGATGGGCTTATGTCTTGAACGTCAGTGCTATAATGGTCTGCATGCAGGACAACAGACAAGTACAAATACTGCACCCTCACAAAATTTCATGTGGCATACTATGCCACTGGCCTGTGTGGCTAAACAGTCTGTACTGACTATTGTTACAGGGGCAATGAATCACAACGTGAAAGTCAGCACTGTGTCACAATCATGTAATCCCTTCTAAAGCAACATCTATAGTGGTCAAGTATACATGTCCCCTTCGTTCGTGCTACACCCAATTTGAAGACTCTGACAAGCTACTTAGACATTGGAGTATATGAATTAACACATCCGTCTACATGAACTTTCCAATTGCTCTCAGGAAGAAAGTAATGCAGCATACACATACATGTTGAAGCCACCATTATGCAGAGTCAAGGGAAGACACACACATGTTCTGTCCTGTGTATGTGAGCTACCTTCCAGACATTAGATGTCTGTGCACATTACCTATATTTACTACCTGTGTATCATAAAAGTCATGCCTGTACACACTGACACAGAGTCAGACACATGATTATCAAATTTACAATGGTGGAAGTGTTGCCTGGCACACCAAAATCTGATGTGACATGGTCTTTGATGGTCTGAGTTGGCATACCTGTCCTTGGTCCATGTGAAACACGTGATTACACAGAGCACTATGCAGATGACTACACATTTTGAACATTTATCCATTTCATTTGTCTGAGGCATCAATATTGGTATCACCTACTGCACAGGTGTGTAGCATATTTTTCACGAACCTGTGTTTACCTAGATCACCATTTCGAACATATATGTATGTTCCACACAGAGTACAGGGCACACTTCAGTCAATGTGCTGACACATGTGAGACAATTACATCACTCATGATGGACAACTCAATGCACCTGTTGTATATGGTGCTGATCACATTAACCTTGGACTATAGCAAATACACAGGGCCTAAGTGACACATGTCACAGACGGAAAGGGACACACCTGTGTATCAGATGGAAATGGGGCATCATTACATTTAGCCACAGAAGTGGTGTCTCAGCAGACAGACGACCTGTGAGAGGGTCACCAGGCTGAGGGAGTGCAACATGCATGTCAAACATAGTTCAGTAGCATGGCACATACTCACCCCCTCCTTGCTGCTGTCTGGCCTTCAACTGCCCATCCAGGTCAGGGATGACCACCGTCAGTACCCGGGGCATGTGGGGGGTCAGGGTCCGTCGTCCACCCCTTTTGCGAGGAGTTGACAGCTTCAGCTGCACTCTTGCAATCCTCCGAGTCCAGCCACGGAGGTCCTGCCACCTCTTTTGGCAGTGGCAGATGCGGTGTTTGAAGACCCCCACAGATCTTACAGCCCGGACGATGGTCTGCCAAATTTCGTGCTTCTGATGGGCGTCGACCTGTAAGGATGACATAGTGACACACCATTACTAAACATGCTACATGTTTATTCATCACACACTTGGACATATAGGTCATGGTTAGAAGGGCAGATACTGTATAAAGGTTGCACAAGTATCATCAGGGGCACTTGTGTGCAAGGCTGCCTCAACACCATGAGAACAGTGCATGAAAATCAATCCCACAAAATACACTTTTACATCACTGTACCTGTCCAGAACATTAATCTACACACTGTAAGACTTACAATAACTATGTGTGCATACTTGCCCTTGGGGATCACAATGCTAGTTGTGCCTGTTTTGAAAAATGCTCATTTGAAAAGGCAGTGTAATCAGCACTCACCTGCTCCCCTGGTTTTACATACAGCTTGCTGTACTGTGGAAGGAGGCTGTCCAGCAGGGCCTGGTTCTCCTCCTCTGTGAAAGCTGGTGCCCTCTCCACAGTACGTGCCATTGAAGATCCCAGAGGATGCAGAGACAGCAGCAGTGGTAGATAGAGATGTTGTGAAGTAGCATGTAGTACAGACAAGTGAAGTCTCTTGGGAACAGACAGACTTATATCTGTGCAGCAGAGGCGGATTCTGTTCCCTGCGTCCAAAGCGATAGGTCCTAGTCATTCGCATTGTCCGAATTGGGCCAATCCATGACATTGCACGCATCTGACACGCCTACCGCGTCGTTCAAATATTCCGCATCATAACACTATTGAGTTTGATACATTGTAGTTGTAAACCAACAGAATAGGTTTGCACGCGATTCGTACACGAAGCGAAACCGCGTCTGTCCCCATGACGACCAATAGCCAATGTGTGCGTCCACCTCTGTTCATATGTGTACAACGCGTCTTTTGAATACTCACCGCGTCTGTCCCCATGACGACCAATAGCCAATGTGTGCGTCCGCCTCTGTTTGGATGTGTCTAACGCGTCTCTTGAAAAATCACCCGCATCTGTCCCCATGACGACCAATAGCCAATGTGTGCGTCCGCCTCTGTTCGGATGTGTACAACGCATCTTTTGAATACTCACCCGCGTCTGTCCCCATGACGACCAATAGCCAATGTGTGCGTCCGCCTTTGTTCGGATGTGTCCAACGCGTCTTTTGAAAAATCACCCGCGTCTGTCACCATTACAGTCAAAAAGCCAAAGGATGCCAACAACATGTTTTGTTTGAGGCTCAGGTGCCCTACACTATTCAATCAGCATGTCAGACAGTATATCAAAACTTCATGTTCTGCTGTTTTACATGTGTGGGTACAGTGATTCACATGTCATATTGGACAGAGCACTTCATAGCTCACACTCCCATGATGAGCCAACCTTCATGTGCACCAAATACATTGTTTGTGAGGAACATCACAACTGTGAGTGACCACTTCACAGATCACCCTCCTAGGCCTGGACACAGTCCCAGGGTACCATTGTGTTATCACAGGTTACATACACCCATAATAATGGCTTCAATGGACTGTGTGTTCGAATGTGCATTGTGTGAAGTTATTTTAAGTGAATCCCCAGTATCTGAGGCTTGTACAACGCACACACTCCATTGTTGATGTTGTTGATGATATTTACTTGAGACATCAACTTGTATTTGGCATGTGAGTTGCTGTTGTGTCTTTGTGTCCCAGACATACCTGTATGTTTGTCTAACAATATGTGAGGCACATCATGAGGGTTTATGTATGTGATGGTACATGTATGTCAGACCTTACATCATGACAGTGTCCAGTTGGCATTACACAATCCCTGTGTGTGTACCTTTCCACCACGTCAGTTGTTACAAACATCTATCTTTGATAGTTGGTTAGGTGTGTGTTTAGTGTGTAATGTTTGATTAAATGGACTGTGACAGACACCATTGATTATTCACAGCACAGCCTTGCAATTGTACAGAAACCATTATGAATTGGAATGTTGTGTGAGGGTCACATAGCTGGCCTTTGTGTCAATGCTCAACATTACACACCTGACTTCATTGAGTCTTGCTTTGATGTAGCATATGATATTTTGCATGTTACTTACCACATTTGCAAGTTTATTGTCAATTTTTTTATTTGTTACCTATGTACCGCAGGAGACCAGCTGTCCACAGACCCTTCCCCGACCTAGAGACCATGGTAGAACGTGACTGCATCAGACGTTACCGCTTCACCAGACCACTCATTGAGGAGTTGGCAGAGCAGTTGGCACCACATTTGCAGCCTGGACGCCCATATCCTACTGCACTGATCCCCAAGGTGAAGGTGATGGCAGCCCTACATTTCTTTGCCACGGGAACCTTCCAGTATACTGTGGCTACTGCTGGTGGGATGTCACAGACAATGCTTAGCCGTGTGCTTCGAGATTTATTGGAGGCAATGTTACATTTCCTGAACACGTACATCAAGTTTCCAATACCAGGACCGTTTGCCGACATCAAGAGTGACTTTTATGCTTTGGGCATAATGCCACATGTCATTGGCTCCATTGATGGTACACATGTGGCTTTGGTCCCACCACATGCCAATGAACAAACATACAGGAATCGTAAACATTACCACTCTATAAATGCCCTGGTGGTATGTCTGCCTGACATGACAATCTCACATGTCTGTGCGCATTTCCCCGGATCAGCACACAACGCCTACATTATGAGAAACAGTAGGATCCCACAGATGATGTCTCAGCTGCCAAATCAGAGTGCCTGGCTTGTTGGTGGGTAATGTTGTCTGTTTATGTTGTGTGATGCTTGTATGTCAGGTTGTACCCTGTTTTCAGACACATGAAGTCTTTTCTGTTGTATTGTAGGAGACTCTGGATACCCCAACATGCCGTGGTTGCTGACCCCACTCAGAAACCCTGTCACCCCTGCTGAGTTTCGTTTTAATGAGGCACATGGGCGGAGCAGGCGAGTGATTGAGTTGACATTTGGGCTACTGAAAAGCAGATTTCGCTGACTGGACCGTACAGGAGGAGCCCTCCAATATGCACCAGCGAAGGTGTGTAAGATCATCATCGTGTGTTGCATGCTACACAACATGGCAGTGAGGAATGAGCTACCTCTCATTCAAGATGACGGGGACCAGCAGCCTCCAGCAGGGGAGGATCCAGCCCTGGGGCATGTTGCGAGTGATGAGGAGGAGGAGGATGTTCGGAGACAGCTCATCAACAACTTTTTCTCATGATTGTAAGTATGCAATGATGAGTTGACAAAGCACTTTCTTTGCATGATATGTGTCGGTTGTACAATATCTGTGTATACGTGTGGGTGCATGCTACTTAACATGATCCTTGGAGTTGTTTGGTGTCCATTGAGTTAGTATGTCCACCAGTACAGTGTTGACATGACTCCTAGCTAGTGTTCACAAAATAAACATTTTAAGTATGAAATGTCTCTTGGAGATGTATGCATAAACTTTTGTATTTCAAGACTGTTCTATGTCTCTCCTTCACAGGGTTCTTTGGCTGTTGTATGGAGACATGTGACCTCCCAGACACACAAAGCAGTTACAGTGTGCAGCTTTCCTTGGGATCAGGAATCTGTGCCACACACTCAATTCTGACCTTTTTCAAACTTCTTGTTTAATTTGTGCTTATTGTCACAGTGTGATTTGATTGTATTTGTTGTGGAGGCAACATGTTGTGCCTGTGTAATAAACCTGTGCTCCACATTGAGGTGTGCCTCGTCTGTATACACACATCTGACATTCATTTACATACTGTATATGTGCCCTGATGTTCAGTTTGTCTATCAATGATTAGTGCTTGTGCATTGAAATGTAGTTTCAGTTTACAACAGTGGAAGCAATGAGGATGTATGCCATGTACTATTTGTGTTGTGTTGACCTTGGTGTGTGTATCTCTTATATGTGTCATGTTACATTTACTCACAAAACAGTAGGTAAATAGCTGTACTTGTTTTCCAGCCAAACCATTTTTTTACAGGACATCATCTCTATATTACAAACAGTGTTTCATTCACAACAGAAGCAAGTATTGTGTGAATAAAGATTTATTGCAGTGCATGTGTGAAATTTAACAAGAAAGTGATAGTGCTGTACCAATTTTTGAAATACAGAGGAGTTGTTGGTGGTAGTAGATTAAATTTTCAGAGCTAAGCCCACAGTCATTTGAGTCATTGATCCAACTTAGACCCTCCATCCCATGTGGGGGAGTTCAGTGACAGTCAACAAAGTGAACGCTTCACACACAATGGAGGATATCAGGAGCAGGTTGTCACTTCCTGGGGGGATGCATAGCCATCGGTCTCTCATTTGTCCTTCTTCGGACGACCCTTCTTACATTTTTCTGGTGGACCCTCAGGTGCAGGCTGCCGCGATTCAGGGGACTCTCCGCCAGAGTCCTCATCCCTCCCTGTGGCAGTTGCAGATGTAGTAGCAAAAGATGTGGTGGGCACACAAGGAGGTGGGGTCATGTTGTCAGCAATCCGGCGGAGGCAGGTAAGTATGTCCCTGTGCACCGCAGTCCGGTCATCAATTTTATCCATTTTGGACTCCATTCTGGACATGTGTGAGTCCATTCTGGGCATGTGTGAGTCCATTTTGGCATAATGGGCAGCCTGCTGCTGTTGCATGTCCTTGAGGATCCCAACTACCTGGCCAAAGTCTCCGGTGCATTCTCGATATGCATATAGAATGCGTGCCAACTGTGGGTCTGCTTGGTCATCAGCACCAGCTGCCTCACTGGACCTCTCCCCACGGCCCCTCCCACCACCCCTACCCACACCAGCAGGACCTGTTGTTGCAGGCACAGATAACACTGAGCCTCCTTCATCGTTGACACTGGTGTTGTTGTCCGCCAACTCCAGAGTGCCCTGTGTTGCTGTGCTCTCGGTGTTTTCTTGCCTTGGTGTGTCCTTGTTGGTAGAGGTCATCTGGGGGTTGACAGATGTTGCAGGAGTGGTCACAGGAGGTGCTGTTGTTCGGGCTGCTGGTGCCTCATGTTGAGCCACACCGGAGAGGCCAGGTAGTTCATCGTCATCCATTGAGGGCTGAGAGACATCCACACCGGAGAGCTCAGGGTCACCCAGAGTCTGGGACTGGGATTGCTGTTCTGTTCCTACAGTGTCCCCAGCAGGCCCTGTGGGAAGATGAGAGACACAATGTTTGTTGTGTTTTTGCACAGTTCATCATATCATACACATTACATTTGCTATTGCACATTATGATGAGTGTTGGTACATTAAATAGTCCTGTATAGTCACAGACCCAGGCCTATTTTTTCTGCTAACATTGTGATTTTAACCAGAAGTGTTTTGCTGAGCATGTCCAGCTCTGTGCATCAATGGGCATGTTTTGATCATTTGACTGTACATAGGCATTGACTGGCAAGTGACACCCTGTGCATGACAAAGGTGTGTTGGTATTTCCCACATCTGTGCTTTTCCAATGATATACGTACTCTTCCTCTTACGATATGTTTCAAGATTTGTGCATGGGTGCTGGCGTATGTGCATGTCGTTTGCAGTCAAATTGGTGTGGCTACCTACACACTGACAGTCCGGAATGTATGTGGCGTTTGGTTTAAGGTATTTTGATGAATATTTCCTACTTCTTATCTCATTGTACTCATTGAATAGCTGTCAGTAGCAAATGGTTTGACTGCTTTGCTTTGTGCCTGATCACATCATGTATATTGTCCTTGTCCTCTATGGACAGATGAGTTAACCAGGGCTGCTTTCCTGCTTTTTCAGGCTCAGAGCTGTAAGGTACAGAGGTTTGTGTGCTTGGGTTATGCTGCTGGAAGTTGTACCCCTCCTCCCACCCAGTCCAGCTTACTCTTCGTGGACAAAGTATCAATGACAGTGAGGGGAGTGTAGTGGCAAGGATGCTGACAATGCTGCATGATGTAGGAGTTGAATGCAAATCCCAACAGTGCTTTGTGTACATGACACAATGCAACAGTGTCAGCCATCTTGTTGTGGCCCTTCCATTCACTGTCAGGTATCCATTGTCACTGATGGACATGTTGCTTTGTGTGTGGGTAGTGATGTGTGCTATGACTGCAACTCACACCATGTCCTGTACTCCACACACCTTCCCAGCCAGGCCAGGGAGCACACCTGGGACAATGCATCCCCAGACAGTGAGTGGAAATGTACAGTGAAGATGGCTGAGAGTGGGAACTGGTGTGAGAGGGCCAGGGCCTAGTTGTGACTTGTAGCCAATTCATACCTAAGGCCCATGTGTCAGCCATCTTGCCGGTACATTGCCACTCCCTGTGAGATGGGCATGGTTCAAGGTGGGCTTGTTGGTCCATGTGGTAGGAGGGCTGTTGGCTGTGACTACAACTCCCATCATGCTTTCAGCAACACCCACCTTCCCAGCAAACCCAACATTCCTTCCTTTTGACTCAGCTTCCCTGTGAGTGAGTGAAACAGCAATGGCAAGATGGCTGACATTGGTGGCCTGGTGTTTGTTTGTGCACAATTCACAACAGGGCCTTGTGCTCCCCACACCAGAGCCCAGAGTCAGCCATCTTGCCAGTACTTTTCCACTCCCTGTGAGATGAGCATGGTTCAAGGTGGGATTGTTGGGCCATGTGGGAGGAGAACTGTTGGCTGTGACTACGACCCCCATCATACTTTCAGCTACACCCACCTTCCCAGCAAACCCAAACTTCCTTCCTGTGACTCTCCTTTCCTGGTAGTGAATGTGTGCAAACAAGATGGCTGCGGCATGTGACTGGTGTTTGGATCACATTGCCTTGCTGTGGGTTGGTGCTAAGTTAGTAAATTTTTGTGAATGCTGAGCTTTCCAGTTACATTGCAGGTATGTTGTTAGTAAATATCTATTTTTAAACACATATCCCAGCATGGACTTGTGCTCCCCATACCAGAGCCCAGTGTGAGGGGTGTGTGTGTGACAGGGCCTGCTGGTAGATGTAGTCAGAGCTAGCACTCCTCCTCCCCCCAGACCAAATAGGCCACCATGATCCATGCTTCCATGACAGTGAGTCAAACTTTACATTCAAGATGTCTGACAGTGTGGCCTGGTGTTTGTTTGAGCACAACTCCCAACAGGGCCTTGTGCTTCACACACCAGAGCCCAGAGTCAACCATCTTGCCAGTACTTTTCCACTCCCTGTGAGATGAGCATGGTTCAAGGTGGGATTGTTGGGCCATGTGGGAGGAGAACTGTTGGCTGTGACTACGACTCCCATCATGCTTTCAGCTACACCCACCTTCACAGCAAACCCAAACTTCCTTCCTGTGACTCTGCTTTCCTGGTAGTGAATGTGTGCAAACAAGATGGCTGCTGCATGTGACTGGTGTTTGGATCACATTGCCTTGCTGTGGGTTGGTGCTAAGTTAGTACATTTTTGTGAATGCTGAGCTTTCCAGTTACATTGCAGGTATGTTGTTAGTAAACATCTATTTTTGAACACATATCCCAGCATGGACTTGTGCTCCCCACACCAGAGCCCAGTGTGAGGCATCTTGGGAGTAGATTTTCCTTGACTCTCAAGGAGAGCATAGTCCCAGGTGTGTTGTTTGGTGCTGGTGGGAGGGGTGTGTGTGTGACAGGGCCTGCTGGTAGATGTAGTCAGAGCTAGCACTCCTCCTCCCCCCAGACAAAATAGGCCACCATGAACCATGCTTCCATGACAGTGAGTCAAACTTTACGTTCAAGATGTCTGACAGTGTGGCCTGGTGTTTGTTTGAGCACAACTCCCAACAGGGCCTTGTGCTTCACACACCAGAGCCCAGAGTCAGCCATCTTGCCAGTACTTTTCCACTCCCTGTGAGATGAGCATGGTTCAAGGTGGGATTGTTGGGCCATGTGGAGGAGGACTGTTGGCTGTGACTATGACTCCCATCATGCTTTCAGCTACACCCACCTTCCGAGCCATCCCAACCTTCCTTCCTGTGACTCAGCTTCCCAGTGAGTGAGTGAAACAGTGCTGGCAAGATGGCTGACAGTGGTGGTTGCTGTTTTGAGCCCAACGCCTTGCTGTGTTTTTTAGTAAGTTGTTACATATCATGCAATAGTTACATATTACTCTGAGATTGCAGGTAGTTTGTTTGTCTAACTGGCATACACGTCACAGGCTCATTTGCTTAATGTTGTTATGGCTTTGCTGACACTGATTTGTATCGCTGTGTCCTTGACAGTGATGTCTGTGGCTGTGTATTTGCTATCAATATTGTCTATTTGAGTCTGTACTCACCAGGCTCTGGTACTCCTGATATTCCATGTACGCCCTCCGGTGGAAGGATGGCCCGCACCTTCTCCTCCCAGGTAGTGAAGTGCACAGGTGTTGCAGGAGGGCCACAGCCAGTCCGCTGACTCAGTTCGTGCTCTTTGTTGATAAGCTTCTTAACCCTCCTTCGCACATCATAGTACTTGTTCCTGATATCGTCCATTGTGCGCAGGCAAGGTGCTTGAGCGTTCACCTTGTTGACAATCCTCTCCCACATCTTGGTTTTCTGGGACGGGGGGTCTGTTGGACCAAGGTGCCAAATAAATGTGGCTCTTCTCTGAGAATTTCATCTACCATGGCTTCCAACTCACTGTCTGTGAACTTTGGATTCTTCTTTGGGGGCATGGTGATGGGTGGTGGTGGAGATGGATGTGTGGGTGAGTGTGAAGGTGAGGGTGAGTGAGTATGAGTAAAGGTGTGTGTTTGTGAGTGTGGTATTTGACAGGTGCTGGTGGTGTACAGGTTGTGTGGTGGGTTGGGTTTGAGTGTATGTATCAGTGCAGTGTAGTGGTGGTATCTGCTGGCAGGTCTGTTGAATTTGCAAAGGATCATGGTAAGGATTTTGGCCCTTTATATAGGTGGAGTTGTGGGTGTGTCTTCTTCTTTTTTTTTTGCCTTTGACAATGCTTGTTTGGACATTTTCTGTCTGTTTCTGTTATATTTTGTTGAGCATGACGGAAACGGTCCGTTGACCGCAACGGATGCTTTTTCATGTATTTGCAGGGTAGTCCGAGTCTGTCCCATTCACGCTACGCTATGTTGCAACGTTCGCGTACGAGTCGGTCGCGT
The DNA here is from genome assembly GCA_963921515.1 of Calotriton arnoldi. Taxonomy (NCBI): domain Eukaryota; kingdom Metazoa; phylum Chordata; class Amphibia; order Caudata; family Salamandridae; genus Calotriton; species Calotriton arnoldi. The sequence goes on along the minus strand of CAWUFW010000535.1, from coordinate 92,596 downwards.
CAGGCTCTTTTCTGGAGATTTCGCTTGGACGGAATGATTCTTGTCCGTGTAGGTCATCCGTATTGTGCTCCGTGCGAGTCGTTTGTATTTGACATACGTTGGATCGTACTACGTCGGTCGGACAGCGCGCGTACGTGTCGGTCGGAAGCCATTCCCGGTTCGTGTCGGTCGGGAGGGTTTCCGAGCGAGATCGGAATCGACCCCTAAGTGTAGAATATGCAACAAATAGCAGCTTTGCATACCAAGTAAAAAAATTAATAGCCCTAGCATATGTTCCTGTTACTGACGTATTTGACCACTACAATCTATTAATTGAAAGTCCCTACTACCAACAAAACGAGCAAAAATTAAGTCCCCTACTTGACACTTTGAGGATACCTGGGTGGGAAGACTACACAGATCTGGACACAGAAGACAGCCTAAATATCACATTCCATGGTGGAATGTATATAACAGGACCCTAAATAAAGAGGCTAAAACTAACAATGCTGTAGAAAGATGGCATAACGCCTTCCAAGCCACAACAGGCAGTACTACACCAACTCTACAAAAACTATTGCAATCTATCCAAAAAGAGCAAATCTACCAACAACTTAGAATGGAACAATCTATAACTCAACTAGGCCCAAAACTAACCAAACAAACTAAACAAATGTTTGAGTACTTACAATTCAAAGTAAGACTCTACCCAACAACTAAAGGATTAGAGTACCTAGAAACAATAGCTAAAAGCCTACTTTAAATAAATATACCTCTAAACTATTTAAAAAAGTAATTTAAAAACAAACCGTCAAATCAATCATTATTTTTCCTAAGGCAAAAATATAACTATTTTGTCAATTATTTTAATGGACATACTAAAAATAAATTGACATAATAATTATATTTTATACAATACAAATAACTCTAACAATAACATTATAAACATTTCCCTCCCACGATAAATAATTAAAATGTACTTACAGTTTTAGTTGCTGAAGAAGAGTAATCCAAAGTCCCATATAAAAATCCATAGTTGTTTCAAAAAATAGTATTTTCAAAATAAAACCCCCAACACAATGGAAAACTTCAACTGTAGCAAAAGTAATCCATCAGCAAAAAGTCCACCAACGATAAACCATAAAAAATCCGAAAAATAGTTTTTAAAAAAAGAATCGCTCCAGGAAAACTCGAAAAATTAAGGAAGTGTAAAATAATTATTAGTTTAATAAAAACTAATACACACTTCCTTAAAAAAAAAAAATGCATTCTTCCCCCGACGATAGCTTCCAATGGATAAAAACCTGTTAGGAAATAAAACAATCCCTCCCGCACAAAAACACATAAACACTATGGGGCCGATTCCGATCTCGGCCGGTAGGGCACCGAATCGGATTCGGCTGAACCGGATCCGATTCGGAGCCCTTTTTCCCGACCGATTCGTACGTGCGTCCGGGCGAACGAGTACGATGCGAGCGCGTGCAAATTCGCCGACCGACTCGTACGCCCGTCCCAACCGCACAGACCGAGTCGCACGGATGCGCTGCGCACCTCACAATGGAGACGTTCCCCGGCCGGGCAAGTACGATGCGCGCCGCGAGCAGTCCGACCGACTCGCGCCGTCCGGCTCGAAGAAGCAGTCGGAGCCGTACTTTAGGGGTCCATGTCGGACCCCCCTGAACGCGTAGCCGCGCGAGTCGCACACAGTGTGCGTGTACGGCGCGAGTCGCTTCGCCGTGTACACGCTGTAGGGGGCGCACTTGTTCGCCTCGCACCCATTGAGTCAATGGGAGCCCGCGTACGCGTTGTACCACCGGCTCCCATTGACTTCAATGGGAGTCCGACCGACTCGAGTCCGATGGCATACGTGCGCATCGTACTCGTTCGGTCGGGCTGCTAGGGTCCGATTGGGTCGGAAATCTCTCCGGGTCCGGCTCGGTCGGAGAGATTTCCGACCCGAATCGGAATCGGCCCCAAAATATAATTACAAATAAACACAATATTAACAACAGACTTTAAACATAACTACACATATCTATGAAACTCTAACACAGACCGTTTAACAAACCAACGACATTTCGCACACTACGAATTTAAACATACAACTCACCTAAACTTCCAAAACCTAACACTACATACACTATATAGTACTACACTACCTTCAAATTACACTTATATTAAAGTTTAAATATAGAAAATTAAACTTACCTTAACCGATGCGGCGCTGCTTCCGACCGCAAGCTTCTCCCCTCAGAAATGACCTAAAACAAAACCGATAGCTTACAAAATACAACTTTAGTTTAAAAATGGCTGCCTTAAATAATAAATATTTTTATTTTCCATTATTACAATTATTATATATTACAAATACATGACTGTAAATATTTCTAAAAATACTACAAAATATATATTATTTTCCAAAAAATGTTTGATATTATTTTTAATGTAAAAGTATAATAATATTATAAAAAAGTAATATTTATTAATATAATTAAAAAAATATACATGTAATGTGCAATGTATAGTTAAAAATTGTAATATGTTTTAAAAATATGAAAATATTGCAACAATGTTATAAAAAATGTTTGTGTTTGCAAAATGACATGTTCTTAACAATATTATTTATATTAAAAATATAAATAATATTCCCATAAATAAAACATGATATGTTAAAACCTACAAACAATTATAAATATGTGTTCAACTATTGTTTTATTAAAGTACATACGTTATTATTAAAATTAACTATATGTATGAATGTAAAAAATATGTGCAATTAAAAATTTTTTATCTACTGTTACCAAAAACATATGTTTTAAATATTGTACAAAAAGTGATTAATAACTACTTATCTTTTTTTCCAAAAATATACAACAGAATAATGTATTTAAACAAAATGTGTACTAATTTTTTTTTAAGTGTTATATCTAAATGTGTAAATATGTACAAAATATGTAATATGTAAAAATTAACAAAATGTATTGTTTTCCTGTTTTGAACACTATAAAATAAATATACTTAAATAAATAAAATATTTTTTCTCTTTGTTATGATCCATGTTTCATCATAATTAAAAATATAAATAAAAAATAAACATGTTTCTGTTACAAAATATTGTATCTATAATAAAATATTTATATTGTATCAATGTTCTTTAAAAACAATTATATTTGTTGAAACATTTATAACTATATATTTTTTACACCATAATATAATTTTAATTCTTCACTATTCCTACTATAAACTACATTAACTCAAAGAAAGTGCTAAATATCTAACTTTTTAATTTATTACTCCCACTTCAATTAATATAAAGTAAGGGAAAACACAGGAAACTAACCTAATATAATTTACTATTCCCACTCCAAAGTACATTAAATCAGGGAAGGTGCTGCACACAAAACATATTATTAACTATTCCCACTCCAAACTACATTAAGTTAGAAAAGGTGCTGGACACTAAGGGGCCAATTCCAATTCCGGCCGGAAAACGTACCGACCAACTCGGTGCCGGAATTAATTCCGACCGACACGTACCGGTGCAGCCCGACCCGCCAAGTACGATGAGAAGCGAGCAAAACCCGACCGACTCGTAAGGAACACAAGCCGAAGGACCGAGCCGCGTGGAAAACAGCAATCCGGCCGGAAAAACACGCGATTCGAACCGACCGACTCGCACCCGGAACAATACCGAACGAGACGTACCCGCGGACTCCCACCCGCCAAGTACGATGCAAGGCGTGTAAAACACGACCGAGTCGCACGGAGGACAAGCCGTACGACCGACACGCATACAAAACTGCGAGCCGAAGCAACCCAAAACACCGTGACCGACGCGTACGCAGCATAGAAAACAGCACAAACACAGCGTGAACGAAACGTACGAGCCCGTACGAGACAACTGCAGGGTCCGACTCGGTCACAAGAACGTCTCCTACATGCACGAAAAGTACAAAGGGAAAATACACAAAAAAGGCCAAGCAAGCAATTACAAAGCCAATAAATACTGGGGGGAGGGGCAGGGAACAAAGACACACCCACAACTCCACCCATATAAAGGACACAAATCCCTACCATGATCCTTTGCAAATTCAAATTACCTGCCAGCACTCAACAGACAGCAACCACACACCCACAGCTCATCCATCACACAAGCCACACACCATCAGCACCACAACAAATAGAAACCTCACATACACCTAGCAAAACACACACTCACACACCTTCACCTGCACACCAACACACACATCACTCACCATCACCACCCATCACCATGCCCCCAAAGAAGAATCACAAGTTCCTAGATAGTGAATTGGAAGTCCTGGTAGATGAGATCCTCAGGGTAGAGCCACAGCTCTTTGGTACACTGGTCCAACAGACACCCATGTCACAGAAAACAAAGATGTGGGAGAGGATCGTCGACAGGGTGAACGCACAATCACCATGTTTGCGCACAAAGACAGACATCCAGAACAGGTGGTATGACGTGCGCAGGAGGGTCAAGGAGCTGCTGAAGAAGGACTACATCTTGAGCCAATACACCGGCAGTGGCCCTCCTGCCAAGCCAGTATACCTCAGGCCCTGGGAGGAGAAGGTGCGGGCCATCCTACCACCAGTGAGCGTCTATGGACTAGAAAACATCCCAGAGCCTGGTGAGTACACAACAAATGTACACAATATTCTGCGACTACACACACACATCACTGTCAAAGGGAGAGTCAAACCATGCACTCTTAGCAAATACACAGCAACCAGAACAGAATCATCCCAAAATGTGTATGTCACTCAGAGAAACACAACACATGCCATCACAAAGTGACATTTAACTGTGTCATCACATGTACAAACACAACTACAACTACAGCTAGGCAGTGGCACAAATATAACTGACAAACACATCCAGACAAGTAGCCACCACTACAACACCAGCACACAGTGAAGCCCACTGAAAGAAAGGAAATATGTGTATGCTGGGCAAGTCAGTGTAGCCAATAGCATGATGGGAGTTGTAGGCACAGATATTGCTCACCCCCACAACTGTCCCATCAACACCACCCTGAACCATGCGCACATCACAGGGAGTGGAAAACAACTTACAAGATGGCTGACACTGGCTACTGCTGTGGGGAGCACAAGGCCCTGCTGGCAACTGTGCACCAACCAACAGCAGGACACCACTGACTGACATCCTGAAAGACAACTTGCACTCCCTGCAATGGAAGCACGTTCCATGGTGGGATATCTGGCTGGGTGGGAAGGAGGACTCACAGCCCTGACCATAGTTACCAGCAGCGTTTCTCACACACACCCCTAACACAAACTCCACAAAACTCACCTGGGAGAATGCATTGCCTCACACTCCAATCAAATATCCCACAAAGAACCACAACCCTGGGTCATGCTGAGTGAAGCACAGGGACACACATGGGACTTGTAGCAAAACTAACCCCAGGATAACACTGTCAGCCATCTTGTCAGCACAGGCACACAACCCCACAGGGAAGCAGAGTCAAAGGGAAGGAAGCATGGGCATGCTGGGAAGGGGGGTGGAGGCAATAGCATGATGGGAGTGGTAGTCACAGCTCAACATCCCCCACCCACATGGCCCAGCAAGCTCACCCTCAAGCAAGCACACCCCACAGAGAGTGGAAAGCCCCATCAAAGATGTCTGACACTGGTGCTCTGTTGTGGGGATCACAAGGCCATGCTGGGAACTGGCCACCAACCAACAGCAGGACACCACTGTCAGCCATCTTGCCATTGCTCTCACACTCACACACAGTGAAGTCCACCCAAAAGCAAGTAAGTATGGGCATGCTGGGAAGTGGGGTGGAGGCAATAGCATGTTGGGAGTGGTAGTCACAGCTCAACATCCCCCACCCACATGGCCCAGCAAGCTCACACTCAAGCATGCACACCCCACAGAGAGTGGAAAGCCCCATCAAAGATGTCTGACACTAGTGCTCTATTGTGGGGAGCACAAGGCCCTGCTGGCAACTGTGCAACAACCAACAGCAGGACACCACTGCCAGCCATCTTGCCATTGAAATGAAATGAAATGAAATTCAATTAAATTTGTACTTGTAAAGCGCACCCATACCCCCAAAGGGGTGTCCAGGCGCTGTACGCATACCGCTGTGGAACCCTTCCTGGCCTTTCCCTGTGAAATGTCCACTCCTGGGCACCCCCAGGGTGAAGCCAGGCATCCCAGCGCTGTTGGGGCCGTTGTGGAGATTAAGCAAGCTATTGCCCAGAGTTGCAGAGTGGGACCCATGATTAGAATAGGCACAGAGGCGAGAATTATCAGGTCCGAGGAAATTGAGCCCAAGACCCGCCGAGGCGGGAATTGAACCCTGGTCCCGGGCCAGATCTCTGCATCAGGGTCTGCCGCTCTAACCATTGAGCCACACTTCTCTCACACTCACACACACTGAAGTCCACCCAAAAGCAAGTAAGTATGGGCATGCTGGGAAGTGGGGTGGAGGCAATAGCATGATGGGAGTGGTAGTCACAGATATTGGTCACCCCCACAACTGTCCCATCAACACCACCCTGAACCATGCGCACATCACAGGGAGTGGAAAACAACTGACAAGATGGCTGACACTGGGCACTGCTGTGGGGAGCACAAGGCCCTGCTGGCAACTGTGCAACAACCAACAGCAGGGCACCACTTCCAGCCATCTTGCCATTGCTCTCACACTCACACACACTGAAGTCCACCCAAAAGCAAGTAAGTATGGGCATGCTGGGAAGTGGGGTGGAGGCAATAGCATGATGGGAGTGGTAGTCACAGATATTGGTCACCCCCACAACTGTCCCATCAACACCACCCTGAACCATGCGCACATCACAGGGAGTGGAAAACAACTGACAAGATGGCTGACACTGGCTACTGCTGTGGGGAGCACAAGGCCCTGCTGGCAACTGTGCAACAACCAACAGCAGGACACCACTGACTGACATCCTGAAAGACAACTTGCACTCCCTGCAATGGAAGCACGGTCCATGGTGGGATATCTGGCTGGGTGGGAAGGAGGAGCGGATGACAACCAAATACAACCAATGCAGACCATGTACACACCCCAACATTCACATAGAAATGCCCAAATAATGCAGGACAATGTGCTACACCAATATCAACCCCTGACTGTGACAACTTAGGACAATGCATTGTACAGGCCCGCATCCAGAGGCACAGTCACAACTGTCAGGTGTGTCAACCATTGATGCCTGCAGAAACATAACATACATTGTGTGTGTCTCCCAAAAACAGGTGATGATGGGGACACAGCAGCAGATGTTGAGGAGTCCTCGTCCCAGGCTCAAGAGGATACGGAGCTCACTGGTGTGGAACAGCCTCTGCCCACCACGAAAGACGAAGACTTACCTGGCACCTCCGGAGCAAGTCATCATGCAGCACCAGCAGGACAACCAGCTGCACCCCCTGCACCCACCTCTCCAATGACTGTCAACACACATACCACCCCTGCCGACACGGACAGACCAAGGAGCAGCACCACCACCAGCACAGGGACCCTGGACCAACGTGGGGCCATGGACACCGCCACCACCAACAACCCACAAGGTGGCCCAGGGTCACCTGTGCCTGCCACCTCAGGTACTGCACGTGTCGCCAGGGGTGGTGGGAGGGGTGGGAGACATAGGTCGCTGCTCACAGAGGGGTCTGGACTGCATGATGACCCACAACTGGCACGCATAGCCGATGCGTACCAGTCCAGCACCGGAGAGTTCAGCCAGGTAGTGGGGCTCCTCAGGGACATCAAACAGCAGCAGGCTGCCCATCATGCCCGCTTGGACTCACACATGTCCCGCGTGGAGTCCAAGTGGGACACACTGCAAGAGATGACGGCGGTGCATTGGGACATATTACAATGCCTCCGCCAGATGAGCAGCAACCAGTCAACACCTCCCTGTGTGCCCACAACATCTGCTGCTGAAACAACTGCAACTGCCACAGGGAGGCAGGATGACTCTGGCGGAGAGTCCCCTGCACCGCAGCAGCCTGCACTTGAGGATCCCCCCAAAGAAGAGGGGCCGTCCGAGGAGGGGCAAGTGAGAGGCCGATGGCCATGTGCAACCCCCAGGAAGCCAAAACCTGTTCTGGAGAATAACCTTTGTGCGCAAACTGTTCACCCTGTTGACTGCAACACAACTCTCCCACATGACATGGGGAGCTCAAGTTGGACCAATGTCTCTGATTACTGTGGACTTTACTCTGGACATTTCTGCTACCAGGACTTCCAAATTATCTAGGAACTTTGGATCACAATCACAATGTACAGCACCCAACAACCTGTGCACTATACTCACACATGTATGTCAATAAACTCACTTATACACCATACTTGCCTCTGTTGTGATTCCAATGTTGTCTCAGAAGTTGCGATGATGATCGGGGAAATGACACTGTGCATGCTAACTGCTACAGCAAGTACAACACCGGCATGTGAGTCATGGCGACTTCACACATATGGGGGAGGCACACCACCAGGGCTACACAACACATACACACCATGGACATCTGACTCATCGCCTACACTGGTGTTGCCAGGAAATACGTTGCATTGCACAGACCCAACACCTATTCACAGTCTGTGTTAACTAGCCCACTGGTGCAGTAAGCAAATGTCAGTCAGATGTGTGACCACAGACAACGCACATCACATAGTGAAGCACAGGTTTATTACACATTTGCAACATGTTGAAACCACCACAGATGCAAGGTAATCCCACCTGGCAGCGGGCACATAGTCAACAAGTGTAGAAGGAAGGAAGTCCATGGGTGTGGTGCACATCACCTGTAGGGACACAACAGCTACCACCCGGGAAGTCGAATCACGGTGTTGGGGATCACAGTTGACCAAACGACTCTGAAAGTACCCTGTGAAGGACAGAAATGACACACAGTCAAAAGTACTGAAGAACAGGACAGAACTGCAATACTCATGCACAATACATGTTACAAGATACCCACCCAGGACCAAGTTAGCATGTCAACACTGTTGGGGAGTACAGACTACCTGCAAGGACACATCGCAACACGCATACAGACATGTAGCCCATGGACACACTCAAACAGCACCAGAGCACCACCAACACATATCATGCAAACTCACATCATTGACATGCCATCTCTGGATACTCACATTCAGCTGAAGAAGTTGGTGATGAGCTGTGTGCGGACATCACCCTCAACATCATCATCATCATCACTGGCATCGTGGTCCAGGCCAGGATCCTCCACAGGTGGCGGACGTTGGTCATCGTCATCCAGGATGAGAGGCAACTCCTTCCGCACTGCCAGGTTGTGGAGCATGCAGCAGACGATGATAATCTTGCACACCTTTGCTGGGGCATATGGGAGGGACCCTCCTGTCTTGTCGAGGCAGCGGAAGCGGCTCTTCAGGAGACCAAATGTCCGCTCAATCACTCTCCTGGTCCGACCGTGTGCCTCATTGTAGCGCATCTGGGCTGGTGTCACAGGGTTCCTGAGGGGCGTCAGCAACCACGGCATGTTGGGGTATCCGGAGTCACCTACATACAGACAATTGCACATTAGCAGAGTTGGAAAAGAAGGTGGAACACTACATAGCAGAACACACACAATGGTACAAAGTCAGTACACACCTACAAGCCAGGCACGCTGGTTCCGCATCTGTGCCATCATCCTCGGGATGCGACTACTCCTCATCACGTACGCATCGTGTGCAGAACCAGGGAAACGGGCACACACGTGTGTGATGCTCATATCTGCAAGACAGACCACCAGTGCATTGACCGAGTGGTAGTGTTTGCGGTTACGGTAGGCCTGCTCTTGGGCCTGTGGTGGTACCAACGCCACATGTGTCCCATCAATGGAGCCAATGACATGCGGCATCCTCCCCAGGGCATAGAAGTCACTCTTCACGCCAGTGAGTCGTTGGAGTCTAGGGAAATAGATGTACTGGTTCAGGTATATCAACATAGCCTCCAAAACATCACGGAGCACACGGCTGAACATGGTCTGTGACATCCCACCAGCAGTCGCCAGAGTGTACCAGTGGCAAAGAAGTGTAGGGCTGCCATCACCTTCACCTTGGGGGTCAGCGCTGTAGGGTACGGACGGCCAGGTTGCAAATGTGGTGCCAAGCGCACTGCCAAATCCTCAATCAGCTGCCTGGTGAAGCGGTACTGTCGGATGCTGTCCCGTTCCACCATCGTTGCCAGGTCAGGGAATGGTCTATGGACAGCTGGTGCCCTGCAGTGCATAGGTGAAGAAAGCAAGATTGTCAGTCACCCCACATATGTGGCATTGAACACACTCAACATCACATGATACATCATAATGAGGCACAAGTACATGATGTGTGCAGTTCCGTACGGATATGTATGGCACATACATGGCCAATATCTAACATCACAGTCCAACAAGTGGCATCAAGAAGTCCCAGGTCATGCCATCGGATACCATGAGGCCGTGTCCCAGTACCCATCTCCTGCTGCCAAATAACAAACACACGCCACAGTGACATGTGAGGACTGATGTGCCCCAGGCATCACAGCTCAACGACAGGTAGATTCCCAGGGACCCTGTATTGCCACATGGACACTGGCATGACATGGTGTATCATGTATACACCACAGCAAAACAACCATGAGCCCCACAGGTAGTGGTCCGTGTTGCCTCGGCAGGACAGACATGGACGTCTGTGACACACACACGCACAACATCAAAGTCCATGCACAAACAACGTGGATGTGGAGACTGCCTCCCATTGTGCACATGAAATCAGAGACATTGTAATCACAACATGCACACAGACTGTGGAGGACCATCAACATTGTGCCAATGGGTCACCCTGGGTTGAACATAACGTCCCACATGGGACTCAGGGGGTATGTGACATGACATACACATACACCACCGTGAACTGTGACCATGCCACATGCACAGATATGAACAGTTGCACATCACAGTGGTCATGTACACGAAACACCAAGGATTCTGTCCCCATAAACACGTGCACAGCCTGGGGGTGGCTGCCCCCAAGTGACACCCACAGAACAACATGTTCACCCCCATACACGGAATAGGTAATGCAGCCTTACATGCCCTAGGATACAGTTTGGACAGGCTGTGGTGTTGTAGGTGTGCCCCTCACTGCCTGGGAAGTATATGTGGCTGGCATATGTTCACCTGTGACAGGCATGGTGACATATGCCAGTGACTTGTACAGGGATGCGTTGGACAGCAATGGACCGATCAGTGCGCACACATTGGCCATTGCATTCAATGTGCGCTGGTACGCGTTGTATTGGCAATACGCCTTGGACAGCAATGGACCGATCAGTGCGCACACATTGGCCATTGCATTCAATGTGCGCTGGTACGCGTTGTATTGGCAATACGCCTTGGACAGCAATGGACCGATCAGTGCGCACACATTGGCCATTGCATTCAATGTGCGCTGGTACGCGTTGTATTGGCAATACGCCTTGGACAGCAATGGACCGATCAGTGCGCACACATTGGCCATTGCATTCAATGTGTGCTGGTACGCGTTGTATTGGCAATACGCCTTGGACAGCAATGGACCGATCAGTGCGCACACATTGGCCATTGCATTCAATGTGTGCGGGTACGCGTTGTTTCCCATGTACGCGTTGAACAGCAATGGTCCGATCGGTGTGCCCGGCCGGCCCATTGCATTCAATGTGTGCGGGTACGCATTGTATCCTATGTACGCGTTGAACAGCAATGGTCCGATCGGTGTGCCCGGCCGGCCCATTGCATTCAATGTGTGCGGGTAGGCGTTGTTTCCCATGTACGCGTTGAACAGCAATGGTCCGATCGGTGTGCCCGGCCGGCCCTTTGCATTCAATGTGTGCGGGTACGCGTTGTTTCCCATGTACGCGTTGAACAGCAATGGTCCGATCGGTGTGCCCGGCCGGCCTATTGCATTCAATGTGTGCGGGTACGCGTTGTTTCCCATGTACGCGTTGAACAGCAATGGTCCGATCAGTGCGCACCCATTGGCTATGGCCTGGCCTGGCAACGGACGCGTTTTCAAAATTTGAATGAGTCTGATGCTGTAAATTCAGTTGGTCACCCACAACAATGTTGCAATTTCATGGGTGTCACGAAGTTGAACATTTGAAGGATGCTGGGGGCGTGTGTAAGTGGTGCAATTCCATGGATTGGCCAGATTCAGATGATGCAAACGACTTGGACCTATCACTTTGGACACATGGGACAGTATCTGCCTCTGCAGCACACATATAATGCTGGCTGTTCCCCTGAGAGCTCACTTGCCTGCACTACATGCTCCAGGACGACATCTGCCACTACACTGCTGCTGTATCTGCACCCTCTGGACCCTGCAATGGCACGTACTGTGGAGAGAGCCCCAGCCTTCAGCACTGAGGAGAACCAGGCCCTGCTGGATGGCCTCCTTCCACAGTACAGCAAGCTGTATGGGAAAGCAGGGGAGCAGGTGAGTGTTCTGTCCACTGCCTTTCTAAATGTGCATGTTGTCTGACTAGCAAGGCTAACAGTCTGCACGCCACTGGCTAGCAGGCTCACTGAGTAGTTGTCACCCCCATAGTGTGTAGTTACATGCACTGGACAGGTATAGTGCAGTGACAGTGCATTTAAACTAAGTTTTACTTCCCAGGCAATGATACCATGTAGTAACTGCTGGCATACTGTCCATAGCCATCGTTGCACTGCCTGTGTACATCATGTGCCCCTGTGATTGAGACATGTATATCCAACTGTGTAATGCATGGATATGTTGCATGTGTAGTAATGGCATTCTCACTTTGTTATCCTCACAGGTTGATGCCCACCAGATGCAGAAGATATGGCTGACCATCGTCTGGGCAGTGAGATCCGTGGGGGTCTACAAGCGCCGGATCCGCAACTGCCAGAAGAGGTGGCAGGACCTTCGGAGCTGGACCCGGAGGATCGCACGGGTCCAGCTGAAGCTGTCGCCTCCTCGCAGGAGGGGCGGACACCGGACCCTGACCCAACACATGCTGAGGATCCTGGCGGTGGTCTTCCCTGATCTGGATGGGCAGCTGAAGGCCAGAGAGCAGCAAGGAGGGGGTGAGTCCATGTCTGCATTGTGAACTATGTCTGCCATGCTATGTGCCCTCCTCTGGCCTGGTTAAACTTCCACAGTACATCAGTCTTGTGGTCCAGGACCCATGTCCCTCTATTGTGCACTGCCCACTCCTCATCTGATACCCAGGTGTGGCCCTTACAGTCAGGGTATTGTGTCACTTGGGTACTGTGTCCTTGCAGTTTGCTTGACTCAAGGTGGGGGACAGCATCTGTTTCCCTGACTCTGTGGTGGGCATCATACTGGGGATGGTCCATTGCTTACACATTGCCTGTGTTCTGACATGTGTTCTGCGTGTCATTTTGATATGTGGCCCAATTGCTGAGCTGATCCACCACATGTGCCTGGGGTATCTGGCACACACCCATGCTGCGGGTGGGAACAATGTTTGTGCCCCAGGAGTGTGTATATAACGTGTGTCACACATACTTAGCCAGCTGCCTACTGTCTAGGGCTCATCCCTCATTCATGTGGGACAGGACAGTCATGCCTACTCCAGGCCATACAATACACTCTGTACTCCCACTGCCGTGTATCAGCTGACACGTTTTGCTGAGTGATTCGTCCCCTCAGGTGTCTGCCTCTGTGTCAGTGTGCTGTGGCTTCGTTGTCAGGTCTGCTGGGGTGTTCCTCGGTTGGGGCTCCGCATGCCACCGGAGATGTGACCATAGGAGATGATACATGTGTGACACATAGGTGTTTGATCACCTGACCGTGCAGACTGGGGTATGCGAATATGAGGTTCAGGCAGCTGTTTCCCATACACAGCAGATTGTGATGTGCTCAGGTGCAGAGGGTAGTGTTACAGGTCTCCCATATGTACAATGGGTATAACCTGGACAGATGAGGGTACAGATGATGTGGTGTGTGGGGGATGTACATGTGCACTTGTTCAGCTCCAGGACTTGCATTCCCCATGATCTACTATTGTGACACAGTGCAGAGTGTTGTTGTCTGGCTGCCCTGCCCATGTGACTGGAGACAGTTATGTCTGACTTAGCAGGCATGGCTGTGCCATGGCATGTGACTTCCTATTAGTGATCCTGCAGGGGAGTGACATTTGCTACATGCACACCATTGTGGCAATGGCTATCAGGACATGGGTGCATCATGGTGTCTGTCGCTGGTATGCATCACATGCATTTCCTATTTGACTCTGGGCATCCCTTTCATCCCGACACCTGCACTGACTCAGTGGCAAGAGTTGTGATGTGTGCATGTCCACATGCTTCACCGGGTTCTCTGCACTGTCCAAATACTGTGTAGGTGGTGCATGTGTCCACACCGGGGTATTGCCATCCCACAGACACCATACAGATGGGTGCAAGGCCAGGTGGGATGTGAGTGCCATGGTTGACCATCAGACTGACAATTGACTTCTCCTGTTCTGTTTGTGCAGTTTTAGCAATGTTCAACTAAGGATGCCAGGGCTTGCTCTGTAATGTGCTGTACTTACTGTGGTGTGTGCGTTCGGTGCAGGTGACTGATGTCTGTCTGTTTCCCTATTGATTGCAGATACATCCACGGCCACAGGAGGGGACAGCTCCACGGACCAGGAGGAGCCGCAGAGCCAGACTGGGTCAGCAGCCGAGGAGTGGTCGGAGGGACCCAGTGGCACGGAGGGCGAGGGGAGCCACACCGAGGAGTCCTCAGCACCATCCACCTCAGCTGAGGACCAGAGCAACTCGGACGATGACTCCCTTATGGAGGCGGGTGTCAGCAGCCACCACACCCCAGCTAGTGTTGCTGTCCCCGCCACCACCACCACCACCACCGCCCTCCCGTTGGCTCCCATTCCCGAGGTCCGTGGAGGCTCCCATGTTCGGGAGCGTGTCTCCTTCGGGCCAGGCACCACACCCCCTGCCCCTGTGTCCCCTGCTGCCCTGAGTGAGGAGTCTGTGTACCTCCTCCGCCAGCTCCATGTAGGACAGACAGCGATGCTGAGTGTCCTCCATGCACACACCAGTCTGTTGACTCAGCTGGTGTCATTCATGGAGGGCATCTCATCGGGCATGTCTGACCTACAGAGGGGCAATAGGTCCATGGACTCCTCCCTGATGGCAGCAGTGTCCCTCCTCCGACAGTCCCTCACCCCTCCTGCCTCTGCCCCATCCACACT
Organism: Calotriton arnoldi; assembly: GCA_963921515.1. Lineage (NCBI taxonomy): Eukaryota > Metazoa > Chordata > Amphibia > Caudata > Salamandridae > Calotriton > Calotriton arnoldi. The sequence goes on along the minus strand of CAWUFW010000535.1, from coordinate 77,371 downwards.
CCCCAGCACCTTACCCGTCCCAAGCACACACACACTGGCACAGGCACACACCAGCACAGACACATGCAGCACACGGACACACACGCCAGAAACAAGACGCACACGCACGCACCGTCAGGGGACTGCAACCACACTCACAGGGGATGGGGCACAGGCACAAACACACGCATCCACAAGCACTGCGCAGTCCTCAGTTGCCTCTCCCTCCAAAGACCCCTCCCTTGCCTCACCTGCAACCCCATACACACAGCGGCTCTTCCTCTGTGACCTTGGCCTCTCCCCTCCGACCCAGCTGATCCAGCATTCAGGGGGAAGAGGAAGCCCACCCACATGGAGCAGAGTGCCCCTGGCCCCCGGACACCATCCCCCAGGCGCGGACCGACTGAGGCCCCCACCCGCAAGTCCCCCCGGTCCCGGAAGAGCAAGACCCCACCGCCGCCCTGCAGCTCAGGCACCAAGTCTCCTTCCTCCATCCCTCAGGCCCCCACTCCACAGGTGCCCCCACCACACCCTGCCCCAGGTTCCCCCACCCACAGATACACCATCCCCAGAAGGGTCAGGCCTTCTCCCCCTGCCACTTGCTCTTCCGGCCCCACCCCCCCCGCTGCGCTTGTCTGTACCACTGATTTGGTGAGGGTGTCCTCCCCCTCTGTCCTGCCCACCTTTCCTGATCCCCATTCTCCTCCCCTGGAGGTGGGCACTGCAGTGGAGTCCACTATCACCCTGTCTGACTTGGGCGCTGCAGTGGCGGACCTGTCCACTCCATCTGCAGGGTCCACTGCAGTTGTGCCGGCACCCACAACATCTGAGTCATGCCCCCCAGTTGTGCCGGCACACACCATGTCAGACACCTCCACTGCAGTTGTCAGTGGCTCTCCAGCACCCACCACCCCTTCCCTGCCTCCTCCTGGTGAGCCCTGATCCTGTCCCTGCGGTGCCTGGCCTGCCCCCCGTATGCCCCTCCTAGGGGATTGTCCCCAGTTGTGATCAGTGCAGGCATGCATAGGGTGACATCTGCCACTGTCACCCTGTATAGACTTCATTGATGGACTGGCCATTGGCCTTTGTTGATACCTTGCAGTTCTTCCAAGTTTTGAACCCACATGCTGAATAAAGCAACTTTCTGTTCTCTAGTGGTTTTGCTTCTGATATACATGATGTTGATGATGCTAACCGTGCCCTTGCTGCAGTGATGGTGATTTTTGGACTCATGAAAATGAAGTGTTACTGTGCATGTACCCATGTGTTCCAGGGGGACAGTGTCCTATCCTGTGGTGAATCCATGTCATCCTTAGCAGCATCTGAGGGTGTCATATATTCAATATTTGGCAATGGGATTTCCTACTTACATTAGCAATGTCACATCTGTGGGTTCCACCCATGCACATCTGTTGTGTTTGCCATTGTTCAATTAGTCTAGTTCCCTGACCGTGTGGCCATCTCCACTGGACATGCAGGTTTGGGCATCAATGGGGAAGGACTCTTCTGTGTTGTCAGTGCAACTTGCTATACATGTGTGTTGGATCTGTGCTGTTGATTTCGTTGACATTCCCATGACCAGGCTGATGTGACGGGAGCCTTCATTTGGTGCTAATTGTTGACTGTGTGACCAAGTGTTCTGCTGACATGATGGAGCCCTACTGATGCAACATATGGCACAGCTTTCCTCACACAGGAGTGGAGTCCCCTCATGGCAGTGTGTACTCCTGTGACATCTCGTGCGCCCAAGATGTGTGTTGTATGAGCATGTGTGTGTGTTCACTTCCATGTTGCTGTGCATGCTGGGATCCCTAGTGATGTTCCTGTTTGTGATGCTTGCTGAGTTGAGCTATGTTCCCCAAAGTCTTCTCCCTGGGTTCTCTGTGATGTGGGTGCATGGCACATTACTGGTCATCAGGGTGTCACCCATAGGTGTGTTTGCTGTCAGGGCTGAGTTTGTGGGCAGACGCTGATGTGTCACAGTCCGGATTCCCCTTTGCACTTGTTGTTGACACCTGTCATGTGATTTCTGGTTTGTGTTAGCTTTCATTGGTTGTGACACGTTGTGTGTGTGACTGCTGGCACTCCTCAGGGCTGCAATGTTGGTAGTTGTCTATGTGTGTCCTTTGTGGGTGACCTTGGCTTCTTCATAGGTGTGTGACTGTGGCTGGGATCCCATTGGTTGGTGTGGTATTGCCGTCATGTCCATGTACAGCGTAGTGTGCAGTGTGTCAGACATTCAGGAGTCTGTTAGAGTGGCCATGTGTGATGTGTTCCTGCACCTTGGTTCCCACCACCCCCTGGGATTGTCATGGGTGCATGTGCAATGTCACCAGTGCATGTGAGCTTCACTGCTGCACATTGTTGGAGGTCGAGGTGTGTGGTGTTGAGTGTGTGCAGATGAGAGTTGTTGCCCGGCTAGACCCCTGCCTCCATGTTGGCCTTGGCTGACAGGCCGTGCTGGTTGATTTGTGCTTGTGTAGGTGTGATGGTAGTTTGTTGCTCAGGACACATGACTGTGGTTCACAGTGTGAACGACATCTAGCTTTGTCATCACAGTGGGATTATAATGCAGCCCAGGGTCACCACATTGTGGGGGCCCTGGGTGTGGTGCTGTGGTGTCTGTGTGTCTTGCTGTGTCAGTTGCTGTTCCTACATGCTTGTGTGACTTGTGTGATTTGTGCTCCCATTCATCTGACAATGCCTGATTGCCCACATAGGGGATTTGGATCCATGAGTTACCTTTGTGTGGCACTGTATGCACGTCTGTATAATTGGTATTCAGGCCTCCTCATGTGTTGTGTGTTTGCCTGGGGACACTGGTACCCCCCGCTCCCCCCTCACCTGTTGTGTTTGATGTGCAGTGTGGGTCTGCCTGTTTGTGTTTGTGCATCTGCACCACTGCATTGGCATATCTTTAGTGTGCCATTGGCTGTATGTTGTTTGGTGTGTTTGCCCTGCTGTCCCTGGGACTCCTAGGTCATCAGTCAGCACAATGATCATTGTGTGTGTCCCCCATTGCTGCCATGGTATGGTATCTGTTCACCTCCCTTCTACAGTCTCCACTGGGTATCTGAATTTGTGTGCCCATTGGTGCAAATATGTGGGTCTGCATTCTGATGGTCACTTCTGTCATTGAGTCATTGATGAGTGTTGACAGTGTCAGCCCCCATGGGTGATGTTTGTCTGCACATGGCCAAAGGCATGTCTTGTTTGCACTGCACTGTTTGCCTCCCCCATTCTATGTTGCTATGGGACACAAGCACTACTTTGCCACTGATGTGTTTGTTGTTCTGTGACCAGGAATAATCCATGCAGTTTGGCAGTTGCAGCTTATTCTTTGTCAACACATACATTTTGGTCACTGTGATGATGGGGGTCTGGACCCCACTGCCACAATGTTCAATATGTGCTTCAGCTATGGACCCCACACTCACATTTTGGTCACTGTGATGATGGGGGTTTGGACCCCATTGCCACAATGTTCAAAATGTGCTTCAGCTATGGACCCCACACTCACATTTTGGTCACTGTGATGATGGGGCTTTGGACCCCATTGCCACACTGGTCATGGCCTGCTTGCATTGTGGGTGCCACACACATTTATGTGTGGCACTTGTGATAGGGGGTCACATTGTATGTCCACAGTCCTGTTCAGTGTTGTAGGCATTTGACACAGTCTACACACGCTTGTCATGGTGTTGGGGGATGTCTTTGTGTTGCATTCTTTCTGCTGGTGTGTGCTTCTTGTGGCATGTATTTGCCATCCTGTGAGTGGGGGTGGTAGTAGTAGGCATCCAGCCCCCCTGGGTAGAGGTGGTAGTAGTGGTAGGCACCTGGCACCCCCTGGGTTGAGGTGGTAGTAGTGGTAGGCACCTGGCACCCCCTGGTAGAGGTGGTAGTAGTGGTAGGCACCTGGCACCCCCTGGGTAGAGGTGGTAGTAGTGGTAGGCACCTGGCACCCCCTGGGTAGAGGTGGCAGTAGTGACAGGCATCCAGCCCCCATGGGTAGAGGTGGTAGTAGTGGGAGGCACCTGGCACCCCCATGGGTAGAGGTGGTAGTAGTGGGAGGCACCTGGCACCCCCTGGGTAGAGGTTGTAGTGGTGGGAGGCACCTGGCACGCCCTGGGTAGAGGTGGTAGTAGTGGTAGGCACCTGGCACCCCCTGGGTAGAGGTGGTAGTAGTGGGAGGCACCTGGCACCCCCTGGGTAGAGGTGGTAGTAGTGGTAGGCACCTGGCACCCCCTGGGTAGAGGTGGTAGTAGTGGTAGGCACCTGGCACCGCCTGGGTAGAGGTGGTAGTAGTGGTAGGCACCTGGCACCCCCTGGGTAGAGGTGGTAGTAGTGGTAGGCACCTGGCACCCCCTGGGTAGAGGTGGTAGTAGTGGTAGGCACCTGGCACCCCCATGGGTAGAGGTGGTAGTAGTGGGAGGTACCCCCTGGGTAGAGGTGGTAGTGGTGGGAGGCACCTGGCACGCCCTGGGTAGAGGTGGTAGTAGTGGTAGGCACCTGGCACCCCCTGGGTAGAGGTGGTAGTAGTGGGAGGCACCTGGCACCCCCTGGGTAGAGGTGGTAGTAGTGGGAGGCACCTGGCACCCCCTGGGTAGAGGTGGTAGTAGTGGTAGGCACCTGGCACCCCCTGGGTAGAGGTGGCAGTAGTGACAGGCATCCAGCCCACCATGGGTAGAGGTGGTAGTAGTGGGAGGCACCTGGCACCCCTGGGTAGAGGTGGTAGTGGTGGGAGGCACCTGGCACCCCCTGGGTAGAGGTGGCAGTAGTGGGAGGCACCTGGCACCCCCTGGGTAGAGGTGGTAGTAGTGGGAGGCACCTGGCACCCCCTGGGTAGAGGTGGTAGTAGTGGTAGGCACCTGGCACCCCCCTGGGTAGCGGTGGCAGTAGTGACAGGCATCCAGCCCCCCATGGGTAGAGGTGGTAGTAGTGGGAGGCACCTGGCACCCCCTGGGTAGAGGTGGTAGTGGTGGGAGGCACCTGGCACCCCCATGGGTAGAGGTGGTAGTAGTGGTAGGCACCTGGCACCCCCTGGGTAGAGGTGGTAGTAGTGGTAGGCACCTGGCACCCCCAGGGTAGAGGTGGTAGTGGTGGGAGGCACCTGGCACGCCCTGGGTAGAGGTGGTAGTAGTGGTAGGCACCTGGCACCCCCTGGGTAGAGGTGGCAGTAGTGACAGGCATCCAGCCCTCCATGGGTAGAGGTGGTAGTAGTGGGAGGCACCTGGCACCCCTGGGTAAAGGTGGTAGTAGTGGTAGGCACCTGGCACCCCTGGGTAGAGGTGGTAGTTGTGGTAGGCACCTGGCACCCCTGGGTAGATGTGGTAGTAGTGGTAGGCACCTGGCACCCCCTGGGTAGAGGTGGTAGTTGTGGTAGGCACCTGGCACCCCCTGGGTAGAGGTGGTAGTAGTGGTAGGCACCTGGCACCCCCCTGGGTAGAGGTGGCAGTGGTGACAGGCATCCAGGCCCCTATGTGTATATGTGGCATTGGTGATGGGCATCCCGCCCCTATGGTGCTGCTGTTTCTGGAGTAAGTAATTTCTGCATCCCTGTGTGTGTGTGTGATATGTCGGGTACGTGTAGTTTGTGTTTGTGGTTGGTGTCTGACTTACCTTCTGCGCCGTACGCGTCCGTGCCTGTTCCGGTAGTAGATGTAGAATATTGGTAGGATCGGAACGATGGGATTCATTGTTGGTTTGTCTCGTTCGTCTTCGTCGTTGCTTCGCCTCGTCCTCGTCGCAGGCGTGTTCGTCTCGTAGCGAATGTTGTGGCGCGAATCAGAGCTTATGTGCGCCTCTCCCAGATGCTTTGACGTGCCGTGCGTAGCGACGGGTTCGGCGCGTACAAGAAGCGCATCGTACTTGTCCGGCCGGACGGGGCTGCTTTTTGGCTTCCTGGCGACTCGTATCTGCGTTTACGGATCCGGCTCGGTCGGGGATCAGGACCTGGATTGGGTGAGTACGACTCGGTCGGAATCTGCGCTGTTGTGCGCATCGTACTTGTTCGTTCGGATTCATGTGCGGATCGGCCGGGAAACAGGCATTCGCATGGCTTTTTTCCCGACCGAATGGCGTTGGGTGCGTCTCCGACCGAGATCGGAATCGACCCCTAAACATATATAATTTACTATTCCCACTCCAAAGTACATTAAATCAGGGAAGGTGCTGGACACTAAACATATATAATTTAATATTCCCACTCCAATTAACAATAAGTCAGGGAAGGTGCTGGACACTGTTATGTTATGTTACAGAATTTTTTAAGCGCAGCGGTTACCCAGAGGTGTCCTGGCGCTAGTTACCTATCCATTTGGCAGAGCAGCAGATGAAAGATTACATGTCAAAAAGCCAGGTCTTCAAACCCTTCCTAAAGGCTAGAAGATCAGTGGCATTTCTCAGGTGAAATGGGAGGTCATTCCAGGCTTTGGCTGCCCCGAAGACGAAGCTTCGGCCTCCCCAAGTCGCCTTTTTTATAACTGGAACTGTAACCAACCTGGCCCCAAGGGAACAAAGATTTCTTTTTGGTGTATACCACTTAAATTGTTTTCGTAGGTACTCGGGTCCTATTCCTTGAAGTGCCTTAAATACGGTACACAAAGATTTAAAACGGACACGATTCCTTACCGGGAGCCAGTGCAATTTTTTGATTCCCTTGGAAATTGAATCAAACTTAGGCGTACCCGTAAGTAACCTGGCCGCTGCGTTTTGCAGCCTTTGGAGCTTATTCATAAGACGTTCCTGAAGGTTCAAATATAGACCGTTACAATAATCCAGTCTGGACAAGACCAGCGCGGTAACCACTGTTTGCCGACTGTCAGATGGTAGAAATGGTATTATTTTTTGCACAATTTTGAGTACATACGCTGTGGAAGAGGAGACTGCATTGACTTGATAGCTGAAAGTCAGTCTATCATCCACAATTACTCCCAGGTTTCTCACTCTTTTCATAGGAGTAGGAAGAGAGCCCATGGAAGGCGGCCACCAATGTGGGTTCCAGAAAATGGCGTCATTTCCAAACAATATCACCTCCGTCTTGCCTGAATTAAGCTTTAGGCAATTATCCACCAACCAGCTGCCAACCGATAACATACACTCCTGGTAACGTTTCTCAAGGCCCCTCTCCTGACCTGGAAGCAGAGACACCACAATTTGGGTGTCATCCGCGTAGGAGGTGAGTCCAAAGCCAAATGCACTGATGATCGGAGCCAATGATGAGACATATACATTAAATAGTGTTGGGCTCAACGATGACCCCTGCGGAACTCCACAGGGCAACTTGAAAGGCTTTGAGTGGTAATCATCCATGGATACAATTTGTACCCTATCTGTTAGGAATGATTGTAAGAGTTTCCAGGCTTTCTCCTGGATCCCACAAGCCCTTAAACGGTCCATCAAAAGATCATGATGGACCGTATCAAAGGCTGCGGACAGATCCAGTAGGATCAAGGTGGCCTTCCCGCCTTGATCCACAGCTCTCCTAATCTCATCAGTAGCCTTGATGAGGGCTGACTCCGTGCTATTGCCCTCCCTAAAGCCATATTGGGTAGGGTCCAGGGCTTGGGTCTCTCGAAGGAAGGCACTAAGTTGCCCGTTGATCAATCTTTCTATCATTTTGGCAGGGAGGGGAAGCCGCGAGATTGGACGGAAACTGTTTGGATCTTTTGGGTCAAGGCTGGGCTTTTTTAGAAGAGGTAAAATCGAAGCCACCTTCCAAGGTTTAGGGAAGTGTCCTGTTTCAATCATGGCATTAAAGATAGGCGTAAGTGCAAGGGTCACAGGTTCTACGGCTAGTTTAGCTACTGCAGCTGGGCAAGGGTCGAACGGTGAACCTGATCTTGCTGCCATAAGCATACTATGAGTCTTGTTCAACGATAGTGGCTCAAACTTAAGGAGGGTATGGGGGGGCATACTAACGAGCTTGAGTTCCTCCTCGATTGAGACCCTCCCTGTTGCTCTTGGGCCGTTGAACGCCGAGAAGATAACCTCAACTTTAGTTTGGAAAAAACTAGCGATATTTTCGCAAAGTTCCTGACTAGACTGAACTTTAGGTAATTGAGGTTGCGCCAAGCTGGAGACTGTTTTAAAAAGTTCTTTGGCCAAATTTTTAGCCATATTAATTCTGCCCGTGTAGAACTTTTGTTTGGCAGTGAACAGGAGTTGTTTATAGCTTAGAAGGCACTTCTTATAGGCCTTCTTCTCTGAGTCATGATATTCTTTTCTCCAGATACGTTCAAGACGCTTACACTTCTGTTTTTCATGTCTCAGTTCTTCCGTAAACCACGGAGCTGAGGGGAGTACTCTCTTGGGAAAGATGGTTTTAACTGGAGCTAGTTTATCGCACGCTCTCCCCAACCATTTAAAGTATGCAATGGTCTCTTCCTCAACCCCCCTGGACCTTTGGTCCGCAGTTGATATGAGGAGATTCTGAAGATCATTTCCATCCACTTTATTCCAGGCCCTAAGTTCATTCGGCCTCTTAATATATGTTCCACCCGCCCGTTGATCCCGAATGGTTATCTCAACCTGAACGGCACTGTGGTCTGTCCAAACTAGAGGGAGCGCCCCAGTAAACCGGAGACCTGGGTGGTTTGAAAATATACCATCTAGGGTATGTCTCGCCACATGAGTTGGCCGAGTGACATACTGCTGGAGATCCGCACTCTTCATCAAATCGATTACGATTGATCTGTCTGCATCAGAGGGGGCCTCCAGATAATAATTGAAATCCCCCACTAAACATATATCATTTAATATTCCCACTCCAATTAACAGTAAGGGGCCGATTCCGATCTTGCTCGGAAGGGCTGCGAACGCGATCCGGGCGGAAAAAGTACGAGCCGTACGCGTGTTTTCTGACCGACGCGTACAGCTGTACGAGCGAGCAAGTACGATGCGAGAAACGCGAAATCGCCGACCGAGTCATTTCCGGGTCCGAACCACTCCGTACGTCTCGTCCATAAGCAAACCGTGCCGTGCAATGGAGGCGATTTCCGTCCGAGCCAGTATGATGCACGATTCAGACAGCTGGATCGAGTCGGAGGCTCCGACACGTCAACGCTCTGGGAAGCGGACTTCGGGGGTCCGCGCCGGACCCCCCTTAACCCGTAGCCTTACGAGTCGATCACAGAGGGGGACCCAAGGGTCCCCCCTACACATGCATGTACGGTGCGGGTGGCACAGACATGTCCCCACTACAGGGGGCGCCCTAGTGGGCAACGTACCTTTTTCGTTAATGGGAGCCTATGTACGCGTCGTACAACAGGCTCCCATTGACTTCAATGGGGCTCCGAGCGACCCGTGTCCGTCAGCGCTTGTTCGCATCGTACTCGGGCGGTCGGAGCCCAGGAGCACGAGTCGGTCGGGAAGGTCTAGGGGCGCCAGTCAGCTGTAGGGCTTTCCCAGCGAGATCGGAATCGGCCCCTAAGTCAGGGAAGGTGCTGGACACTAAACATATATAATTTACTATTCCCACTCCAATTAATAATAAGTCAGGGAAGGCGCTGGACATAAAACATATATAATTTACGAGTCCCACTCCAATTAATAATAAGTCAGGGAAGGCGCTGGACACAAAACATATATAATGTACTATTCCCACTCCAAACTACATTAAATCAGGGAAGGTGCTCAACATAAAAAACATATATTATTAACAATTCCCACTCCAAACTACATTAAGTTAGAAAAGGTGCTGGACACTAAACATATATAATTTACTATTCCCACTCCAATTAACAATAAGTCAGGGAAGGTGCTGGACACTAAACATATATAATTTACTATTCCCACTCCAATTTATAATAAGTCAGGGAAGGCGTTGGACACAAAACATATATAATTTACTATTCCCACTCCAATTAATAATAAGTCAGGGAAGGCGCTGGACACAAAACATATATAATTTACTATTCCCACTCCAAACTACATTAAATCATGGAAGGTGCTGGACACAAAAAATATATTATTAGCTATTCCCACTCCAAACTACATTAAGTTAGAAAAGGTGCTGGACACTAAGGGTTCAATTCCGATCCCGGCCGGAAGCGCACCTAACAGTATTCGTCCGGAAAAAAACCCAGCCGAATGCGTTTCCCGACCGACTTGAACATTCGTCCGGACGAACAAGTACGATGCGTATAACAACCCAGTTTCCGAGCGAGCCGTACTTACCCAATTCAGCTCCTGTTCCCCGCCCGAGCCGGATCCGTAAACGCCGAATCGAGTCGTACGGAAGCAAATACACAGCACCTTCCGGCCGGACGAGTACGATGGCGTACTCCGTACGCGCCCGAACCCGTCGCTACGTCCGGGACGTTTGAGCATCCGGGCCAGCCGTACAAAAGCTCCGTTTCGCGCCACAAGACGATCCACGGCTACGAGACGAACAAGCCAGCGGCGAGTACGAGTCGAAGACACGAGAAACCCGAACGAGACGATCCAAGCATGAATCCCACTGCGCAGGTCCTACCTATACTCTACATCTATTACCGGGACCGGCACGGACGCGTACGGCACAGACGGTAAGTAAAACACCAACAACACAAACAAACGACACGTACCCGAAATATGTCACACACACATAGGGATGCACAAATGACGTACACTAGCAACAGCAGAACCATAGGGGTGGGATGGCCATCACCAATGCCATACACACCCATAGGGGGCTGGATGCCTGCCACTACCACCACCCCACTCAGGGAGGGCTGGATGCCTGTCACTACTACCATCTCCACCCTTAGGGGGATGGATGACTACCACTACCACCACCACTACTCAGGGGGGCCTGGATGCCTACCACTACCACCACCCCTACTCAGGGGGGCCTGGATGCCTATCACTACTACCATCCCCACTAATAGGGGGATGGATGCCTACCACTACCACCACCCCTACTCAGGGGGGGCTGGATGCCTACCACCACCCCTACTCAGGGGGGCCTGGATGCTGTCACTACTACCATCCCCACCCTTAGGGGGATGGATGCCTACCACTACCACCACCCCTACTCAGGGGGCCTGGATGCCTACTACTACCACCACCCCTACTCAGGGGGATGGATGCCTACCACTACCACCACCCCTACTCAGGGGGCTGGATGCCTGTCACTACTACCAACTCCACTCATAGGGGATGGATGCCTACCACTACCACAACCCCTACTCAGGGGGGGCTGGATGCCTGCCACCACCACCACCCCTACTCAGGGGGGCCTGGATGCCTACCACTACCACCACCCCTACTCAGGGGGGCCCGGATGCCTGTCACTACTACCATCCCCACCCTTAGGGGGATGGATGCCTACCACTACCACCACCCCTACTCAGGGGGGCCTGGATGCCTACCACTACCACCACCCCTACTCAGGGGGGGCTGGATGCCTGCCACTACCACCACCCCACTCAGGGGGGGCTCGATGCCTGTCACTACTACCATCCCCACCCTTAGGGGGATGGATGCCTACCACTACCACCACCCCTACTCATGGGGGGCTGGATGCCTACCACTACCACCACCCCTACTCAGGGGGGGCTGGATGCCTGCCACCACCACCACCCCTACTCAGGGGGGCCTGGATGTCTACCACTACCACCACCCCTACTCAGGGGGGCCTGGATGCCTACCACTACCACCACCCCTACTCAGGGGGGGCTGGATGCCTGCCACTACCACCACCCAACTCAGGGGGGGCTCGATGCCTGTCACTACTACCATCCCCACCCTTAGGGGGATGGATGCCTACCACTACCACCACCCCTACTCATGGGGGGCTGGATACCTACCACTACCACCACCCCTACTCAGGGGGGGCTGGATGCCTACCACTACCACCACCCCAACTCAGGGGGGCCTGGATGCCTACTACTACCACCACCCCAACTCAAGGGGGGCTGGATGCCTGTCACTACTACCAACCCCACTCATAGGTGGATGGATGCCTACCACTATCACAACCCCTACTCAGGCGGGGCTGGATGCCTGCCAACACCACCACCCCTACTCAGGGGGGCCTGGATGCCTACCACTACCACCACCCCTACTCAGGGGGGGCTGGATGCCTGTCACTACTACCAACCCCACTAATAGGGGGATGGATGCCTACCACTACCACCACCCCTACTCAGGGGGGCCTGGATGCCTGTCACTACTACCAACCCCACTAATAGGGGGATGGATGCCTACCACTACCACCATCCCCACTCATAGGGGGATGAATGCCTACCACCCACACCACCCCTAAACATAGGATGGGAAATGCATGACACAACCAGCATACTCCAACATAAGGAATGTCTGAAAATACATCCCACCAACACCATGACAAGCGTGTGTAGTCTGTGTCAAATGCCCACAACACTGAACATGTCATTGAGCATACAATGTGACCCCCTATCACATGTGTCACACATAAATGTGTGTGGGCTCCACAATGCAAGCAGACCATGACCACTGTTCCAATGGGGTATAACACCCCATCATCACAGTGACCAAAAGGTAAGTGTGGGGTCCATAGCTGAAGCACATTTTGAACACTGTGGCAATGGGGTCTAAACCCCCATCATCACAGTGACCAAAAGGTAAGTGTGGGGTCCATAGCTGAAGCACAGTTTGAACATTGTGGCAATGGGGTCTAAACCTCCATCATCACAGTGACCAAAATGTAAGTGTGGGGTCCATAGCTGAAGCACATTTTGAACATTGTGGCAATGGGGTCTAAACCCCCATCCTCACAGTGACCAAAAGGTAAGTGTGGGGTCCATAGCTGAAGCACAGTTTGAACATTGTGGCAATGGGGTCTAAACCCCCATCATCACAGTGACCAAAATGTAAGTGTGGGGTCCATAGCTGAAGCATAGTTTGAACATTGTGGCAATGGGGTCTAAACCCCCATCATCACAGTGACCAAAAGGTAAGTGTGGGGTCCATAGCTGAAGCACATTTTGAACATTGTGGCAATGGGGTCTAAACCCCCATCATCACAGTGACCAAAAGGTAAGTGTGGGGTCCATAGCTGAAGCACATTTTGAACATTGTGGCAATGGGGTCTAAAATCCCATCATCACAGTGACCAAAAGGTAAGTGTGGGGTCCATAGCTGAAGCACATTTTGAACATTGTGGCAATGGGGTCTAAACCCCCATCATCACAGTGACCAAAAGGTAAGTGTGGGGTCCATAGCTGAAGCACAGTTTGAACATTGTGGCAATGGGGTCTAAACCCCCATCATCACAGTGACCAAAAGGTAAGTGTGGGGTCCATAGCTGAAGCACATTTTGAACATTGTGGCAATGGGGTCTAAACCCCCATCATCACAGTGACCAAAAGGTAAGTGTGGGGTCCATAGCTGAAGCACATTTTGAACATTGTGGCAATGGGGTCTAAACCCCCATCATCACAGTGAGCAAAAGGTAAGTGTGGGGTCGATAGCTGAAGCACATTTTGAACACTGTGGGAATGGGGTCTAAACCCCCATCATCACAGTGACCAAAAGGTAAGTGTTGTCATGGAAAAAGCTGCAACTGCCAAACAGCATGGATGATCCCTGGTCACAGAACAACAAATACATCAGTGGCAAAGTAGTGCTTGTGTCCCATAGCAACATACATTGGGTGAGGCAAACAGTGCAGTGCCAATAAGATATACCTTTGGCCATGTGCAGACAAACATCACCCATGGGGGCTGACATTGGCAACATTCCTCAATAACACAATGACAGAAGTGACCATCATAATGGAGCCCCACATATCTGCACCAATGGACACACAAATGTAGATATCCTTGGGAGACTGTAGATGTCAGGTGAACAAATACCATACCATGGCAGCAAAGGGACATACAAACCATGATCATTGTGCTGACTGATGACCTAGGAGTCCCAGGGACAGCAGGGGAAAGCCAACAAACAACATACAGCCAATGGCACACTAAAGATATGCCAATGCAGTGGTGCAGATGCACAAACACAAACAGGCAGCCTCACACTGCAGATCAAACACAACAGGTGATGGGGGTGTGTGTGCCAGTGTCCCCAGGCAACCACACAACACATGAGGAGGCCTGAATCACAATTACACAGATGTGTATACAGTGCCACACAAAAGTAACTCATGGATCGGATCCCCCTATGTGGGCAAACAGGCATTGTTAGATGAGAGGGAGCCCCAATTACACATGTCACACAAGCTTGTCGGAACAGCAAATAACACAGCAAGAGACAGACCCACCACAGCACTACCCCCAGGGACCCCACATCGTGTTGACCGCGGCCTGCATGATAATCCCACTGTGATGACAAAGCTAGATGTCGTTCACACTGTGAACCACAGTCATATGTCCTGAGCAACAAACTACCATCACACCTACATAAGCACAAATCAATCAGCACGGCCTGTCAGACAAGGCCAACATGGAGGTAGGGGTCTAGCCGTGCAACAACTCTCATTTGCACACACTCAACACCACACACCTTGATCTCCACCAATGTGCAGCAGTGAAGCTCACATGGACTGGTGACATTGCACATGCACCCATGACAATCCCAGGGGTGGTTGTGGGAACTAAGGTGCAGAAACCCATCACACCTGGCCAGTCAACAAGACTCGTGAATGTCTGACACACTGCACAGTACCCTGTACATGGGCATGACGAGAAATCCACCACAATCAATGTGATCCCGGACACAGTCACACACCAATGAAGAAGTCAAGGTCACCCACAAAGAACACACATAGACAACTTCCAACATTGCAGCTCTGACCCAGAGGAGTGGCAGCAGTCACACACACAATGTGTCACAATCACTGAAAGCTAACACAAACTGTAAATTACATGACTTGTGTAACCAACAAGTGCCAAGGGGAATCCTGACTGTGTCTCATCTGCGTTTGCCCACAAACTCAGGCCTGACAGCAAACACACCTATGGATGACACCCTGATCACCAGTAATGTGCCATGCACCCACATCCCACAGAACCCAGTGCGAAGATTTGGGTGGTACATAGGTCAACTCAGCAAGCATCACAAACAGGAACATCACTAGGGATCCCAGCCTGTGTTGCAAAACGGAAGTGAACACACACATACATGCTCACACAACACACACCTTGGGCTCAGGCAATGTCACGGAATTACACACTGCCATGAGGGCACTCCACTCCTGTGTAAGGAAAGCTGTGCCATACGTTGTCTCTGCGGGGCTTATCATATCAGCAGTACACTTGGTTACTCAGTCAACAATTAGCACAAAATGAAGGCTCTCGTCACATCAGCCTGGTCATGGGAGTGTCACCGACACCATCTGCACAAATCCAACACACATGTATAGCAAGTTGCACTGATCACTCAGATGAGTCCTTCCCCATTGATGCCCAAACTTGCATGTCCAGTGGAGATGGTCACACGGTCAGGGAAATAGACAAATTGAACAATGGCAAGCACAACAGATGTGCAGGGGTGTAAGCCACAGATGTGATATTGCAAATAAAAGTAGGAAATCCCATTGCCAAATATTGAAAACATGACACCCTCATATTGCTGCAAAGGATGACATGGATACACACCAGGATAGGACACATTCCCCCTGGACCACATGGGGTCCTGCACAGTAACACATCATTTCCCTGATATCAAAAATCACCATCAGTGCAGCAAGGGCACGGTTAGCAACATCAACATCATGTACATCAGAAGCAAAACCACTAGAGAACAGAAAGTAGCTTTATTCAGCATTTGTGTGTGAAGAAGTGAAAGTCCAGAAATATAACAAAGGCCAATGGCCAGTCCATAACAAGAGTCCAAACAGGGTGACAGTGCCAGATGTCACCCTTTGCATGCCTGCACGGCTACACATCAGGGACATTCCCCTCGGAGGGGCATACGGGGGGCAGGCCAGGCACCGCAGGGACAGGATCAGGGCTCACCAGAAGGAGGCAGGGAAGGGGTGGTGGGTGCTGGAGAGTCACTGACAACTGCAGTGGAGGTGTCTGACATGGTGTGTGCCGGCACAACTGGGGGGCTTGAGTCAGATGGTGTGGGTGCCGGCACGACTGCAGTGGGCCGTGCAGATGGAGTGGACAGGTTCCCCACTGCAGTGCCCAAGTCAGACAGGGTGGTAGTGGACTCCACTGCAGTGCCTATCTCCAGGGGAGTAGAATGGGGTTCAGGTAAGGTGGGCAGGACAGAGGGGGAGCACACGCTCTCCACACCAGTGGCACAAACAAGCGCAGCGGGGGTGTGTTGCTGGAAGAGCAAGTGGTAGGGGAGAAGGCCGGATCATTTTGGGGATGGTGTATCTGTGGGTGGGGGAACCTGGGGCAGGGTGTGGTGGGGGAACCTGTGGAGTGGGGGCCTGAGGGATGGAGGAAGGAGACTTGGTGGTTGAGCTGCAGGGTGGCGGCGGGGTCTTGCTCTTCCGGGTCTGGGGGACTTGCGGATGGGGGCCTGAGTCTGTCTGCGCCTGGGGGAGGGTGTCCGGGGGTGAGGGGCACTCCCTCTGTGTGGGTGGACTTCCTCTTCCCCCTGTATGCTGGATCAGCTGGATTGGAGGGAAGAGGCCGAGGTCACAGAGGAAGATCTGCTGTGTAGGTGGGGTTGCAGGTGAGGCAAGGGAAGGGGCCTTGGAGGGAGAGGTATCGGAGGACTGTGGAGTGACTGTGGATGCCTGTGTGTGTGTATGTACCCCATCCCCTGTGGGTGTGGTATCAGTCCCCTGAGGATGCCTGCGTGCACGTCTTGTTTTTGTAGTGGGTGTGTCTGTGCTGCTCGTGTCTGTGTGTTTGGGTGAATGTGCAGGTGTGCATGTGCTTGGGACAGGTAGGGTGCCAGGAAGTGTAGATGGGGCAGATGTAGGAGGGGTGAGGGACTGTTGGAGGAGGGACACTGCTGCCATCAGGGAGGAGTCCATGGACCTATTGCTCCTCTGTAGGGCAGACATGCCCGATGAGATGCCCTCCATAAACGACACCAGCTGAGTCAACAGAGTGGTGTGGGCATGGAGGACACTCAGCATTGCTGTCTGCCCTACATGGAGCTGGCGAAGGAGGTACACAGACTCCTCACTCAGGGCAGCAGGGGACACAGGGGCAGGGGCAGGGGCTGCGGTGCCTGGCACGAAGGAGACACGCTCCCGAACACGGGAGCCTCCACGGACCTCTGGAATGGGAGCCGATGGGAGGGCGGTGGTGGTGGTGGTGGTGGGGACAGCAATAGTAGCTGGGGTGTGGTAGCTGCTGACACCCGCCTCCACAAGGGAGTCATCCTCCGAGTTGCTGTGGTCCTCAGCTGAGGTGGATGGTGCTGAGGACTCCTCGGTGTGGCTCCCCTCGCCCTCCGTGCCACTGGGTCCCTCCGACCACTCATCGGCTGCTGACCCAGTCTGGCTCAGCGGCTCCTCCTGGTCCGTGGAGCTGTCCCCTCCTGTGGCCGTGGATGTATCTGCAAACAATTAGGGAAACAGACAGACATCAGTCACCTGCACTGACCGCACAAAACCACAGTATGTACAGCACATTACAGAGCAAGCCCTGGCATCCTTAGTTGAACATTGCCAAAAGTGCCCAAACAGAGTAGGAGAAGCCAATTGTCAGTCTGATGGTCAACCATGGCACTCACATCCCTCCTGGCCTTGCACCCATCGGTCTGGTGTCTGTCGGATGGCAATACACCAGTGTGGACACATGCACCACCTACACAGTAGTTGGACAGTGCAGAGAACACGGTGAAGTATGTGAACATGCACACATCACAACTCTTGCCACTGAGTCAGTACAGGTGTCCGGATAAAGGGATGGCCAGAGTCTATTTTGAAATGCTTGTGATGCATACCAGCACCAGACACCATGATGCACCCATGTCCTGATAGTCAATGCCACAATGGGGTGCATGTAGCACATGTCACTCCCCTGCAGGATCACTCTTAGGAAGCTTAACGCCATGGCACAGGCATGCCTGCAAAGTCATACATCACTGTCTCCAGTCACATGGGCAGGGCAGCCAGACAACAACAGTCTGCACTGTGTCACAATCCTATGTCATGGGGAATGCAAGTCCAGTAGTTGACAAGTGCACATGTCCATCCCCCACAAACCACATCATCTGAACTCTCATTTGTCCACGTCATACCAATTGGACATATGGGAGACATGAAACACAACCCTCAGAACATGAGCACCTCACAATCTGCTGTGAATGGGAAACAGCTGCCTGAACTGCACAGTCGCATACCCCAGTATGCACGGTCAAGTGATCAAACACCTATATGTCACACAAGTATCGTCTCCTATGGTCACATCTCCGGTGGCATGCTGAGCCCTAACCGATAAACACCCCAGTAGTCCTGACAACAAAGCCACAGCACAATGACACAGAGGCAGACACCTGAGGGAACATTTCACTGAGCACAACGTGTCAGCTGATACACGGGAGTGGGAGTACAGAGTGTATTGTATGGCCTGGAGTAGGCATGACTGTCCTGCTCCACGTGAAAGAGGGATGAGCCCTGGACAGTAGGCAGGTGGCTAAGCATGTGTGACACACTTGATATACATACTCCTGAGGCCCAAACATTGTTCACAACCGCAGCATGGGTGTGTGCCAAATACCCCAGGCACATGTGGTGAATCAGATCAGCAATTGGACCACATATCACAGTAACACGCAGATTAGATGTCAGAACCCAGGCATTGTGTAAGCAATGGACCCACCCATGAAGCCCAACACAGAGTTACGGGTACAAATGCTGTCCCCCACCTTGAGCTAAGCAATATGCAAGGACACAGTACCCAAGTGACACAATTTCCTGACTGTAAGGGCCACACCTGGGTATCAGATGAGGAGTGGGCAGTGCACAATTGAGGGACATGGGTCCTGGACCACATAACTGATGTACTGTTGAAGTTTAACCAGGCCAGAGGAGGGCACATAGCATGTCAGACAAAGCTCACAGTGCAGTCATGGACTCACCCCCTCCTTGCTGCTGTCTGCCCTTCAGCTGCCCATCCAGATCAGGGAAGACCACCGCCAGGATCCTGAGCATGTGGGGGGTCAGGGTCCCTTTGTCCGCCCCTCCTGCGAGGAGGCGACAGCTTCAGCTGGACCCTTGCGATCCTCCGGGTCCAGCCCCGAAGGTCCTGCCACCTCTTCTGGCAGTTGCGGATCCGGCGCTTGTAGACCCCCACAGACCTTACTGCCCGGGCGATGTCCAGCCATATTTCCTGCTTCTGGTGGGCATCAACCTGTGAGGATGAAAAAGTGTAAAGGCCATTACTACACATGCAACAAATCCGTGCATCACACATTTGGATATACATGTCTCAATCACAGGGGCACATGTTGTACACGGGCAGTGCAAGGATGGCTATGAACAGTTTGCCAGCAGTTACTACATGGTATCATTGCCTGGGAAGTCAAACCTTGTTTAAATGCACTGTTACTGCACTATACCTGTTCAGTGCATGTAACTACACACTATGGGGGTGAGAACTACTCAGTGAGCCTGCTACCCAGTGGCGTGCAGACTGTAAGTCTGGCTAGTCAGACAACATGCACATTTGTAAGGCAGTGGACAGCACACTCACCTGCTCCCCTGGTTTCCCATACAGCTTGCTGTACTGTGGAAGGAGGCTGTCCAGCAGGGCCTGGTTCTCCTCAGTGCTGAAGGCTGGGGCTCTCTCCACAGTACGTGCCATTGCAGGATCCAGAGGTTGCAGAGACAGCAGCAGTGGTGGTGAAAGATGTCGTCCTGGAGCATGTAGTGCAGGCAAGTGAGCTCTCAGGGGAACAGCCAGCATTATATGTGTGCTGCTGAGGCAGATACCGTCCCATGTGTCCAAAGTGATAGGTCCAAGTCGTTTGCATCTTCTGAATCTGGCCAATCCATGGAATTGCACCACTTACACACGCCCGCAGCATCCTTCAAAAGTTCAACTTCATGACACCCATGCATTTGCAACATTGTTGTGGGTGGCCAACTGAATTCACAGCATCAGACTCGTTAAACTTTCAAAAACGCGTCCGTTGCCATGCCAGGCCATAGCCAATGCGTGCGCACCGATCGGTCCATTGCTGTACAACGCGTATTCCGGGTACAACGCGTACCCGCACACAACAGATGCAATAGGCCGGCCGGGCACACCGATCGGTCCATTGCTGTACAACGCGTATTCCGGGTGCAACGCGTACCCGCACACAACAGATGCAATGGGCCGGCCGGGCACACCGATCGGTCCATTGCTGTACAATGCGTATTCCGGGTACAACGCGTACCCGCACACAACAGATGCAATGGCCAGTGCGTGCACACCGATCGGTCCATTGCTGTACAACGCGTAGTCCGGGTACAACGCGTACCCGCACACAACAGATGCAATGGCCAGTGCGTGCACACAGATCGGTCCATTGCTGTACAACGCGTATTCCGGGTACAACGCGTACCCGCACACAACAGATGCAATGGGCCGGCCGGGCACACCGATCGGTCCATTGCTGTACAATGCGTATTCCGGGTACAACGTGTACCCGCACAGAACAGATGCAATGGGCCGGCCGGGCACACCGATCGGTCCATTGCTGTACAACGCGTACACGGTCACAACAGATGCAATGGGCCGGCCGGGCACACCGATCAGTCCATTGCTGTACAACGCGTATTCCGGGTACAACGCGTACCCGCACACAACAGATGCAATGGCCAGTGCGTGCACACCGATCGGTCCATTGCTGTACAACGCGTATTCTGGGTACAACACGTACCCGCACACAACAGATGCAATGGCCAGTGCGTGCACACCAATCGGTGCATTGCTGTACAACGCGTATTCCGGGTACAACGCGTACCCGCACACAACAGATGCAATGGGCCGGCCGGGCACACCGATCGGTCCATTGCTGTACAACGCGTACACGCTCACAACAGATGCAATGGGCCGGCCGGGCACACCGATCGGTCCATTGCTGTACAACGCGTTTTCCGGGTACAACGCGTACCCGCACACAACAGATGCAATGGCCAGTGCGTGCACACCGATCGGTCCATTGCTGTACAACGCGTATTCCGGGTACAACGCGTACCCGCACACAACAGATGCAATGGCCAGTGCGTGCACACCGATCGGTCCATTGCTGTACAACGCGTATTCTGGGTACAACTCGTACCCGCACACAACAGATGCAATGGCCAGTGCGTGCACACCGATCGGTCCATTGCTGTACAATGCGTATTCCGGGTACAACGCGTACCCGCACACAACAGATGCAATGGGCCGGCCGGGCACACCGATCGGTCCATTGCTGTACAACGCGTACCTGTACAGGTCAGTCGCATATGTCACCATGCTTGTCACTGGTGAACGTATGCCAGCCACATATACCTGCCAGAGACCCTGGGGCACACCTACAACACCACACCCAGTCCACACTGTTTCCTAAGGCATGTAAGGCTGCATTACCTTTTCTGTGTATGGGGGTTAACATGTGGTTTCTGTGGTGGCACTTGTGGGCAGCCACACCCAGGCTGTGCATGTGTTAATGGGGACAGGGTCCTGTGTGTGTTGTGCACATGACCACTGTGATGTGCAACAGTTCATTTCGGAGCATGTGGCATGGTCACATTTCCAGGTTGTGTATGTGTGTGACATGTCACATACCCCCTGGATCCCATGGGGGAAGGCATGTACGCCACAGGGTGACCCATTGCCACAATAGTGATGTCCCTCCACAGTCTGTGTGCATGTTGTGTTTCCGATGTCTCTGATTCCATGTGCACGATGGGAGACAGTCTCCACATCAACGTTGTTTGTGCATGGACTTTGATGTTGTGCGTCACTGGCGTCCATGTCTGTCCTGCGTAGGCAACAGGGGCCACTACCTGTGGGAGTCATGTTTGTTTTTCTGACGTGTACATGATACGCCATGTAATGCCAGTGTCCATGTGGCAAGACAGGGTCACTGGGAATCTACCTGTCAATGAGCTGTGATGCCTGTGGCGCATCTGTCCAGACATGTCACTGTGGTGTGTGTGTGGAACGTGACAGCAGTAAATGGGTACTGTGACACAGCCTAATGGTTTCCCATTGCACAACCTGGAACCTGTTGTCCACACATGTTGTACTGAGTAGTCAGATGATGGCCATGTAGGTGCGAGTTATGTGCGAACAGAACGGCACACACATCAAGTACTTGTGTCTCGTAATGATGTATCATGTGAATTTGAGTATGGTGAATGGCACATATGTGGGGTGACTGACAATCTTTCTTTCCTCAACCTATGCACTGCAGGGCTCCAGCTGTCCATAGACCATTCCCTGACCTGGCAACGATGGTGGAACGTGACAGCATCCGACGGTACCGCTTCACCAGGCAGCTGATTGAGGATTTGGCAGTGCGCTTGGCACCACATTTGCAACCTGGCCGGCCGTACCCTACGGCGCTGACCCCCAAGGTGAAGGTAATGGCAGCCCTACACTTCTTTGCCACCGGTACCTTTCAACACACTGTGGCGACTGCCGGTGGGATGTCACAGACTATGTTCAGCCGTGTGCTAGGCGATGTTTTGGAGGCAATGTTGAGATGCCTGAACCAGTACATCTATTTCCCTACACGTCAACAACTCACTGACGTCAAGAGTGACTTCTATGCCCTGGGGAGGATGCCACATGTCATTGGCTC
The DNA here is from genome assembly GCA_963921515.1 of Calotriton arnoldi. Classification (NCBI taxonomy): domain Eukaryota; kingdom Metazoa; phylum Chordata; class Amphibia; order Caudata; family Salamandridae; genus Calotriton; species Calotriton arnoldi. Next base: position 54,724 of record CAWUFW010000535.1, on the reverse strand, counting down.
CATTGATGGGACACATGTGGCTTTGGTACCACCACAGGCATATGAGCAGGAATACCGGAACCGGAAACATTACCATTCGATCAATGCTCTGGTGGTATGTCTTGCAGATATGACCATCACACATGTTTGTGCCCGTTTCCCTGGTTCAGCACACGATGCCTACGTGATGAGGAGTAGTCGCATCCCGAGGATGATGGCACAGATGCAGAACCAGCGTGCCTGGCTTGTCGGTGTGTACTGACTTTGTACCATTGTGTGTGTTCTGCTCTGTAGTATACCGCCCACTTTCCCTACTCAGCTAATGTGCACTTGTCTGTCCGTAGGTGACTCCGGATACCCCAACATGCCGTGGTTGCTGACACCCCTCAGGAACCCTGTGACACCAGCCCAGATGCGCTACAATGAGGCACATGGTCGGACCAGGAGAGTGATTGAGCGGACCTTTGGTCTCCTGAAGAGCCGCTTCCGCTGCCTGGACAAGACAGGAGGGGCCCTCCCATATGCTCCAGCAAAGGTGTGCAAGATTGTCATCGTCTGCTGCATGCTACACAACCTGGCAGTGCGGAAGGAGTTGCCTCTCATCCTGGATGACGATGACCAACGTCCGCCACCTGTGGAGGATCCTGGCCTGGACCACGATGCCAGTGATGATGATGATGATGATGGTGATGTCCGCACACAGCTCATCACCAACTTCTTCAGCTGAATGTGAGTATCCAGGGAGATGTAATGTGAATGATGTGAGTTTGCATGATATGTGTGGGTGGTGCTCTGGTGCTGTTTGAGTGTGGCCATGTGCTACTTGACTGGATGCATGCAGCAATGTGTCCTTACAGGTAGTATGTACTCCCCAACAGTTTTGACATGCTAACTTGGTTTTGTGTACTTGTCTTGTGACATGTATTGGGCATGAGTATTGCAGTTCTGTCCTGTTCTTCAGTGGTTTTAACTGTGTGTCATGTCTGTCCTTCACAGGGTGCTTACTGAGTACTTTGGTCAACTTGGATCCCCCGACACCATGATTCAGCTTTCAGGGTGGCAGCAGTAGTTTCCCTACAGGTGATGTGCCAGAACACCCCTGGACTTCATATCTTCTGCACTTGTTGACTGTGTGGCCACTGCCACGTGGGTAAACCTTGCATTTGTAGTGGAAACAACATGTTGCAAATGTGTAATAAACCTGTGCTTCACTTTGGGATGTGCGTTGTCTGTGGTCACACATCTGACTGACATTTGCTTACTGCATCTGTGGGCTAGTTGACACAGACTCTGAGTAGGTGTGGTGTCTGTGCATTCCACAGTATTTCCTGGCAACATCACTGTAGGCGATGAGTCCGATGGCCCTGGTGTCTCTGTGTTGTGTAGCCCTAGTGGTGTGTCTCCCTCATATGTGTCACATCACCATGACTCACATGACGGTGTTGTACTTGCTGTAGCAGTTAGCATACACAGTGTAATTTAGCAGATCATCATCACCATAACAGTATCCACATTTGAATAACAACATAGGCAAGTATGGTGTAATAGTGATTTTATTTACAGAAGTGTGTGTGTGTATAGTGCACAGGATGGTGGGTGCTGTACATTGGTATTGTGATCCAAAGTTCCCAGATGAGTTGGAAGTCTTGGTAGCAGAAATGTCCTGAGTGTAGTCCACAGTCATATGATACATTAGTCCAACTTGAACTCCCCATGTCATGTGGGAGAGTTGTGTTGCATTCGACAGGGTGAAAAGTTTGCACACAAAGGAGATTTTCCGGAACAGGTGTTGGCTTCCTGGGGGATGTACGTGGCCATCAACCTCTCAGTTTTCCTTCCTCGGATGACCCCTCTTCTTTGGGGGGACCCTCACGTGCAGGCTGCGGCGGTGCAGGGGAGTCTCAGCCAGAGTCCTCCTCCCTCCCTGTGGCGGTGTCAGTTGTTGCAGCAGATGTTGTGGGCACACAGGGAGGTGTGGCCATGTTGGTGCTAATCTGGCGGAGGCATGTCAATATGTCCCTATGCACCGCTGTGAGTTCTTGCAATGTGTCCCACTTGGACTCCATGCGAGACATGTGTGTCTCCACACGGGACATGTGGGAGTCCAAGCGGGCATGATGGGCAACCTGCTGCTGTTGTATGTCCTTGAGGATCCCCACTACCTGTCTGACCTCTCCGGTGCTATCCTGGTACGCATCAGCGATGCGTGCCAGTTGTGGGTCATCATGCAGTCCAGACCCCTCTGCAAGCAGCGACCTATGTCTACCACCCCTGGCGACACGTGTAGGACCTGCGGTGGCACGCACAGGTGACCCAAGGCCCCCTAGGGGGTTGTTAGTGGTGTTGTTGTCCGTTGCTCCACGGTGGGCCTGGGACCCTGTGCTGTTATCATCGGTGGTCCTTGGTCTGTCCGTGTCGGCGGGGGTGGTCTGTGTGTTGGCAGTTGTTGGAGGGGTGGGTGCAGGGGTGCAGATGTTGGTCCTGCTGGTGCTGCATGATGACTCACACCGGAGGTGCCAGGTAGGTCTTCGCCATCCGAGGAGGGCAGAGGCTGTTCCACACCAGTGAGCTCAGTGTCCCCCGGAGCCTGGGACAGGGACTCCTCCTCGCCTGCTGCTGTGTCCCCATCATCATCACCTGTATTTGGATGAGACACACATTGTATGTTATGTTTCTACAGGCATCAATGGTTCACACACATGACAGTTGTGACTGTACCTCTGGATGCGGGCATGTACATTGCATTGTCCTAAGTTGTCACAGTAAGAGGTTGATATTGGTGTAGCACATTGTCCTGCATACCTGGGGCATTTCAATGTGAATGTTGAGGTGTGTGCATGGCCAGCATTGGTTGTATATGGTGGACATCCGGCCATCCTTCTCCACCTAGCCCAGTTATCCCACCATGAAGCATGCCACCCTTGCAGTGGGTTCAGGTTGACTCTCAGGATGTCATTCAGTGGTGTTCTGCTGTATGTTGGTGCACAGTTCCCAGCAGGGTCTTGTGCTCCCCACAGCAGTACCCAGTGTCAGCCATCTTGTCAGTCCTTATCCACTCCCTGTGATGTGAGCATGGTTCAGAGTGGTGTTGATGGTCCAATTGTGAAGGTGAGCAATATCTGTGACTACAACTCCCATCATACTATTGCCTACACCCCCCCTTCCCAGCATGCCCGTACTTCCTTCCTTTAGACTCTGCTTCCCTGTGGGGTAGTGTGCCTGTGCTGACAGGAAGGCTGACAGTGTTGTCCTTGCGTTTGTTTGGCTACAAGTCCCAAGAGTGTCCCTGTGCTTCACACAGCATTACCCAGGGTGGTGGTTCTTTGTGGGATCTTCATTTGGTGTGTGAGGCATTGCATTCTCCCAGGTGGGTTATGTGGAGTTTGTGTTGAGGGGGTGTGTGAGGAGAGCTGCTTGTAACTATGGTCAGTGCTGTCAGTCCTCCTTCCCACCCAGCCAGATATCCCACCATGCAACGTGCTTGCATTGCAGGGAGTGCACATTGGCTTTCAGGATGTCATGCAGTGGTGTTCTGCTGTTTGTTGGTGCACAGTTCCCAGCAGGGCCTTGTGCTCCCCACAGCAGTACCCAGTGTCAGCCATCTTGTCAGTCCTTATCCACTCCCTGTGATGTGAGCATGGTTCAGAGTGGTGTAGATGGGCCAATTGTGTGGGTGAGCAATATCTGTGACTCCAACTCCCATCATGCTATTGCCTACACCCCCCTTCCCAGCATGCCCATACTTCCTTCCTTTTGAGTGGACTTCACTGTGTGTGAGTGTGACAGCAATGGCAAGATGGCTGACAGTGTGGTTCTGTTGTTTATTGGTGCACAGTTCCCAGCAGGGCCTTGTGCTCCCCACAGCAGTACCCAGTGTCAGCCATCTTGTCAGTTGTTTTCCACTCCAAGTGATGTGAGCATGGTTCAGAGTGGTGTTGATGGGCCAATTGTGTGGGTGAGCAATATCTGTGACTACCACTCCCATCATGCTATTGCCTACACCACCCTTCCCAGCATGCCCATACTTCCTTCCTTTTGAGTGGACTTCACTGTGTGTGAGTGTGACAGCAATGGCAAGATGGCTGACAGTGTGGTCCTGTTGTTTGTTGGTGCACAGTTCCCAGCAGGGACTTGTGCTCCCCACAGCAGTACCCAGTGTCAGCCATATTGTCAGTCCTTATCCACTCCCTGTGTTGTGAGCATGGTTCAGAGTGGTGTTGATGGTCCAAATGTGAGGCTGCCCATTATCTGTTACTACGAGTCCCATCATGCTCTTGGCTACACTGACTTCACCAGCATACACAGGATTCCTTCCTTTCTGTGAGCTTCCCTGTGAGGTGGTGTTCTAGTGGTGGCTAAATATCTGACAGTGTTTGTTAGTTAGATTTGTGCCACTGCCTAGCTCTATTTGGTATTGGGTTTGTACATGTCATGACACAGTTACATATCACTATGACATGGCATGTATTGTGTTTATCTGACTGACATACACTTCTTGGGATGATTATCTTTTGGTTGCTGTTGATTTGCTAGGGGTGCATGGTTTGACTATCCCCTTGACAGTGATGTGTGTGTATTGGCACACAATATTGTATATATTAGTTGTGTACTCACCAGGCTCTGGGATGTTTGTTAGTCCATATACGCTCACTGGTGGTAGGATGGCCCGCACCTTCTCCTCCCAGGGCCTGAGGTATACTGGTTTGGCAGGAGGGCCACTGCCGGTGTGCTGACTCAGGAGGTAATCCTTCTTCAGTAGGTCCCTGACCCTCCTGCGCACATCATACCACCGGTTCTGGATGTCTTCCTTTGTGCGCAAACATGGTGATTGTGCGTTCACCCTGTCGACGATCCTCTCCCACATCTTGGTTTTCTGCACCATGGGGGTCTGTTGGACCAATGTGCCAAACAACTGTGGCTCTACCCTCAGGATCTCGTCTACCAGGACTTCCAATTCACTATCTAGGAACTTTGGATTCTTCTTTAGGGGCATGATGATGGGTGGTGGTGGTGATTGATGTGTGTGTGTGAGCAGGTGAGGGTGTGTGTGTGTAGGTTTTGCTGTGTGAGGGTGAGGGTGCTATTTGTTGAGGTGCTAATGGTGTGTGGCTTTTGTGTTGGATGAGCTGTGTGTGTGTCTGCTGTCTGCTGGTGTTCTGTGCTGGCAGGTCAGTGGAATTTGCAAAGGATCATGGTAGGGATTTGTGGCCTTTATGTAGGTGGAGTTGGGGGTGTGTTCTTGTTCCATTTTTTCCCCCCCCTGTATTTATTGGCTTTGTCATTGCTTGTTTGGCCCTCTTTTTTTGTATTTTTTCATTTGTGATTATTGTGCATGTTGGAGTCGTTCTTCTGACCGAGTAGGACGTTGTAGTTATCTCGTGCGCGCCTCTCCGAGTCGTTCCCGCTGTGTTTCAGCTCGGTTTCATATGCGGCTTACGCGTCGGTCGCGGTGTATTGTGTTTGTTCGGCTGGGTTTTGTATGCGTGTCGGTCGTACGGCTTGGGCTCCTTGTGAATCGGTCTGCTTTTGCACCCATTGCATCGTACTGCGCGGGTCGGAGTTCGCGGGTACGTTTCGTTCGGGTTTCTTCCTGGTGCGTGTCGGTCGGTTCGATTTGCGTGGTTTCCCGGCTGGATAGCTTGTTTCCGTCCGGGTCGGTCGTTCGCCTTGAGTTCCGTACGAGTCGGTCGTGATTCACATGCATTTCATCGTACTTCCCAGGTCGGGCAACGCCGGTACGTGTCGGTCGGACTATTATCCCGTACCGAGTCGTCGGTATTTTTTCCGGCCCGAATCGGATTCGGCCCCTAAGCATATATAATCTACTATTCCCACTCCAAAGTACATTAAATCAGGTAAGGTGCAGGATACTAAACATATATAATTTAATATTTACACTCCAATTAACAATAAGTCAGGGAAGGTGCTGGACACTAAACATATATAATTTAATATTCCCACTCCAATTAATAATAAGTCAGGGAAAATGCTGGACACTAAACATATATTATTTAATATTCCCACTCCAATTAACAATAAGTCAAGGAAGGTGCTGGACACTAAACATATAATTTAATATTCCCACTCCAATTAACAATAAGGTGCTGCACACTAAACATATATAATTTACTAATCCCACTCCAATTAATAATAAGTCAGGGAAGGCACTGGACACATAACATATATAATTTACTATTCCCACTCCAAACTACATTAAATCAGGGAAGGTGCTGGATACAAAACATATATTATTTACTATTCCCACTCCATACTACATTAAGTTACAAAAGATGCTGGACACTAAACATATATAATTTACTATTCCCACTCCAAAGTACATTAAATCAGGGAAGGTGCTGGACACTAAACATATATAATTTACTATTCCCACTCCAATTAACAACAAGTCAGGGAAGGTGCTGGACACTAAACATATATAATTTACTATTCCCACTCCAATTAATAAGAAGTCAGGGAAGGCACTGGACACAAAGCATATATAATTCACTATTCCCACTCCAATTAACAATAAGTCAGGGTAGGTACTGCACACTAAACATATATAATATACTATTCCTAATATCAATATATATAATGTACTATAACTAAATATAAATTAAATTTTTATTTTTATTTTTAACATATATGTAAACATATATAAAACATACAAATATTAAAACCAAAGACTTTTTACAAAACATTTCAAATAAATATAAATAATTGTTACCAAATACAAAATTTGAAATAACTGCGGGGCCGATTACGATAGTGGGCGGACTTGAGTCTGCCCGCCATCGTAGCGGGATCGGGACCGCCCGCCTCTACTGCGGCGGTCCCGCACCCCTAATTACGATGCGATGCCGCCGCGGTGGTCGAATCCAGCAATTTAACATTGTGGCGGGTGCTGCTGGCTGCAGCACCCGCCGCAATGTTAAATGGTCATGTTGTGCATTTCCCTGCACAACGTGGCAGGCACAGCGCGGTGCCTGCCACCTTGTGCATGGAAATGTAGGGGGGTACCATGGGTACCCCCCAGTGCACAACTGGCCCCCCACCACAGAGGGGGCCCGTAACGGGCCCCCCGAAGCCAGCCTCTGCCAGCCTTTCCATGGCGGTTCCACCGCCATGGAAAGGCTGTGTGACGCCAGCATTGTGATCGGGTGGGCGGTGCCTGCTAGGCACCGCCACCATATCCCCGATCTGAGCCGCTCCGCCAGGCAATCGCAATGATTGCCTGTGGCGGAAGCGTGGCGGGCGCTCTTTGCGCCCGCCACGCTTGCTGAACGATTCCCCCCGCCATCCTAATGTGGCGGGGGAAATGGGAGCCAGTTGGCGGAGGGACCGCCTCCGCCATCGTAATGAGCCCCTTAATACAAATTAATTATTCTCATTAATACATTTTAAAATTTTTAAATAAATTATCAAAATTAATTTGTAAATGTTTTATAAACTTAAAACATACTCCATTGTACCCACTATAAAAACAACATGCCAGTACTCCAATAATTACATTTTACATTTAAATTTTTGAAAAATGTTTATCACTAAATTTTTAAAACACTAAACACCCTTATACACAATAAATACCATATTACACTCATACATTTTTTTAAATAAATTTTATTTTGAAATTTCTAATTTTTTTATTTAATTTTGAGAACTTTGTAAAAAAATAAACACCATTATGCCCTATTAACACAAAATCATTCTCATAAAAAAATTGTAAAATTAAATTACATTTTAGTAAAACAATTTGTTTGTTCCAAAAAAAAATTAAAAACACTCCCCACCCTTATCCCCTATAAACCCAACATCCTGCACCTAAAAATTATTTATCATTTCATTTATAAATATTAATTTTTTTTAATAATTAACACTTCAATATTTTAAAACACTACCCACTCTTATCCCCTATAAACACACCATCCCGCTCCTAAAACAATATTACAAATAATTTATCTAAATTTACAAATTTAATAACATTTAAATTTCAATTTTTAAAACACTCCCCATCCTTATCCCCTATTAAACCAACATCCCACTCCTAAAAAAAATTACAAATTAATTATCAAAAATTTACATTTTAGTAAATTTTAATTTAAATTTTTTTTAAACACTACCCACCCTTGTCCCCTATAAACCCAACATCCCGCTCCTAAAAATTATTATACCATTTTTTTAAATGTATTTCACAATTATTATATCATTTACAAACATTTAACACAATAAAAAAAATATTTGTAAAACTATATATTTTACTAACGATATTTTAACAATCGATATTTTTTACAATGATATTTTTTACAACACACAAAAACGATATTTTAGACATAGATATTTTTGACATCGATATTTTTTACTTACAATATTTTTAACTCAATATTATGTCAAAATGATATTTTATACTCGATATTATGACTAATTACCCTCTGATAAGTTTGCATTTCTCTGATTATATGATTAAATAAGATATCATGTGGACAGACAGCAAAGATCACGGGAATTTTAATATGAAACAGTCACAGCTACTTTATCTAGCAAATCCATGTTCACTTTGGCTGGGCAACAGTAAGTGGCCTAGCCTAAGTTTGAAAAGCAAATATAGAAGCAGAAATATTCTGCAGAGCACAGATTTATTGTGTTTCACCATGACAATCACTTGGGCTAGTGGCAAATGTAAGCACTTTTTTGGTCTGCCTAGTTTGCAACTCATATCTGCATGGATCTGATGAGTGTCATTCAAGCTCATGCCCCACCTTGAAGACACTGCTATAGCTCTCTGTGGGACAGCATGAAGCTACCCACTGCTGGACTATTAGGTGATGTGAAAGAAACAATGATTCTCCTTAGGGTCATTTGGTGATACATTTGCATCCTACATGACAACTAATATGTACCTATCTGGATTCAAAATGAAATTCAATCATGTACAATAAATATCAACATTCATAGTTCATAGATAACAGATGTATCCACAATAGTAATATAATCTAGGTGATAATCTAAGTGGCGGTGCAGAATTGAAGTGTATCAAAAGTATAAAAAGTGAAAACAGAACATTTGAAGCCCCAACAAACAGTTTAACCCCTTCGCTGCTAGGCCTTTTCCCCCCCCTGGGCTAAGCCTTTTTTTTGGCTATTTGGGGTAGTTCGCGTTTAGGCCCCTGTAACTTTTTGACCACATAAGGTATCCACGCCAAATTTGCGTCCTTTTTTTCCAACATCATAGGGATTCTAAAGGTACCCAGGGTTTGTGGATTCCCCTGGAGGGGACCCAGAAATTAGCCAAAATACAGCTAAATTTTTGGGGAAAATGTGAAAAAAGGGCTACAGATGAAAGCGTCTGTTTTTTTCCCTGCAAATGGCATCAAAAAAGGGGTTGTGGTGCTGAAATCACCATCTTCCCAGCTTTCAGGGACAAGCAGACTTTTGTCAGAAAAACAACATTTTTTACACAGTTTTGGCATTTTTCTGGGACATAGCCTATTTTTGCTATTTTTTGTGCTTTCAACCTCCTTCCAGTTAATGGTAGAAATGGGTATGAAAGCAATAATGGATCCTGGAAAGCCATACATTTCTGAAAAGTAGACAAAATTCTGAATTCAGCAAGGGGTCATTTGTGTAGATCCTTCAAATTTTCTTTATAGAAATAAACAGTTAAATATAGGAAAAATTGAAAATTAGTTGAAAAAAAGAGCCATTTGTGTCAACGTTTTCACCTGTAACTTGTTCTAATTATGACAGCTATTTGAAAGCAATATACCGTTACATCCGCTGGACCTTTCTGGTTGTGGCGATATATAGGACTTGTAGGTTCACCAAGAACCCGACGAACCCAGAGCCAATAACTGAGCAGGGTCTTGCAATGGTTTTTTATTATGTACCGGGTATATAGCAATTATTCTGGGAAAATTTATACATGGAAAAATCGGTATGAAAGACACCTATGTATTTCTGAAATGGGAACAAAATATAGAGTTTAGAAACAGTAGATATTTGCACATTTCCAAAATTGGGAGCACCCATACTAGCATGAGAATTATAGGTCATTTTTCAAAATGACTTCTTTTGTACACATTGTCTTTCATTTGGAAGGCAGAAATGCATCGAAAGTCAATAGATAATAACGGTTGCTCTACAATTTTGTGTTACCCTAAGTCTCCCGATAAAAACGGTACCTCACTTGTGTGGGTAGGACTAGTGCCCGCGACAGGAAACGGCCCAAAATGCAACATGGACACACCACATTTTCACAGTGAAAAATGACCCCTTTTTTGCAAAGTGCCTAGCTGTAGTTTTTGAACACTAGCTCTGCGGGCACCTAGGGAAACCTAGCAAACCTATACATTTTTGAAAACTAGACACCCAGGGGAATCCAGGATGGGGTGACTTGACTGGCTCTCACCTGGTTCTGTTACCCAGAATCCCTTGCAAACCTAAAGAATTGTAAAAAAAACCACATTTTCCTCACTTTTCTGTGGTGGAAAGTTCTGGAATCTGCGTGGATCCACAAACTTCTACCCACCCCGCGTTCCCCAAAGTCTTCCGAGAAAAATGGTACCTCACTTGTGTGGGTAGGCCTAGTGCCCGCGACAGGAAACAGTGCAAAACACAACGTGGACACACCACATTTTCACAGTGAAAAATGACCCTTTTTTTGCAAAGTGCCCAGCTGTAGTTTTTGAACCCTAGCTCTGCCGGCACCTAGGGAAACCTAACAAACCCACACATTTCTGAAAACTAGACACCAGGTGGATTCCAGGGAGGTATGGCTTGCGTGCATCCCCCAACGTTTCCTTACCCAGAATCCCCTGCAAACCTTAAATTTAGCTGAAAAAATCACTTTTTTCACACATTTGTGTGTGGGAAAGTTGTGGCATCACCGGGCTGACACAAATTTCCTCCCACCCAGCGTTCCCCCAGGTCTCCCGATAAAAATGGTGCCTCAGTCGGGTGGGAGGCCCAAGTACCCGCGACCGGCAAGGGCCCAAAACGTATTGAGGTGACATCAAAATTGCCTATCACAAAACGACCTGGTTTTCCAAGGGGGGTCCCATGACTTTTTGACCCGGGGCTCGGCGGCCACCTAGGGAAACCTACCAAACCCACACATTTCTGAAAACTAGGCACCCGGGGGATTCCAGGGAGGTATGGCTTGCGTGGATCCCCCAACGTTTTCTTACCCAGAATCCCCTGCAAACCTGAAATTTTGCTGAAAAAAATCACTTTTTTCACACATTTGTGTGTGGGAAAGTTGTGGCATCACCGGGCTGACACAAATTTCCTACCACCCAGCATTCCCCCAGGTCTCCCAATAAAAATGGTGCCTCACTCGGGTGGGAGGCTCAAGTTCCCGCGACAGGCAACAGTGCAAAACACAACGTGGACACACCACATTTTCACAGTGAAAAATGACCCTTTTTTTGCAAAGTGCCTAGCTGCAGCAAAATTTCAGGTTTGCAGGGGGTTCTGGGTAAGAAAACGTTGGGGGATCCACGCAAGCTATACCTCCCTGGAATCCCCCGGGTGCCTAGTTTTCAGAAATGTGCGGGTTTGGTAGGTTTCCCTAGGTGGCCGCCGAGCCCCGGGCCAAAAGTCATGGGACCCCCTTGCAAAACCAGGTCGTTTTGTGATAGGCAATTTTGATGTCGCCTCAATACGTTTTGGGCCCTTGTCTGTCGCGGGTGCTTGGGCCTCCCACCCGAGTGAGGCACCATTTTTATCGGGAGACCAGGGGGAACGCTGGATGGCAGGACATTTGTGTCAGTCCGGTGATGCCACAACTTTCCCACACAAAAATGTGTGAAAAAAGTGAATTTTTCAGCTAAATTTCAGGTTTGCAGGGGATTCTGGGTAAGAAAACGTTGGGGGATCCATGCAAGCCATACCTCCCTGGAATCCCCCGGGTGCCTAGTTTTCAGAAATGTGTGGGTTTGGTAGGTTTCCCTAGGTGGCCGCCGAGCCCCGGGCCAAAAAGTCATGGGACCCCCCTTGCAAAACCAGGTCGTTTTGTGATAGGCAATTTTGATGTCGCCTCAATACGTTTTGGGCCCTTGCCTGTCGCGGGTACTTGGGCCTCCCACCCGAGTGAGGCACCATTTTTATCGGGAGACCTGGGGGAACGCTGGGTGGTAGGAAATTTGTGTCAGCCCGGTGATGCCACAACTTTCCCACACAAAAATGTGTGAAAAAAGTGAATTTTTCAGCTAAATTTCAGGTTTGCTGGGGATTCTGGGTAAGAAAACGTTGGGGGATCCACGCAAGCCATACCTCCCTGGAATCCCCCGGGTGCCAAGTTTTCACAAATGTGTGGGTTTGGTAGGTTTCCCAAAGTGGCTGCCGAGCCCCGGGCCAAAAAGTCATGGGACCCCCCTTGCAAAACCAGGTCGTTTTGTGATAGGCAATTTTGATGTCGCCTCAATACGTTTTGGGCCCTTGCCGGTCGCGGGTACTTGGGCCTCCCACCCGAGTGAGGCACCATTTTTATCGGGAGACCTGGGGGAACGCTGGATGGTAGGAAATTTGTGTCAGCCCGGTGATGCCACAACTTTCCCACACAAAAATGTGTGAAAAAAGTGAATTTTTCAGCTAAATTTCAGGTTTGCAGGGGATTCTGGGTAAGAAAACGTTGGGGGATCCACACAAGCCATACCTCCCTGGAATCCCCCAGGTGCCTAGTTTTCAGAAATGTGTGGGTTTGGTAGGTTTCCCTAGGTGGCCGCCGAGCCCCGGGCCAAAAAGTCATGGGACCCCCCTTGCAAAACCAGGTCGTTTTGTGACAGGCAATTTTGATGTCGCCTCAATACATTTTGGGCCCTTGCCGGTCGCGGGTACTTGGGCCTCCCACCTGAGTGAGGCACCATTTTTATCGGGAGACCTGGGGGAACGCTGGATGGTAGGAAATTTGTGTCAGCCCGGTGATGCCACAACTTTCCCACACAAAAATGTGTGAAAAAAGTGAATTTTTCAGCTAAATTTCAGGTTTGCAGGGGATTCTGGGTAAGAAAACGTTGGGGGATCCACACAAGCCATACCTCCCTGGAATCCCCCGGGTGCCTAGTTTTCAGAAATGTGTGGGTTTGGTAGGTTTCCCTAGGTGGCCGCCGAGCCCCGGGCCAAAAAGTCATGGGACCCCCCTTGCAAAACCAGGTCGTTTTGTGATAGGCAATTTCGATGTCGCCTCAATACGTTTTGGGCCCTTGCCGGTCACGGGTACTTGGGCCTCCCACCCGAGTGAGGCACCATTTTTATCGGGAGACCTGGGGGAACGCTGGGTGGTAGGAAATTTGTGTCAGCCTGGTGATGCCACAACTTTCCCACACAAAAATGTGTGAAAAAAGTGATTTTTTTCAGCTAAATTTGAGGTTTGCAGGGGATTCTGGGTAAGAAAACGTTGGGCGATCCACGCAAGCCACACCTTCCTAGAATCCCCCGGGTGTCTAGTTTTCAGAAATGTGTGGGTTTGGTAGGTTTCCCTAGATGGCCACCGAGCACGGGGCCAAAAACTCATGGGACCCCCCTTGCAAAACCAGGTTGTTTTGTGATAGGAAATTTTGATGTCGCCTCAATAGGTTTTGGGCCCTTGCCTGTCACGGGTACTTGACCCACCCACGTGAGTGAGGTATCATTTTTATCGGGAGACCTGAGGGAACGCTGGGTGGGAGGAAATTTGTGGATCCACGTAGATTGCAGAACTTTCCCACACAGAAATTTGAGAAGAAAGTGATTTTTTCAGCTAAATTTGAGGTTTGCAGGGGGTTCTGGGTAGGAAAACGTTGGGGGACCCACACAAGCCATACCTCACTGGACTCCCCCGGGTGTCTAGTTTTCACAAATGTGTGGGTTTGGTAGGTTTCCATAGATGGCCGCCAAGCCCGGGGCCAAAAACTCATGGGACCCCCCTTGCAAAACCAGGTTGTTTTGTGATAGGTAATTTTGATGTCGCCTCAATAGGTTTTGGGCCCTTGCCTGTCGCGGGCACTAGGCCTACCCCCGCAAGTGAGGTACCATTTTTCTCGGAAGACTTTGGGGAACGCGGGGTGGGTGGAATTTTGTGGACCCACGCATTTTCCAGAACTTTCCACCACAGAAATGTGAGGAAAATGTGTTTTTTTGGACAAATTTTTAGGTTTGCAAGGGATTCTGGGTAACAGAACCTGGTGAGAGCCAGTCAAGTCACCCTATCCTGGATTCCCCTGGGTGTCTAGTTTTCAAAAATGTATAGGTTTTCTAGGCTGCCCTAGGTGCCGGCAGAGCTAGGGTTCAAATCTACAGCTAGGCACTTTGCAAAAAAAGGTCGGAGCCTAGTGGGCTTTCTGCCACACTGGGGGGGAATCGGGGGAGGGGCGTTCGTCCCGATATGCCCCCAAGGGGGGCAGAAAGACTGTGGCTATTTTTTGGGGGGTGGGGGCATTGGTATGACCATTTTGGGCAGCCCCCACCCCCACGCATAAAAAAAAGCCTGCGTAATCGCTGGTGCCTAGTGGGCTTTCTGCCCCCCGAGGGGGCAGATCAGGGGCCAATGCCCCCATCTGCCCTCCCGGGGGGCAGAAAGACTGGAATTTCTCTGGGGGTGGGGTGGGGGTATTGTCATGCCCATTTTGGGCAGCCCCTACCCCTACACTAAGGGGCCGATTCCGATTCGGGCTGGAAAACATACCGACCGACTCGGTTCGGGAATATAGTCCGACCGACACGTACCGGCGCTGCCCGACCTGGGTAGTACGATGAAATGCATGTGAATCACGACCGACTCGTACGGAACACAAGCCGAACGACCGAACCGGACGGAAACAAATATCCGGCCGGGAAACCACGCGAATAGAACCGACCGGCACGCACCAGGAATGAACCCGAACGAAACGTACCCGCGAACTCCGACCCGCCCAGTACGATGTAATGCGTGGAAAACCAGACCTAGTCGCACGGAGCTCAAGCCGTATGACCGACACGCATACAAAAGCCAGCCGAAGGAAGCCAATACTCGGCGACCGACGCATACGCCGCACAATAAACCTAGCAGAAACACAGCGTGAACGACTCGGAGAAGCTCGCACGAGACAACTGCAGCGTCCTACTCGGTCAGAAGAACGTCTCCTACATGCACAAAAAATACTAAGGAAAAAATACAAAAAAAAAGGGCCAAACAAGCAATGACAAAGACATTAAATACAGGGAAAAAAAACATGGAACAAGGACACACCCCCAACTCCACCTATATAAAGGCCACACATCCCTACCATGATCCTTTGCAAATTCAACTGACCTGCCAGCACAGAACACCATCAGACAGCAACCACAGACACACTGACAGCTCATCCATCACACAAGCCACACACCATTAGCACCTCAACAAATAGCACCCTCACATACACCCAGCAAAACCTACACTCACACACCCTCACTTGCACACACACACACATCAATCACCACCACCACCCATCACCATGCCCCCAAAGAAGAATCCAAAGTTCCTAGACAGTGAATTGGAAGTCCTGGTAGATGAGATCCTCAGGGTAGAGCCACAGTTGTTTGGTACATTGGTCCAACAGACCCCCATGTCGCAGAAAACCAAGATGTGGGAGAGGATCGTCGACAGGGTGAACGCACAATCACCATGTTTGCGCACAAAGGAAGACATCCAGAACAGGTGGTATGATGTGCGCAGGAGGGTCAGGGACCTACTAAAGAAGGATTACATCGTGAGTCAGCGAACCGGCAGTGGCCCTCCTGCCAAACCACTATACCTCAGGCCCTGGGAGGAGAAGGTGCGGGCCATCCTACCACCAGTGAGCGTATATGGACTATCAAACATCCCAGAGCCTGGTGAGTACACAACTAATATACCCAATATTGTGTGACAATACACACACATCACTGTCAAGGGGATAGTCAAACCATGCACCCTTAGCAAATCTACAGCAACCAAAAGATAATCATCCCAAGAAGTGTATGTCAGTCAGATAAACACAATACATGCCATCTCATAGTGATATGTAACTGTGTCATGATATGTACAAACCTAACTACAAATACAGCAAGGCAGTGGCACAAATATAACCAACAAACACAGTTAGACATTTTGCCACCACTAGAACACCACCTCACAGGGAAGCTCACTGAAAGGAAGGAATTCTGTGTATGCTGGTGAAGTCAGTGTAGCCAATAGCATGATGGGAGTTGTAGTCACAGATATTGGTCACCCTCACAATTGGCCCATCAACACCACCCTGAACCATGCTCACATCACAGGGAGTGGAAAAGAGCTGACAAGATGGCTGACACTGGGTACTGCTGTGGGGAGCACAAGGCCCTGCTGGGAACTGTGCACCAACAAACAGCAGGACACCACTGTCAGCCATCTTGCCATTGCTGTCACACTCACACACAGTGAAGTCCACTCAAAAGGAAGGAAGTATGGGCATGCTGGGAAGGGGGTGTAGGCAATAGCATGATGGGAGTTGTAGTCACAGATATTGGTCACCCTCACAATTGGCCCATCAACACCACCCTGAACCATGCTCACATCACAGGGAGTGGAAAAGAACTGACAAGATGGCTGACACTGGGTACTGCTGTGGGGAGCACAAGGCCCTGCTGGGAACTGTGCACCAACAAACAGCAGGACACCACTGTCAGCCATCTTGCCATTGCTGTCACACTCACACACAGTGAAGTCCACTCAAAAGGAAGGAAGTATGGGCATGCTGGGAAGGGGGGTGTAGGCAATAGCATGATGGGAGTTGTAGGCACAGATATTGGTCACCCTTACAATTGGCCCATCAACACCACTCTGAACCATGCTCACATCACAGGGAGTATAAAACAACTGACAAGATGGCTGACACTGGGTACTGCTGTGGGGAGCACAAGCCCCTGCTGGGAACTGTGCACCAACCAACAGCAGGACACCACTGACTGACATCCTGAAAGTCAACTTGCACTCCCTGCAATGGAAGCACGTTCCATGGTGGGATATCTGGCTGGGTGGGAAGGAGGACTGACAGCTCTGACCATAGTTACAAGCAGCTTTCCTTACACACCCCCTCAACACAAACTCCACACAACTCACCTGGGAGAATGCAATGCCTCACACTCCAATTAAATATCCCACAACGAACCACCACCCTGGGTTATGCTGTGTGAAGCACAGGGACACTCTTGGGACTTGTAGCCAAACAAACGCCAGGACAACACTGTCAGCCATCCTGTCAGCACAGGCACACTACCCCACAGGGAAGCAGAGTCAAAAGGAAGGAAGTATGGGCTTGCTGGGAAGGGGGTGTAGGCAATAGCATGATGGGAGTGGTAGTCACAGCTCAACATCCCCCACCCACATGGCCCAGCAAGCTCACACTGAAGCATGCACACCTCACAGGGAGTGAAAAGGCACTTCAAAGATGTCTGACACTGCCCTCAGCTGTGGGGAGCACAAGACCCTGCTGTGAACTCTGCACCAACAAACAACAGGACCACACTATCAGCCATCTTGCCATTACTGTCACACTCACACACAGTGAAGTCCACTCAGAAGGAAGTATGGACATGCAGGGAAGGGGGGCGTAGGCAATAGCATGATGGGAGTGGTAGTCACAGATATTGGTCACCCTCACAATTGGCCCATCAACACCACTCTGAACCATGCTCACATCACAGGGAGTGGAAAACAACTGACAAGATAGCTGACACTGGGTACTGCTGTGGGGAGCACAAGGCCCTGCTGGGAACTGTGTACCAACCAACAGCAGGACACCACTGACTGACATCCTGAAAGCCAACTTGCACTCCCTGCAATGGAAGCACGTTCCATGGTGGGATATCTGGCTGGGTGGGAAGGAGGACTGACAGCTCTGACCATAGTTACAAGCAGCTTTTCTTACACACCCCCTTTACACAAACTCCACACAACTCACCTGGGAGAATGCAATGCCTCACACTCCAATTAAATATCCCACAAAGAACCACCACCCTGGGTTATGCTGTGTGAAGCACAGGGACACTCTTGGGACTTGTAGCCAAACAACCGCCAGGACAACACTGTCAGCCATCCTGTCAGCACAGGCACACTACCCCACAGGGAAGCAGAGTCAAAAGGAAGGAAGTATGGGCATGCTGGGAAGGGGGGTGTAGGCAATAGCATGATGGGAGTGGTAGTCACAGCTCAACATCCCCCACCCACATGGCCCAGCAAGCTCACACTGAAGCATGCACACCTCACAGGCAGTGAAAAGTCACTTCAAAGATGTCTGACACTGGCCTCAGCTGTGGGGAGCACAAGGCCCTGCTGGGAACTGTGCAACAACCAACAGCAGGACACCACTGACTGACATCCTGAGAGTCAACCTGCACACACTGCAAGGGTGGAATGCTTCATGGTGGGATAACTGGGCTGGGAGGAGAAGGAGGGCCGGATGTCCACCAAATACCACCAATGCTGTCCATGCACACACCTCAACATTCACATTGAAAAGCTTCAGGTTGGCAGGACAATGTGCTACACCAATATCAACCTCTGACTGTGACAACTAAGGACAATGCAATGTACAGGCCCGCATCCAGAGGTACAGTCACAACTGTCAGGTGTGTGAACTATTGATGCCTGTAGAAACATAAACATACATTGTGTGTCTCTTCCAAAAACAGGTGATGATGGGGACACAGCAGCAGACGATGAGGAGTCCCTGTCCCAGGCTCCGGGGGACACTGAGCTCACTGGTGTGGAACAGCCTCTGCCCTCCTCGGATGGCGAAGACCTACCTGGCCCCTCCGGTGTGAGTCATCATGCAGCACCAGCAGGACCAACATCTGCACCCCGTGCACCCACCCCTCCAACAACTGCCAACACACAGACCACCCCTGCCGACACGGACAGACCAAGGACCACCGATGACAACAGCACAGGGACCCCGGCCCAACGGACAACGACCCCAGTAGCAACCCCCAAGTGTGCCTGCGGTCACCTATGCGTGCCACCGCAGGTCCCGCACGTGTCGCCAGAGATGGTGGGAGGGGTGGTAGACATAGGTCGCTGTTTGCAGAGGGGTCTGGACTGCATGATGACCCACAACTGGCATGCATTGCTGATGCGTACCAGAATAGCACCGGAGAGGTCAGCCAGGTAGTGGGGATCCTCAAGGACATTCAACAGCAGCAGGCTGCCCATCATGCCCGCTTGGACTCACACATGTCCCGTGTGGAGACACACATGTCTGGCATGGAGTCCAAGTGGGACACATTGGAAGAACTGACAGCGGTGCATAGGGACATATTGACATTCCTCCGCCAGATTAGCACCAACATGGCCACACCTCCCTGTGTGCCCACAACATCTGGTGCTGCAACAACTGCAACTGCCACAGGAAGGGAGGATGACTCTGGCGGAGAGTCCTCTGCACCGCAGCAGCCTGCACGTGAGGGTCCCCCCGAAAGAAGAGGGGTCGCCCGAGGAAGGAAAACTGAGAGGCCGATGGCCATGTACATCCCCCAGGAACCCAACACCTGTTCTGGAAATTCTCCATTGTGTGCAAACTGTTCACCCTGTCAAATGCAACCCAACTCTCCCACATGACATGGGGAGCTTAAGTTGGCCCAATGTATCAGATGACTGTGGACTTTACTCAGGACATTTCTGCTACCAAGACTTCCAACTCATCTGGGAACTTTGTATTCCAATCCCAATGTACAGCACCCACCATCCTGTGCACTAGCCTCACACATGTATGTAAATAAACTCACTAATACACCATACTTGCCTCTGTTGTGATTCCAACGTGGTTTCTGTCATGGAGATGGTGATCTGCTAAATGACACTGTGCATGCTAACTGCTACAGCAAGTTCAACACCGTCATGTGAGTCATGGCGACGTGACACATATGAGGGAGACACACCACTAGGGCTACACAACACATACACACCAAGGCCATCAGACTCATCGCCTACACTGATGTTGCCAGGCAATACAGTGGAATGCACAGACACCACACCTATTCACAGTCTGTATTAACTAGCCCACAGGTGCAGTAAGCACATGTCAGTCAGATGTGTGACCACAGACAACGCACATCCCAAAGTGAAGCACAGGTTTATTACACATTTGCAACATGTTGTTTCCACTACAGATGCAAGGTAATCCTACGTGGCAGGGGCCACACAGTCAACAAGTGTAGAAGAAATAAAGTCCAGGGGTGTGTGGCACATCACCTGTGGGAAACGACTGCTTCCACCCTGGAAGTTGAATCATGGTGTCGGGGATCACAGTTGACCAAACAACTCTGAAAGTACCCTGTGAAGGACAGACATGACACACAGTCAAAAGCACTGAAGAACAGGACAGAACTGCAATACTCATGCCCAATACATGTCACAAGATACTTACAGAAAACCAAGTTAGCATGTCAACACTGTTGGGGAGTACAGACTACCTTTAAGGACACATCGCTGCACGCTTCCAGTCAAGTAGCACATGGCCACACTCAAACAGCACCAGAGCACCACCAACACATATCACGCAAACTCACATCATTGGCATGACAACTCTCTGGATACTCACATTCAGCTGAAGAAGTTGGTGATGAGCTGTGTGCGGACATCACCATCATCATCACTGGCATCGTGGCCCAGGCCAGGATCCTCCAAAGGTGGCGGATGTTGGTCATCGTCATCCAGGATGAGAGGCAACTCCTTCCGCACTGCCAGGTTGTGTAGCATGCAGCAGACGATGACAATCTTGCACACCTTTGCTGGGGCATATGGGAGGGCCTCTCCTGTCTTGTCCAGGCAGCGGAAGCGGCTCTTCAGGAGACCAAATGTCTGCTCGATCACTCTCCTGGTCCGAGCATGTGCCTCATTGTAGCACATCTGGGCTGGTGTCACAGGGTTCCTGAGGGGTGTCAGCAACCACGGCATGTTGGGGTATCTGGAGTCACCTACAGACAGACAATTGCACATTAGCTGAGTTGGAAAAGAGGGCGGAATACAACATAGCAGAACACACACAAAGGTACAAAGTCAGTACACACCGACAAGCCAGGCACGCTGGTTCTGCATCTGTGAAATCATCCTCGGGATGCGACTACTCCTCATCACGTAGGCATCGTGTGCCGAACCAGGGAAACGGGCACACACATGTGAGATGCTCATATCTGCAAGACATACCACCAGAGCATTGATCGAATGATAATGTTTCCTGTTCCTGTATGCCTGCTCATGTGCCTGTGGTGGTACCAAAGCCACATGTGTCCCATCAATGGAGCCAATGACATGTGGCATCCTCCCCAGGGCATAGAAGTCACTCTTGACGTCAGTGAGTTGTTGACGTTTAGGGAAATAGATGTACTGGTTCAGGCATCTCAACATTGCCTCCAAAACATCGCGTAGCACACGGCTGAACATAGTCTGTGACATCCCACCAGCAGACGCCACAGTGTGTTGAAAGGTACCAGTTGCAAAGAAGTGTAGGGCTGCCATCACCTTCACCTTGGGGGTCAGCGCTGTAGGGTACGGCCGGCCAGGTTGCAAATGTGGGGCCAAGCGCACTGCCAAATCCTCAATCAGCTGCCTGGTGAAGCGGTACCGTCGGATGCTGTCACGTTCCACCATCGTTGCAAGGTCAGGGAATGGTCTATGGACAGCTGGTGCCCTGCAGTGCATAGGTGAAGAAAGAAAGATTGTCAGTCACCCCACATATGTGGCATTGACCATACTCAATATCACATGATACATCATTACGAGACACAAGTACTTGATGTGTGTGCCGTTCTGTATGGACATATATGGCACCTACATGGCCATCATCTAACATCTCAGTTCAACATGTGTTGACAACAGGTTCCAGGTTGTGCTATGGGAAACCATTAGGCTGTGTCACAGTACCCATTTACTGCTGTCACGTACCAAACACACACCACAGTGACATGTCTGGACAGATGCGCCACAGGCATCACAGCTCATTGACAGGTAGATTCCCAGGGACCCTGTATTGCCACATGGACACTGGCATGACATGGCGTATCATGTACACGTCAGAAAAACAAACATGACTCCCACAGGTAGTGGCCCCTGTTGCCTCCGCAGGACAGACATGGATGTCTGTGACACACACACGCACAACATCAAAGTCCATGCACAAACAACGTGGATGTGGAGACTGTCTCCCATTGTGCACATGGAATCAGAGACATCGGAAACACAACATGTACACAGACTGTGGAGGGCAATCACTATTGTGGCAATGGGTCACCCTGTGACGTACATGCCTTCCCACATGGGACTCTGGGGGTATGTGACATGTCATACACATACACAACCTGGAAATGTGACCATGCCACATGCTCCGAAATGAACAGTTGCACATCACAGTGGTCATGTGCACAACACACAAAGGATCCTGTCCCCATGAACACGTGCACAGCCTGGGAGTGGCTGCCCCCAAGTGCCACCCCAAAAACCACATGTTTACTCCCATACACAGAAAAGGTAATGCAGCCTTACATGCCTTAGGATACAGTGTGGACTGGGTGTGGTGTTGTAGGTGTGCCCCTGAGTCCCTGGCAAGTATATGTGGCTGGCATACGTTCACCAGTGACAAGCATGGTGACATATGCGAGTGACCTGTACAGGGACGCGTTGTACAGCAATGGACCGATCGGTGTGCACGCACTGGCCATTGCATCTGTTGTGAGCGGGTACGCGTTGTTTCCCGGAATACGCGTTGTACAGCAATGGACCGATCGGTGTGCACGCACTGGCCATTGCATCTGTTGTGAGCGAGTGCAGCGTTGTTTCCCGGAATACGCGTTGTACAGCAATGGACCGATCGGTGTGCACGCACTGGCCATTGCATCTGTTGTGAGCGGGTACGCGTTGTACAGCAATGGACCGATCGGTGTGCACGCACTGGCCATTGCATCTGTTGTGAGCGGAGTGCAGCGTTGTTTCCCAGAATACGCATTGTACAGCAATGGACCGGTCGGTGTGCACGCACTGGCCATTGCATGTGTTGTGAGCGGGTACGCGTTGTACAGCAATGGACCGATCGGTGTGCACGCACTGGCCATTGCATCTGTTGTGAGCGGGTACGCATTGTTTCCCGGAATACGCGTTGTACAGCAATGGACCAATCGGTGTGCACGCACTGGCCATTGAATCTGTTGTGAGCGGGTACGCGTTGTACAGCAATGGACCGATCGGTGTGCACGCACTGGCCATTGCATCTGTTGTGAGCGGGTACGCGTTGTTTCCCAGAATACGCGTTGTACAGCAATGGACTGGTCGGTGTGCACGCACTGGCCATTGCATGTGTTGTTAACGGGTACGCGTTGTACAGCAATGGACCGATCGGTGTGCACGCACTGGCCATTGCATCTGTTGTGAGCGGGTACGCGTTGTTTCCCGGAATACGCGTTGTACAGCAATGGACCGATCGGTGTGCACGCACCCGATGAGTGGTCGGAGGGACCCAGTGGCATGGAGGGCGAGGGGAGCCACACCGAGGAGTCCTCAGCACCATCCACCTTAGCTGAGGACCACAGCAGCTCGGAGGATGACTCCCTTGTGGAGGTGGGTGTCAGCAGCCACCACACCCCAGCTAGTATGTCTGGCCCCGCCACCACCACCGCTCTCCCATTGGCTCCCATTCCAGAGGTCCATGGAGGCTCCCGTGTTCGGGAGCGTGTCTCCTTCGTGCCAGGCATCGCACCCCCTGCCCCTGTGTCTCCTGCTCCCCTGAGTGAGGAGTCTGTGTACCTACTTCGCCAGCTCCATGTAGGGCAGACAGCAATGCTGAGTGTCCTCCATTCACACACCACTCTGTTGACACAGCTGGTGTCGTTCATGGAGGGCATCTTGACGGGCATGTCTGTCCTACAGAGGAGCAATAGGTCCATGGACTCCTCCCTGACGGCAGCAGTGTCCCTCCTCCAACAGTCCATCACCCCTCCTACCTCTGCCCCATCCACACTTCCTGGCACCCTACCTGTCCCAAGCACATGCACACCTGCACAATCACCCAAACACACAGACACAAGCAGCACAGAAACAGCCAAAACAAAGGCAAGACGTGCACACAAGCATCCTCAGGGGACTGATACCACACCCACAGGGGATGGGGAACAGACACACACACACAGGCATCCACAGTCACTCCGCAGTCCTCAAAATCCTCTCCCTCCAAGACCCCTTCCCTTGCCTCACCTGCAACCCCACCTACAAAGCAGCTCTTCCTCTGTGACCTCGGCCTCTTCCCCTCCGATCCCCCTGATCCAGCATACAGGGGAAGAGGAAGTCCACCCACACAGAGGGAGTGCCCCTCGCCCCCGGACACCCTCCCCCAGGCGCAGACAGACTGAGGCCCCCACCCGCAAGTCCCCCGCGCCCGGAAAAGCAAGAACCTGCCACCGCCCTGCAGGTCAACCACACAGTCTCCTTCCTCCATCCCTCAGGCACCCACAACACAGGTTCCCCCACCACACCCTGCCCCAGGTTCCCCCACCCACAGATACACCATCCCCAAAATGATGCGGCCTTCTCCACCTACCACTTGCTCTTCCAGCCCCACACCCCCGCTGCACATGTTTGTGCCAATGGTGTGGAGACCGTGTCCTCCCCTCTGTCCTGCTCACCTTACCTGAACCCCATTCTACTCCCTGGAGATGGGCACTGCAGTGGAGTCCACTACCACCCCGTCTGACTTGGGCACTGCAGTGGGGAATCTGTCCACTCCATCTGGCCAGCCCACTGGAGTTGTGCCGGCACCCACACCATCTGACTCATGCCCCCCAGTTGTGCCGGCACACACCATGTCAGACACCTCCACTGCAGTTGTCAGTGACTCTCCAGCACCAGCCACCCCTTCCCTGCCTCCTTCTGGTGAGCCCTGATCCTGTCCCTGCGGTGCCTGGCCTGCCCCCCCATATGCCCCTCTAAGGGGAATGTCCCTGGTCCGTAGCAGTGCAGGCAAGCAAAGGGTGACATCTGTCACTGTCACCCTGTTTGGACTTTTGTCATGGACTGGCCATTGGCCTTTGGGTTTTGTCTGGACTTTCTATTTTCAACTAACATATGCTGAATAAAGCTACTTTCAGTTCTCTAGTGGTTTTGCTTCAGATGTACATGATGTTGAGGATGCTAACCATGCCCTTGCTGCAGTGATGGTGATTTTTGATATCAGGTAAATGAAGTGTTACTGTGCAGGACCCCATGTGGTCCAGGGTGAATGTGTCCTATCCTGGTGTGTAGCCATGTCATCCTTTTCAGCAATATGAGGGTGTCATGTTTTCCATATTTGCCAATGGGATTCCCTACATGTTTTTGCAATATCACATCTGTGGCTTACACCCCTGCACATCAGATGTGCTTGCCATTGTTCAATTTGTCTATTTCCCTGACCGTGTGACCATCTCCACTGGACATGCAAGTTTGGGCATCAATGGGGAAGGACTCATCTGTGGTATCAGTGAATGTTGACAATGTGAGCCCCCATGGGTGATGTTTGTCTGCACATGGCCAAAGCGATGTTTCATTGGCACTGCACTGTTTGCCTCACACAATCTATGTTGCTATGGGACACAAGCACTACTATGCCACTGATGTGTTTGTTGTTGTGTGACCAGGAATCATCCATGCAGTTTGGCATTTGCAGCTTTTCCCATGACAACACTTACATTTTGGTCACTGTGGTGATGGGGCTTTAGACCCCATTGCCACAATGTTCTAAATGTGCTTCAGCTATGGACCCCAAACTTACCTTTTGGTCACTGTGGTGATGGGGCTTTAGACCCCATTGCCACAATGTTCTAAATGTGCTTCAGCTATGGACCCCACACTTACCTTTTGGTCACTGTGGTGATGGGGCTTTAGACCCCATTGCCACAATGTTCAAAATGTGCTTCAGCTATGGACCCCACACTTACCTTTTGGTCACTGTGGTGATGGGGCTTTAGACCCCATTGCCACAATGTTCAAAATGTGCTTCAGCTATGGACCCCACACTTACCTTTTGGTCACTGTGGTGATGGGGCTTTAGACCGCATTGCCACAATGTTCAAAATGTGCTTCAGCTATGGACCCCACACTTACCTTTTGGTCATTGTGGTGATGGGGCTTTAGGCCCCATTGCCACACTGTTCAAAATGTGCTTCAGCTATGGACCCCACACTTACATTTTGGTCACTGTGGTGATGGGGCTTTAGGCCCCATTGCCACAATGTTCAAAATGTGCTTCAGCTATGGACCCCACACTTACATTTTGGTCACTGTGGTGATGGGGTGTTAGACCCCATTGCCACAGTGGTCATGGTCTGCTTGCATTGTGGAGGCCACACACATTTATGTGTGACACATGTGATAGGGGGTCACATTGTATGTTCAATGTCATGTTCAGTGTTGTAGGCATTTGACACAGACTACACACGCTTGTCATGGTGTTGGGGGGATGTATTTTTCAGACATGTTGGAGTATGCTGGTTGTGTCATGCATTACCCGTCCTATGAGTAGGGGTTGTGTGGGTGGTAGGCATCCAGGCCCCCATGAGTGGGGATGGTATTAGTGGCAGGCATCCATCCCCCTATGAGTGGGGATGGTAGTAGTGACAGGCATCCAGGCCCACATGAGTAGGGGTGGTGTTAGTGGCAGGCATCCATCCCCCTATGAGTGGGGATGGTAGTAGTGGCAGGCATCCATCCCCCTATCAGTGGGGATGGTAGTAGAGGCAGACATCCAGGCCCCCATGAGTAGGGGTGGTGGTAGTGGTAGGCATCCATCCCCCTATGAGTGGGGAGGGTAGTAGTGACAGGCATCCAGGCCCCCATGAGTAGGGATGCTGGGAGTGGTAGGCATACATCCCCCTATGAGTGGGGATGGTATTAGTGGCAGGCATCCATCCCCCTATGAGTGGGGAGGGTAGTAGTGGCAGGCATCCATCCCCCTATGAGTGGGGATGGTAGTAGTGACAGGCATCCAGGCCCCCATGAGTAGGGGTGGTGGCAGTGGTAGGCATCCATCCCCCTATGAGTGGGGAGGGTAGTAGTGACAGGCATCCAGGCCCCCATGAGTAGGGGTGGTGGGAGTGGTAGGCATCCATACCCCTATGAGTGGGGATGGTATTAGTGGCAGGCATCCATCCCCCTATGAGTGGGGATGTTATTAGTGGCAGGCATCCATCCCCCTATGAGTGGGGATGGTAGTAGTGGCAGGCATCCATCCCCCTATGAGTGGGGAGGGTAGTAGTCACAGGCATCCAGGCCCCCATGAGTAGGGGTGGTGTTAGTGGTAGGCATCCATCCCCCTATGAGTGGGGAGGGTAGTAGTCACAGGCATCCAGGCCCCCATGAGTAGGGGTGGTGGGAGTGGTAGGCATCCATCCCCCTATGAGTGGGGATGGTATTAGTGGCAGGCATCCATCCCCCTATGAGTGGGGAGGGTAGTAGTGGCAGGCATCCATCCCCTATGAGTGGGGATGGTAGTAGTGGCAGGCATCCAGGCCCCCATGAGTAGGGGTGGTGGGAGTGGTAGGCATCCATCCCCCTATGAGTGGGGAGGGTAGTAGTGACAGGCATCCAGGCCCCCATGAGTAGGGGTGGTGGTAGTGGTAGGCATCCATCCCCCTATGAGTGGGGAGGTTAGTAGTGACAGGCATCCAGGCCCCCATGAGTAGGGGTGGTGGGAGTGGTAGGCATCCATCCCCCTATGAGTGGGGATGGTATTAGTGGCAGGCATCCATCCCCCTATGAGTGGGGATGGTATTAGTGGCAGGCATCCATCCCCCTATGAGTGGGGTGGGTAGTAGTGGCAGGCATCCATCCCCCTATGAGTGGGGATGGTAGTAGTGGCAGGCATCCATCCCCCTATGAGTGGGGAGGGTAGTAGTGACAGGCATCCAGGCCCACATGAGTAGGGGTGGTGGTAGTGGTAGGCATCCATCCCCCTATGAGTGGGGAGGGTAGTAGTGACAGGCATCTAGGCCCCCATGAGTAGGGGTGGTGGGAGTGGTAGGCATCCATCCCCCTATGAGTGCGGATGGTATTAGTGGCAGGCATCCATCCCCCTATGAGTGAGGATGGTAGTAGTGACAGGCATCCAGGCCCACATGAGTATGGGTGGTGTTAGTGGCAGGCATCCATCCCCCTATGAGTGGGGATGGTAGTAGTGGCAGGCATCCATCCCCCTATGAGTCGGGATGGTATTAGTGGCAGGCATCCATCCCCCACCGAGTGGGGATGGTATTAGTGGCAGGCATCCATCCCCCTATGAGTGGGGAGGGTATTAGTGGAAAGGCATCCAGGCCCCATGAGTAGGGGTGGTGGTAGTGGTAGGCATCCAGGCCCCCATGAGTAGGGGTGGTGTTAGTGGTAGGCATCCATCCCCCTATGAGTGGGGATGGTAGTAGTGGCAGGCATCCATCCCCCTATGAGTGGGGATGGTAGTAGTGGTAGGCATCCATTCCCCTATGAGTGGGGATGGTATTAGTGGCAGGCATCCATCCCCCTATTAGTGGGGAGGGTAGTAGTGACAGGCATCCAGGCCCCCAAGAGTAGGGGTGGTGGTAGTGGTAGGCATCCATCCCCCTATGAGTGGGGATGGTAGTTGTGACAGGCATCCAGGCCCACATGAGTAGGGGTGGTGTTAGTGGCAGGCATCCATCCCCCTATGAGTGGGGATGGTAGTAGTGGCAGGCATCCATCCCCCTATGAGTGGGGATGGTAGTAGTGGTAGGCATCCATCCCCCTATGAGTGGGGATGGTATTAGTGGCAGGCATCCATCCCCCTATGAGTGGGGATGGTAGTAGTGGCAGGCATCCATCCCCCTATGAGTGGGGATGGTATTAGTGGTAGGCATTCATCCCCCTATGGGTGTGTATGGCATTGGTGATAGCCATCCCGCCCCTATGGTTCTGCTGTTGCTAGTGTATGTCATTTCTGCATCCCTATGTGTGTGTGACATATTTCGGGTACGTGTCGTTTGTTTGTGTTGTGGGTGTTTGACTTACCGTCTGCGCCGTACGCGTCTGTACCGGTCCCGGTAATAGATGTAGAGTATTGGTAGGACCTGCGCGATGGGATTCATGGTTGGGTCGTCTCGTTCGGGTTTCTCGTGGCTTCGACTCGTACTCGTCGCTGGCTTGTTCGTCTCTTCGCCGTGGATCGTCTTGTGGCGCGAATCGGACCTTATGTACAGCTCTCCCGGATGCTCAAACATGCCGGACGTAGCGACGGGTTCAGCGCATACGGAAGGCGCATCGTACTCGTCCGGCCGGAAGGTGCTGTGTATTTGCTTCCGTGCGACTCGAATCGGCGTTTACGGATCCGGCTCGGGCGGGGAACAGGAGCTGGAATTGCTGAGTACGGCTCGCTCGGAATCTGGGCTGTTATGCGCATCGTACTTGCTCGTTTGGACGACTGTTCGAATCGGTCGGGAAACACGCGTTCGGCTTGGTTTTTTTCCGGACGAATACTGTTAGGTGCATTTCCGGCCGAGATCGGAATCGACCCCTAAGTAAACAAAAAAATCCATGGTTGCTAGTGGGCTTTCTGCGCCCTCCGGGGGGGCCAGATTGGGGGATACAGCTCCCATCTGCCTCCCGAGGGGGCAGAAAGACTGTAATGGTGGCGGGGGGGGGGGTGGGGGCATTGGCGTGCCTGTTTTGAGCAGCCCCCACCCTAAATAAAGTTGCGCAAAAAAAGATCCCTGGTGTCAAGTGGGCTCTCTGCCCCCCCGAAGGGGCAGATTAGGGGCCAATGCCCCATCTGCCCCCCAGAGGGGGCAGAAAGGCTGTAATGGTGGCGGGTGGGTGGGGGCATTGGCGTGCCCGTTTCGGGCAGCCCCCACCCTAAAATAAATGTTTGTAAAACAAATCCCTGGTGTTTAGTGGGCTTTCTGCCCCCCCGGGGGGGCAGAAAGACTGTAATGATTGCGGGGGTGGGGGCATGGGCATGCCCGTTTTGGGCAGCCCCCACCCTTATTTTTACCTGCTATAAAAATCCCTGGTGTCTAGTGGGCTTTTGCCCTCCGGGGGCAGATTGGGGCTACTGCTCCCATCTGCCCCCAGGGGGGGCAAAAAGACTAAATGCTGCCAAATTCAATTTGGGGGGAGCAAAGGCCCTTGCCCAAGGGGCCACTCTCCCCTCCCTAGTGTCTAGTGGGTGGATCCCCTGGGGCGATCCCCAAGCAGGGATCCACTGGGGAGGGGTACCATTGGAAAGGGGAGATTCTCCCCTTACCAACGATACCTCTCCCGTCTTTCTACGTACTCAGGGGGCTGAGATAGCCCCCTGAGCACGTAGAAAGTGAAACTGAAATGACGTCAGCGCGACGTGCGCGCCGATCGTCATTTCAGGGAAACCAGGAGGGGGGCCTCGGTAGCTGGGGAAGCTCTTCCCCAGCTCCCGAGGCTCTTTTGGCATAAAGGGAATCCCTCTGGTGCGCGCACCAGAGGGATTCCGGGGGCGATGTGTCATGACGAGCTGGAGTCGTCATGAGCACACGACCACTGTGTGCCATGACGAGTCCAGCTCGTCATGAGCACAGAAGGGGTTAAGTGGCTGTCAATAGTATTTCATCCAATGACTAGGGACTTATACTACTGAGTCTCAAGGGAGTCCAGGTAAAAGGTGGTTAAAAGGCCAAATTCTAAACTTCCTTGAAGTTTCAACCCCAGAATTGATTTGGAAAGGGCATCATCCAGATAAATCCAATAAATGGGCAATTCATCTTAATATTAAAAACACCAATCAAGCCTAGATGACAGGACTGAAGTCTTCAAAACTGGGCAGAGGGTCAAAGCCGAGCTGCAATAGACCGCCACTCTCAATGTTCCAACAATAAGAGAAATTGCCCTTTTGTTGGACCTTATTTTATCGCCTCCTTAATTTATATGTATTGGTTGCTTCTTTTAAAATGTTATTGATGATGTCCTGATGATCTTTTCTAAATAAACTTTGGGGTCAAAATGTCGATGATATTTACTATTTGAACTGTCGTTCCAGCATTCACAAGGGCTATGCATGTTTTTAACATCTGATGTTACCTGTCCTCATACAAAGGTTTATTTAAATATTTCCAACCTGCTGCATGATAGTGAATTTTATTAAACATTTAATAGTAAATGCCTTCCTCACTGAACATTGGTCTTCTCTGATTACTATATGATGGTGTCAGCTACACAGCCTTGGCCTGGTTCCTGAGCTCTAAAAGAACACAATGCATCCCACTCACACTGGCCAGACCCTCTTATCAGAGTCCAGGCCATGTACGAGATCTGGATTTCCAAGTAACTTACTGATTGTTTCTGGTTTCATCAGGCGATGTGTACACTTTTATGTTTTAGCATAGATGCAGGCAGCACAATAAAGACAATATATCAGTGCAGACAAGGAGAGCACCCTTTAGCAGGAAGTAGCATGATGAATTACATCTCGCTCCTCCCCACAAAGGAGTGTATCTCTTTATCCACTGCTGATTCGTTTGATTTTCATTCTCACAGGAGGTAAGTATTTGATGCTTGACCTCCACATAAAAATGCTTTTCATAATGAAGTAAACATTTTATAAAGCCTCATAGGTTTCTGCTGAATGTTTCTACTTAGACTGTAGAAAGCTTATTGTCGCCAAAGATTTGAATTTAGTCTTTTTAATGGAGAAGAGATTATATCATGCATGTAGAATCAGCATTTAAACTTGATCCTGACCCTTTCGACTAACGTGTATTTCCTTTTAAGTGAATGTTTGCTGCAAAATGTTTTCTTTCATTATAAAGATGTTTCAACTTTTCACAGCCTATTGTGTACTGTAGATATTAGATTCAAAAGGTTAGAAGTGTATAAGTATATGTGGGAAAGTGACTCTGAATGAGAAGCTGAACCATACAACTTTTGCCGACTTTCATAAAATGTATTGTTTATATAAGTGCATGTTCCTAGAGTAGGACACACAACCCATGCCCACTTCTCTTGCCAGAAGCTTTTATTCCATTTTTGCCCCAGGCTCTATGCCAAGTTGCTCTGAGACTCTACTGAGTTTCTTGAGCTTCTCTTTATGGGATGTTCTGCTTTGACATTTTATCTATTGAGCTGATTCATTGCTGAAGCTTTATGCTTTCTCTCACTCTCTCAATTTAGAACTCATTATAGGCTCTGACTGACTCCTTTCTCCCATAATCTTAGACTAGGGATTCTTTCCTTAATGGAACACGCTAAATGCATTTATTAATATTTGACTACTGATTGATTTTAACAAGGTTCTAAAAATTAATTATTGATAAATTTGTTTGATGACTTAATAAAGATGATCTACTAAAAGATTCCTATTAATAAAACCCTTCAAACATACCCCTAACTCTCTTTATTGCCTCAATCTAATATTGATGATTGTGATGATAATTTACTGGATGTATTGATCTTCTCTTCTCTTCTCAAAACAATGGCAAAGATCCACTTCGACCTGACAGAGCAGGAATTAGACCAGATGATGGTAAACCAGAAACTTTAAATTAAAACAGATTCTTCCTCCAGCAGTTCCAACTCCTTATTTTCAGCAAATAGGTGGGCATCTCAGGCCTCTGGGCTGGCCCGTGCATATTGCATCTGGTTCCCCCTGCTGTTGCACCAGTAAGGCCCTGTGCCACAAAGAACAGTATATCAATTAACCTGGCAAACAGCCATTGAGTTAGAACTAATTTAACTTCTGTGCATTTTATTTTTTGCTCCTCAAGGATGAGCAACGACTCCCAGATGTCTTACAGTTTTAACTGCGCATGCTGCAAGGTCTTATGGGGGATGTGCTGTGTTCTTTATTACCTGTTGAGTTGCTTTGGTTTATACCTTAATGCTTTATCTCTTCTGCTGCTCACTCTCTGCCTCACCCTCTCTCATGTCCAACCTCCCCTCTCTCTCACCTTCCTCCCCATCTCCCCTTCCTTGAGCCTTACTGTCCTCTCTCTGCCTCATCCTCCTCTGTCTGGCAGCTTCTCTGTCTCACTGTGCCTCACTCTCTTTCTCTGTCCACCCCACCCTCACCTCACTGCACCTCACCCATCCTTTCAATTTCACCCCTCTCTTCCTCTCCCTGTCTGACCTTCCTCTGTCAACTTACCCTCTCCCTCTCTACCTCAGCCTCCTTCCTCTTTCCACCTCACTCTCGTTTCTCTCTCCCTTTCTCCGCCTCACCTTACTTCCTTTAATCCAGAATATTCCGTTTCTCCCAGAATCTTCCCACAAGAGGGTTTTCCTTGTTAAACAAAAGCAATGCTCTAACTAGTTTAGATTTCATTACCGAATCTTTATGGGGAACTCTACTTTTTGCATTGCCTCTTTTGTGATTATGAGCACCAGAGAATAACTCATTCTAATTAGAGTTCCTGCAGTGCTTTGTGTAATGCAGGGCTCCTTTTGCTGATATTTCCACGACCCCTGTTGCTCCCTGGTTGTATCTGGTATTGTCAGTGGCAGGCACTGACTCAAGCTTTGGTGCCCACTCCACTCCTGCTGCCATGATGTCCATGGCCTCCCAAGAGGCAGATAGCTCACAGCAGAGTCAAAAGTCGGAAGTCTCTGATGCTGCAGAAGGTTTCTAACAGCAGGCGTTAAAATGTTAGGAGACGCCCCTAAAATCTGAACGTACCTAATAATGTTAGCTTTTTCCTCATAGTCGAGGCGAGCTCGTCATATGATGTTCCTCGAGCGATTCTAAGTAAAGGTCTTTCTTGTTTACCTGCGAGGACGTTGGGACATCTGCTGCCTCTATTTGACGTTTTCGTCCGTGATATCACCATGTTTGTAACATCATTGTTTGCTGTACGTTTTGCCACTAACTTGAATAGCAATAAATAAACATATGCATTAATTTTAGCCTATGTTTTCAAATAAAATCACGATTTCCTACTTGAAAAGCGGAAAAAAATATTCATTTTTATTCGGTTATAAATCCTCTAATTAGTGTAACATAGAGTTTATGCATTATTAGACCATAGGAGTGCTGTAAGCGAAGTGTGTTCTATCTATCCCGAAAACATTACATCACAGAAAACTGCTAACGCTACATTGTGCAGCTATTCGGAACTCACAGCCGCCAAGTGTGGCACCCTCGGCCATGCAGGGCTTTTTTTTTTTTTTTAGCAAACAGCACTTTGCATCCTGGGACTTGTAGTGTTGTTTTCAGATTTTGACGTATAGGTTCCACAATCAACCATGCAAAAGCTGTTGGCGAAAATTCCGGAATAGGCTGAATGTGTCACACGTGACATGGTGTCTTTTGGCAGCTGTGAGAACTGCACCCCCATTAAGGAGATGAACGTTACACAATGATCCGTGTCAAGCGTTTTTCACATTAAGCACCTCCTTTCCTCAGTAAACGGAAAATTGGGGGTAGAGTAACTCCAGGGAGTCATTTGGTGCCACACTTGTAAAACCAACGCATCATTAATTTCACGCTGTCTAGAGGTTAATGTTAAACATAAACTAGAAGTGGCTTTTCAGGCAGCTGTGTTTCAACAGACACTGTTATCCATGGGGTCATAAGTTCACATCCTGCCAAGGTTCATTGAGCCGCTCAGGCTTCTAAGTGAGATAATATTAGCGCTAATTGCACTTGGGTAATAAATAACACGTGTAAATTGTTGCATCAGTTTATCAACCTATCACCCATGTAATAATGAGTAAGTAAGTAGAGATGAGCAAAACAGCGTTGCAATGAATGAAAACTTTCCAAACCGTGTTGCAAAAGATAAACATTACATGCAACCCATATTCATCAGTCCTATGTATATAGTATACAGATTCAAAAATATAAAATAAAAATTGCAGTTTTATCCGTGCCTTTCTCTCCTACAAAATGAAATCTATAAAGTTGTAGTAGTTTGCTTTAAATACTTTTTGGGTGTGTGGCTTACTTAGCTGGAAGTTCACTGAGTTTACTGCTTGTTGCACGAGGAGATGCTGATGCACACAGCTGGGAGCTCACCAGAGTCCACATCTGGATTACCATAGTAAACTGCTGGGGTTGCAAGAGAGCTTTTTAATCTTTCGACAACAGATAGACCTTCAAGAAGCAAAGCACATAGTCAATTACAGAGTTCCTTCTGAAACTCTGCAAATCGACTATGTAACATTAAAAAGAGGGACACCTACCCAAAGAAAATGTTCAACAGTGGATTTAAAATACAGTGTATAGGCAGTGTGAAATGCCTACACTGATGTCATCCAGAAAACTAGGGAAGTTTAGCACCTTTGGCCCTATGACGTAATGAGAGCACTGGCATATCTAATGAGACAGGTCTCTGCCACTTGTTATGGGCTGTGGTGTCTTATACAATTGAAGAGGTGAGGAAGTGTTTTTTTCACCACTTTCAACAGTGGTAGATGGTTGTTTGTCTCTGAAACTTTAAAGGACTGTACTGCTTTTGACTGGAAATGCATCAGCATTTGTTGAAATTTCTAAAATAATTGCAGAGTACAAGACAACACAGTAAAACGACCCAGAACAAAATAGGAACAATAAAAACACAGTACAACAACCAGGTAACACAATTCAATAACACAATATAATAATGCAGCACAAAGAACAACAAATAACACAACATATCATCACCACCACAAAATTCAATACAGCAAATATGCATGAACATTCTGCTTTCACAACACAGTGGAACTTCTTTAAGAATTTCACAATATCCTCCTATGAGGTTAAAAAATGAAAACTATAAAACTTTAATATGTTTAAAATCTAGCATTAATAGAAAGTATAAAATGTTTTGAAAAGTAAAGCACCAAACTGAATGTTCACTCCTAGTCATGCAGTTGTGAGCAGACATAGGCCCAGATTCCGATGTCGGACGGACCGGAGTCCGTCCGACATCGGTTTGGAACTAGAACCGAACGACCTCCTGTCAACGGTTCCAGCCCAGGAATTAGGACAATCCTATTCTTTACCATGAGAGCATGCATTCCGAATGAGCAGAGGTGCAGTTCATCCCTGCACCCGGTGGCAGGCACCTCAAGATGCCTGCCACCAAGTGCAGGGAACGACAGGGGGCACCATAAGTGCCCCCTAGGCCACCATCCGGTGGCCTTGCACCCATGGGGGCCCTGCTGGGGGCCCCCAAAAGACAGTTTCCCAATGCCTTTCTGTGTCGGAAATGCCGGCATAGAAAGGCAGTGGGAAGCTGCCATCGTAATCCCTCGGCCGGAAAGAGCCGGCCGAGGGATTTCTGAAGGCCTTCCAAATGGTGGACTGGCTCTCCGAGCCCGTCATATTTCATGCAGGACTCCTGTTTGGAATAATTTCTGATCGACTCCATCAAAATGGGTTGGTCGGAAATTATTCCAAACAGGAGATTATGATGCGGTAAGAACGGCTCCGACCGACGGTCGGAGCCATTTATTACCGCATCGTAGTCGGGCCAGAAGTGTCAATCAGTAAACTTGTCTTTGGAGGTAAGCACCAACCTTGCAAAATGAGTAGTGGAAATGTACAAAAAAGAAATGATGATGCTGTATATTGAGGGTCTAATGTACTATTTACTGGTCGCAAAATACTGGTCACAATTTGTGGGCAGTATTTTGCAACCAGTAAATATTTTTAGGAACCGACCCATGTACTAATAAGTCGGTTCTTAAAATTCAGAACGATAGTGGGTTATAATCTGACCAACCTAATGAATAATAATGAGGTAGATCACAGATTGCAGCACACTAGGATTGAAGGCCATCACAGGAATGGTGGTCTGCTGCAGTCAGCGTGGCACAGGACAGTGAGGCACAACTTAAGAGGCAATGTGTAAAGTATTTGTGTAACACTTTAATTACAGTAAATCAATGAAAACACCACAAAAAGGCTCAACATAGGCTTAGAAGAACAGAGAATGTTTATCTGATTAAAACAAGACCAAAACAACAAAAATATAAGGAGTAAAAGTCGAGATATTAATTTTTTAAGATTAAATGTGAAAACAGCGCTTAGAAGTCACTGGTGGTCGAAAGGTTACTTGAGGTCGTGAGGGACCAGTGCAAATTCAAAGTTTGGGCTGACAGCGAAGGAGGGCAGGCTAGCTACAGAACCCATGCAGGGTCTGCTGAAAGAAGTACCTTGGATGGAGAAAAGCATTACTGTCGAGGGCACGATGCAGCGGTCTTTTCCATGCAGTCGGGTCACTACGTCTTCGTCGAGCTCCGTTGAAATGAATGCAATGCATCAGTGTCGAGCCGCGCAGAGTGTGGATCTGCTGTCGTTGGGTAGCCGCTGCGTCGGTGGCGAAGGGCGATGCGTTGGTTCCGACCAGCGCAGTGGTGATGATGTGTCGGTTTTTGAAGAAATCAGCTGCAAAACCCACTTTTGAGGCCCAACACCGGAGGGTGCACCTCAGGCAAGAGTAGGACTCACAGATGACAGAGTCCAGCAGCACCAGCAGGATTGCAGGAAGTCTTTCATGTGCCTGAGACTTCAGAAAACAGAAGGCAAGCCAGCTAGCAGTTGTTGTCACTCTGGGTTCAAGTGCGAGGGCCCATTCCTTGTCCTCAGCAGGGCAGAGAGCAGCAGGCAGCAGGGCAGCTCAGCAAAGCAGAGATGCAGTTCCTAAGAGCAGTAAGTCACTGCAAAGTGGCAGTCCTTACAGCACAGCAGTCTTTACTCCAGCAGCATTCTTCCCAGGTCCAGTCATGTTCTCATTTGGTAAGGCCAGAGCCGTAGTGCTTACACCCAAAAGTGCCTTTGACGTAGGGTGTGACTTCAAAGGAACTCTCTGAAACACACAGGGATCCTTTTCAGCAGGGGGGGGGGGTAAATCAGCCCTCTGTGTGAAGGCAGGACACAACCTATTCAGATTTAAGTGTGAGCCACCTCTCATCTTCCTGCCCAGAAAGGCTACCAGTATGCAGATGAATCGCCTGTCACACCCAGCCTTTCCTGTGTTGTGGCTGTCTAGAGGGAATGCACAAAGTGTAGCTGTCACCCAACCCAGACATGTATTGGAGACAGGCTGCAAGGCACACAGAGTAGTAAGGGCAGAGAAATGCCCACTTTCTAAAAGTGTCATTTGTAAAATGGTAATGTCAAATCCAACTTTACCATAAAGGGGATTTATCACCACCATTCCAAAGATATGAAACATAAAGTAGCTACTCCTTTCCAATCAGGAATTACAGCTTAAAAGGTGTTTTAAGGAATCCCCAATGCTACCCTATGGAAAGAATAGGCCTCACAGAAGTGAAAAATGAATTTAGCTGTTTGTCACTGCCAGGTCATGTAAAACATAAAAGTACATGTCCAGCCTTTTAGTTGCACAGCACCCTGACCTTAGGGTCACTTAGGACCTACCTTAGGGTTGCCTTATGTATAATAAAAGGGGAGTTTAAGGCTTGGCAAGTGGTTTTATATGGCAAGTTGAAGTGGCAGTAAACTGCACACACAGGCCCTGAAATGTCAGGCCTGAGGCAGGTTTGAAAGGCTACTTGTGTGGGCGTCCAAACCAGTGATGCAGGCCCACTAGTAGCATTTAGATTACAGGCCCTGGGTACATGGTGTACTACTTTACAAGGAACATAAAGGTAAATTAAATATGCCAATCAGGTATACACCAATGTCAACATATTTAGGGGAGAAACACATGCACTGATTACCAGTGGTAAAGTGCTCAGAGTCCTAAGGCCAACAAAAAGATACAGCAAAACGTGGAGCTAAGCAGGCAAATAGTTGGGGGAAGACCAGCCTAAGGATGACAGGTTCAACATTGTCCCATTAAAATCAACTCATTCAAAGTCCTCTTGGTTCTTCAAATATAACAAGCACCATTGCAAAACTACAGATGCAAGTGGAAAAACAAAGACCCAACAAAACGTGTGCACGAGGTGTGGTGCTCAGGAGGGTGTTTGAGGACTGTACAATGTACCTGTCTGTACAGAGTAACTGATCCCAAAGGCAGAATTAATCATGCAGAAATAAGCACTGGCAAAGTCAATAGGTTTGTCCTTCGCAAGACAGCAATCAATTGTTTTTACTTATTTATTTTTCTCAAATGTATGCAGTAGGCATTAAAAGTTTAAAAGTAATGAAAAGTTAAAATGTTGCGTCTACATGTGATGTGCATATGTTTTCAAAGTTGTAATAAAATAGACAGAAAAATAATTTGAAACATGGAATGTAAGTTGAAATAGGAG
Organism: Calotriton arnoldi; assembly: GCA_963921515.1. NCBI lineage: Eukaryota > Metazoa > Chordata > Amphibia > Caudata > Salamandridae > Calotriton > Calotriton arnoldi. The sequence goes on along the minus strand of CAWUFW010000535.1, from coordinate 15,607 downwards.
CAGAGATGGTTCTACCAACTCTGGAACTAAAGTGAAGTTCTATTTAGATGGCTGTGCTCTGTGCACGAGCAAAATGCGATCACTAACAGCGAAGTTAATCAATGGCTGAAGTGTGCTGTCCTTTTGCCCCATATTGTAATCTTAGGTGGGTGGAATCAAAATATGAAAGACACTTGAAGAGACTACCAGATGAAGAGTTCTGTCTGAAAGCCCCTGAATATTTATATGCATGTATATTTTATTATGGTTTCTTCAAAAAACATGAAGCTGGTGACTAGGCCAGAGGTACAATCATACCTTGAAACTGAATGTGCCCCTGCAGTGTTGTCACATATGCTGCATAAGAATAAAAACATATTAGGGATCAGTACTCAGGCCATGACTAAAAGTGTACATGTAAATCCCATTACTTGACATCAAAAGTTAACAGGAACTGAAACAAGCAACTGCAGAACTTATCAGCACAACTTCAAGACTTTTTCTCTGTTGGTTTTGTACTTGCAGTTAATAAATAGTCACTCTTAATTAAAGCCTTGTCTTGATTGATTGCACTAGGTCTTAGTAAGTGTGTGCAGCCACTAAGATACATGTAAAGGCAAGGACATGGTGACAGTGACCCTTCCTAAAACCAGCTCAAAATTTTGAGGTGACTATTTCTAAATCACTTGTCCTTTTAGAAACGTGTGAATAAAGTCACAGCATAATTGAGTTTTGTGCGGGAAAATGTTCTGTGCAGAACACACAATGGCTTGTGAAATGTCAGCTTGGAAGGCATTGCTTTTGTTTTGCTTGTCTGGTCAGTGGCATAGCTAGGGGGGTGTGCCCCGGGTTGCACTCTTTTTGGGGGCGGGGGAGGTAAGCAAGTCGTCAGTCGAGTGTTGACTACCACTCCAGAGAACAAGTCATCTGCCGACCAGCCCTCCCCCGCTCTTACCTGCACCAGGTAGGAAATTCAGGGTCTGCCCTAGGCGTCAATAGGTCTAACTACATCACTGTGTCTGGTACCATGTGTCTGGTTCACAGAACAGCAGATAGTTTCATATGTTGCAGCATGTTTTCATGCAAAGGAGGAATCGGACATGAGCTGAAACACAACTCTTGCAAATTATCTGATAGTCCTGTATTTCAACAATTTACATTTCTTTCAGGCATTTGTAAAACTCGTTGTTACATTTTTTTTTAATTGAAAGCGCAATAAATGTGTTTTTTTTTTAGTTTCTCCATTTCTGTATAAGCAATATTGTGTAATACCTGTATTGCAGAATGTAAACGTATCCAATTGCAATAACATGGTCGCTTCCTGGGCTAAGCAAGTGTGAACTGTACGCATGCTGTCATTCAGAATGTGCCCTGCAGATGATGTACAATCTCTGCCTCTGTTTAATACAGTTGTCCATAATAATCAACAGTTAAGAAATTAACTTTTAAATCTTTGAACCAAAGTTTAATTGTGTGTGATGCCGCTTTTTGGTCCTTGGACATTACCCCGAAAGTGAAGTCAAAACCAGCCACGGGTTATGAAGCTCTGACAACAATCGCAATGCGGAATCGTAATCATAGCAACACACACAATAAGGGTTTTATAAACCTGGAGCCCAGCGAGGCACAACGATAAACCCATATACCTATAATAATCTGGGCAACACAGGATTTAGTTAAGAGTACAAATAACATCACCACAGCAGAAACTTTCTTCGTAGCTGCCAAGTATCCCAGGTCCATGCTTGACTAGGTAATTCAGTCCCGTTTATTTTTCTTGAAGTTCTGGGAACTGTAGTCCAGATTTTATACTGGGATAAGACTCAGACTACATGTTCCATAATTCTAAGAAGAAAGCCGGGCTGGACTAACTCCTCAAGGATGGACCTGGGAAACTTGGCTGTTTTGTTTCTTTTGCCAGCGTATAGTCCCCAGCACTCACATAAACAGGAAGGATTGATATATATGGATCATGAGTTTCCAGATTTCTGGTTTACTCCGTCATGAAGGTACTGATGGTGCTCGTCTGTCAAAGTCACTTCAGATGTAGCCTTCCAGTGCCGACCATCATAAATGCATCTGACATCTTCAGAAAATATCATTATAGACAGCTTTCATTCTGAACTGATGTGGTGTCGGGCAGAATGTGAAGGATAGACCCAAGACACACTAAAAGAATTTCTAAAGGACGCGTTCAAATGTTTGGAATGGGTGAATACGATGTCAATGAATACCATGAAATGTGAAGGCCCGACAATGGCAATACCAATAAAGGCAATATCAATTCATGCCATAACCTGTGCCCGCAGGACCATGCCAATACCTGTCAATATATTATTAATATATGTCATAACCTGTACCCGCACAATGGTGCTAACACCGGCAATGCCAAGATCAATGTGTGTCATAATCCATACACAAATGACAATACTGTTGCTAGTAAAAACAATGTTGATGTACATTATAACTTGAGCAAACATAACCGTGTGAATACCAGTAAGAACAATGTCAATGTATGCTATGACAACTGTATGCACACTGTTAAGGATGTCGATAGAAATGATACCAGTGACTGCCTTATTATTTTTAGGAGTTCCAATCAACTCATATCATTGCGGTCGGATACAAGGTTAACTTGTGTCAGAGATACATGGTTAGACAAGTCCTACGAACCACACCCATGCCTATCGGATGTCAGTTCACAGGTGGGGTCTCTCTTAACCTAAATACATACGCGTGCCCAGGGAAAACCCTGATCGATCCCACAGATAGACAGTTGCACCACAAACAGGTCTGAGGAAATTGCCCCCAATAAAACACGTTTGGCCAAGGGCTCACGTTCCCCAAAATACCACAAAGCTAGATACCACAATTAGATAGAAACACTCAACCAATCAGGACACGACATGCACACCACACAAAGTGATCACGCGCTCCTCATGCCAGACATCTGCACATACACACTGGCACACACTAGCTCTCCCCAAGGTTGAGAGTCACCTGTATCCTTGTCAGATGCCCACATTTGTTGATCTATGACTGAGATGCTTTTTCGGAATGTTTTATTGTAACTCATGAACTGTATATAACAGCGGCCAAAACGTTGTACACCAAGAGACTTTGAGCAGATGCACTCGGTCGAGACTCTCCCGGCCGCAGCGTTTAATTGAACCAACTTCTTCCTGTTTTGCCAAACACCTCTTGTCTTTTCATTTATTTAAGGTAAATTCATATATGAGCAACACAAAGTTGCAATGAGGAAAATAAGATGAAGGAGAAGGGTGTGAGACACGCATATGACACAATTATGCTGCCAAAAAATTAGGTGAGTAAATGACAGTAGAAATTGACCCACGAGCCTGGCCCTGAAGGGAATGGAACTACTGTGTGAGTGGATGCGCTCTTGTGAAAGGGCAGAAGGCTGTCAGTCAGAGTTAAGTTAGCTAATGGCTGAGGAGAACTGATTCTTTGCCCCATGGAGTATGCTGCAGTGGGCCGAAGTAAAATGTGAATGACACAACAGCCTAATGGATAAAGAGTGCTGACTGGAGAGCCCAGATAAGTATATTATATATGTATATAATTTTAGTAAAGTCAAAAGGTTTTGGCTTACACTAGTCCTAAAAAGACAAACTTTTGCAACCCCGTAGGATGCAGGGATCTAACCTTGCACGAGCAGTCATGCTGATGACTACACTGCTGCATTACCTGCTGCGGGGCGAGAAGAGTTTGCAATGCTTCTGGTCACAGTGCCAGTGTCTGTGAACCTCAAAAGGTCCAGACCACAAAAACCCTTCTTTGTCAAGAGGCAGAAAGGGCTTCAGCCCATAGATGAAGTCATCTCTCCCACTTAAAGTGTGAGTGAAGGTTGTGTTTTATATGTGTGTATCTGTTCTTAACTCTGCAACACACCAGAAGCACATTCCAACTACTAATTAATTACAGAAGAACAAACATAAGTCAGTTTCCATATATAATTTTGTAAATATTTTTTTTAAAATGACTACGTTAAAAATAAATGCTTCAACTAGCACATTAATTCTTTAGTCAAGCACTTAAAAGTGATGTTTTACACAAGAGGTAAGCAAAGCCACACTGTGACCAGTTGCTTATGTTCCACACCAGTTGATTAAATATTTCAAGTAAAAAGAAAAGGCACAAGAAAAGGAAATAACAGTCATCTTTAATAGATGCAAGATGGGTCGGACATCAAAATGTAACCATTTTCTTTTGAAAGCCACATTAGCATACCAAATGAGGTAATGTTAAGTTTATGTTGTGTTTCCTGAGTAACAATATATTTAAATAGTAGTAGAGGAAGAGTATGAGATCAGCACTGCAGCAGGCTGATGACTTTATTGAAAGTCAGTGGAAAAGAGAGCAGGTCACATGATCTTTCACTTTTTGCAGGGGGCAGAGAAGAAGAGGATGTAGTCAAAGCAAAAAAAACCTCTCACAAAGTCAAAAAAGAGTAGCAAATGAATGCTCACAGTGTCTGTTGCTTTCACTATTTTATACATTTCTCACATGGCCCAACAAATATTAGACTACTCTTTTTTTTTTTTTATTATTTTATTTTTCCATTTTATCAATACAAAGCAAACAAAAATACAAAACAAATAACATACCAATGAAAAGGTAAATTAAAAAGCTTAAAATATAATGCACGCTTGGAATTATCTTCATAGTATTGTATAATGAACAGGAATCAAAAAAGAATTACATATGTTGGTATTCAAATACAGTCTCCAACTAAAAGCATAATGAACGCAATATTTTGGGGAGAATGTCACATCATGGTTGGTACATAGGCTTGCAGTGTTTAGTCCAATACCGGTGGATTCCATCATGGCTGTTGTGACCCTTCTGTGGAGGCAGGCGGGGGGGAAGGCTCTCGAGCCCGGGTCTCAATGTAAGTAGTGTATAAGCTCCAGAAGTTCTTTGGGCGGCTCCGAGGGGGGAGTAGTTCACTATATGCTTCTGTTTGAGTATTGCAATACATCATGTCGCTGGACCATTGGGATAGAGAGGGGGAGGGCCACGAGACCAGCGCATTGCTATGACGCATTTAGCGACCAGCAGGGCCATATCCACCAAGCGTCTGATGGGTTTCTGCAGTTTTTTAGAATAGCCAAGGAGAGCTAGGAGTGGGTCGGGGCTGATCGCTTCTTGCGTAACAGAACTTAGTTCTGCAAAGACATTTAGCCAAAAATTCGCTATAGGGGGACAAAGCCATGCTAGGTGCAAAAAATCAGCTTCCCTCCCCCACATCTCTCACAATTAGCAGTGTCGCGTAGCCCAAATTTGTGCAGCCGCACAGGTGTATGATATATTAGGTTAACAAATTTGAACTGTATAAGGCGGTGTCGGCCGTTAAGGGAAATGCATTTGGTGGCTTCACAGCAGTATTTCCACATACTGTCATCTATATTGAGCTCTAGGTTAGTCTGCCACTCAAGCCTAGCTTTGGCATAGTGATTACAGCTCAGCTCCTGCGTCTGTGAGTATATATGTGAAACCAGTCCCTTCGGGGAAACTGCACGGAGCATTGTGGAATAAGAAAGTACCTCCGGGGGCTCCATTAACTCGTCCCCAAGTAAATCCCGCAGTGCACTTCTAGCTCTGAAATAATGGAATGTGGTTAAGGGGGATGGTGGTGGGTCGGTCAATAACAAGTCGTCTCCATCCTTGCCTGCCCCATCACTAAAGAAATCGCCTATTGTGTCTAGTCCCAGGGAGTGCAGAGCAGCTATCACTTCTGGGGAGGTAAGAGTTGGGAGCCACTCGCACCAAGCAATGGGAGTAAGGGGGGGATATAATATGGAGAGTGCTTGTCGGTTAAGGAGATTATGCCAGGCGTGTGTGGTAGCATTAATCGAGTCAAGGACCCCAGTGGTACGGCGCGGCACATGAAACAATGCAGTCGCTAAAAATATTAGACTACTCTTAGGGGTGGCCTAACAGTTGTGACATCGAAAAGGATTCTTCTCAGGGTGTGTGAAAAACCTAGAAATCTCTGGGCTCCAACTCGAATGTAGATTTTGCACACCTGCCATCTGTAGGGGCCCTGAGGATAGTACAATTCATGACAACTTCAACCCCACTTGTCAGAATAGGGTCAAGGTCCACTTACCACACAGTCACACAGAAGTGTCCTGTACTCCTTCACAAGACTGTCCTGATGAACAAAGGTATTATGTGTTCCAAGACAGTATGCACCTACTCACATTCTCCCCTCAGCCATTGCATAATATAAAACAATTAATACCTACTTGTTAACTGCATTATCATTGTGTTACATCTCAATACAAAATGTTTGTACTACTTTACACAGTTGTTCCCTCAGGACCCATAAATTTCAATTCCAGAGCAAACCTTAGTTTGTGCAGGTGTTTAAAACCTGAAAGTTGTTGTAAAAAACAGTTCTCCACAATGTTCCCCTGATGAATCTCAAAAGGTCAAACCTGCCGACATTTACCAGGGAACGCATGCATTAAATTCCAATTCATGTGGAATTTGGCAGAGAAAGAATCAAATGAATCATATTTTTAGTGCAAAACTCACAATAGGAGGTAATTACTGCACTCAGTAAATACCGCACCCTGCAGAATCTATATTTACTGAGTATTGTAAAAAACTCACAATTCCTGAGCCACTTGTAAGTAGAGCCATTGAGTCTTTGCCCATCCTAGCCATTTTAGCAAAATACTAAAGAAGCAGGTCTGGTTCAATACCTACCAATCCCTCCATGAAGAATGAATTATGATGTCATGTATGGCTCTCATAGAGAGCCTCTATCGTTTATTTCAGTCCAAAGCTGAATACTCACTACTATGACGCAGCAACAGTTGATAACAAAACTCATTACCCACTGTTGCTATGTCATAAAGGCCTTTCAGGCCAGGCTGACAGGTCTGTTTGAGAGCCTGTTAGTGCAGCGCTGGTTGTCTGCTTTGATTTAAAGCAGAAAGAACAGCAGCAAGAGGGGGAAATAAAGCATGGAAGGAGGTGGGGGTTGGTTAAGGTATTTCTTTTTAAAATATGGGTCAGGGAGGAAGTTATGTATTGCTCCGTCATTACTCTTCTGCCACTGTGCAGCATTTGAAAGCAGGTGCCAATGATTTTAGGGGCCATACATAACATAAGATTATAGTTGGGTAAAAAGTTAATTGCAGGGATGTTTTTCACCTTGGGGTTCTGAGTGGCATCATAGACAACTCAAACTTCGCTCTCGGTGTCTATTTGATGTCACTCAAAACCCACAGTGAAAAACATCCCCGTAATTCACTGTTACCCATCTATATTTCTATATGTTTCTCCATTGATACCTTTTCTACATTGGTGGGTAATGCCACCATGCAACTTAACATATCCATGTGCAATATGATTGTTGTTCTACCTTTTTGGATGAGAAAGCTGTGCCTTACGCACCTAATATTACAATGGAATCGATTACTCTTGTTTACTTAATACCTGGAAATTATACCATTCAATTTTCTTCTTTTACAACACCTCACGACATCTCTATTAATGGCCTTTAACCAATGAGATATGTTATTAAAGCACACTATCTGCAACTTAATTAAATGTAATCTGACTTTTAAATCTCAAGTAACTTTAACCATCACATATTTTTACACTAGTTAAGATTGAAATATTTCCCCAGAGAATCAGGATCATCAAGGCACCTTCTTGTCAGATGTGAAACCTCATTACAATAGTTCTCAGATTTTTTCCTGGGAGAATATATTTCTCTGTTCACCTTCTAATTTGCCCTTAGAACCATCAACTTCTCTGTGAAGACGGTAAGTGGATACTCAGTCAACTAATAATAATAAACTGCTTATTATGTAGTGCTTAATAAGAGACATCTGTTGTTTCCAGGTGCTTTTAGTATTAGGTATTACTATCCTATTTATAGGTATTCAATAAAAAATAAAATATAGAACGCATCAATTAAAACCACAAGCAATGAGGTCATATTACAAAATAAAAAAACACATTCAAAATTTGTAAATCAAAAAACTCAGTCATTGAATAAATGCATCGATTAAGTTATCAACGTAATTATTCACGCAGTCCAAGCCAGTAACTCATTATAAACACAAATGAACTGTACATACCATTTCACTTCTAACAGCTGCCCTCTATACAAAATAAAGCAAAAAGATTTAGTCATGGGCAATTGGAAAATAAATTATCAGAGTACTCAAATCATCTTCAAACTACTATTTGATCCAGCACACAGTGTTACATATCAATTTACCTCATAAAACAAGTTGTTCCTCACTCTTTTCGCAGGGTTACAGTATTTAATAGTACAGATTTACCTCCGATTAGGTCTTACAGAGTGCTATGGACCCAACTATGGTCAGCAGCACCAAGATGGAAACTGTTATCATCAGCCTAATGTACATAAACTGTTTTGGAGTTTTCAGGTCTGGCTTGACAGCACAGCTGTCTGCCAGAGCTCACCTGATTGCAAAAAAACGTTTGTAATCAATATAGAGAGAGGTGTTTTGGCTAAGCCATTTGGTTGATATTCTTCCTCACAGCATCGGGATTGGGCAGCAATTGTTTAAATCTGGCTAAGAAGGGGTTATACATTGTATCCTCTGTGGCAACCATCAGAGGAAGGGGATTTACATTGTTCAATACTGAAATACATTCTTCATTCCATAATCCAGTTCAGGGATCTACTGTGAGTCCTCAGTATCTTCCCACAAGAGCTCAGTACCTTGTGGGATTTGGGGGGGGCATATTGGTTGGGACCCTTGCTGTCCAGCAGTGACCCAATGGTGTGTAGCAGTTCTAACCTGAGGCTGCTGAAGCTCATGGTGCACACAGTCAAGCTCCAGATTTCACAAGACTTACAGAAGACCACAAGCCACAGTGGAGCAACTGGACTGAACATTGTTTGTACCATATTTAGTGACCAAGCAAACAGCAGAAAGCATGTGGTACCGCTGGTCTATCCAGTTTGTCTTTCAATATCATATACCATTTGATTTGTTTTCATAAAGACTGAACTTATAAGTGAATTGTTTTTTCACCTTATGTGGGACAGGGTTCTGACCGCAAGAACTCCAATAGTCCAAATGTTGAACTATAAAACAAATACATGTAAACTCACAGTTCTAGTTTGCCCTGGAGATCTGCAAAAGTGAAGAGGTTTCACTGTGATAGGGATGAAGTTAACCCATCCTTAGGTGAATCATGTGTGAAGAAAATACATAAATGAAAAAGAAGGAAGAAAGGCAGAGTTAAGAAAAGGTTAGTTCAAACTGATTCTAGATAAAGGATTAGTTGCAAGCCTGTTGATGCTCACCTAGTATTTGGCTGTCATTGTTTTTCAGGTTTTATCTATAATCTATAACGGCAAAAGAGAGAGCATCAATAGGCAAGAAGGAGACTAATACAGAAGGATTGGACAATAACAGAAGGTTGAAGACTGGAAACTGATGAAGAGGACACTAGCTCAAGTAGTACTAATAATAACCAGTTTGTCTACTGGTGTTGCATACAAATTAACCAAGTCCAAAGTACGGAACAATCCATTACAACCAAAATTCCAGCTGCATCACTTGTTAGTCTGCCTCTGTTTCTCTTGTCTCCCATTTCCCATCCCCTGCATCTCTCTTGTCAATTCCCAGTGCCAGCTCCTGGGACTGCGGTGAGGGCTGTAGGGGTGATATTGTTATATTTCATATAGGTACCCCGATATAGGTCTAGGTATCATCATAACCCTTCACCTACATTCTCTCCTATACTACATACATAACGGATTTGGAGGACTGACCTTTTACCCAGTTACAATACTACACATAAGTACGTAGGGTTTTCCCCTGGACACTGGCCTCAAATATTATGCATGGGGATTCTTAGTTTCTTGGAATCACAGTAGGACCATCATCTCCTGCATAATAACTGTGTATAAAGTTCATTCCTGACGTCATCCTAAGTCCGACACTGGCACAGCAAGGTAGAACCCCTGGGGATACCTTAGGGTATATAAACACTACATCTCGCTGAGCTAGAGAGAGGAGATCACGACTTCCATGCCAACACACTGACGCGAGACGCTGAGGTTCCTGCATGCAGATACTCCAGCTCGCAGTGGTCTGACATCCCTTGCGGGGTGTTCAGCTCGAGACCAGAACGGGGTCCCGCAGTCTCACATCAGGTAACGGGGTTGGCTTTATCCTAGAGGGATTCTTGGATTTACACCTACTCACATGCTAGGTACACATAGGTACATCTAGTTAGGGTGCATCGTAGGAGTACGCATTTTATTGCCATGTATTTTATATACTTGCCTATATTTATGATTTTAGCAAAATGGTAGAAACCTACCATCTGTTTACTTTCTTAGTGCTGCTACTCATTTATATATGCTACTGTCTACTGGTGATTTCAGTGCACTTATTTTACGCTAGAATAACGACTGTTCAATCAATACTTATTGAAAATGTCCCAACCAGTTATTCTGTGGATCTCTCTGAGAACAAGTGAGCAGGAGTGACTGAGCGAAAAGTAAGTTACAGTTTCCACGGTCCTGAGGGATCAGGGTTGTCATGTTCGATAGTTGCCAAGAACGATTCTCTCCTTGGTAAGAGGAGGTTATAGTGGCATTGCGAGCTAGCTGGTACACAGGCCAACATGTCTGGAATCAGTCTGGACACCAGTCCCGCAGTGTATGTTGTCTAAACGTGCAGGTCTTATCGGAACTACACGACATGGCGCCGCCAACGTTGGTATTGGCCCTTATTTAACAGTCAAATCTGAGTAGTTCAGTCGTGCTATTCTCAGAGATCCCTACTCACATTTTCCAAAGAGACGTCTGGAGTGGGAGGGAACAAATCCGCCACAGCTGAGTAGGAAAATTCCTATGTATTGGCTGTTGGTTTAATCAAGCTTGAAGGATATAGTGTTCCTAATTGTGCATAACACCTTATCTCAGTTCCCTTGAAACGCTCTCCTTTCTAAAAATAATGACTGAACAGAGAGACGTAGATGAAGGGAATGCACTAAACTTTTCAGCCGAAGAAGACGATGCAGATGCAATATACATTGCAGATAATGCTAGAAATGCTGTCACCCTAAAACTAGTAGCATATGGTGTTACAATTAGGGGTGGGCAAGTGACTTTCGTGATTGAGGTACACGAATCATATAGAACAGAGGTAATCTATTCATGGATTAAATTCCTGCAGGCAAATGCACAAACTAAAACATTTCACTACTATGTAGAAGATGATATACCAAATGTGTATAGTCCATATGAGGACATTGAAATTCCACTCACTTACGAAGAACACCTCAACTGGTTTAAAGGCGCCCTCCCCCATACAAGAAATAGAGTAAGACTCAGTCCGCTCAGAAGAGACGGAGCAACATGGCCAGTTTTAGCGGCATACATGCCACATCCTGACATTGACACAATGCCAGGAGGAGACTTACTTGTACAGCATAAAGAATTAATAAGAGTTTACAGAAACATGACACAGTCTGTGTTGAGAACAATCACACTTCAGCCCGCACCGGCTACACAACCAGGACCAGTCCAAACTCCTACAACAAAAATTACACCACAGACACTACACGCAGTAATGGGTAAAATGCCCTCAAAACGTGAACAAATGCTCTTCTGGATAGCACAAAAAATTACACAACTGGAGGCGGTGTTTCCACACACTGGTCCTAAGGAAAAGCATAGAATACTTACTATTTGCTTGCCAATGGGGATAGCTCCCTCTATAGAGGATTGTACCTCTTGGGGCACAGTCTTCGCTGCAAAATATACCAGGACTCATGGTATCCCTTCTTTAGCGGTAATACCAGATGTATTAAGACAAATACAGAACGAGTATGGAGCAGAGCCTCCTCTAAACTTAGGGATGAAGTTGTTAAATAACTTTGCCAAGGTATCTGCGATAATATTGGCAAATATTAAAGGGGAAGCAGCATCAGTGGCAATACGCCAACGCCTGAGAGAGTTCACTCCATTACAAGAGGAGACAGAACTACCTAAAATAATTGAAACTGCTTATGCAGAGTTAGGTAGAGACAGTCTGGGAGCTAGACCTGTAAAACCCCAACTAATGGGGAGTTCAGATAAAGAACAGGCAAAGCAAACACCAGTTTCTTCAAAGAAGAAATGGGACAATAATAAACAACAAAAGAACAGATCTCACTCCAGGGGAAGGTCTCCTCAGCAGGAGCACCCAGAAAGGAGATAAAATCTTAGGAATAGAGATAACATTAAAAAACCTGACAGGTATCAGGACACTGTTACACGTTCCTCTCGTTCCTTTCAGGGTTCATCAAAAAACTCAGAGAGGGAAGGACGGTCAGAACAAAGACAAGAAGAGCGTACAAAGTCCAGAGACAAGCAGCGCACTTCAGACTACGCTTCAAAGAAAGAAGAAAAACCTCAAGCAAAACCTCAATTTAAAAAGAAGAAGGTAACAGGTCTCAAAGTTAGACATGCCCAGAATTCTGAGGACTCAGCTACTGAACGGGGAATGGGCTCTGACGATGCTAGACAGCGCGGCAGAAGTAACAATAGCTCGCCAGAACCTGATGGAATTTCTGGTGACAGCGGAGTTGAGTGAGTATATCACGGTGGAAACACCTGATACTAGGGTGAGTGTCCCACACAAGTTGCATGAAATAACACTCCAAATGGAGGGGGACAAGCCTAGACAAGTTAATGGTCTCTTCTGGGAGAACCTGACTTCTGACTATGACATCCTATTAGCGGAAAAAGATTGGCCGCCTACTATTGTTATGGAATGGCCAAAGGGGGAAACTGTAATTTTTCCAGCTTTCTCCGACCTAGTCCCCACACACCTAAGACATACATATGCACAGGAGTGGGCGGTAGCCCTTGCTCCAGGGTTATACCGCAACCATGTTGGGTGGGATGAGAAGTTTCCCCACCACGTTATTCCAATAAAAACAAACCCAACTCCACAAAGACAGTATCCCATAAAACAGGAAGCTAAAAATCAGGTCAGGTAGATCTTGGATCAACTTGAATACCAAGGTGAAATTGAACCATGCACCTCATGAATGAATAATCCTTTGTTTCCCGTACTGAAACCCGATAATTCATATCGTCTAGGTTTAGACTATAGACACCTGGACTCATGTACAAAGACATTTGCGGTTCAGAATACACACAGTGCCGCATTAATGAATAACATTGTTCGGAAAAAATACAAAACAACATTAGATATTTGCCAAAACATAGCGCCTGAAAGCAGATATTTGATAGCCTTCTCAGCGCTAGGGTCCCAGCGTCAATTTTGTCGACTCCCCCAAGGGTATAAGAATAGCCCGGGGTTATTCTCAAGGAGGGTAACAGAGTTACTACAGAATTTGGATGAAGAAGCATTATCCTATGTAGATGATATTTATCTGATGGATGATGACTTAGAGGAACACTTGACCAGGGTGAGCACCATAATTTTGGGTTTCGCCTCTGAGGGCTACAAATTTAATTTAAAAAAATCGAAAATAGCCCACCTCAATGTCCTATTTTTGGGATATGAGCTTTCAAGTGAAGGCAAAAGCCTGGCAGCCCTCTTTTTAGAAAAGTGCGCACAGCTACAACCTCCAAAATCATTAAAACATTTACAGTCCTTACTGGGATTTTTGAATTTTGGCAGAACATACATTTTGGATTACACAGAGAGAGTAAAACCTTTCTACGACCTAATAAGACCTGACTTTTCAGTTAAAAAATGGTCACAGGACCACACAAATATACTTCGTTCCCTACAAGCTGATATGATATCATCAAAACACTTACAGACACGCGCAAATGTACGCAACCTGGTGATCCACATAATCACAGGTCAATCGGGGTACACTTACAAATAATGAAGGTGAAACGGTACCAATTGCATATAAATCGCATTTGTACACTAACGCTGAAATGCGTTTTGCACCCACAGAAAAAATTCTGACAGCAGTACAGACTGCTGTAGTGAGGGAAAGAGCACTGGCTCAGGGGAAACAAATAATTGTCGTGACCCCGGTACCGGCCTTAGAGGCTGCCACAAAGGCAAGTGTCTCAAATGCAAAAGCATTACATCCAAGATGGATACAATGGGCTAATTCTCTCACTGCAACAGATGTAGAATACAGATATGACCCTAGTCTAAAAACACAAGCATTCCTGCAATATGAACAAGAATATCCTCTACCAAATGAAATAATGCCTCTAGATCAGTATGAATACATTATTTATACTGACGGATCTGCTCAACCGGCCATAGGGAGTAAGCAACAATACAGTGCAGCATGCGCTATTATAAAAGGTAGGATGCAGGACGGCAAGTTCCGTCCAAGCTGTACAAAACGCAGTCTCTAGGAGACTGCACGGCTCAGTTGGCAGAATTAAAAGCACTACTACTGGCACTGATAAATACGGATCCAGAATTCCCCACACTAATAGTGTCTGATTCCTTTTACTGTGTCCAGTCGTACAACGAATACCTCCACTATTGGGGACAAAATGGGTTCAGAGATTCAAAAGGTGGCACAATCAAACATAGGAAACTATGGGGACAGGTAGCAGAGTTAAAGAACAAACTACCAAGGGCTCACGTGATACACACGCTGAGCCATCAACGTGGTGGCGTTCACGTTGAAGGGAATTCATTGGCTGATGAAGTCGCAAAGGGGGCAGTACGCACTGCGTCCGTAGCTGCAATCGCCCATTCAAAAACGAGGGTAGACGGTAGCACAATGGTAGCTATGATTGCTTCACGCAAGAGCAGCAAAGCACTACCTAAAGGTTTTCCACTCAAGTACTCCTACAAGTTAGATGCAAACAACGTTCCATTTGCTCAGATTCCTGGAGTGGGGGATAGAGTAATACCAAACATGGATCGCAGGTTAGGTTTAATCTTGGCTGCACACGAGGGTCTGGGTTCTGCGCACGCAGAAGTTACGGCGACGATTTCTCTACTGAAACAACGCTATTGGTGGCCAGGGTTAACAAAGCAGACCACAGACTTCGTCTTAAAGTGCGATATCTGTCAACAGATAAAAGGGTCCACCGTAGCTCGCCCAGCACAGACAGCATTGTTAATATCAGACAGACCGCTCGCGTGCATTTACCTGGACCACCGCGGCCCCTTACAATCTGACAGGGCTTCGAAGTATATCATGGTGGCAGTGGATTCCTGTTCAAGATTCTTATGGGTATGGCCTCAGCGCTCGGCTGACGCTCGAACTGTTATAAAAGATTTGCGAGTCTTCATAGGGACATACGCAGTTGGCACATTACATTCTGACCGTGGCCCCGCGTTCAGCTCTAGGGTTTACAAGGAAGCCATGGGAAGTTTGGGTGTAGTATTGCGGTACTCCTCTCTGTACCATCCCGAGGGAAATTCGGTTGTCGAGAGGAAAAACCGGGACTTAAAGCAATCTTTAACAGCTAGGGTATTAGGCTCGGGTGGTAGTTGGGTCAATCATCTATATGGGGTCCAGCGAGCCCTTAATAACCAGCCAAGAAGCTCTCTAGGGGGTGCCACTCCTTACGAGGTCCTGTTTGGGACAAGAATGTGGGTACCTGATCTCGATTGTGAAGGCACAGTGGCGGATGAAAAACCGT